>OY288225.1:2500000-3750000 GCA_958449745.1 Ochropleura leucogaster
TTCTGGTCCCTTCAACACATATTTAGGTTCAGTGACAAGATATGTCAATAGACGGACGGACGGTGAGCTACCCATTGCTCACCGTCCACAGGCCCGTATCTACGGTGGCCAGGAATCGTCTCGCAGCGCCCGACGCCCGGGGCGTCTCCCGCGGCGGCTGAGTTGGTTAGAGGTTCTCTCCCTCAAATGCCCGGACACCTTCTTCGCTAGCATGACTGCTTCGCAAAAGGAGGTGACCGTTTCCCATTCCCTCTCGTTCCGGACCATGGACTGAACGAGGCCTGGACGCAAGAGATCGCCGCCACCAAAACTTATGGTACCGCTGCTTCGATATGTTGAAATTGGTACATTTATTTTAGAACAAACCTTTGTTTAAAGTGTAAATAACTAACATAATAAAAACAATTAAAGTAAATACATTCAAGAATCAATTGTGCTAAACGAACTGATTTAAGTCTGTTGTCAGTGGGTTCAATAGTTTAAATATAAAATTGATCTTTTTGAACTGTTCAGTCGTCATTTATCATCATTAGGTACGCTGACGCCACGACATATATTGACATCATTTGTTTTTGGTACGCAATGACAGAAATCGCAATTACGTACGTGTATTATAATTTTTTTTAAATAAAAATCCTCAATCAGAAGAAACCGAGGACTTTTTTTTGGGGTGGGAAATCATCAAATAACTTGACTCTCACTCTCTCTTAACTCTGACACTCTCCCAGAGCGGGGGAAAGTGTCAGACTTTTATTGACTAAAACCTACCCATGTTCCTTTTATTGGCCTTTACGTTCCGGGGCCGCGGTATTTCTTTCGAACAACCCGCAACCCCGGCAGGCGGACGCTCTGACAAGCCCCTCTGTTTTGCTGGCATATCTTTGAGGCGCGCGTGAAACACAAACGTCTTAAGGCAGCAATAGATTAATCCAGGAAGACATGATGACATTTTAAATACCACAATCATCCTCTGCCTAGCTCGGTTATTCTAGGTCGGTTACCATTCTGACTGGCTGCAGCTGAATACTTTGCATGAAGCAACTGCTTCCTGACACCACAACTGACACGGTATAGTTCCACGGAACCTAGGCAAGCGCGGCTTAACTTGAAGATCGACACGACCAGCTTTGACAACACCACAATGAAAAATAAAAATGAATGTTTCGTCTGAATTTGACAGGCTAAGTTAAAGCCAAAAACTTTTAAGATATCAACACAATGAAGACGGTTCCAAGCTTGATTGAACTCCACATTTTGGATACACGTAACTACTACGTACTCGCAGGTAGATTCCTTAGATTTTTCCGTGACGACATGCATTTAGCTATTGACCAATTGACTGCGCTTTCGTGTGGGTTGTGTCTGTTGAATCAAAGGCGTGTGCGGTGTGTAAGGCGTTTAATACGAGACTGAAGTTGGTCTCGTACACTGATACATAACAATACGTCTTATAACTATGCTTAGTATATCGATACACAACAGTGTCAATACTTAAAATAGTGCTTCTACAACAGTTCAGTATATTTAAATAATCTGTAAGATGGAAAACTCCTCAACATTTCATTCTCCAACGAGAGTAAAGTTCACCAACTGCTCTTGTTCATAACCGCACCCACACTGCCGAAATATTATATGTATCGATCACTAATAAAGAACTACCAGTACAAAGGTACGTACCTAAATAAACAGGGACGAGAAAATGTCCGCATAGAATGAGTTCTCAAAGGGATGCCAGCAAAGCAGAGGGGCCTGCCGGGGCCACCGCCTGCAGGAGTTGCGGCTATTTGGAGGTTCGTAACAGATACTGCAGCCCCAGAACATAAAGGGCAAAAGAAGGAACATGGGTGGGTCATGATTTGGTTAGTAAAAGTCTTATAGACTCCTTATTTGATGGTATCCCATTAAAACAAAAGAAATTAGTACTACAATAGTGATCAATGATTGCATGTAATATCTATGTTTCTCTCTGTGTTCTTTCAATTATATTTAAACTAGCTTTCGTCCGCGGCTTCGCTAGCGTTAAATTCGGTATAACACACCAAGCAGACCTGCAGTTTTTGCTCTTGCGCCTGACTGATTTGTAATTGCAACGCTAAGTTTTCCCTTTTCTTTCCTCGTTCTCCCTCATATCCCACTTTTTGTAATAAAAATTAGCCTATGTCCGTCTCCTGGTTCACAACTATCTCTGTACCAAAATTCATCACAATCGGTTTAGCCATTAAAGCGTGAAGAGGTAACAAATAAACTCACTTTCGCTTTTATAATATAAAAAGTAAGGATTTTTCGCTAGTGGAAAACACATATTAGGTAAGTTCAAAAAACCTGCCCGTACTACACTCAGAACGTTATACAAGATGCTGAAAGGAATGCACAGCTGCGTCAATCAACAGATTGTCATTCTCTAATTACAGTCTACTTGTTTACGACGCCCTCTTAGCCACAATAGTACCTACACAGGTACAGCTGCACTTGTTTGACGTGGCCTATTGTTTCACGTGACGACCCCGCCCACGGGAAGACGTAAGGACCGGAGTACCACGTGCAATCACACCATCCATCTGGCTTGACTCCAAGAGATCACTTGGTCACACCCCCAAAGAAATGACGTCAGAAACAGAAATAGAGTGTTGATTGATTAGCGGAGGACAAACTGTGATGAAAGATGAAATAATTACTTTTGGAAGGATAGGAGATTATGATTGAAGAAAATGTGTTGATGAAAGATGATAAAATTGATGTGTTGTAAAACCAAATGATTTTAAAAGAGTAACCAGTCTCTTGCCGGTTCTTCTCCATAGGAAACGACTAACCCAAACCGTCCATATTTTCTCGACGTTTTATAAGTGTCCATGTAGGCCTATGTGAAATAAAAACATTTTGAATTTGTGTCGTGAGAAAACTTTTGGGTACAAATGTGGATGGATGGGTATTAGAGTAGAGAAAAGACCAAAGAAACTAATTATATAACTTTCTGAAGGTCGAGGTTACTGTTCAGCAGTTTTGAATCCATTTAAGACTTAACTCTTAACTCTATTAAGGCGCGTCGCCCACACGACCAACAGTCGAGGCGCAGTCGGGGCGCGGGCGCGTTAGGCACTTCACCCACACGACATTTGTAAAGAAAATCTCGTTATGAAAATGTGCCTGCGCCTTAGATTGATTTTTTTTGGAGTTTCTAAATGATTAAACAGAGTAAAGTTGAAAAGCAATAAAAATAAACTTCCTTATTGACTTGTTCTACGAAGCATTCTCTATTTATAAAATGTACCTAGTAAGTAATACACCGTCTTATTTTCCTTCCTCGCCAGTTACATTATAATAACTATATCTTAGTGCTTCAATAGAAGCAAATTGTTATTTGAACTTTACATGATTGTACAAAGAAACATAATGTACATACGGCGACACACCAAGCTATACGTACAATTCCAGTGTAAGATGGCATCGCTTTGTATAGATTTCCCGTACAATTAGAGATCCGCGCAAACTGGTTTTATGCGTACACAACCAGGTATGTGTGCAAATTGAATGCATCATGGATGAGCATATCCTACTATCCTCATCCATGTATCCTTACTAATATTATAAAAGCGAAAGTGAGTTTGTTTGTTTGTTACGTCTTCACGCTTTAATGGCTAAACCGATTTAGATAAATTTTGGTACAGAGATAGTTGGGAACCAGAAGACGGAATAGGCTATTTTTTTTAAGTGCGATTTGAAGGAGAAAGAGGAAAGAAAAGGGAAAACTTAGCGTTGCTATTACAAATCAATAAGGCGCAAGGGGAACTGTGTTATCCCGAATTTAACGCGAGCGCAGCCGCTGGCAAAAGCTAGTAATATTATAAATGCGAATGTTCAGTGAGAGGATGGGTGGATGGATGTTTGTTACTCTTTCACGACTAAACCGCTGAACGGATCTTGATAAAATTTGGAACAGAGGTATATTATAGTCTGGAATACCATCATAGGATACCTTTTTTTTTCGATATCACGGGGCGAAGCCGCGGGCGCCAGCTAGTAGTTTTTATAAAGCGGCAGCGAGAATAGACCACTGCGGAAAACTAAGTAATCAACGTCAGGTGATGATACTATTATCTATACTATATAATATTATAAAGCTAAAGAGTTTGTTTGTTTGTTTGAACGCGCTAATCTCAGGGACTACTGGTTGGAATTGGAAAATTCTTTTAGTGTTGGACAGTCCACTTCTTGAGGAAGGCTATAGGATATATAATATCACGCTACGACCAACAGGTGCTGAGCAGCACGGGTGGGGAATAGCTAGCCATCTATATAAATTACTGAGCAAAAAGACCGCAGAAGCGGAACACCGCTTCTATGTGATAATTTCTTATTTAAACAAAAGCATACGTATGATAATCAAAACAAATATAATTAAGTACAAGTTTTTATTGGAATTCCGGAGTGTCGACGTCTTAAAGTCTAGACGGTACAAAAATATTTTGACACTATTTATAGAACATAATACTATTTGTACGTACGATAACGCAATACTTCTTTGGAAGACAGATTTTGTAGATTATTCATTCTGTGCTTACAAACAGAATAATCGCAATCACCAACTTCTAAGTGTTAGACAATCAAACTTAACAATATTCCCGAAGAAAAATGGGTCGAAAGTTTGTATGGGACCTTCAATTGCATTTATTTTGTTACACCGTGGGATCTGGAGGCGACAGTAGTCGCTCGCCTGTATGAGTGGCGCGCGGAGGCACTACACCGAAAATCCGCTACCGCGGCAAATTTCCGCTCAGCGGACAGAGCTCCGGTGCGATCTCATGGTGGCATGGAGAGAGCGACTGTCCCAACCCCGTGCAAGGCACGTCACAGTCACCGGGGGGAAAACCCGCTGCCGCGGCAAGTTGCCGCTCGGCGGGCAGACCTCCGGTGCGATCTCATGGTGGCATGGAGAGAGCGACTGTCCCAACCCCGTGCAAAGCACGCCACAGTGGTGGTAAGTCCCCTCTTTGAGGAGTGACTGGAGAGGCGCCATGGCGTCCTTACTTACCGCCTGACACAGGTCCCCACCGGACATGGAAGTTACGGAAGGTTCCAGCACATAATCGGGCGGGAGGAAACACCCGGGACCATTATGACGATCGCCCGGAGGACACGGTGGAGCACACAGTAGCGAGCGGTAGACGATGATGGTAAGGTACGACCCGCTTTTCCAATGTAAGTATCTATTCTCGGGAGGCCTTGCCACCGATTTGTCGGAAGACACTAATTACAAAATCTATTTGGCAATAGTAAACCTGTGTAGTTCTTAGAATATGTTACATAAGGTCCTATTAACAGATCTTCCCGAATATAATGACTAATACCCGTTGTATAAATATCATGCAATACTTAACTACTTTGCCTGGCGGGGCGGGCGAAAATCGGACACGGCGTAGGAACACAAAGGGCAAAAGAAGGAACATAATTAGGTTTTAGTCAATATAAGTCTGACACTCCCTTTCGCTCCGCCCACACCGTAAGATGTCATTTGATGATTTTTTATCCGTAGACAGGTTTCACAGATAGTTTTTATTTAAAAACAGATCAGAAACTTATACCAAAACTAGATCTAGTCTAAAAACTAAAATCCTGCTATCAAACTTCGTTCAAAAATCATCCTTATTAATATTATAAAAGCGTAAGTGAGTGTGTTTGTTTGTTACGTCTTCACGCCTAAATGGCTAAACCAAATTGTGAGTTTTGGTACAGAGATAGTTGGAACCCTGGAAACGGACATAGGCTATTTTTTTTTAAGTTTAGATATGAGGGAAAAAATGGAAGAAGAGGGAAAACTTAGCATTGCTATTACAATAAATAAGGCGCAAGGGCAAAAAATGGAAAGGGGTACTATGTTACCCTGAATTTAACGCAAGCGAAGCCGCGGGAAAAAGCTAGTCCTCAATAAATTACGTCTTATATTAACTAATGCAAAAACCTGTTCTTATTTACTTAACTAATACCACACAAACAATTCAGAAAAACCTCCGGACTTACAAGTAAACATCATAATTATTTGATTACTATTATAAGGGGGTACTGTATATCGAGTTAATTTCTTGGATATTAATAGCAATAAGCACTCTATAATCTTAAAATAATAATTAACGACGCATAAGAAGGCGTGTCTGTTTACTGTAAACAAGATTTGCTAATTAGCAATCACTATCATCGCTTGTGACGTCACTGACTCACGAGACTTTGGTATTCTGCTGACCTATGAAACCTCAATAGAAGAAAGATTTCCACTCGCTATCAGTTTGAAGGTCAAAGGTTTTGAAGTTTAGGTACTGTGGAAAAGTTTCAGTTCAGATACAAACTTTGTACTTCAGGGCGACATTGAGAAATAAATAGGTACTTTATCTAGTTCCGGATTAGACTAGCACGTTTTATTTTTCCACTAGATGTTGCCCGCGGCTTCGCTCGGGTTAAATTCGGTATAACACAGTACCTGCTACCTGCAGTTTTTCCCTTGCGCCTTATTGACTTGTAATAGCAACGCTAAGTTTTACCTTTTCTTCCCTCGTTCTCCCTCATATCCCACTTTTAAAAAAATAGCATATGTCCGTCTCCTGGTTCTCAACTATCTCTGAACCAAAATTCATTCAAAGCGTGAAAAGGTAACAAACAAACTCACTTTCGTTTTTATAATATTAGTGTACTGTTGTGCGACTGGTTACTTGACCTCCACAACCCAACTGGGTTGTGCAATCGCTTCATGTAAAGCACTGGTATTCAACTGCATCTGGTTAGTCTGGAAGCCGACTGGTTGAGAGATTGTCATTCTCACTTAACTGTCTCGCTAATGGTGCCGGTTGTTTCGGGTCATTTAGTTCCCTTCAAAATGGTTGAGTTGAATGAGGCTGATCCATGCGTTATGTTCGTGAACGGGCGTGGTCATTTTTTAGCAACCACGGTTTGTTTTCATTCATCTTTTAAACTCTTGCTAATTTTTGCTTTTACTCTGAACGCTCTACATGTGCTCGTTGTGCTACATCGTTCTTACATATATGTATAATCTCAACATGAATGATGTATCCATGATTTTGAAAAATATTAGGATTTAAAAGAACAATCTTTTAAATCTTAATAGGTATCCTTATAATCACATGGAGTTCCTTACCCATTCTGCTCCATAAAGATCTACGCTTTGGAATGGGCAAATACAGTACTATCACAAGTTATTACGTCTTGTGACTGGGACTGTAGCGGCATCTTTGGTTTTTATAACATTCAAAAGTGCTTAGAGTATAAATAAATGCTTTGAGTTTGAGTTTGACCCCAACATAGCTGGAGAAAGGCTAGGCAAATGATGAAGTTATAAAACCTTACAGTACCATCCATGGAACACTCCACAGATAAAAATAATTTGAATAAAACATGATCGACAACAAGAAGCCCTAGAAGTCAGTACATGTAAATGTTATCAAAGCCAAGGTCATAAGAACAATGCCTTTTGATTTACTTTCGCCGCCCGAGGCTAATTTAACTATTTGCAATACATTATGTTCGCATTTCTGTTAGAAGGTCGATAGTTTTATTACTGTTAGTGGTAGATTAGAACTGGAGCTCTAGGTTTTTGAAATACTCTTTACTATTAGGTTGGTTCTTCAACCATCGTGAATCTCTTCATGAAGTAACTTAGTTTTACATGCAGCTTCGCTGCTGTTATCGTAGGAGATTATGCCACGGGGATGTTTAAATATAGCTTTTAATACTCTGAATTAAGCTAGCTTATTATCCGGGGTTGCTGGTTGTTCGAAAGAGATACCGCGGCCCCGGAACGTAAAGGGCAATAGAAGGAACATGGGTGGGTTTTAGTCAGTACAAGTCTGACATACCCCTTCGCTCCGCCCAGAGCAGGGGAAGTCATTGGATGATTTCCCACCCGAAAAAAAAAAGCTAGCTTATTATGCGGTTGGGAAATCATTAAATAACTTCCCCTGCTCTGGGCGGAGCGCGGTGTGTGAGTTTTGCTTACTAAAACCCACCCATGTTCTTTCTTTTGCCCGCTATGTTCCGAGGGCCACGGTAGGTATCTCTTCCGAACAATCTGTAACCCTGGGGATTAAGCTAACTTCATATTAGTGTAAGAATTTTCAGTTCTTCGATAACACGCTACATGTATCCAAAACAAACATTTGTTTGGCCTGCATTGTCCCACTCTTGTGTAGGGGCCTCCTCCCAGATTTCTCGCCAGTATTCAAGATAGCCAACCAAAGGCATCCCAGCTACTCCTCCGTCTGCAGAGATCTTCTCTAGCCGTCTACAAACTCATAAAATTTGTGGGAAGCAGAAATTAACTTAAACCCAGATGTTAAGGATCAAAATTGAATAACACCATTTATTATAGACCTGTCAACTTGCAAAAAGAGTTTTAATGGACACGTATTTATCGTAGAACAAAGAGATAGTAGCGGCTACAAAAGCGAGCACGCAGGTAAAGCGTACAATGGAAATTGTCTTCTAGTTTATGCCAAAACTGTAGGTCATTGACTTTCGCCTCCCGTATGTAAATGCCGTTTTAAAATCTACCATGTGATCGCATGACTGGCTGGCAGTGTTTTATGGCTTGTGGTTACGGTTGTAAAGTAAAGCATCCATCAACTAGGCCGGGCATTTGATGGGTAGGTGACCCAACTGTCAGATGCTGTTCATTGTTCATGATTGGTCTGTATTAAGATAAATGAAGCGACAGGAATTTTAAATCGGTCACAAAATATTTCTTGTCCAAGGTGTAATATAATAAACGTAAGACGTCCATCGGATAAAACGGAATAACTTTTGCTTCAGATCTTAAAATTCGCAAAATTAATTGAACTTGTATAGGAACTGACTAGGGCATCGAAATCTAGTTTCAGTCCTCCTAGTAAAACCATTTCTTTTCGGATTTTTACTAGAGTATCGATGGGATCAATGCCCTAGACCTGACGCGATCAGCTAACCAAAATGTATGGGAAAACAAAAGAAAGTCTTAATATCCAGTCTTAGTTCAGTTTCATGGTCCGAGAGAACTCCTTGTAGATTACTCAACGAAGTGAAGGATACTCAATGTCACATACTTTGGAAACATAATGTCACCTACGCAACCTTCATGGTTTGACTAGCTCAAATTCAGACGTATCACTTATAATCACTACCTGCGACCCGCAGTTTCACCGAGTAATCTGAGATAAAAAGCCTATGGGTCTATCTATCTACATACCAATTTTTATCTAAATCTGTTTGAGGATAAAGAAGTTACAAACACAGAAATACAAATTTTCGCTTTATAATGTAAGTGTAGGAGAGGTGTCTGGACTGCCATCTATCATTCCATAGCCTGTCTGACCTGATGTTCGTCCATCACAGGAGCTGCTGGACGCTACAGAAAGAGCCAGAAAACGTCCCAAAATTTTAGGCTGATTGAATTTAGATAGCCAACCATCAACACGCTAAGAAAAATAGAAAAGATACAAACTATTGTAGAAATTATTATTTTTTAAGAAAACGTTGCCCCACACTAGGAATTTCTCCTGTATCGTCGATGCGTTTAGAAACATTTAAAGTCACATACACAAACAGCCAGACCCGAAACAACTATATGTCAGGTATTGCAAATATTTGCTCCGTGCGGGAATCGTACCTGCGACACGCAGCGTAGCAGTCGATCACTCAGCCAAATTCCTTAGATTCTCTTATCATCATAACTAGGCATGATTTCCTGACAGATTTAAAAAGTAGAGTAGTAAACTACGTAAGCATAGGAAATTAATTTATTCCAATAGGTATCCAGAAGAACGTATCATTAAAACTAGACGTGATATACACAAGGCAATGCAATTAAATAGTAGAAGTCAATGAAAGTAGTAACTAATACCTAATATATTCCTACGTAGTTAAACACAGTAAAAGAATTTATTTTAGACTAGCTTTTGCCCGCGGCTTCGCTCACGTTAAATTCGGGGTAACACAGTTCGTATCATGATTTACAGGTTCCTGCTCCCTGTAGTTTTTGCTCTTGCGCCTTATTTATTGTATTAGCAATGCTAAGTTTTCCCTTTTCTTCCCTCTTTCTCCCTTATATCTCAATCTTATTTTTAAAAAATAGCCTATATCCGTCTCCAGGGTCCCAACTATCTCTGTACCAAAATTCATGAAAATCAGTTTCGCCATTAAAGCGTGAAGAGTTAACAAAAAAACTAACAAATAAACAAACTCACTTTTGCTTTTATAATATTAGTAATGATATTTGCAACATGTAAAATAGCGTGATGGCAACGTGGTAATGACGTGGTACAGCGCTCACCTTTGCAGTAATTAATAAGAAATTACATAATAGGTTATGCGTGACGTTCAGGCAGTGACGGATAGGTTGCATGTAATTGTTTTCATTTCACTTTTGCTTAACCACATCACAGTATTTCACCTGATTCAGTGTTCAGTGCAAAAATAAACTTAGCTAGATTAGCTATTAACATGTGTTATAATTAGATTCTGCGATTCCTATACAAAAAAACTTGAGAGGTGTAAAGGGACACACGGATGGAACGAAGTGATTATTTATTATGAATAAAAAACCTGTATACACTCAACAAAAATAATCGTCGTGACACCACACTGTTCAATGCGAAAAGGAAAGACTAAACGAAAATAACTGGCTTGCTTTCTATGAGAGAGAGAGAGGGAGACAGACAGAGAAACACGCGCACGCCGCACGGCTTACAACTATAGCAAAAGTGTCGTTACAACTTTTGGCCTTAAGCAAAAAGTGTCGTTACTACTTTTAGTCTTATTTTTTCCCGTCTAGCCCCCTTTCGCAACGCGCGATAAGGAACTTAGTTGCAAAATCTTTCCTGACCAACTGTTTCCGATCGTGATCTACTGTCACTTTGTGCAGTCTTGTCTAACTTCCTGTTGTTTACGCCCATGTATTTTCGCGCTAATGGCCTTTATTTTGACAGCAAATACCTCGACTTGCAGATCTCGGAGCTATGTGGATCACCTTGCTTTATAATTTCCTATTTCCGGTAGGCAAATAATATTAGCCACGTACCTTTTCAAATATGCGATATTTTTATTCTTCATTTAATTGGGATACTTAGATGTTTGAGCCAATTTCTAGACTTATATTCAAAGCACTAAAACAATTGATCATTTTGTTAACAGTAGGTCAACTTTAATGCTATTAGCTCTTCCGTCGTGATATTTGACCCTAAATAGCAGTAAGAAGTTCAATTTGTATCAAATGTTAAGACGCGTGCACATTTCAGCAGACTTTTTTTTACCTGTGGAGTTCCTCGATGGATATCCTCCATGGGCATAGCGGAGGGGTCTGTCAGACTCCTACTGACTAAAACCACACGGTGTTCCTTCTCATCACTTCTGGCTGGGGTGCGGGGCAACAATCGCATTCTAAACAATCACCCCCCCAGCAGACATTTCAGCAGACTTAAGTCAAGCATCGCTAAAAATAAACGGGAGGAAAGTATCTCACTCAAATTCTTATCGACTATTGATTTTCCGTTGCTACTAAAAGATATAAGAACATCATCAAAATGTTTATGACATTCAAAAAAAGATATATAATATCGAAGATAACTCATGAACTACCAAGTATAGCCTTTTGATTGAAGAAAAATCGCATAACAAACATACAAAGAAAAAAATTGTGGAATTGAAAACCATCCTCCTTTTTTGAAGTCGGTTAAAAACACAGAAGCCCTGGTGAGACGTGCCAAGTCTATGTTTTCTTTCATAACTGACTGCCCATGTGCGGCTACCTTTAGTGACATAACAAAGTCTATATATAGAAAGATATGTCCGTCCGAATGATTGGTCATGCCGAGAGTCAGCGTGGGTGTTATAACAAGCAAATTAGATCGAATTAGCTCAATTTGCGAGACCGGTAAGTTGTGTTGTGGACTTATGAAGCAGCATGAGGATATGGTAGAGAGCCTTTATGATTGTGGCGTTTATGAGGCACGACAGAATTTGATTTAATTAAAAGATGTAGTTATTGCGACTATTGATATTGGTATTACCTCCTTATTCAGCTTGCATTGTGCATTACTAAATTATTTCAATAAATGCAACAACAATATATCTGTACTAGCTGTGCCCCGGCATACATTGCTATGCAATTTTCTACCTTTCCTACCTTTTCTTTGCTATAAACATCACGGAGCCCGACCTTTCCAACGAATACAAAACCATGGAAATCGGTTCGTGCGTTCTGGAGTTATAGCGTCAGGAAGGAAAACCCGACTGATTTTTATATAGTAGATAACAACACCATACCAAAAGTTGCATCTTTTGAATTCGGGCTCAGATACTGTGAAAGTTTTCAGAGGACATTTACATCACGATTGATGAAGCTATTACTTACAATTTTTGCAAATTCGTAACAAAACGTATTTTTAGAACTCTTGCAAGAACAGTTTTAAAAATAAATGGTCACAAATAACAAAGAAGGTCGAATACAGAATTGCAACGATGACTACGTAGTCAAGAAAATAAATGATCTTAAAATAATGTAGCATTAGCACAAGTTTAAAGATGGAGAAATGAAGGGCCAGAAATTACACAAATACACATTAGAAAACCAATAACGATGTTGGAGAAGTAAAAAATATACTTGATTCTTGTTAGGTTCCAAATTTACAAGATTTTTTTTTGCGACGACGCATAAATAGAAACCTAAAGCATAGAGCGCTGCTAATCCTAAAAAAGTCCTTAAAGAAAAACAAAACAAAAGGGATAACCTAGGCAATATATTTCAGAGTATTGCCACAAAGGAGAAATGTAAGCCTTTCTCCTTTATCCAAGATGATTATGAGTTGACAACTACAATGAACGACTATTCATAAAACAATTATTACATAATACAATTACAAAGTTCTTGCTAATTGTTTGCACAGTACACACACAGTATTGACATGTTCAGTTACATCATCGTAAAGTGATGTTTGATACGACACAAGGCATGAAGGCACAATATCATCCATCTTGAGTGTATCTCATCATCTTTCTGCCTCATGTTAATTGAAAATAACACTATTGTTTTCGTCCATTTTTATTTTTTGTCATATTACTTGCACATTTTATCCATATTTTATTTGGGTCTTGTTCTATCTTTCTATTTGTCTTAACATTTTGAACACCACGGCATAAACGCCCTACATGCCGAAAAACTCATTTTACCCAGATTTTTGTCAGATACCACATACATGATTTCCTATCCGCAAAAAAAATGGATATCAGCCCAAATGCTGGTTCAACGTTTCCATGAAGTTTTCCACATAAGGTTAGATAACAATTGTTACCGGTCACATCTAGAAATAACTAGTTCCATCGCCGTGTGAAGATCAAGGTATTATTCGTACGAGTATATACCTACTTAGCTAGTTACCGACTAACAACATCCTTTGAAACAGACTGTTTTACTGTTAGCTTACTAGCAGTTGCTTGTAGAAAACTTCTACTTTCCAAAATAATGTTTTCATAATCTAGATCTTGATTGATTACCTTATTTAGGTCAGACTTTGGTTTTCTTTTTAAGTTTATTTTTACACCAATATTTTGCATTACAAATTTCAAAATCCCGTAGTTCTACATCTTCCTAGTCTCTTAGCTATGTTGACAGGTGAACTGGATTCAGGAACCTAGTTTCTGAGCAACTCTTCGTCTTTTGGTAACACTGGTTGTCAGTGATGAATAATGTCGATCGGTATATCCCAGATAATTAATATGTCGACGGAAAAGCAAAAATATGTTTAATTTTCACAATCTAATCTTAGAGACCACAAGTTAAGTGGTGCACACAAGGTCAGTACAAAGCGATGACCCGACTGGATAATAAATGTTTTACAACACTTAACCTTTGGATCGCGAATTATTAATTTCAAATTAAATTAGTCGTGTCAATTTAATCAGATACCAAAAATTTATCAGATAGTCAAATCTCAACTTTCTAATTTAAAAAAAAAAACTCCTATTTGGAGCTTAGTTGAGGCTTTTGCTCAGCTGTACATTAAATAATTCAAATTGTCGAAGGAATAATATAACACAACCCTCTTATTTGAATTCCTACTACAGAACTAAAAAGGGACTGACAAAAAAGAGCATCCAAAAAGCCAAACAAATTCGCCCATCCTAAATGGCGCACCAATCACTTGTTTTCCATTCCAAATCCAAAACAAGGAACACATAGGTACACAATCATAATAGGATTCCCAAGCCAATAAGCTAAGCCTATATTATTATAATAAATACCATTTGACATTGAGAATGGCTAGAGTGAACTGGTTACCGAATTAATTATAATATTAATGTTGGAAATATATAGCAGACACATTCACGACATACGTAGATTTCGCATGTTCTAAAGAATGTTGTTTACAGAGTGGCATGAATTTTTATACTTTAAGAGAAGGTAAATTAAAATTACTACCTATTTATTTGTGTCTGCTGAACTTCACAATCCTTTCAGCCATTTTGGTAAGAAAGCAATAAAATATTTCTCCATCATTATTCTATTTCTAACATCGCTAAAATCAGTTTTGGTATTTCTTAAATCTGACCCAAACAATGAGTGAGACCCAAAAAAAAAAGTGTGACTGTAGGCCTACCATGACGTCTTAAAGCAGAACTTATTTCACTGAGGGAAAGAGATGGTTCTAGACACCCTGTATAGCCCTGTCTCTTTTCCTCAGTTAGCAGGTTACAAAAACAATCTTCCATAATTACCTACTCATAGACACGGTTGGTTACACCAAGAAATCACGTTCTGAAATGCTGATTCTGGAAATCACGGTAAATGCATACTCAGTGCAGTTTACGTAACGCAAACGGACACCACGTGATGATCAGCTGACAGACTAGGTGCATGCATGATAAGCTGACGATGAATGAACACACGTCATAGTCGAAACAATTATTATTCTTTCAGTATCGTTTCTCATTTGCTTAATTGCTGTAGTAAATAGTTTTGTAATAAGCCTCTTTTGAAGTGGCAACCATACACAAATCGTCTTGTACTTCTACAGCAATTTTCATCATATCAATCAATATCAATCCGTGTTATATCCTAGATAATTATAATATGGATATCTTCAAAGTTTGCAAGAAGAGGTTTCTTATAGGCAACCGTGCTTCATGCCTAGGCCACATAACCGTTACACAACATGGAAGTCTATAAAGTAAAAGAAAACAAACATAATGTTTACAAATTCAAGTCTGCATTAATTTAGCTTAGAGTATAAGAAACCTCATGAAGACATGTTCAAACTAGTATACAATAGCATAAAATTGGTCTATGAAGTCGAAATGAAAAGGGATATATTAGTTGCTTTTGGCACGAAACTGAAAACATATTAGTTTAGTAAACGTTAAGGCATATCTCGCACTTGAACGTTTCAAACAACTTACATAACAGTCAGAAAACATTCTATTATGATTCTGGTCTGAATAATACATGCCCTAGATGTGATGCCAAGGTGTAATGCTGAATCACATATTGCGAGTAGTTATAACTAGGTATATAATACAACACCGTGGTAATCAGACTGCAAAGTACAAAATCAGTTTATCAGTGTATTCTGCACAAATCACTGAATTGATCGGGATTTTGAAACACAAAATAGAATTGACATTAAGAAGGTTGTAAAGGCTAGGGATAATGGAAAAGGTTACGAGAAGCTAAGAAAATATGACGAAGGTGAAGGAGAAAAAAAAAAACAGCGCGAGGCATATTGCAAGACTCAAGAACCTTTATATGCCACAAATAACAGGAGATATAGCTATAGTAAAATTTTCAGGTATTAATTCACGCATTTTTACCATGAGGCAAGCTAACACTATAGAAGGCCACCTACTTCGATCCTTACATACTTCTTGTACCTCATCCACGTCCATACATCGGGTCATGCATATCACATACCTAATATACGCCATTACACAAGCAAAGCACATGGTAACGAAGGTCATATGTCTAACACCACCTAATTAGCAATTGCAATCAATCATCCGACGTATCCATCCACCCATGGCAGATAACAACTGATAACAAAAACTGTTACATACCAAGAAGATTACTTGAAAGAACACGTTCATCATTTTTCTCTTTTTCTAACTTTGTCGGGTTCGTTTCCTAGGCTAACCTGCTGGTTAGCCAGTATATTACATGGAACCAGTATATACCCTGTTTATTTGATAGCCAGAACCCAGTTAGGGTAAAAGAGAACACCTTTAGTGTTTGCTTAGGTACTTCAAAACCCACGCTCACTCATCTTGATGAGCTGAACACCCGTATTCTACGGGGGTCACTGGCAATTTCAAATCCTCGCACAGATTCTAATACGATTCCAAAGGACATATTTTATTATACTCCTTGGTAAGACTCCGAAAGGTCAAATTCACGTTCGCAATAAAAAAAAACTAATTGATATTCGTGCCACGCAGTTGCTAGTTTCCTAGTGATAAGGTGGGCGTTGAACGGACTTGAACAATCAGTAGACACGTGACCTACACGTGGTACCATTAAGGCTAGGTTATAGTCCCTTTAAGTGCTGGTGTTATGGCAAGGATCTGGAATATTCTTGTTTTAAAAATGGGAGAAGAATTTGTACAACATTTTCGATTTATTTGCCGGTGTTTATCGTAAAATTTCTGCCCTTATTCTAATTTATTTAGCGTCGGCATAAAATGGAAAAGGTTTATGGGATGGCTGCGATATACCTTTTTTCATCGTCATGAAGCCCAATGCGTACATTTCGCTAAATTCCATTTCCGCATGATATCCAGAAATGCCTTTCTGAATCCATTGAAACACACGGAACTCACAGCTGTTTCTACGAGAAAACTGAACTAACTGGTATTGGAGCACTCAGAAATACCGGTTTTGAGTAATATTTTTGTCATCATATTTTCCTTCCTTTAATTAAAGTTATTAAGACTTCTTAAAAACATTATACACGAATAGGTAGTTAATTTCGCATCGACTGATGACATTTGGAAGTCAAGGTAATCAACAGTGGTAAATATATTTAATTAGAGATGACAGAAAGACCTTAAGTGTTAATTGATGAACTATCGTCAATGATGTCACTCTGGGACGGGTTGAATTCTTCTAGTTTAAAACTAAAAGCTGATTATTTCTTGGAAACCTGCAAGTCAAAGGGGATGATAGCTTAGAAGTTATTTTGTGTTTTCTCGAAATAATTGAGACAAGGATGAAACTGGAACAAAGCCATCAGTACTGTAAAGAATTTCACAAATAATTTAATACGAATTACCCCAGTAGGACTATAATAGCTGCGACCTCTACATAGTTTTCAAGCTTGTAAAATATTTGGCAGTATGATTATGAATTTATTACATCATGTGCGTCTCCCAGGTATCACTCAAACCCCACGTGGATATGAAAGACTAGTTTTGTAGCTACTAACAATAAAAAACTGTGGCAAAAACGACTGGTCTGGCAACTAGAAGAGGCGGAATATAAAATACATTAGCGACACGCTGTCACGCGTAAGTGGATTCGCACTCGTTGAAGATACTATTGATTCAAGTGTGAAAGATAATATTTTTTTTAATCTGTACAAACATTTTCGATCTTGGTAGTAGTAGTAGGTGGGTATCTAAACATCCAGACTGATACCGACGGTTTTAATGTGTAAAAAAAAGGGTTAGTGCATTGTAGAAAGAAGTAGCTACTCGATATAATGCAATTTAAACAATTAATACAATTATAGTTACAATTTAAATTACTTTCAATGATACAATTAACATGAAAGGTCTAGAAGATGTTATAAGAATTTACAACAACAATGCAACGCAACATGCATTTACTAATAATGTTGCTGTAAATTAATTTAATGACAAGTGTAGTGTCTCATATGCTGATGATCATGTTAGCAGCGTCATGGTGGTCAGCTAATAAAAAAGTAGTTTACTTAATGGTAGTAAACTTCTTCCTTAACAAGAAACAGACTTGGAAGATATGGTTGATATAATTTGTCAAGGAAATGCTGTAGATCATCCACAACTACAGTGACAGCCTGTCGAAAGTTTCTTATCATTCATGCCACCGACTGCATTCATGATACAGCTATTATCAGGGGATACACATTATTAGTCATAAAGACAACACTACTGCAGTGACTGATGAGACAACTGATCTTGACTATACAAGTCCTTTAACCGACCAAGGTTGTCTGTAAGACAACATTTCTGGTCAAAAGATATTAATAAATTACTCGAAACAATGCTTAAGTGTTACTAATAAGATTTTAAAGTAGACGTGAGAAATTCAATTGAATACAGTAATACAAGAATATTCAGGTAAATATATATATAAAAGTAGGTAAGAATACAGTTGTCTTCTTGATAGTTATACCATGAGATATGTAAAATATTCATTGAAAAGAAAGGACATTCCTTACACATTTGAAGTGAAAATAAGCAGTGGAAGGGTCTAGTTGGTAATAAAGTAATAAATGATATAAGTGATAACATTAAAAAGTATAGTACGTCAGCTATAACATTTAATAATATACAAATTCCTTGTCTGTCAAAACACAGACACTGCAGTTCATTTGTACAGTGCAAAAAAAGTGTAAAACTATGTAATTGTTTATGCTCTTACTAACTAACTTTCTTCGAATAAAACCTTGTTTTCAGAAATATCATCACATCAAACTTGAGTATTACCTAAATGCTACTTAAGTCTTCCTGTTTTCTTGTCATCCCTTTTACAAAGATTGCTATTTTAATCAAACTTCTATTGATCATTCTTTGGAAAACTATAACGACCAGAAATTTGTATAATAGGACCACGCTTAACTGTAAACAAAATGACGTAGTCGCATGACTGACAAGCAATACAATGACCTGTTAACACTCACTGTCTTACAACATGCTCAGCGTAACGACCGGCTGAAATAATGTACTGTTTCAGACAGTATTTGACTGTTCATTGCGAATGAGCGCGAAGAACAGCCACTTTTAAGAGAAAAAGTGTGAAACAAATGAAGAAACTATGTCTATAAGACACGCTACCATCATTCATAAAAACTTTTCTGAACGCGTTGGTTTGCCTAACCTTGGAGGGCAAGAAAAATTGCCAAGAGTCGTTTCTGACGATGCAGAAAATACTACGAACAAACAAGTGCCGTAAAAGGCAACACTAAAGATATGTTGCAGTGCCATTTTATTAACACAATTACATCGAATCGGCACAGTTCGTTGGTAAATATTTAAGCAATATTACTATAATGCGAACATCAACAAGTGATACATCGACGTTTCAAAGAAAGTATATACTTCAGAAGTGTGCGAAATTCTTGGAAAGAAAGATTTTCAATCAATCGTAAAGTATTTCGTTAAAAGCCAGGCTAATTACATTTCACAAAAAGGGAAAAAAATACTGCGAATTCGTTCGACATCACGTCAAGGGTAAAGAACGGCGTGGTGTGCCAAAACGGTTATTTCTGGACTTACGAAGTACGAACCATCAAGATCACGGTTATACAACCAGTAAAAACGTAACGTTCAACTTACCGATAAAACTTGATCGAATAATCACAACACAACACAGTCCACTGTATTATAATCAAGACGAAAACTTCGCGAGAATTAAAATTCTTTGAAATTGAGACGTCCGTGCCGTGTGACGGTCAGATATGAACTGAATGACTCTTTCGCATTGTATACTGTAGCGACCAAACACACATACAAGTTGGATGAAAGTGAGGTGTGCGTATATGCCTTTTTTGTGTGTGCAAATCAGTCAACAAGATATACCTTTAATGACGCATTGTATATTGCGTTTGCATTACAGTTTTTGAAGACTGACATATTATTGTAGACTATAAAGGGAGAAATAATGATATAGTTTCTGAACGTTATGTAATTGGCCTTAGCAACAAGCATATGGAAGTAGAAAATATTAAACTTGAACAGTGTCATCCCAAGAATTGTTTAGCATCTTCGCTTAGAATAAATAGCAGAGTGTTTAAACAGATACTAGGGATTTTGACTAGCAAAACTGACAATAACCACGACCGAATTCCATTTGACCTTCAAACCAGAGTTCTGCAGAGTAACTACATAAACGTAGTCTCCTATCTTTCAAAGTGGTGTTTTCCGTAATTGATGAAGACTGTAAAGTAACGTAGGTATTTACGGTGTGACCCTGAAACCACGTGCAAGATGAACGTGTACTCAGATTGCTATTGTCCACGTAGCGAACTATTAGTTCGCTGCAATTCATTGCCATTTGTACTATAACTACCTTAATCTGTTTTTTCCACTTTTACTTGGCCGATGATTTTAAGGGGTCTTATTGAATTCAGTACAACTGTTTATTTCATTGTTAGATCATGAACTGCAACGGCCGATATGGACATCTTTGAGTCGACCACTCAAGTTGACCGCTGATGACCCAGTTTGGCTAGTTGTAGTATAATCGACCCATCTTGGACACAAAGCGAGTCTGAGGCGTCAACGCAGTATATGCCACACCTTATTTCCTGTTCGACATGCACAACTTATTGCATCCTGAAGACTTGAATAAGGCAAATTAGCTGTCCTGATCATAACGTACTGGTCGGACCAAATCTGAGTATTCGATTCGAGAAGATTGGCTGATTAATTAGTGCCTTTAATTTTCATTTGGTACGTTTGGTCCGGCTTTTAGATATGCCTTTTAATATTAATGTATTCTTGATTTAATTCGTGCAGTCATGTTAATAAGACAGGCCGAAATCAAACTATAATCGATCTAACCAAAAATCCTGAATCGTCTAAACGTTGGATTAAAAGAGACTTAGGCAAAATGAGCATTCTATTTTGCCTAAGTCAAATTCAATATTAGTGCTGTATTCAGAATTCTCTTAGTTCTAATAGAGTGTGATCCAGGCATCCCAACACTCTATTAGAACTAAGAGAATTCTTCGGAATAGGAATACCTGGATTAAGATCCAGGTATTCCTATACGGACCCACTATCAACGATATACATATACGTAGCACCAAACTAACAACAAAGTAGAACTGTAGAGTTACCTGACATCTTATAGCAATTCTTATTCCTGTGTGAGAAAGAGATGGTGCTAGACACCCTGTATAGCTCTGTCTCTTTCTGTCAGTAGAATAAGTTCTGCTTTAAGATGTCATGGTAGGGTTGCAGAACACAAAAAATCATTAACAGAAAACCAAAAACATCCAGTGTTAACAGTTATTTTTATCATATCATTCGAATCCAAATCTCCATAACTGTTAACAGATATAATATCTATAAAATTATCTACCCGGGAACCCCGCCCATATTTTGGTATCATTTGCACTGATAAATGTATGATAAATAAAAGTACTACGCTATCAGCCAAGGCTATCAATCTACTGACACAGAGTGGAATTATAATGAATTATTATTTTAAATTTATTTAAATTGGCACTCATTTAAATTCAAGGACTATAATGAAGCAATAAAAGCTGTCCATGCGAAAATATTGCCTAGTGGAATTTTGCAAAGAATACATTATTTTTCCTTTCATCCTAAATGACAAACAATAAATTATCAATTTTTCAACAAAAAAAAAGTATTTCAATACACGGCATTCTTTTTCAGCTGCAAGATGTGGTGTGTCGCTCGTTCTGCTCTCTGATTGGTCAGCCAATGTCTTACGATCGCTTGACGCGTGTCCGTGCGCAAGATTTTAACATAATGTTCCATTTATAGACTTCTTTAATTGTTTTGTTTCTCGCTACACTAGTAGTATCAGATTTTCTTTTTATGGTTACTAGTGACGGTAGAAAATAATTAAAATTGCCTGACAACTTTATTTCTCTCGACCATAAAACTTCTCCAGTATCATCATCTGCCTAGACTTTTCCCAACTAGGTTGGGGTCGGCTTCCACTTTATTTTGCATGGAGCGACTGCCCATGTGACCTTCACAGCCCAGTTAATACTGGGTAATACGATACTCATTTGTAAAACTAGTTATCAGACTTCCGGGCCACTGCCAGTAGCGACTCGATTTTATGTCAAGAAAGTGTGGCGGTATACCAAATTGTAGGAGTTTGGATCTGTGGAAAAATCAATCCTCTAAGTTTACGCAATCAAAAGATGTGGCAGTTTCTGTCAATTTTTTAATCCATCACAAAAGGAAAAAACATCTATCGGGTACTCCCCGTTGACTAAGAATCATGAAATTTGGCAAGAAGCAATATCTTACAGTACCAGTAAAGGGGAATATCCGAAAACTGTAAAATTGACGACGCATCCCAAAAAAATATGTGGTTAGGTACAAACTTACCGCGGCCTATGTCGAAGCATTGGGACAACAGGTTTTCAACAGCCACTTTCCTTCAATACAGTTTGACCTTCGTGAGATCCCTACAAGATTATGGGAACCTTAGGTACGCGAGTCCAATTCGCACTTGTAAGGTTTTATTTTAAAGGCATAGGTTTTATTTTAAAGCATTGAGAAACGCATAGGTGCTATAGACAGCACTTTTCATTATGAGGTGTTAGAGACAATCAGGATCCTACTTTTTTCACTATTTATGATGTAGGATCTCCTCCAATGGTTTTGCGAATGCATGAGGGGTCAATGAGACAGATAGAAACACAATTAGGAATATCCTCAGGTATCTTCTGTCTCTATAGGTAAACGTGTTGCGCCGACACAAAGTACTTGATCAAGGACAAGAAGCTGATGATGTTTCTGTTTCTATAGGCAGACAAGTATAGAATTATTTTATTACTTTGACTGCGGATCTATGAAATTGATAAACGGTTAGACTCACATCATTAAATATTCTCGAGCTTATCCCTCCAATGCTTTTACGTGTATCGGTTATGAAAACTAATCTGGATGGTATTTCAGTATTCAGTGCCAAACATTGCAAAATAACTCACGGATCAAATAGGAGCGTATGAGTTATGCCAAAAGACGAAAGCATAATGTATCTGTCTTTTTCTTTTGCTAAGTCAATGTACAGATCAAAATCACCATCATTTTCATTATCATTTCTATTCTAAATATTTTTTTTGTTTTCTCCTTAATGTTTCAGCTCCGTTCTTTAACATTTGGAAATAACAAATTCATGAACTAAAAAAGTTTTCAGTTACGGCTTTACAAACTGCTCGACGAGACAAACAAATGTATAAAATGATGAAATATTTTTCTATTCTAGTATTGTTCTCGACTTCTACTTAAAGAGGAATCATTAGCATTATCATCCACATTATGATTAAAGCATTCCAGGGCTTTATAAAACGAAGATAAAAAATCAAGATATTATGGATTCAGTAGTTATTAAAAGTAGACTAAACGGATACTTCGCGTAACTAACCATCATGATGAAAATGGAAGACAAAATTTGCCTCAACAGAATGCAAGGCAATCGTTTCAGAAATTTCATTAGAAGTTTTCGTAAAGTAAGGGTTTTACACTATAAGAAGCACTTGACAAAATTTTAAAACAACCGTTTCTTTCTGGTACACAAACAAAAAGGATTAAGGCAAAAGGAAGATGAAACAATCGCATGGAAATAACTGCACAGTTGGGTATGTCTATTAAAATAATTTATGGAAAAAAATTGCAACTAAAGACGTTTTGAAAACAATCGCAAAAGAAAAATCTTAGAAACAGCCCCTTTTTCCCTACTAATTACTAGATAGTAACTCTGCTAATGGAAAAAGATGAAGAGGACGACAGGTAAAAGGTGGGAGGATGATCTGCCTAAAGGTTGGCGAAGAACTGCGTTAGAGGAATAAGTGGAGGGAAATGGAGGAGGCCTATGTCGCGAAACAGCCTGACCTGGTAGCTGATCAATGTAGATTTAACATAAGAATAGTTATTAGTATTAGGTTATTGTTACTACATACTTATATTTGTACTGAAAAGGTCATAGTAATAAAGGCTATTTATATTAAACTAGCTTTTGCCCGCGGCTACGCTCGCATTAAATTCGGGGTAACACAGATCTCCTTTCCTGATTTGCACCTGTAGTTTTTGCCCTCATATCCCACAAAAAAAAATAGACTATGTCCTGCTGGCTCCCAACTATCTCTGCACCAAAATTCATCAAAATCGGTTTCGCCATTAAGGCGTGAAGAGGTAACAAACAAATAAACAAACAAACTCATTTTCGCTTTTATAATATCAGTAAGGATTTTTTTATTTTTAACTCTACTCATGATATTACTACTCGTGTTTCTGGAACATGTATAATCTATCTGTCTGACTGAACCTGAACCCACGCAGGCCACAAACAAGGAATCTGCGTCACACACCTTACAGGCTGATGGCATTTCTAGTGGAAACAAATGCTTCTGTACACACGCGGGTGGTAAAGCAGTGAATAATATTTGAGCTTGCTTTAAAACCCAATGATTTTTGAGTGAGTTTGAGACAAATCATGTCTTTTGAAAGTCTCTTTAAAAGCACAAGAAGCTCTAAAAGTGATTGTCAATATCTATGGTGCCTTTATGAAGATATGGGGAGACATCATTTGACTCGTAGCGAACTTATTGTCAAATAATTAGTAAATTTTAAGGGTGAGGGTCTAAACAATTGTTTCAGGAAGCATACAAGAATTCAACGCAAAAGTTTAACACATATTTAACCTTCAAGTGATACCAATCAGGTTAGAAGCAAACTTAATTAAAAATATTATCAGTAATATCGACACTTATAAATAATGGACTAACAATGTAGTATCCAGGTAACAAGCGTGTCGCACTGCAATCTGCAAAATAAAACTAATCTAATTTCTAATCGATATTGCATGTTTCACTTGAATTAATACACTTTGATTGAACTAGGAAATAAAAATAAAAAAGCCCACTTGCTTCATGGTTTGAGACTGTTCACTTGAATAAAAACCGGCCAAGAGCGTGTCGGGCCACGCTCAGTGCAGGGTTCCGTAGTTTCCCGTCCGTCACAATATGTGTTCCCAGTTATGAGGCCAACCGAACAATTCGGTAATACCCGATCCAATGTAATAAGTACCTACAGCGCCATCTCTCGGGGAATTGGGTTACTAATTAATATCAAGACGTGCAATTTCGGTGGTAATTTTGGATTGCGAGAACCGATTTCAATAATTCTTTTTTTGTTTGAAAAATGATACGTTCAGGATAATAAAATATGTAAACAAAGTTACAAAAAATGCTTGCATATACGATTATACTACAAACTTAGTCCAGAAATTATTTTGTACAACTTTTTGTCTTTTTTGTACAATAACTGTTGTGTCAATCAAGTTCAAAATGATTTTCATAGAAAGTCCTTATAAAGTTCTACTTTTCAGATTTTTTACATATTTTCTAAACTTATGGTTCAAAAGTTAGAGGGGGGGGGACACATTGTTTTTTACTTTTGGAGCGATTATTTCCGAAATTATTGACATTATCAAAAAATGATCTTAGTAAACCCCTATTCATTTTTAAATACCTTTCCAACAATATATCACACGTTAGGGTTGAAATTAAAAAAAAAACACTTCCCACTTTAGATATAGGGTGGCTACCCTAATAAAACATTTTTTTCCAATTTTTATTTTACCACTTTGTCGGCTTGATTGGAATACATATTGGTACCAAATTTCAGCTTTCTAGTGCTAACGGTCACAGAGATTAAGCGAGGACGGACGGACGGACGGACGGACGGACAGACAGACATGGCGAAACTATAAGGGTTCCTAGTTGACTACGGAACCCTAAAAAGCATTATCTACTTACCACATTGATCTTCTCAAATGTATTAAATCCTTACTATATATCCTTACTAATATTATAAAAGCGAAAGTGAGTTTGTTTGTTTGTCTTCACGCCTAAATGGGCGATTTTGATGAATTTTGATACAAAGATAGTTGAGACCCTGGAGACGAACATAGTCTATTTTTTTAAGTGAGAAATGAGGGAGAATGAAAGGAAAAAAAACGGAAAACTTAGCTTTGCTATTACAATAAATAAGACGCAAAGGCAAAAACCGTTACCTGTGCAAATCAGGAAACCGGAACTGTGTTACCTGGAATCTAACGCGAGCGAAGCCGCAGGCAAAAGCTAGTTGATTATAATAAGGCATTCACTAGTCAATGAACTTATGAATTACCTCATCAATGGTCTATTTAAAATACCACTGACTGATTAAGTCTGAAAATTTTCCACTCTTCAAGTAGTTATAAAACTAAAACACGCTGTATGTCTGTCTGTTATAAGATTGATTGAAGAAAATGAGTTCCTGTGTCGTCTGCATGCACTCAGAACCAGTTCCCACTTAGGCACGAGGATAGCCTTTGACCTAAACGTATTGCGACACGTGGGCCAGATGCTGCAGAATACTAGCACAGTATTAGTACCTTTTGAATGCACTCCATTAAGTCAGTATAATATTATGGAAGATAAAGCAATGAGGTTAGTTAGACGACACTTTTGTCACAGTATTTTAATACAGGTAAGTAATCATTTTTATTTGAGAACTGGTGATTATTTTTTTTCAAGTTTCCAAATCAAATCATTCTATGTAACTAAATAGATTTACGAGAGAGCCACTAAGAGAGTCAAGGCCTTGGCGCAGTAAAGCTTTCTGACTCTCCCTCTACTGCGTATAAGGTTTCATACAATCATTCAGATAAAGGTTAACCACCTTTTTCATTTGAAACCTTCACCTTGAACTCGTTCAAAGACAAGAGATAACAAACTTCACAACAGAGAGAGCAATTCTTAACGTAAAACAATAATTCAACTCATTATCGACACAGCAGGCCCCTAGCTGTGCACAAGCACACACACACAAACAAGCGGCGGCCATGACAGTTCGGCAAGCCTCCGGAACGGCGGCCGCTTATTGGCTAGCTGGATCGCGCCTCCGTGACGTCATCAGCGCGAGCGCGGCACGCATTTTATCGAAAAACTATAGCCACAGTGAAGCTGATAGCGATTTATGAATAGTTTATTGTTTATCTTGTAAATTGGCATCGTAACTGGTTTCATTTTGATCTTGAAGGGCAAAGAGAGCATTATGAATGAAGTTCTCACAATTAAATAATGTGATTAGTAACTGAAATTGAACCAGATAAGAGAGAGTACTTGAAAGATAGCAAGTGCAATTTCAGTGCATTATAGTAATTATCGTAATTCTCGATTCCCTAAAAGAACCTCATTCAATAATGGAAGTCAATGACAATGCCAAAAATTCCAAATATAGTGATGACTATTCGTAACTACGAGTATGTATGTGTTTAATTTACATCATGATGATTTTCGTATTTTTTTGCTCACCTTCGGACTAATTTGTTTGTGTTAACTCTAAACCTACACGCACTTATTGAATAAGTGATATAATTATCACTTTTTTCTAGATGTTAAACAAAGTCAGCTTGCTCTTACCGTATTTCTAAATAGGCAAATATCTATCTTTCGTTTTCTTAGCTTCCTCATTCAGGTCGTTGTTCCACCTGGCGGCATGTATGTAATCACATTGCACGACCGGTTCTTGCAAAGCTACTTCAGGTTCATTCCTCATACAGAAAGCGGGATTATAGTACTACAAAGTTCAACAACTTCAGTTTGTGGCAGGTCGTTTTTAACCGGTCAGGTTTCTACGTCACGATCCTTCCTCATCTTATAGCCATCAGATCATCTCATTTGTTGTTTGTGTGAACTCTGAATCGACATGAATGTGTTGAGCTACCAATAGTGTTGTTTTCCTCGTAGAACTAAGTTATTACTAATTTACCTAGATTCGAAGAACAGATGGTGACTCTGTGTTTATTTTATTACTATGCGTTTCTTGCTTGGCAGTATGACGACGCAGTTCTGTCTTTGCGAAAAACTTACCTTTAACTTATAAAACGATTGAATAATAAAGGCATTTTTAGCAATGTTATACATTATTCATGGGTAGTGCCCATAGACGGTATTAATAAGAATATTGTGGAGCTTCTTCGATGACATCATCCCAACTACCACTCAAATGGTTCGCTCAAGGCCAATCGTACACGTGTTTCTTTCACATTTTATCAGAAACAAGTAATCGATTGTTATTATTTAGTTTATTGATGAACAGCTGAGTAATTTAAAGGAACAGCAAAGCAAAATAATATACCTAGGGGTCTGGATACAATTAGGTGCACATAAAAAAAAACAAAGAGAAAGCAGTACAGATTAAAAAACTCAAAGACAATGTGTCTGGACCTCGTAAGGAAATATAAGAGTAGGGGAAGACCAAAGATACAATGAATGGATTGTATGAATAATGTTATGGCAAAGGAAAGTCTCTGATGAGATGAAGAGAAGTATGGAAGAAGAAGCAATGCTGCGCCGACCCAAAAAATATTGGGATAAGGGCAAGAAATTATGATGATGTCAAGAGAAGTAACT
The DNA here is from genome assembly GCA_958449745.1 of Ochropleura leucogaster. Lineage (NCBI taxonomy): Eukaryota > Metazoa > Arthropoda > Insecta > Lepidoptera > Noctuidae > Ochropleura > Ochropleura leucogaster. The sequence continues at coordinate 2,528,395 of OY288225.1, forward strand.
GTCTGTTTAAAAAAAAACAGACAGCTATTTTTGAGTTTGTTACCAAAGTTTATTCTCAATGAGTAGTCAGGTTCGGCACCGGCCTCATCTAGTTTATAAACATAACCTAATGTGACGTGTAGACGTGCTTTTATAACCAACTTAAAAGTACAACAGAGTCAATGATAACTTTTGCAACATTGAATCTATTATGATGTCTCACCCATCTTTTCCAAATCATCGAAGACTTAGATGATAATAGTGAAAGGAAGTCAGTTTAGAATCTAAGTAGAACAACTGGGTAGTACTGGTACAATTTCTCCCAACATAAAGTAACTGCTAAAACCGCTCCTACATCACACCGTGGTCTATATCCTTTAGAAAGTGAGTGACCTCGTGCGCTAGACTGCAAACTAGTTGCAATAGACTGTTACGGGCAAATAGGACGTACTTGGTAGGCTACCTGGAAAGGTCTTATGTTAAAATGTTTACAAAGAAACACATTTCTTTCAAGTGGTGTAGTTACGAGGTAATTTTTGTTGAGGAAGTATTTTTCTCCGATTCTTTAACCAATAACTTCTAGAGATTGCTTTAGTTGAGATTTACTGACGCAGTCTATCAGCATCTTCTAACCCAGACAAAGGTTCAGTGGGATTCGTTTCCCCACTTCTTCCCTCAAAAAAATGACGTGTGTTTTTTTTCGTTTGGGCACCTTATTTAATATATGGCGTTGTATAAGTGATAAGCTTTATTTGTACACAAATGTCTCTTTGTCCCCGTATTCACAAACGCTAAAAGCAAACGAGTGAGGCACAACTTTCCGATTCGAAATAGAATCAAGGCATTTGAGAAAATGGGGCCTCTTTTTTTGGGGTGGGAATCCATCAAATAACTTCCCCCGCTCTGGGCGGAGCGGGAGAATATGAAGGGCTGATCTCTTCATTTCAAATCATCTGCAAGTACACGTGAGTTTGTCCATTCTTATCTAGTCGTACACAGCAAAATTAAACTTCACCAATCAGTTCAGCATCAATCTTGATAAGTAGATCTTAATGATACTAGATATTGCAACACCAAAGTCCTTATCAAAGCTGCCTTGGTTTTATTCCGCGCCTCACGTGCAATCGATATATTGAACGTGCAATATTTTAACTAAGTAAGACTGATTGTTCTGATAAACCTATTATTTAGGAATGCGAAACAATGTGATCTACCGTCGTTATGCATAATTTGATGGTCATCTTTTCGCCCTTGTCTCTTGGTGTTGACGCAACACGTTTTCTTCTTCCATTCTTCACCCTCACGCTTTACTCAATCCCTTTTCTTGTATGTCCTTCCTTACACAATCCATTGTACTTTGGCATATTATCTTTGGCATTATTTTGGGATCTATCAATGCACTATTTAATACCCATTAAAAATACTTAGTTTATTTTTTATATGGATGTAATGAAGAAGATGACAGCGAGATAGTTGGAAATGTTTCTTCGAAAAAAAGTTTAACACTCTTTTTAAGCATGTAGGTACATATTACATGTATTTGCTGTGTATTCATTAATCAGTTTCTTTGACAAACAAAATAATTAAGCTAGTAGTTTTTGAGAAAGGTTAGACCACAGTCAGCTAAACAATTAGAACGAAATTACGTAATACTATGTATGTTTAAGTACCTGCGTAAGCCAAAATGGTTTTGAACGTTGCAAAAACTATTGCTTGTAAACTTGTAACAGTTTCTAAAAACGTATTGCATAAAGGTGTTAGGAAATGCGTTCATGAAAACGCTTGTATGGACTTAATTCTAGACAAAGTGACCTTGTACAAACTAGAACTATGGTAGCTTAGTCAAACAGGTCGATATAGATATACGTAAGTAACAATATCTTTAGATTTTTAATTATCTAGAGCCTCTTGTATTTACTAACACATCTACACAGTTTTAAGGGTCTCTTAAAACCTGTAAAGATCGAGCGATACATTTAAATTAATTAAAAAGGACTTAACCTCTAAATTCCTTTCAATAAAAACATGTCAAATTGCAATTAATTGATTGTATCACTATAACTAGTTATCCAAATGGAGGGTGTGTAGATATTAAACCGGTAATCATGTGGGCTTCAATAGATAACGTAGGCGAAAAACATGGGTTAGACCAAATCATTAGAAACTGAGCCTGAATTAAACTTGAAGACTGTCACCGTAGATGCGGGTCTGTGGACGGTGAGGTGGATGGATCCAGTGATAACGGATATACCGCGGCCCCAGAACATAAAGGTCAAAAGAAGGAACATGGGTGGGTTTTGTTCAGTATAGGTCTGACACTCCCAACTCTGACAACTGAGCTGATCTTGCTTGGTCATGATTACAGTACAGGTTCAGAAGTATCAGCGATACGAAGAAGTGAATAGATCTCGAATCTCTTCACTCCACTATCACAGTCGAGCGTATTATTGTTCACTAATACGCGAGATGAAGGTCAAACGCGAGCGTATCAAATTCACAAACAGCACCGAAGCTTCCGTACAAACTGGCGACATAAACGACTATTTCTATTGACTGCGTAGACTTGGTGAGTTAATTTTTTCACAGCTCTAAAGGACCATAGACTTGAGTATACGGTTTTTATTTCAACTGGATACCTCCACGCGCTCCAAAGATAAAGGGTCTTGACAGACGGACTACAAAGTGATCCAATAAAGGTTCCGTTTTTTTCTATTGAGGTACGGAACCGAATGAGTGTTGGCGAGGATCGAATTTAAAACTTGTGATTGAAAATGTATATGCCCATATCAGTAGACTGCTACGTGAGCTGATCATGATTATTGCAATTTCTAGCTCATAGTTCCATACGATTTCAACTTACTGATTGCTACTTTGTTACTTTGCTGTTTCTGTGCCCATAAGTCATGTTGTCAGATCATAAAACCAATTATGAACCCAATAAGTATCTTAAGATTGCACGTCCGCAATATGTCATTCTAGATATCATTACATCATAAGGATTTGAACTTTATCGCAATCACAAATATCTCTATATTTGTCACGCAGATTTCGTAACAGTTCTGGATAATTTCATTTTATTTTTCGAATATCTACATGACTAATCGCGACTCATTGTTTTCAAACGAAATTCTGAAGCGTAATAAAATGACTTGTAATCGCATATCAGATAGCTTATCAGTATTAGATAAAACCGAAAACGGGGGAAATTACACAGCGCAAATTACCAGTACAACAAACTTCACCTCAATTTAAAATAAAAATATTTTATTCACATATAGACACTTATTAGGCGTCGAACGAAAGGACGGTATTGCAAAGGCGGGTTGGACGCATAACCCAAGAATTTTAACAGAAATCCGGAAACCATTGCTTCATGTTTTCAACATCCACCGGGGGGGTCTAAAATAGCTGCTTTAGATCCCATATGTCATTAAAATAGTCAAAGGTGACATTATGGATGTTTAGCTGGGTGCAATTAAACAAAAATACTCAAAAGGTAGAACGAACGTTTATTGTGGTCATGTAACTTTTAACTTCGTTTTGACATTTCTGTTTTCGTTTATTAATAACTTGAAATTCGACGAACTTATATCGCAGTGTAATAGTGTGACCATTTGTTCATTGTTGTCAATGTAACGCATATTTCTAGTTTCCTGGAAACGAAATAAAAAAGTCCCATGAAAATCTTACCCCTGTAAACTTCGTTCCATTCACCATATTGTCCAAGTGTTACGTGGACCTCAAAACATCCCTTTCGGTCCTACAGACGTGATTTTATTTATATTTTTTAATGGAATGACACTGGGATTGTGAGTGACAACAGGAATCTGTTCTAATCCAAGCTACATCTGGACCAAAAAGTTCCTTCAAATTTTCCGCGCACCTTCAAGGCAAAGAACCACTGTTTACATGGAGAATAAAGTCCTTATCATGATGCTGTTAATATCGTAAACTGCACATGTCAGAGATCGATCGCTGCAGTGTATACATCGGCACTTTCCGCTAAGGAAGGTGGTCTTGTCGTAAACAATTTGATGTACGAGCTCTTTGCGCAACTGAGACAGTTGGGAGAGAACAAGTTTGTTGGGAGGACGTTTATGGGTTATTTGAAGGTTGTACTTTTTGCTTTTAACGAGATTCAAGCAATGATAAGGATGATAGAAAAGTTAAAAGCTGACATAGCAACCAAAAATTATTTTGTAGTATTATTAAAAGAGACACGAAACTCTTTGAATTAAAAATATGTATACTTTTGGTTAGGCCCTCTGGTTTCTGATGTACCTACTTACGTGAATGGCAAGAGCAAATACTTACCTTCTATTTCCAAGTAACATCTCAGTTTTTATTGTATTATTTTACAAATGTCGTACAACCTCAAATATAAGCTAGGCGCCAGAAACTAATAGAAACACATACAAGAATCCATTCAACAATCGATCACTAACGTCACTTAAAAAAAGATCAATAACAATGAAGCCAAAATAGGTTTTAATTTTTCAAAGGCTGTGATTGAAGACCTTGGAGCAATCAAATACGAAGACGTCAAAAATACTGAATAACTAGAATAAAAACATGAAAGTAATTGACTCCGACGTGAACCCAGGAAACATGGGCGTGTAACAGTAATTGATGATATAGTAGAAATACGTCAGAAAGATATTGCGTCGCAGAAAAATTTCGCATTTTTGCGGCCAGGGTTTGCGAACTGATCTGGTGACTCCGTGCCCAGTACCGTGTACGGTGCCGTGCCTAAAGTCCCGTTTACGAGTAAACTATCTATGTTACAAGCAATTTTATCAAAAGAACTGGATACTGTCGTTTGATAAAATGGCAGATTTATGAAAAATAGTTGCTGATCATTTAATTGTTAAAATTGTTTTAGGAACGCGATGCTTTACAATTTTTTTTTTCTACTTTAAACAACGAATCAATGATGTAGTGGACAGGTCTATCGTTTCACATGTTCAAGTTTTGGATGGTGCGATTATTTGTGCCTCCTGCCAAAAGAAGATGGAGTACCTATATCGTATGTCTCTCACCTTGGGTGTATACACTAATGAAAAAACCTCCCCAAGTAGCAAACTACGATCGAAAAGGCCAGTCGCACATTGGACAGCCAGTAGGTACTTGGTAACGCAGAGACTTGCTGACTAATCTTTCCACCACGATGGCTCACTCAAGTGATGTTACTCAGTACACAGTCAGCAAATGCGGAATGATGAGGATGGTAAAAACAAAGGTACCTAAGCAAATAGTTATCGTATACAGTACGCCCATTACTTTATTTATACGATAACTATTTGCTTGCCTTTTTACGATTGAGAAATCATCAACTAACTTTCCCCGCTCTGGGCGGAGCAGGGGGAATGCCAGACTTTTACTGACTAAAACCCACCCATGTCCCTCCCTTGCTCTGCCCTTTATGTTCAGGGGGCGCGTTGTTTCTTTCGAACAACCCGCAACCACGGCAGGGGAAGTATTTGCTTGCATAACTTTGGAAGTTATATTGACAACCCTAACTTCCAACCATATTAGTTTTTTATACATCGAAATAATCACCACAAACATTCAATAAAAATGAGTCCATCTAGCAATTTAAATACTAAGATGCGTAATAGGATCACATAACATATTTTGAAATTGAAATTAATATTCAACCTGTCTAGCTGAAACAAGATGGATGATAATACACAAATTGATTCAGATCAGGACATCATCGTTGACCTTGGTATAATGAAACAAATTTTGATAGGGATACCGATAATACCCATAGACACGAAATAGAATCTTACGGGTCTGCAATAAAGGCGAAATACGTAGACGAAGCAAACAGAGCAGAACGTAAACATAATGGTCACAGAATTCGCGCCAAGTGTGACGCGAAAACAATTGATTGCCACTTGAATTTTTTGCGTAAATAATCAATTATTACTACGCTTTTATTTATTAGTCCACCCGTTTTCGGTCACGGCGGCGTCGGCCAATATCAGCGGGGATTAGCCATTGGCGCGGAAGATACTATTGTCACAAGTGTGTGTGCAGGCACATGTGCACTCTCTGTTCCCTCACTCTCATAGTCCGATTGGACGGCAATTCGACACGACCGGAGACCATGCGGATCAGGCGCAGGACCAACGGCTTAGAGTACTCTCAGGAGTGCAAAGGTATCATACCACCAACTTCCAAACTACGGGCTGTTATTGAGAAATTACTAATGGAAAACCATATATAATAACACTTATAGCAAAACTCGAGAATCGAACCCAGAACCCCGTGCTCAGTAAACACGATTGCGACCTCAAAACCAACGGAGCAGTCATACGCTTTTATAACAGTTGGCAAAGTCAGTTACAGAACTGAACGATGATGGAACGTTTGAAAAATAGGTACAGACGCCAGCAGGTCAAGCTACCCGAAACTGTAAATTTTTCCCAATGAACCTTGAACCTTATACTTTAGAAATAAAGTCGAAAATCTATCAAAAAAATCTGACACATTGTAGTAGCTTGATGTGCAGGCGTCTGTACATAAAATGTGTAATTATAAAAAAGCATATTTCAAAATTAAGGACTAAGTTGAAAATAAAACCCTGGTAGCTCCACAAACAATTTGGATGTCTAAAAATTCTCAACCTTATTTTTGAATTTCTCTTTGATCACATTTTTACAATAAATTTTTGTCAATGAGTATAGATTATTTTTTACCATTTTTTTGTGAAGTTTGGGAGGCCTTGTAGATTCCGAGTTGCTTGTTAACTTTTTATCATGTTTACCTACCTAATCTAAACACTAACACTATAATATAAGTAATAACATTAACAATACAATCCCATCCCCAGAATGACGATTACTCGGAATTAAACGTATTAGTTTCAAAGAAGTCCCGTTATAAACGGTTTATATTTAGACTGCTTAGTCAGCTGATGCAGTGCGTACGAACAGTCACGTAGGCAGGACCAGACCACTTAGACTGAACAAATAATGCTGAACACGTAGCCTAACACAACAAACCACAGTCAAGGGGATACCCCGAATTTTTTTTTTTTTTTTTTTTTAAATATATATATATATATATCTTGGGACAACTCACACACGGCTATCTGATCCCAAGCTAAGCAGAGCTTGTGTTATGGTAACCAGACAACTTATATACATACTTATATAATTTATAAATACATACATATTATAGATAAATCACACCCAGACACAGAACAAACAATCATGCTCATCACACAAAGTTTGTCCTGGGTGGGAATCGAACCCACGACCTCCGGTTCAGCAGTCAGGGCCACTAACCACTGGACCAACAGGCCCGTCAAATCGAATTGAGAACGAAAAGAAACAATAACTTAACAAAACTTAAAAGAAACATAACATAGTAAAAATTAAGTTCCTCATAAGCAGTAGTCGAAAGCACTACTTAGGTACTACTAAGCACACTAGCATGAGAACCTTTTTTTCGGATGGGAAATCATCAAATAACTTCTCCCGCTCTGGGCGGAGCCAGGGTAACAGACTTTTACTGATTAAAACCCATCCATGTTCCTTATTTGGCCCTCTATGCTCTGCGGCCGCGATAACTGTTTCGAACAACCCACAAGCCCAGCATGAGGTCCCAGATTTTCTGAGTCAAGAGCAATGGAACCTTTTGAGGTTTGTCCATCAAAAAGTTCTTAGGGTTTGTCCGGATGACAGTTATTTCGTCGTAATTACAAAGGACTTTTATCATAAACATTCAGATAATGGTTATAGGTAAGCTCAAATCTGACTCTTCCAGGAATATTGTTTTGATGTTTTGCTATAAGTTATTTTTTAGGTTCCATATCTATTAGATAAAGACAAAAGTAAAAATATACTCATTGTCAATTTTAAGTTGGATCAAAATAGAACAGATTGATTTGTTTCTAATAGATGTCACGTGCGCAAAGTGGTGAATGTGACCGTTATTTTAAAAGTTTGGCGTGCTGATGGCAAGCCGATGGGCGCGTATACGTGATCAGAGCCAGGTAGCTTATCTAGCTGAGAAACTTATGATAGAGGTGGTGTGAGCTGAGGAACAGAATGATAAGATGCAGAAGAATGTTCTCTTCTGTCTCTTCAAAACATTTTTAGTTATTTTCAAAGCAGCAGAAATCAACGAATACGTTGGAATTGCACAAAGTAAACTGTGCCAAGGAACCTAGCAAATCAAAGAGCAGACTAATAGTTCTCGCACAGAAAGTAGTGCATTCACAGAAGGGTTTGACAGGGAGGCCGCCTGAGTCCACAATTTAGAGTGAGAACGTAAACCAGTTTACCTTGCAATTAGGTCCCTACCTATATCGTTATTTTGACGCTGAGTCTCAAAATCTATTCAAGTTTTAAATAATTTGTATATTTAAAGTTTTCAAATTAAATGTCAAATAAGCTTATTTTTAAATAGGTGAACAACGAGTTATGTTAAATGATATAAGATGAATTAAAACTAAGAATAGATACGTGACATTCAAAAGATCCGGGTGAGCAAAATTATCATTTCTGGCAACAAAGAAAAGTTCAATCATCGTTGATTTAAATGATTTTACTCGAAATAAAAGTATGTTTTTCATTCGCGTGTGACCCGAAATCATCAACTCGAATGCCTTTTACTTTAATTACTTTGTTAATCGACGAAAACAAAAGGAGAAGGCGAAACTAAAACTGTCATTTTTCAACAAGGATCTTGTTTTAAGAGCTTGATCTTGAAGTAGTATCTTATGTTAGGTGGAGCCATAACCCACTCCAGGTTGTAGCTGGAGAAGTTTCAGAGGATCTACAAGGCTGCCGAGCAATTGAACCGTTTTACTTCCGACAGAGGATGTCCACAAGATGATAATGAAGAATGTTAAACGTTAAATTATTTACTAACAATAGTTTTTGACTTACTATGTATACTAATCATTGGATCAAGATGTCCGTAAAATAAATAAATTGAAAAGGTTACCGGTATAGAGGATTCATTCGGGTTATTTTTTAGGATTAGATAAAAAAAAAAAACAAAAAAAATGTTTACCCGTATTATAAGCTAAATTGGTCTATGTTAATAACCGGTTCACGCACGGGAAATTAAAACTATCACTCAAGTCTGTGGTCCTTTCAAACTGTGAAAAAAATTAAGCTTTTAAGTCTACGCAGTCAAAAGAGATAACCGTTTATGTGACAAATTTGAACAGTACCCTAGGTGCGCGAGTCCGACTCGCACTTGGCCGGTTTCTTTTTATATTGATGGAAAAACAAAACTTGATATCTTTTTATATATAATCTTTATATATGTATATAATTCTTCTGTGAGTATGTATGTCACTGAACTTCTCTCAAACGACTGGACCGATTTTGATGAAATTTTTTGTGTGTGTTCAAGGGGATCTGGGAATGGTTAAGATTCACAATTTTGTCCGGCAGATGGCGCTGCATCACATTTTTTTGTAAATACGTAGCGAAGCACGTACCGGGCCGCTAGTCAAGTATAAATATCAAATCTTGATTGCGAAAGTGCTGAACCATCGTGAAGAGGTAGAATCGTGATATGGCAAGTTTTTATCATGTAGGTATTAAATAAATGGCAACTCGGAAATAATTTGAAGTACGAAACGAGTATTTTTAAAAACAGTTTTATTAAGAATTTACAAAATTCAAGGTCAACCGAAAAGGTACTGGGCGACAGATTATCGTCGATTTTTCAAACTTAAGCGCTTATAAACCAACACGTTATATTTGTTGTACCTATGTGAGATTACCTAAATGATTGCACACTACTACGATACAGCAGCTATTCCTACTATGGTGCAGTTTCCTCATCTGCTTAACCTTTTCCCAACTATATCTGGGTCGGGTTCAAGTCCAACTAGATGCAGCTGAATAGGTGCCAGCATTTTTCATGGAGTCACCAATTTCAGTTCACGCAGTTTACCCCACACTGTTTGCTGAACAGTAGCCCTACTATGACCTCTTAAAGCAATTCTTATTCCGCTGAGGGAAAGAGACAAAGCTATACAGGGTGTCTAGCACCATCTCTTTCACTCAGTGGAATAAGAATTGCTATAAGATGTCATAGTAGCCCTTCTGGACCTATTTAGCGCAGCCGTGCGGCAGTATTGCATAATTATTGTTTAGTTTGATGTTTTTCTTGTATTTTTAATTTCTCTTTGATAGTTTAATACCGTGTGCACTTCTGGCATGTTCCAAATAAATAAGTACAAGTATTTTCTTTTTTTCTAAATTTATGTCAGTTGCACAGGTCAACTGATGCCATGTGGGTGAAAATGTAGTCGCAAGTTGGTTAGGTAGGTAGATACTTTGGTTAGAATGCTAAATGATGTTTTTAAGTCCCTTTTTTCCTATAAAATAGGTATATCTCTTAATAAAGCACGGCACTTAATCACTCATGCTTTTTTTTCATTAGTCAATCTGGTCTAGCAGAACTGGTTAACAGATTTTGAAGGCACCATAAAATTCAAGTTAGCAACAGTGTCATAAACCGTTGAGGGCTTGTCAGTGGCCAGAATCACGTTTCATTTCTTTCACTTGTATTCCGGTTGCACACACTCTCAAATACTTACGTGCTGGAGGTCGCGTGCGCCGACCAATGGGAGCGCGCCGCGAAGGGGCACGGCAATGACGCATGACTTACGCAATAACACACAATATTTACAACAGTTTGTACTAATGTTGTTCGAGGATAATGCAAATGTTATGGCTTTCTTGGGAATTCTGATAATTTCCTATGTGAATAATTTACCTAGAGCCATCTACCTAGCTAATCAGGCTACTCCGAATTTATTTATTAGGAATATTTTAAATGACTATAGAAACTATAACATCATAACTAACTAACAGTCTTATGCCTTGCACTTAACACTTATTTTTCAGAAGGGATTTCATCAAATAACTTCACCCGTTCTTGGTGGAGCAGAAGTACTTGACTGACTATAACCCATCCATGTTCCTAGTTTTGCCCTTTGTGTTCTGTCTACCGACGCCCGGAGCGTCTTCCGAGGAGACCGTGTTTGAGGTTCCCCCCCTCAAATGCCACCTCCTTCGCTAGCATGCTTCCCATTCCGTCTAGCTCTGGGTACTTAACACCTAAGCTATTTTATTTGTAACCTCAAAGCCTACTATTAGGTCTTAAGTAGGTTCTGAAGTTCCTCACACAACAGTCCAGTACATCTATGGATATCAAATTTTAATATTGAGAAAATTAAAATGAAGAAAATTGATAATTTTAACTAACTTTAACAAGCCTGAATCAGCAACCTTACCCTACAAACGATTCCAACCATATTATTCACAACTACATTAATAAGTATTATCATTTCCTATAAACCTTAAAACCAAATACCTAATATGAAAGGTTTGCTGTAAGAAAACCCAATTCTGGGTTAAGCTTGCCGTTGTACATAAGCTGTATATTGTAATTTGTGTGTTTATTATTGTTTTGTGTGCAATAAAGAATAAGAATAAGAATGAAAGCCTTTTCAAATAAAAAATATAAGTAATTAAAAAAATCAACCGTTTGGTGCATAAGTTTGAACTGTATTTTTTAATTACTTAATAAAATTGAGGGATTCAACTCCATTCTCATATTTGGTTTTTAATTTTGGAAGGTACCTAAATTACAGAATTTGTTTGTGAGTAGGAGGGAAAATATCCAACTTAGCTAGAACTTCAGGAGTAAACAGATGTTTTCTAACTTCTTTCACTGTGCTCTATACTGCACCGGAAATCATGGTGAGAAAAAGAGCTTGTCCTCGAACCTGATATCAGACTGTACAGATGGGTCATCCACTGAGACAAGAATAGGCCCATGTGGCATACAGCCAACTCCTTCGTGAAGACAGGAGGCTTTAGTCGCAGCACTGGGAAAACACAACACAATGACAGCAATTGGCACAGCGGTGATCCTCCAACGCACTACTATTTCTTCTATTAACAATTATATTACTACAAACACATTCAATGTTTTTTTCTCAGTTCACCTTCATACTATTCACTCCACTATTAAATAATCCATAATCACTCATTCTCTTGGATTGGTTCTACAATCCAAGACAAAGTGAATTAAATGTTATTTGCTAATGAGTTGAGGCATTATGGCTTCTGTTGCAGTAAAGGCACATAATATTAATTTGGCAGTCAAGGCCATTGACCACCGAACAAATTCGTAATGCAGTTCTGCATTAAAAAAAGAACTAAGTATTTAAAAAGGTTGAATATGAAATAAACAGCCTGATTCGTTTTGAGAGTAATGAAATAGGTCCTACATAATAGCATGTTGCATAGGTACATATTGCTTGCTTATGACAGTAGGCGGTTATTTTATTGTATTTCTTGGAAGTGTACCTCACAAACAACGGGTTACATGTTGCCTTAAATATTTTTTTCCGAGTCACAAAATACTACTATGTTATTACATAGTTTAATAGATATATATATTTTTATTGATACTTATATATATTTTTTTTTTAAATTACAATCGAAGCCATTATTTTAATTGAATTGGCTGTCCAATTTTGTATGTAGGTATTTGTAAACAATACTCACATCAAGATATTTTTATAAATTATAAAAATATTGGTTGGTTGGTTACCTTAGTATAATTTGAAACGCATTATACTTGAATAGTTTAAACGTTATAAGTATAATAAAATAATAATTAATATCACTGGCCACTTACATGTTTCAAGCGGCACAGGCAGTTCGAAAAGCAAATCAAAATAATTGAATAACAACAAAACACGATCAGGGTTCGATCACCAACTTTTAAAGATTGTTTTTGTTTTATAAAATTCACTAATTACTGGTTATTTGAAATGAAAATAATACTGAAAAACGTAAATACTGTAAAATAGACGTGAACGTAAATTCTAACCACGAAACCAACCGTGACATTGACAAACAGCTGAGAATCGAGAAGAGGATATGAGACGTGTCGGCGCTGTTTATTTACATACTTAATTTTTTTTTTTGTTGTTGGCCCGCCGAAGTTCCAGGTAATAAATCAGATTTATTGATAATCTTTCTATTTTGTATCGTATATATTTAATAGGTGTTGTTTAAAAAAACTGGTTGGAAGTGAACAGTGAACAGAACCTGTAACTTATATTTTGGATGCGGTGTACGGTGCCGGTGTTTTCATGGGGTATCAAAACTTTTTAGATATTTACAAGTTTAAAAATACTAAATTCTTTAAAAGTTGAAGATGGTATTTTCCAAAAGAATATTCACACAGACAGCAATTAATTATATTTTCATTAGGGCTGTCTGTTTGGATTTAGATACCTATCTCAAAAGCGAGCTACTATAAACGCTTCCAGCCATCTGTTGGAAATATTATGAACTATGCGGTAAGCAATGTGTGTCGAGGTACCAGAAGGTGGCGCTGGTAGTAAATAAAAGTAAATGTTTTATTTCATTTTTCATTCTTTATTTTATCTTAGAAATACATAGTATTTTGATATTTTTTTTTTGTTTTTTTCATATGCTCTTTACAATCTATTCTACTGCAATAATAATACAAAATAAAGTCATTATATAAATACAAATAGGTAAATAATATAAATATTTTACATACATATTATTAAATACATATTACTACTATGAATTTCAAATACATACATATTATACTTCCAAATTGATATGAACACATAGTTTTAACAATATCACAATATATATTATTCGTGGTCCATGTTCATGCCGTGTATTTTTATTTAATAATTTACTAAATCACATAATTAGGTGGTTGATGGTAGAGTTCTTACGCCTTGCAAGATGTGGGTACTCTGAACTGTTCTACTTTAGGAACACCAGAAACCTGGGGGTTCTCTCCCTGTTGGATCTGGTTTCTGTAAGTTCTGAACTGCTGGTCGGCCCTCGACTTGCAGATAACCTGAGCAGCCTGGACCTTGTAGCCTTCTCCATGGCAGTGGGACTGGCAAGCGGGTAAAGGAGTGGTGCTTATGCAGACCTCGCGATGGTTCTCATAGTACTGCACTTGCTGCTGCAACTGGCACTGTCCATGCTTCTTCTGATAGCTTTTAGTCCTGTAAACGTTCTGAGAATCCCATTCCTGGTGCCTCTCCTTGATGGCTTTGTTCCATTCTTCATCGGAGCGGAGAATAGCGGTGTATTTCGGGGTTGACTGGTACGCCTTCTGCTGAGCTTCCATTTTCAGGCCTTGGGTCTTAGGATCGCTGTCTTCGACATCAAGAGCGTAGGAAGCACCAAAGTGCTCCGGCAGATCAACTAAACCATAAGGAGTTTTGAAATCGTTGCGTGGCTCACCGCTGTTCTGTCCGCAGATACCCCTGGTGGTGGTACGGTAGTCTTGGGTGGTAAGCACCAGACGCTGGCCATCGTACATGGCACGGAGACGTCCATCGCGAATGTTGAACATCAGCACACCATCTTCAGTGAAGTACTGCAGAAGTGGAGTTTCATCAACATCATCCCAGTAGATGGTCAGGTCACCTTCAGAGATCTTCTTGCTGTTGGTCTTGACCTGTACGTTAGCCTCGTTAGACTTTGTGGGCAGAATTTCGATTTCCAGGTCCTTGCCGGTTTCGGTTCTAAAACAAAATAGAAACATTAGTTATAACAACAATTATTAGTTCTGGCTTTGTTTCTCGGCATTTACAATTAGATATGCTTCTAAATAACCTTTCAATGATTATTGGCGTGATTTCATGTATTAAAATATTGATACTAGTTTACACGTTTACCTGTAAGGATATAACGTCGGTATACTAGGTATTTGTGGGAATACAGACGTGTTATGTTATGTTAATACCATCAACAGACTAGAAAGCTAGACGAGATTTGATTGCACAGGTTTATATGTTTTTTCAGATGAAAAAAATGTATTATCAGCACTCACTTGTATGAGATGTAGATCTCCTGTTCCTGCTCGCTGGTTCTCCTGGCTAAGATGACCATCTCGTCCCACTTGCCACGGGCCTTGTTGTATTCCTCCTGCATCACCACATGCCAGGAGCGGGACAGTTTGTAGTCATAGGTGCGGTTGCTGAAAGTCTTCACCTTGCTGCCATCAATGGTACAGAAAGCTGTAGGGATAAGGATAGAATTAATGAACAAGGCATTTTGATGTTAAGCTCAATTGAATTGTTGAACTTTTGGAAGTAAGAAAACAGTTCTTTCTTCATTCTTTCTACAAGTGCAGTAGAATTTGTAATTAAAGTTATTATAGATACTTACGCTGGAACTGGTAGTACGTTTCGTGGTTAGCGATGCGCTCAATCGGGGTGAAGGGTGAGTAGACAGACACCATGTAAGGCGTGACCTTGGGGATCTGTACGTTGTCGATGCGAACCAGACCGGAAGGTGAAGTCATCTCGAAACGGAGTGTGTTGTCGACGTAGGAAGTCTCAACCTCCAACTGCAATTTTCCGTCAGCAACCCTCTTCATCGGGTTCACTTCAGTGTTCCAGCTCAACTGCTTTAGGATGTTGTATGCTTGAGAAGTCCAGTTCATGTACAAGGGGCTCACGTTCTTGTAGGTCACTGAGGCCTTAAAGTTGTCAGGGGCATGAGCCTTGATCAGCATCTTGTGAGAAGCAGCCTGGTACAGGTTGCCGTTGGCAATCTCCTGCTGCACTAACTTAGCCAGAGGATGGTTCTTCAGCTGTTCGGTGAACCTCTTGGTACGTTCAGTGTTACCCTGGATGTGAATGTTTCCATTCTGACCGAACTTGATGTCGGCTTCATAAGTCATCTTCATGTCCTTCTTCAAAGCTTCCAAGAAGTTCATAGGCGATACTTTGGGTTTAGTTACCTTGACGACAGCGTTGATCTGCTCGTTACCCAGCTTGGCCGAGTTTCTTCCAGCGAACAGAATGTATTGAATTTTCTGGTCGACAGGGCTTTTAGCCATGGCAGCAGTTAACACATACTCCTGTTTCAGAGGTCCTTCAAATGCGGCACTGACGTCGACGACTTGGGCTTTAGCGCTGTTGATTCCGGATGAAACACGCTTGACCATTTCCTCACGACGAGCTCCGCTGTTGGGTGTAACGTCGTTTCTGTTGTCAGCATGTCCCAGTTCACCGCTTTGTTTCTGGTTGATGAATTCATCTGCAAAAATATTTGAATAATCAGTAACCGGAAAACATAATTATATCAATATAATATGTAAATAGTCTATATTTACATATTTAAATTATTACGTACCATATGCAGCAGTGAAAGTGACAACCTTGTTTTGCGACTGCTTTCCAAGGTATCTCAGGTTGTAGTGGGTCAATGCGATATCTCTAATAGCCAATAAGTCACCCATGTTGTTCAGGGCCTGGAACAGGTTGCCGGCGTTCCTAAAGTCAGCAGAGTAGGAGTATCCTTGCAGTTGGAAAACGGTTCCAATTTGCTGGCCTAATTTCACATCTGTAGATTGTACTTTCCTTACGCGTTCTACTATCTTGGTAGCAGGATCCTGAGAGTAGGGCACCAAAGTATCCTTCTTCTGGTAAGCTGTGTATGGCCATACGCTGTAGTGAGCGATGGTGTAGTCTTGGTCAGGGCGCAGTGGTTCCACCTTCAGTTTTGCTACTCCCGATTGCATCTGAATGTTCAGCTTGACGGGTACGTTGACTTGGTACTTCTTGATGACTCCAGCACTAGCAAGCTGGTTGCTAAGGGTGTCCATGAAACCAACGTTTCCATCAATATTTCTTGCAGCCGTAAGGAGGAGTTCTTTTTCCATATATGCGGTCACATCTCTGCGGTTCTGGGAGTCACGTTTGATTGTGCCCTTAGCTTTGCTCTGAACGTGAATAACGACAGGCTCCTTGTATTTGTAGATGAACGGCATACCAGAGGCGATAGGGAACATGACAGACACTTGGTTTGAGTTGAATACTTTAGTATAGTGCTTCTCAACACCTTGCTCGACTTCCTTCATGTACTCCATAATGTCTCGTACCAGTCTAATTAGGTCACTTTCGTCAAAACTGAAGAATCTCTCTTGGTTAGAGATGGCGTAGAAGAAAGAACCTTCGAGAGGGCCCTGAGGCTGGCGCTTGATGTTAAGCATTTCGGAAATCCTTTGAGCGTTGAACTTGTGGGTCGCATCAGACTTGAGGGGTTCATACATCATTGTCTTGACGAAATCAACGATTTCCTGATAATCGGAGAAAGAAGCCCCAATCTGAAAACATAAAATTATTTAGTAAGGGCTAGTAAATATGAATGAAAAAAAAACAAACTGTGGAAATGTTTTTAGAAGCTAGAGCAGGAAATGTTATTAACTTACCGTGTTTTCAAGAGCCCATCCGCTGATTTTGTTGCTCCACGAATATTTCTGGTACTTAGGCATAGCACTGCTATCGCCACCAATGTAAGATGCTACTTGGAAGTATTCCTGTTCCTCGTCGCTTACATAGTTGTCCTCGAAGTATTTGTTAGAGTAGCGCATACCAAAGTTTACAGGCTTTACGATATCCTTAACAGCTTGAGCTGTCCTTGACCTGCAATTAGTCAAAAACGTTATTATTTCTATTTGGTAGTTTCACTATTGTGTTGGAGGTATTAATTAAATATAAATTACTTACAGGTGCCAGAAACGAGGATCCTTCAAGCTGGCAGCAGTAAGAATGCCATTCCTGAGAGCAGCACGAACCTGGAGGCTGTGGTCATCGTTGGTCATCTGGGCCATGACTTGCATCATCTCGGCAGTTGGGTGAGCCATGAATATGTTTAAGATAGCAGCCACTCTCACTTCGTAGGGCTCAGCGGTGTTTCTCAAGATGCTGTAGAGAACAGCACGAGTATTTTTATCTTTCTGGGCTGCGAGAGAGCGAAGCTGTACAACCATTTGAACGCGGAGATGAGTAGACACTTCAGTACGACCCTCTAGGTAGGGAGAAAATACTCGTAAGATCTCAGGGTGTCCCAAATTGCCGATGGCCTTAATGTATACCTGGGCCCTGCTCCATTCTTTAGCCTCAATAGCTTGGTTCAAAAGCTCAGATAGACGAGGAAGAATGCTCTCCAGCACAAATCCGTCGTGTTTGCGGGCCAGACGGCCATACATGTGGGAGGGGTAGTAGTAGTGAGCGGTTTCGTTGTTTACTTGACCCATGCGAATGAATTGCGTTGCAGCGATTAAAGCACTTGTGTTAAGACGTTCCTGTTGTTGCACGTCGGGGCTCATAGCGAGTTCGAAGAACTGTACCATAATTTCCTTGGTAGGGTAACGAAGAGTTCTTGCCAGAGAAGACACCACCTGAGCTGCTTCCTCTCCTTGGAGTTTCTTGGAGTGAATCCAAATCTTAATTTGTGTAAAGGCCGGCGGCGTGCCTGCTTGTACGACAGCATCGCGGAAGATCATCCACATATCAGCTTTAACGTTGTTGTTTGAAGTCCTGCCGACTTCAATGCCACGGCTGGTTTGGGCGAGCTGATCACTGCTCATGGAAGCAATAATGCGAACAAGTATGTTAAACTTGGAAAGGAAGTCAGCTTTAGGCATGTTGTTGGGATTCTGCAGTTGCTGTGCGATGTCCTGGAGCAGTTTCTGGACATTCATTGTGTTCTGTTTCTTGTCCCCACGTGGTTGGGCACTCATGTACAGAGCAGCATAGGCGGGTTCATTCATCCTGGGAACGTCATCGTTGATGTAAGCTGATGAAGAGTCACTGGAACTTGAGGACCTCCAATCCTTGTTGAACATCGTCTCTTGATGGCGGGCTGAACGGCGCATTCTGCTTTTCAGTTGCTCCAATTGCACGTTAATGTGCTCATGGGATTCAGAAGACTCATGTGACTCGGAAGACTGGTCGTGGAAAGCCATTTGCTTAGTGCTCAAAGCGTACAAAAGGGTCATGATTTGACGAGTTCCCTCAGGTTTCTGCCATTCGTCAGCACTGTCTTGTTCAACTGACACTAAGTTCAATTTTACATAGCTGTGGACCTGTGCTTTCTGCTTGCCGTATAAATGGGGGTGCACGTTAACCGAGCTAGTGGTTTCAGCCTTGTAGATCGGACCCTGCTTGCCGGCAAGTATGCGGGAGACGGCAGAGTGCGAGATGAACTGTTTCTCTTCATTGCTGTGAGCGGTTCCTGTCCATTCAGCGCCTTCAGGTACTCCGAAGTGGTAAGCGACGCGGTGGTGGCAATGACCGTAGTTCTTGCTCTTGGTGATTTCCATTGGGTCCTCCTCTGAAGTGAACAGGGGCAGCTCTCGTCGCCATTCAGCGGCCACAGGGGAGACAGAGTACAAAGTTTCGCAGTCACCAGTGACGTCAGCCTCCATCTTTTTGAAAAGACCCTGCTGGCGTTCTCTGTCGTAGCTGTCTTCGTGGTTGTGCACATGGTGGTAAGCAGATAAGTCCACTTGAAGTGTGCTGATCAAACCCTTCAACAAGTTCTCGTGTGAAAGCAAGAACGTGGAAGGCAGGTTCAGGCCGAGAACACGGCCACCTTCAACGGAGATTTCGAAAGGTTTGTCCAGGTTCTGTACGGCTTCGTACTTGAGGTCCGAAGGTATGGCGTTGTTGTTGGGCAGCTGCTCGTGGAACTGAGCATGTTGCGGGTTTTCCAACTTAGCCTGGAGGAGACCTGGGGCCTTGACGCGGATGATAAACTGGGCCTTGAAAGCGTTGCCGGAGCTGGCGCCTTCGTGAAGACGGGCCAGGGTGTGCGTGTTTACGTCATAGCGGTATAATCTGCCAGTTTGCCACGGCCATTGGTTGTCCAACTGCTGCTCGCTCAGTATGCCTGAGGAGGCGACGGCTGCAAGAAAATATTAGAGTGAGGATATGACACAACTTTGCGTAGGCTACATGTCCATTTCGAAATTCAAAAATTGATGAGTAGATAATCTACACTACCTACATTTTTACATGTACGCTAAATAAAAAATGTTATTAATGATTAATTTGAATATATAAAAAAAAGTAATATTATTAATATTCATATAATATTATAAAGAGTAAAAAAATATATTTTTATATGTTTAAAGATTCGGCTATAAAAGGCTTTATAACATCGTGCTACGACTCAGCTAGTTTACTAAAAAGCCAAAAATATGAATTTAAACATTGAATTAGAATTATTACAAGATAAAAAACAGTGATAATAGAACTATTTTTGTTAATCAACTTACACTTAAGAATTGTAAGTTATTAGAAAAATAAAAACAAATTCACTAATCATTTACTTAGAATAAATAAACACTTTAAAAACTCACCGATGAACGCCGCCAATACCAACAACTTCATATCTTAGTCCTGATGAGTGCCGGTACTAGATGGTTACTGGAGAAGTGTACTTCTGATGTTTCGACCAGATCCCAGACATTATATACTAGATTCTAATACACGTGGAAGAGGTTTAAGACCGACCCCTGGACCTTTAGAGCGATAGTTACAATGTTGATCTATTTGTTGAAAATCGATTATCGACATATTATTTTGTTTATCTGCTTAGATGCTAGACTTGGCAAGTTCCGGCTGGGAAAATATGTCAAGTTCAAACTAATACCTATACTCATAATTTTCCTGCCCTTGTCCCATTCTATTTGGGGTCGGTGCAACACGTATTCTTCTTCCATTCTCCCCTATCAGACGTCACGGCATTATTTACTCCTCCTTTTTCATATCATTCCTTACACAATCCATCCATCTTTTCTTTGGCCTTCCTCTCGCTTTTTCTCCATCAACATTCAGATCCATCATTTTGTTAATCAAACTACCTATACTGTTTTCGTTATAACATGGTGCGGCTCCGGGGTCACATTCATTATATTAACCGTTCCTCTTTTATCGGGAATGCCGCGATTAACCATCCTGACTGAAAATAGGCTTTACCCCGGCCCTCCGTGACTATGGGATATTGGGGACTGTTCATGGAGATGTATTGCAGTGATGGGTGACAATCCATCATAGCACATCCAACATAATAATATAATAAATATCTTTTATTCAGGTAAGTTACACCCATTTCATCACATTTACATTTATAACAAAATTAAATTACAAATAATTAATAAAATTATAGTTAATAAATTCATAATAAAATTATAGATAATAAATTAATAATAAAATTATAGATAATAAATTAATAATAAAATTATAGATAATTAATTAATAATAAAATTACAGATAATAAATTAATAATAAAATTATAGATAATCAATTCATAAAAAACAAAACATTCAATTCTTACATTCTACACACAAACAATAAATATAATAAAAGCAAAATAAAAACACACTAGGTATATTATTTATCCCTCACATACGCGGGTCTTGTACTGGCACATGTCGGCTACTACAATGCCTCAGAATATAGCTGTCCATCCTAGCAGCAAACATCGCCAGCACAACGTTGGTGCTACCCCTCACTCTTTGCAACATAGACGCGGCACGCTTTCGCATGGTAGCATGGAAACAATCGGTACGTGCTTCTGCGAACATGCCTGATGCACTACACGCTCGGGATAGCCCCAAAACCGCCCTGAATGCGTTATTATATTGGACGCGGAGGGCGCTGTAGGTTTTCTTACTGTAGTTAGCCCATAAACTACATGAGTACAGTGAGGTACAGTACGCTCTAAATAGCGCAATTTTTACCTCGTTGGAACACCGCGCAAATCTACGAGCGATCATGTTTGCTCTGACAGACAGCGCCCTCCGCTCCCGTTCCATGTCTGCATGATCTTTCAGGTTAGCAGTGAGTAAATGTCCTAGGTATTTAAACTGTGATACTCTCTCCAAAGGAACATCATACATTTTTATTAGTGGTATTGTAGTAGGACATTTAGCACCAGCGGCCTCAAAAACCATGTACTGACTTTTCCTGTCATTGTATAATAGACCATGATCACAAGCATACTCTTCGCACGTCCGCATTAACTTTCTCAAACCACAGACCGACGCACTCAGCAACACCATGTCGTCTGCATAACTAAGATTGTTAACACAGACACCGTCAATGTGGCATCCGACATGCTGTTTGCTGAGCGCTACGATCAGCCCATTTATATATAAGTTAAATAGGGTTGGGGATGTTAACCCCCCCTGCCTGACGCCACACTCAAGCCGATATGGATCCGACATTGTTCCCGCCCACCTGACGGTATTGGACTGATTTGCATACCAGTACTGGAATATACCGATGAGCTCCTGTGGCAAATAGCGTAAATAGCGTCTAAAGTTTATTCAATTGTCATTCCGTTGTTTCTCCTACACCCTAAGAAGTAAAAGCGCGGGGAAAAAACAAAATTAAATCAGTTTCGTAGAGATTAATGACAAAAAAAACTCCGTAATTGTATTGAATAACGTCGTCGATTCACGTGCGAATTTGTGACTACTGTTCTCGGCTCCAAAACACCCTCGCCTTATGGTCGTGTGTTAATTTCGCCTCGTATGCAATGCCTAAGTTTTCTCACTTGAATAAAAATGTGCTATTTGTTTTTCAAAAACAGTGGTGGGGTGATAATCTTTCTATAAATCTTAGTCTGTAGAAGACACCAATCACCGAGCTTTGGAAAGCTCGATTTCAAAAGAAAAGTTATTACCTAGTAATTGTGTAAACAAAATTGTAAAATATCTCTTTACAAACGTGTTACCTACATCTTTTTCTGTAAAGAACATGTTCTACATGTTTTTCTGTAAAGAAGATGTAACACGTTAAGTAGTTTAACTTAAGTAGTAGTTCAGGTTACCGTTTTAGTAGTTTAACAAATGACTCAAAGAATAAAATAATATTATTCTTTGTAAACTTATGTGATTTTAAAATGTATTTCGTTATGTATAAACTTTTTCCACGCATGATTTTGCATCACTGATATTAAATAAGTTTGGCATATACCTAATAGAAATGCGCTTATTTTTGAAACGTTACATCAATAAAGTGTCAAACCTCTAAATTTAGACATAGACGTTACATAAGATCAGCATAATTATAGAAAGATACATACAAACTGCCGGGGTTGCGGGTTGGGTTTGAAAGAAATACCGCAGTCCCAGGACACAAAGGGCAAAAGAAGGAACACGGATGGGTTTTAGTCAGTACAAGTCTGACACTGCTTTCCGCTTCGCCCAAAGAGGAAGTCCTTTGACGATTTCCCAATCGAATAAAAGTGTTACCCAAACGCCTTGGACAGACGTAACCTTTAGCGCTTATTTTAATATTTTTTTTGTAAATACGGATTCTCATTGCATTATTTTTTTTAGTCTCGACGTATACTCAATCCTTTTTCCATAGTGGGCAGAAATACCTCCTGATACGATCTTTAGCACCTTCTCTCAACGTTTTTTAAGTGTCTATGTAGACCTATGTGAAATAAAAAATAAGTATTTGATTTTGACATGCTACTCGTAAGATCATTGGTTATAACAAACATACATAAAATCAATTTTCCATGTAAATACTATAAGGTTAAATCATATGTAAACAGGAAAGTTTATTTAGAAAGTGAGTAAATATGAGACAATGTTGCTAGTTAACCTACGTCAGAAGGTTAATGAACTGAAACACGAGTAGTTTTAAATGAAGTCATCTCATCCTCTTTACATACATGAAAATATGTTTGTCCTTATGTCATAATAAAAATAAAAAGATTTATTTTTGGAATAAATAGTTTAACGTCTCGATTACGAAGTTGTTCGATTTGTCTAGTAGATAAAGCAATCAAGATGTGGTTGACTCAGGAAATCCCGAAACAACCACATCATGCCTGCTAGAACATCATTTAACCTATTTAAATTTACGCAGGTTAATCTTAGGTCCCCATCGCAACAATCATGCAAAAGCTCTCAAATCATTTCTGTCCTTACGCCTAGACTGTAGTCAAGAGTAGGCTCATTTCATGTAAAAATAAAATCATATACTGATATAGTCAAAGATCATAATGAAAGAGACTGTGGATAGTTCCAAAATAAAGAAAACAATATATTATACCTAGTAGATTTAAATAGAATACTAAAATGTGCTACAATTTTGGGACCAAACCATCTTTGATTCTATTCATTAGAATACAGATTAAGAAAATGTCAGGCAGTCACATAGTATTACATACTGCAATGATTTTTCCACGTGTCCACGCTTACTTCCGAAGCATATCTCAAACGCATGGAGAACGTCATTTTTGTAATATTGTAGTAATCTATAACATCGTCACTTTAACACGTGTATGGACTTCTGTACCAAGGCTTCATTAGGGACGCTACGCATTTTAGAATCAGCTCAATCAAAACTAAGTTAGTCTCATTTTCTACGAAATTTATGGAATCAGCCCTTAGATAAATAGATAGGATATTCTTTATTATGTACACTATAGGTAAAAATTACAAGAATAACATTGTACAACTTATAAAGACGGTGAGACAATAGGCGGTCTTATCGCTAAAAGCGATATTTTCAAGACAATCTTCGTATGGACCTATTTGCAATTTTCTTTCTTCTTTTTCCTTTTGTAGTACTCAAACCTCAGTTGGACCCAGAATGATTTTTGATTCTTTTATAAAACATGATCGACTGACTTTAGCTTTGTTTTTGTACACATTACGATCGCCATTTCCTTGCTGACGGTACACTACTTACAAAACCTGTAAATGTTATTCTAAATTTTCTCAAAAAGTTTAGATTCTGAGTTCCATCCGTGCCTTAGAAAGCACGTTAAATCGCTAGTCCCAGCTCTCAATTTCTAAAAATCTTTGACATTTTTTACAGATAGTCATTTAGCCGAAACTCTGACAAGCAGTCTCGGGTTGGATGGATACCTCAGATGCCTATCTGACTTAGTAAAGCAGAGAAACGCCTTATAAAAAAACTAGTGGTCACTGCTGCCTCCATTTATACTCGAAGGCGACCCTAACATTGTTATAGGACAAAGGCTAGATAGATGATGAATTATTTTCGAGTCAGCTTCCTTGATTTGGTTCCTTGATTAACAAATACTGCCGAACACGCCCGTACAAGTGTGTAGCAACCCTAACTTCGTAGTTGCCATTCTGTTTATTGCCGTTCATTCCACATGTTGTGGTAAAGTCCAGCTTGTCAGCATTTTATAAGTCGTTGCCTCTAACATGCGTAAACGCTGTTTTGTTGTTTATTAGCTTAGTTTAGTACTTGTTTAGAGACCTCAGTTACTGTTAGTTCTTACGCGGGAGTAATCATAGTCATTGATCCATTGTGTTTATTTATTTATTTTGCAATTTGTGTACACACGTACAGTAGACAACACAGGAAAAAAAATACAAAAAAGAATTAATACTGAAGTACCAAACTTTTTAAAAATCATCTGCCAGTAGACCTAGTGTGAGAGAGTAAGAGAAAAATATGTGTGTGTGCCTTAATTAACTATGAACTCACACATACAAATAAATATTAATAAATACATAATTCTTAAATGTTTATACATAAATTACAATTGAGAGGACAGGTAATGCTCTTCTACTCTGTATTTGAATAGTGAAATGGTCTTTAGATCACGAATGCTAGGTGGCAGTGAGTTCCACGACCTTACAGCATGTACAGAAAAGGAATACGAAATATAATTGGAATTGTGAGGATGGGATTAGATTAAGGAGGAATTGCTTAAAGCATAAGTCCTCCTTTGTACAGTTTTTATTTGTGCATAAAGTTTTAATAAATAAATAAACATGGATCTAAGGTGCAGTCTACACGTACGCATTTAAGAGGGATAGGAAGGGTTGTGTAGTATGTTGAAGAAGAGACAAAGGATCCGAGTGTTCCTGCAAATGCGGATTGGGAGACTTGATTTTTTGATCACAGATTATATATATTTATATGCTCAAACATGTGTTTACATAACGAAAGAATAAATCATGTGATATAAAAAAAAATAGTTCAGACATGTTTGCCATATACTAGGAAATGTTTTAAATTGTGTCGTCGTTAAATAATTACGTCCCAAAATAATTTATTGTGATAAATAGGTATTTTGAAGACGCGGTTGGCGCAGTAGCTCAACGATTGACTGCTGCTCTGTGTCGCGGGGTCGATCCCAAATATTTGTATGATTCCAGGTCTGGCTGATGGTGTATGTGAGTTTAAATGTTTGTAAGTGCACCCACGATACAGGAGAAATTAATAGAGTGGGGCAAAGTTTTTTTTTTTTAATTAATTGAAACTAGCAAAGAGTAATGAATGTTAAAATTATGTTTGGCAAAGGCAAACATGACAGTGAGCTTAGAAAATAATAATGTCAACATTATAATTGTTAAAGTGCAAAATAATAAGTCAATTTTATCTATGTCACACACATTTCTCATCTTCGCATATTCATATTTATGGAGTCCAAAACAAAACAAATACACAAATTTTCCAGGCGCTCAAGATATAATGAGGAATATAATAAAACCGTGTCCCAGTTCTCTTTCTGTATCGTGTTAGTGCGTAACCTGGTGGCAGACTTTTATGCTGCCCATTAGCTTCTGACTTGGCTTAACATATCGTCAAGATATGTCTCACAGATAAGCTGGTTCCTTCACCGTGAGGAAAATGTTTTCTTTCACTTTTCCTTAACCTCAGTTTAAAAACTGTTTATAGGTAGTTCATCATTATCAGTATTTTTTGAGTGCGTCCAATTCAATCCTTAAAATAAAATGCCTTCTTTTTTAAAACTACCCTATTCGCTTTCTTATTTCTTTCTCTATTAAAATAATCAAACACATGACATACAACTGCCACATTTGATGATGACGGGCCTGTTGGTCTAGTAGTTAGTGGTCCTGACTGCTGAGCCGGAGGTCGTGGGTTCGATTCCCACCCAGGACAAACTTTGTGTGATGAGCATGATTGTTTGTTCTGTGTCTGGGTGTGATTTATCTATAATATGTCTATGTTTTATAAATAATATAAGTATGTATATCAGTTGTCTGGTTACCATAACACAAGCTCTGCTTAGCTTGGGATCAGATAGCCGTGAGTGAGTTGTCCCAAGATATTTATATTTACATGTGGTCAACTTAACTTCAGAGTCATCACTTTCAGACTTGCTCCATAGGTACCTACTCGTCTGAATTCCATCCACCACATTCCATCTACACGACAACTTTCATTGAAGAACTCTCAACGAACAAGCAAATGGAAAGAAAGAAAGAAATAATATTTATTTGTCGCTAATTACGACTAGCACACAAAATAACAAAAAAAAAACATTATACATGCAAAGCATCACAAACATTTACAAATACATATATACACTTCGTGACTGCGACAGATACTCAGCATGATGCTGTGCTATGGGAGCCCACAGCACAGCGCTGGTTTTCAGTGGTCAACCCGTGAGTAAAACGTAAGGAAGTCAAAAATAAACATAAAAATGGCTTTATTTAAGTGGCGACAGCTTTTAAAGTTCTCTATAACGACGACATTAGGCAAGATTGGTAAGTAACATTTTCGGTAGTTTATGTGTTTTACCCAGTACTAACTGGGTTGTGGAGGTCAGATAGGCAGTCGCTCCATGTAAAATACTGATATTCAGCTGCATCCGGTTAGACTGGAAGCCGACCCCAACATAGTTGGGAAAAGGCTAGGCAGATGATGATGATGTCAATCCCATTCATTTAAGATACTTTTGTACTAAATCGTTTTAACAGATATTGTTTATCATATTGTCTTGACCCTTAGTTTCACCTGTGATGAGTGATTTGTTGCCTTATTACTAAGTAAGAGAGATAACTGGATATTAAAAACAAATCGTTACACATGTATCTAAGCGGTTGTGATTAAATACTAGTTAAGGATCAGTCTTTATCAAAAGGTCAGCTGAGGTTTCACTTTCGTAATATACAGTGAAAAAATACACCAAAAAGTCCAAAACAATATATTTAGTTTTAGAAGTAGTTTTTTTGCTACCAACTCTTGAAATAAAGTCATAATTTTTTACTTTCTAGCGTTTGTTTTCTGTTTCCTCCGTGCCTCGGAAAGCACAGTCGTTGATCAGCACGGCTGTTATTTGTAGACCTTTGACAACCGTTACAGGTATCCCGTAGTCTGCCAAGCAGTCTTACCAACGGGCGTCGTATTACCAAATACTAACTGAGCTGTGGAGGTCAGATAGGCAGTGGCGCTCCATGTAAAAAACTAGCATTATTCAGCTACACTAGTTCAGACTATAAGCTGAAGTTCCTAGGGCACAGACAAAGTATGGAAAAGTAAAAAAACCTTTGTGATTGTTATTTAAGCTAGGATTGAAAAGGGTGAGTCAATCCTAGTCCAAGTACGAAACGCTTTAAAAACACTTGACTGGACGTTCCTCTCATTCACCTTTTTGCCGTATCATTCTTCACACGGTTCACGGACGGCCCGGGAAAGTTTTGAGTATAAAATGTGGATTGGTATTCTTATACCAATCCACATTTTATACTCAAAACTTTAACAAAGCCAACCGATAACCATACAACTTTTCAGTCATCGGCACCACTTTCACCAAAGTTTATATTTCACATCATCTGCATTTTTCCAATTATATTATGGTCGGCTATCTTCCTAAAGGGGTGCATCTGTACCAGTATTTAACAGAATCAAAATCAAAAGTTAGTTATTCAAACTATGCTGATGAACAGTACTTTTTGAACATCATTTAGCTGAACACACGTTAGCTGAGAAGGCGGCGGAATTAATCTCCAGTAACACAACTTTTTTGTAGGTTTCATGAACTACTGCACTGTTAAAAAAACATTATTTAAGAGAAAAAAAAATGGTTTTTCGAGTAGGTACAGTTTTTACAGAAAATAAAATAAGCTACTAGGGACAAGCTATTATGGAGCTACTTTTAATGCGTTTAGTATTCCGACCTTCAAGGGAATTGACATTACAGCAGCTTATAACCCCTCCATCGCTGTTACAGAATATCTTTGTCCTATTCTAACCACCGTTGGCTTGGACCCTGCTCCCGATACCGGCGGACTACTATTTTTTTATTTGGTAACATATCATGAGAATTTCAAAAAATTTGTAGTCCGTCATTTTGAATTTAGAATGACGCCACTTTGCACACTAAACATGTTTATTTATTTTATACACCTTTATATATTTGTTAGTAACAGGCAATGACGGGCCTGTTGGTCTAGTGGTTAGTGGCCCTGACTGCTGAGCCGGAGGTCGTGGGTTCGATTCCCACCCAGGACAAACTTTGTGTGATGAGCATGATTGTTTGTGCTGTGTCTGGGTGTGATTTATCTATAACATGTATGTATTTATAAATTATATAAGTATGTATATCCGTTGTCTGGTTACCATAACACAAGCTCTGCTTAGCTTGGGATCAGATAGCCGTGTGTGAGTTGTCCCAAGATATTTATTATTTACTAGCTGTTCCACGCGGTTTCACCCACGCTGCTCAGCACCTGTTGGTCGTAGCGTAATGTTATATAGCCTATAGCCTTCCTCATGAAATGGACTATCCAACACTAAAAGAATTTTCCAATTCCAACCAGTAGTCTTTGAGATTAGCGCGTTCAAACAAACAAACAAACTCTTCAGCTTTATAATATTAGTATAGATTTATTTAATGCTAATTAAAGCGTATTAAAACAAAGTTATAGGTTCATGGAAACAATCAATAAAGTTTCGATTTTAATTAACTGAGTAATTCATTTTTAACTAAAGATACATGATTGTACATTTTCTATTAATACATAATTCAATAACATATTTTTAATGTATCGTTGTTACTTCCCACATACGTAATACTTACTTGATTTAATATAAGTACAAATAGATAGTATTTTATTTACATAATTATAATATTCAATACCAATATAATACAGGGTGGAAGGGGGATATCGACGCATAAACGAAAACCATCATTCCGGAACGGGGAATCATGTCAAAATGTATCTATAGAACATCTAATTATAAAAATGGGGGGTATACTCGGAATGATGTACTGCATACGTGGTTCAAAAATAAGTGCCTCATAATATGAAACTAATAGTATATAGAAGAAGAAGAAGACATCATGCGCCGACCCCAAATAAATGGGTTAAGGGCAAAAAAAATATTATGATGTGATATTACGAACAATTATATCAGTCATTAATTATACGTCCGTTATCTCCATATGTTGCCTGTTATCTATAAATTACAGTCCTTTAATAGACTCATTCTCAGTTTTGCTCCACTCAGCATCAGACCGGAGGATGTTGGTGTACATAGTTATAGGATGGTACGCCTTCAGTTTGGCTTCCTTCTTCAGCTCCAAGGTTTTAGCGTCGCTGTATTCACTATCCTGTGACTCCAATGAGAAAGACGCTCCGTAATGCTCAGGAAGGTCAACCAGGCCATAAGGAGTCAGGTAGTCGTCGTTGATCTGAGTTGTGCTCTGTCCACAAAGACCTGTTGTAGCGCTGCGGTGTTCATCGGTAAAGATAACAAGCCTGTGACTGTCAAACATAAAACGAATAGCTCCGTCGTTTATGCTATAGAATTCCGTGTCAGGCGCAATCGTGTAGTACTGCAAGAGAGGCGCTTTCGAAACGTCATCGAAGTATGTAGCAAGGCCGTTTTCGGAAACATGCGTGATGTTAGTAATGACCTCGATTGTTTTCGACGTTAGCTCCATCTCAAAGGATTTTCCCGTTGTAGACCTAAAAAGAAACAAAATAAAATCAGTACAATTATTTGAATACGAAACATTTTCACGCGAATTATATTCCAAAGGTAAGTCGAGGTATAATTAGTACACATACCTACGTATATGTACCAACCAGTCTTACCAAGGGGTATCGCATTACCCAGTACTAACTGGGTTGTGGAGGTCAGATAGGCAGTCGCTTCATGTAAAATACTGATATTCAGCTGCATCCGGTTAGACTGGAAGCCGACCCCAACATAGTGGGAAAAGGCTAGGCAGATGATGACCTACGTATATGTACTAATTTCGCTAGCTTTGTAGGTTAAAGTCTCATGAGACATACGTCATCTAGTCATGCTATTTAAAACAAATGTTAATCTTTTACCCACAGGTTAATATTTCCACCAAATATGATGACAAAATTATGTTATTATTTAGATTAATAACTCACTTGTATGAAACGTAGACTTCCGCCTGATGATCGCTAGGCCTTCTCATGAGGATGACCAGGTCGTTGCCGTAAGACTCAGCCTTGTCAACCATAACTACGTGCCAGGGGCTAGTGAGGCTGTAGTCATAGCTGCGGCCGCTGAACGTCCAAACCTTGTTGTCATCCACAGCACAGAAAGCTATAAGGAATATTTGGAATATATAAAAACAATGCGCATGGTCGTGGATTTTAATGAGTCCTTAAAATGTCTTAATTATACTTACGCAGGTTTTGGTTGTCCGTGAACCAGTTTCGGGCACGCTCCCAGTTTGTAAGGGGGGCGTAGATAGCCGTAGCATACGGGTAGTATGGCAAAGCCTCTACATTCAACAAACGTAATACTCCGTATTTGGTTGTGAATTGATAGTTGATCAGGTTGCCGTAGTAGTCAGCTTTTGCTTCGATTTCGAAAACTCCATCTTCTTTCATCTTTGACAAGTCCTCTTGGGTATCAAATTGGTACCATTGTTTGTACATATCCTTAATATTCATAAAATAGTGTAAGATCTGCTTTTCGTCCGCCGCGCCGAGATGCTTGTAAGTCAGCTTACCCTTAAAGTAGTCAGGAGCTTGAGCCTTAATAATCATCTCATAACATTCTTTCTGGTAGAAGTTGTACTTGCTAGTTTCTAGCAGGCACTGTTTTCCCAAAGGATCGTTGCGCAAATTTTCAGCATAGGACTCGCTGCGCTCCCCTAAACCTTGGAATTGGACGTTGTTAGTGTTTCCAAATTTGAAATTGGCTTCGTACGATACCTTGACTTCGTGCTTAAGAGCATCTTGGAAGTTTAGAGGCACTGTTAAAGGTTTTGTGATCTTGAATACAGCATTAATTTGTTCATTGCCTTTGAAGAACAAAGCAGCTTGAGACTTGAGATCTACGAAACTATTAGCATAAGCACCAGTAAATAAGTATTCTACTTTCTTTTTTCCATCAAAGACAGCGCTGATATCAACTAGTTGAACTTTGGGAGATTGCATGCCTACTTGGACGCGTTTGACAATCTCATCGCGGCGAGCTTTACTATTCGGAGTTACATCATTCATGATTGCTGCTGGTTCCATTTCTTCAATAACTTCTTCTGATTCACTTTCCAGTTTGTAGACTGTATCTGTTAAGGAAAAAATAAGTTTTTAATAAAATCAAGAATTATAGAATTTAATCACCCTAAACATTTTTTGAAAACCTACATTAAACTTAATCTTCCGGTTGCTATATATGTATAAGTATATATGTTACTAGCTGTGCCCAGCGGTTTCACCCGCTGCTCACTTAGGGGTATGAAAAATAGATGTTGGCCGATTCTCAGACCTACCCGATATACACAAAATTTCGTTTAAATCAGTCCAGCCGTTTCGGAGGAGTATGGGAACGAAAACTGTGACACGAGAATTTTATATATTAGATTAATAACTTACCGTAAAATATGCTGTAGGTGACTTCCTTGTTTTCCGACTCTTTAGCAAAATACTTCAAGTTGAAGTCAGTTTGCGCAACATCCTTCTGGTACAGCAAGTTACGAACGTTCGTCAAGAGATCAGCACCAAATAAACTGATTGGATTTTTGTAGTCCGAGGAGTAGGAGTAACCTTGGAATCCTAACACTGTTCCCGTTTGCTGCCCAAACTTGAAGTCAGCATCCACAACTTTAGCTGAGCGCTTGATTAACTTGGTCGATGGGTCCTCTAACGCAGTCAACAAAGAACCAGTCTTTTGTAGACTAGTGTAGGGCCACACACTCATGTGGATGAAGTTCGCATTTTTCTCGGGAAATTCAAAGCTTAATTTATGTTCACCGGTTTTTGATGTCACGTTATGTTTGGCAGGAATGTAAAATTGGAGTTTGTTTATGATACCACTGCTAGCATACACGTCACCAAGTGTGTCCCAGAAACCGACACTACCGTCTAAGTTTCTCGCATATGTAACTTGTAGGTCAGTTTTTGTTGACACATGCAAATCATCATTACCGATTTTAACTTCAGCTTGACTTTGAAGGATAAAAGCGCTTGGTTCACTGTAATCAAACATGAAAGGCATACCCATAACGAGAGGGAAAGTGATAAAGACCTGTTTTTGTGTCAACATCTTGAGGTATTTGTAACTGTTTCCACGTAGAAACTGTTCCAAGTCTTTCCCGTAGGCCGTTATGACAGAAGTAATGTCTTCTTCGGTGAAAGTTAAAAGCGACTGCTGATTCCATTTATTTAGGAAGAAGGAGCCTTCAAGATGGCAGTGATGTTTCGGTTTAATATTAAATATTTCAGCAATGTTTTTGGCTGAGAATTTGAAATCGTCTTCACTTTTGCCAATTGGCTTGTAGATCATCCCTGTAAGATAGCTCGTAAAGTGCTGCATATCAGACACGGAAAGAGTGAACTGAAAAAAAAAAACAACTGAATTTACATGATTTATGATTATTTCCGCTTACTGGTGTAATTAAATAAATAAAGACTTACCCAATCTTCCTCACTTAATCCAGTGCTTCTGAATCTTAGAGCTCCCCTTTGGTACACTGGAAGAAGATTGTTTTCGCTACCGATGAATGAAACTTCCCTAAAATGCGCGAGTTCTTCATCACTCGTGTACTCGTCAATCAAACTGTCAGTTGAGTAACGGTATCCGTATTTTTGTTTAGAAACCAAGTACAAAACAGATTTGGCCGTCTTGGCTCTGAAAAAAAAGAGATAATGTTTTTGAATAATAATGTTTTGTTTTTTAAACTATGGAGACGTTTTCCAAAAAGTTTCTGAGACAATATTTGTTTATTTTAATGCTCTATTTTAGTTATATTTGACGTAAGAATTGATTTAATTTAATTACGTTCATGTCTCAACTCATTTTGAGTAGATAATGATTTTTTTTAATACTCTTTAAAATTGTCCGAAATAATATAATAAAGGTACTCACAGCTGTGCAAAACGAGGATCCTTCAGTCTAGCGGCGAACGTAATACTATTTGCCAGTACCGCGCGAACTTGCGTGCTAGGGTCGTCGTTTGTCATGTGAGCCATTATTTGCAGCATATCATGAGTTGGGTAGGCCAAGAAAATGTTTAAGGCAGCGGCTACCCTAACTTCGTAAGGCTCAGCGGTGTTCTTTAAAAGGCTGAATAACACAGCACGAACGAATTCATTCTGCGTATTGGCCACAGTTTTAAGACTGAGAACCATTTGGATGCGGAGGTACTTGGTGACTGGAATCTTACCTTCTAGATAAGGTGCGAAGACTTTTAAGATATTTGGGTTAGCTAAGTTTCCAAGAACTCTTACATAAACCTGAGCCTTGTTTTTATCATCATTTTCGATGGCTTCTTTAAGTTCTAAAGAGAGACGTGGAATGATTTTATCCTCTACTAAAGATATTTCTTTCCCAAGCGAGATGAATTTAGTAACAGCCAAAAGAGCTGTTGTATTGAGGTCCTTTTGCTCCAGAACTTCGGGGCTCATAACAAAGTCGAAAAAATCATTAATGATTTCCTTATTATGGAAACGAAGAATGCTGGCCATGGAACTGATAACTTCACCTGCTTCTGTACCTCCAATCTTCTTGGTCAAAATCCAGCTCTTGATTTCTTTGAAAGCGGCGATTGTGCCTACTTGGGCAACAGCGTCACGGTAGATTATCCACATATTATTCTTTACAACGTTCTTCGAAGACTTAGCCACTTCTATGCTACTAGTCAGTTGAGTTAATTGCTTCGAATTCATAAACATAATAGAGCGAACGAGAACGTTAAACTTTGAAAGAAAATTGGTCTTTGGAAGGTTGTTTGGGTCTTGAAGTAAAGGTGTCATTTCCTGAAGCAATTTTTGGGCATCAGCAATGTTCTCATCACCCTTTACGAAAGCTGTCTCGTTAAATGTAAACAAAAGTGATTCAACCGTACGAAACTCTACAGACTTTTTCCATTCGTTGCTACTTTCTGTCTGGACAGACGAAAGATACAAGCTGACATAACTGTAGACTTCAGCTTTTTGTTTACCGTAGAGGAGAGGATTGACGAAAACAGAACTAAATGTTTCCGATTTGTAGATTGTGCCTTTTTTACCGACAAACATCCTAGATTCAGAAGTGTGTTTGATGAACTGTTTTTCATCGTTATCGTAAGCGATTCCTTTCCATACAGCGCCTTCTGGTACACCGAAGTTGTAGCCAACATTCTTTACACAAGAACCGTAATTCTTGCTCTTAGTAATTTCAATGGGATTTCTAGCAAACACGGGCAGTTCGCGGCGCCACTCAGAAGAAGCCGGTGAAACCGAGTAAAGAGTTTCACATTCACCAGTGACATCAGTCTCCATCTTCATAAATAAACCTTGAAAAGTTTTCGGATCAAAGCTGTTCGGGAAACTGTTGACATGTTTTAATGAAGTTAAATCTACTTGTAGAGTGCCGACAAGACCTTTTATTAAGTTCTCGTAAGAAGTGGGAAGTGACGTTGGAATCTTCAGAGAGACGATACGACCACCATCGACCAGAATTTCAAAAGGATGGTCAATATCCTTTACTGGATTGTAACTGAGAGTAGAAGGGTCGACATTTTTATCCAATGACAGCTCACCCTGAACTTGCGCATACAGAGGATTTTCTATCTTAGCAACCAGGCGGCCTGGTTCCAAAACACGGACGATAAATTGAGCTTTGAATGCATTCCCGTTGCTGTTGCTTTCCTCGAATTTAGACCAGGTATAAGAGTCCACGTTATAAATATACTCTTTGCCAACTCGCCATGGCCATCTATTGCTCTCAGTGAGCGGACTTGATGAGACGGCGGCTGAAAGATAGTTTTGTCATTTTAATGGTAGATTAATAAACCTCCTAAAAGTAAATTGATATATTGTTATCTTACAATAAGTGATAGAAAACATCGGAAAAATCATGCATGTCCTAGATCTAAAAACTCAAAAGCAAATGATTTTTTTTCTGGACATTGAAGAAACTGGTTTGATTATTTCATAATAATCTAAACATCAATTTTACAAAAACAGGATTACTATTAAGGTTACGGTTCATTAAATCATTGTTTACTAGAACGGCCTTTTTAAGGTTTCGCACCTTAAAAAGCTATTAAAAACCTATTACTAGAGCCTGATATAACCCTGTGACAAATGTAATCGTTCATTCGTATAGCATGCAGGTATTGTACTTAGAATTGTACAGTAAATTGTTTTAAAAACGAGTTAGTCGGGTACATTCTGCCTCAATTTTAGCATACAAAATTTATAAATTTATCAATTAATGTAAAATAAAAGAAAACGATTACAAAACTCATAAATACTAATGAATTAATGTAAAA
This sequence comes from Ochropleura leucogaster, assembly GCA_958449745.1. Classification (NCBI taxonomy): domain Eukaryota; kingdom Metazoa; phylum Arthropoda; class Insecta; order Lepidoptera; family Noctuidae; genus Ochropleura; species Ochropleura leucogaster. Next base: position 2,564,739 of record OY288225.1, read on the forward strand.
TTCAATATTAAGCACAAAAGTAGATATTAAACATTATCATGTGGCAATAAAACAATTAGGGTCATAAAAAATATAGGTAACCAATAACGACGAACGATCCGTTCCAAAAGAACCTTAAGTTTTATTTTTAAATTGGCGATGGCTGTAATGCTTTATGGTGTTAAGTAGTTTATTAAATATGATTTGACCTATGCATATGCTAGTGCCGTGTAATTACTACCAACAATTAAGAGGTTTTTGCATTGGCTTTGGGACCTTTCTTTACGTCCGAGTATCTTAGCAAACAAATTACTATTTATTATACAATATAAAAAAAACACAGCAGGCCTGTTCACAGGGTTGTGTCTATTAGCGTAGGTCAATACTTGAAGTTTTACAGAGTGAGTATTTACTATGGCCACTATATTCAACAAACAAAAAAGTAAAACAAAATCATTTTTTTTACGTGTTCTGTGCTTTTAAAACTTGGCTTGTATTTTATTCAGTCCCGAAAGAAGAGCATCCAAAAGAAGGTAAACTCACCGATAATCGCCGTCAATATTAACAGCTTCATAGTTCCAGATTCTCGCAGGGGTCGTGGTCAGTGTTTCTAATCTCCCGAACGGCCGTGCATCGGTTTATATACTAAATCTTACGCACTTATTTTGGGTTTGACCTTTAAACTTAATGATAACAGACTCACCTAGGCTATCTCTGAATGCTTCATAAATACAGTTAGATAAAACTGTGTGAATACCGGTCAAGTGCAACTCCAACTAGCGCACTGGTGTTCCGTGCACTATCAAATCACTACAAAAACCGCCCGAAATGCATGTCTGATGGGATTCAAGCACTTTTCAGATTCTTTTCTGTTAAATTTTGGTGACGTGGTGGTTTGCTCTTATTAAATTATATAATAATTACTCTTTCAAAGAGCTTGCCAACTTCGCCGATAAGCACGATGGGCCGGAATATGAACTGTGTGTGTGCGGCTAACTTGGGAGAACCAATTTCTGAATGAAAACCAGTTTTCCCGTCTTTCAACGAAGTAGGAACTAGCCCCTCTTCAAGCATGCGCTTAGGAGCGCTTCCAGTCTGGGCCCGAGAGCCTCTGTGGTCAGGGCCCAGGGTCTGCAAGCCATCAGGTCCAGAAGCGCATTTTTTTAGCTTTCAGCCTCTCACCGCCACTCTCAAGTCTACCCCAATCGGAGTATTACCCATAACATATTCTACAACATTATTTAGCCGTACCGTATACTTATACGGTACCTACATACACTTTCCCAATTTTCATTGATGCATTTTTATAGTAAAATTACTAAGTATATGTGTAAGTACAAATGTAGATGGATGTAGAGACGGACTTACATAAAGCCAGACATTACGAAACAGAACCCTAGAAAACCATCCGAGAGACTCGCACGCACTATGTTCCGTAGCATCAAAATATACAAAACTATTTTTAACGCTCATTTAAATTAAACGGAAATTTACACCGCATAACTAAATTTGTCCCATCTAAAAACTAAATATCCTTACTATATAATAATTATATAATATTATAAAAGCGAAAGTGAGTTTGTTTGTTACATCTTCACGCCTTAACGGCTAAACCAATTTTGATGAATTTTGGTACTAAGATATTTGGGAACTAGGAGATGGACATAGGCTTTTTTAAAACCAAAAGTGGGATATGAGGGAGATAGAGGGAAGTAAAGGGAAAACTTAGCTTTGCTATTACAAATCAATAAGGCGCAAGGAAAAAAACTGCAGGTAGCAAGTACCTGCAAATCAGGAAAGGGGAACTGTGCTACCCCAAATTTAACGCGACCGAAGCTGCGGGCAAAAGCTAGTAAAATATAAATTGACGGCACTGTAAATTTATAATATAGCGTTTTGATTTTGATTGTCTCTATCGCAAGAGAAATTTTGAACAGCTTAAAGTTATTTTTCTACTGCCAATTCAACAAATTCAAGCCCGAAGATGTTTTTATTTCACGAGGTTTCGATCTCTTATCAGTAAATGTCACTTTCGTGACCAAGTATTTAAAACCAAAACAAAAACAGATTATTATGTAAGATAAAACTTTTGTAACTACTCTTACTTGGTAAATTATTCATTAGGGTTCCGTAACTTAAAAAAAGGAACCCTTAAAGGATCATTTCACCTCATCACTTTGTTGTCCGTCTGTTTGTCAAGACCCTTTATCTCGGGAACGCGTGGAGCTATCAAATTTAAATTAAAACCATATACTCAAGTCAAAATCAATCAACTCTCTAAATCTATGTAATCAGAAGATTGAATGTTATGTCGCGCATTTATGTTCTTAGGCTGGTTGCTACGTATGTGGCAGAATGGGCGAAAAAAAAAAACAGATTTGAATTTAATGACATGGAAAGTTAGTTGGCCAATTTCAATTATGTCGTTTAAATCTTTGTTTACAATGAATTGAATGTTTATAGTACACTAAAGAGCTTACAATTTTATACAAAATCCAAGTTTTGAACAACATAAAAAAATATCACGGTCAAGTAGGGTTACAACGACGTCATGGTACCAACTGGTAAAGGGGTCGCGGGTTGTTTGAAAGAAATACCGCGGCCTTGGAACATAAAGGGCAATATAATGAACATGGGTAGGTTTTAGTCAGTACAGGTCCGACACTCTCCCCCGCTTCGCCCGGGGGAAGTTATTCGATAATTTTCCTACCAGCAAAAAGAAAAATAAAATGACTAGTCATTTTATTTTCTTAATGTAACATCATTGCCTAGGCAACAGCCGAAAAAACTGGCATTTAATTACATAAAGTAAAGATAATATTTTTTGAATGTTTATTTTGTCTCATAATGTAGACAATGAGCTAATCAAGCATGTTGATAAATAAAATGTTTTGTGTTTCAAGTGTAAGTATTTTTTTTAAACAATAACAAACGTACGTATTTTATATATATATATATATATACTAGCTGTGCCCAGCGGTTTCACCCGCTGCTCACTTAGGGGTATGAAAAATAGATGTTGGCCGATTCTCAGACCTACCCGATATGTACACAAAATTTCGTTTAAATCGGTCCAGCCGTTTCGGAGGAGTATGGGAACGAAAACGGTGACACGAGAATTTTATATTTTAGATATAGTATCTAGGATGTGATACCATGATTATCCTTACTACTTAATATTATAAAAGCGAAAGTGAGTTTGTTTGTTACAACGTCTTCACGCCTAATGGCTAAACCGATTATACAGGGTGTTTGGAAGATCGATGCAAAGCCGTGAAGCAGACCTAGTATAGACTATTTAGAACCATTTGAACCTAACTTGTCTTCGGCGAAGTGTGACTATTTTTTTTAAATCAAATTTTAATGATTTTTGATGATAATCCTAAAATTTTGCAGTTATTTGCAAATAATTAGTCAGTTTGAAAGATAAATCATTTATTTTTTTAATTTATTTTATTAAAGTAAGTAATGTCTGAACAATCAAACGAAACATGATTAAGGCATCTGTGTCGTAATTTTTTTTTTTAGACAGTTGAAGTTAATACTTCTGTTTTTAGATTAAGAAAACAGATTTTTGACAGTTTAAAAAAAAATCACGGATCGTGCTTTTTCTGTTCAAACATTTTTAAAAACATGCCTAGTTATTAGACTTTCTTTTGAGGTATCAATTACGCAGATAGCTTACAAATTATTGAAATTAGGATCTACAAACTAAAGTGAGGGAGAAAATTAAACATTTTAAATAGGGTGATAAAACGAGACTAGTGCTTTAAAATAATAACATTTATTATTATACTTATTAAAAAATAGATTTTATGTTAAAAAAAAATAAGAAGATAACTTTAATTTTGGACATTCGAAATAAAATTTAGGGGAGACTCTCTAACACTGCCGACGCGTGACGCGAGCGATAAGATGGCGATAACTTTGACAATTTCAGGTAGCGCCCGCGCACCCCTAGTTACGTGAACACATTTCACAGCAAAAACGACTTTATTGGTAAGACAATAGGGTCGTGTTTCTTTAGATAGGGTCAGTAACTACCTGTTTTTTTGAAGGGACGCCAGTTTACTCAGTCGAGTTACAACTGCGCTTGTGACTAGACGTTATCTCCTTTTTCGTGACAATTCATCGTGTTCAGTTGTAGCCCTTTGCGCTCCTGCACGTGACTCTTGAACTTTTATTTTAAGTTGAACTTTTAGTGCGTTACCAGCCGTTTTTGTGAGAACTGACTATGGCTACTTTCTCGAACGAGGAATATGCTGACATCGTTTTTATGTATGGCAGAGCAGACGGCAATGGATCTTTAGCACGACGGATGTACCAAGAACGCTATCCTAATCGGAGAGTACCGAACGTAAGAGTGTTTTACAACACATTTCGTCGGCTTGCTGCAGATGGGATACACCGTGTGGAACCTGGAGTCAATCCAGGTAGACATGGTACTGACATCGAACAAGATATCTTAGCGGCATTTCAAGCTGATCCACATACCAGCACTAGAAAAGTAGCTCGAAATTTAAACATCTCCCATTGGGAAGTGTGGAATACAATGCACCAAAATAACAGGTATGCGTATCATGGCACGGGCGTTCAAGGTCTTGAAGAGCGAGATCCTCAGAGAAGGATACAGTTTTGTCGTTTTCTTCTTAACTCTGACATTGAAAATGCATGGTTTCTGAAGTCAATCTTGTGGACAGACGAAAGTAAATTTTCTAGGGAAGGCATAACTAATTTCCACAATCTTCATCAATGGGCTGAAAAACACAACAATCCACATTGGAAAAAGCAGAAGTCATTTCAAAGGAAATTCTCGGTCAACGTGTGGGCCGGAGTGATCGGCAGAACACTGGTTGGGCCCCATTTCTTACCGGATAATTTGAATGGCAATAGTTATTTGGAATTCTTACAAAATGATTTTCCAGAGCTTGTAGAGGAATCCGGGGCCCTAATATTCACAGGAGACCGAGAAATTATTTTCCAACAAGATGGTTGTCCAGCGCATTGGACATTGAATGTACGCGAGCACTTAAACAATTGCTTCCCTGACAGCTGGATCGGCAGAGACGGACCAATCCCTTGGCCCGCCCGGTCACCCGATCTAACGCCGCTTGACTTTTTCGTGTGGGGTCGGGCCAAGGAACTAGTTTATACAAACGTAGAGATAAATACTAAAGAAGAACTGATTGCGAGAATAAATTCAGCATTTGAAACAATGAAACTAGAGATGAAGTTGAAAATTACAACAACGGAAGTGAGAAGACGGGCCCGTGCTTGTGTTAGGAACCGCGGCGGACATTTTGAACATGAAAAATAAATGATTTGTATTAAAATTTTGTTTTAATTATTTCACCGATACATTTTAATTTTCTCCCTCACTTTAGTTTGTAGATCCTAATTTCAATAATTTGTAAGCTATCTGCGTAATTGATACCTCAAAAGAAAGTCTAATAACTAGGCATGTCTTTAAAAATGTTTGAACAGAAAAAGCACGATCCGTGATTTTTTTTTAAACTGTCAAAAATCTGTTTTCTTAATCTAAAAACAGAAGTATTAACTTCAACTGTCTAAAAAAAAAAATTCTCATGACACAGATGCCTTAATCATGTTTCGTTTGATTGTTCAGACATTACTTTAATAAAATAAATTAAAAAAATAAATGATTTATCTTTCAAACTGACTAATTATTTGCAAATAACTGCAAAATTTTAGGATTATCATCAAAAATCATTAAAATTTGATTTAAAAAAAATAGTCACACTTCGCCGAAGACAAGTTAGGTTCAAATGGTTCTAAATAGTCTATACTAGGTCTGCTTCACGGCTTTGCATCGATCTTCCAAACACCCTGTATATTTTTATTGAGAAACGAGGGAGAAAGATGGAAGAAAAAGGAAAACTTAGCTTTGCTATTACAATAAATAAAGTGCAAGGGCAAAACTACAGGTATCAGGTACCTGCAAATCAGGAAAGGCTCTCGAACGCTCTCGAGTTAGAGACAAATATCTGATGGTTGTAGTGATGTCACTTATCAAGCCCGGAATCCGTTTTATAAGTAAATAATAAAAATGATTATTTCTTATCAAAAATGTTTTTGTGAACAAAAATACTTAATTTAATCAATATGAAACTTTTGTGAGAGACTGGTTCCCAAAATAGCGACACACCAGGCCCCCAAAACTAAAAGGTATACAATTTAGATAAATTAATAACTTATGGTTGATGATAGTTACATAAAAAACTAGGAAATAGACTAGGGTAGAATTGGAAATACAAAAAGTAGGTGTCGTCGGCTGAATTTGAACTCACGCCTCCGTGGTTTTAAGTTAAAGTAAAATCCTAAACGCGTATTTACCCTATTTCGGTATAAAGTCATGTGTTGAATTTATCGTTTAGCATGCTGAACGTACGATAACTTCAATGGAAGATTCAAAAGAAATTCAAGATTCCCCCCGGTGTAATGCCTCCGCGCGCCACTCGTACAGGCGCCTCCAGAGCCCACGGTGACGTGACGTTTTGTAGATTTGTTTTGATTCCCAACATTTCATGATCCGTGAATTACGCTCACCAGAACTATTTTTCTTTTGATATTCGGGTTTACTCACTTTGCAGCATTGATAATGAGATAAACTTCAATTTAAACTCGACTTTTTACGATTATTTTGTGGAGTTAACAAAAATACAACCGCTCGCCCGCTTTATATCGATCAATGGTCACATATCTATGGACCGTCGCGGTCGGTGTATCGGCAAGCAAAGTATCCCTTTCTCATCATAATTATGATTTATGGTTTTTTATGCAACTTCAATTAACTTTTTTTCCTTTAATGGTGAAGCGCGTTGAAGAAACATTTCATATGCGGTAATTAGTCAGTGAAACAATTATTGAAATCGGATGAGTAGTTTGAAGATTATTCCACATACAAACTATGCCTCTTTAAATTCATTCTTATAAATATATAGAATACATGAACATCATCACTGTTCGTCTCAATAAGTGGTGAGCTTGCCAAAGGACTTGGCCGGATTCTGTCCTGATAATGCACAATAATGATTAATATATGTATGAAAATTCCTTTTAAAATAAAAAAAAAATAATGGCATTAATTGCATTTCAATAGTATTTCTTGTATTAAAACGCCTATAAAACTCTGAATGTTTGATAATTGCTATTCAAATTGTTAAGGCGCGTTTTTTGTTTCCTATTTATAGTGTCTCTCGCCTATTCTCTAATCATAAAACATAACCGATTATAAAGCCCTGCATCAATGTACAGGAATATTTTTTGTTAGGGCACAACCCTATACCAATTCCGGCCATGGCATTTGTGAAAAGTTCATCTATATCAATCATGCATTCATCATCATAAAATTAGGATGACACTCAATCTTAGAAGTAAGATTTATGTGTGTTTTCGGCTTAGATTTATCTGTTATTTCGGCTTAGATTTATCTGTTACTAACTAACCAATATTTGTTATAGTGGACCCGCACGTGGGCTCCTACTGCAGTCTAAAGTTTCAACTATAAACTACACTTTTAAAATATTTTTAATTTGTCGAAATTTTTCATTTTGTTGAGGCAATTTATTCAAAATACTCAAAGAAATGTATTTCTTCTCGGAAGTTTGTACAGAGGGAAGTATGAAATTGTTAATTAATTTAAAAAATGCACGGATTAATTGATACCATTTATTCATTTAAACATTGTTGTTGTTATAAGCTGTTAAATGCTTGCTTTTAAATATAAAAGTATTTACAAATTTAATAAACAGCAGCCCACCAACTTTGGGAATAGGTAACGATCTAGCGGTGGTCAGGGATCTCGAAAGAATCTTCCAATAATACGCGCCATGTCTAAAACTGCTGATTACCGCGCATTAAATGATGTTGATATTTAAATGTTCTCTTCTTTATACTTGTTTAGTGAGAGTAGTTCTTGGACTTGCTCCACTCGGCATCAGAGCGGAGGATGTTGGTATACTTGTTGACAGGCTGGTACGCCTTCAGTTTAGCTTCCTTCTTTAGCACCACAGTCTTAGGGTCGCTGTATTCACCGTCCAATGAGAAGGACGCTCCGTAAAGCTCTGGAAGGTCGACCAGACCGTAAGGAGTCAGGTAGTCGTCGCTAGTCTGGGTCGAGCTCTGTCCACAGATACCTCTGGTTGTTTTGCGATGGTCAGCGGTGAAGATGGCCAGCCTCTGGCTGTCATATACGAGACGAAGGGCTCCGTTGTTGATGTTGAAAACGAGAACTCCGTCAGCAAGGGTGTAGTATTGCAACAAAGGAACTTGCTCAATATCGTCCCAGTATGAGGTGAGCGCTCCTTCAGACACCTTGTTGGCGTTGCTCTTAACTTCGACTGCTGTGGGCTTGATGTCCAGCTCAATGTATTTGCCAGCCTCGGTCCTGTAAAAGAACAATATAAAATGTCTTAGTACAAACTAATAAACTTTTGTTTTCTAAAGGTGCTGATAACTAATAAAACACTAGCGTTTGCTCGCAGTGTCTCTCGCGATAAGTTTGGAAATTATCCCACGGAATGTTCCATAGCTAAAAGATCGGGTAAACGATCGGTATCGGATTAATAGTCCAAAGATTACAACATCTACACCCAATTTTACAAATTAACTATTATTTTAATATTAAAATAGAAAAGGTACAAACAACTGATCCTGCAGAAAGCTTTACACTCACTTGTAGGAAACGTAGACTTCCTCCTGTTTGTCGCCGGGCCTCCTCGCGAGGATTACCAGGTCGGTCCACTTGCCAGAGTCGTTGGACTCGTCCACCATCACGGCGTGCCAGGAGCTTGTGAGACTGTAGTCGTAGCTGCGCCCGCTGAATGTCTGCACCTTACTGCTGTCCACAGCGCAGTATGCTATTGGAGATAAACATAGAAATCATTGTAAAATGCAACGTACGAAAATCCAAGTATAAATAACAAGTGTATAAATAAAACTCACGCATATATTGATAGCCATAATAATAGTTATAAGCACGCTCCCATTTAGTGATGGGCGCATAGACAGCCATAGCGTAGGGGTAGTAACCCAAGGCTTTGACATTTTTCACGCGCAGGATGCCGGATCTAGTTGTGAATTCGTAATTCTCATAATTGTCGTAGTAGAATGACTGAACCACAATATCCGTTTGACCGGCGGTAGCATTCGACACCAGTTCTTCCTGGTCCCAAGAGAATATGTTCCTTAAAGTTTCATATATTCTGAACAGTTCTTTAACGTAGGGTGTACTGAGGACTTCGTGTTTTACAGTGAACTTGAAGTAGTCAGGAGCGTGAGCCTTTATAATCATCTTGAAGCAATCCTTCTGGTAGGAGTTGTCGCTGCTAGTCTCTTGCAGGCATTGTTTCGCTAAGGGGTCGTTTGACAGCTGTTCTGTATACATCTGGCTGCGCTCACCGAATCCTTGAAGGTGGACGTTTTTAGAGTTTTAGTATTTCAGGTCAGCCTCATAAGTGACCTTGATTTTAGTTTTCAATGCTTCTTCGAAGTTAAGAGGAGAAATTTTAGGTTTAACCGCCTTAAAGACAGCGTTGAGCTGATTATTTTGACAGCCCTTTAAGAAAAAGGCTCCCTGGGCTTTGTCATCCACAAAACTGTCAGCAATAGCAGCAGTAAACACGTAATTAAATTTCTGTTTTCCGTTAAACGCGACGTTGACGTCATACACCTGAACTTCAGCAGACTCAATGCCTGACGCGGCGCGCTTGACAATCTCTTGACGGCGAGATTCGCTGTTGGCAAAGACATCCTCCGTTAAGTCGGAAGCTGGTCCTTGTTCACCACTCTGCTTTTGGTTGAATAGTGTTTCTGTAAACGAAAAAAAAATATCAACATTTATTGCAATAATTGTACAAGTATTTAACAGAATAGCCTCAGCAGAATACGAGTAACTTACGGTAGAACAAGTCGAATGCAATATCTTTGAGGTTGGACTCCTTGGCAACATAATTCAAGTTAAACTGAGTCAGAGCGATATCCTTTTGGTACATCAAAGTGCCAATGTTCTTCACAATATTAGTGTTGTATAGAGCGTTTGTGTCTTTGAAGTCAGAAGAGTGGGAGAATCCTTGTAGGCGGAAAGGCGCAAACTTGAAATCAGTTGAGAAAACTTTCGCGGGGCGCTCGATGTACTTAGTTGTCGGATTCTCAGAAATGGTTAATAGAGTGTCAGCCTTCTGCAGACTCGTGTAAGGCCAAACGCTCAAATGAATGAAGGTGGCGTCTTGTTCAGGAAGTTCGTAGTTCAGTTTGACTTGACCTGGCAGAATCACGGTGTTCAAGTTGGCGGGGAGGTAGACTTGGATTTTGTTGATGACACCAACTGTGGCAAACACATCACCGAGTGTATCCAGGAACCCGACACTGCCGTCCAAGTTTCTGACATAAGTGATGTGGAGGTTATTGCTCAAAGATCCGGTTAAATCACTTCCGCCCTTTGCAAATTTGATTTTGACTTGCCCATTAATTGAAAGCATTAGCGGTTCAGTGTATTTAAAGAAAAATGGTACACCGGCAGCTAGAGGGAATAAAAGGTATGTTTGTTTGCTGTGCAACACTTTAGTGTAATGGACATCAACACCTTCGAGGAATTTCCCCATGTTTTGAATAGTGCTAGCAATGAAAGCGTTAAGATCCGCCTCATTAAAGGTAATAAGCCTTTGCTGATTTAAGTGTTCAAGGAAGAGAGAGCCTTCTAGAGGTTCACGAGGTTCACGTTTGATACTTAGTAACTCAGCGACTTTCTTGGCGGAGAACTTTAAATCAACCTCAGATTTGTTAGGTTCGTAAAACATCTTTGCAATGTAGTCAAAGAGCTGTTGTACGCCTGTTACAGACAGGGTTACCTGAAATTTTCAATAAAACGTTAGTTAAATAAAGAAGCAACACTTGTGTTGTTCTTCAGAGAGGTCATTGCATTCTGTGGTTTCAGTCTCCATGGGAACAACACGCGTATTTATGCATGATTTTATACTAATACGTTGTCATGAATTTGTGGAAATATTATTATCGGGATGTTATGACGAGGCATTTATGTATTTGAGTTTAAATACCTGACTTTCCTCAGTCCAGCCGGTTCCTCTAGCCCTCAAAGCTGCCCTGTGGTATACAGGCAGAAAGCTGTCTTCACTTCCAATATAAGACAGTTCCCTGAAGAATGCAATGTCATCGTCGCTTGTGTAAATGTCAATAATACTGTCGTCTGAAATGCGGTATCCAAATTTCTCTTTTGAAACGAAAGCTTGTACTGACTGAGCAGTCGTAGCCCTGCAAATAATTAATGATGATTACATGTAGGTATAGTAACTATCGTCGATCTGTTCGCGTTAACAATCATTGAAAAATTTATAGCACCATTGAAGTGTTTGGTTCAGTACTGTACTGATTATTATCATAACAATATTCAAGACACCTGGGTAAAAAATACTTACAGAGTTGCAAAACGGGTAAAAAATACTTACAGAGTTGCAAAACGAGGGTCCTTAAGTTTAGCTGCAAAATTAATCCCGTTCGCCAAAACTGCGCGTACTTGCGTGCTGGGGTCGTCGTTGGTCATGTGTGCCATTACTTGCATCATCTCAGCGGTAGGGAATGCCATGAAGATGTTTAGGGCTGCAACTACTCTCACCTCGTAAGGCTCAGCGGTATTCTTTAAGATGCTAAAGAGTACAGCTCGAACAGATTCTTTTTTAAGGATAGCCAAAGACTTAAGGCTAGAAACCATCTGGATTCGAAGGTACTTGGTAACTGCAATGCGACCGTCCAAATATGGGGCGAATGCCTTGAGGATCCCTTCATGAACCAAGTTGCCTAAAGCTCTCACGTAAACTTGGGCCTTGTTGGAATCTCCATCTTCGATTGTTTGTGCCAGCACTTTAGATAGACGTGGAATGACGGTTTTGGTTATGCACGAGTTTTTCTCGTCAGTTCGGAACAACCTGGTAGCTGATAACAAGGCTGAACTGTTAAGAAACTGTTGCTCGTTGACTTCTGGGCTCGTCATGAAGTCATAGTATTCAGCTAAAATCTTTTTGGAGGGATTGCGGAGTGTGGCTCCTATACTAGAGACCAACTCAGCCGCTTCCTCACCTTGAATCTTCTTAGTTAGTATCCAGGACTTGATTTCTCTAAAAGCGGCAACAGTGCCTGCTTGTGCAACAGCGTCGCGGTAGATTGTCCACATACCAGCCTTAGCGACGTTCTTTGAAAACTTGGCAATTTCGAGGCTGCTACTCAACTGAGTCAGCTGCTCTGAATTCAAAGCAGTCACGATGCGCACAAGAACGTTGAACTTTGAAAGAAAGTCCGCCTTGGTCAATTGGTTGGGTGTTTGCAGCAAAGGAGTGATATCTTGGAGCAGTTTTTGGGCATTGGCAATAGTCTGATCAGTCGTCTTAAGAAGGAACATCGACTCGTTCATTGACAATAAAAGCGAATCAATCTTGCGATTTGCTTCCGGCTTTTTACCCTCAGCACCACTTATCTCTTGGACGGACGAGAGGGAGGCTTTGACGTAACTGTACACTTCAGCCTTCTGTTTACCGAATATTAGAGGACTGACGAAGACCGAGCTTAGGACTTCTGATTTGTAAATAGTGCCCTGCTTGCCAACAACTAAGCGAGACTCAGAAGTGCGCTTGACGAACTGTTTTTCTTCTTTTTCGTAAGCTATTCCATTCCAAATGGCGCCTTCTGGCAGGCCAAAGTCGAGCGCGGCACGATTTTTGCATGAGTCGTAATTCTTACGCTTAATGATCTCGACAGGGTCTTCCTCTGACGCGAAATTAGGCAATTCACGACGCCATTCTGCGGAAACCGGTGAGACAGTGTATAGGGTCTCACATTCACCGGTGACGTCAGTCTCAAACTTTTTAAAGAGACCTTGGAAGGTTTCCTTGTCAAAACTATTCGGGAAGCTATCGACATGACCAAAAGTTGATATGTCAACTTGGAGGGCACTGATCAGACCCTTGAACAAGTTCTCGTGAGCAACGGAGAGTGCGAGAGGTACGTTGAAAGATTTAACACGTCCTCCTTCGACGAATATCTCAATAGTTTCGTCGGTGACCTGAATAGGTTGGTACTGAAGGTCGGAAGGTAAATCATTGTTCGTTATTTTCTGCGCCTGGACCTGCGCGTACAAGGGCTGACTCAGCTTAGCGAGGAGCTGACCTGGTGCCACCACGCGGATAGTGAACTGAGCCTTGAAGGCATTGCCGTTACTGTTGCTGTTGTCGAATGTGGTCCAGGTGAAGGTGTCCACATCGTACAGGTACTCTTTGCCGACCTGCCAGGGCCAGCTTTTACTCTGGGTGACCGGGCTCGACGCTACCGCGGCTAAAACAAATTGTTTTCGTTATACATTTTACAGCATTTTTAGATCATTTTGCTACTCGGAAATTCTATTAAAACGTCATAATTAGAAATATTTCTAAGGATTTGTCCATAGAAATGCACATGTCTTGCCTTATAACCGTTCTATTCTGTCATGTCATGACTGTTGTCAAACACTTGAAGAATAAAGCAATTTTGTTCACCCCCTTCAGAATAACGTGAGCCCAGATGAAAATCTATCTATTTGTCAAATTTCATTATGATCCGATCAACTTTTTAGTCGTGAAAAAGTGATGGGTACATCGGAATATGTATTGTCAAATTCCTGTGTTCAAATCTTTTTGCTTTTTCTTTATTTTTAATTACAAAGGCAAAATTCTAATTTTGATAAACATTATAATCGGAGAAATTGTTCTAAAAAAAGTTAACTACCTTAAAATCAGAGAATAATAAATATAATTTATGTACTATAACCATGATTCTATCGACTTAAACAAAACACTACCCCTTAGAACCATTCATCCATTTGAAGCGCAGTCAACAACCTTAATAAGTAAACACATTCGCAATACAAAACTAAACTTAGGTTAACAATAAATTCAATGGATATCAAAAAAAGATTAATTTCATTTCAATTCATTTTGCTGACTGTATGTGATTAAAGGATAAAATATATCTGTTATTAAATGAAATTATTGACATGAATTCACTAAAGAAATATGTGAAACTAAGAGTAGCTAAATAATCTTGACTGTTTTTTAACCCACTCCCAATGGGGCGTTTGTCATCTAGGGTTGAACACTAGTTAAAGACATGCCACATTATTGAAAAAACATTTTATGAAGAAAATCAGGAATTTTGAATACGAAGATACAAAGTCTAAATCGTCTCTTTTGTTACTTCAATTTCTGGCAGACAAAAACCAAATTAATAATCATAGCTGTGACTCACCGATAATCGCCGTCAGTATCAACAACTTCATGGTTCCAAGAGCTTGGCTGTGGTCGTCTTCAGTGATGCTGGGGTAGCACACGTCTGATTTTCAAAATGAGACCGACGGGTTTATACTGTGTCTGGGTGTGATTTATTTATAATATGTATGTATTTATAAATTATATAAGTATGTATATCAGTTGTCTGGTTACCATAACACAAGCTCTGCTTAGCTTGGGATCAGATAGCCGTGTGTGAGTTGTCCCAAGATATTTATTTATTTATTATTTTTTTGTAAAATCGGCGGTAGACACGAAGGGTCCGAGGCTGCGAGTTGGATCGAAAGATATAACGTGGGCCCGGAACTCAAAAGGCAATTTAAACCGACTTCCAAAAATAGCAATATTAGAAGATGGAGTTTACTTCCGGAAATCGGTCACTGGAAAAAGCTTTTTATTTCAGAAGTTTTTGTTGTCGTATGATAGTATCTCATTGGGTTTTTTTATCGAGTTTCCCTTTTCTATTGCTACTAAAATATATAAATAAATTATCCACAAACAGTAGAAGACAAATTATATACAAGCTATCTTTTATAGCTCAGTAACTATCCTAGCAATACAGATTCAATGGGCAAGATGACAATTTTTGAAAATGTGTTTTAAAATATTCTTAAGTATCTACTATTTCTAAAGAATATAATATTTCTGTAATTTATTAAATTATTATTGAAAAAAATGAAATTTTAATGAAACGTTCATAAATTCGCGCCAAAACGCAGTCACCGGCGTTGACATTTGCTGTGACGTCAACCCTCAGTAAACTTATAAACATTAGAGTCAAAGCAACAAATAAAACATATTTAATATTATTTCAATATGAATTCCAAAGGATATAAGTGGTGTGCGGTCCCTCAGTGCACTAATACGTCGTTAAAAACCCCTAACAAAGTGTTTATTTACGTGCCAAACGATAAAACGATGCGATATAAGTGGCTAACTCTGGCACGGCGAGATCCTAAAGCTGTTAGTCTTGATACTTCTATTTATTTCTGTGAAGATCACTTTGACGTAAGTTGTAACGTTATTCCATATATTCTTAATATTCTGCGACTTTGTTTTACGTACTACAAATTAATAACAAGTTTTTCGGTAGTACATCTAACCTCAAAATGAATAGAACTTGTTTATCGACAGTGACAGTATTTACTGAGGGCTGACGTCACACAATTTGATTGGTGTTTTAAAAAGCATGGCGGATGGCAGTATTTTGTAATTTTATTTTCTCAAATAAAATAATAATCTCGTCATACATCTAAAAATGGAGATTTTTTCCACAATACATACATAATATTTTATCAGATAAACACAATATTTTAATGATTCTGTCTTACTGTCATCTTGCCTATTGATATTGGTTTTATAATGAACTAGCTTTTGCCCGCGGGCGTTAAATTCGGGGTAACACAGTTCCTCTTTCTAAATTTACAGGTTATTGCTACCTGTAGTTTTTGCCCTTGCGCCTTATTTATTGTAGTAGCAAAGCTAAGTATTCCCTTTCCTTCCTTCTTTCTCCCTCATATCTTAATCTTAAAAAAAAATTGTGAGGTCTTAACTATCTCTGTACCAAAATTCATCAACATCTGTTTAGCCGTTAGGCCGTGCGCTGCGTTAGGCGTTCATGTAATCTCATAGATCAGCGCTGCGTGCAGCCGGACCCCTGCTTATCGCAGCGCACGGCCTATAACATGAAACACCACGCCACGCGGGCGCCCGCGCCGTGTGCACGCCTAACGCAGCGCACGGCCTCAAGGCGTGAAGATGTAACAAACAAACACACTTCCACTTTTATAATATTAGTAAGGATTTGTAGCGACACAATGATGCAAGTGGCAGAAAGTACTACAGCGCCATCTATCCAACCACTGAAGAACTAAACGGCAAGATTCCTACATCGCGCAAGCAAAAACTCATTACCCAAAAGAAAACCCTTCTAAAATACTTACAAAGAATAATGAATGCATCACAGAACCAAAACATATTGCTGAATTATTCAATAACTATTTTACTGACCAAGTTCAACCAATAAACAAACACAACCACAATACTAATTATACATCTTCGTCAATTAATTCCAACCCTAATTCAATGTTCTTACGACCGACTAGTCCTCATGATATTCATAAAATTATACTTACTCTTAAAAATACTAATAGTTGTGGCTATGATGAAATTGTAACTCATGTTATAAAAAACGTAGTCACAGAAATCTCTCCAGCTCTTAGTTACATTGCAAACGTATGTATTGATAGTGGAATATTCCCAGAAGATCTAAAATTATCTATTATAAAACCTCTTCACAAAAAAGAATGTACACAAAAAATGAACAACTATAGACCCATTGCTCTTATACCTGTGTTTTCCAAAATAATCGAAAAAGTAATCTATAACGGCCTTTATTCATTTCTTGAAAAAAGTAATCTTCTAACTAAAGAACAGTATGGTTTCAGAAAGCATAAAAACATTAATATGGCCATTTATGAATTAATAAATAATATTATTACAAACATGGATAACAAAATTCCAGTTTCAGCGTTATTCATGGACATGACGAAGGCGTTCGACTATGTAGATCACAGCATCCTTCTTACAAAATTAAGTCGGCTTGGAATTAGGGGCAATGTTCTAGAGTTAATTAAGTCATACCTAGTCAATAGAAAACAAATCACTAAAATAGCTAAAGTATGCCCTATAGCCAAAACAGAAAAATCCTATCTATCAAAACAAAGACTTATAAATTACGGTGTGCCCCAGGGCAGTGTACTAGGTCCGTTGTTATTCCTATGTTATATAAACGTATACCCTTAACTATAGAACATCCCATGACTCTATTTGCTGATGACTGTACCACAATATTTATAGGAGAAAACTTAGAAAGATATGAATGTGATATCAATGATAGCTTGAGTTTAATTATTAGATGGTTAACCAATAACAACCTTAAAATTAATTTCGGAAAAACACATACCATGCATTTTAACCAGCGAAACAATACAATGCATCCTAATGTTAAATATGAACATTACAACATTGTTAAAGTACAAAATACAAAATTTCTTGGTCTTTGGTTAGATAGACACGTGACATAGAAAATACACAGTGAGCATTTAATAAAAAAAACTAAACCAATATTGCTATGCCCTACACAATTTGAGTAAGGTTGCGAACCACAGCACAGTCCTAACCTCATACCACGCATACGTCTCCACAACTCTACGGTATGGAGTAATTTTCTGGGGTAATTGTACAGATAAGGAAGCGGTCTTTAAAGCCCAAAAAAGTGCCTTCGCGCAGTATGCAGAATTGAAAAAGCTGACAGTTGCAAACCATATTTTATTAACTTAAAATTATTGACACTTCCTTCGCTTTACATTTATGAAGTTGCACTGTTTATCAAAAATAACCCTAACCAATTCGAAACCGTATCCTCGAAACGCCACCAAGGGGCACTTAAGTCCCATGCCCATCGAACAGCTCTATACTCAAAAAGTTTCCTAGGAATGGCACCTAAAATATTCAACAAATTACCAAAGTCAATAAAAGCAGCAAAAGATTTCAGTACGTTCAAAAAATCACTCCATAAATTCTTAATTCGAAAAGCTTATTATACTATAAATGAATACTTAGAGGAAAAATAAAATAAATTATATATTAACTTATTTACCACACTAACATTCAGTTCATAAGGTATTAGCACATTACAACACGAGACTGTTATTGTTTACTTACTTTGTATTTTGTTAAATGTATATTTTATTAATGATTTATTTTGTTGTAGTATTAGGTTGTAGGCTGTTATAATTAGTTCACACTCGCATAAACTACAAGCTGCACTACTATAAATGTAAAAATATTCGTACGCCTTGCAGGGCAGCACATAGTGATACACTTTTTTTATTTTTAACACCATGTATATTAACATACTTTTACCTATGTGAAACGAATAAACCTATTTGAATTTGAAAAAAGTTGTACGCGAAGTTAGCATATATACGAGCACCCGACTAACAACTGTCGGGCAGTGGCCCACCAGACACAACAACCGTCTGGTCGGAGGATCCTCCCTTTTCCATAGAGGATGGAGAACTTTACACCCTGTTCTTCATACCTCTAAAGAATTTAAAAATTGGCCCCAAATTGACGGTAGATCGCCTATACTACAAATACACACAAAATATACAGTCGGTTTTAGACTGCCTTCTTTTCTTGACAGCCGTGTCGACCGCGACGGTGCCTCGGTGTTCCACGTGCGCCTTTAAGAGATGTCAGCCAAGCAGAAAGGCCTGCCAGGGCCACTACCTGACGTGGTTGCGGGTTGTTAGAAAGAGATACCGCGGCCCTACAACACAAAAGGCAAAAGAAGGTGCTTAAATTGATTTAGCAGAAACAGTCTGTCATTTCCCCCCGTTCTACCTAAAGTGGGGGAAGTTATTTGATGATCCCCTTTACGAAAAAAGTTACTCACAAAAATAATTATTTCATTGGTCACAAACCTCTGCTAAGCGGATGGAAAAGCAAAATCAAATCCAAAACCACAGTTTTGGATTTGATTTTGCTTTTCCATCCGTTTTTTAGCACCAGCCCAACAGTAAAAGATTTTTGGCAATAGACTAATTCCCAAATATATGGCAATTAAACTTAAAGTCTTTGTTAAGTGCCACATATTTGGGAATTAGTCTATTAGTCGCCGTGTGTAAACTGTAAGTGTACAATAGGTGCTTAGCTCTACTTAGACCTTCGGAAATTGCGGCATCATGTCACGTTATGCAAATGTTTTCTGACGGATATTTGTTAATTTCAAAATTTGGTTCTGGTAGGTAATCGTAATAAAACTATTGTAACACTTTTTATTTTGTAATAATACTAAATGTATAATGTAACATACCATTTATATTTTTATTGATAAAACATAGATTAATAAAATCAAACACTGTTGAGCGAGCGCGGTTTAAAACTAAACTTACATTATTGTCATTTACGGAATATGATGTGGTTATGTATGTGAAGGCGTACATACATAATATTTTTTTCATGATCTGTGTACATATCTTCCGCCATTTCCAACTATTGTGAACCCCGATATTTCGACGCTTGTTTCTCTCTCCCTCGATGTTTCTGGTCATCTATCTCGGTATAAAACAATGCGGGTAGATTAAAAACATTTTTTTATTGCGCAGACAATTTTTTTTAAATATCCTGTTACTGACAGTGTCAGTTTAAACATAATTCAACGTGAAATGAATTACAATCTCTGCCTTGTGCGACCTTTTTCGACTCAGCATTAGACCGTGTCATCCTGGTCAATATTGACCTCTTTCAAAAACTTGATAGTTTGAAACATACATAAACATACATATGAGTGTAAAAGTCTTATAGAATAACAAGCTGCGTCGCATATTTGTGCAGAGTAATATGAACGCACTAAAAACAAAACAGTTCTCTCTGGTTCCATTCTCTCAATAGTATTAGAAGCTGTACCGAAACGTGCTCTCTGGTTGATTTTTACAAAACATCTCTGTTCATTCTTCTACGTTTCTCTGGAATTCTGGCCTCAGAGTGGAAAATCTTAGTGTACACAGTGATAGGCTGATACGCCTTCAGTTTAGCTTCCTTTTTTAGCTTGACCGTCTTAGGGTCGCTGAATTCACCTTCCAATGAGAAGGACGCTCCATAAAGCTCAGGGAGATCGACCAGACCATAAGGGGTCATGTAGTCGTCGCGCGTCTGGGATGTACTCTGTCCACAGATGCCTCTGGTGGTGCTACGGTGATCACCGGTGAAAATGACCAACCTCTGGCTATCGTACACTACGCGAAGACCTCCGTCGTTAATATTGAACACGAGAACACCTTCGGTAAGGATGTAGTATTGCAGAAGAGGTGCTTTGTCAACATCATTCCAATATGTGGTTTGCGCACCTTCAGAAATTTTCTTAGTGTTGCTCTTTACTTCAACTTTTGTAGGCTTGATCTCTAACTCAACGTATTTGCCATATTTGGTCCTGAAATATAAACAGATGAAAATATTAATGAAAAAAAAACTGAAATTAAAAAAAAATACTACCCGTTTCAATAACAGCTTTTTTTGTTAGACCCTAACAAAATACATAAAATAACTGTTAAATTATATTGAAAATATAATTAACTCTTACTTGTACGAAATGTAGACCAGTTTTTGTTTGTCCTCAGCCTTCCTCGCGAGTATGACCAAGTCTGTCCACTTGCCGAAGTCGTTGGACTCGTCAACGGTGGCGGGTGTGTCGGGTCATTTAGCTCCCTTCAAAATGGTCGAGCTGAATGGGGCTGATCCATACGTCATGTTCGTGAACGGGCGCTGTCAGTTGGGACTGGTCATTTTTTAACTACCACGGTCATTTTTATTTTATTTAGATTTAAATTGAATTTTGTTTTTTATTTACTCTGGGCGCTCTTACTGTGCACGTCTTTCTACATCGTTCTCACATATTTGTATAATCTCAACACGAATGATGTAAATACTATTTTGTAAAAATATTAGAATTTAAAAGAGTGTCCATGGAGTTTCTTGCCCATTCTTCTCCATAGAGATCAACGCTTTGGAATGGGCAACTGCAGTACTTTCACAAGTTATTATGCCTTGTGACCGGGACTGTAGATTCATTTTGTTTCTTGACATTCAAAAGTGCCTGTAATGGTCTAATTGAAATAAATGATTTGATTTGATTTGATTTGATTCAACCATAACGGCATGCCATGAGCTGGTGAGGCTGTAATCGTAGATGCGGCCGCTAAACGTCTGCACTTCGCTGCTATCCACAGCGCAGTAAGCTGTCAAAAATATGCAAACATAGTGAAGTGACTAGACTTTAAGACTACGTACATATGCGTTGAAAAAATAATTTATTACTTACGCATAAATTGATACCCAAAGTAATAGTTTAAGGTGCGCTCAAACTCTGTGATGGGTGCATAGATCGCTTCAGCGTAGGGATAGTAAGGCCAGGCTTGTACATTGTTCAAACGTAGGACTCCGTACTTCGTTCTGAATTCGTAGTTCTCAAAATTGTCGTAATAAAATGACTGAACATCTATTTCAATTTTACCAAACCAAAGCATAATGGTATCTTCACAAGTCAACATGTATAAGGTGTCCATGTGTATTAGTTTTTGCAATATTTTGTGTTTTACCACAAACGAAGATGAAATATACTTCAAAATATACATTTTCATATCGTTATTTTTTCAGAAAGGAAAGTTATTTATAATTTGTTGACTTTGTGTTCTGATTACATATGTATTGTTCATTCATGTGCATTACAAGATATTTTCTTTTAATTGATTGAAATAAAACACGTATTCTAATCGAATCTTATCTTTAATTGAGCATTAAAATTAAAGACAGCAACTGTCCATAAAACAAGATGTTCAAACACCTTTAAAATATATAACTATCTAATTAATGAGCAAATTAAGAGATCTCAAAACGGGAAATACTTATGTAATCCTAATACGAGATTCTTTGGAAAGCATGCATTTGTACATTTTTAGGAATAACTTAAAACTAGATTGGAAAGTGGGGTCTGTAAAGTTTATTAACCACTCTGCACGACAGGATTTTGACACATGACACATCAGCTGAATCGGTGGGGTGACGCGAATTGTCATGAAATTCAAGAATTTTCATCAATTTACAGCATTCAATTTTGTTATTAAAAATAAGTCACCGGGGCTGTTTCATATGATAAGTTTGAGGTTTATATTTCCAAAAACCTCATAAGGTCGATAAAACGGCGTCAATCTATTGTAAAATGTGTGTAAAATACATATTATTACACCCTTCCAAAAATTAGGTACTTTAAAAACGCTGGAAATAATGCACATACACAAGATAACCCTTTGATAATAAAATCGGAAATCCAAAATAAAAACAGTGACATTCCATCTGCATTCTTATTTTTGCCATTTTACATATAAATTGAAAATAAAACACGATACAAATCTCGACAAAAATACTAAAAACTGTGTTGCAACATGACATTTCTTAGTGCTGACCGTAAATCTAAGTTTCATCATTACGATTAAAAAGTTGCATTCAACCTAATCGATAATCGTAATGGAGTAAACTTTAAAAAAAGTTTTGGGACCATTGAGGAATTTACCTATGGAGATTGCATATTATTTTACTATTGATATTATAGTTGTTCAAATATCTATGATATCGATAAGAAAAGAAAGACAACAACATTTTGTCACGTGCTTTTTTGTTATGCTATAATTATTTTCTTATGCGCCAAGATTTGAGGTACATTTTGCTGTCAAACGGTTTCGCGGTAAAAGATTTTGGCTGTTTTTTTGAATGACGATAAATGAAAATGGCGGCCATTTTTGTAGGAGGTCATGCTAATTCTGTTGGTAACTAGTCAGGCACCCCAGCCGGCACAACCATACAGTACCGCACCTAGAAAGCCATGCCTCCGCAGTAGAGCCTTGTTTTAGACGGACAGAGACTCCGCACACATCGGGGCCCTAAAATATTGATATAGACACCCGACGCCCGATGCCTGTAGCGTCTCCCGCGATGGCTGGCTTGGTTTGAGGAGCGCCTCACTTCCCCCGCTCTAGACGAAGCGGGGGGGAGTGTCAGGGTTATGCAATAGAAGGAACATGGGTGGTTTTAGTCAGTACTAGTCTGACACTCCCCCTCGTTCTGCCCAGAGCGGGGGAAGTTATTTGACGATTTCCCACCCAAAAAAAACCCCGGTACACGACACCAAGAAAAATCCAGGTTCAAAATGGAGTCATTTTGAACCAGGAGTTTTCTTGGTGTCGTGTTTCCATCTCAATTGTGCTCTTCCTCTATAGGCCATTTTTACCCCAAGGTTTCCACTCCAAGAACACTTTGGCATACGAGCTATGTTTTAGGAAAGAATGAATACGCTTTTCAAATAACCAATCCAACCAAACAATTTTGTCGAACAAATGTAATTTATCTCAGCTGATTTTTTTAATGTGCTTACCAAGATCATAATTGGCGCGTTCTATAATCAACCTTATTTATTTCTATTTGCAATTCACATTCAAATAGTAGGTACAAAACCAAATTATTAATAAAATGGCAAATAAACATTTTAATATAAATTTGAACAGCGAGCGCATTCCTTATTTGAATTTTTATCTGAAAATAAATTTGGCGCGAATTTAGCCATAGATCAGTTTGTACTGTTTGTTGTTGAATCGGTTTTAGTGGCGTAAAAAATATTATAATCAATATTTATAGTATTTTACACGTATTACAAAATTATTTTTTATTTTCATCTATCAATTTCTGATATTCCTTAATTTAATTATTCGAGTTGATTGATTTACAAGAAAATAATCGATTGAAATAATCGCATTTACACATCACAAAATTAAAAAAAAAAGAAATGGACGTCAATTTCGAAAGTGAATTTAGTAGTGGTTATGAATATTCCGTGTTATTGGTCCTATTATTGCAAATTACGATAAGATCTGGGCATTGTTATGTTATTTATAATATTTGAAATGATATTTGTGTCAGTTGTTATAGAATCTATTCGTGAATATATGATATAATGTGGAATTAAAAATGTAAACAAGCACGATTGGCGCGAAACTTCGACTTTAGATTTAAAAATGTATCATTACCACTACTAATATAAGTTCAATTACGAATGATTTCTTCACGTAATAAAAGGACACGTTAATTATGCCCAATAATGTGGAGTTTAAATGTCCGAAAACCTATTTTTTATGATTTTTAGCGTCGACCTACACTGCCATCAAAATGGCGATGATCGTAATTTACGCATTTGGATTTTATAAGACTTAATTAAGAAACTTCATCAAAAATTAAAGAACTTCTAATGACGTTTACATATGAGTTTTTTATTCTACTATCTTAATGAATGCACACCCATATTATTTATTAACCAGAAAATAAAATATTTACAAAAATAATTAGGAGGTCATATGACTTAAATGTCCGACCCCTTTCGGGGCCAGTACCGAGCCAGCGGAGGTTTGAATGTCGAGCCCCCGAAGGGGTCCGTACCGAACTATACGGTTAAAATGTTGTACAGGCCTCCTATTAAAGTTTAGACGCAACGATAGAACCAGTCTCCCAACTACAGATATGGATTGATTGTCTAACTTAATCTGTGCTCCTAATACTGAACTTTGACCCTTATATGTACTTATCCTTTACATTGTTTTCAATAAAAGTAATAACATGAAGTTTCGCCTTTACATTAATAAACTTTACAGACAGCACTGTTTTTTAAAATAATACTTGCTTATACTATAGTATTGTACAATTTCTTACATTTAATTGAGCAAATATAGGTGCAAATGGAACAATTTCTTTATATCTACAAGATTGTCACACTAGTGTTATTAAAAATACTTAATAGGCGTTTAGTTATTTTGGTCTTCAAGGAGCGCTACATAATATCAATCATTTTCCTGCCCCTAAGCCAATTAATTTAGGATCGGCGCCACATGCTATCGCCCTCCATACTAAACTCATACTTCGAAACTGGTAATTTCAGCAGTCACTTCCTATCTAGCCTTTTCACACAGTCCATCCATCATTTTAGGTTTTAGTTTTAAGTAACCAAAGGTACAGTTCCGTAAGGGACGTTTCTTGCCCATTCTTCTCCATAGAGATTTACGCTTTGGAATGGGCAAGTTATTATGTCTTGTGACTGGGACTGTAGCAGCATATTTTGTTTTAATGACATTCAAAAGTGCCTGTAATGGTCCAATTGAAAGAAATGCTTTGAGTTTGGACTGCACTAACGCTCTGGTCCCTGCAGTTGCGGGTTTCTTTGTACATTCGCACGGTTTGTTCACGCGCGTTTGTTTGTACATACTCATCCACATATTGAGCTTATAGCTAAACAATAACAATCGCTCAGGTCTATCTTCGGGTTAAGTCGTGCTTGCCTAGTTTATTCCCTAGATGGGTGAACACCCATTACATACTGAGTTTGTCTCGGAAAGCACGCTAAGCCGTTGGTTATATGCTGTCGATTGTAGATCTTTAACAATCGTCACATGCCCGATAGTCATTTATGCAGTGCTAACTAGGCTTTGGACGCTAGATAGGTAGTCGCTCCATGTAAAATAAGGACTGGTATTCAGTAAGTCGACCCCAAAATAGTTGGGAAAAGGCTAGGGAAATGATGATACTCAAAACACTTCGAAACAAAGTTATCGTTTTTCTGTTTTCATCAGTGCTTCGACTTGTAATTGAAAATCACAACGGTATTTAGTAGGCAATAGTAACGCTAAAGTATAATATTTTTTATAACAATCTATTCTCTATGCCTTCTGCGTCCGAACAGATACCTATATACAGGGTGTAAACAACAACCCTTAACAAAACCGTCAACCACGCATTCTTGACATTAAACTTCTTTGTAGTTATATTCTTTACAACATTCTCTTTAGCAGTCGTTAAATAACGTTTCATGGTACCACTTAAAGTTACACAACTCCATACGTTGTGCTGATAGATGCATTTATTAGTACGGGGGTCAGTGAGGGTAAATGTTTAAACTAAAGTTGGTTCTTTGACCCCCATATCTTCGTAATAAAGGGTACCTACGGTATGATATATAACAAAAACATGATCGTAATGACTTGCAGAAGTGCCTTTCGGCTCCATTGAGGTTACATTTACACTTTTATAAATTTGGAGACTACTTAATCTAAAGTACTTATCTACATTTGGAATCAATATGTTCACATAGTAAAATCATTAAACATATCTTAACTTATATTTTTGTGTTTTAAACACAAGTCACATTAATTACTAAACTTAGATAATGAATATTGAGCCAATCATGTTCCTTCAGTCTTGTTTTTGAGCTACAAATATATTTTTACAATCTTTTAAACTTTTTATCCGTCAAAACCTTGAGTTATTTCCAAAAACCTTCAACTAAACCGTAATATTAACAAGAAATATTGATAAATATAATAAAACTGAAGTCAATAAATTGAGCATTTTTCATTAAACATCTTAGAACTAAAAATACCTTAAGTTTTCCGTAAAAGAATGATTGTAAAACTATTCGTAGAATAAGGGAAACTCCTAAGGGAACTCACAAACTACGCGACCAGCTAGCTACGACCACTCATTTTCGCCGCAGAAGGTACAGTCAACAAAAAAGATAGATATCCATGCTTGTCAGATACAGTTGAAATTTTCATTAAAATCCGTGAATGTTTTCGAATACAACTAATTCATTAAATAAATTAAATTTGTATTGAAAACGTCCATCGTTAGTTTTAGAAAAAAAAAAAACAATTAGCTGACAAGGCTGATTACTTATCACTTTTGGTGACTGTACGACCACGAATAGCTTCGTCGCCCAACTGGGAGTCCGACTAGTTTACTTCAAGATAGCGGTCGGTCATACGACAGCCCGTGGTAGTGGTCCCATATACCACCATTTTACCATTTCGAGAATAAAAGTAACAAGAAAAAAAACCGGTCTAGTGCGAGTCGGACTCGTGCACAAAGGGTCCCGTATGTTTGATTAATGGGAGCCACCTTAAATATTTATTTTATTCTGTTTCTTAGCTTTTGTTTTTATAGCGGCAACAGAAATACATTATCTGTGATAATTTGAACTATCACGATTTGGGACAGGCGGAGTCCTAGTAATAGGGTCCCGTTTTATCCTTTGGTAACGGAACCCTAAAAACCGTCGCTTTGATCAAGTCAGAAAAGTCAAGGAAAATAACATTAAAATAGACATAGACAAATTGTCGACGCCACAGGTAAACATTCTGTAGACCAAGTAACAAAAAAGCTAAAAGCTCAAATATTACTTATAAATCTTATAGTTTCTGTAACCTCGGTACAGTGAGCTTATCCCTGATACACCTCAATGTCGTCAGCTTAGCTGGTGAACTTGGCACCGTCTGCTCCTGGTCAGGCTTCCTCATCGGCCTGGACGCTGGTATACAGGTCCTGGGAACGTTCGTGATATGAGGATGCGTCTTTACGTGCTTCCGAAGGGAGGAAGGGTCAGTGTACCTCTTGCCGCAGCCGATGGCACCGCATGCGTATGGTCTCTGGAAAAACGTAACATGATTAATTAAGAAGTATAAGTAATCCAAATGAAATGCTTCAGTCAAAGTCAAGGCACAGTATACACAATGCACATATTCAAACGCAACTTTCTAGTCAGTATCATCTAAATTCGAGCTGTTCCGGAATCCTTCTATATTTTTTTGATTATGAAAGACAGGTTTTTGCCCGCGGTTCGCTTGCGTTATATTCGGGGTAACACAGTTCTCCTTTCCTGATTTACACTTGCGCCTTATTTATTGTAATAGCGAAGCTAAGTTTTTCGTTTTCTTCCCTCTTTCTTAATCATTTTTCACAAAAAAAATTGCCTATGTCAGTCTCCAGGGTCCCAACTATCTTTGTACCAAAATTCACCAAATCGGTTTAGCCATTTAGGCGTGAAGACGTAACAAACAAACTCACTTTTGCTTTTATAATATTAGTAAGGATGGCACTAAAAAGTCTTATTTGATACCAATTTAATATCCCTTATTATTGTATAAGAGCTACACGTAAATCACTTCTCGCATCGGCAGAATTCTGTACATGAAAGTATTTTTAGATGAGTTATAGACAGATACCAGTATTTCGACGTCCGGTTGATACACGTGAAAAAATATTTTGCAAAATTTTATCATAATTGGCTTCTTGGCCTTTGATTGTCAGTGTTTAAGCTATAATAAAATTCGGAACAAACAATATCTAGCACTATTACTTAGCATGATCACCATAATCTATTGTGTACACTGTCAGTGCACAAGCTTCTTTAGGAGAAGGAGTGCACTCACCACCTGGGCCCAGGTAGGTTTATAAAATCTTGGTTCTAGGACATGCCGCGTTTTTAACGGTGTTTTCCTATAGTGTTTGAAGAGCAGTGGTGAAGAAATCCTTACAAACATTATAAAAGCGAAAGTGAGTTTGTTTGTTACGTCTTCATGCCAAAATAGTCAAACCGATTTTGATGAATTTTGGTACAGAGATAGTTCGTATCCTGGAGTCAGACATAGGATTATACAAGTGAGAAAAGGTGGAGAAACAGGCAAGAAAAGGGGAGAGAAAGATCATGTTAGCGTTAGCGCAAAGTAACTATGCCACGTAGACGAAGTCGCGGGCGGAAACTAGTCGTAAATAAAAACAAGCTTTTAAAATGAAAAAAGGTTAATCTTCGCTTTAATAAAGGTCTATACACGAACGTATCCTTGCTGCATGATGAAGACATAACTGATAAATGTATTGTCACCAAATCAAAGGTGTGTGCAATATTACAGCACACACTGTTTGAAAAACTACGGTTGAAAAATATGTAATACTTACTGCATTGAAATGTGTCCTCTGATGTTTAGCCCTATCTGATGAGTTGGAGAAAGCTTTCCTGCAATGGGGAGCAGGACAGGCGTAAGGGCGTTCACCAGTATGAGACCTAACGTGAATTTTCAGGTTCTCTAGTCGGGAGAAAGCTTTGCCACAACCAGGATGCTAGAAAATCAAATGATGATTTTAAATATTTGACAGTAGTTATAATGCTTAAGAAAGGTATTATTTTTACCTTTTAAATCAGCCAAACTTTCAAAGGTAATTCAGAATTGAAAAGAAATCATTTATTTTACAACTCATTCATCTTGCATTATAACAAGGACTTTGATATAACTGCTGAAATATTGCTGTGCCTACACCTTTAGAGAAAAGAGATGTGAAGTTTTTTTTCTGTTTAAGTGTTTAAATAATCAAAAACTAATCAGAGTCATCTTTTGATTGACAATATTAATGCTCAAGTAGACGCAACACAAATATAAATGGGACACAATGTTCATCCTTAAACTAAAAGAGCATAATAATATACTTACATGGCACCTGTTGGGTTTGTGTCCTGAGTGTACACGCATGTGTATCAGGAGTTTGTAGCGTGCATTGAAAGGACGACGTTCTCGAGCACATTCGCGCCACAAGCAACTAAACTCGTCACCTGCAATAAATATGACACATTCAGCATTTCCCATACATCTAATCCAACTGTCTTGTTAGGTCCAGAGGGAGGTTGTGGATTACAAGTCAGGCAATGTGTTTTTATTTTCATCTATCAGAAATTCTCAGAAGCAGCTTGTAGTCTGGGTTTGTGCTGTTGCTGGCAATAAGCTTGCCTCCTATTACAAGAGATCTAAGCATGTGTGGTGAAATAAATATTTATTCTTGACTAACCTATCAGACATTACAGGCGTGATCAAAGTCAAGATTCATAAATACAATCTAAGTCAAAGGATCAAAACTTTTTAAGGACATTGATTTGGATTAGTTTTCGTCGGGCAGATAGTGAAATTTCGTTACTGTATTTCAAATTGTGTTTTATTGAATCATTTAATATTCATCATAATCGATAATGTCGCAAATCCTTTATTGTGTTCTGAATATAAACTGTTCTGAACTCTATGACTTTTGATGCCGTTTACTTGCTAATACATTTGTTGAAAAACTGCATACAATGAGGTATGTCTACTATACCTTTATATGTGTTCACATGGGCCCTCTCGATGTGCTCCACTAACAAGGTTTGATTTGGATATCTTTCGTAACACTGCTCCCATAAACACACTCGTTCACCTAAAAAGAAAAATAAATTGTATAATAAGCTGGATCATTCAGCAATTCAAAAGTATGAATGTTGCTAGGCACCACTATTCTTGCTATATTAAGCCATCATCTCATTAACAGATAGATTTGTTTTAAATAACAAAATTAAGCATACTGAGCTTAAATTGTCTAAATGAAAAGATATACCTACACCAGGATTTTAAGTATAGACAACATTTTTACATTTACCGTGAGCCTTATCTTTATCAGCCCTCCTTTGGTTGTGAGCCTTATTTTCTACAACGTTGACATTAGTGTCGGTCTCAAAAGTTAACCCAAAATCGTCTAAGTTAACAAACAAGTCATCTTCATCAAAGTTTTCAGAGTTTTCATCATAATAACTTGAACTATGTACGTCACTTTCAACTGACTCTGATACTGATATTTTCCTTTCATTTCTATCAAAGCTGAATTCATTACAACTGGTTGGTGTATCTGGTAGTACGTATTTCCTTTCTTCTAAGTTGTATAGAATATTGTTAGGATAGCTATAATGTTCTAAACTATTTACAGATCCAACATTTTGTTGTACAGGAGTTACATTACAGTATTCAGGCACTTGAGTATCATCGACATTATAATTACAATAACGTTTTGAAAACACTGTATCTATTGATGGTAGAAGATTTTTCTCTGGTGTAGTCGAGTTTAAATACTCTTCATTAAAATCTGGTGTTAGCCTACAAGATTCACCATCTTCTCTACAAAGCTCATCAATGAGTGATTCGTCGTCTATGTAGTCGTTATTAGCTTCATACATTTTACTTTCTTGTGACTTGTATGTATCCATTTTGCAGTTCTTATCTTCAAAGTCGATGCCATCTAAATCTAAAAGAACTTCCTTTATATTTTGTTCATTGATATTGCTGTCAATAACTTCGTCTATAATCTCGAAATCAGCTTCGTTAGTGGCAGCAGCGTTCCAGTTGTCTAATACTTCAAAATCAAAACTTTCTTCTACTCCATACTTAAAATTATCTACTTTCTTATTTTTGCTACTATTTTCTAGTTCTAGGTTGAATTGTGACATGTAATAAGCATGTAGGTCTGTTACATTGTCGTTTCTTTCGTTGAACATATCCTCTTCCTCGTAACAAGGTATGATATCATATTGCGCCATCTTCATAGGTTCATTTACCTACAAAAGTTCAGTAATCTCTATGTAGAGGTGTTGACATGTGGTGTTTGTTCGTATCTTTGCGCATATGGTTTTGCTATTATTATAAAAATAAACTTTCTCTGTGTATGATCACGCGTGGCTCGAGCATCTGCGAATTATAAAATTAATCGTCTCTTTAGAATTGTTATTTCGTCGCCACACGTGTTAGTAAGCTGACTTATAGCCTATTATTATTAGAGTTAGGAAGCTCATTGGATGATGCAAAAAGGGTTTTATTTTTAAATATTTAATGGACATCTTTTGGTTTGAATCACGCTGGAAATATTTTTAATTCATGACAGAATCTTTTGATCAATCACAATGTGAATTGCCAAATGTTGCGTTAAACCTAAAAAAATATGTTTTCGGAAAGTCTTTATAGGAATCGTATAGACAGTTCTTTTCAAGGTTCCGTAGCCAATTGGCTAAAACGGAACTCTTATAGATTCGGCCTAACCGTCGGTCTGTCTGTATCTCACATTTTACTCCAAAACTATTAGCTATTCGAAAAGCAGGTGCCTTCTATAAACACAATTACGACACGAAATTTTAAACAATAAATATATAGGAATGGTCCTTCATACATGCATCTGAGGGTTAAAAAAACAGGGCCGAAGATAAATAAAAATATTATAAGACACGACTGATGATCTTGAACTTAATCATTATCTACATCTCTATAGTTTTCTATTGAAGATGAAAATGACACGTAATCAATAAATTAATGCATGCCATTTTGATACCATATCATTGCGTAATTTATATTTTTAACAGACCACTGCAAAGCATAATAGGAAGAAACATTACAGTTGAAGCATTTATTTTGAGAAATGACCTCGAAACCGCAGTACGGCTGCGTTTACTGAAAGAATAGCGTTTAGTGAAACCTGGTGGCGTGTGTTGTTATAGTAAAAATAAAGTCACATCATTGATTTATTTTGTATTTTATACTTAGGGCCGATTTTTCAATCATTAGATAACTTTTATCTTAAGAGTAAATGTGACGTCTTGACAGACTGTCCATAGAAAAACTGTCAAAATGACAAACTTATTCGTCGGATAAAACTTAAATGGTAATTGAAAAACCAACCAGCTTAGGCAGTCAAACCGACGCCGACGGATAAATCACTTGAAAGTACTGAAGCTACTGAATTCAGTGGATACCGCCGGCGGCGGGGGCCGAGTCCAAATGCGCTCATTGACAAAATGTGATAATGCAAATACAAGGGGGATTTTTCAAAAAGCCGGACGTATAATTTTTTTGAATAAGCAAATAGTAATAGTTATAATATTGAAATAAAATAATATTATTGTTAAAAACATCTCAAAAGGGGAATTTACCATGTTTTTTTGTTTAATATTTTTTCCCGATATTTCGGCGCTGCAAACGCCATGATCACGGATAAATTAACGTGATGTTTACGTTTATGTTCAAAAACATAGTAAATATCCCATTTACTATGTTTTTTTATTTAATTTTAGTTCCCGATATTAAAAACGTGCGTCACGCTTATCCGTCTGATAATATTGTAAACTTTATAAATAATGTTAGTAACCAGTCAGTTTAAAAACAATTGCGTTTTTTCTCTATAAATTAGGTAAGTAAGTACTTTAAGTATTAAACATACAATATCCTAAATTTTAATATTATTTTATTAAGACATTTTTTGTTAGGCTTTGAAAAGTTTTGGAATGTTAATGAATTATAAATTCAAATGTATGCGCATTAAGCTGTGGACTTATATATTATGTCTGAAATAATAATTATTTTTTATAAATAATATAATTCATTTTTCAACTACTTCGCGTTATCATCAAATTATTAAAAGTAAATCTTTTGTACTTATTGATATTATGTAATTAACTTAAGAGATACCTTTTTTATATTATTTATGTGTACATTAGAACAACATGGCAACAAAAATATATAAATGAAGCAAAACAAATTATCAACCAAAAATCACCCTTTGATAGAAGCTTTGAACCATTAGGATACCATACAACCACAAATCTTAATATCTTTACAATACCTACATATCTAAAGGTATGTTTTATTATACATGCCAGGCTGTATTATTATTTGCGATTTATCTATAGAAATACATATAAAAATATTATAAAGTTTGTTTGAGTACACTTGAAAAAGTCAAGAGATATATAGGCAGACAATTTAGCTGAGCAGCGGATGAAACCGCTGGGTACAGCTAGTTTATTGTATAAAAATATAAAAGGCGAACCAAAAAAATGTTTATTTATTACATTTAAGCAAAAGTAAACTAACTTTGTTAATCACATCGCTTTTCACTTATCTATAAAACTTAATTTGGGTAGTTTTCATTAAGGTTGTCAATTTTAAATGCTACATTTGGCTGGTACCGAACATTTTCAAAATGAATACTTAATTAAATGATTAAAAACAAAGAAATTATAAAAATAAAAACTCACTTGTCAAAAACAGCGAAATTCGAAAACACAAACTTCACAATTTTGGCGCGAACTGTCAAAGTGACACATAACCTAACTTTTTGAAGTGCGCAGAGAACACGAGTGTACGACACCGGGACATTGACGGGAATAGTTCAGGAGCTAACGGGATTGTGTAAAAACTTCTTACTGAAACCATGAGACGCCATGGAGATGGTAAAGTATGGAAGGACACGTGTGACGCGGATGTGTGAAAAAAGTAGCACGCGAATGTTACAAGTTTTTTTTTTTATGTGAGCTACTGTTTTAGATTTGACTTTTGCTTGTTATAAAAAGTATGACAAGTAGGTAGTTACATAAATAGATTATTTTTCCAATATTTTTTCCATCCCGAATTTTCACTTTTTTTTTTTAATAGCAAGAATCTTATTTCATGCGTTCTTTGTCTTTGCACATATTTTCTTTGTTTTGCATGATAGGTATAATTAATGTCTTGTATAGTTTACGAGAAAATTATTAGTTTGCAATAAAGAAGCAACTGATATTTTAGATTTTTAGGCAACAAGTTGTAAAAGAAACTGTTTAATCTACCGGGTTACTTCAACCGGTAGACAGAAATGTTCACAAAAAAAAATACTATACGTTTTACACCATCTAGTAAATTTAGTTCAAAGTAACAACATGTGCTTTCAAAATGCCAGCTTGATTTTCGGTCCAACCCTACTGAAAATGTTAGCTAACCGTTCTTATTTGTAATTGCATAAGGTTTAAAATCTTTAATCTCAATGTGTACGTGTTAACGCAAAAGGATATAAAGACTTGTTTTACTGTCTTTTGGCGCCAAGAATATTTTATTGATTCAGTTGTCAATATTTTTATTGGAAATTATTTTATGAACGGAATTTCGATTCTTTGAAAAGATGGCACGTAACATTAAGATAGTCGAGTACCCATTTCTATTTCTTAGTTATCTGATTTCAGTTCAGTTCAGGAAACGTTTAGATTAATAAAGGCGTGGATCAAAAAATCTGCAAGTCTTGGAGTCTTCTCTGTCTATCTGTAGGATTATGCAGGTCAGCATCAACAGCAATTAGATCCTTTTTAAGTTGTTTTGTTGCGCCAAACTAGGGCCTTAGTCTGCTATTACCTACAATAGTGTCAGAATGGTCGATCACTGATCGCATAATGGTTAATTTTGACAAGTTTGGTAATCTACTACATACTTAACTTGTCAAAATCAACCATTATGCGATCAGTGATCGACCATTCTGACACCATTGTAATAGCAGACTTAGGCCCCTGGGCTATTCACCATTTAATATTTGTAATGTTTGTCCTATCTACCCAACCTGCTCTATATATTTTGAAAGGCGAGACTTACTTAGGTAAACAAGATATTATATGCAAAATGAAAAATGCCGTACGTATTTGTGTGGATGTTTGTCTTTATGGATAACCTCAATAGACCTTTAAAAAGTTTAGATAGTGGTTACTACGGAAATAAAACTAAAACTGCCGTAGATAACTGAACTTGGCTTTGAATCTAGATCATAAGCACAACACTTGATTCTTGCAATCAAGATAAAGTATTCTGTAAAAAAAAAAACTAATTCTGGGGTAGGTACATACAAAGAATAAGAATAGAATACTCTGGAATCTAATGCAGGTAATGATGCTAACTGTACAGCTACTTCCCAAAAGACTGCTGTCAATCACGTTACAGTATCATGCTGAGATAGAGACCTGCATTTTTCTTAAAAAATGTTGCCCTACACAAGGAATTTCTCCTGTATCGTGGGTGCGTTTACAAACATTTAAACTCGCATACATAAACCGCCAGACTCGAAACAACTATCTGTCATACAAATATTTGTTCCGTGCGGGAATCAAACTCGCGACACGCAGCGCAGCAGTCGTTCGCTCAGCCACTGCGCCAACCGTGTCGTCGTCGTGTCGTTTTTGGCTTCGTACGGGGCTAATTTATTTAATGCTACTTGATATTAATTATATCTTATTTTCCAATATTTTTGCTTTTGTTTTTTTTGTTACATTTCTTTTTGTTGTTTTAATCCTGTGAGACTTAAATAAATATGACTGTGTGTGTGTGTGTGTGTGTGAAACTAATTAAGTTTTCAAAATACAATTCCAAGTGCAAGAGTTTTAAAGGCTGAATGTAGGGGGCAATTGATATTTTTTTATCAACGTAGGTTTATCTCTTGTATTTGGCCAGTACCGAAGATGGTCATCTGTATACCCGCAGTGTTGCACGCTCATTTATTTGCATTTTGTACGGGGGCTTTAAAACATTTTAATTTCTAGGTGGCCAAGTTACCAGATAGACACAACGAATGACAATCTTTATCAAAGTGTTTAGCATATGTACAACTGCCTTCAACAGCATTGAGAAATGCTTCCCGTGCGGTATCCCGGCAATAGAATAGAAGTATTAATAAAAGTAGAATAGAAATAGAAGTCGTTTTTTTACGACACCCTTGGGATGCTAGGGGATGGCCCTAGCATTCCATGGGTGTCGTAGAAAAACGACTACGGGAACAACCAGAGGAGGCTGTCTCCTCTGTGTGGTTATATCACCACCTCCTCCAAGCTAAGGTCGAAGTACCAACAGCATAGCTGCAGAGTAAAAGCAAAAATTTCAATAAAAGTATAACCAGTTCCAACTGACAGATTTGTTCCCTTTCACGAACATCGGACGCAACCCCATTCAGCTCAACCACTTTGAACCGACACACCCGCCACCATAAGCAAAACATTCTCCCAACCACCAGGTCAGTCTAGTCAATGATAAAATCTACATAGTACTCACAGATGGGATTTCAGTTATACAAAACTAAGAAATTAAGTCTATACAATGCAAAGATAGTCTTACAATCTTCTGCAGCTTCCACAATAACTTTAGATGCTAATAAATGAGTTATGGTCATGAAGCAGGGTAAACATTGATGTAGCATTTTCATCATCAATATAATCTCCCCAAACTTGTAATATGCTCGCCATAGATAGTGTGCGTTTTATAAATGATTTAAATTTCGTCCAATTCAGTTGTAGAATGATGATGATCAAGTCTTCTTGTATCGTCAGCAGAACAGTTGCAAGATATGGTTGGTGAATAAAGCATTTAGGAGAAAAACGAATGTAATGAATGGTACCTACTAGTTTTTGCACTCGGCTTTGCTCGGGTTCAATTCGGGGTAACACAGTTTCCCTTTCCTGATTTGCAGGTTTCCTGTAGTTTTTGCCCTTGCGACTTATTTATTGTAACAGCAAAGCTAAGTTTCCCTTTTCTTCACTCTTTTCCCTCACTTATCACTTAAAAAAAATCTGGGGTCTCAACTATTTCTGTACCAAAATCCAGCAAAATCGGTTTACGCCCGGTTCCAATAAACAAAAACGACTCCTTTTGCTTACGGATAGTTGTATTTTGGCATAAGTTCCATGAGACTTATGTCAAAATACAACTATCCATGCATGCGTTAGCCATTTAGGCGTGAAGACGTAACAAATAAACGAATTCACTTTCACTTTTACAATATTAGTAAGGATTTGAAAGGGAAGAGGATGTGTGTGATATGAAAATAAATGAGTCTGGAGCAAGTGAGTAAATTTGTGTATGTAGGCAGTCTGTTTAAGAAATGGAAAGAATGACACAGAAGTGGAAACGCGTGAAATAAAGTGAATGGTGCTATGCATTTTTTTTCGGGTGGGACATCACCTAACGACTTCCCCCGCTCTGTGCGGAGCGGGGGGGCATGTCAGACTTACTGACTAAAACCCACCCATGTTCCTTCTATTGCCCTTTACGTTCCGGGGCCGCGGTATCTCTTTCGAACAAACCCGCAACCCCGGCAGGCGGAGGCTCTAGCAAGCCCCTCTGCTTTGCTGTCATCTCTTTGAGGCGCGCGTGAAACACGAACGCGCCGTCGACAAGGCCTGTCGACAATAGACGGACGGACGGTGTGCTACCCATTACTCACCGTCCACAGGCCTGCATCTACGGTGGCCGGGGGTCGTCTCGCGGCGCCCGGCGCCCGGGGCGTCTCCCGCGGCGGCTGGTTTGGTTTGAGGTCTCCCTCAAACGAACGGCCTCCTCCTTCACTAGCATTACTGCTTCGCAGAAGGAGGTGACCGCTTCCCATTCCCTGTCGCTCCGGACCATAGACTGAACCAGGGCCGGACGCGAGAGATCGCCGCCGCCGACAAATATTTAACTTCAACTTGGCAATTTGAATGGCTTATTTCTTTTTAAATCTACACCTCCTCTTCTGCAAAATTCCTTGGAGTATGGAAAAGGTTTTTACATGGCAGATGTGAGACACCGGGAAAGCACGCTCTAGGTGGACAAAGAGGTCCGTAGTTCTTGCTAACGGCGTGCCTGTATCACCAAACGTTTGAACGAGGCAAAAGGAGTATGCAAGGATTGTAGCAGGACGTGGTCTATGGTTTCTGCCAACCCACTAGTGAAAGAGGCGTGAGTGCTTTTTTTGCGCGCTGGCAACACTGGCGACAGGTCGCTAAAAAACGGCCTCGTAGTTTAATTTATTTTAAATATTGTTTAAATGTGTTTATTTCGTATTCAATTTATTGTTTATATTAGAATCAATGTGTAAAGTGACTCAGGCAGTGTTTGTGACGTGTTTCGACGGTGATAACTCATATCAGTCGATATTTCAACAACTCATCTACCGGCTGTCAACGTTTGGTCTGTGGATTTGAAATTTTCAAACCGGGGGAGTATTCTGTTTTAATTAAATTATTATTGTCATCTTGTTTACTCACTATACATCACATTAACACTGCTCAGGGCTCTGAGCGACGTCCAGCACACACCGGCTACGTTCATGTCTCATTTTGCTTGACGAATTGTGGAAGTAAAATCGAAGACGGAAACACTTGCCCCAGGCACAAACATCCACTGCAAACCCTACTTCACCCATAATAAATGTGTCTTGTAAATGTAAAAGTAAAAATACATGCTTAGTTCAAATGTAAATTAAATATACTCTGTTCCCACCCAGGATCCATTCACAGTAGAAAATAATTAATCTAGCAGTCAAATTAAATATAGCCTTTCATTGCAGCATAGAGTATAATAAGTTTTTGAGAATCATTAAGGATCAAATAGCTTTTTCTGCTTTAATATATTCTTTTTTTTTTTTTTTTTTCTCTTACCTCCATTATTTCATAAACCTTTTTTTTATTTTTTTAATCTTCATCTATAGTTTTGTTTAACTTTTGTCTAATCTGTAAACCCTCCTACTTTCTCC
Organism: Ochropleura leucogaster; assembly: GCA_958449745.1. NCBI lineage: Eukaryota > Metazoa > Arthropoda > Insecta > Lepidoptera > Noctuidae > Ochropleura > Ochropleura leucogaster. The sequence goes on from OY288225.1 coordinate 2,603,633, forward strand.
AATCTTTAATTACATCATATTCTCATACCATACTCAGCTGTTGTCTTGTCACATTTCAGGTGTTGCTTGAGAGAATCATATAAAATGATGACCCGAGGAGCTACTGTTCGTGACATGACTGACAAACTGATAGCAGCACTGAGGGAGCTGGATTCATCTAGAAATGAGTGCAACAAGCTGCTGCGGGAACGAGAAGAAAGTGAAGTTGAAATTGAGTTAATAGTGGACAAAAACACTCAACTGAAGAGCCAGCTTGCAGAGCTTCACACCCAGCATATGGATATATTAGACCAGCATCACCATCTCCGTCAACTAGTGTCAGATTTCCAGCAATGCCATGACACTCATGACCAGGCACTTAAACGGATATCGGAACTGGAAGCAGAATTATGCGAGGCTCACAACACCATTGCCTCGTTCAAGTCTCTGAAAGTCAGCGAAGAGGTTAGCAACACCAACAACCTGTTCAACGAGCTGGTTAACAATGTATCCGGACTGGAGAGTGAACAGCCCTTAATTACTATAGACCTAACGGAGGATCAATCCTTAACTAAATGTCCCATTCTAACTAGCCATAATAAAATTAAGAAATATATTAAAATCAACAAACATATAAAGAAGTATAAGAAACTCCTAAAAACTCAGAGTGTTTATCAACATAATGTCAACCTCAGAAGAGATTCCAGACAATTAAAAAATCAATTAAATGTATGTATTAATCAGTTAGAAGCAAGTAAACTTATGTATGATGTTGACATACAGAACCTTCAAAGGGAATTACTAAATAGGGAAAATACACTTAAGGAAATTTTTTGTAAGTATGAATGTAGTCAACAGATGTTGAGTGAGCGTATGCAGGAGGCCTGTGAGTTGGTGGACCTGGTGAAATACAGCGCAGAGAGGTATGAGTCACTGACAAACAACCTCACCTGTAGTTGTGCTGCCGCTCCTCCAGCTCTCATGTCACAGGATGTTGTTCCTGATGCCCTGCCCATTTCTAACCATACTTTTGAAACCATGCAACCCACTCAATGTAATGTCTTAATGTATACTGATAGATTAGGAACTGGTTTTGGATCATTATTAAATAACCGTTCCCAACAACCTGTAGTAAGTCATTGTCACCACAACGTGCACTTTAATCAGATTATTCATAAAATTAAACATACACATTTGAATGAAGAGACCACTGTAGTAATTCTAATTGGAAATGGTCTTAGCATATCTAAAAGGGACTTAGTTAATGGTGTTGACACCCTACTTAGGTTAAGATTAGGCAAATTAATATTATGCGCATTGCCATATTCTGACAATCTACCTCAGCAAGAAAACAATTATATTTCTAGTTTAAATAACCTGATGCATATGTTATCATGTCGTCATAGTGACCGTTTATTCTTTTTTGATACTAACAGTTTTGTTAGAGATATTGTTTTGATTCGGGAGTACATGTATATTCCCAAAAAAAGTCAACATTTATTAGCTTCTTTATTAGCTTATAATATACACGCTGTTATTGATGGTTTAACTGAGACTAGGTTTAGTGATCAGACAGTATTATCTAGTTTTTCAAATGATACTGTTGTAGATTCTTTAAACTATTAGAGCCGACAAAAGAGAAGCCTAACAATAGTATTTTACTTTATCACCAGAATATTAATCGCTTCTCCGGCAAAATTTTAGACGTGGAAATGTTAGTAGATAAATACCACATGGATATTTTATGTTTTTGTGAAACTTGGTTAAAACCCGATAGGATGTCATTTAATGTTAATAATTTTTCAGTTGCCAGTGCGTACAACAGATCCACAGTGGGTGGCGGTACCCTGATACTTTGTAATAGCTGTCTCAGTTATAAGGAAAGGAAGGATATCACCGCTCACTCTGTTGATCGCTTATGTGAGGTAGCATGTGCGGAGGTTGAAGGTCATACTTTCTTATGTGTCTATAGACCACCTGCATCAAACCTGTCATTGTTCTTAATCACGATGGAAGAAATTTTAAGTAAACTTTTTAGAGAAAATAAAATAGTTTTTGTTTGTGGTGACTTAAATATTGATCTGTTAGTTAATTCACCAGAAAAATGTAAGCTAATCTCATTGTTTAGATCATTCAATTTAAAATATTTATTTAATGAAGCGACTAGAATGACAGCTACTAGCGCTTCTTGCATAGATAATATATACACGAATTGTACAGTAAAAGATTCGTTTTTGATTAGTGGTGTTAGGTCAGATCACATGGGTCAACTTGTATCTTTTGATTTAGACAAAAAGTTAGACTTAGTTAAAACAATTCAATTAAGACGTCTTAATAAAAATAAATTAGATTCTTTAAATAATAATGTTCTTAGCAATATTTCTAATGCTAGCTTTGATTCAGAAGACCCCAATATAAACTATGGCACATTATTTTCTACAGTTTGCCAAGAATTCAATAAAACATGTCCTGTAAAAAATGTTAAAGTAAAATCTAAGTCTAAATTTAGTGAATGGGCCACCGCAGGAATAAGAAAAAGCAGAGATATTTTATATAATTTATATCACCAAAAATCTTTGACTTCGGACCAATTTTTTCACTCTTATGTTAGGAACTATTCAAAAATATTCAAAAGAGTCTGCGCTCAAGCAAAGTCTCAGGTAATAAGCAATAAAATTAGTGTTTCTAATAATAAAATAAAAACTGTTTGGCAGATTATAAACAGAGAAACTGGAAAGACACAACGAGATCAGAATGAATGGTCCTTGAAAATAGATAATAAAACTATTTCTGATAAACTAGAAGTCGCTGAGACACTAGAAAATTTCTTTACTAACATTCCGTTAGAGGTTACAAAATCTCTCCCCTCTTCCTCTAAACTAGCCGAAACTCTTCTTAAGGAAAACTTTACTAAGGATATACCTAACTTTAATTTTAAACCGATATGTATTGCTACAATTAAAAATGCATTCAAAAGTCTAAACATAAAAAATACTGAAGACTTATGGGGGATATCCGTCAAGGTTCTTGCTAATATTATTGACTCAATTGCTCCAGTCCTAACAGGCATATTCAATCAGTGTTTGGATAGCGGCAAGTTTCCTGATTTAATGAAATATAGTAAAGTAGTACCAATTTTCAAATCGGGTTGCAAGAGTGATCCCTCTAACTATAGACCTATATCTGTGCTTCCAGCATTAAGTAAAATTTATGAAAAAATCATGCTGGACCAGATGCTGCCTCACTTTAACTTAAACGGGATTCTGCATAGTCAACAGTTTGGATTCACGAAGGGCAGGTCGACAACGGACGCGGGAGTAAAACTCATCAGTCACATTTTGGAATCCTGGGAGCAGTCCCAGGACGCCATTGGCATTTTCTGTGATCTCTCAAAAGCGTTCGACTGCGTCGACCACAGCACACTGCTCTGTAAATTACACCACTACGGAATTCGTGGACGAGCTGCTGATCTTGTTCTATCATATTTATCAAACAGGCAGCAAAAAGTAAATGTTAATGGGGCGACGTCCTCTGGGTCTCTAGTCAAGATGGGCGTGCCCCAAGGTTCTATTCTCGGTCCCTTCCTATTTCTTGTTTATATAAATGATCTTCCTTATATGATGGCCAAATTATCGGATATAATTTTATTTGCTGACGACACATCGCTAATTTTTAAAATAAATAGAAAAAATCCGGAAGTTGTTCATGTTAATAAAAGTCTAACCGCTTTATCGAAATGGTTCGCAGCTAACAATCTCTTACTGAATGCGAACAAAACCAAATGTCTAAAGTTTGCCTTACCAAATGTACCACAACGTGATCTAAATTTAAATCTTGACGGCAAAAATCTTGATGTTATAGCGGAAACTGTATTCTTGGGGATGACTATTGATTCTAAGCTGCAATGGGGCGCGCACATAAGAACTCTTTCGGGTAGGCTCAGCTCAGCTGCATATGCAGTAAGGAAAATAAGGCAGTTAACTGATGTAGACACAGCTAGGTTAGTATACCATGCTTACTTTCACAGTATTATGTCCTATGGCGTTCTCCTGTGGGGATCAGCAGCAGACGTCGATTCGGTTTTTATATTACAAAAGAGGGCAGTCCGTGCGATCTATAAAATGGGTCCTCGCGAGTCCCTCAGACAAAAGTTTAAAGAGATCGATATACTGACTCTGCCTTCACTTTATATCTTAGAATGCATATTGTATGTCCGTAAAAATCGTGAGCTTTTCAAAATTAGAAGCGACTACCACAATATTAATACACGCAGTAAACACGAAATTGTAATTCCTAAATTTAGATTAACAAAAACTAGTAAGTCATTTCTAATAAACAGTATACGCTTTTATAACAAGTTGCCGAAATCAGTTATAGAACTGACAGATGGAAAGTTTAAAAACTACATAAAACGTGTCCTTATTAAAAACGCATATTACAAAATCAAGGACTACGTTGAAGATAAAGAAGTTTGGCTATAGTTCCTTCTGCGCATGCGGCTTCCCTGGTAGCTACAATCAGCACAAATTTGTGGATGTCTCTAACTATTCTCAATCTTGTTTTTTTTTTGTGATCTCTTTAATCATTTTTCTTTGCAATAGTTGTCAAATCACATATTTATATCACCCTTGTACCGAATAGTTACAGTACTGATAGCAACATCTGTGCGACTCGTCTCTTAGTTATTATTTTGTTTTTGCATATATACTTTTTTTTTTTTTCTTACTTTTGTATAGATTCTTTTCTACCAATTCGTTGTGAATGAGTGGACATGGTTGGCCTTGTAGATTCTTGGACGCTTGTTAACTTATGTTAACGTATTATTTTATTTTACTTTTTGTAAAGTAAACAATGACTTATTGTCGGGCCTACGCTGTCCTCTCATACTTAAGTGCTAACGCTGTAACAACAACATTGTAAAACCGAATGATTTTAAAAGAGTAACTATGGAGTTTCTTGCCGGTTCTTCTCCATAGAAAACGACCAACCCGAACCGTGCATCTTTTCTCGACGTTTTATAAGTGCCCATGTAGGCCTATGTGAAATAAAAATATTTTGATTTGATTGATTTGATTTGAAGTGTAGTATTAGATAAGCTTTTCCGTTGGATTTCCATCATTGTTATTGCTCATATAATTTCAGTCTACCTAGACTATCATGGTGCCCAACCTGTGACGGCAGATATAGCATCACTACAATTTAACTTAGCAACAAAAAAGATTTTGAAAAATATTGAGTAATAGTAGATACAATGTCATTATAAACGTTAGGTCAAAATGATAACATTTAGGGGTAGGTCAATCGAAATAATTAGGTACCTCACGATAAATTCAAGTTTCAAAAACAGTGATTTTGGACTTACGAAGACGAGGTCAAGAGGTTACTCAAAATGTTGTCGAACTAAAAAAAAAAACAATCTTTTTTGCAAATAATTATCTAGACATAACTAATTTATTTAAATTTTTGCGCAATGATTTAGCCAACTTTCAAGCTAGGTAGGTAGTTATTCTAGATAACTGACTCTTATTCTACTGGTACGGACCTATGTACTCGCAATTTGAGAACATTTCATTGTTTTGGTAATCGAACTACCTATAATAAACTACTAAGCATGTTAAAAGAATAAATGAACCTTAGGAAAGTGAAGCTTTTCATACGTTGTGGTCACGAATACCTACTATTTTGCGGATGGTAATAGACTCATAAAGTAACTTCTTCCGCTCTGGGCGGGGGGGAGTGTCAAACTTGTACTGGCTAAAACCCACCTATGTTTCTTCTTTTGCCCTTTATGTTCCGGGGCCGCGGTATGTCTTTCGAACAACCCGCCACCCCGGCAGGCGGTGGCTCTTGTAGGCCCCTCTGCTTTGCTGATATCTCTTTGAGGCGCACGTGGAACACCATCGCGTCGACACGGTCTGTCGTTAATAGACGGACGGACGGTGAGCTACCCATTACTCACCGTCCACAGGCCCGCTTATACGGTGGCCGGGAGTCGTCTCGCGTCTTGAACTACCCGCAACCCCGGCAGATGGAATACCTAGTTGTTGTAAACGTTAGATCTATGGTTGCTTTGCTGTAAACGATCGGAGTATTTCAATCGCACAGAGTGCCTATGTGAGCCTGCACATTGAATAACATAAAACCATTTTGGCAACTTATGTCTGCATTTCATGATTATCTTCTACACTTATAAATAGTATTAATTAAATAAGGAACAGACATACAAACTTTACCAAATGTTTGTATGTCTGTTCGTAACCTATTGAACAAAATAACCGATTTTGAAAATTCTTTCACCAATAGCAAGCTACATTATTCCTGAATAGCACAACGTTCCCGATGGGTAATTCCATGGGTAAATCCACAGAAGAGATAAAAGAGGTCGTCATTTATCTTTCCCTAGTACTTTTCGTCCATAATGCGAACGGAACCGCGAGCAAAAGCTAGTTAAGTATAATTTATTGGATTATAGAAAATTAAGCAACTTCTACTTCATAATAATGTCGATGGCCAAAATAAACGAAGTTCAGCCTCGCGAACTACATTCATGGACCAAAAAAAAAATTAACCTTTTGAGTTTATTAATGGAGAAGAAGAAAGAAGGTTTCAGTTATAGCTAATATTAGAATTTCGGACACACACAAACCATTTATTTGTATTTCAAACACAACATGGCTCATTAAATCATTATATCTTTCCGAAATTGCTCATAAACCCCAAGTAGACGCCTCTTATTAATTTTAATCCCCTAGCTCGTAAACTGCTGTGCCAAAAAAATTAAACTCCTGTAAAATTAACACAAATGGGTCGTGATGCTTTAAAAAGCCGTCGAAGAGACATAATGACGGCTCTCGTCAAATGTTTTTTGGCTTGTTTTGAATTGAGTGCATATTTACGTAAGTTTGAAGGGTTCCGTAGCTCAAAAGGAAAACACGGGACCCTTAAAACGAACGGTTCACTTTCATTTTCCGTCTGTCTGTCTGCCAAGACCCTTTATCTCGGTAATGCGTGGAGGTATCAAGTCATATAACAAAAAAAATACTCAAATATGTGGTCCCTTTGTGCATTGAAAAAACCAATCCTCTAAGACTACGCAGTCAGAATTTCTGGCCGTTTATGTCGCAAGCTTGTACGAAACCCTCGGTGCGCGAATGTGACTCGCTCTTGGCCGGTTTTTTTTTTTGTTGAATACAATATTTTGAAATTTAATTAGATAGGTAGTTAAATTGTTTGTGTGTTCTAAATGAAATGAAAATTTAAACCAATGGATTGGAAAACTTATAGTTTCATTTGTTTACATTGAATGGCATGATTTTTAGATTAGTTAAACCTGAATGATGTTTTTCATGCGCTGTATTATTTTAATTCAGATGAATTTAATTATCAAATTTTTATTTATCTAAAGATAATTTTCGTAACCCTCGACATACCCCACGTCAACACTGACCAGTCTTACCCAATAAGTCATCAAACCAAGTCACTCAACCCAAAACTCAATAAAAAAAAAAAACAAAAAGAAAACATTACTCTTCATTTCATTCGAAAAAACCAACGGTTTTATCATCAATTCGAATACTACCGTTTAAAAAAAGAAGTGTTGCGTGTAAGTGCGTGTGCGCAGCGTCGCTCGTTTTATTGTCGCTGCAGTTGCCGTGCACGTGTGCGAGATCAACCATTTGTTACAATAATCACTAGCTTTTTGTACAATTATTTGTTGGAGAAAGATATTTACTGAGTCTTCTATTTTTGTAAAGATGAAGGCTCTTTTTTGTATAAAAATTCAATCTTCCACAATTTAAAGTTGTTTCCAAAGAAAAGGTCCAATCCCACATAATATTAACCACAGAAATATATATTTTAGGATGTAGGTATACAGCCTCATTGCCCCGGTCTTGTAACGCATCAGGGATATTCGCCAAGTCGCAACTAGAACGTTGTTATTCGACTTTATGAAAACGATGAACATCCCTGGACCGCAGGCTTCGAGCTGGCTCCTGGAGGCATCCTGAAGGTATTTATGCATGTTTGATTGCCAGTATTTCAAACATGCCTGTATGGTTTACTAGCTTTCGCACGCGGCTTCGCCCGCGTTAAATTTGGGGTAACACAGATCCCCTTTGGCCTTATTGATTTGTAATAGCAACGCTAAGTTTTCCCTTTTCTTCCCTCTTTCTCTCTCACATCCCACTTTTTTAAAATAAAAATTAGCCTATGTCCGTCTCCTGGTTGCCAACTATCTCTGTACCAAAATTCATCAAAATCGGTTTAGCCATTAAAGCGTGAAGAGGTAACAAACAAACAAACTCACTTTCGCTTTTATAATATTAGTAAGGATTAGTAATATATATATATATTTAAATATATATATATATATATAGTAAGGATAGTAAGGATTTGCTGAGCATTCGAAGTATTTAGGGTAATAGGTAATTCAATGATCCCCTGTTGATTGGAATATATCATTCTCTATTAATATATAGTAAACTAGCTTTCGCCTGCGGCTTCGCCCGAGTTAAATTCGGGATAAGACAGTTCCCCTTTCCTGATTTGCAGGTACCTGCCACGTGTAGTTTTTGCCCTAGCGCCTTATTTATTGTAATAGCAACGCTAAGTTTTCCTTTTTTTCCCGTTTCTCCCTCATTTAAAAAAATAGCCTATGTCCGTCTACAGGGTCCCAACTATCTCTGTACCAAAATTCATCAAAATCGGTTTAGCCATTGAGGCGTGAAAAGGTAACAAACAAATAAACAAACTCACTTTTGCTTTTATAATATTAGTAAGGACTCCCAAATGCTGCAAAAGATTGATAAAATTTGTAAATCTAGAAAGTATTACGCATACTTTCTAGATTTACAAATTTTATCAATCTCCGGACTTCCTATTCTTCTTCGTGTCGATCACATGACCCAAAATCCACGACAATGTCGAAAAGCAAGTTAAGTCGTTAGCCGAGCTGTCATTTGTAGATCTTTGACACGGGTAGACTTGTACTTAGTGGCCCGAAAATCTGACAACCAATCTTACCAAGGGGTATCGTAGGTATTCCCTATACTAATTGGGTTGTCGAGGTAAGAGGTCAGTGACGACCTGACACTCCATGTAAACTACAAAGTAGGGAAAAAGAAAGGAAAATGAGATTAAAGTTACATCTTCCAATTAAACTCTGCAGGCAGACGCTTGAGGTAAATATTATGTGGTGGTTCTCAGTATTATGCTATTATATTATACTAGCTGGCGCCCGCCGCTTCACCCGCGCGTATCAGAAAAAAAGTATCATGTGATGTTCCAGACCATAATCTACCTCTGTGCCAAATTTCAACAAGATCCGTTCAGCCGTTTTGACGTGGAAGAGTAACAAACATCCATACATCCAAATATCCACACATCCATACCTCCATCCTCACAAACATTCGCATTTATAATATTAGTATGATACCTACGCTGTTGTTGGTATAACGCAACTACAATCGTGTTCTTCAAAGCAAAAACTACAATGCTGCAATCAGCAATCGAACCTGTGAATGTGATCAATGTATCTAAAACGTGAAGGTCTACGATATGTTAACTTATAAAAGACAATAAAAATAATATTTCTGTGAAATCTTTTTATGAAACTTTCTATGTAAAAAAACCTTTTTTCTCTATTTTTTATGAATTTGTTTAAAGTCCGTGACCCATAAACATGGCATAACTAATTACAGTGAAATAATAACTGTAATAAGAATCTAATATACAACCAAATTTATGATTAATTGTGTGTTTATATCGCCACGTTCGTTCTAACTAGGACAACAGATCTACGAGAAATGCTTACACTTGTTGCAAGAGTGCGTATCTCAAAGTTTTATAGAGCGACCATTGTTTTGATATTTTGAATTTCATAATAATTTATTTTGTAATGCGTCAACTCTATCTAACTTTATTGGTGGTCTGTTGGTCGCAAACGTGACTCCTGAGCATGAGGTCCTGGGTTCCATTAAGGATTTTTTCAGTAACGTTACATTAAACGATTCGCAGATAGTACTCGCACTGTAATCAACTCGGCTATTTTGTGCCTTACTGTATGATATCATGGTACAAAATAGAGCAGGTTATTATTTAGCAACAACTGAAACAATGCTGCTTCTATTGATGACGTTTCGAGTCATGCGACTAATAGGCAAAACATTCAAACTTTATTTTTTTTTCTTGTAAGTTTACCAACAGTATTATAATAAACTAGCTTTTTCCCGCGGCTTTGCTCGCATTAAATTCGGTATAACACAGTACCTGCAGTTTGTGTCCTAGCGCCTTATTGATTTAAAATAGCAACGCTAAGTTTTCCCTTTTCTTCCCTCTTTCTAACTCATATCCCACTTTTTTTTTTAATTATCTATAAAAAACATAATATAGCCTATGTCCGTCTCTTAGTTCCCAACTATCTCTGTACCAAAAGTCATTAAATCGATTTAGCCATTAAAGCGTGAAGAGGTAACAAACAAACAAATCACTTTCGCTTTTATAATATTAGTAAGGAATAGTAAGGATGTTAAGCAAATATTTTTTTACAATTTAGTCTTAGTTTTATAAGTTCAAGAACAGTTCAGTACTACCTACTTGTAACCAGACAAGCTGCAATTCATATTCCCTTATCAGTCGACTGAACAAGCGAGGTTTATTTTCAATTTTAGAAAATATTGGAAAAAGTTATTTTTAGAGAAAGTAGTACAAATAATGTTCAATGGCTCTCGCCATTGATCGTCGCGGTGGTACACCAAATTAACACACTCGTGCGCATCAGGGGAGATCAACTGCGGCCCGCTAGAGATTAAAAGAAAAACCTGAAATGGGTCTTACAGCCAAAACGATATTATAGGAATGCAATAAGTAATAGAGATGATTTTATTCAACTACTAGCTGTTCCCCACGGTTTCACCCGCGCTGCTCAGCACCTGTTGGTCGTAGCGTGATGTTATATAACCTATATCCTTCCTCAAGAAATGGACTATCCAACACTAAAAGAATTTTCCAATTCCAATCAGTAGTCCCTGAGATTAGCGCGTTCAAAACAAACAAACTCTTCAGCTTTATAATATTAGTATAGATAGAAAAATATAGAAATATAGAATATAGATTATTCAAAGTATAGTATAATGATGGAATCTATCATTTTCATCCGACCATGGTCCAATCATTAACGGCATGGTTGGTGCAGTGGCTTAGCGATTGATTGCTGTGTTACGTGTCGCGGGTTCGATCCTCACACGTAACAAATATTTGTATGACCACACAGGTAGTTGTTTCGGGTCTGGCTGTTTGTGTATCTGAGTTTAAATGTTCGCAACGCACCCGCAATACAGGAGATTCCTAAGGTATGGCCACATTAAAAAAAATATGCTCTAGTGATTCTTGACCGCTAAAAATTTCTACTATATGAAACAAGTGTGAGGGGAACTCGCACACCAAGGGTTCATTACAAACTTGCGACTAGAATGGCCATATCTTTTGTCTGCCTACACTTAAAGATATGGTATTTCCACAACTCAAAGGGACTACAAACTTGAGTATTTAGTTTAAATTTCGACCCGATACCTTCACGCGTTCCCGAGATAAAGGGTCTTGACAGACAGACAAACAACAAAGTTGTCTAATAAGGGTTCCGTTTGTTTTTCCTTTTGGTACGGAATCATAAAACAGGGCTCTAAAATAAACTATGGCAGCAATCGCCTTTATTAAAAAAAACTGTTTATTAATATTTTGTTCTTCTCTGCAACCCCCGGTTGGTACACCGGGAGATAGGTACAAAAGTACGCACGCGCACATGTGGCCTTACAGAAATAAACACAATACTTACACTTAGTAGTAATTGTGCCACACGCCCGTTTCGGCGCGCGGACAAAAAGACAACACCATTTTTTATATAAATAAGCTCTCTTTGAAAACTCCGTAGATAAGTCGGGCATTTTGTTTATGTAACTTTGGTTAGATAAATTATAATTAATGGTAAAAGGGTATGGTTAATAACAAAGGATTTATTGAAGCTTATTGGTTGGTTTTCGTCAAACATGATTTGTTGATATCTCACCACGTAGTTTATCTTGTTAGCTGTGTGGTCTATACCTATCGTTTAATTGACTAAAAATAAAGTAGAGAAGGCTATTATTCACCAAAGCATTTAAAACTACTTTCGGCAACTTTCATCCTGTTGCAATCAGCCCTTTTTTGCGGATAGGAAATCATAAATATATTTCCCCGCTCTGGGTGGGGCGGAGGGAGTATCAGACTTTTACAGATTAAAACCTACCCATGTTCCTTCTATTGCTCTTTATGTTCTGGGGCTGCGGTATCTCTTTCGAACAACCCGCAACTAACAGCCACCATACGAAGATCTTTACTCCATCGACCCGAGCCTGACAGTATCCCATCTTACCACTGCCGATTCGCGGTCTCCAAAGCATTTATACCACAACGGTCATCGGTTTTAATCTAATATCAGCTTAACTTCAGCTTTATTTTTCTGTCCGATCACCTCGTTGCCGATGCGGTCCCTCATAAAAGATCCTAACATAGCCCCAACCATATCTTGCTGAGCGACTTTGAATTGGGACCAACGTTTTTATCTCTACTCTCGTATAGAAGCAGAGTTCTCCTCAATCCCTCACCTTACCTTATATAGAAATCATACTCACGACAAAAAAGACATCATACGTACCTAATACAATTTCTTAGAACCATATCAATGAAACAAAAGATGTGCAGTTTTAAAATAGTACAGACTCACGTCAAAAACATTTCCACTCCAAGAAATCTATAAACAAAAGTGACGCAACCTGAAAAAAAAAACGTTTCTCACGTGTTTCGAGTGACAACACCAAATCATAGCCACATGCACCATCATTACTCATCTCTTTAATAAAAAAAAAAAACACGAAATAACACTAAAAACCCGAAAAATACTAAATTAACCCCTAACTTTCCTCTTCGAATTGAAATGACATTTTTTTGTAAAAGAAAAAACGCGCTCATCTTAATTTTAACCCATTCGTAGACATGTGCACAAAAAAGGAGTTTTTTTTTCTTAAAGTTCAGTAACCAGATAGGGATTAAAAACTACAGTTATTTTAGATTTTTTGTCGGTTCACTAGTTTTTAGGCGCGTATAGCTCCAGTTATAATTAAGAGCCACATGTCACATTAGTGTTGTACAGATGTCGACGCGCTACGAATGTATCAGTAGAAGCCTGATTTGAACACATTTATTGTCTTTTGACGTAAAATATTTTTCTTACCATTTCAAATTTCTTTTTACATTTAGACTAGAATTTCTTACCGGTGGAACTGCTTAGCCACCACATTGTTATGGTAGATTCCTTGTGCTTATTTGCAAAGGGCAAGTCTGGTTGCAGTTTGACAGATCAAAATGGCATATTCCAAAACAAGTTCACACATAGCAAGTATTCGCGTTTGAATTTAGTTTTATCTAATATTGACCTGGCTTAAACATGTAAGGCAAATTGATAAACCATTACAATTTATCAACCGATCCTTGATAGTTATTGTACATCAAAAACAAAAAATTGTACAATCATGGAGATTGCAACCTAAAATAGGGTTTGATTCAATACCTCATTGTGAATATGAGATTTGTAGAAGAGGATAGAATAATGCACAAACAAAACTTTTATATCCAATCAAAAAATATATTTTTGCATTTCTATCGACATCTCCCGAGTCACATCCCTGGTGCACTTGTTTCGTATCATAAATCAAGCGAGCTCGCGCTTGCGACGTATCGATTATATTACACACCACATTTCAGTAATAGTTTTATTCTGTTTATCTCTTCAACCTGTGCCATGTCGCCCTTTCATGTTGAAAAAGTATTTATTTATGAAAGAAAGTATTTATTTAACATGCTTTTCTATGAACTACATCACCAAAGTAAATTATATAGAGTAGAAAGATATTCAAATCAAAATCAAATCACATCATCATTTACATTTAATATGGAAAGATGGAACATGAATATTACATTTTCTAAGAATTATAACAGTAAAGTTCCTCATATTAACCACTTCTGGCTAACGAAACTTTAATATTAATTCGAAATAATAATCCGCAAAAGTTCCTGAAATCACAGAACGGAAAATTCACTGACATTGTCAATATATTTATCAAAGTATTTAATCAATTCAGTTGCTAGGATCAAATCCTTACTAATATTATAAAAGCGAAAGTGAGTTTGTTTGTTTGTTACCTCTTCACGCTTTAATGGCTAAACCGATTGTGATGAATTTTGGTACATAGATAGTTGGGAACCAGGAGACGGACATAGGCATTAATTTTTATTTTAAAAAATTGGGATGTGAGGGAGAAAGAGGGAAGAAAAGGGAAAACTTAGCGTTGCTATTACAAATCAGGCGCAAGGAGAACTGTGTTACCCCAAATTTAACGCGGGCGACGCCGCGGGCGAAAGCTAGTACTCATCTAAATCGTTTGCTAATGTTTTTATTATAAAGCCTATGTTCTAAAAACGCTAGCAATTGAGCTTTTTTATTTTACTAAACTTGAAATGTTTCATTAACTTACTTTGCTAATTAACAGGCATTAGATAATTTCGCACATGAACTCGTAACCAGGAAACGCTAGCCATATTATCTTGAATGAATGCTTTACAGGCTAATGACCCTTGTAGGCAATTAGCACAGTTTTTTAATTCTACAAAGCTGTTACTAACCCATGAGCATTCTTTGGGTTTTCGTTATAAGTAAGGTTATAATATATGAAGCAGGGATATATGGATGGATTGTGTAAGGAATGATATGAAGGAGAAAGGAATAAATGATGCCGTGACGTCTGATAGGGGAGAATGGAAGAAGAAAACGTGTTGCGCCGACACCAAATAGAATGGGACAAGGACAGGAAATGTGAATTGCATTTCATTCTGATTTGTTATGTTTTCTCAACTTTTAGGCATTATCAGGTTATGGGTTTTAAATCTCTTTCATTAAAGCTATACTTATGTATTTCCAAACTATTATTAGGTATAATATATTGTAGTTATCCATCTAACTAGCTATCAAACATCAATTTATGATATCGTTAAAACTACAGCGGATACGTCGCTCGACGGATACGAGAACTCCTTTATTTTTACATAATATTAATTATAGCGGTCCTCTTGCACGCATGCGCAACAAATGTCGAGTCGTGCCTGACTCACGATATGGCTAGGTACCGCGTTATGACATACCGTTTTGTAGGCATTTCATTATTATGCATATGTCTTGGAACAGGAAACGAACTTGCATTGTCTTCGATAGAATTTACTAATGTGTCTATATAAAATTGTGATGTCAGTATTGCTTACCACCTCTCTAAAAGACATTTAATTGTGTTGCTGAAATCATACAAGAATAAATTAATCGCTTTCAAAGCCTCTTTATGACACAAAGAAATAAGGAAGAACTTTCTATTTGAAAATGAACCTAATAAAGGTAAATACGTATATCTCTAGTACGGCCAACGAGAAGCGATACGAAAGGTCATTAACCTAAAGAACAACTGTGGCGTTGACAATCTAATATTTAGCTCTTTCCATCTTGTGCCTTTGTCGTAATGTCTCGTTCTCCCGGCAAAAACATGACAACGTTAAGACGGGTTCGTCAAGATTCGGGCGGCCATTTTAGATGGGGTTTTAGCATGGGTTTTGTTTACATTGGGTATCGCTTCTCGTTGGCCGTGCTATAATTGAGGTTGCATTCTGAAATGAAATCACTTTTAATGATTTTAAATGAATATTGAATCGGTCTAGAACATTGAACACCTTGTATACCACCTGCTTATATTTCAGCTATCCTTTATAAAAGACTAGCTGGCGCCCGCTGCTTCACCTTGATATCGAATAAAAACTTTATTTTTAACCTAAAAAATATATTGTGTTGAAGGCACTGAATAGTGTGGCTGTCGTGGAGATATTTAAAGTAAAGTTGTTTTAAGAAGAATTTGGAAATGTTTGAACTTTGATTACCAGGTATTGTGAGTCTATGAATGATTTGGTCTAAAACAAGAAATGTCAGGAAGAAGCAGTGTTTTTTCCGCTTCGTTAAGGGTACTATAATCTATTTTTAATGAATATAACAACTACCAATTTCTTTTTGGGGATTAGAAATCATCAAGTAACTTCCCCTGCTCTGGGTGGAGCTGAGGTGAGTGTCAGACTTGTACTGACTAAAACCCACCCATGTTCCTTCTTTTGCTCTTTATGTTCCAAGGTCGCGGTATCTCTTTCGAACAACCCTTCACCCGGGCAGACGGTGTCCCTGGCAGGTCCCTCTGCTTTTCTGACCTCTCTTTGACGCGCGCGTGGAACACTAACGCGCCGTCGACACAGCTTGTGACTACTTATATTTTTCATTTCACCTATGATTTTTCAATACCACGGGAATCCTGCGGTATAGACAAATCAAGTCCAAGATGAAATAAAAAAAATAGGATTTTTTTGCTACTAAAGATTAAATAAAACACATCATAATTGTAATGATTTCGTTTAATACAACACTAAGTAAGTATAATTTACAATGATCAATAAAGTATTCGTGTTGGCTCGAGCACAAGCTCCACTGAACATAAGCACTCTTTCTGCTGACCAGCTACGTACAACGGAACGCAAATATGAGCCGATTCGCACTACACCGCCCGAATCCGCAACGATCACACCCGATCCCTTACGAATATTTACGAGCACATCGCAAACTTAATAATTCTACAATAGCAAAATAAAAATAAAAAAAAAACAATTCGTATACGGTGTAGTGAGAAACTTCGAAATGTTTCTTTTAATAACCGCGCATCGATCGCTAAACAATAATAAAAAAAATAATGTCATAAATTATATTTTTTTCTCAATTCCAAAATCAGGTTCAATGTTTTCGCGCATAACAATGGATTTACAACGAGATACGTAATTATTGTACTTAACTGTTAAGGTCGGTTCACACGTATTCGTTTAAGATATACAATGTGTAAGATGGACAATAAACACGCGAGTTATTCAAGATTGCTCAAAATACAGAAAAATCAGTCAGCAAATATTCTCAAATTACGACAGTTAACATTAAGTAGACGTACGAAGAAAATTGTATATCTACTTGCTACGGGGTTGTGACGGATGCGTGTGAAGGTACCTATCTATATGGAGTCAGGCCACGGTAAACATAACAATTGGAATAGTTCAAGCGGCGGGAAACATGCTATATAGGCGGATGAGAACTGCTAACAATTATACATACGTCTTTTATATACTTCTACTTTTTTTAAATTGAAATGCGTGTTACCATAGCCCAACCGTGACATGAAATCGCATTTTTTTGCAAAGTATATGTAAAAATGTGATACACCTACTTCGCTATTAATGTATACATTTTTTAAATCCCAAAGTTATTGCGTAATCGAATATACATTTAACATACTCATTTTACAGTTCTACGTTATAAGTATACATACAATGTGTGATATGGTTATTTTCACCCTTTCCGATTTTTATTATCGAAAAAGTAACAAAAAACCCAACATAATACGCACTTAACATTATTTTATAGTAAATGCAAAATCGAAAAATGCACGAATAACCGAGTTTTTTTTTTAACAAAACAAAAAGCGACTATCGGAATACAGTGAATTTTTACTACTAAGTAATATTATTTCTTCTAATTTTTTTTTCTCTACTACATGAACGATTTAATATGCAATAGGTAAGTGAACGCTTACACTCGTCTAAATTTTTTACCATTTTTTCAAAAAAGAGTTATTTTTACAATCGATGATAAATATTTACATTCTAATCTTACGCTAAAAACAATTCCTTGGAATTAATAAAGTAATAGAAAAATGGTACCATCAAAAATCATGGCACGCCATTGAAAATAAAAAGTACATGTTTTATCTTTACATCAGATCAATAATCACAAAAAAAAATATGTAAAAAATAAAGCGGTCTCTATGTTTTTGAAAATAAATGTAAATGTTCTGAGATCTTTCTTGTATTTCTGCAGCACAAAATGTTGACACAACTGAAACGCTTGGCGTATATTTAAGTTTATTTTAACATACCAATAGTTACTACTTATTGTTCTTATTACTTGTATATTACAAATAATGATTAAATATTTTTATTTAAATATTGATATGGACCTTTTAAGGTTATTTATCGTTGAATTCAATGATTATTTGCGCAATCCGTTCCATCTAAAATCTTCCTAACACTTATACGCTATAAATATTTCTAACAAGTATAACTACCTCAGCTACCAAACCTAAGGGAAACCTAAATTAAAAAAAAAAAACGTAAAACCTATAATACTTCAAAACCCCGTTAAAACCGGGTCAATTAAAAAATAAAAGAAAAAAATATTTGGTTAATTCTAACTTACAATTCCTCATTTCGAGATCGTCCATTTTTTTATTATAAAAACTTCCAACAGTGAACACATTACACTTTCTAGAACACCATTTCTAATAACTTGAAATAGATCTACACCCGTAATTAATATAGTATTATATACTGTGATAATAAACGCCAAACACTGGAGTGTTGTGTAAACGACACACTTAGTTCACACGTACACTTTACACTCGCACTGTGTACACTCGATGGTGCACTCTCTGATGTACAAACACATCCAGCCACATCTTCATCGCGTGAGGTTCCAGCACCTGTACGCACGTAGAGCCTGCTTATTTGTCAGATCTCTGCTCGTTGAGGGAAAGGTTCTCGGCCTCGTCCTTGATGTGGGACATGGAGGGCCTGTATCGGTCTTCGGCGCGAGGGTAGTCGTCATAAGGACTAGTCTCCCCGGAGCGGTTGCTGGACGACTCCTTGTTTGAGTTTGAGTAGTCTAGAAGAAACGAAATTTAATTTGTAACAATCATTCTTCATCAATGAAAATCATTTACCAGTGCTACCAATCAGTCAGAGAAAAATCAAAAGTAATTTAATGGTGACGCCCTTTGGCTGCAGATGATTCATGCCATTAAAAAGCCTTGCCAAAACAACATGACTTCTAATTTTGCCGATTTTGATATAAAATTAAAATTTATTTCCGAAGGTCCCAATTAATGTATCGAGTGTGCTTGAACGTGTACCCATACAAACATCTTTTTATTTGACTAGATTACCAACTGAGTTGGTTTTGTATTTAAGTTTACTGTGATGAACCTGGAATCTCAAATCGCTCCCAATAAGATGAAAGTCAAACAGTAGTTATTAGCTAAGTTAGTAGCTATAGGTCACACTTGACACTTGTTTCACCAACGCAAACTATCATGTCCTAGACTTGACAATTGTATTGCTGTTTTAACAGCCTTATCTTATAAAAACCTGCAATTGAGCCTTTCTTTGCGGATAGGAAATTATCAAATAACTTCACTTGTACAGACTTAAAACCATCCATGTTTCTTCTTTTCCCCTTTTTATTCCGAGGCCACGGTATCTCTTTCGAACAACCAGCAACCCCAGCAGGCGGTAGCCCTGGCAGGCCCCTCTGCTAGTTGAGCCTCAATCGAGCCAAATGAGTTAAATCGTACCTTTGTTAGAATAATCAGATGCCTGCATCTCATTCTTGAGCGCATATATGTTGGGCTTGACGTCCTTAACGTCGCTGGTCAAGTCCTCAGCCTTCACGTCGTGGGACGAGCTGCTGCTGCCGTACCCGTTTAGCATGGGGGGCCGGCTGATAACGACGATGATGAGTTAATAGATCGTTATAGAAATAACATTTTATTTGTAGATACTTTTTTGGATAAAACACGCCTGAGTTAATAAAGAAATAATAAGAATGGGACGACCGACTAAAAACATCAGAAATTTAATTTTCTAATTTAAAAACTGAAATTCCATGAGTTTGCCACATGACTTCAATGTTGTTCAAGAAGTTAGAAATGTCATGTCAAACTAAAATTGACCAGGTCACTCCACATTGCGTTCCCATATTTATCTTTAAGAATGGATTCAACGCATCAATCATCTCCATAATAATCTTCAATAGCTATCATTAATAAAATCTTAATTACCTGTAATCATCATGCGAGGAAGGGTAGTCCTCGGACTGCATCATGTGGTCCTCACCGGACATGTACGACAGGTTACAATCTTCCATCATACCCTACAAATTACAAACAAGATGTTAGGCGTGAAGTGAAAACCATATCAAAGACCAAAAACTAGCTACACTTCATGTACTTATCGAACGATATTAAAATTTTATCATATTCTACTGTTTACATGTTATTATAAAATATGACTATTTACCGTACATTTGAGTGTTTTAACTAGGTCACATACATTGTACCATACCTGCAGGTTTCTTTTTAGCGCTTCGCTGTAGCCGTGGGGACTGGTCATCATTGGAGGACTTTGAGCTCCCATGAATCTGCGAGAACATTACACTAGTTATAGAATAAGCAAATAATAAAAATAATATTCGGCTTTCAAAATAAATTTACTGCATTTTTTGTTTCAAAAATTTTGACTCTAGTGAATATCAAATGGAACTGATCATTTATAAAAACAAAATTAATAAAAAATCATACCCCGGCCATTTCAGACCTCTTCCAAATCAACTTATAACCATTTACACTATTTATAGTGGATTTTGTGTTGTGTTTATCTTGTGGAGTGTATAATTTTGAATTAAAGTCCAATTTATATGAAAAGTGTTTCAGTGAGTGTGTGAATGTGTATGAAAGAGAAAGATAAATAGAATATAAAATAGAAAAATGGAAAAAGGCAAGCTTATTGAAAATATGTTAGAAAAAACGTATCTATCATGCGACAAAAATGCACAGGCAAAGCATAAGAAGCGGTACACTTACCTGAGGGATTACATGCACAAATGTTAAAGATTGGGAAAAGTAAAAGATTAAAATATAATATTTAATCTTACTTGGGTATCCAACGACGATCCTTTACAATAATTTGTATTAGATGCAATACATGCAAGTCTTTGTAAAAATAAACATTGTTTATAATCATCGATATAGCTCCGGAGTTTCATCAAATTCAAATTGAAATATTCCATGTAATTACATTAGCAAAATATGATATAAGCTAATTTATTAAACAAGTTATTTGTTTTATGTGATGTTAAAAACTATTGCAAAACAATTGGCTATAGCTTCGCACTCTAGGAGTCTATAATACTTTAGTGTGCTTACATTTCTTGTATGTATATGGATGACATTGTTTTTCTTCTAATGTAGGTAACATTCTAAATCAACGTTTACGCAAAAAAATGTGCTTATTTGAAAGTACTCTTATGAAAGAAATGGAAGCACACACAGTGTTCATAATCCACTATTATAAACACTTGTCTAGTTACAGACTAACATGACATGTTGAATTAATCTAAGCTTACACGGTGAACACTTTACAATAATGGTCAGAAACATCAAATCTAGTGTGTCTACCGAGAATTATCTCTTTTACTCTAATATCCTGATAATTCTCGGTTTCTGTATTGTCACATACATTTACGTTATGTGGACGCGATCGTCCAACGACTCACTTTGTTTATATAAAAAGACCTCATTTTATCACATTTTCGTTTATAAGAATCAATGAATAAGTCGACATATAGTCAGAAGTTTGCGTAACTAAAAACAATCTTATGACATCTAAGTATATATTTTATCCTTAGCCAGCTTTTCGTGTTGATATTCATAATTGTTACGGTTTTTTTTTACCACGGTTACCCTACTAATAAATCATCTTCAGATAGCAGAAAAAAAACATATTTATATTAACAGCTTCTAATTAACGGCTAGTTGTTAGTTAGTAATATTATGAATATCATAAAAAGCTATACTAAGTAGATTCGTTGGACGGTCGCTTGTGTGTCGCGGCGCCCTTACTGTGGCGGGTTGTGCGCGGGCGCAGCGGCCGGCTCATACTTCCGCGGCCTCCCTCGACTCAGGTGGCGTCTCTTCACGAATTCGGCGTCGTCCACCATCCAGAATGAGCCGAAGTCGTCCTCGTAGCGCACGAAACATTTGTGCAGAGACAGGTTGGTCCGGATAGCGTTCTATAATTGCATCGCCGTTTAATAACTATCATAGTTATTCAAAAATCTCCAATCATCTTAATATTAATGCTTGTGCTTTCATCGTTAAGAATCTTACTAAGAAAATATTGAAAACTGACAATGAAAGCACAATCAGATCGTCGTGGAATGGAACACCGTACCATGCAGGATATGATAGCCCCGGAAACCCTGAAGGATGGATAGGAAAGGAGGTTAATAGGCAAGCGAGAAAACGTTAGTCACCGTTGTGCCGAAACCCACGAACACACACATAAATCCTAAATACAGAAAAATTACATGACCTTCACAAATTGGTGACGTTATAACTAACAAGGTGCAAGTTATAACGCCACTCACAATGATCAAGAGCCCACTACACAAATAATTACAGATTCAAATCTGAAACGAGATGAAAACGTTTATTTACACAATAAGAGTTAGATACATCGCTAGGTTAGATAGAAAATATTTAAGAGAAGATTAAAATGTACCGAAAACTGTGTAGTGTATGTCATGTGCAGTGTTTGGTTATGTGTATGATTTTTTTTGGACTTTTGTAGTCACGTCTTTATATTAAAGCAGTAGATTTACTGCAGCTTCTTTTGTATACGTTGAAGCAGAGAAGAAAAAGTGTAAGCATATTTTTTTTATTTTAATTATTGCCAAATCCCAGCTTGTAAAAAGTTCTTGTCTTCATGTCTTTTACATAGACAGGGGGATTTTAAACCGGGTTAACTGACCCCTTAAAAGTATCGGTTTTACCTGATTTCTTATTATTAGAAACAGCGATACTTATTTTAACGTTTCTAAATTTTCTTCTTTATTGGTAGTTATTTTATGAAGAGTATTTGTGTACCATGTTTATCTGATTTGAGTGTGAAAAAAGGAATGCTGTGTTCTTTTGATATAAATGTATTTTTGTTTGTGTTTTCATTTTTGTTATTAGTATGCATATTACAGTTTTGTTACGTTTCTTGGTGTACAAGTATTGAAAATATGATTTTGTAAGAGTAAGTGGAGTATAAGTGTTTTAAGTAGAGTTTCATTGTTCAGTGTCTTTTGAGACCATGTTGTTGTATTGCATGTTTTAAGAGCAGTGTGAAATATATAGTGTTGAGTGGTATAATCTGTAAAGCATATAATGTATAGTCTAATAGGTTGTCTTTCAATATAACTTAAATTAAAGAATAAAGTCAGTTGTGTAAGTGATTTGTGGTATTTGTGTAAATTGTATTGTGTAGGTGTGAATGTGTTGTAGGTTTTTCTCTAGGTCAGGAAAAACAGATCTGCATGGCGAGAGCATAGATTTGTATAGTCAATTAGTCCATGGAAGTCAACTTAACAGAGTCTCAAATGCAGAATATCATGCAGAGTGTGTCAAATGATAAGATTTCAGGTGTTCCAAGTGTGGAAAGTAAAGTGTAAATTGTATAGTTCCGTATAATGTAATGCATATAGCATTACACCAGAGGTCAAAAGTAAGTCTACGAAGCGTCCCGAAATTTGTTAAGTGTTGAATCAAAGTCTGAAGTGTTTTCTGTATAGTTTGGTGTAATGTATTTCAATTAAGCAGTAGAACAGTATTGCATGGCCTGGGCATGGGTGGAGAGTGTAAAATCTCAAAATTTGTGAATTTTGTCAATTGTTTGGTGCATGCCTTCGTGATCATCCCAATTTGTAAAGTGTAACCTGTGGTCTTGGATGTAATGTATTGCAAGAAGCATCGAACCAGTTCTGCAAGGCCTGAAGTTGGGTAGACAGTCAATAATATCTCCAAAGCGTCCCAAAATGTGTCTAATAGTCCAAAGTAAAGTGTAACTTGTCGTGTTTGGTGTAATGTAATGCAAGAAGCAGTAAAACAGGACTGCAAGGCCTGGAGGTAGGTGGAGAATTAAGAGTTAGTCTCTTAAGTCTCCAAAAATGAGTAAAGTTTAATATCGAAGTCCTTAGTAAAGTGTAAACTGTATAGTTTGGTGTATGTGATGCGACTAGGCAGTAGAAAAGATCTGCATGGCTGGGAGTGCGCAGTACCCGGCGTGCAGCGGCGGCGGCGCGTGCGCGGCTCGCTGCGGGCGGCGCTTGTAGAACTCCACCTCGTCCACCGTCCACACGGCGCCCTTCACGTTCTCCACGCGCATGAAGCACTTGTGCAGCGACAGGTTGTGACGCACCGCGTTCTGTGTCGCCACTCAACGCGTCTTTATTTGCTTCACCAGTTTTGGACGATACGCTATGTCTTGTCGACGACTACGAGAGGCCGTTACCAAAGACAATATTGAAATCTTTGAAGTTGAAATTCTTTTTGATTTTTATAGCAATCTCGATACACATAACTAAAATGTACCATAGCGCATCGTCGTAGTCACACAGATTTATGTTTAATACAAGAACATCTTATAGGATAGAATATACATCTATAAGCTTCTTAATATAATTCATGAATCTTCAGTCTTCAACTAAAGTAATCGGTGGTCTACTAATTATTACAAATAAAACTTTGATAAGATTGGTTTTATAAGAGTTTTTAAGTGTTTAATAGTTGCAGTTACTACATTGAAGATTGAAGTCATAAATATGTTTGTAGATTTAAGTATTTACGAATAAACATAATAATAAACTACATTTACCTTGTCTCTTTGCATTTCAAACAGTTCGTTCAAAAAGAAAATATTAATTATATGTCTAGAATCTACACAGTTTTTATCTAAATTCTCCATCTTTAGAAAAATTTTAAATTACAAGATTTACTTTATCACTTGAGTATCTTTACTTTAAGATGCCAATTATGGTGTATTAACACAATAAAAAATAAACTTAAAAGTCTATGACATACCTTCCATGTAGCTGCATTGCGCCTGAAGTAGCAGAAAGTAGACTGGAACCAGTTGTAGATCTCGTTCAGAGTCAACTGCTTGTCTGGAGATTCTATTATAGCCTGGAAATATTTACAGTAAATCAATATAGCTCGACCTTTTTGCCTAGTTAATAGCTTTTAGCGCATTAGGCCCCAATATGCACCCTTGAGAAACCCACAAGTTTTTTAACAAAAAAACTGTAATGGTATATAAAATATTGATTAAGTAACTAATCAAATTATCTGGTTATGTCTATATCATGCTAATTACAATTGGTTCTTATAATTCTGTTTTGCAATAATTGTTACAGAAAGTCAAAAGCTTTTGAAAGAACAAACCTGTCGAATGAGCGAAGCATATGTGAATGGCGGCCGCACATCAGCTGATTTGTAAAACTCGCGGTTGCGTTGTATCTCTGAAAATTATATTATATACAATTAAAATAAATAGAACACATTATTTCTCTACAACGACTTACTAACACAATGATTTTTTTTTTGTTAAATTCTGAAACGTCTACTTTTTTTATTTAGTACCTATTTCGTTACCTTGTTGCACATCTAATCCAGCTCTTTCGAGCATATAAGGAAGACCTTTAGAACAGAAACATTACTCATGAAATATTTTTAATTCTAAAAATCACACCTACCACAATTTTACAAAGTTC
Organism: Ochropleura leucogaster; assembly: GCA_958449745.1. Lineage (NCBI taxonomy): Eukaryota > Metazoa > Arthropoda > Insecta > Lepidoptera > Noctuidae > Ochropleura > Ochropleura leucogaster. The sequence continues at coordinate 2,629,191 of OY288225.1, forward strand.
TTTCTAAATCTCACAAAACGTAGTCAACTCAACATGATAATAGGTAGGCGGATAGTGAGGTTATAATTTTAAGTTGCCAATATTCCATACACTGTTTTCTGGATGTCAATGTTAAAGGAAAGGTGAAAGAATAATTACCTCCAGCAATGGCGACGCCTGATTTATCAGAGACACGGCGCCGAACAGGGCCTGGAGAGGCACCTTCAGAAGCACCACCTGGAATTATAATAAAGTGTTACTCACTAATTTAACTTGACTGAGTTTTTTATCTGACTCCAGAAACATTTATAACCTTGCGATGACTAACTTATTTTCATCAAAACATGTCATATCAAGTATCAGCCCGCCACTACTATTTTCTACCACTGTCAATTCTTTGGACCGGATACAAAAAAGAAAACTATTTTTGGAAAAGCAAGTTCACGTACATACATTTAATTAGGTGAAGCAATCCATCCATATTTTCTTTGGATGGGTTATTAATATTATGGAATATTGCTTAGTAGGCAGCTGCTTACCAATATTTTACATGGAGCGAATGCCTATCTCTTTCAGTCTAACCGGTCAGACTGGAAGCCGACAATAACATAGTTGGGAAAAGGCAAGACCGATCGTGGTGACCTAAATTCAAATTACATAATCCACAAAAGTAATATAGTGGCATACCATGCGGATGCTTAGCCTGGTGATGCGTGGTATCCCTGGCGGCGTGCAGGTGTCGCATCATGGCGGCGAGTCGGTCGCGCTCGCGCCGCAGCTGCAGCTCCAGCTGCGCCACCACCTGCATCTGCACGCGCGCCTGCGCCGCCGAGCGGTCGTCCAGCGTGTGAGCCGCTTCCAGGTGCCTGACAATATCACGGAACTTGTGAGAGAATAATTGTTGCTGAAGAGATTTTTAAGAACACAAATTTTAGCCAAACATTGGTCAATCATTACGGAGACATCATATTGTGAACTGCTGGTCACACTTTTATTTTATGGACGTATTTATAGTTCTTTATGGTATATATTATTATTTATTAATATTTTTTTATTAATATCCTTTTTTCTATTATTGCACCTACCTACTGTGTTTTGTCTGTGCATCAACCTAAGGTAGACTGGTAGAAAATGTCTAAGGCGTATTGTTAAGTCCACCTTTGTACAGTTTATACTGGTGCATAAAGTTTTAATAAATAAATAAATAAAATATTTATATAATACTAATTTAGTACCTACTATAAAAGTTTTACCTTACTACCGGTTTCTACACATCGACTTACATAAAAGGCGAAACAATTGCCACCAACAATATCAATGCAGTCCAGGGTGGATTCAAAGAACTCACTTTAAGAAAGCCTGGTAATCTTCAGCGAGTGCATCGCAGCCGGGCCACTTGCAGACGCCGCGCCCGAACAGAGGATGCTCCTCCATTTCACTGCCCCACAGCATCAAGCCTGGTGAACACACATAAACATTGAGTCTTAATAATAGTTGCCAGTTCTATGATAATTACGCAATGCCAATTTGGTATTAGAAGCTCTCCTGATGTAAACTGATTTCATTAAGTGAGTAGCACTGTGAAGATTCCTGAAGAGTTGTTTCAGCCCTAGTCTCATTCAAATTGGGGTCAGGACAACACGTTTTCTTCTTCCATTCTCCCCTGTGAGACGTGAGTCATCATTTACTCCTTTAATTTAACAATAATTTCTCTAGTACCTAATTGTAATCACCAGAACTGTTTCTTAGCTCAACTCTTTCAGCTGTTTTAGTTTATATCCTTTTGAGAAAATAATGATTTTTCTACACAGATATTTGTCTTAAATATAGCATTGATAGATAATATTGCAAACGAAGTATGGTGTTCCCTAGCACGCGAGTAGTAGCTGGTTGTTCCCAAACCTGGTGGAGCATTAGGTGGCACGGAGAGGGGTCCGTGCATCAGGTACTGGCGCTGAACTGCCTGCAGCTGCTGAACCAGCTGCTGCTGCTGTGCGCCCAGTTGCTGCTGCAGAGAGCCTGGACGAAAAAACATTTTTTTAATACCACATGCATTCATGGTTCAGATGAAAGGGTTATGTTGGTATAACACTTGGAATCAACCCGTGACAAAAATGATGTTGAAGTTTAGAATTTATGGTCAAGGTTTTGTAATGTTTCTTAGATCTGGCGTCATGTCATTGTTTTTAAGAGAAGACAAAACCATTTTCATAAAAATCAGAAAATTTACAGTCTTTAGTTTAAGTACTGACCTGGCGAGGCATCTGGCGGCGGCAGATGAGATTGTGACAGCAAGTTAAGATTGATCTGGTCCTGAAGCCTCGATTGCTCCAGCTGACGTTTAGCAGCCTCCGAAGTCATATGCTGATAAAGTAAATACCATGTTACGTCCTTGAGATACGATTTATTATTGATAAATCCGTGGTTAGGTGAAAGCCTCTCTTGTAGGCGCCTTATTTACCTATCACTTATTAATTCAATATTTACTAAGTACATTACTTTCATGGCACAGTTCAAGAAACCGGTTACACCTACAGTTTTTTTTTTTTACATTGGTTTAACGTGTCTGCATCGTTTTCTAAATAAGAGGTTCAGATCCTTTACCTGTTTCTGCATATGATGCTGATGGAACAGGCGCTGCTTCATGAGCGCCTGCAGCTGCGTATGCTGGTCCAGAAGTTGCATGGCCAGCAGGTCGGGCGCCACCAGCGGCAGCGGGGAGCGCGCCCCGCCCACTGCGCCTGCGCTGCCGGCCGGCGACACCGGCGGGGGGCTCGAGTGCGCTGAGCCTTGCGGAGATGTTGGGGCTGAGGCCTGGGAAAATTGAAAAAGCTGCACTGCTGCGCTTCACAAAATCCTATACCTAATAGGACTCTCCTATATTTTTTTTTAAAGTAGACTTGGATTTTCGTCACTATGAGTAACGCACAGTCCATAAAGGATTGTGTTTAGAGTAAGTGGTTTTTTCAGAAAAGAACCGATTTAATCCTATAAGTACAAAAAAACAGATCAAGTGCGAGTCGGACTGTGCACTGAGGGTTTCGTACATTACGTCGTGTACGACTTTACCGACAGACTGACGGACAACAAACTGATCCTATAAGGGTCCATTCGCCCGTTATTTCCTTTTGAGGTACGGAACCCTAAAACACGAATTAAAAAAACTGCGCAATAACTTACCCGTGCAAGAGCGAGAGGCTCATGGTCGCGAGGGGGCGAGGCGCGGCGCGGGGGCGAGCTGCGCCGGCGTCGGCGCGCCGCCTCGCCGCCCCACCTGCCGGACTCCTCCCTGGGAACAAAGTGATTTTGATGAACAGGCTACTTCAGCATCCAGCTAAATTTCCGCCCACCTTCTCAGAATTATAAGGAAAGGCCCCTGAAATAAAAGACCCATCTTTGCTTATCAGCATTTGCCAGTTGTTGCTATTCTCTTTCTGGAACAACAGAACGAATAGATGAACAGCTGCTTTGAGAAGAAAAATGTCTTATTCTTTTTCGATTAGTTGGTTTAAGAATCAGCAACGAGTAAGGTCAAAGTATAATCGCGACATTGCCTGTCTTGTCCCTGCATCACTATCATTCAATAGTGCACTGCTGGACATTGGTCTATTGACTCTGTTGTTGTTCTCAATTATATATGCTTTGTGTGTTGTATAAGGGCGTAGGCTTTTGAAAAAAATGCAGGTTAGTGTTAGACTGTGCGTTGAACAAGATACGATTCCAGACCGTTTGTTTCAATCACCAATTAACCTCTTTACCCTTCTTCGTGCACCTTAACTCAACCAAAAAGATCCAAACATCGAAACTACTTACCGGTCCAAACACCGGTCCAGCTCGAATGAGTTGATGAGCGGCGGCTTCGCGGCGCCACCCGGGTTTGAGTTCAGTGCCGACTCCGGACCCTGAGGACAACGCAACAATTTTATTAAGAATAATTAACTTAAGTATTCTTTCTCTCCCAGGATGTGCTGGCTATCGAAGACACAGGCCCAATGCGGATTGGACACATGTCTTCAAATTATTGTATTTAGGTTTTACATGATGTTTTACTTCACAGTTTTCAAAAGTAATAACTCGAAATTAAATCATAGCACAACGGGTCCACCCTTTATAGCAGAACTTTTTATGTCATAATTTTATTTTGCATAACAACGGATAGCATAAACTTCATTTCGCAGAAAATTGTTTGGCAGATACTCATTTGTCATACATTCAAAACTCATAGTTTTGTAAGTCAGAATCATCTCTTGACATAAATTTCATATCCATAATATTTAAAAAGTAGAAACATCATATCGCAGAAAGTTCACAGTCAGAATCGTCTTTTGGCATATATTTCACAACGATAATCATCAAACGGCAGAATTGTCATATCGCAGAAAGTTTAAAGTTAGAATCATCTTTGTCATTATTTGTTGTCATTTATTTTAATCTTTAAAATAATTTGATTTTAGTTATTATTTAATTGAGTTTGAAATAATGTCATTTATTACAATAAGTAATTATCCTAATCAAAATAGTTCAGTTCCGGGTAAGCTACTAAAAACAATCTCATTTTTCTATTAATGCAAGTCGTTTCTGGCACTCGCCGGCCGCTGCCGCGGCACCGCTAGCTACGCTCGCTCGGCTCGTGCGTAGGAGGTCACAGTTATAACCTAACCTAACCTAGCTAATTCTCCCATCTGCAAAGTATGCCAAGTAAAGTTATACCAAATAATCATCGCTCTAAATGAGCATTATGCTAAACGATATTATGCGAAATTTGTACTCTGCCAATCGAAATTATACTAAATGTAATTCTGCCATCTTAAAGGTATGCCATTGTAGATTCGAAGTTTTAAACATTATGCGAAACGATAGTTATATCAAAAATTTTTTATGCATTTAAAATGTTCGTTTAAAGAAAATTATGCTAAGTGTGTTATGCCAAATAAATTTCGGAACATCAAGATTCTGCCAGATAGAGGGAACCCTAGCACAACACCCGATGAGAACCATGATTCAATAAGGATAATCTCGATACCGAAGTCCATGATCAACTTGAATATTTAGAACTAGGTGTATACAATGAAGTGGCAGAAGCAACATGCAAGATTTTCTATACAGATGTCGACGATATTGGTGCATTATTTAAAAAGGATCAATTCGTTTATTTCTTTGCAAACATGGGTATAGTGTATAGGTGTGTTTTGTAGTAAAGTACTTCATATTTTACTGTCACGTGGGTTTACAATTTCAAAATTAAAATATGTGGCTGATTACTGGAATCCTGAATTTGATTTTTAATTTATGAAAATAAAATCAGCGTGGTCACATTAATAAAGAAAAATAAATAAAGTAGAAAATAAAAATGAAATTTGTATTACTAAACTGATGTGTTGCAATGGACTCCAATTATAATGATTGTGATGCGACTGTACCCAATGTGTATGAGAAAAATACATGATATTATGGTACGAGGGAGTTTTCTTAATGTTGTTTCTGTTTTTTTTTTTATAAATAGAACTATGAAATCTCACGTTATCATAATTACGGTCATTGAGGACTATTGTTCCCAATAATAATCAGATCATTACATACCTATACAAAGTTATGTTTAAGGCGCTTACAACTTGCATGCATGTAGGATTGTTGACGTCATGTAATCCAATACTGTAAGTGCACGTGTTTCTACAGTAGTTTCATTTTTTTGAATAGAACCTTTAAAGTCATCAAAGGTTATAGTTTTTTTCAAATTCTGCCTGTTTATTATAAAGTAGGGCTTCTATAGAAAACAGTGAAACATCGTGAGTACTACTGATATTGATGTAATTGTGATAATATCCGAATAGCAATCAACACGTGACCTATATTTGTAAATTTTTAATTTCTAAGACTTGACGCAAATTTCTTCTATTCTATTTCTTTTGTTCCTTCGATCAAATAAAAAAAAAACTACTTTTTGTTTGTTTTTAAATGTTGACGCCCAAAAGTGGCTTTTAGTTTTAATGGAGTAATTAAAATTAAGGGTTTTCTGTTAACTTTTGATTCAACCTCAAAATTCTAAGTCTCTTTATCAAAAAGTTGATTTTTAGAGATAGATAGTTGATCTTACCCAAAATAAATCTCGTATCTTCATGACAGTTTCGCGTATCATCTTTTATAGTTATAACTAAATAATTGCACCTTAAACTGCAGCCGACAATGATAAAATAGAAAGACAATAGAATCATAGTTCAGCGACAGTTTTCACCAAACGCTCGCTCGTCATACTTAACAAAACTGTTATTGTTACTAGTGTTAGCCACTATCGTCAAAGAACAAACATATTTGCATTATGAGGTCACCGCTGCCCGTGGTGAGATTTGTTTTCATAAATAACTAACCATATTATAAACATGAAACCTCACATATTGTAAACTAAGATACATTTTTTTATAAACATCCATTACATAGAAAAGAAAATAAGGACTAGGCTAGATGGCTAATTTTGCTATTGTAAATTATCGGTAGAACAATGAGGCACGAAGAGAAAGTATCTAAATAATGTACTATAGAAAAAGGTGGTGTACCTAAAGGTTATTAGGTGAAATGAACTCATGATAGGTGCTTGGATTCAATGCCTTGCAAGGATTGGAATACTTCAGTTACTTAACTATGACTGTCATCATCATCTTTCATCCCCTTCTTCCTCATATCAAATTATTTTGGGACGATATAGCATATCTTCTTATTCCACACTTCTCTATTACACGTTTACCAATGTAAATTTTGTTATAACATCCATGGCAATGACACAAGAATGATCGGATTATAAAGTAATCTTTAAAATCAACACCAATATTTTATTGTAAAGTAGGGCCAACGAGAAGCGATACCAAATGTAAACAAAACCCACGCTAAAACCCCATCTAAAATGGTCGCCCGAATCTTGGCGAACCCGTCTTAACGTTGTCATGTTTTTGCCGGGAGAACGAGACATTACGACAAAGGCACAAGATGGAAAGAGCTAAATATTAGATTGTCAACGCCACAGTTGTTCTTTAGGTTAATGACCTTTCGTATCGCTGCTAGTTGGCCTTAGTATAGGTCCTAACAGAATTTTTCCATACATCCGTAAAGAATTGCACTATTGACAGAGACTGAAATATCAAGAGACTATGGTTTATAGCCGTTTTAAGTAGCTTTGAACAGTTTTTGACCTCCATGCAAATGAATATAGTAGTAAAGTCCCAGAAGACTTAGACAAAGTGTGTACTTTTGTTATGTGATAATAATGCACGCCCCGCGGACCATCTTCTAATATATAAAATTCTCGTGTCACAGTTTTTGTTCCCATACTCCTCCGAAACGGTTGGACCGATTTAAACGAAATTTTGTGTACATATCGGGTAGGTTTGAGAATCGGCTAACATTTATTTTTCATACCTCTAACCGAGCAGCGGGTGAAACCGCTGGGCACAGCTAGTTTATTATAAAAAATGAAATCCACCAATCACCAGCTGATGGTCGTGGGGGAGGATTGGAACAGTTCGATCCACATGCATTGGCTCGAAGTCCACCGGAGTTCAAATCGTAGAAAGGTATTGTTTGTTTGTTTAATGTCGTATTAAATTTAATTATGTATGTAATTTGTATTCAGAATGGTGATAATTTTATGTTTTTTTTTTTCAAAATGTATTTTATAATTATTTAAATTTTATTTGTGTTTTTGTATTGGGTTTCATGCCTTTTAGGATACTTAAATAAAAAATTATGCGAACCGTCAGTCTGTGGAATTCATTTCCGGCTTTTATATTTCCCGATAATTATAACCTGGATCTCTTCAAATTTCAAGTTAATTCGTTTCTTATATGCAAGCGTACTCCCTTTTTTGCGGATGAAAATTCATCAAATACCCACTCTGGTTATATGAATGAATAAATAAATAATTGCGACCAAGCGCAAGCCTATTTAGTGAAAATATACTCAAAAATCGATGTTCTTGATTGGTATAAGCTACTTTATTCTTCCGATTTTGTCAGCTCAGTACGTAGCCACCTGGACTACTGTCGTTTACAAGTCCTGTATTGCAATGCAAAACAGTGATGTTATCGAAGCAAAACATCAAGTTAGGGGTCAAAATAGGATAGCTCACCGTCCGTCCGTCTATTGACGACAGGCCGTGTCGACGGCGCGTTAGTGTTTCACGCGCGTCTCAAAGAGATGTCAGCAAAGCAGAGGGGCCTGCCAGGGTCTCCGCCTGCCGGGGTTGCAGGTTGTTCGAAAGAGATACCGCGGCCCCGGAACGTAAAGGGCAATAGAAGGAACATAGGTGGGTTTTAGTTGGTACAAGTCTGATACTCCCCCCGCTCCGCCAAGAGTGGGGGAAGTTATTTGATGATTTCCCACCCGAAAAAAAAGGGTCAAAATAGATTGGTACAGATCACATGGCTCCATACACACGCGAATTGGCAGGCTCTACCCAGATGATCACTATTTCTGGCAGTCGTAACATACAAACGAGTTTATGAACTGAGTTGGCAACCTCTCCTACCTGATACCTGATGTTACTATTATAAGGTTAAAAGGTGTAAAGTTGCTCAATACTTAAAAGACAAAGGGAGAATCGTCTGATAGGCTACTGCCTGACAATTCTTTCCGGATTTTTCTATAAATCTTAAACTAGTACAGTGCGATTTAGAATTTTAATGTCAGTTCTTCATTAGTTTCATAGATGGCGCTGTAGTAGTTTTTGGACAATGTTACTGTACTTTTTGTAGTGAAAATAAGTAGAAGTAATATAACTACCAACTTCACATCCTTAAAAAAGGCTGTAGGCCCAAGGACTCTACTTTAGGCTAACTTAAAACCACGTAATGATCGAAAAAAAATATCTTTCACCTTTTCTTTCCCCTTTCTACCCCTTTTCTCACTTTTTTTAAATAGCCGATTCCTGGGTCCTTACTATCTCTTTACCAAAATTCATCAAATTCGGTTTAGCCATTTAGGCGTGAAGACGATATAAACAAACTCACTTTCGCTCTTATAATATTAGTAAGGATTAACTGCCTAACATTTAATTTTTATGCAATAAGTATATTGCTGTGCCCTAACAGGGTGCATAATTAACATTGTTTTTAGCTGTAAGTAAGCCTTTTGTAACATTGTGGAACGTAAATAAAATGAGTGGACTTTGTAAGAATCGTAGCAGGTGGCATTCCGTGGTTTCTGCTTACCCGCATGAGGTGTGAGTTTATATTCGTTAAATCTAGACTGATACTTAGTACCTAAATTGAATAATCTGGTAGCACTTCCTGAAGACCCAAACATTAATCTATACTATAATATTATAAAGCCGAAGAGTTTGTTTGTTTGTTTGAACGCGCTAATCTCAGGGACTACTGGTTGGAATTGGAAAATTCTTTTAGTGTTGGATAGTCCATTTCTTGAGGAAGGCTATAGGCTATATAACATCACGCTACGACCAACAGGTGCTGAGCAGCGCGGGTGAAACCGCGTGGAACAGCTAGTAATATAATAATACGTGTAGACTGGTGAGGAAACTCCTCCAATGTCAATCAGAAAACCCGAACCAACACATCCACTTAATTAAACAGACCCTAATCTGTCTTTCAAGCTACAGCACAAAACAGTGTTGTACCTTATACATACATTTATTTATACATACATTTATATATATAAATATTACTACCTCTTTAACTCTAAGCCCAACTGATAATCACTTGACTTATGCCCGTGCTATCAGTACTCTTCGGGTACCCAGGTAGCCGAGCGAAATAAATCTATACTAATATTATAAAGCTGAAGAGTTTGTTTGTTTGTTTGAACGCGATAATCTCAGGGACTACTGGTTGGAATTGGAAAATTCTTTTATTGTTGGATAGTCCATTTCTTGAGGAAGGCTATAGGCTATATAACATCACGCTACGACTAACAGGTGCTGAGCAGCGTGGGTGAAACCGCGGAGAACAGCCAGTAAATAATAATAGTAAGTACATCTAGAACAATCAAATTATCAGATGTCTATCTAATCAGTATGTCTAGAAAATGTCTAGCACAAAAACCTACATCGCCAATCTTTGTACTAAAACTGGAACTTGTTGACGCTTATGAGCTACTAATGCCAGGATATCAAAAGATATAACGAAAATTAAGTGTTTTTGGGTTATTCTATGTGCAATTTCTTTGCAGTGGCTGAGCAATCGACTGCTGCGATGCGTGTCGCGGGTTCGATTCCTGCACGGAACAAAAATATGTATGACCTGCAGATTGTTGTTTCGGGTCTGGCTGTTTGTGAGTTTAAATGTTTGTTAACGCACCCACGACACAGGAGAAATTCCTAGTGTGAGGCAAAGTTTAAAAAAAACCTTTTTTTTGCCACGGTGTTCTCATTTTTGTGTCCATTAGATTTTAATAAGCTTACTACGCAAGACTTAAACATAACTGGCAAAATGTGGTTGAGCTACACTTCTGCATAACGAAACATAAAGAGGTGGTTACAGTTTCATGTGAGCGCCTCTCCCCGTATTTTTTGACATTATTGTATCCTTTATTCATTTTCCATACGTATTAAAACATTTTTAAAAACATTTAAAAATATGTCTTCGCCGGTATCGGTAGCAGGGTTTAAGCTACCGGTGGTTAGGGCTCCAGAGAAAGGAACTATTGTATCATTATTGTATTGTGGGAATTTTTAATTTAATTAAATTGCTGTTTTTAAAGTTGTATGTGTTTTTGAATATTTAACTTCTTTTCGATTTATTCTAACGCGTAATTTGATTTTAAGTTGTCATTATGGACTGTACGTCTGAAATAAATGAGTTATTATTATAACCCTACTAGTATTACAGCCATGTTGTTAAAACAAACACGATGTATACACATACAGGCTGTTACAGTATGATATCACTCATATGCAGGTGGCATATTAACTGTACCAACTTACTTATTACAAGTAAGTAGTACATTAAAGTGACATTCAATTTGTTCTTTAACAACAGATCACGATGATAAACGTGTCGAATTGTTGATATTATTATAAAATACGTGCAATAAACAATAACATGTCGATGTGACAACAAATATGCTGCGTAATTACTGAACATGTAATAAATCACGTTCTTTAACAGCCTCAGGGCTTATCTACGTGATGACATTACACAAACAGACAAATAAAACTTCGCGGAATTTCATAAAATTGTATACAGTTATGTCATTAGAATGTAAGCTGGGAGATTTGATGAATTAACTGTTGTATTGCACGATATTTTTAGATATAGGGAAACTCTTTACTCTACATAATCATCTGCCTAGCCTTTTCCCAACTACGTTGGGGTCGGCTTCCAGTCTTATTTGGTGCAGCTGAATACCAGTATTTTACATGGAGCGACTGCCTATCCGGCCTCCATAACTCAGTTAGTACTGGGTAATACGATACCCCTTGGTAAGACTGGTTGTCAGACTTTCGGGACACTGGCTAGCTGTAACGACTGTCAAAGATCTACAAATGACAGCCGGGACCAACGGCTTAACGTGTTTTTCGAGGCACGGAAGAAACTCGGTATGTAACGGGTGATCACTCATTCACAGAACAACCTAGGCAAGCGCGGCTTAACCCACAGATCGACCCGAGTGGCTAATATTATTTAGCCACGAGCTCCTAAGACTCTTTACTGAAATTAATCAAGATCTTAGTAAACGTTGACCAAACTTACAGCCGCAAACCCTATTTTCAAAAATTAAATATTGAGTATATTTTTGTACTAAGTTTATAACAAAAATATAAATATTAAACCTGTAAGTTTTGAAAGGTTATGCAGGAATATAACCATAGACTAACAGTTCCCCAGATTTGTTTAAGTCTCGTGTCTTTTGCGCTATTCGATTGTTATGGAATCAGTACAAATGCAGATAAAAAAATATTTATAATTAATATTTCCTTATGTAACCAACAGCCACTTAAATTGAACTCAAAGTAATTTGTTACAGTTAAATTATTCGCCAAACAAAAGCAACGCAAAACTTTGATCTACGAAACTACTATACCTCAATTTTCATCCTTAAATGCTAGCCTTATTAGTAAAATAGCTGGCGCCCGCGGCTTCAGCCGCGTGATATCGAAAAAATAAGTATCCTAAGTGTCATTCCGAACTAAAATCTACGTAGTAGCTATTTAGTAATCTGTGCTAAAATGTACCTCTGTGCCAAATTTGATCAAGATCCGTTAAGCCGTTTTGACGTGAAAGAATAACAAACATCCATACATCCTCGCAAACATTCGCATTTATAATATTAGTAGGAAGTAGGATTCGTCATCTTTAGGCCAAAAAAAATATGTATGGGGATAATATTTAAACATTTAAAAGACAGAAGAAAATCAGAGATTTAATTGCTAGAGATTTTTCTGACTATATTGGCAGTACTGACAATCTTGTCGTGTAGGTACAGACGCCTGCAGGTCAAGCTACCCGAAACTGTCAATTTTTCCCAATGAACCTTGAACCTAATACTTTATAAATAAAGTTGAAAATCTATCAAAGAAATCTGACCGATTGTGGTAGCTTGATGTGCAGGCGTCTGTACATCAACAAGAAGACACTATAGATGTTCATGGTGTGCTGAAATGGTGCATGGTACGCTTTGCTGAAATGGTTATAACAATGTTATAAAGATTCTCATTACATTGTTCTGGATTAGACAACCTAACAGGTTTTCATGTCATATATTTATTATTAAAAATATTTTCAGATTGACAGATAATAAATGCTTATGACATTTTTTTGCGATGGGAAATTATCAAATAACTTCCCCCGCTCTCTGGGCGGAGTGGAAGTAGTGTCAAACTTTTACTGGCTAAAACCCACTCATGTTCCTTCTTTTGACCTTTATCTTCCGGGGCAGCGGTATCTCTTTCGAACAACCCGCAACCCCGACGCCATTGAGTCCGCTTCTGTACCTTGTGCTTGAAGTGTTAAATTAATAAATAATGAAACAGCCCACTGCTGTAGTTGAGTGGAACTGGTAGAACAAAAGACGTTGCCAACATTTTAACTTAGGGTCTACCTACTGAACGTGGGTGTCCTAAATAAAGGATTTCGTTCTATTTTAGTACCATGCTTGATGCTTTCATCTAGAATAATTATGATAGCTTATTCTTTTTTTATTCTATTATTATATTTAGTATGACACCACTTGTATTTTTTACATTTTAGTTTTGTTTTCTGTACTATTGTTATGTGAATGTGATAACGAATGTGATATAATTATTAGTAGTATTTAGGCGTTTTGGTAACAGCTGTTAGCTTAAAATAAAACCTGCTCCTTTTTTTTGAAGGCGGTAAAAAGATAACTTGAAAAAAAAGTAAATAATATCGTTTATTTATATTTTTAAATATACGTGCTTCTGTGAAAGCAATAAAGCCTTTCTGTCTCACATGCCGTTTTTCGAAAATTGAAGAAATTAAAAAATTAAGTGATTTTTCCCTTCCTTTTATAAATTCAAATTTTTTGAAGAAATAAGTTGGTTCCCTATATTTCAGACAGTTTTGTGAAATACAACATTTATGCCAAGTAGCTGGATAAAAGCTGTTATAGCCGCTGTGATTTCAATGCCTCCAATGAATGTATCACAAGTAAAACATTATTCTCGACGCATTAAGATCGGTACTTTCCCCACAACACACTCACACGTAAAGAAATGCACCATACGTGTTTGTTTAAAATGAACGCTACGTTTGAGTCAGCTCCAATTGTTTACTTATCGAGTTACTTTGTTTTGTTTTTTTAGGGAAAACACTGCGCGACGCGGTTGAATGCGAGCCCATAGGAAAACAATAACATGCCCGCTGTACGTTGATAAACTAAGCAAATAACATACCTACACAACGTGCTCCTAGAAGAACTTACACGACCACCGGATGTTTTAGTTCTTTTTACTTATTTTTCGCAAACATTTTACATCTCTTGTTAAAAGGCTTTGGATAAGTATATTAGTCATAATGACGATTGCCTCTCCCAAGTTCTTGTACCATTACTAGTTTTAAACTAGTTTTTAATTTAATTAAACCATTACAGATACTTTTGGATGTCAAGAAACAAATTGATGAAGCTACAGTCACAAAGCACTTGTGTGAAAGTACTGTAGTTGCCCATTCTAAAGCGTATATCCCTATGAAGAAGAATTGGCAAGAAACACAAGAGACACTCTTTAAAATCATAATAGTTTTAATAACCTTACAGTTGCATTCCATTTCTATGACACAATATTATTTCTAAGCATCCATGATGCGCTGTTTGCACAGGACAAAACTGGGCCAATTCTGAGTAGTCGTGGAGCTTTTAAATTTGGATAAGATGGTGTATTAAAGAGTTGCAGTTATTTTGAGCAGCTTGACTTTTGTTGGTTTTAGCTCAACATACCCATAGCTTTTTTTGCGGACGGGAAATCATCAAATTACTTCCCCCGCTCTGGGCGGAGCACGGGGGAGTGTCAGACTTGTACTGACGAAAACCCACCCATGTGCCTTCTATTGCCCTTTATATTCCGGGGCCGTGGTATCTCTTTCGAACATCAGCTTTGCTGACATCTCATTGAAGCGCGCGTGTAACAGTGACGCGCTGTCGACATGGCCTGTCGTCAATAGACGGACAGACGGTGAGCTACCCACTGCTCAACGTCCACAGAACCATTGGTTAATGTAACGGTATTCTGTTTTTTTTTTAAATCCGAAATGCTGGTAATCAAAATAGACCATCTCCAAAATGATATGAAGATCGTAACAGTCGTATTATAATTTGACTACTCCGTTGTTTTCGCGGTTTGCAAGCGCGACCGCTGATCTCGGCGTCCTGGATTCAAGTCCCGACACGGGCAAAAAAGTGTAATTGGATTTGAAGCTGTTGCGAAAAAATGCAGCAACGCGTGACGCTTCACGTAACTTTAATGGCTATATCTTTGTAATTTTTGGTCTAATTTACAAATAAAAAAATACGTGTCCCTTATTTTTGAACAATCTACCAGACGGACTAATAAATGTTTTTTTGGAAACTAGCCTTTTGAACCTTATGCAGTCGCACTAACGACTACAAGCCCAAGAAGCCACATTGACAAGATATTGCATAAACAGCTGTCGCCACAGAAGACAATGCTCAATCGAGAGACCACCACAACAACAACAACACACTGCGTATGTCTGCTCATTGTTCGGACACAAATAACATGAACATTGTAACATACATGTTGTGTTCATGAATGAGAGTTACCATGCAGTCGCTTGTATGAACCCCAATAATGATAATCCTTACTTAATATAAAAGCGAAAGTGAGTTTGTTTGTTACGTCTTCACGACTGAACCGATTTTGATGAATTTTGGTACAGATATAGTTGGGACCCTGGAGACGAACATAGGCATAGGAAAGAGGAAAAAAAGGGAAAACTTAGCTTTGCTATTACAATAAATCAGGCGCTAGGGCAAAAACTACAAATAGCAGGTACATGCAAATCAGGAAAAAGGAACTGTGTTACCACGAAATAAACGCGAGCGAAGCCGCGGGCAAAAGCTAGTTATAAATAAATGTCTTTATTTCCCAAAAATACAGAACAGATGGTATTTAAAGTTGTAATTTTTTTAGTGTTAGGTCAGGTTGCAACCTCGCATAAATCCAAACTCCATAATTATCTGAGAAATTCTTAATGGAAAACCCAACACGACATTGAACTATCTGGGAATCGAACCTAGGCCCTCATGCTCAGCAGTCGTACTTGCGATCACTCGACCAACGAGGCCGAACAAAGGAATAAATAAATTCTAAACCGAACAAACACATTACCCTACCGCACAAATGGGACAAGATGTGATTAGGGGCACATTGACTTGTGGAATCTATTAGTTAATGCAAAATACGTATTCCTAACGAGGCCAAGACCTTACACCGACAGCTAGGTTGACATTTTGCGGTTACGCTACGCTTCTGCTACAGCTACGGAACGATTACGACACCATGCGGTGTGCTACGCCACTTTAACGCTACGGCTACGAAACGTCTACGAGACCACTCGGTGTGCTACGCCACTTTAACGCTACGGGTACGAAACGGCTACGAGACCACGCGGTGTGCTACGCCACTTTAACGCTACGGCTACGGAACGTTCTACGACACCACGCGGTGTGCTTCACTATTATTACGCTACGAATGTAATCTATTTAAAAAATATGTTTGTTAAAAAGTCTTTTTGCATTTGATACGCAATTCTGACTTGTCAGGCTATAGGCTAGGGAGAGTAGCTGAACGTCGGCTGAATCCGCGGGCCGCAGCTAATAATTCCTTAAACATTAAATAATATAATGTATAAGAATCACTGATTGTAAAAATACCGAAAGAATAATGCCCAATTTTATACAGGAATCATCGGTAAAATTTATAAAATGTAATCCGGAAAAACTGCATTTATGTAAATGGAAAATCAATAGCAGTTTTTATAAACCAACCTTTCTTTGGTTTACTAAAAAGAACTTCTCTCAATCAGATCAGTAAAGCAAGGCAAACGTTGTCAATACCTACATTCTTTTTTGTGATGTTTTGTAAAGGTTTTAGCAAATCACTTTGCAGATTTATTTAAAGAATTTTTCGTAAATATGTTCTTGAGAGTTTGTAAAACAAATAGCTGAATTTTCATTTTTATTTATCTTTCCTGCAATCATTATTTAAATCACACTAAGCAAAATTGTCATTCTAAAGAAGATTACTGCATATGTACCTAAAAATGGAAAAGACGCGACTACAGCCTGCTTTATGCCATTCTCCTTTATCCTTGATATTTTTGGTAAGAGAGGTACACAGGAAAAAGCTACAATTAAACTTAAAAATACTGACATTTCTACAACTAATTTATAAAAATAGAAACAATAATAACCTGCATCGTGATAGAAAGGCTACGCCCAAAAATTTGCATAATTTTTATAAATATAAAACAACACGTGTTGCAACGTATTATACAACAACATAAACGAGTCAACCAAAAATAAATTGCATTTAAATAGAATATTAAAAAAATAAAAATAGCACAATCTGTTTCTACTTTTGATTTTTAAAGCGGTTTTGTGTTACGAGAACACAAAATTAGCATTTTTATGGTAAAAAAATAAAAACTATAAAAAGCTGATGTAGGATACACACGTTCTACTATAAAAATAATCTAAAAACTCACCTGCCGAACTGCATACAACATTTTAATTTCTTCTTTATTTCTTTGTTTTCCACAAATACTTTTAATTACTTTTTAAATACACTTTAACTCCTATACTTTATTACTTACGAACACTTTTTTTTTAACTAACTATCAGTCATATTCTTTACCTTTGTATTAGTATATAATTCACTATATAATATTCTTTCTCTCATGTTATAATACGGTGTTATTCATAAACAATATCATCTGGAAAAAATATTATTTGTTGTCACTTAAGTCAGTAAAAAAATTGTATTTCGTAAAAAAAAAAAAAAAAAACCGTGAGTGAAAGTTGTCTATGAAACAATTTTTTTTTCTATTTAGGCAATGACGGAAATATCTAAATATAAGAAATAATATATTGTGGTGTTTTTCCCACACTAGTCTAGTCTACGAGAGGTTGAGTAAACATAAAATTATCTAGATCAAAACGAGATTAACATCATTGGTGTATTTTTTATTTATCTTGTTTTCCAAACTGAGCGGCATTTTAATTGTCTGTTATTTTTTTTTCCTTTTATTTGCAATATTTTGCAAAATAAGTGTACAGTTATTAAGTTAGTAAGTTAACCGGTACAGTTATTTTTTGTCTTTCACTCATGACAGTACTGACAGACTCCTAACTTAACTAAGAACTTAACTAAGGTTGGATAATAATCATCTCTATGCAAGTATGATTCCGTTATGAATTTCTCATAAACCTCATTTGCTTTTATTTTTTTCTTTTTTCGAAAAGATGTTTTGGTTTGCCTTTTAAAAGAGAGAAACCTGTCTAGGTTTGCCATGATTTATCTACTTGGGCAGTCACTCTATGTAAAAACTGGTCGTCAGCTGAATCCAGGTAGATTGAAAGTTCAACTCAACAAATGGAGAAAATGTTAGGCAGAAAATGATAATTTGCAAAAAAAATGACGAAATGCTGCCTTAGAAAAAAAACATGGCAAAGTTCTGGTTAAAAATGCATAAACATTAAGGTACGTAAATTACTGAATAATTATATCAAAACGTTTCTGTACCATTTGGGTACAAAAACATTTTAAGAACCTCGATATTGTCGCTTATAACATGATCTCTTCCTTAATTCTTGTAAAATAAATAACACAAAAAAGCTTTTCAGTAAACATATTAATTAAAACCATTTTCAACAAAAACCTTAAAGAAATTCTTTAATATTTATTACATTTGAATAAATAGCAAAAAGCCTTCATTGTCTGAAAACGTAAGTTTTGCCTCTGTAAAGCGTCCACCCGCCCCACTGTTCAGTGACGGCGGCGACATCAAAGAGCGACCGACCAATGGGAACGCTGCGCTGAAAAGAGACACGCCCACCCGCTATAAAGAGACCGCACCGCCTTTGATGTACACCGAATTTTATATAAAACAGGTTTATATTAACGGTACAGGCGATAATATTGGAGGTACCTAATGTTTTGAACTGCGTTTATTCGGGTTATATTTGCTGAAAATGGCGTCTAAACTTGGTTAAAAGGACATTCTTTGTGATCCTAACTGAAACTATAAATCTTTCATAAAATAAATGCAATCTGACTCGAGAACTAGTCCTTATTAATAAGTCTCTTTAATAAACAGCTGTATTGGCAATCAAAGATAAGATTGAAGATGATATCAGAATCATACATCTTTGTGTTATCTTATCAATCCAAAATACAACTGTTTTGTTTCCTGATAATTTTGCACACTTGTACAATATTCGCACGACTATCAAATTATAATAAATATGTATTTAATACGATTATTTTCAACAAAACTACGTCAAAGAAAACGAATGTGCCGATAATAACTTAACCCTCACATTTTGAAACGTCTCTTATTTCATTGAAACGAGATTGACAAATAAGGCTATGCTCATTTAGATTTAATTTATATATAGCATTGATCTCATCTGGTACACAAGCAAATACGCAATGATTAATTAACAAGCAAGGCTGATGTGAGAGCGACATTGCGACTAGACTTATCGCTGGGTCTCTAGAAAGATTCTATAACACCTCACTTTGTCGTCCACTGCTCTTCACACTCATTCTTCTTACTTTTTCTTTTTTTTTAAAAAACGTTTATCCACACTAGGATTTCTCCTGTATCGTGGGTGCGTTTACAAACATTTAAACTCACACACACAAACAGCCAGACCCGAAACAACTATCTGCATCATACAAATATTTGTTCCGTGCGGGAATCGAACCCGCGACACGCAGCGCAGCAGTCAAACGCTTAGCCACTGCGGCAATCGTGCCGTCAAATTCATACTCATTCATCACTGGACTCCACAATCACACACTATTTAACTCTATCGCCTCTCTTTGAGTTACGAGCCATCTTGCAAAAACCATCGCTTCATCTAACCATACATTATTTGCAGAGCAGATGCAGTTCACAAAATGGTGGGAAGCCGATATTATAAGAAAAGACAGAGACGCATGGCATCTTCGGAGACGGCCTTTATCCACCTGGGGTCCTTCATCATCATTTTCCTGCCCTTGCCCTATTCTATTTGGGGTCAGCGCAGCTCCAATTAGAGCCAAATAAAAAAAGACAGAGACGCATGGTCATTTTCAGAGACGCCCTTTAGCCACTTCTGGTCCTTCATCATCATTTTCCTGCCCTTGTCCCATTCTATTTGAAATACACACGTTTTCTTCTTCCATTCTCCCCTATCAGACGTCACGGTATCATTTACTCCTTTCAAGGAGAACGGAGGAAATGATGCCGTGACGTGACATATCCTTACACAATCTATCCATCTCTTCTTTGACCTTTCTCTGGCTTTCCGTCATTCAACATTCAGATCCATCACTCTTTTAGTCACATGTTATTCGTCGCTCCTCATACCTGCTAGAAAATTACTAATACAACGTATAATACAATACATACCTGTTAGAAATTAAGACACAGGCTTTTTGGTGGTACTGTGTGACTTTTGGCCTTCCGTGTCATCATCTCCCTTCCCCATCACCAAGACAAAAATCTATGCACTCTTTTACTTTCCAAGAAACATGCTTAATTGAAGCATTGGTGAAGAACCACCAGCCTCTTTCTCACTTTCCTATATTATATCGTTACTTTCTGGGTTCCTCTTAAAGTCCCGAAGGTCTGAAGACAGCCTGGGCTAACTTACACATCTAAATATTCTATGAAGGACGTCTATAAGCTATAAGGAAATTAGGAAAAAATAATAATGATATCAACTCGACTCTCAAAACTATAAATTAGATCGTAAAACGAAATTAGACATCCACTCTTATTATTTTTATGATAATCCTGTAAAGTATTAATATACTTGCTTATAACTATGATGATGACTACGATGATTAAAAAAAAAGTGTTATTCTAGACTATAATCTACCTCTGTGCCAAATTTTGTTCTCTCTGTTCAAAATCCGTTCAGCCGTTAAGAAGCGAAATAGTAACAAACTTCCATACATCCATCCATCTTTACAAATATTCACATTTATAATATTATATATAGTTGTAGTAGGATATAGCTCGATTTGCCCACACCTTGTACGAGGCAACCTGCTCTGTGACTTCGACCTTAAGTATTTGAAGGTTTCTGTCTTCCTTGACAGAGTTTATCTTAATATCTATAACGAATTCAGACCACTTCTGTAAATGTTTTCTATGACGCAAATAAATAGGAAGACGGAAATAGTATTTGCCTAATAATCGTAAAATAAAATGTTATTCGCCTACCTACTACATATTTAACTTTACCAGATTAAGAAATCGTGATATAATTTCTTTAGTCTAAAGCAATATTTTAGTAACCAGACATGGTGGAAAAACCATCAGAACTGATACCATGAGCAGTTTTTTTTATCCGACTGCGAGCTAATAGCATGATAACGTTATTTATTAAACCACAATTTAAGCTATCATTGTAATTAAAGCCAAAACGCAAGAAGATCGTACAATTTATAGCTCACATTACTCTATCAAACAAAACCAATTACACCGAATACATAAAATTAATAAGCAAGTAAAGTAATAATAGTAAAAAGTAATCTACATTTTAAAAATGATCTCGATGCAGTTATGTTGTTTGGACCATTGCAGCATCGGCTATCTCAACAATCGCGTCAATAAACACTAATAAATAATACATAAGTTTTAGACTTAAAAGATGTGCATGCACGTCATACGCATACGTAATAAACCGAATAAATAAACTTAACGATGCTCTAATAAACATGAATGATTAATTATTCAATTCAATTCAATCAATTAGAATTAATCGATAATTTTGTTAGGTTGGCCAAAACTTAATTTAAAAAAAAGCAATTTGTTCAAGATTTAACCGAGATTCGAAATCTTTTCTTTAGTCTAGCATCTACATATTCATTTCCCAAATATGTTGGGGTCGGCTTCCAGTCTAACCGGATGCAGCTGAATACTAGAACTCCACATGGAACGACTGCCTATCTGGCCCCCACAACCCAGTTGGTACTGGGTAACACAATGCTGGCTAGTAAGACTAGTAGGCAGACTGTTGGGGCCCTGAATTATTTAGAGAGGACTTATTTATGGTTTATTAAATGACAACCTGATTTCAGCCATTTATTTAAAATTGACAGATATGACTAACATGAGAACAGAGTTTAATCAACTTGAATGTAATAAATTGATCAGACCTTCGTTTAATTTATTTGAATATGCACGATATTTCACTAAAATTAGTCTGTATCTAGCCAGCTTTAAATAAACGTGAGTGTATTGAAATAAATATTAGGTAGCTATATATTTGAATACCTACCAGTTCTCAAAATTACAGAATTTAGTAAAAATAATTGGCATTTAGAGCTTTGACAACTCACCAGTTTTTTTTTATATTTAGCTAATGAAATTGAAAGAGATATGTTGAAAAAGAGATAATGTTGCATTTGGCTTATACAGTTTGATCATGTTTTGTAAAGGACCTAACTGCAAGAAAAACTATCAACAATTATTAGTGTGTCATTATTATATAGGTCAATCTAAACACATCATAAACTGGGTTTCTGAGTGAAGCTGTCAAAATGTAAACTTAAGTCAAAATTATAAGGTTTTTTTTACCTGGTCTTCTGATATAGGTACCGATAATACTAAACGATATTTCTTTTAGTAAAAGTAAGTTATAAATAATCAAATATATTATATGTATAAAAATCAAGATATTCACTAATGACGTTAAATATTTTTGTACTTTAATAGTCTTATGCACGAATTCAAATTTTATGAGCAATAAAATAGCAATTTTCATGAATAATAATCAATTTTGACATATATTGCATAAAATTTCGTACAATGGTAGGTAATATTACACCTAACAATTATACCCACGACTTTACAAGAGGCAGCGGCTAAAAATAAATTCCAAAAATATAAATCACTAATAATTTTTAGATAAAAATCTAGTAACTAATGCTTCATTAAGTTTTATGTTACTGTAATGAATAATATATTGTTTTTTGAACATTATGTTCATAAGTCACGCAGATAAAATTGATCATTTATAGAAAATGGAAACTTAAAGACGTCATGCGGATGAATAAGGTTATAAAGAAAGACCCATTCTACTTAGAAGGTGATGAAAAAGTTATAAAAATACCAAAAACGTTTACATACTATTTTTGATAGACAAAAACGTCCATTCTATTGCGCACAAATCAATATTCACACTTATAAAAATTCTAAGTTTTTCATTTGTAAAGTTCTTTTTTTAATCAACCACAGAGAACCAAGAATAATTCACATAAATAAAAAGCACGTAAAAAGTTTCGTAATTCAAAAAATACTTTCGCGATTTTCCGCGCGTCTCTTATCAGCTGTCAAAAGAGGCGCTGAAAAGCGGGCGGCTGTGATTGGTCGAGCCGCTGATGAGCGACGCTGTGATTGGTCGCCAGTCGGCGCACATGAGCGACACACCACGTGCTTATAAGTTCCGTCGTGGAAATTCAAACTTTTCACGATACGCGAAGTATTGCGTTCCATTATTTTGAATACATTTTCCGTTCTGTTTTATATTTCGACTTGATTTAAGTTTAGTAAATTGTTAAAAGCGAGTAAAAAGACTATATTCATGAAGATGGTAATTATTTGTATGCCGAAACAACATATTTTTTACAATATAATTTATTTATTTTTGATTTTCTTTTGTTCATAAATCACTGTTTATTAAAAACAGTGTTTACTACTGCTTATTAAAAAAAAACTGTGGCGAATAAAAACTTTTTGCTTTGTTTAAAAATATTTTATAATAATTTATGAAAAGGCCAGAAAATGTTACTATATTATTTGAAAGTGTAGCGAAAAATATTTAAAACCGCGACCCTCCACCATTGATCACTATTTTAAAACTTACGCGCTCGCCAGTTGTCCTCAAAAACTCATTTCACTCACGGCAACAACAAAATGTTTAACATAAAATAAAAACAATTAACAAACAATAAAAAACGAACACTTTACAGCGACTAAGTATACCACTCATAAGTACCGGTGCACTGCAGTTTCAGATGCAAATTATTTACACCGCTGCAGCGCGATGCATTCTACACAAAATTTACTAAAACCAACCACTGAACACCATTAAATTAGTATTCCAACCCTATACGCCGTTAATGTTTATATTTAAAAAATATTTGCTTGGAAAAGCGCGTCTAAACAATACACAACAGCCTGCGACGCCGCAGCATCAACAATGCAAGGGCGAAATAAGCAAGAAATATTTAACTACCGAAGAGGGGTGGGGCGGGCACTGGCCCACAGTATTGGAGCTACGCCTGTGGTAGTTATAGTTTACGTGATACACAGCTCAAATACAAATAATATAAACATTACAGCGGAGCATGCGCCGTAGCAACAGACAGGGACGAAGCGACACTCGCCGTCAAAACTAAACGCTTACTAATAACATTTTTCAGCGATTCGAGAACGTCACAAGTAAATTTATTACTTTGAAACTAACATTCGTATCATAATAGTGGTGTTGAATCACATTTTTATAGATTAATTTGCATATTTTTGACAGGAACGCGTCGTTGTGAGACAGCATCGCACGCATGCGCGTCGCTGGGCGCAAGAATGTTATTGACGATGCAAAATGTTTATTTTTTGACGCAACACCGTGCTGGCTGTTTCTGCGTGGAACGGAACGCTTGCAGCCATTTTGGAAAATGGCTACGCTACAACGAAACAAGAAATTTTGTAAGCGTGAAAAATTTGAATGAAATATAGGTTACGTTTAGGTGATGGAAGCTGAGGTAATCCTAGTAAAGTAAAAGATAAGAATGTAATTAGTTTTTAGCGCCGCAGTCGGGACTTTGAGCTGGATTTATTTCAATTATAATCCGATATGAAAGTACAGCGCATGCGTGCGGCATTATTTACACCGAAGCGAGATTTCACGTTCCCAGCGTTTAGGAAAATATTTGAAAATGAAAAAGATTTCATCATTTGTTGTTTTAAAAATAAATTAATTAAATGTGATGATTTTAAAACCGGACAACAATCGTTTTCACGGTTTTAATCATCAATGTTAACGACTTATAGTTATTTATGGATCAAGTGAGTTTTGTTTTATTTATAGTCATACCACGTTTGAAAACTAAGTTGGGTCTATTAACTAAATGGTAATTTGTATTGAATTTGCATAAAAATGTTGGTAAAAAGATACGCAGTTTTAAATATTCGTTTATTTATCTTAACTTCCTATTTACGTACTTTAATCCTACTATCCTGCTTTAATATTATTAATATTATAAATGCGAATGTTTGCGAGGATACATGCATGGATGTTTGTTACTCTTTCACATCAATACGGCTGATCGGATCTTGATGAAATTTGGTACAGAGGTAGATTATGGTCTGGAGTAACACATAGGATACTTCATATTCGAAAACACGCGGGCGAAGCCGCGGGCGCCAGCTAGTAACATATAAAAATGTCATCACTATTATAATATTAACAAGCGTGTTTTCCAAGAACAAACAAAAAAAAGCCTGTATTTAATAAAATAGGCTAGATAAATCAGGGGCGACCTAAAAAACTCTAACACCAGGTTATGCATTAACCAGGCGATAAGGAGATATCGCGGCATCCAAACATAAAGAGCAATAGAAAGAACATGGTTGAGTTTCAGAGAGTCAGTACTAGACCGCCCCCTCTCCGCCCAGAGCGGAGGAAAATATTTGATGAGGCTCATCATCTGCTTCGCCTATCCCCAGCTATTATGAGGTCAGCTTCCAGTCTAACCAGATTCAGTTTAATACCAGTATTTTATAAAGGAATCTTTGAAGTATTTTTTTACATATTATCCCTAACAAACTAGACTTTTGTGTTGTTCTGAGTTTGTGACCTTCTATCTTATTTTATTAGCTTTACCGTAGTTTGCAGCTAAACTTGTCCATGTCCATTATTTTCCATAATAGATGGACACCCGGTTAACACTACTGACTGTTTTAACCCTAACCTAGTCAAAATTCTTAAAATATTCTTTAAACCTAGACCTTGGACTCACATAAACTCTTCGGTATTTTATTGCAAAAATATGTGTGTCGTGACGATCAGAATTAGCTCAACTACTAGTTCGGACAAGGCCAGTCGGTTCCGTATAATTTGCATATATCATGGTTTCTATTAAACAAACAAAAGCCTCTTAAATGTCATACGCATTCAAATATCGAAACCTGTTTTATTACTCCTTTTTTTAGTTTTTTTTTTTGTGTAGGTCGCGTGCTGTCTTGCGAATTATATGAATGATTTTGTTTTTGTTAGTATTTATGATTATAGTATTGTTTTGTTGATAAGTCTGTATTATAATGTGTGAATCACCTTTATACGTGATTTTGTATTTTTACCAAAGTAATAAAATAGGAGCTCGAGGGGAGCTCGTGGCTAAATAATAGCAGCGGCTCGGGTCAATCTTTAGGTTAAGCCGCGCTTGCCTAGGTTAGTGTGTAGATGGGTGACCACCCGTTACATACCGGGTATCCTCCGTGCTTCGGAAAGCACGCTAAGCCGATGGTCCCGGCTGTCAAAGTGTAGATCTTTGAGATTATTATTTTATTAGTATTATTTTAGATTATTTTTGAGATTATTATTTTATTAGTATTATTTTAGTATTATTTTATTTTACTTTTTGTAAAGTAAGCAATGACTTATTGTCGGGCCTACGCTGTCCTCTCATACTTAAGTGCTAACGCTGTAACAACAACATTGTAAAACCAAATGATTTTAAAAGAGTAACTATGGAGTTTCTTGCCGGTTCTTCTCCATAGAAAACGACCAACCCGAACCGTGCATCTTTTCTCGACGTTTTATAAGTGCCCATGTAGGCCTATGTGAAATAAAAATATTTTGATTTTGATTTTGAGTCGTTACAGAAAGTCAATGTTCCGAAAGTCTGACAACCAGTCTTAAAGTCGGGAAGCCAACCCCAACGTAGTTGGGAAAAGGCTAGGCAGATGATGACCAAACTAATAAAATAAACTCCCAAACCCATCGAAAATGTATAAAACAGTGATCCTAATAAAAAGAAAAACCGTAAAAAAGTTCTAAATAAGTCCTAACTCAAACTACACTGATTTTAAATTAAAAACGCTTAGTAGTTTCCTCTGCAATTGAAATAAATATCTAAACTAATTATGATTTACATAAATTACTAATTTCATCACAACAACTTCATGATATACAGAACATTTATTTACGGAACATATTTATTATTATTGTATCAGTCATATTATTATCAATAATGTCATATTATCAGTGCTGACGTATTAATTTATTACTATTCGCTGACGTACATGTATAACTTTATTTTTATACTGAGGGAACTGTCGTAAATTGGCATTAACGTCCTTCTCTTGAAGGTAAAATTATGTTGATAATCTGATAGAGAATTCAAGATTAGCCAAACAATATATTTTGCCTTCAAAAGTTACACACAAAAACACATGTTATTAAAAATTCTTCACATATTTTCAATTTTCCTGAATTTGATTTTCTAATGAAAATTTTTCTTGTCATAAAATTGTTCGCCGACGAAGAACGGTGTGAATGCAGCCAGTATACCAATGGGCCAGTGACATTTTTATTGGCCGATGATTTAATGTCTATCGATTGTGGCTCCACTATTCATTCGAAGGGAAAAAGTATTATTCGAGGTCCCTTATTTATAGGGACCTGCCAGGACCTGCTAATGACTGGCGGGAAAAACTTCAGGATTTAGCTGACGTGAATTGTTCTGAAAAATTGGTTAGTTATTATAAGAAAGAGGGAATTTTTAATTATAGAAGGCAGCGTTTATTTATTGTATCGTTAATCTATCACTGAATATTTGAATTATAAAAATATTCAAACGTTTTATAGATTCTGATTGGATTTGTTAATTAGTCTATCATTTAAATAAAAAGAAATACGAAGGAGTATCGTAGCATCTACCATAAACTAAATCCAAAAATAATCAGCTCAAGAAAAAAGAACCCGCATTGAAAAATCGAACACCGAGCGCTCCAAGAAAATAAATTTAAAAAATCAATTACAGCGAATACAATCGCCAATATTCTCGACACGCAGAACTAAAAAAGGTTTCTCAGTGTAAAAAAATAATTAATTAAAAGTTTTCAGCGTTGGGTTTTCAGACGCGAACTGATGAGCGGGTGGGCGGTCGCCCCGCCTACTGAAAAGCGACGCCCAGCCGCGCTGTACAGCGACCTCCTACCGTACCATGTCTAGGAGATGGATTCCACTTTGGAATCATGATATAAGATCCGATATAGCAGTATTGGTCCTATTTTTCTTGTTCTCTTAACGAAAAAATTGAAAATAATGCCATTTGTAGCACTGAAGTTTCATGTTCGGATCTTTTGCTATTCTATAACAATTTATGTTCAAAGTTATTGTAGGTCACTAGGTTTTAATTCTTTTTTGTACATGTTTTTTATGCCTTGTCGTATTTTATAAGAATAAAAAAGTCTTAACAAATAATAAACAAGAATTAAACGAATAATTAGATGGAACGCCATTTTTGTAGACTAGTTATTTAAAACTAACGAAACTGTATATTGTTTGCTGTCCAGTTCTACATTTTAAGACAAGCTACATAAAACTAAGTAATATTTTAAGCTTGCCTACTTTAAATTATTTGTAGAGTACATTGGTAAACCTGCATTCGATACTATTAATAAGTTTTCATGCTTCATATTTAATAATACAATTTGATTGCTCTCAAATCCTATGAATTATTTTGATATTCTTTCGGAAGCCCATTTTCAACAATATACTCTTAGACATTTTTCTGGCAAATATGATACTCAAATAAAACTATCAAGAGATAGTGTTAAACTTTGTCCCACTAGCTCCTTTCCTAGCCTTTAATGGCGCTGAAATCGTAATATAACCATGCTCCTCTGGTCCGGACAATAAACTCTATACTTACGTATTATATGAGTAGAAACTAGAGCGGTATTACTGCCACCCCCCAGTGGGGGTACCGCGAGTTTTTGTACCTTTCAGCATGGTAGTACTAGGTATGCTTTATAGCGGAGTTTCAGTTTTGTGGCGAGAATTGTTCACCAGTAACTTATAATGGACTGGTAGTTCAGTATAGTTTTAGTGAAATGTTGCTTTTCAGGTTGTCTATAGAGTTTGTAAAACCTCTTTTGTTTGCAAACCTGCATGGAGGGCCAACGATACGTTGTTCTTTTTTTGAAAATGGTTCATGTTATTTACACAGACTGTGCGATCTTAAGTTTAAAAAAAATAGAATACGAAATCGTAAAAAGATTTCTTGCTGCTGTTACTTTTTAATCTTATACTTTTATGGTTTTGATGCAATAAAGTAGCTTATTTTTAATCATCAAATGACTTCTCCCGCTCTGGGCAGAGTAGAAGGGAGTGTAAGACTTTTACTGGTTATAACCCATCTATAGTCCAGTTTTATCGGTATCTCATTATAAAAACCAGCAACCCCGGTAGGTGATGGCCTTGGCAGGCCCTCTATTTTGCTGACAACTCTTTGAAGCGCGCGTGAAACACGAACGCGCCGTCGATACGGTCTGTTGAAGTAAGCGTTAAATCCTACTTCCAACGAAGAGAAAGAAATACTCTCACAAGAAAAAAAGCTAATCCGATTTAAATTAAATTTTATCACACTGATAGGTGAACCTGGAATATCACATAAGCAATTTTTAATCCCTGCTCACTTGAGATAAATTTCAACGTCCATGCGGAAAAAGCCGCGGTCAGCATAGTTTTGCATGTTACAATTTTATCATATTGGGTTAATTCATCAGGTTATTAGCAGCCACGGGGTCTAAAATAGTGTTGGGTTAATAGGCCCGCCCCCTATTACATGAGAATCAAACATAACTGACGAAATGTGTGTATTATACGGTAAGTACACCTCCATCTAACCCTTCGTGGAATTACAGGCGACATCTTACTTCTTACTTATATTATAAATGCAAATATCTGTGAGGATGTATGGATATTTGTTACTCTTTCACCGTCAAAACGGCAGAACGGTTCTTGACGAAATTTGGCACAGAGGTAGATTATGGTCTGGAATAACACATAGGATTTTTTTTCAATATCAACCAGGAGAAACCGCGGGCGCTAGCTAGTGTTATAATCAAATTGCGCTTACTTAGAACTAAAGCTAATCGTTTTTGATGAATTTTGGTACAGAGATAATTTTAGGACTCTGGAGATGGAAAAAGGCTAATTTTAAAAAAAAGTGAAATAAGGGAAAAAAAGAGGGAAGAAAATGGGAGAGAAAGATATTTCTTTTTCGATCATCACGCTGGTTCTAGTTAACGTTAGCCCAAAGTATCTATGCCACGCGGACGAAGTCGTAGGCGGAAGCTAGTTATAAAATAAATAAAAAGCTTTTCTTAGGTGATTGGATCAAGGGCCTGATTCAGAAGACAGTACTCTTCGATACGGCCCGCATTGTGAGGAGGTTCCTGTCTCTGGAACCCTAATCACCGTTAGCTAGGACCCTGCTCCCAGTACCGGCTTAATCTATTTAGGTATATATTAATAAATGTTTTTTTTATTTATTATATTTTTTTAAATTATTTTGAAAAGTAATTTTATGAAGAAAAGTGAATAAAGGATGAAATAAAAGAAGATACAGAAATGACCGCGAAAATTTAACCCCAAATAGGGTTGTAAATAACTGCAACTAATGACATTTCGGTAATAAAGGCTTTTATTGCAACTGTTAACGGTAATGGGTTCACGGGACGTCAAAATGTCGCGATGAAAGCAGTTTTTTACGAGTTTTATCATCGGTAAGAAAGACACGTTTATTGGACAATTAATTTTAAATGATGGTTTTAAGGTTTACATTAGCAATGGTCATAATAATACAGAGCTAGCAGTTCTACCCGTTGCTCAGCTTCTAACTGTTTTAGCATGATGATAATATAGGCTATTATATTTTACTAGCTGTTCCACGCGGTTTCACCCACGCACTCAGCACCTGTTGGTCGTAGCGTGATGTTATATAGCCTATAGCCTTCCTCAAGAAATGGACTATCCAACACTAAAAGAATTTTCCAATTCCAACCAGTAGTCCCTGAGCAAACAAAACAAACTCTTCAGCTTTATAATATTAGTATAGAAGTATAGATTTCTTGACAAAATATTTTTAATTCGCACCTGGCTAAAATCATTTCAACCAAATAAACTCTTCAGCTTTTTATCCTACTAATATTATAAATGCGAATGTTTGTAAGGATGGATGAATGTATGAATGTTTGTTACTTTTTCACGTCAAAACGGCTAAACGGATCTTGCTGAAATTTAGCACAGAGGTAGATTATAGTCTGTAATAACACATAGGATAGTGAAGAAATTATCGAAAAAAAAGTATCCTATGTGTTATTCCAGACTATAATCTAACTCTGCATCAAGATTCGTTGAGCCGTTTTGACGTGAAAGAGTAACCAACATACATACATCCATCCTCACAAACATTTATAATATTATATAGTAGGATTTGTAAACGTCCTCAAGCCGCTTTCTATTATTAGCCGTATCAAGTACATACAAACCTTTTTAAAAGAGGTTTTAAATACAAAATGATCTAACAAACAAATAAGGGCTGCTCACCCCTCTGGCCCTGGTCTTAGCGTGAAGGTTGAATGTCAATATGTCAAGAGGATTGTCTTCATTGAAACTTTCGGGAGTAGCTATTCATTCCTTTATGAATAAACATGTTTGATTTGACGGCAATGGTTGGCGCAGTGGCCGAGCGATCGACTACTGACCTGGGTGATGTGGGTACGATTCCCACTCGGAACAAATATTTGCAACTGTAAAGTTGTACTTACCACAAAAGGTAGTTGCACCATTGGTGTCTGGAACAAAATAAATACGTACAATTAAAGATCTATAGTAATTAAAGTATTGGCAGAAACAGCGCATTAAAGCTTCAATGTCTGTAGCCCGTAGCGCGTAGTAAGGTCACCGTAGCGCGGGCCTGTGGACGGTGAGCAATGGGTAGCTCACCGTCTGATCATCTATTGACAACGGTGCGTTTGTGTTTCACGCGCGCCTCAAAGAGATGTCAGCAAAGCAGAGGGGCTTGCCAGGGCCTCCGCCTGCCGGGGTTGCGGGTTGTTCGAAAGAGATACCGCGGCCCCGGAACGTAAAGGGCAGTTGAAGGAACATGGGTGGGTTTTAGTCAGCATAAGTCTGACACTCCCCCCCCCGCTCCGCCCAGAGCGGGGGAAGGTATTTGTTGATTACCCACCCCCCAAAAAAAAAGTCACCGTAGCGCGTAGTAAGGTCACCGTAGTGCGTAGTAGGGTTTTCGTAGTCTGCCGTAGGCTTCGTAGCAGAGACTTAACGATTGCACTCGTGGTGAAAAAATATCGAAATATTCGATATTTTATTTTTAGGGCTATGTATTTCTAAACATAATAGTAATTTCTGAACATTGAACAATGCTGCAGTTACCTAAATAAGACTTCAAATCCTTTTTAATTTTCCTCTCTTTTTTGATTTAGCAGACGCGTAATCATACCTGCTTTTTACCATTTATTCTTAACTAGATGAAGCCGTATACCACTATAAGGCTTGGGCCGACTGTCTAGGACTTCTACAACCCAGTTATTACTAGGTAATATATCTATACTAATATTATAAAGCTGAAGAGTTTGTTTGTTTGTTTGAACGCGCTAATCTCAGGGACTAATGGTTGGAATTGGAAAATTGTTTTAGTGTTGGATAGTCCATTTCTTGAGGAAGGCTATAGATAGGCTATATAACATCACGCTACGACCAACAGGTGCTGAGCAGCGCGGGTGAAACCGTGGGGAACAGCTGGTTCTTGATAAGACTGGTTGTCAGACTTTCGGGGAACTGACTAACTGTAACGGCTGAATTCTCGAGACATGATATTTTCCTTTACTAAGCCAATAAAAGCATTTACACCAAAGACAACAAGTCACCAATAATATTTATTAACTAATATTACCTACTTACCTATATTCAAAAACATACGCATGACAGATAAGATTACCTTAAAGTTTATCAATAAATAAAAAAATATTATGAAATAAAAAAAAAAACATTTTATAAAAACTAGGCCGAATTTAGAACTGTCGGAGAAAACTAGTCCAATTTGAACTTAAGCATCCTTGACTCTTAAAGCCAAGATAAAATGGTACATTCAAGTACATATGTATCTATATTTTTTATAAACTAACAAAGAGCTCGTTTACACTACATTAATAAATAAATACGTCATTCGTGTACATTAAATAAGATAGCGAAATACTTCGGGTTTCCTTGGAGTTATTATGTATTTAGATAATTATGAAATATCGATGTTTGCGTCATTGTGATGGCTACACATAGTTTCCACTATATTTCGTTTTTTTTCTCTTGGCAGTAAGGGTGCAAATAGCTATGCTCTCTTATAAACCAGAGAATATTTCAGTGTTTTTTTATGCGACCTTTTTTGTTCTCATTTGAGAATAAGCCCCTATACTGCGCCACCGTCCTTACGGGACACGGAAGTTTCGGGAGGTTCCTGCACATTATCGGGAGGGAGAAAACGCCCGGGTATCACCTATGTGATGATCACCCGGAGGACACGGTGGAGCACACAGTGGCGGTCTGCCCAGCTTGGGCACTGCTATGTCCTCGTAGAAGCTATCGACCGGCGCGAGAGGAAATGGGAAGCGTTCACCTACTTCTGTGAAGCAGCCATGCTAGCGAAGGAGGGGGGCCAGTCGTTTGAAGGAGAAAATCTCAAACCAACCCAGCCGCTGCGGGAGACGATCCAGGTGTCTGACGCCACGAAACGACTCTTGGACAGCGAAGGTACTGGTCTGTGGGCGGTGCGCTATGTATATCTCACCATTCGTTCGTCTAGTAACGACATACCGTAAAGGAGATACCGCGGCCCCGGGACAAAAGGGCAAAAAGGGAACATATAGGTATGTATTAGTCAGTGAAAATCTGACACACCCCCTATCCAGAATAGTTATCATTAAAAATGCTATAGGTACTAGAAACTTCGATCACTTACAGCAACTTTGACACTATTTATGTATATATTGAATACAAGTTTCGTATTAATTACTAGTCCTTTTGTGCAAAAATTCGCAAGACACGGAGACAAACTCATTATACCGTTAGCTGTAGCTGATAAATATGTAGTTTATAGATAGTTCTGTTGTTTTTGTTTGCCTGCGTTATCTACTCCAGTGATAGGCTCTTCTGTAAATAAAGATAAGCACTACTCATAAGATAACGACTCCAATCGGATGGACTAGTTCGTTGTGCTGGTTTTCTTGCAAATTTCGTGCAAATTTTTTTTAGACTAGGTACTGTCTTTGTTTTAAATACCTGTAGACTAATTGACATGAGTTAAATTAGGTCAAAGTGGCAATAGATCGGGTTCTGAAGAATAGAAAATGGCGAAGCGATAGGCCCAGAAGGACACGATGTGAATAGCTGAACTCTTACCAAAAGGAATGGTCCTAACTAGCCAAAGACAGAATAAAATAAAAAGAAAAAAGGAAAGTTTTTGCACTGCATCGGGACACATAATCAGGCTCATAATAAAATCCTTACTAATATTATAAGAGCGAAAGTGAGTTTGTTTGTTTGTTACGTCTTCACAACTAAATGGCCAAACCGATTTTGATGAATTGGTACAAAGATAGTTGGGACCCTGGAAACGGAAATGGCAGACATAAAAAGGGAGAAAGAGAGAAGAAAAGGGCAGAGAAAGATATATTTTCTTCGATCATCACGCGGGTTAAAGCTAGGGTTAGCCCAAAGTAACTATGCCACGCGGACGAAGTCGCGATTGTTACGTAAGTCACGTTTTTAGTGAAACGCTATAAGAGAAGAAGAAATGACGGATGGGCTATGAACAAGATGTTATGCCTAGAAAGAAGATGTCTGATTAGATAAAAACGACAAACTGCGCCATCACCAAATAAATTAGAATAAGGGCAGGAGAATGATAACGATAAAACTTAGTTTTATATTTAAGTTTTGGCAGTAATGTTGGTGGTCATAGTTTTAATATTTTGCATATAAGAAAAAACAGGAAAATTCTAGCAGAGATTTGTAGAAAAAAACTATCGAGTCACGCCTTTTCCAAATCTATGCATAACAGAAAAAAGGAAGTGAACAAATTCATCACGTTTAAGGCATTCTGATTTATTTCATCTAGTTCTAGGACTAAGTTAATACTCTGTAAAATGGTTTGTCATATTTCAGCAATGAAAAAGGATCATACTTACAACCAGTAAAGATAATTATGTTTGGTTTTCTTACTATTTAAAAAAACAATTGAACAGTTTTTAAGAATATATTTTGTCCCAAATAGATAACGAAAAAATGTATAGTTAAATATAGGTATAATAAGTTGACCAACAACATGCCAAAAATAATACCCTACCCTATCAGTTGTTTATACACAAAATTATCTGTGTAAATAAGTATTTTGATAACCGTTTATATCATAAAGCACTTAATATAAAATATAAGACATTATTACAGATTGAAATAAAGACCTTTGACAGCAGTTATACCTACTTCATTTATATTATAAAACTTGGAAACAACTTGATGGTCGTGATTTATATTTTAATCGACATACAAGTTGACATTGACCTGAAAATTTCCCAATAAAAAGTAAGTTAAGGGTTTTGATTTTCTTGGCCGGCCTAACTTCTGCCATTTTTGTTTTCCAAAAGTGTGGCCACTCATTAAACCTGTATGTATCGCAATAAACAAGTTTCGTTTGACCGCAGGGGGTCTAAAATGGTCACAGGTACATAATATTGTGAATAGTCACTTTGTAATCATTTTACAAATGGTAACGTTTTATACACATTATTAACCTACTAGATGGCGCCCTCGGCTTCACCCGCGTTATTTCGAAAAAGTATCATATGTGTTAATCCAGACTATAATCTACTTCTGTGCGAAATTTCATCTAGATCCGTTCAGCCGTTTTGACGTGAAAGAGTAAAAAACATCCATACATCCATCCATCCATCCTTACAAAAACCCCGGTTGTTTCGATAATAATTCTCTATCCTATATTAAATCTTAATGTTGTTTCGATTACAAACTGGAGTTGGGCAGGTTATCTTTCAACTGAGGTACGATGCAGCAGAAAGCCTTAGAAAATGTCGCATGTAACATAGGTACTGTCTCTCCTCCTTTTTTTATTTTTTTTGGGAGGAAAATCACCAAATAACTTTCCTCGCTCTGGGCGGAGCGGGGGGGAGTGTCAGACTTTTACTGACTGAAACCCACCCATGTTCTTTCTATTGCTCTTTACGTTCCGGGGCCACGTATCTCTTTCGAACAACGACCCCGACAGGAGTCTCTTCTCCTTTAAATCCATCCAAAGGTTGTCTTGAAAAGATCGCTTTTAGCGACAAGATCGCCCATTGCGTCACCCTAGTTGTAAACTGTTATTCTTGTAATTTGTATGGTGTACATAATAAACAATATTCTATGTATCTATTAATTCATGAATATTATTTTAGAAGATTTTGTGGATTAATAATTAAAGCCATTTGGGTCTATCTTCAGGTAGAGCCACGCTTGCATAAGTTGGTTTGTGGATAGTTGACCATCCATTACACATAGTACGTTAAGCCGTTGGTTCCGGCTATCAATAACAATTGTTAAAGGTAGTTAGTGACCTATTAGTCTGACAACCAGTCGTACCAAGGGTATCGTATTACCCAGCACAAACTGGGTTGTGGAGGTAAGACAGGCAGTCGTTTCATGTAAATAACTAGTACTCAGATGCATCCGGTTAGACTGGAAGCCGATCCCAACTATTGGGGGAAGGTCAAACAGATGATGATGTATGTAGTTTTTGACATTTGACCTTTCCTAAAATCGAAAAAATCTGCTTAGTCCTCCTTATCGTATTGTGAAGCTTTTGAACTTTAAAACTATAAAAAAAACCGGGCAAGTGTGAGTCGGACTCGTACACCGAAGGTTCCGTACAAACTTGCTACATAAATGGCCATATCTTTTGACTGCGTAGACTTAGAGATATGACTTTACCACAACTTCAAGGGACCACAGAGTTGACTATATGGTGTTAATTTCAACTCGATACCTTCACGCGTTTCCGAGTTAAAGTGTCTTGTCAGACAGACAGACTGACGAACAACAGAGTAATTCAATAAGGGTTCCGTTTAGGTATCCCTTTTGAAATAGCTACGGAATCTTAAAAATAAGCGTTTCAAGAAAGCTTGGTAACACCCTTTTAAAAACAAAAGCGAAGCATTTAATCTCAATAAAGGTAATGTCGCGAATATTTATAAAATAACATTGGGCTGTATCGCTGTGTGTGTGTATGTTAGCAATCGATTTTCTTGTTTATAATAATCGTTGAAAGCGATCGATATCGACACGGACCGTTCTTGTTTAGATTTTCGCTCTTCTCGGTTTATCGACGTTTACTTTTGTTAAAATTGTTTTTTTTAAACAAGGTGGGTGGCGAGCGGTTTTTTTTTAATTGTTATTGTTAATTGATAAAGGTGCGTTAGTTGCGGTTGTGGGTTTAAAATTAAAAATAAATTGTTTTGGTTTTCAGGTGTTTGTTTTGAATACTGAACTGCTTTTGTGGATGAAATAGTAATTATTTAATAGCATTAATTAGTCCATGAATTTGGGTTACAAATATTTACGTTATTTATCTAGGTGCCTATCCTTACTAATATTATAAAAGCGAAAGTGTGTTTGTTTGTTACCTCTTCACCCTTTAATGGCTACACCGATTTTGATGAATGTTGGTACAGAGATGTGTAAATGTTTTTATTTAAAGTGGGATGTCAGGGAGAAAGAGGGAAAACTTAGCGTTGCTATTACAAATCAATAAGGCGCAAGGGGAACTGTGTTACCCCGAATTTAACGCGAGCGAAGCCGCGGGCAAAAGCTAGTATAAAATAATTTTGTTTATTCTCAACTTTAAAAGCATTAATTTCAATTAGACCATTACAGGCACTTTCGAATGTCATAAAAACAAAAAATTATGCTGCTACAGTCCCAGTCACAAGACATAATAACTTGCGAAAGTACTGTAAATGTCCATTCCAAAGCGCATAGATCTCTATGGAGAAGAAACTCCATAGACACTCATTTAAATCATAGTATTTTACAAAATCATGGATACGTCATTCACGTTGAGATTGTACAATATTAAAAAAAAACATTGCCTCACACTAGAAATTTCTCCTATATCGTGGGTGCGTTTACAAACATTTAAGCTCACATACACAAACAGCCAGACACGAAACAACTAAGTATCTGTAGGTCACACAATTATTTGTTCCGTGCGGGGATCGAACCCGCGACACGCAGCGCAGCAGTCGATCGCTCAGCCACTGCGCCAACCGTGCCGTCGATCTACAGACCAATGTAAGGAAGCGCAGCTTGATAACTTAAAGATCATCGAGTTCTTAAAGTTAAATAACCCGATAAAATAGGATTAATAAGAGTACGCATCTATACTTAATATTATAAAGCTGAAGAGTTTGTTTGTTTGTTTGAACGTGCTAATCTCAGGGACTACTGGTTGGAATTGGAAAATTCTTTTAGTGGTGGATAGTCCATTTCTTGAGGAAGGCTATAGGCTATATAACATCACGCTACGACCAACAGGTGCTGAGCAGCGTGGGTGAAACCGCGTGGAACAGCTAGTATTAAATACTACGCCAGACGTTACATCGCTGACCATCGTAAATTCTGGGAATCCCAGACAAGCTCATTACTGACTGAATCAATATTTAACTGCTTAACACATAATACCACGCTTGTTCTAGCGGGTAGGTGGGTGGGCAGAGTTAGTTTAAGCGTTACTCGTAACGGTTCAAATTAATTAGGAAACTTTTTAGGAAAAATAAATAAGGTCTTCATTTGCTTGCTTACATTTTATAGGATCTTGAATTCGTTTTATTTTCCTGTTAATATTGATGCGAAAATTTGAGAGGATATAAGGATATTTGGATGTATGAAAGTTTGTTACTCTTTCATGCCAAGAACTACTGTACAGTTATGGATGAAAATTTTGTGTACAGATAGTTTATGAACGTTACTGGTAATGTAGGAAAATGTCCGAATTCCAAAGCTGACGGTATAAGCTACGCCACGAAAAGATTTTTGGCCACATAGAGACATCTGTGGACGGTGAGCAATGGGTAGCT
Organism: Ochropleura leucogaster; assembly: GCA_958449745.1. Lineage (NCBI taxonomy): Eukaryota > Metazoa > Arthropoda > Insecta > Lepidoptera > Noctuidae > Ochropleura > Ochropleura leucogaster. The sequence goes on from OY288225.1 coordinate 2,668,085, forward strand.
CACCGTCGTCCGTCCGTGTAATGACGTGTCTTGTTCCACGCGCACCCAAAGAGATGTTAGCAAAAGAGAGGGGCCAACCAGGGCCACTGCCTGCCAGGGTTTCGGGTTGTTCGAAAGAGAACAAAGAATAAAAGAAGGAACGTGGGTGGATTCTAATTATTAAAGGTCTGACACTCTTCCCAGCTCCGTCCAGAGCGGGGGAAGTTATTTGATGATCTCCCATCCGGAAAAATAAATCTTTGTTTCGTTGATTTTCTTTTGCATTGTCATCGCAATCTGTGTTGCGTTTTCTCAATGTAACTATGTTGGGGTCCGTTTCCAGTTATCATTGTCGTCTCTAAGTCATACAACATAGGGAAGAAACTCTATTGACAAGACAACAGGTACCAATATTATCTGTTGTGATCAATTAAGGTTGATGATGAGTATGTCATCACAAACGATTTACTAAGTAACACTAGAGACACACTACAAACTGTGCAAATTGGTGTGTATTGAAAAAATCAGTTGGAGGTGTTAGTTCATATTTTGGCCACGCCTTAAAATAACCTTGTAGAGCTGTACTTACATATTTTGTGTTTTTAGAGATATTAATAAAAACAGGCCAACACCAAGCAGGCAAGCAATATTTATTAACTAGTTATTGCCTATGACTTCGTTCGTGCGAAAAAATTAGTGTAGGAAAAAAGTAGACAATGTGTTAGTCCAGACTAAAATCCATCATTTTCCTGCCCTTGTCCCATTCTATTTGGGGTCTGTGCAACACGTTTTCTTCTTCCATTCTCCCCTATCAGACGTCACGGCATCATTTACTTCTTTCTCCTTCATATCCTGACTACAATCCATGAACAAAATTATCGCATTCATAATAGCAGTAAGTTACATAGTTAAACGCTATGATTTTATAATCAAACTAGCTGTGCCCAGCGGTTTCACCCGCTGCTCATTTAGGGGTCTGAAAAATAGATGTTGACCGATTCTCAGACCTACCCGATATGTACACAAAATTTCGTTGAAATCGGTCCAGCCGTTTCGGAGGAGTATGTGAACGAAAACGGTGACACGAGAATTTTATATATTAGATGTACTTATATCAAAATTATAAAAAAAAAACTAACTTCTTTTTAAATCCTACAGAAGGGGAGGAACATCAAAATATGTTTTGCAACCAAAAAACGCGTCGTCATCTGATGAGATGCGCAGATCTCAAGTAAGCAAAGAAAGGAGCCAGCTATTATGTTAAGCTGAATATCGAAATTCAAATTATGATTTTGAAAAAGCAGAAGCTGTCGAAATTGATGCTTTTGTTGCTCTACAAAATGGATTAAATCACCTTTGAAAAACAACGTTTTCAAAGAATACTGATAGCATGCACTGTAAACATGAAGTAAAAACGTTTATTATAATATAAAAAATAATTGCCTTTAATTTAATATTTTCATAATTTATCGTCCGTATGACGATCGATAAAAGAAGTATCCTATGTGATATTCCAAACTATAATCTACTGTTGTGCCAAATTTCATCAAGATTCGTTTGGACGTGAAAGAGTAACAAACATCCATCTATCCTCACAAACATTCGCATTTATAATATTAGTAGGATTCATATCTATGTATGATACTCATTAATCTCATTATGCAACGTTTACCCCCGCACTCTAGCTAGGAACTCTAATCTACTAAAGCAATTCTCACGAAAACATTCGCAGATGAGTTGCTCTTCCCGCCTACTGGGTCAAACGACACCCCACGGTAAGACTGGTTGACAGACTTGCGAACCAATGGCTACCTCCTGTCAAGTCATAGATCTACGATTGACAACCGTCACGTAGTTAGATCCGTTTGGTTGGTTGGGCTCAACGTGCTTTCCGAAGCACGGAGGAACCTCGGTACGTACGGGGTGCTCACCGCTGGCACGGATGTGCATATATGCATATAATATGCTACACATGGTAAAAATCCACTTCTCAAAAAATGGGGTTAGTGGTTTTATTTCTTTTATTTTTCATTTCCAGGTCAAGGTTAAGTTGCTTCCAACTCTAAACTCTAACTAAGTCTCAAGGATCCATTTCTTAACCTTGCTAAAGTTGCTTTACCTGTAAGCATAAGGAAACCAATCCATTTCCAAACCTCGCCAAGAGTTGCATAATCTGTATCCCTAAGAGTACCTATCCATTTCAAAACCTAAAAAGGACGTATGCATTGATGAGGCTCAAGTGGAAGTTTCATTACAGATGGGAGACGGCAAAGCAATTGATTCCTTGGAAAGGCTGATGAGCTTAAACTAAAAATGATCACGACTCATCAGTGAATTCGAAATGTTAGTATGGTTTCATCATCGTTTCCTGCCCTTGTACCATTCTATTTGGGGTCGGCTCAACACGTTTTCTTCTTCCAATCTTCCCCCCTATCAGACGTCACGGCATAATTTACTCTTTTTTTTTATTAAAGTAGTATAGTTTATATCACTACAATAGGCAACAATTTAGAGGAGTATCGTAATTGAAGTAATTAACTGGGTTGTAGAGGTTGTGAAGTCAATCGCTCCAAGTAAGATACTGGTATTCAGCTGAATTCGGTAAGACTGGAAGCCTAATTCAACATAAAAAAAAGAAAACAACATAAAGAAAAGGCCAAGCAGATAATGAATAGACAACAAGATTGCTCTTACAAACATCCTGCTAATTCTAAGGTATGCCGTGAAATGGATTCTCCATATTGAAAGCAAATACGGTTAAAGCTTATTTAGATAAAATCCCGTTATTTTTCAAGTCACAGACTCTCGCTAACTATCACGTTACGACTAAACAAAGGTGCCAAATGACTAAAGAGAAAAGTACACAGACTGATTTAATTTTACATTCTTATGTTTTAGTTGACATTGTTAAATTCCACCATATTAATTTATGATGTAAATACCAATATAGATAAGAAATAGCATTCCAATATCAATCACATCTGCACTTTTATTTTCTGATGGGAAATCATTAAATAACCAGCTCTGGGCGGAGCGGGGGGAGTGTCAGACATGTACTGACTAAAACCCACCCATGTTCCTTCTTCTGCCTTTTATGTTCTCGGGCCGGGGTATCTCTTTAGAAAAACCGCAACCCGGATCATATTGGCACTTGCATTGTACGTAAATTACGCACTTTAGACGTGGCTTAGTAGCCACCTAATTAATTGATTATGGAATTTTATTTGGTACCCATACAACCCATACACTAATTAATTGTATCTTTAGATCATTGAAGCGTGTGTGCTGAAAAAAAAATATACTGACAACATTTAATATGTCATATAACCAAACCCTATTATTTTAAAGAGTTATTTGACATTAAAACTCTAAAATTAATTTAATTAAATTATGCTATTGATAAAATTAATACAAAACACTAATCTACTTTTCACATGCACAGCAGGCAAATAAATAGTTAATTACTCAACAAAATCATTTGGCGCCCTTGTGGAAATAAAAGGATTAAAATTACACTTTAACGAAGCTCTGAATTGAAGCCTTAAAAATCTTAATCGAATCAAAACCTTAAATGTACATGTAATAAAGACTACTCACCGCTTCATCTAAGTTGTCACCATAGTCTTCATCCCGTTGGAGACACATCCAGAAAACACTAATCGCAGTTCACTTCACTTCATAAAACAATTAAAGTGGACCTAACACGATGCCCTGCGGCACTCCTCCACTGTACTCTCGACCAGACTGACGCAGGCCAGCTTCAATGTTTTGAATACAATCTGTAACAAAAAAAAAACAATAATAAACTATACTTGTACGTAGTTTTGTGTTTGTGTGTCTGTGGTGAGAGTTTATGTACTGTTGGAGCTGTCAAACGCCTTTGATGAATTTATTTGTCTGCAACTAGAAAAGATTTTCTAATTTTCAAGAAATAATCGTTATGTAGAACATTTTAAAAATAATACTTCCATGTCAGCTTTGGGACACCATCGATTTGATTACTAAATCTAGATGTAATTCATGTACGAAAATTTCGTTGATCTACTTAGAACAATGGATGCAGTGATGTAAGATACCATTACGTTTTAGTTGTAGTATACAATACAAGAGTACTCCACCCATAACATATTGCTGTTATGGATTTTAGTAGTATTTCCATAACAGGCAAATTTTATAGTTATTTCAGTTTCTCAGGTAAATATTAATGTTTGAATCAGCTTAAGTTAAGCACGAGAAAGAACAAATAATATATTTTTTACAAACTAAAGTAGGAACATTAGAAGCAAAAATACTAACAGCGACGCAGCTGTACTCCAAGACTTCTAACACTCACCTATAGTAGGTTAACTTAAACAATAAGTAGTATTTTTAAATATTGCCTGGCAATCTTTGCCTATGACTAATTTCTAGACAAGCCATAACATGCCATATACAACTGGAAACAATCAACCGGAAGTCAAACTCTATTCCAATAACAATAAAGATGAAAATAATAATGAAAGTGATGGGCTATACGACGTTACATGTTTAAAAAGAACAATTGGTTGTAAAATGACACCTGAAGGCGACACTATTCTGAAACAAAATATTTTGTTTCTATGGTCAGTCTAGCTACGCCAAACATTTTTGTTAATATCCTATTTCATAAACATTAGGGTGAGCAACAATAGAAAAATGTAGACCTACTGTAACTATTGTTAACCACGACATTTTCCTTAACTTTAAAAAAGTTTTCGTTAAGCCTACGGAACACTTTATTTTTCAAAACATACTCAAGGCTTTAGGTTCAGGCCGTGTCGACGGCAGGCTGTGTCGACGGAGCGTAAGTGTTTCACGCGCGCCTCAAAGAGATGTCAGCAAAGCAGGGCCTGCCAGGGCATCTGCCTGCCGGGGTTGCGGGTTGGTTGAAAGACATACCGCGGCCCCGGAACGAAAAGGGCAATAGAAGGAACATGGGTGGGTTTTAGTCAGTACAAGTCTGACTCTCCCCCGCTCCGCTCAGAGCGGGAGAAGATGATTTCCCACACAAAAAAAAGCTTTAGATTCAATAAACAGCAATTTCTATCACACATCTTTTTTCAACCATAATCACAAACTAGAAATCATCTTCATATAATTCGCTAATCTCGATCTTCAGTACCAAAGTTTTCAACAATAAAAATTGACTATTGCCAGTCGATATTGTAGAATCGTTTGGTGTCCAAAACACTGTCATAAGACAAACAAAAACTGTAGAAAACGATCAACAGTAGTTGCATGACATACGATAGCTCAAAACACGACCTGCCTCGGTACTGTATCATAACATGGCTTGTTTAACTTATGAAATGGAAACACCATTAAATTCTGATAGCCAATCATATTTGATACATGTTAAGAAAATAAAGAAACATGTACCTACCAATGATAAACTTGCTAGTGTGACAATTGATTGAATTTCAAAATGAAGATATATTTTTAAATGTAAAAAAAATACACAATATTTATTCATGATTTTTGTTTTTCTAGAAAAGTCATCTTCACCCTCATCAACACTACATCCCAAACTAGACCTTAATACACCTAAACCTTTTGGTTCTGTACAATGCCCCAGTAAACAACTTTCTGATTGTCTTCGACCCTATCGTACCACGACAACAATTAGGTACCTACTACACGTAAGACAAGTCTTCATAAAAGCTTTTCATGAAAGAACAAAACATAATTGAATCGAAATTCTGCAGCATCTGTGATCCTTAATTTGATACCCACATTCGGCAAATTAAAAGGGCTGGTTTGACCTTGAAGAATTGATTTCCTACACTTTTAGGAGATGTAAACTAAATCTTAATTAGAGGTGTGCAGAAAGATTTCAATGAAATTGATAAAAACAAAAGAGTGTCAATAGTTGAGGGTAAAACAGATACGGGCATTATAATCCAAAATAAAACGATATCTAGTTGCCTATTTATTACTCATACATTGATAGCAAGCAACCACACGCAAGTTGTAATATAGGTACCAAACATCTTATTTACATTTCATCTTTATAAACATCTTTCATTTATCATCAAGTTTTGATTCGTTTTATGTGTATTTGTGTAAACATGCGGCAATAAAACTTTATCTAAATCTATAAATAAAAATTGAAACTAACGCCATCTCGTTATGCATTACAGAACTTAATAGTCCGCTAGTTGGCTAGAATAACGTGGTAACAGCGCCATCTAGGGTAGATAACCTGTAGCGTTTTTTTCGAGGCGACGTCACGCCTGTTGCATACGATCAACCAATTGTTTACACAATACAAAAGACCCCTTGTTTGTTTTTCGCTAGACGTTTCCTGGTTTGTTTTGTGTGTGAATATGTGTTTGTGTGTGTGTTCGTATGTTTTCACAGCCGGCTCTGTGTGTTCGAGGACGGTACACAAAATGTTGTTGTTTGCACGGCCCGAGTAGGTAATAAATTCTCTGTCTGACTTACGTACAGATATTTTTATGCTTTAAATATTACGATGGATGTGCTCACTGTAAGATCAAGCGATAGATAACAGCAAGAATTAAGATTGTTAGACATTGTGAAAGGAAACATTACTATTGTAATAGCGACATGTCATAACTCATAACATAACGCATTATTGTGAACTCTATTTTGATCTAGTTACTTATAACAAAGTCATTGTAACCGTTGAAAGCATAGTTACCAATACCAATTAAGGTTTTTAAGGATAACGGAAGCAATGTATTGTAATTTGTAAGTCGAGTTTCAAATTGTAGATTTTCTCTTTGTTCAGTCAATGCTTCCAAATCCAAATTCAATACAACAAAGAATAATATGCAAATAATTTTGTGTCTACATTTCGGAGGATTATACCAATTATAATGGCAGTTTCGGATTTTAAAATCAAATTTCTACTTCCCTGCAAAAATCTAGAGCTTAATATTATAGAATCCGATCAGTTTAACATCATTGACAACGGATTTAATTTCTCCAATATTGATTTCAATAGGTTCATCTGTTGGAATTAAATCATGACAGTCGTCTTTTGATTCTTCGATTATTTAAATGGCGTTTAATTCTAAAGATGCACTGTTTCAATTTTTGAACGCTATTGCCTGAGACTCCTTTGTCTCCTTCATTTTGCCTTCAATGACCTATTCCACAATTTCAAAACCATGTTTGAAAAATAAATGTCATCTTCTATTTTTGAATTTAAAAACTCAGAAAAAAATAAAAAATAGTTTAGGGTCTTATCTGCATAACTTCTTTTGTTTTTTTTTTTATATGTACCCAAAATTGAAGTGTGCCGGTGATGCAAATGTCTACTACAATTTTATAGAAAGAGTTACATGATTTTAACGAATTACATATTTATTATAGTTTCGATCATACTTTTTTGTACCGTCCATTAAAACGACAATTGTCGGGTTAATTGCAACAGATTACACACATCCTTAACCAAAGTATTTCTTACCAGATCAAGATATAAAAACTCTAATATGTAACCAAGATTATGCAACTTCAGTTACAAGCAGTACATCGAGGGAAACTGCTAACAATACCCTGGGAATATGGCCGCCTTTCCTACATTGTCTTTGTATTTATTATGTGCATGTACTAACAAACAAACCAATTATATTGTTTATGGCTTAGTTCGTGGGTAAACTGAGCTAGAACCTTAGGACTAAATATAGCATTCAGTTTTTGTGTCTAATACTAAATTGATGTCGTAAATCTTCTAATAATTTAGATTACAATGACCCAGTCTCCATTCTCCTTATCTTTCATACCTCTCCATTAGGTACTCGTGTAATCTCAGTAGCCACCTTTTTTCTATACATATCATCCTCCTTACAGGTTATCCAACGCTTATTTAGTCTTCCTATGCAATAACCACTACAGTATCCTTTAAATTATAAAAAAAACTGTTCTGATTCTGTGCAAAGTAGGTACAAGAATCATTTCAAGCCGGTTTTAAATAGATTGATAAGCAAACAACAAGTAATTTTCCGATTATTGTCAAAATAAAAAGTGGTGGAAAAATTGTCTTAAGTAGTAGTAAAACTTTCCAAAAAAATACCTTCAAACGTTTATAAAAAACAAATAAGTTTGTCTCGCATCCGCATGCAACAAACAAAATACAACTTACTTTAGATGCACAAACCTAAAGTACTATTGACAAGTCACCAAATGTCGGCTGGTCCAACAAAAAAACATACAATACGAAATTCGATTACAATTCATAAAATGGTCATAAAGTGACAATTCATAATATTAACTACGCCCATTTTAAAAATGTTAACGTGATTCAAATTATTATTCTATTATGATTCTGCCAAACCAGCCATTTTAGGCCCCCAGAAAAAATATTGTTCAATTTATCAGTAACATTCATTCAACATTCTATGCATCTTTAATATAATGTGCCCAAAAGTTCGGCGGCTGATAAATCCGACATTTTACAACAAATCCTTTTCCCTTGAAAGCCTAATCTTGGGGCAACAAAGTCTGATAAATCTTGAGAGGGGTCAAGGTGCCTACCTGAACCATAAGCAACACGTTATTTCGTTATTTACAGCATCCTCCTTTGACGAGTACTAAAACTTGTCAAATACTTTCTGCCTAGTGAAACGTTGTAACTATGAATATAACTATCGAGGTTTGCTAAGCAGGTAACGTTTCTTAATGATTTTACAACATAAAAATACACAGTAGAATTGGGAACCTCAGCCTTTTTTTGGAATTCGGCTAAAAAGAGCCTCCATCCTCCTGCTGGTATCAAAGAACCACCATGATGGATCCATTGAAGCCTTTTTCAGTTAAACGACCCTGCATCAGTTGGCAAAACCGTACGCAGGCTACATAAGTGTATTTTTTATTTAAGTATGTGTATTAAAGCCGAGTACGGGAAAATAATTTATATTTGATTCAGTTCCAAAATTGATGAACTTTCAAAACATTTCGAACTGATATGATATTCCAAGTTTTTTTTTTGGGTTGGGAATTCATCAAGTAACTTCCCCCGCTCTGGCGTGTCAGACTTTTACTGACTAAAACCCACCCTTATTCTTTCTGTTGCCCTTTACGTTCCGGGGCCGCGGTATCTCTTTCGAACAACCCGCAACCTCGGCAGACGGAGGCCCTGGCAAGCCCCTCTGGTGATATTCCAACTTGCCCTCAAAATATCGATAAATTCCACGCAGACACAATGAGCAACTATTTTAGTATATTATTGTCGATCCTAAAAATAGATAAAAAACAAAAATCATCCATGTACACACAAGTTGTAAAATCTATATTGATTTATATCTGGCTCAAAGATAAGATATATATTTTTGCTAATCCATGTGGTAATAAGCATAATAACATAAAAGTGTGTTTTGATCCAAAAGTTTGTTGACGGAATAAAAACGATGCAGGAAGATATGGCTAAAGGTAGTTACTACAACCTGTAATAGCTATAATGTATTCCAATGACATTGCTCTAACAATAATTATAGCTGTGGCAGAGAATCCGGGAATGTTTGAAAATATTGTTTGTACCGAAAAAGTAGATATTCAAATAGCTAAATCAGCTTGGTCCTATATCACACAGAATAGGTGAAACTAACGAAGAAAGAATAAAATTTATCATGCTTTTAACCATGACAAAATTGACGAAGAAGAGATTATAACAAACATCCTGATGATCTATAAGATCCATACAAATAGTATATTATGCTTCTACAAACCAACACTAAAGCAAACTTAGGACAAATGAACCTAATTTTAAAAGATAACGATAAATACCTTATTTACACATTTTTTTATATTTTTATAACAGTCTTAATCTGCTACAATGATATAATAAAGGAAGCGTTGATATGCATCAATGTAGAAGTCTATTATCAGTAATTGCTAGTTGAATGACACATTGTTTATACGTAGAAAAACCTATAGCCTAAGTAATAATTATATATGGGGCATTCAATGAGAACCTTTGATCTGCGGTCAGTTATAAGTTTAAGTTTACTAAATGGTTGATGATAATAATAAATCAAAAATTTTGACGTAGCGTGTAAAGTGTTTTTAAAATCCTACTTGCAAATAAACTAATGAAGAACCATCAATGGAACTAGAACAAGAAAACATGCTGAACTGATCCCAAATAGAGGATACCAGCGGAAGAAAAATGATAACGATATCGATGAAGTAAAGCTATCTTGAAGAAGATTCAATGAATTTAAATTAAAAATAATCATGATCATGTTTAATGGATTGAATAAAGTCTGACTACCAGTCTTATCAATGGACATCGTATTACCCAGTACTAACTGGGTGGTGGAGGTCAGACAGGTCGCTCTATGTAAAATACTAAAATTAAACTGCATCCTGCAAGACTGGAAGCCGAAACCAACATAATTGGGGAAAGGCTAGGCAGATGATGATGTTTAATGAATTGAATCATGAACGAACAAAGAGCAACAACGTATACTTCGTAATCAAAGCCAATTCATGTTGCAGACATGGCCCACAACGATTACCATCTACCTTCAATAGCCGTTAGAGAAACCATTTTTTCGAACATGTACTAAATAGATAACGCAAATACAATAAACAAAACAACTGACACACAAATCGATACATACGTACAAAATATTAGCAAAAACAAATATTATTTACCTACGCAATCACTCACTGATACTGATAAGGGTTTTTTATGTGAAATAAACATTTTTATTCATCACTTACAAGTAGATATTTTACTCGCGTCACCAAACGAATTTGTAGAGGCAAAAGATGAATGAATGCAAGGCAAGGATTAATTCTTTTTTATCGTTCTTGTTCTGGTTAACCTTACCTAGTGTCAGAGTTTTTATGTCCGTCCCATGGGCTTCTGACCTGGCTTTACTTGTTAGTTATCCCTCAGGCATGGTTTCCTCACGATGTTTTCCCTCACCAAAATTTGTGATAATAATACAATACGCACATGAATCTGATCAATCAGTGGTGTGGGGTTTGTTGTGTCTGGGGTTCAAAACTTCGAGATAGCCCGACGGACACACCCGACTGCTGGTACAAAGATTAACGAAAGAAATATATTTATAAAAAAAAAATAAAAGATGATAACTTCTTAATGAAGAAATCGGGCGTATAATGTGTAATTGGAACAGCAATAGATATAACACAAGAAAGTATTGTTACAAATGCAATTGAAAACGTAATTACTTTATCTGCAATTGCTTGTTTGGTCCTTTTATTTAATAAGAAATTAAGAAAGCTGGCCCATGACAATAATTGACCAACTGGCCCATGACAATGATGGACTATACAGTACAACTATAATCCAGTGGCTCTTTGAGCAGAATACTCGACTTCGTAGCAGGTCTAGGGCTCAAACTGATTGTTCTTTTTGTCATTCTTAACAGTAGTAGCCCTAGATGGAGAAATGAGGAACGAGAGGTGAGGGGGACAGAAGGTCTTACCCTGAAGGATAATGCTTGTATGAAGTACATGTTTTATGCTTGTAAAAGACTGCCAATGATAGTGAAGAAAAAATACTGGCAAGAAGCCAACTATGTTGGAAAATCTAATTGTCAAATCTAGTTGTCAAAATTATAGAACTACTGCATTTATCAAATCAAATCAATCTTTATTTCATAATTATATTTATTTATATAGGTAATTATAATTTTAAATTTCAGGAAATATTAAATCTAGGATAAAACCGTCAATATTAAAAATATCAAAAATTAAACCGTCGATATTAAAAAATATGAGATGATTGTTTGACAAATACCTCCAATTGCAGCAACTCAGATATTTACACATTATTTATTTAATTTAGTGCTCACGATATTTAGATAATGCATTTGCATTAATTTAAATATCTTCCGGTAAATTACAAATAATTTTTAATGTCAAAGATTTGCATTTTTTTTTAGTTTACAGTCCTTTTATAGGTATTTTACCCGCCCCTTGCATTACTATTAACATCTCATTGATCTCTATTCTCATAGCAACAAAGATGTTGTTAGATTGTTAACACTGAAAAACAGCTCACACAAATTAAAATTGATCTTTGTAACCGTAATTATAAGGTTGTGGTTGCACTACAGCTGTCAAAGGTACAATAACATGAAAGAACTGTAGAAGTGCGTCTTATCTTGTAAACAAACATGGCGTCAGAGTAACCATAGACAATGAGTAGTGTTGTGATATAAGTGATTTATTGGTTCAACAGAATCAATTTTATGAAATAAACGACGTAGTACGACAGAGTTTATTCTGTTGCCATACATTTTTGTTTGGTCATTTGTTGAAAATGTTATCTTACAAGGTAATAAACGTACCAGAGTTGCCTAATCAACCAGAATTATAGGAGCCATTAGTATAGGAAACAGGGTCCAAGCTAAAAGGTAATGGGACATCTAAGTCTCAAGTAGTCTTAACAGAGAAACCTCTAACAATAAAGGCCTTGTCCGAGACTACCGCTTTCTGGATCACAACCTTGACCTAACTGCTTTACGACACTCATAAATATTTTCAAATCCAGGCACATTTCGACCTACGTTTAATTTTTGTATGTTATAAATATAAATAACTAGAAACTTACTATTTTTTGTACAGCCTATTTTTAGTTTTCTTTTTCATAGGTTTTTTTTTGTGTCCCACTTTTGGGCAGAGGCCCCCTTTCTTCTTCCAAACCTTACTGTTTTGCGCAACTTCTGATCACGTTTTCCCCGCGAACAAGACCAGATCGTCACACCACTTCCATCGAGGTCAACCTCAGGCGATGTCCACCCTCAGGAGTCCAGTGAGTGACGATCCTTGGCTATCTCTCTGGGTGCATCCGTGTTATGTGAGCCCGCCTTCTGCTTGGCTGGTTTTACTCCAACAGAAGTTACTTTAGTTATGGAGCGTAGGGTGGTTAGTGTATCTAACGCGATCTGATTGCTTGGCACCTATTGTGCTGCAGTCCATCGCTCGTTGGATAATCTTAAGCTTGGAGATTTTTTGTTCAGTAAATGACCAACTTTGGACAGGTAAAATGCACATGCCGATGAGGTTATCTTTTTCAGGTTAGAAACAGTTCCTTTCATAAACTTTTTAGGGACCAAAAGGTCTTCCAAGCATTTCTACTTTCTCGTCTTATCTGTTTTTTTAAAAGTTAAGATGATAAATAAAAATATAATAAAAACTTTCTCTCTTAAAATGAATGAACACATGCTATTCTGGTTTCGACACAGTTTTACTCTTTTTTTTTGGTGACGAGCAGAAATTATTTCTTCTTTAAGGAACTAACTCTCATAAATACACATAAAATTATAAATAAAGATTTAAAAACGAAAAACATTCTCCCTGTCCTTATCCTAATTTATTCAGGGTCAGCGTGGCTTGTCTGCTTCTTCACTGCTCGATAACTCATCATCTCACTTTCTTTCTTGCCATATAATCCTTCACAAAGCCCATACATCGTTTCTTTACCTCTACCCATCCACATTCAAAAAACATTCCTCACGACGTTTTCCTCATTCCTCCTCATCACATGCACGTACTAAGCCAATCGATTACCACACATCTTTTCAGTCACCGGGACACTTTCAGACTTTCCTCTTCTGTACTCGTTTCTTATTTTATCCATTCCAAAATCCATCCGCGAATTTTTGTACGAAAAAATATTTCGCGCTCAAAATTTTCGCAACAATAGGCTGTATAAAATTAAATATCTTTATTATAAAAAAAAAAACTAATAAGTCTTGTAAGTATTCAATAAATCGTGTTGTGTGAAGGCACGCGCCAATTTCAGAATGTTTTAGGAAGCAAAAGGAGGTCGGAAGCGTTGCTGATAGTAATTTATTTAGATTTCGAGGCCGCTACATTATTTAGGTTGTTTTTGTTTTATCAGTAGGAAGGCGCAATTTTGCGCTAATATTCGCGTACATGTAAACTTTTTAGATTAAACACGTGGAAAGCTATTTCTGTCTGCCGTAGGTTCGCCGGAATTCTGAATGATGGTGAAGTAATTCTTAATTTGTTTTGTAAAAGAACATACAGTTTGCGTTCTAGATAAAAAATGGATGTGAATTCCTGTTTGATCTCTTTAGTCTTAATAAAATAATGACATTACACTTGAACGTCTCCAAACGCATAATTATTTAAATTTTATACTTAATTTTGCGCTCAAATTTATAATGATGTAAGTAAACAAACTAACATCATAATATTCAAGATATTTAACAACACGCCGCAAAAATGTAGCAATAAAAACCTGCTTACCTAATTAAATTAAATACTATTACAAATGCAAGCAACAACAATAGCTAGCAACAATGCTTCATAAAGCAAATAACTGAATATTTGTTAAACCATAAATAAGAGGTCTTGTTTTGTTTCAACCACTCTCAAAACGGCTCAAACTGATTTCGCCATTGTATTATAATTAAAAATGTAAAAAATAAACATGGCGGCCCACCCCGAAGAAGCCTCAATACGGAACCTGAGAAGTTATTATTTATTTTTGGCTACATAATTATCAAGAAACAAACCACACCTGTGCTATATGTACATACATTACATATACTGTGTATGTTTGTTGTATATTTTTGCAAGGCTTGGTCCGATAACACTATCGGGCCGTCACGCCTACTCGCACACGCACAGGCACACAAACATAAACATTACGTATGTGTGCGTAAAAAAAACAGTTCATATGATCATCGCATCGTGTGTTGCCAAGTTGCCTAAAAAGCTTTATTTGTTTAAACATGACTGTGACTACATGCAAAACCATTTGTTTTAGCATTTCGCATAATTTTAATTCAATTATCATGTACTGGCATGTCTTGGACGCAATATGTAGTGATAATTGGGAGTCTACAACAGTTTTTATTTACCTTTTAGCTTGTTTTTTTTTCTGAATTACCTATTTTTTAACACCTGTACACCTGAAGATAAATACTAATTTGCAAAATATGCAGACAAAATACCCACCAGCATGTCAAGTTAAATTATTGAAATACTTAGCACTTTTGAGTTTACTTTTTTTTCGGTTAAGTTACAAAGTACAGATTTTCAAAAAGTTTTTTTTTTCTATTTTATTATTTCAATAAATTAAATAATGGCAAATCAGGAAAAACTTAAGTCTAACTATGTATACTGAAATACTGATGTGCCATATGTAAAAACAACTGAATAAGCGTCATGAGGTTGCAAAAATTAAGCAGCATAAATCTTCGTCTCGAATCTATAATAAAAAATATAAATTGAAATAAATTTGAAGTAACTAACTTAACAATAAACTTACACCCAATGGCTTAATTACCAAGAGCCTCGACCAACACCTGAGGAGGCTCTCGTTAGGCAACTGGATTAAAGGCTTGATACAGAAAGCGGTACTCCTGGACTCGGCTCGTATTGTTAGGAGGTTCCTTTCTCTGGAGCCCTGACCGCCGGTAGCTCTGACCCTGTTCCCGATACCGGTGGGTTACTATTTTTTATATTTTTATTTTAACAAGGCTCACAGAAACCTGGTAAAGACTGATAAGAAAGAAGGAGTACTGCGACAGTGACAAATCTACTAATTTTGATGTGAAATATTCACACAACAATCAAAGGAACTTAAGAGAAGAACTATATGGAAAATACAAACAGAACAAATAATCTAGGTAAAGTTGGGAATAAGAACAGAAGATAAGCAACAATCATTCAATCATCAGGCCTGTTGGTCTAGTGGTTAGTGGCCCTGACTGCTGAGCTGGAGGTCGTGGGTTCGATTCCCACCCAGGACAAACTTTGTGTGATGAGCATGATTGTTTGTTCTGTGTCTGGGTGTGATTTATCTATAATATGAATGTATTTATAAATTATATAAGTATGTATATCAGTTGTCTGGTTACCATAACACAAGCTCTGCTTAGCTTGGGATCAGATAGCCGTGTGTGAGTTGTACCAAGATATTTATTTATTTAATCATTGTTTGTAATTTTATTATTAACCTGTCGTCCTACATTGGGGATGAAAGTACACTCCAAAAAAATTTGCCGATTGATAATAATGTTAATAACCAAAACAAAAACGGTTTTTCGTTTCTTTTTTGTAGCGGCAGATCGAGGAGAAAATAGCAGGATTCCTGGAATGGCTTAAACATAAATAAGAGTGAGCGCGTCTAGACAAGTTGAAAAAAAATGTTAACAAAAAAACTTGTAGCATTGGGGACAGGCCAATGTCCAAACGATGTGCCTATGGTAAGACTGGGATTTCTCACATGGACATGGTGTTGGTGGTACGATAACTTAAATCGACATCCCATATGTCAACTAACTCAAAGTCGAAAAAGTAGAATCTTTATTCTGATGAAAAACCAATAACAACTTTCGTAGGCTCAGGAAGAATTATTGCAACATGATTTCTTATAAAATGTAAGCATGATGATTATTGATGAGTAACAATTAGGGACTTTTCAATGATTTCTTCTAAATCGTTAAAACACATTTTGAAAACATATTTCCTGATGAAACAGAAAATTAAATAGATTTTCACCGATGTCGGGAGCAGGGTCCAAGCTTCAGATGGCAGAGCTTCAGAGACAGGAACATTCCTTGCAATTCGAACCGTATCGAACAGTATTGCAACAATCAGACCCTTAATCCAACCGCCTCAGGAGAACTTCGATTGGTGTGCTGCGAGCCTTGGCTATCAGGCCGTTGGCCTTAATGACAACAACATTATTTATAATTAATTAATTAATAACCTTTAATATTTATCCATCACCTACGACAATGACGTTAATCATAGCAAAATGCAAAACTCCCAATATCCGGAAATTGAGAAAAACAAGATTAAAGAGTTCAATGTCTCACCTTGCACTTCTAAATATGCATGAATCAAAAAAACATTAATTTTATTATTATCTTATACTGCTTTTGATTATTTTATCATCTGCTTAGCCTTTCTCAACTATGTTGGGGTAGGTTTCAAATGTAATCGGTGCTTTAAAGCTGGTTGGTGGTTTAAATGCTGCTAAATAACATTATCTGGCATCCACCACCCAGTTAGTACTGGGTAATACATACGCCACGATTAGCGCAGTGGCTGAGCGATCGACTGCTGCGCTGCGTGTTGCGAGTTCGATCCCCGCACGGAACAAATATTTGTATGGCCTACAGATAGTTGTGCCGGATCTGGCTGTTTGTGTATGTGAGTTTAAATGTTTGTAAACGCGCCCACGATACAGGAGAAATTCCAAGTGTGGGGCAACGATACCGCGGCCTCTTAACATAAAGGCCAAAAGAAGGAACATGGTCCTTTCCCACTCCGCTTAGAGGCGGGGGAAGTTATTTAAACATTTTCAAACAAAAAAACTTCAGGCTTTTAGGCTGCTGGCTACTTAACAGCTATTAAAACGTTTTTAAAAAAACTTTTTTGCAAATAAAATCCTGACTTCCGAAAACACACCAAAAAGTGAAAAATTATTTTCTTCCGCAAGTCGATGGGAAAACAAACAAAAGTCAACGGTCAAACGACAAAAAAAAACTATTTCATTATTTATTATCTGACACAAATTCTTTTCGAGTAGGTATTCATTTCCCATTGCTACTAAAAGATAATTATAGCCATAACTATGTGTCATACAAGACAACTCTTAAACTACCACTACTACTATTTTTTTTTTATTGTTTTACTTGTTTTGTGCGAGTCCCAAATAAAAGTTTTTCTTTCTTTCTTCCTTTCTTTCTACCCAATCAAAAATATCACCTCGGGAGTATATTTATATTGAAAATCGATACAAAATTACCGGAGAAATCGCTTAACAAACATACAAAACAAATAATAGACAATTTAAGAACCCCTTCTGTTTTGGAAGTCGGTTATAAAGAAGACGTGATGCTTCGACCCCAAACTGGGATAAGGGAATAATGGTGATCATTATTTCAGACACTTTAATTGTTGCTACAGAGACTGAAAACCATAGAGGTACAATCACATCTGCTTAGCTTTTTCCCAAAAATTAGCTTCCAGTCTAACCGGATGCAGCTGACTATCAGTATTTTATATAGCCTAACTATCTGATCTACACAACCCAGTTAGTACTGTGTAATAAGATACCCCTTAATAAGACTACTTTTCAGACTTTCGGGACACTAACTATCTGTGACGACTATCAAATCTGCTAATGACATACCAAAACCATAGAGAAGGAGGAGGAGATAAAAAATACCATTTTTTTTTATTTATTTAAAGGGTTTTGTGGCTTAGCGATCACATCACCCAGTGCAGGAAAAGCTATTTATTATCTATTTAACACTAACTTACGATCTACTTTTTATTTCATTTATTTATTTGTTTACATATTTTTTTATATTTTTACATATTTCTTAGCAAAACATCTAGGTACTTATTATTATGGTTTACGAAATAGTTTTACCGATTGAGTTCCAAGTTTTATTTTCATGCGTAGTTACATATTCTGTAGCCGCGAGGTTACTCTGATACCGTTATATTATATTTTAGATGATTTTCCTTTAAGTACGTAATTGATGGGATAAAATTCGTATTGCATAATAAAATTATGATATCATTTTTTAATGATATCTTTTCAACGGTCAACTGAGAGCTAAATATTAAAAGTTCAACTGTCTTTTTTGGGTAATAATTTGTGGTTCAGCCCTATATTGAGTTGATCAGTAAGTTCCAAAAAAAATGGCCGGATAAATGCATTCAGTGTATTTTAAATCTCTTTATATCTTTGAATTTTTAATCTCTATCTTTGTTTATATCGCTTTGGAAGTAAGCTGATTTGTTAACACTTCAAGCACAAAGTACAGACAGAGGCGGACTAAATGCCATAGGCATTTTCTACCAGTCAACCTTTGGGTGATGCAGAGACAAATAGTGCATAGTTAATCACTTTGTGAATATTATAAACGACAAAGAAGAGAAGTCTTGGCAAAAAAATTGTTGCTTTCTGAAATCTTCCACCATAGTTTATATACTATTGAACAGGTTATCTGTCCACTGTTTATTCTTGTACGTTATTCTAGTTTCACCTAGATATTAATAATCTGTAGCACCTTTTTTATACAGTAACATTATTCATTTGGTTATAAATCAATTTAATTAATTAGGTATACACTAAATGCTATACTTAACATACCTAATACGGAATTAAAAGTTCACGTTTGATATTTTATAAATCATTGGTCGACACAACTTTTAACTGGTAACATTTCACAAAGCTATAAGAACTATTTACTCATCCACAGCTCAAAATACGGTTCCAATTTTAAAAATAAAAGAAAAAATCTTCCAACACAAGGGTTTGGTTCGGATCCCTTGTTTTTATAATTCGAACCCCCTTATTTGCCTTTCCCAGTCCCGTCGCGACATTTCTGTTGACAAGCTTTTTTTTTTAAAAAAAAAACTTGTGATGTCTGTGATAAAGTGATTTTGTTGATGTGAGAGTTATTATCATAATATAAGAAACCAGCTAGATCATTTCAAAACGTTTTAAGCGAAATAAGACATAAGTATTTCTAAAGTCAAAATAATTGAATGATATTTTTTTTATTCCTGTTGGGTGGAGTTGGGAAATTTGGAACTTTGCGAGGTTATCATATATGAAAAATATGCATAGCTTTTTTGAATTATGACCTAATTAAATGAAAAAAAATATCATTATCTTTTCATGAAAAAAGGATTCGAATTTTAATAGCTCCTATTATTAATTATTTTACCTAATTGACTTAAGTGATAATGACATCGTGATGATTAATAAAGTTAATAAAAAAAAATAACAAAGCTTCCTGAAAGCCTATCAAATATGATTAAATTGAGGCAGATAAAATATGTATGTATCAGACAACTAACTAATAGGTAGGTAACCTAAACTTTTTTCTCGTTAAAGTTGTTTTCGTATTTAAATGCAAGTCAAACAAATTCTTGTATAATTAACTTCTTTAAATGTCAAATAAGTTTTTGTACGGTATTTTTTAATTATGTGTTAAAAAAGAAGTGTTTTTGTTTCTATTCATAAAATCAATGTTCAAATGATAAATTGTAGGTACAATAATTAAACCACATTTATTTATTAATAATTATAACTGGAACTCTAAAATAAGTATGTTCCATTTGATATAGTAGTAAGTATGTAGGTAAATTGTATATTCGATATTTTCCTCAGAGATAATTTGACGGTCATTAAGTATTTTATTTATTCGCTATTAAGTAATAATTATTTATTTTACACCTACTTATTTATTACTTCGATAGGTACTTAATTCATAGTGATGATAACAATAAGTTGGTTTTATTAATTATGTTTTTTAATAACTAATAGTGAGTATTTGTTTTCTATTTAGTTTGAAACTGAATTGGTTTATCTTTACCAAATTAGAAAGAAGAATAAGGAAAATCAGTATTTATTTTTGTGATATCTAGTTTCTTAACATTTATTTGTTTTTCCATATTTGACAATCAATAAGGAGGCCTCAATATTTTCTACGAGGACAACGCACTTCAAAAATAAGGTTTAATTACATTTCGCGTTTACATAAAACTTTTGGTAGTGTTATGCCAAAAATCAATATACCTAAATAAATGTGGAGACGTTCGATACGTGAGCAAATATAAATAATGACGTCTCTTGTCTCAACATTTTTTTTCCTATTGCCATAAAAGGTGCACATAAATTAAAAAGTCAACTCATCAAAGTTCGTCTTCGCCTAAATACATGACAAGTAACCTCTCCCTCCCTGTCTCCCCTCTTACACAAAGTGACAATAAGTCGCGCACGCACACACGCGTATTGTTTGTACACTCACACATGTTTAGAACCGGCTAGGTATTTGGTTTCCCGCCACCGGCGCGAACACGCACACAAAACACGAAGAGCAAACAATACAAACACCAACACACAAGTAAATTTAAACTCACCTCAAAATAAATCCATTAGAAAACACACTTGTTCAAACAACTAGCGCTTAGCCTCGAAAACGCGTTGAAAAAACACTCGCCAGCATCCGATACACTTTTCCAAACTTTCTGTGCAGCCTACTTCTTCGTTAACACTTCGCATTCCCGCCAAAAGTTAATTCAAATTAAGAAAACTTCCAAAAGCGCGCCGAACACATTTAAATTTTAAACTGTCAAAACAGGATACCTACTGGAACATCGATCATCATTAATCGAAGTTGTTAATCAAAACTATATCTTGTTATCTTTATAATTGGGTCTTCATGCCGACTGTTTTCATATCGCGGCACGAATTCGCGAACATTATTTTCACGGCCGAAATCGCTTCCGCAATTCAATTGCGAGTTTTAATCAAACACTATGGCGAAATAAAAGAAACGACGACAAGTGGCCCCACTTATTAACACACGTTGCGCGGTAAAAATAAACTATGATTAACTACCATTAAGATTCGCGGAGACAACCGAGGCACCGGCGAGCGTGCGAATAGGTTATGAAAAATAAGTAAAATGTAAATAATGCAGAAAAAAATGCCTCGTTACAATGAGGACCTGCCAATAAAATCGCGAATTTGTTTACCGCGTCGCTATTTCGGTCGCTAGAGACGGTTCCGATATGAATAATTATTATCGCCGGCGAGCGAACATCGACGCATAGTTGTCGTTTCATAAAACGTGCGCGTTAAAACTGAGTCGAAAGGCTCGCGGCCCGTGTCGGAGCATAGCGCCGAATAAAATAAACAACAATATACCTAAATAAGCGGGCGACGGGCGCGGCCTAGTGTGCGTGAGCGCGCCTGTGTGCGTGTGTAAACAAGGGGCAGCGCGGCTTCAATGACATCCTCGCCCGACAGCCACTCACTGTACTCATTAATAATATTTTGCGATATGTCTAAATTATTTTTCCGCCAAAAACTTGTGCGATATCAGTGAAAGTGCTAAACTATCTACGAATGATTAAAAGGTTTTTGTTTAGTGTTTTCCTTTTGTTAACAATAGATCTATACATTTTCCTCTAGAAGCAGTAGGTATTAGATCAATTCACTTGCGATCCAGAAAATATCGATAGAGGTCGGCTAAGTTGAAGGCCACACGTGGCCAACTTAATACTTAAATAAAACTTAGACTAAAAGTAAAGTTAAGTATGAAAAACATAATCTTCTCAATTAAGTAGGTCCAGGTATCAGGGCCATTATTAAACCGTCAGTAGTGGAAGCTATGTTAAAGGCTGCCTTCTGTTAAACTATGGCAAAAAATAGGTTGCAGAGTGGAGTTTTAAAAGAAACTACCGCTTAAACCTACACGTGTGAGAACCGGTTTTTGAGGTTGCCTACTCTCAAAACGGTGAAGAAAATCAACGAGAGGGATTATGGAACTAAAACCAAAAATCCATGTAATAGGACTTCCACCAACCTACATTGTGTTCTCCTGGTGGATTGGGGCGAGGGAGTACGCCCCAATCCACCAACAGAGACGAAGCTTGTATTCCAGTAGAGGGATATATGCTGATAATAATGGGCGAGTGAGGTAGCGATCGTTCAAGGCGGAGTTTCTATTCTATTTTTGCATCAGATATATAGGGGGTCCAACGACTGACTTGAGGATCCATAGATTGCACATATTTTAGCGAGATATTTTAAAGTAAACCCAAAAGCCGGTGTGTTATTTATAAGATTTTCTTCAAACTAGCAAAAAAGTGAAGGATAAGTACAAAAACATTTTTGTACTTTCGGACATAACCCTTGACGTCACTCTAATAATCCCCGAAGAGTTTTTCATTTGTATATTGAGACAAGACCAGCTGTACTTCGCCAACAGGCCAAAAGCACTGCAACTCCGAAAAGTGACAAAGAACCTCGACGAAGACCTAAAGAAACAATTCTTAATCTTGGGGGATAATGACATTCTTATATGAAATATAGTAAAATCAATCATTGTTTTAATTAATGTATTTAATCTAATTGAAAATTTGTACGCCGGTTATGGCAGACCATAGAGACGCTAGATTTTAAATTATGTAACACCAATGTATCACCTGTGTTCCACAAATAAGTTAATTTGAATTTGATCTGAGACAGTTAATTTTTTCTCTGTAACAAAATTGATCAGAAAAGATGATGGTGAGCGAGAAAAGCACAATTTCTTCTTCCCCAAAGGGTTAGGAAGTGGTTTATGGAATGCTACGCCTACACGTTGCCGGTTATATTACTTTATTCGTTTGTTTATTTCTTATGTAATACAGAAGCGAGCCCATAATCATCAACTAGGCATAATTTTAAATTTCGTGGCTAGTAAAGATCCAGTTAGAAAAATCCGTTAACACTTTGCCCTCCACTTTAGGAATCGAACCCGGTTCATGCTACTAAACCAAAACATTTAAGCTGCTGATAAATGCATTAAAACATAGGCAAATATTTTTTGTACTACTTTATGAAGACAACGAAACAAAGGAAAGCATATTACGTACCTTTAATTTTTCTTAGGAGCTTTAAGGATTAGCCCGCACATAATTCAATAAAACAGACAAAATTTTGCCATCACAAATACATTCAACACAATTCTTCACTGACAAACGTACTAAAATAAAATCAGTAAGAAAAAAAATAACAAAACTACTGGCACCTCCACATAGCCCCAACCTCCCCGCGAGAATAAACATATGACGTCACCGGCGGGTAAACAAACAAACAAACACATGCGCGCCGCTCATGTTTCCTTAATACAATTATTATTTCGAATGTGGAACGCGAACGAGGCGGACGCCGTTCGCGATTTATTTTTAAAACTAGCTGACCGCTTACAATTTAAACCTTTTTAATAGTTATAATTGTTTGTTTTTACATTACGAACCTCTTTTGATTTGAAAGAACACTTGTTTCTACTCTTTTCTTTTCTTTCTGGTTTGTAAGCGGCCATGTCGTGTGGTTCGTATAGGTACACGTTATACATTTGTTTTTGTTTACTGAGTAAAAATGGAGTCATGTATTCGCTAGTGCTTGCGAAGTAAAATGAAATAGTGTCGTATTTTAACTCACATTTCTCTTTATAATTGGTATTATTTTCTGATTCGTTGATGATTAACTTGCAATACTAAGGATTAAGTTGAATAATACCATATCAATGATTATTATTTATAACGTTTGTTTTTAATTCCTATGATAATCTATCAATAAATCAGATCAATTGGTCGCCTATTATCTAAGGTTTTGTAGGTTACAAAACGATTGATAACAATGATGAGTTGAAAATTTCATTCTGAAAATAGTCTCTGTAGGAAGCAAGCAATATTTTTCATTATTCTTTGGTTTCTATCACCACCTTGAGAGACGATAGAAGAAAAACTATTGCCAACAGGGGGTACTAACTAATACCATACCCATTAAGAGCCTTGCTTTACATTTAATTCTTAAGGCCACACTATTCTCTGAAGTACTGAAACTTACCGGTATGGTGTACTTTGGGACGCTTCAAAATACCTGTGCAGTTGTACTGTATGCAGTTTTTAACAATTAGTTTATGGGTTTTATTGAAATAATTATAAAATATTGTTAAGCAGCTCCACAAAAACAAATTACAAACAATAAATTGATTTAAAATAATACTAAAAAATACGTAAGCGCGCAATTATCAAAATTATAAAAGAATGCCAGGGCGACAATAAAATTTGACCGCGTCGCTGTCAATTTAAAAAGTGCCCCTAAGGTTGGCAGCATTGCTGCTACGTTGGATGGCTATGCTGATCCTTCGGCAGCTCCAATATAATATTATATTTTTAACAATAATTTAGAATATTATGACTTTTATAGGGTGCTACACTCACCATAGAATGTCGTTTCCACCACCAGATTTCTGTTATAGAGCTGTGTTTGGAAGCTGAACGATTTAATTGGTTTTCCATCCCAGTTATCTGCCTAGCCCGTTCCAAATATGCAGCTGCATACCAGTATTTTACATGAAGTGACTGTCATTTGACCTCCACAACCCAGTTAGTACTGGGTAACACTATACCGCTTGATAAACTCGTTATCAGACTTTCGGGACACTGCCTATCTGTAAGGACTGTCAAAGATCTACAAATGACAGCCGGAGCCGACGGCTTGATGTGCTTTCCGAGGCACGTAGGAAACTCGGTATGTGTGGTGGTCACCCATCCACAGACTAACCAATTCACCACAGTACTTTTGATTCGAGTTGGCAAACTATCTTTGTAGCCGAGTTGAAATTGGAATTAAAATCCGAGTTGTAGAGCCGAGAACTGTTGCTACAAATGCTACGGGGTATCAAATCTAGAAAAAAAGTATTTTTATAATTATCTATGGTTTTTTTAATCTGTTTTTTTTCATTATCTATGTTTTTTTCCCGCGCTCTGGCTTTGCAGGTAGAATAAGGAGTCAAAAAATTAAGCCACAAAACAGCCTCATTTATTAAAAATAAAAGAACTCAAATTGTTTTGAATTCAGAACACTAATATCTATAGTTGATTTGTCGACAAATAATATATGTATAGTTTAATGTACTGTTTTTTACTCCGTTTAAAAAAACAAATAGATACTGGGATTAAGTTGCGTCCGGTTAGACTGGAAGTCATTCCCAACATAGTTGAGAAAAAGGCAAACGATGATGATACATTTAATTAGCTTTTTGACAATATTAGCAGTTCTAACTTAGCTAGGCTTTCATCCCGGCCAACGCGTGTGAAACCGCGGGGCGCAGCTAGTATTATAAATGCGTAAATTTGTGAGGATGGATGGGTTATGTTTGTTAATCTGCCACGCAAAAACTACTGAATGGATT
This sequence comes from Ochropleura leucogaster, assembly GCA_958449745.1. NCBI lineage: Eukaryota > Metazoa > Arthropoda > Insecta > Lepidoptera > Noctuidae > Ochropleura > Ochropleura leucogaster. The sequence goes on from OY288225.1 coordinate 2,693,788, forward strand.
TCAATAAAATTTGGCACACAGGTAGTTTAAAACCTTGATTAACACATAAGCTAATTTTGATCCCTATACTATATTCCCTTGTAATGAATGTGAATGCGATTCTCAGACCTACCCGATATCTACACAAAATTTCGTTTAAATCGGTCTAGCCGTTTCGGAGGAGTATGGGAACGAAAACTGTGACACGAGAATTTTATATATTAGACTAGCTGTGCCCAGCGGTTTCGCCCGCTGCTCACTTAGGGGTATGAAAAATAGATGTTGGCCGATTCTCAAACCTGCCCGATATGTACACAAAATTTCGTTTAAATCGGTCCAGCCGTTTCGGAGGAGTATGGGAACGAAAACTGTGACACGAGAATTTTATAAATTAGATAGTATTAAACGTAGCATAACTATAAAGTTTTTAGGACCAAACATTTTTCAAGGCTGCACGTGTTAAAACGTGTATTAAGTATATGTTATTGTGTCTCGACATTTAATGTGTTGTTTAGATATTTATTCGTGGGCCTCTAGTTTTAGAATTAATTAAGCAATTTGATAACATTTCTGCATAGTTTAGCAAAATCAAAATAGTAACAACTGTGGGTTAGGACAGGTCGCGACTTCTTGCAATACTTTTTGTGTTGCGATATTTAAATTGCGTCATTCTAAATTATGCATTTATTTATTTATATAAACACATAATGACGTAGGCTCACTGACTGCCTCTGGTTCAGTGGTCGTAAAAGCGACTGTTGAGCATGTAGTTCTTCGTTCGATTCTCAGGTCAGGCTGTGTATTGGGTTTTTCATCAAGATTTTTTCAATAGCAGGCAGCAGTCTGGTGTAGTGCCCAGTTAACAATGCTTAGGAACCTACTAGTTAAGGAGAAATTTAAGGTAAAAATTACAATATTTCAATTATAGTACGGCCAACGAGAAGCGATACGACAGGTCATTAACCTAAAGAACAACTGTGGCATTGACAATCTAATATTTAGCTCTTTCCATCTTGTGCCTTTGTTGTAATGTCTCGTTCTCCCGGCAAAAACATGACAACGTTAAGACTGCTTCGCCCACCTTTGGGCGGCCATTTTAGGGTTCCATAGGTACCTCAAAAGACAGAACGCTAATACAATCACCTTGCTGCCCGTCTGTGTATCTGTCTATCTGTCAAGAAACTTTATCTCGGAAACTCGTAGAGGTATCAAGTTGAAATTAAAACCATATACTCAAGTCTATGGCCCCTTAGAGGTATGAACACAATCAACCCTCTAATTCTACGCAGGCAAAATATATTATGTTGTATTCCAGACCATAATCTACTTCTGTATCAAATTTCATCAAGATCCGTTCAGCCGTTTTAACGTGAAAGAGTAACAAACATCCATACATCTATCCTCACAAACATTCGCATTTATAATATTAGTAGGATAGTAGGATTATACCTGCCGGAGAAAACCCTGTTTTTCACAAGCCTATCTAGGTATAACATTGCCACAAATACATCGTTATTCAATAAATAATAATTATAAATAGCAAATATTTCGGTTAGCCAATCGAACAATCAAACCTACACATTATTGTAACAACAGGTAAATTTATTACATAAACAATATTAATTTAGTAAATGATAAACATTTTAATTAACAATACATACAAATCAACGTGATTATTTCTGATCATGAAATTGTTTTCAGGAAATTATTACACGTTAAATGTATTATATCATGCTCAGAATCCCTGATGGTGTGAGCAGAGGTGACCTAATCGATAGCATATCCTCATTTGCCAGTTGGGTTTTAAGGTCCTTAATATACAGGGTGTTTGGAAGATCGATGCAAAGCCGTGAAGCAGACCTAGTATAGACTATTTAGAACCATTTGAACCTAACTTGTCTTCGGCGAAGTGTGACTATTTTTTTTTAATCAAATTTTAATGATTTTTGATGATAATCCTAAAATTTTGCAGTTATTTGCAAATAATTAGTCAGTTTGAAAGATAAATCATTTATTTTTTTAATTTATTTTATTAAAGTAATGTCTGAACAATCAAACGAAACATGATTAAGGCATCTGTGTCATGAGATTTTTTTTTTTTAGACAGTTGAAGTTAATACTTCTGTTTTTAGATTAAGAAAACAGATTTTTGACAGTTTAAAAAAAAATCACGGATCGTGCTTTTTCTGTTCAAACATTTTTAAAGACATGCCTAGTTATTAGACTTTCTTTTGAGGTATCAATTACGCAGATAGCTTACAAATTATTGAAATTAGGATCTACAAACTAAAGTGAGGGAGAAAATTAAACATTTTAAATAGGGTGATAAAACGAGACTAGTGCTTTAAAATAATAACATTTATTATTATACTTATTAAAAAATAGATTTTATGTTAAAAAAAAATAAGAAGATAACTTTAATTTTGGACATTCGAAATAAAATTTAGGGGAGACTCTCTAACACTGCCGACGCGTGACGCGAGCGATAAGATGGCGATAACTTTGACAATTTCAGGTAGCGCCCGCGCACCCCTAGTTACGTGAACACATTTCACAGCAAAAACGACTTTATTGGTAAGACAATAGGGTCGTGTTTCTTTAGATAGGGTCAGTAACTACCTGTTTTTTTGAAGGGACGCCAGTTTACTCAGTCGAGTAACAACTGCGCTTGTGACTAGACGTTATCTCCTTTTTCGTGACAATTCATCGTGTTCAGTTGTAGCCCTTTGCGCTCCTGCACGTGACTCTTGAACTTTTATTTTAAGTTGAACTTTTAGTGCGTTACCAGCCGTTTTTGTGAGAACTGACTATGGCTACTTTCTCGAACGAGGAATATGCTGACATCGTTTTTATGTATGGCAGAGCAGACGGCAATGGATCTTTAGCACGACGGATGTACCAAGAACGCTATCCTAATCGGAGAGTACCGAACGTAAGAGTGTTTTACAACACATTTCGTCGGCTTGCTGCAGATGGGATACACCGTGTGGAACCTGGAGTCAATCCAGGTAGACATGGTACTGACATCGAACAAGATATCTTAGCGGCATTTCAAGCTGATCCACATACCAGCACTAGAAAAGTAGCTCGAAATTTAAACATCTCCCATTGGAAAGTGTGGAATACAATGCACCAAAATAACAGGTATGCGTATCATGGCACGGGCGTTCAAGGTCTTGAAGAGCGAGATCCTCAGAGAAGGATACAGTTTTGTCGTTTTCTTCTTAACTCTGACATTGAAAATGCATGGTTTCTGAAGTCAATCTTGTGGACAGACGAAAGTAAATTTTCTAGGGAAGGCATAACTAATTTCCACAATCTTCATCAATGGGCTGAAAAACACAACAATCCACATTGGAAAAAGCAGAAGTCATTTCAAAGGAAATTCTCGGTCAACGTGTGGGCCGGAGTGATCGGCAGAACACTGGTTGGGCCCCATTTCTTACCGGATAATTTGAATGGCAATAGTTATTTGGAATTCTTACAAAATGATTTTCCAGAGCTTGTAGAGGAATCCGGGGCCCTAATATTCACAGGAGACCGAGAAATTATTTTCCAACAAGATGGTTGTCCAGCGCATTGGACATTGAATGTACGCGAGCACTTAAACAATTGCTTCCCTGACAGCTGGATCGGCAGAGACGGACCAATCCCTTGGCCCGCCCGGTCACCCGATCTAACGCCGCTTGACTTTTTCGTGTGGGGTCGGGCCAAGGAACTAGTTTATACAAACGTAGAGATAAATACTAAAGAAGAACTGATTGCGAGAATAAATTCAGCATTTGAAACAATGAAACTAGAGATGAAGTTGAAAATTACAACAACGGAAGTGAGAAGACGGGCCCGTGCTTGTGTTAGGAACCGCGGCGGACATTTTGAACATGAAAAATAAATGATTTGTATTAAAATTTTGTTTTAATTATTTCACCGATACATTTTAATTTTCTCCCTCACTTTAGTTTGTAGATCCTAATTTCAATAATTTGTAAGCTATCTGCGTAATTGATACCTCAAAAGAAAGTCTAATAACTAGGCATGTCTTTAAAAATGTTTGAACAGAAAAAGCACGATCCGTGATTTTTTTTTAAACTGTCAAAAATCTGTTTTCTTAATCTAAAAACAGAAGTATTAACTTCAACTGTCTAAAAAAAAAATTCTCATGACACAGATGCCTTAATCATGTTTCGTTTGATTGTTCAGACATTACTTTAATAAAATAAATTAAAAAAATAAATGATTTATCTTTCAAACTGACTAATTATTTGCAAATAACTGCAAAATTTTAGGATTATCATCAAAAATCATTAAAATTTGATTTAAAAAAAATAGTCACACTTCGCCAAGACAAGTTAGGTTCAAATGGTTCTAAATAGTCTATACTAGGTCTGCTTCACGGCTTTGCATCGATCTTCCAAACACCCTGTATTATTATTATTAAACATTTATTTCAGTCCAGGACCATAAATTGTTAGTAACAATGCACTTAAAACTATGTTAAAATAGACAATAAAATCAAATCAAAACATGAAGCCTCATTGTTGCTTCAATCGGGTCGATCTTTAGGTTAAGCCGCGCTTGCCTAGGTTAGTCTGTGGATGGGTGACCATCCGTTACATACCGAGTTTCTTCCGTACTGTTGGTCCTGGCTGTCAATTGTAGATCTTTGACAGTCGTTACAGGTAGTCAGTGTCTCTAAAATCTGACAACCAGTCTTATCAAGGGACTTCGTATTACCCAGTACTAACTGGGTTGTGGAGGTCAGATATATAGTCGCTCCATGTAATGTACTGATATTCATCTGCATCAAGTTAGACTGGAAGCCGACCCCCAACGTAGTTGGGAAAGGGCTAGGCAGATGATGATTATAGAGAGCAGGCCTCATTGCCTTCCATCAGGCACTCATGCTGCTTCTGAATCCTGGAATGAAGACGAAGGTGGAAACATACAATAACAATTTGCTCTACTTACCATTTATTTAAAATACGTTAGCCAAAGTATGTGATTAAGTGTGAAAGTACAAACTTAGGTAAGTCATAAACGGCCATATCTTTTGGCTGCGTAGACTTAGCGGGTTGGTCTGCCAGTCTTACCAAGGGGTATCATATTACCCAGTACTAACTGGGTTGTGGAGGTCAGACAGGCAGGGGTTCCATGTAAAATACTGGTATTCAACTGCATCTGGTTAGACTGGAAGCCGACCCCAAGATAGTTGAGAAAAGGCTTGGCAGATGATGGGACTCAGAGGGTTGGTTTTATGCACCTCTAAGGGAGCACAGACTTGAGTTTGTGTGGTTTTAATTTCAATTCAACACCTCTACGCGTTCCGGAGATAAAGGGTCGTGACAGACAGATAGGCGGATAAAAATGATCCTATAAGGTTTATGCTGTTATTTTTTCTGTTGCTGCTGATTTTTATGTGGCTAGATTTTTTTTAAACGTTGCCTCAAACTAGGAATTTTTCCTGGACGTGGACTCTGTGGCTATGTGAAGGACCTCGTCACAGGTACCTAAAAAGTTCATTCGCTTGGCCGCATATGACAGAGCGACACTGCATTTTCACAATTACTGTTTCTCTGTCGAAATACATTTTCACATGCTTTTCATAAAACGTTATTGACTGAACAAGCCCGCGCGTGTTACCGCTGGCGGGCTCCGCGCGTATCCCTGCGTCGGTTCACTTTTGTATGAAACCGCGTGGGTGTCCGTTTAACACAGCTTCAGCCCTTAAACCCTATGCCATTATGCCAAGGTCTATATTTCAATAAAAGTCTCTCTTTTCCCTGAAAAATTACTAGTGTGGCAATACTCGTCACATGTCTTCTGAATCCACGCCCGCTTCCTGAAAAGATAAGTTTTACTTAAAACACTTGGGTTCCCAAGCCCCACAGACCTTCAAGGTCACAAGCTACGTGCCACAAACCGATAAATTATATTTGTGTGCTGGCAAACAATTAAAATTTAAAGATTAACCAAGGAAACAATGTAGTACCTTATCCATTTCCTTATTTGTATGAAAATATGATGTTGTAATAATTTGGCTAATCACGCTTTAAATATCGCTAGCTTTTGCCTGCGGCTTCGCTCGCGTTAAATTACGGGGTAACACAGTTCCCCTTTCCTGATTTGCAGGTACCTGCTCCCTGTAGGGTTTGCCCTTGCGCCTTATTTATTGTAATAGCAAAGCTTAGTTTAACTTTTATTCCCTCTTTCTTGCTTTTTTGAATAAAAGCCTATAGGCCTATGTCCGTCTCCAGGGTCCCAACTATCTCTGTACCAAACTTCATCGATAAACTTATACGACAAAATCGATTTAGTCATTGAGGCGTGAAGACGTAACAAACAAACAAACTCACTTTCGCTTTTATAATATTAGTAAGGATTAAGTGTGTAATATCAATGACTTTTTTAATGAATAAATACCTACTCGTAAGTAGGTAGGTACATAATTATTTAAGTAATGTTAATGACACACAATGACTTGATTGTGTATGAAACCCAATGTTTTTTTTATCGATTTTTCCTTTTTTTAGTGTTCCTCACCTGAAAAGGAAAAACGAAAGCCTAATAGAATAGTTTTGTTGTCCGCCTGTCTGTCTGTCAACGTGAAGGCATCGAGTTGAAATTAAAACCATATGCTTAAATCTGTTCTTAAATGTACCTTGTGATAAACGGAATTGTATTTATAAAATCTGTTTCTTCCAACCTGACAGACAGATGTGTTGCTGGGGAGTTTGTTCCGCCACTTCTCCTTCCCAGCTAAAACACTAGGTAGTCGCGATCGCGAAGGGCAGGGCGTTTTTGTGCGACTGCCTCTCGTATTGAGACGTTCAAAAAGTGCTGATTATCAGCCTAATTTGAATAAATGACTTTTGATTTCTTTTGACTCACACTTGCCTTGGTTTTTTGATGTCATGGAACTCCCCAAAGTAACGCCTGTTTCCCTGTTTCTATAACTTATCTTAATTGTTCACGCTAAACATGGTTTGTGTTGCGGTTTTTCTTTCATATTAGGTAAACAATATACCAAATCTTTTGCCAACAGTAAATATATAGTACCTACTTAATACTAAATTTGATCGGAAATACCACAACCACATAATGAACAGTACAAGTTTTATTTTTTATTAATTGATCTATTACATTAATAATAAGAAAAAGAATGATTTGATTATTTGTTTGTTTGTATTGGCTCCGAAACTACTCGACCGATCTTAAAAATTCTTTCACCATTAGAAAGCTACATTTTTACTGAGTGACATAGGCTACATAACATCTACCTACTACTACCTACGGGAGCGGGGCAGTAACCTAAAACGCGGTTGCGACAGTTGATTTAGTTATAAGAGAAATAATGAGTATAGGCTACACTGCTATAGAGTTAAGGCCTTACCCTACGCAATTAACCTTGAGAATTCGTTACCTCTATGCTGCGCGGGAGTAACAGTAGTGAATACTGCCTATTTTTTGGAATAAAATCTACTTAAATAAAATAAAGTTTTGGGTTTTTGGGAAAAATATTTGTACCAAAATGTTCATTATAGAATTGTATATCCATTACAGTCAATAGAAAAATTAAACAATGTTTACTTTACGAGGAGATGCATGTTATTCATATTCTTTTTCTCATTTCTGGGGTTTTGTTGTAAGGAGATTTACTAAATAACTACTCAATAAAAATAAAAAATAAATCTACAATAATAGAATCAAGATTATAAAGAAATTTAATGTATTTTTTTTGTTACTTAGTTCGTTTCACATAACAAGTGGATAGCTCCAGAAAACTGCACAAAAACGGCTTGCGAGGCGTTTTGGTCGGGGTAGCGCCTTAATACGTTACGAATAACATTATATCAAACCTGTAATCTCCGAAGGGTTAAACAGGTGTGTATCTAATAGTACATCCACATTCCCATGTTATAGGGGCGACCATAATGTCATAAATAGGGCACAAATCCTAATTTCTTATATTCTATTACTGAGAAATTCAACAGCCGAGAGTCAGTCAATGAATTTAATAAAACTTGGGTTTTTATAAAAAAAATAACGTTGCCCAACACTAGGAATTTTTCCTGTATCGTGGGTGCGTCTACAAACATTCAAGCGAGTCGGATTCGTGCAGCGGGGCAGCAAACATGCGACATAAATAGCTATATCTTTTGACGACGTAGATGTATAAGGTTGATTTTTTCACAGCACAAACTACAGAGTTGAGTGCTCATATGGTTTTAATTTCAACTCGATAACTCTAAGCGTTTCTGTCCAGACAGACAGACAGAAAACATAGTGATTCAAAAAGGGTACCATTTTTCCTTTTGCAGAAGGGCTCCTAAAAATGTGAAATTCTCACACTATTACATACATACACAATTATATTAAAAGTAATCTATACTTCTATACTAATTTTATAAAGCTGAAGAGTTTGTTTGTTTGTTTGAACGCGCTAATCTCAGGGACTACTGGTTGGAATTGGAAAATTCTTTTAGTGTTGGATAGTCCATTTCTTGAGGAAGGCTATAGGCTATATAACATCACGCTACGACCAACAGGTGCCGAGCACCGCGGGTGAAGCCGTGGGGAACAGCTAGTTTACTTATAATATCATTGTACATACATGTCAAATTAATACACTCCTTTTTTAAGTCGGTTAAAATGGGTTTTAAGATTGAAATATATTCATACCAAGCCTTTATTTAAGTTATAGAAAATATATGCAAAATAAATAAGGCGATGCGAAATATTTATTGACAAAACGAACCGACTCTGTTAGTACATATATTTTTTTCGAAGTTACTGACCAACAACCTCTCATTGAGTATTGAATCCGGGACTTCACCGGGTAGATATATTATTTATATAGCTAGCGCAATGTTTTGTAATTACATACACATATTTAATCTCCGTCAATAATATTTTATGTATATATGTACAGATAGACTTAAATGACTCTGTTGATTTTAACATCATCTGCCTAGCCATTCCCCAACTATGTTTGGCTCAGCATCCAGTCTAACCGGATGCATCTGAATGGCAGTATCTTTACAGTATCTATATATTATTATATTTATATTTTATATAATATTTTATTATATTTTTTTTTATTTTTAGAGTTTGTTTGTTTGTTTGGTTGAACGCGCTAATCTCAGGAAGTACTGGTTCGAATTGAAAAATTCTTTTAGTGTTGGATAGTCCATTTCTTGAGGAAGGCTATAGGCTATATAACATCACGCTACGACCAACAGGTGCTGAGCAGCGTGGGTGAAACCGCGAGGAACAGCTAGTAATATTATAAAAGCCAAAGTGAGTTTGTTTGTTACTTCTCCACGCTTAAATTTTGGTACAGAGATAATGGGACTCTGAAGACGGACATAGGCTATTTAAAAAAAAGAAGATTGAGATATGAGGGAGAAAGAGGGAAAAAGGGAAAACTTAGCTTTTGCTATTACAAATCAATTAGGCGCAAGGGCAGGTAAGGTAGCAGTAGGTACCTGCAAATCAGGGAAGGGGAACTGTGTTACCCCGAATTTACCGCAATTGAAGCCGCGGGCGCTACTATTAAATCTAATATATGACATTTTCGTGTCACAGTTTTCGTTGAGATACTCCTCCGAAACGGCTGGACCGATTTAAACGAAATTTTGTGTACATATCGGGTAGGTCTGAGAATCGGCCAACATCTATTTTTCATAGCCCTAAGTGAGCAGCGGGTGAAACCGCTGGGCACAGCTAGTATGAAAGGATAATTAATTAAACATAACGCAAACAATTTATTAACATTTACCGTTCATAATGAAGACACAGAAAACGGGTAAAAACATTATGTAAACACGAAAATAACACCGATATCATCAACTAGTAACCTGTTATTTCCTTTTGTCGATTGTTACTATGGCTTTACTTTAAACAAATAAGCAATAATAATTATTATCTCTTATCAGTACGCTAAATTAATGAATATATATTATAAATATTTGCGGGATTATATCACCTGTTGTTTTGGTAGAGCGACTTTCATGTTCCTCTTATTTAATAGCAGTAGAATGTCTAAAAGAAAGAAAGAAAATAACCTAATATTGGCAGCGCAAAAATTAGTACACAACTTTTTTGGAGTTTACTCCTTAAGAATCGATTTTCATATATAAGGCGCCCGGTATGAGAAAAATCCGAGGGGTAAAACCTACTAAAGTAACGAAAATGTGTCACGTTTTTGGTGCGCACCTTTAGTGCGCAACTTTCTAATTTGGCTGTGAGTGTATTAAGAAGTACATGTGGTATGCTGTTTAGGCGACTATACCTATATACTATATGTTTGTATTAGGCTTGTTTGTTTCTATCAGTAGGTACCTATCGATGTATTTATATTGCTATTTTTTTTTATTAATTTGTGAATTTACCCTTTCATATGATATTAATCTTTTTTCAGTTGAATAAACTCTTTTTGCGTATGGTTAGATACTCGTACTTAAGGAGTAAACTCCAGTCGTGCGTCGGAGCTGACACACACACACTTTTTTTTAAATCTTTGATCTTAATTCAACAAAGAAAACATAAATACAACGCTAATATTGTGTGGCACACGGCTGCGCTAAATAGGCCCAGCTACCCTACCATGACGTCTTAAAGCAGAACTTATTCCACTGAGGGAAAGAGACAGAACTATACAAGGTGTCTAGCACCATCTCTTTCTCACACAGGAATGAACTGCTATAAGATGCCATGGTAACCCTTCAGTTCATCAAACTGCTGGGCAGCGAATCTGATGTCTGGCTGTGATTGCTCTTGGCTAAATAATAAGTTAAGCCGCGCATAAAACATTGTAAAATCAAATCTATATCATTATTTTCTTGCCCTTGTCCTATTCTATTTGGGGTCGGCGCAACACGTTTTCTTCTTCCATTCTCTCCTATCAGACGTCATGGCATCATTTACTCCTTTCTCCTTCATATCATTCCTTACACAATCAAAAAACCAAATCTATATAAAAAGAAAAATCACTGACGACACACATCACGAAATTTCAGAAAATACAAGTGTAACTTTTAAGGCTTAGTTGTTCATAGTGTGTCTGTGTGTGTGGGAAATTGTGATTACTTGAGGAATTGTTATTGATAATACTACTAGGATTGCATGAAATACATGGTGGTATTCATACCAACAGTTTGGTCTATACTTGCAAGTTCTGGATAGAACCTGTTAACTTTTAACTCCGGTCTACACGGGTGTAACCGTGATGCGCAGCTATAGGATGTATATTTTTTTTGTTTTTTTTTTTTCGGGTGGGAAATCATCCAATGACTTCCCCCGCTCTGGGCGGAGCGGAGGGGCCTGTCAGACGTATACTGACTAAAACCCACCCATGTTCCTTCTATTGCCCTTTACGTTCCGGGGCCGCGGTATCTCTTTCGAACAACCCGCAACCCCGGCAGGCGGAGGCTCTGGCAAGCCCCTCTGCTTTGCTGACTCTCTTTGAGGCGCGCGTGAAACACGAACGCGCCGTCGACACGGCCTGTCGTCAATCGACGTACGGACGGTGAGCTACCCATTGCTCACCGCCCACAGGCCCGCATCTACGGTGGCCGGGAGTCGTCTCGCGGCGCTCGGTGCCCGGGGCGTCTCCCGCGGCGGCTGGGTTGGGCAGATGTTCTCTCCCTCAAACGCCCGGCCACCTCCTTTGCTATCATTACTGCTTCGCAGAAGGTGGTGACCGCTTATAGGACGTATACCTTACGCACGCTAGCAATGGGAGTTTACCGTCCGTCCGTCTAGTGACTAGGCCGTGTCGACTTCGTGTTGGTGTCTCAAAGAGATGTCAGCAAAGTAGAGGGAGCTGCCAGGTCCTCTACCTGCCGGGGTTGCGTATTGTTCGAAAGAGATACCGCGACCCTGGAACATAAATGGCAAAAGAAGGAATGTGGGTAGGTTTTAGTCAGCAAAAGTCAGAAGTTATTTGATGATTTGATCGTATGTGTTACTTTAATATGAAACCACAATCAGCGGTGGCTTATGCATAGGTACGTTTCTAAAAAAAATCGGTCGAGTTTCTCATCAGTAAGTTAACATTAATGTTTTCTTTTGATGTGATCGGTAAACCGAAAATCAATCAATTAATCTGACGGCAGATTTAACAACAGATCACGTTAGATGAATACAAAATGAGATTTCAGGAATAGAAATGTGTTTATCCTGCGCTGGGGTATTACTATGATCTTTTATATTCACAGTCATTCGTGTTGCTAGGCAGCTTGTTCTCTGTTTTCTCCCCTCCAGCTAAACCTCCTTAGTTAAGATAGCCTCTTTAAACGCCTGCTCTTCATGACTCTCAGCTAGTACCCTGCTTTCGTTTTGACTCATCTCCTGCCTCTATATTGGGTTCCAGTCTAACCAAATGCAGTTGATTACCAGTGTTTTACATTGAGCGACTTCCTATCTAACCTCCACACGTGTTGGCTAACGTGACCCATCCAATCCCATTTGAGCCTGGCAGCCTTTTTCCCTACGTCTGTAATTTCTGTTTTTGTGTTCCTCGTGGCTAAATAATAGCAGCTACTCAGGTCGATCTTTAGGTTAAGCCGCGCTTACCTAGGTTGGTCTGTGGATGGGTGACCACTCGTTACATACCGAGTTTCCTTCGTGCCTTGGAAAGCACGTTAAGCTGTTGGTCCCGGCTGTCATTTGTAGATCTTTGGCAGTCGTTAGAGATAGTCAGTGTCCCGAAAGTCTGACAACCAGTCTTACCAAGAGGTATCGTATTACCCAGTACTAACTGGGTTGTGGAGGTCAGATGCCTATCTGACCGTCGCTCCATGTAAAATATTGATATTCAGCTGCATCCGGTTAGACTGGAAGCCGACCCCAACATAGTTGGGAAAAGGCTAGGCAGATCAGTTCTCTTCACATCCAGAATGCTGCGCTCCATAACTCTTTGGCAGTCTCCAAAGCGGAAGTTTTGGGATTCGGTGAGTGATCAGGGGGTCTACTCTCTTTCTCCGAAACGTAACTTCGTTAACGAACGAAAGTCAAAAGTAGTTACGTTTGTAACCCTACTCTATATCATTTTGCGTGAATTAGTGTAGGTTTAGAAAATTTTAATGTCAAATAAACTTCGGACGTCCGAAATTTCGAAATGAATGAAATGAAATGAAACCGTGGTAGAAAACGTTTGAAGTTTCGGCCGCAATTTCGTTTTACGTAGAGTTAGAGTAGACCCCCAGGACTGAGCACCGTGTCGAAAACACGGTGCTCAGTCCTGGGGGTCTACTCTAAGAGGAGAGGACTCTACTCTCTACTCTTTAGGAGATCCTACAGATCTTAATTAGCGACTTCATGAACTTACTACTATTATAAATTTGTAGTGAGATTCCTCCTCGCACCGCCCACAGCTGGGGAAGTTATTTGATGACAGATTTTTGACGACTTATCTCATAAAATAAATAAATGAATGACTTCACATCTGTAAAACAAAGTGCGTGAAAAACATCCATCCATACAAAACGGATGTTTTTTCAATTTTTCTCCTACAAGCTGTAGGCCTACTATGACGTCTTAAAGCAGAACTTATTCAACTGAGTGAAAGAGATGGTGCTAGACACCCTGTATAGCTCTGTCTCTTTCCCTCAGCGGAATAAGTTCTGCTTTTAGACGTCATGGTAGGGTAGTTGAACGGATTTGAGTAGAATTGATCGTTTTAACCTGCCATTAAAATACCTATAAAATACTTTTTAATCCGCTAGTACCACCCCATGTGAAAATTTAAATTGATATTTCCTGTCATAATGCACCTACTACTTATGTCTTTCTCTCTGCCTCACCCTAAGGTTGACTGGTAAAAAATGCCCAAGGCATTAAGTCCGCCTATGTACAATGTTTTTGTTACTTGTGCATGAAGTTTTAATAAGGCAAGCCGGAGGCAAAAACTAGTATTCAATACACCTACATTGTATGAAGTCCCAAGTCCATTCAACAAAATCATCGTTACATCGTTACGACGAAAAATAAGATTTGCAAATTTTTCAAGTCATGGTCATATATTGCCGTGTTACTCACGGCATACAAATTTTAACAGGCAGGCATCGAATCTGGGCCCGTCTGCTGACTGCTAATGAACTCCAATTTTACGAGCTATGTCGCTTACATAATATGACGTAATTGTGTATGTGTGTGTGTCTGTGTGGATGTTTGTGTAGTCTAGCATCCATGGGTAAGTATTGATTACCAGGCATTAATTACATTGTATTGACATTTTAAAGGATCTGTACCTCCTGCCGGGGTTGCGGGTTGTTCGAAAGAGATACCGTGGCCCCGAAACATAAAGGAAAAGAAGGAACATGCGGGTTTTAGTCAGTACAAATCTGACACAAAAATATGATATATTCAGAAAATGAAATGTATGTTCATTTTCTGAATACATGTTCATTATTATTTGACAGTGATTTTAATAACCGATGTTACTTTTAGTTACAAGATAGGCTTTCGAAAATCAACTTTCTAGAAAATCACTGACCACCAGGGGGTAGCTTTCAGTCTAACTTTCAGCGGTCTGAGGCCAAAACTCGTTTTGCGGTAGTCCCTTTTAGTTAGGTACCTGAAAATTTCTAGTAAGTAACAAAATTATTAGATAAATATATAATTATTTTTTTAAAACATGAGTATATAATTAATAAGAGTTAAAAAAAATATGCAAAGTTGGTAAGTAGGTACCTACATGTTTTGCCATTCACGAATGGCGTATTGTTTTTTTTTTTTGGTTGACATTTTACCATACGTAAAAGTTAAAATTAGCCAACATTGAAAATCCAAAAAAAACGTACCTTATAATTAAAGGAAAAAATATTTTAACGCAATTTTTATATTAGTTATTTGAGTTTAAAATAACTTCAAAGTTATTTTTATTTAAATAGACATAAGTACTAGCTGCGCCCCGCCGTTTCACTCGCGTCACGCGTGGTGAAAAATATACTTAATATGTATATCTTTTTGAAGAAGCCTGTGTGTTATTCTGATGTATAAGCTATATTATTATGAAGTTTCAGCACAATCCATTCAGTAGTATTTGCGTGAAAGAGCAACAAACATACTTAAGTACCTACATACATCCTCACAAACTTTCGCTTTTATAATCTTATTATATGTTAAGGTCAGGTTTGGTTATGCAGTTGATGTGTTTTTACAATTAAATTAATTAACAATAAAATTTTGACGTTTAGTAACTGCATAAATAAAGTAATAAATAAAACACTACATTTCAACCAAACCCACCTAAAAACCACATACTCGCTGTCATTTCATAGATAAAGCCTATATTAAACCACTTGAATATTCTATACCAGTTACTCGGCGCCTGGCACACAATAAAGCAAGTCTCCCAAACACCAAAGCTCCTTACAAACGCCACTACGTGTAACAATGTACATATATCATTAGAGAATCGCTAACATAGCCTCCCTCTGCTGCGTCGGTTAAATAATTGTTTCTAATAAAGTATTATTTGGCACTACGGCACGTTTACGCGTGCTCAAACGGCCATGTTTAATTGTGTTGTTATTTTCGCTAATGTCAATCTAAACAAGATTTTTTTGTTTCGAAGCTGTAGGGTTTTATAAAAATCAATTAAATCAAAGAAGATTTAGAGGTGAGATGGCCACTAATATAGAGAATAGAGATGTATTCATCCTTACTTAATATTATAAAAGCGAAAGTGAGTTTGTTTGTTACGTCTTCAAGCCAAGAATTTTGGTACAGATATAGTTGGGACCCTGGAGACGGACAAAGGCGATATTTTTTTTAAAAAGATTGAGATATGAGGGAGAAAGAGGGAAGAAAAGGAAAAACTTAGCATTGCTATTACAATAAGTAAGGCGTAAGGGCAAAAACTACAGGTAGCAGATACCTGTAAATCAGGAAATGGGAGCTGTGTTACCCCGAATTTAACGTGAGCGAAGCTGCGGGCAATAGCTAGTTAATTACAAAGGCATACTAAGGGTCACCGCTGCTCACCGTTCACAGGTTCACGTCGGCGGCTAGGACGTGTCCAGGATTTCTCCCTCAAACCTTCAGCCACCTCCTTCACTAGCATAACTGCTTCGCAGAAGGAGGTGACTGTTTCGGAGGAGGTGAATGCTTCGCCTCTCTGGACAGACCGATACAGTGTGCTCTACTGCATCCTCTGAGCGATCGTCACAATGGTGATGGTGACAACCAGACGTTTCCTCTCACCAGAAACCCAGCCAACACAGCATCAAACTGAGTGTACACAACATAAGATAAAACTATTGTAAGATTGTTAAATAAAGGCTACAAATAAATAAATGCTATGTGAACTGCAATCCAAGACAATCGAAATACCATAACATGGGAAATACCAACCGTTCCTTTACCAGTTTCTTGGAATAACAGAGTTCTACTATCGATCACGTACATCGCTAGACGTGGGCATTTCCCAAAACCCAATAGTTTGGTTGCTATATATTTTTGCGTATGGGAAACCATTCCAAATCAAAAGTCATTTATTCAAATAAGTCTCATAATCAGCACTTTTTGAAGGTTACATTACAAGAGACAGTCCCACAAAAACGCCCTGCCCTTCGCCACTTTCTATTGTTTTAGCTGGGAAGAAGAAGTGGCGGAAGAAACTCCCCAGTAACTCATCTTTAAATAACTTCCCCCGCTCAGACTTGTACTGACTGAAACCCACCCATGTTCCTTCTATTGCCCTTTATGTTCCGGTGCTGAGGTACTGATCTCTTTTGAACAACCCGCAATCCCGACAGGCGGTGGCTTTGAGGCGCGCGTGGAACACGAACGCGTCGTCGTCACCTAGACGGATGGACGGTGAGCTACCCATTGCTCACTTATCGCCAATATTGTGTCGCGCCTTAAAGCTTGGTTTCTATGCTATCATCATTCTCTGGTACCTTATCACAGTTTATTTAGTGGGTGGCTTTGCATGTTGTCCTCCTCTTATTATGGTTATAACACTTATTCAGCAAGTTTACATGACATATTATCACGCCTACAATCCCCTAAGGGTTTGGCAGATGAGTATCTAATAGTACACCCCTATTTGTGTTTAACTAGCGTCCGCCCGCGACTTCGTCCCGCGTGGCGTAGTTACTTTGGGCTAACGCTAACTTTAACCCGCATGATGAGCGAAATAAATATACCTTACTCTACTCTCCTCTTTTCTTCCCTCTTTCTCCCCCTTTTCTCATTGTTTTTGGCCTATGTCCGTCTCCAGGGTCCCAACTATCTATTTACCAAAATACATCAAAGTCGGTAATTGTGGCAGGGTGACCACGAAGTTGCCTAGTTAACCCATTTGTGGTTGCTGTGCCAATTTGGGAACACCCTTACAAATACCTGAAAAACATAATTTTCATTTTTTTTTCTTATTCACTTGTTCTTTATAAATATAAAAACACATTTCCAAAAAAATGGCCTAAATGATATAAAATAGCAATAGGTATAACTGACGAAATGTGATTGAAACTGAAGCATTCTGATGACGCAGACGAACGCTCTGCCACCCCTTTCTTAAACCTGCAGTTAAATAAACTTATATTTTAATACCTATACGGATATTCTTCACATTTCTAAAGAACAGTTATGGGATACCTACGTAGCAACGAAAGCCTTATCTATATGAGAACAGGCTTTTGTCCAGCTGTGGGACAGGTAGGTATAGTCTGGTAATAAATAAGACAAAGACTATAAACTCTTTGCCCTAGACCCCTACAATTTCGAAAAACCTTTTTTTAACATTGGTATTAAAAAACTGTTTTCAATAAAAATTGGTTATAAGTGTAAGCACAGATAAGTAGGTATATAGGTACATACATAATCTGTGCATGTTTAACAAATAAACAGATAAAGTATTTGTTTTCATTCAAATTGTCCTTGATAATGTAGGTAGGTAGGTATAGGTACCTATAGAAGTGTTCCTACATAGCTAGCGGATATGTACAGGCTAAAAGCCATGCAAATACTATCTTTGTAGATTTGCAATACTGTATCTGTGTGAGATATGTACTTCATTGTGAGGTAAGTACTTCATTGAAAATTTGATATTCTAACTGATATAGGTATCACTGGTATCCCATATATTTATGAAGAATAGAATTTGACCTAAGAAAAGCAGTTATGTTCCAAAATGCTGTTTAATCTTTAAATGTATAATTTAACTGATATAGACAAAATAATTACTCAGTGTGGTTAGAACTAAACAATGAATAACGTGAATCATAATAGTTTCCTGAATCATTTTTAACTCTTCCATGACTCATTATTACGCTTTGTCTGCCATCTATCGGTATTTTAGACCAACTTTAATGGTGAAAGTATCATGAGTCATGATGGGGTCCAGTTTACATAAAATGTCAATAGATGGCGCAAGTAGCTACAAGATTCATTTTAAATAGTTTCAATTAGGCGTTTTATTAATATTTTATTTTAGTGGCATAATATAAAATAAGAAAAGATGAATATTTTAAAACAAAATGATGTAACTATTTAATATTTAATAACCTACCAATGCAAACCAGGCTGTTTGCAACGTTGGCCTTTGCATGACATTAGGTACGAATTTCTATTGCACAAAAAGTTAAAAAAAAAGTGCGAGGTAGCGAGAAATGGCGTCGCAAGTTGTTTTTTATTCGTAATCAATGTGTTTCTAATCATTATACACGATTGTAAAAGTTATACGTGGTGTTAAGATAATACTGTTCAGTTCCGTCGATGTTTAATTGAAGAACAGTGGTTATTTTAACGTGATTACATCTTTAGCCGTCGGACAATGGCGTCGTCGAACGAAGCGAGAGTTACCCATGTAAAAGTTAGTGAAAATCGCGATTTCGTTGACGATTACTGTGGCTCCAACAGTTTAGTAGATGCCGGCGAAGGTGCTAAACGTCGTCGTACCGGTTACGACAGTAAAAAACTGTCACAACAGGGATGCGGGACAAGTGTGTCAACGGATCCCAAACATACACCAGCCTCAGAATCCAAAGGTAATAATTCATTCTATACGTACTTGCTAATCTTGTAGACGTTGCTTTGGGGCATTGAATAAAGTCGCTATATAAGTTTATAGTATTTAGACATAGAATATTTTGGTGGGAAAGATGTTAACCTCTCGTAGAGTGAATTACATCATTGCTTCAGAGGTCGCAGGTGTTTATAAACACAACACACGCTTTCCATACGGTATTACTATCTTTTCACCTGCCCATCATTGTTATTTCCTTGTTTCTACCTTTGTTCAAGGGAACAGACAAAGTTCTGTACATTAAAGAGTCACTTGCATCACATTGTGACCTTGTGTTCACTAGACCTGTACTTTCTAGTTGTTATAATAACTGTACATTGCTGGTACTCTATTGATTAACTTGAAAAGAACCTAAGGTTATTGATATTGATGGGAAACCTTGGTTTAAGATGTGGAAAAGTCTGTATTTTGTCTTTGAAATTGTTTTCATGCCGAGTAGCAAGACACCCTTCAGAAAAAACATGATTTATGTTAATTTGTCATGTAAAATACCCTCTACACGATGAATATCAGTAGTTTTTAAGATTTTTAAGTCTTTGTCATCTCACAATTTTTAAAACTTCTATTTGTGAATATGTTTTTGGTCATTTATATTGCAGCACCTTTTCTCATCATAAAACTTTTTGTACATTCAGAATCAGCTTTTATCAACATACTACCAACATACTAAATTTTTTATGCTGGTAGTATGTTGTTATAAGCTTTTTTTTTAAATGTCCAGCTCATGCTGATTCTTATCTTCAGTTGGGAATGCTAAACAATAAGGGTTAGCAACTGATCTCTTTAATTCATTAATTATATAAAAAAAAAAACATTGGGCTCACTAAAATGAGGTACTTACTGTGAACTAAAATGCTGGGTTTGTAAACCTTAGGTCTCTTTCTATCCTCTCAAGCAGTAATTGGTCTTGGTGACAGCCTAAGCATAATAAAGCTTCTCACAACTTTTCGAAGCATATTTCTTGAATGATTTGAGCAACGCTGGCCCATTTTAATCTACTACTGCATAAATGCCACTCCGAAGCCTTACCACTGCACCCTCTCCTGCCCTTCCACATTTAGTCTGAACACCCTTTTAATGCTGTTGTTACACTAACCACAACAAAGTAAAAAGCTATGTTGAACATCAAAATTTACCAGACACAGTCTCGCAAATGCCTGCCCTTCACTTCCTATTGTTTTAACCGGGTTAACAAACTCATAAATGGCAAAACAAACTCCCTAGCATCAGACCTGTCTTTTAGTTTAGAAGGACCATCAGAATCTAACTGCTGCCTCAGTATTTCAAATATGCATTAGATAGTATAATTATTGGCTACAAACAATACTAGAAAATATCAAGCATTTATTTTGTAAAACATAGTAAAATTTGAAAAAAAATAATCACTGTCTACAAAACATTGATTATCTTGTTTATGCCTGAATGGTAAAAACTTACTCAACACAAAAATAAACACAACATAAACAAACACAATTATGTGCATTAAAAACAGACCAAATGCAGTTCAATATTATGGTAAAAGATTTATCAACATGGAAACTGGTTGTGTACCAAAACATTCAGTAAAATATAAAAGTATGTGTCAATTTAAAAGTCATGTAAAGGTACTGTATACCTTAACAAGGTAGTTGACTGGATGTTAAAGATGGAGAATGGGGTGTTGTGGCTTATTTTTATATAAATGTCTAGCTTCCGCCCCCTACTTCCTCCATGTTGCATAGTAAATTTGGGCTAACACTAAGTTAAATCAGGGTGATGATAAAAAAAAAACTCTCCCCTTTGCTTCCCTCTTTCTTCCCCTTTACACACTTTTTTTAGCCTATGTCCGTCTCCAGGGTCCCAATTATATCTGACCCAAAATTCATCAAAATCGGTTTAGCCATTTAGGCATGAAGACGGAACAAGCAAACAAACTCACTTTCGCTTTTATAATATTAGTACTTAAGGACAAAAACAAATTGTTACACATTACCATATTACATAGAATTACGGCTATAGTAGTCTAGTCCTTTTTTTTGCATATGGGAAATCATCAAATGACTTGCCCTGCTCTGGGCCAAACGGGGGGAAGTGTCAGACTTTTACTGACTACAACCAACCTTTCACTCAGCGTATGAGTCCAAAATATATAGTATAACTAGTGCCCAGCGGTTTCACCCGCTGCTCACTTAGGGGTATGAAAAATAGATGTTGGCCGATTTTCAGACCTACCCGATATGTACACAAAATTTCGTTTAAACCGGTCTAGCCGTTTCGGAGGAGTATGGGAACGAAAACTGTGACACGAGAATTTTATATATTAGATTTGGAGTGGGCAGCAAAGTGGTTAAGTTCTAGGGCCTTGTTTGGATAACCCCCAACCACATGCTATAGTTACAGTAGTTACATCAAGTTCCACATTGTAACTAGGAAACATAGTGGCATATAACCAACACCATTTTTCATATTAAATCAATGATTAAATTAGCTTGATTGCAGAAATGCAAGCATTTAGAAAATTAAGCCTAAGTTCAACAACAGGTACAATAGTTGTCCCTGTAGCCCTACTATCTACCTACCTACCTACCTACTACCTCTTAAAGCAATTCTTATTCCGCTGAGTGAAAGAGATGGTGCTAGACACCCTGTATAGCTCTGTTATCTGTATAGTTTGTCGGACTTGGGCTGTTGCCCATTTCAAAGTAGGAAAGAATCTCCATGGACACCCATTCAAAATGACATTTGGTAACCAAAATCCTGGGTACATTATTGTTACTTTGTATGTGATAACAATGCACAAAATGTTCCCACAAAAAGTTACAAGTTCCTTCCAAGAGTTCCATTATCCACATATCAATTTTACCTTTATCATACCATGTTGGAGTTGGCTTCCAGTTGCTGCCAAAGGTTAGGGCTCATTCACATGGGATCCGTCACTGACAATTTGGAAAATAAAATTGTTGCAACAATGCAAAGAATTCGTCCTCATAGAATGAGCTTTTTAAGTTAAAATATTCAACAGAATTTAGATTATTTTATGGTTATTTTCACTAGTACTATGATAGACCTCTAATGATGAACATAAATAGCATACCTTAGTGGTTGTATGCATACATTCCCTATTTTCTCTTAATATCACTATTTAAAATACATTCTATAATATTGTTATCATCTGCCTAGCCTTTTCCCAACTATGTTGGGGTCGGCTTCCAGTCTAACCGGATGCAGCTGAATATCAGTATTTTACATGGAGCGACTGCCTATCTGACCTTCACAACCCAGTTAATACTAGGTAATACGATACCCCTTGGTAAGACTGGTTGTCAGACTTTGGGAACACTGACTACCTGTAACGACTGTCAAAGATCTACAAATGACAGCCGGGACCAACGGCTTAACGTGCTTTCCGAGGCACGGAGGAAACTCGGTATGTAACGGGTGATCACCCATCCGCAGACCAACCTAGGCAAGCGTGGCTTAACCTAAAGATCGACCCGAGCGGCTGCTATTATTTAGCCACGAGCTCCTCAATAATATTGTTAATAATATAAAAATAAGTCTGGTTTTCCTTCCTGACGCTATAACTCCAGAACGCACGAACCGATTTCCACGGTTTTGCATTCGTTAGAAAGGTCTCAGACTCCGTGAGGTTTATAGCAAAGAAAAGGTAGGGTAGGTAGAAAGGTAGAAAATTGCATAGCAACGCATGCCGGGGCACAGCTAGTTGTTAATAAATATCAGTTTAGTCAATATTTTTAGCTATTTCACTCAAGTTCTCACAATGTTTAATGCTATTTGAGTAATGTTTTATCACTTTCTGTACCTGCAGATTCATCAACTACTATCACACTACATGACTGTTTCACTACCTACTCAGTCTTGAAGTAAAAGAAATACAAACTACTATTCTTTATGTAGTACTACTTAAACCTAATCAAATAGCACATG
This sequence comes from Ochropleura leucogaster, assembly GCA_958449745.1. Taxonomy (NCBI): domain Eukaryota; kingdom Metazoa; phylum Arthropoda; class Insecta; order Lepidoptera; family Noctuidae; genus Ochropleura; species Ochropleura leucogaster. The sequence goes on from OY288225.1 coordinate 2,716,730, forward strand.
TAAAGCAAGGTGCCAGATTACATGCAAGATTGAATCAAAACATTGTTACAAAATGCTTGATTGAAAAGAGTGTCCATGGAGTCACCTACCTTCTCCATAGAGACCTACTCTTTAGAATAAGCAGCTACAGCACTTTTACAAGTTATTATGCCTTGTGACCGGGACTGCAGCATCATCTTCTTGACATTTAAAAATGCCTGTAATGGTCTTATTGTATTAAATGCTTTGTGTTTGAGTTTAAAGTGTTAAAACATAATCCTTACTAATATTATAAAAGCGAAAGTGAGTTTGTTTGTTACCACTTCACGCTTTAATGGCTAAGCCGATTTTGATGAATTTTGGTACAGAGAGAGAGAGAGAAACAGGAGATGGACATAGGCTATTTTTTATTTTAAAAAAGTGGGATGTGAGGGAGAAAGAGGGAAGAAAAGGGAATACGTAGCGTTGCTATTACAAATCAATAAGGCGCAAGGGGAACTGTATTACCCCAAATTTAACGCGGGCGAAGCCGCGGGCGAAATCTAGTAAGCCTATATACATACCTCTCTGTGAAAGTTTCATAATCACACATACTCCAATTCATCATCTTTTGGTATGTGTGCTGAATGAAAGATACTGGCCTTCACAACCCTATTGTGGAAACCAGAAACCAATGTTAAAATATCAAAGTTATTTATAATATTTGAATCAGCTTAGCCTTATGGCAATAATATTAGGTTTAACTGCAGCTGAAAGTACCCATTACACATATTTTGACTGTGTTTTCCAAGTTAAATGCTTTGCTCATCCAAAAGAAAGTCAGCTGCCTCACCTAGGGGGAATCCAAAGTTATAGCATGTAATAGTTGTAAAAAAAACATAACCCTTACTTAGCAGTCAGGTAAAAAGCAATTTCATACTGTCCCAAAACAAAAAATGTTGTGGCTATCACCAACATTAAAGACATGTGTGCAATACCTAACCCACAGGTTACTTTCCTAAATCAGGATGATCTCTCAAGGTATCAAAAATCCCCTTACTACTCTTATTTTACTAATCATTTAAGAGGAAAAATTAAGTCTTATCCTTGTAAATGAATCTTAAGCAATGATGCAAATATGAGGAACTATTAAAATACAAATATTTAAAAAACAGAGAGAGAGAGATGAGCGGTTGTAGTTGGTGTTATGTTTAATTATTTGATATCATGAACTTTAAGTTCAAGTAAAAATGTGGTTGACCTGGTTCTATTTGATCTAGCCCCAATCCCAAGTTCCCTTACCCTTCCCAGTTGTCATCAATATGTTTCCAACATATTATACATAAATATAGTATAAAACCAAGGTTTATGCTTAAATATACCTACAAAACCATGGTTTTCCTAGCCATATGGTGCATCAAGTACTTAAATACCAAACAACTATGATTATTACCCAGTACCTACCTTGATTTAATTGTGTCTTGTTAATCCAACTCATAAAAATGCAACTCACATCTGCGAGAACTATAAGTAGTAGGTACCTATAATTAATTTATAACAAGTACTTAGTGGTGGTAACATTCTAGCTCTATTTTTCCTAATGGAAATCATCAAAGTCAATAAGCGGAACGGTGGCAGTGTCAAACTTTTACCGACTAAAACCCACCCATGTTCCATCTTTTGCCGTTTATGTTCCGTTGACGATACGCTTCGTGCAGTGGTGCATCGAACCCGCACGGAACAAATATTTGTATGTGTATGTGAGTTTAAACAGGAGAAAATCCTTGTGGGGTTCGTTTTTATAAAAAAATAAAATATGTATGCCACGGTATCTCTTTCGAACAACCCGCGATTCCGGCAGGCGGTGGCCCTGGCAGGCTCATCTGCTTTGCTGACATTTCTTGTGAGGCGCGCATGGTACACGAACGCGCCGTCGACACGGCCTGCCATGATATTGAGCGTACGAGGAGAATACAAATCCAGACTCCGCCGCTGTTGCCGAGAAATTGCTAGTGGACAAAACCAATAACACTTCTCGCCCTGGGAATTAAACCCAGGACCCCGTGCCCAGTCGTTGCGAAGACTAGACAGACGAGACTTTTAGATTGTAAGCTGAAAATACAACAGCACGATTTTTTTCGTCTGCTAATTACTTTGGCGTAGATTTAGTAAAATCAAGATCAGAGGACTCCATCCCATCACACTTAAAACATAAACTTATTTTTCCCTTCTTATTCTTACAGGCAAGAAGCGCAAAATCAGCGAAACCTCAAAGGACCTTTGCGTTTGGGGCCAAAACGCTCGGCCATCGAAACAGAGCAAGATATGGCCGGTGTTCGACTCCGGAGGGTTCAGCAACGCCGCGGTGCTCAAACTGAACGTCCTGAAGAAATCACCGCCAGGCAAAAACCCCCTACTCTTCAACACAAATGCAAGCCACGATATCGAACTTGCCGAGATCAACCGAGATCCTTTTAAATCTGACTGGTATGGAGGTATCCACGCTTGGTGGAAGCAAGCGCAGATTTCCAACAAGATGGCTGACGATGACGTCACTAAAAAAATATTCTCGTCAGTCTCACGCCAGTTAAGAATCATTAACACACACTTTCAGAGGTCCATGTTTAAATACAAGTACCCAAGGGTATCAAGGCAAAATGTTTTGTTGGAAAGCACCTCTGGAATGAGGAGACCTGCTACCCATTTCAATTTATCCATGAAAGCGATTAGATTCCAGTCCAACCCACGGAGAGAGTTACCTTGCTATGGTAACTTGGAGCTGCCTCTGAAGCAAATTAAACAGGAGGTGAACTCACAAGTGTTTCCCGCTATAAGGAATGTGAAAAGTGAGAGTGATGTGAAGGTTAAAGTGGAGAATGATAGAGTTAAGGTGGAGAAGGAAAGAGATAGGGAAAAGGAAAAGGAGAGGGATAGGTAAGATTATCTTTGTTCTTTATTAACCTATTGTAGTGGAGACTGTTCTTCCTTTGAATAACTTGCTGGCATATACAGCGTGTTTTAGGAAGTTGTTCAGTTCAAAGGTCTGAATCATACGGAATTGGAGGTTCATATCTCGAAAACGGTGCGTCTCAGAACCTAAATTAATTCTATGGTTAAGGTTAACCCATTAATGTAAGTAAATCGGTTAATCTTCCGTTTTTTATTGTGTTTTCCCCTAAGGGATCATACACCTCCGCCGCTAAGACGACCTTTATTTCAATTAGACTGTTGCAGGCACTTTTAAATGTCAAAAACAAGAAGATGAAGCTACATTCCCAGTCACAAGGCTTAATAACTTGTGAACTACCTTAGTTGTTTATTTTAAAGAGAAATATTTGAATAATACGCAAGTTCTCTCACAAACCCTGTTCCTATGCCCCTAAAATATCTACCATTTAATTCTGTTTATTTTCAAAAAAATATAATTAATTCCACGTTTTGTCTGTCAGGTCATCTCACCGCCACTCGTCGTCCTCATCATCATCGTCGTCTTCCTGCCACCACTGCCGCCGCCGCGCGCGCGTCAAGCGCTGCTCCATCGGCGTGCAGTGTCGCCGGGACCGCGCCGGCGCCCCGCTGCCCAACGACAGCTGGGGGCCGCTCGCTGAGACTCCTACGGTCAAGGAGCTCAAGTATCATAGGTGAGCAATGTTTCTTAGATGCTACTCAAGGATATCTATCTGTGAGGAGGATGATAAGGCAAGATAGGAGGTGTTTGATGAGGTGACGAGCTGGCGCCCGCGGCTTCGCCCGCGTCGTATCGTAAAAAAGTATTCTATGTGTTATTCCTTTCATCAAGATCCGTTCAGCCGTTATGACGTGAAAGAAAGAAAGAAAAAATTTTATTTGGGACTCACACAAAACAAGTAAAACAGTTACAAAATTAAATAAAATAGTACAGACAAAGAGACAAAAAGACTTTTATAATATTAGTAGGATTCTTTTCCATGCTGTGACGACCCCATATATATTGGCGTTGGAAAATGATGAATGACCAAGGATATATTATATACTTTAGAACAGGCCATGTTACTCCTTCGGAAGCTCCCGTCGCCGTGGTTTTGATAAATATTTTCACAGGCATGTTCGAACACAAGTTATTTTAGTGTTCACCATTATGTGGAAAAACCGGACACGAGAAATTCCTATTGACTGAATTAACTGGGGTCTAGCATAGCAACACCAACATTCAACAACGATTCAATGTATGCTAAAACCGCCTACTGTATCCATTGTAATATTTTGTCAAGATGTGCCTTGCAACTTGCATATTCTCTCGTTATTTTCCTGCCCTTGTCCCATTCTATTTGGGATCGGCGCAACACACATATTCGTCTTCCTTTCTCCCCTAACAGACGTCACGGCAACATTTACTCCTTTCTCCTTCATATCATTCCTTACACAATCCATACATCTTTTCTTTGGCCTTCCTCTCGCTCTCCCTCCATCAACATTCAGATCCATCACTCTTTTAGTCACATGTGCTTCGTCCCTTCTCATTATATGTCCATACCAAGACAAACGACTCCCATTCATTTTTTCTGTAACAAGCTCAACTTTCAAACTTCCTCTAATATACTCATTCCTTACTTTAACCATTCTTGTCACTCCACAAATCCATCTCAACATTCTCACCTCCGCTACTTGCAATCGTTTTTAATCCACCTTTTTTTACAGCCCAGTATTCTGACCCATACAGTACAACAGCTACCCTACCATGACGTCTTAAAGCAGAACTTATTCCACTGAGGGAAAGAGATGGTGCTAGACACCCTGTATAGGTCTGTCTCTTTCCCTCAGTGGAATAAATTCTGCTTTAAGACGTTATGGTAGGCCTACTGGTCTAAACATGCATATTCTCTATGCCATTGTATTCTAATTCAACTCTTGTCTTGTTACCGACAGACTGATGCGAGTAGAGACTCACCCGAACGGCGGCGCGAGTGTGGTGTACCTGCACCAGCGGGACGTGGACATGCTCAGCGCGCCGCAGCAGGAGTCGCTGGCCAAGGAGTTCCTCAAGGTGAGCACTTACAAACAGAACTCAACAGAGACTGTATGAACGCACAGTGTAAACGTTAAGCAAATTTCAGACCATTTCAGACACTAGTCTGCATAGTCCTCATGTAAGTTGACCAAGATTTTTTGTCTGGACCTTAAAAGAGACTATGAACTCTGAGTTTGTTTCGGCTGTTTCTTCTCAGAGTAGTCGGATACGAAACACCGGCCTCATCTAGTTTAAAAAAAAAGACGTGTAAAAGTGTTTGTGAAAACCTACTTGCAAAATAAACATCATTTATCAAATACGTTGATTTACGAAACGAAAACAGTAAATGTGGAAAATGTGTTTACCCTCAGAAGTAAAAGCCGAAACTAAATATTGAAAATGTTTTTCTTTCAGCCTTTTTAGGCATCTCGCGCAAATTCTTATTAAGTATTCATTTTCCATTGCAACTAAAAGTTATAAGCATTCATATCAAAATCATTTATTTCAAATAGGCCAGTTACAGGCACTTTTGAACTGAAGAAAGATATAAATAAGAAGAAAAAAAAAATAACTATAGAATGTAACTCATAAACTACCGAAGCAATACAAATACCTCTGGATTCCATTAAAAAATAATTTCGAAAACTGACCCAAAATTTTAAAATTGTGGGAAATGACATCACATCATGGCCGCAACAGTCACAGGCGTTGGAAATGTAGTAATATTTTTTTTTGTCTCAAGTAGATACTTAGTTGAAATTAACGTATGATATTTTTGTTATAACTTTTTGTTACCAAGGGTATATTTTCATCGTGTTTCACGCGCGCCTCAAAGAGAGTCAGCAAAGCAGAGGGGCTTGCCAGAGCCTCCGCCTGCCGGGGTTGCGGGTTGTTCGAAAGAGATACCGCGGCCCCGGAACGTAAAGGGCAATAGAAGGAACATGGGTGGGTTTTAGTCAGTACAAGTCTGACATGCCCCCCGCTCCGCCCAGAGCGGGGGAAGTCATTGGATGATTTCCCACCCGAAAAAAAAGGGTATATTTTCATTGAAAACCTGATGACCAAAATTAAATAAATGGGAATAACCCATAAGCGGTTTTCCTTATCACAAACCAAAGATTGAAGATAACAAGTTAAATTCCACGAAAACGTCGCAATGTTATGGGTTTTTAATTTCTCCCTTTTCCGATATCACTAGTGATTCATGGCGATTGTTTTAAAGTGCATAACTTAATTGCTGTACTTCCCAGAAAGTGAGGCAGAGGTTTACCGCCTAACCCTTTTGTTAAATCCCACATTTTGCAGTCCCATGTAATTGGGCGCAAAACCTATAGCCATCAATAGGGTACAAATTCCAATTTCGTGCTAAGAAATGTTTGTAACTAGCTGTCTGGCTCGGTTTCACCCTTGTCTTTAGTTGCTGCCCCGCTCCCGTGGGTAGTAGTGTGGTAATGTATAAAGCCTATGTTACTTTTTTTTATTATTGATAGGCTCGCGTTTGACCACTATCTCACCTGATGGTAAGTGATGATGTGGTCGACGATGAAGCACGCTTACCTAGAAATAACCTATTCACTCTTGAAGACCCTGATAATGTAGCATCCTATTAGTGAAAAAATTGTTATAATCTGTTCAATAGTTTTGGATCCTATTCAATACACACAAACAAATCTTTATATTATTAGTACAGATGAAAATTTTCATGTCAACATTTTTTTTTTGTTTCTGCATCACTAGTGAATTAATATCTTAAATATCTTGGGAAAACTCACACACGGCTATCTGATCCCAAGCTAAGCAGAGCTTGTGTTATGGTAACCAGACAACTGATATACATACTTATATAATTTAAAAATACATACATATTATAGATAAATCACACCCAGACACAGAACAAACAATCATGCTCATCACACAAAGTTTGTCCTGAGTGGGAATCGAACCCACGACCTCTGGCTCAGCAGTCAGGGCCACTAACCACTGGACCAACAGGCCCGTCAAAAATTTGTTAACTAATTCTTTTAAATTTCTCTTCAACAGCTGGTGTTTTCTGAAGACAGTGATGGGTGGGCGCACTTCGTCTGCGGCGTAGTGCGCGGTGCGGCGGCGCAGTTCCCATGCCTACTGCAGTATCTGTCAGATACACACGCCAATCTGACGGTCAAGGCAGGAGTTCTAGCCAGGGCCTCGGATATAGAGACCACAACCGTTAATCGGTACTACCAGCAGGTATAGTAACTGAAACTATTCATCACTACATAGTATAAAACAAAGTCGCTTTCTCTGTCCCTATGTCCCTTTGTATGCTTAAATCTTTGAAACTACGCCACGGATTTTGATGCCGGTTTTTTTAATAGATAGAGTGATTCAAGAGGAAGGTTTTTATGTATAATACATACATATTATAGTAGAGAAAAGTGGGGATTTTCAAAGATTTGTAACACCCGTGCGAAGCTGGGACGGGTCGCTAGTTTCTAATAAATCAATCTAAAAATATTATGAAACAACCGCACAAACATACAAAAAATCATTCATCCTGCACCTGATTTCCCTCTGATCGTGTCGGGATGCTTCTCTATCCATCCATCCATCCGTCATCTACTTAGCGTTTTCTCAACTATGTTGGGGTCATGTTACAACCGGTTTCAGCTGAATATTATTATTTTACATAACATGGAGCGACTGTCGTATACGATACCCCATGGTAAGACTGGTTATCTAGACTTTCGGACCAGACTATAACGACTGTAATAAGTATTTTATTAGAAAATTACAAAAATAGGATGTCAAACATAAAAAATATAGCAATACATACACACATGTTAAAATTAATTGAACATAAATTCAAATGGCAACCCAACGGCTTAACGTGTTTTCCGAGGCACGGAGGAAACTCGGTAAGAGTAGTCACCCATCCACGGACCAACCTAAGCAAGCGCGGCTTAACCTTAAGAAAGAGAGTGAAAGAGTAACAAACATCCATACAAACATTCGCATTTATAATATTACTAGCTTTTGCTCGCGGCTTCGCTCGCGTTAAATTCGGTAGCGCCTTCTTGATTTGTAATAGCGGCGCTAAGTTTTCCCGTTTCTTCCCTCTTTCTCCCTCATATCCCACTCTTTTTTCAAATAGCCTATGTCCGTCTCCTGGTTCCCAAGTATCTCTGTACCAAAATTCATCAAAATCGGTTTAGCCATTAAAGCGTGAAGAGGTAACAAACAAACTCACTTTCGCTTTTATAATATTAGTAAGGAAGTAGGATATAGTAGGACTAGCTGCGCCCCGCTGTTTAACTCGCGTGGTGATAGAATATACAATATATCTATTATGAAGCTTATGTGTTATTCTGATATGTAAGTTATAATTATTGCAAAGTTTCATTAAAATCCATTCAGTAGTGTTTGCTTGAAAGAGTAACAAACATCCATACATCCACACAAACTTTCGCGTTTATAATATTACAGTAGGATAGGAGGATTGTCTTCAATATAAACGGAATCATTGAAATATCCCACAGGTGCAACAATCATACGCTGCGGGAACGTTCCGCTGCGGGCCTCTCCACCAGATCTCCCTGGTGGGCACAGTGCACGAGGAGGTGGGGGGCTACTTCCCCGACATGCTGGATATGCTGGGCACCTGCCCCTTTCTCAACATGGTGAGTCTTGAAGATTCCTTCAAGCTTTGTATTAATTTAGGTGTATTATCTATATATACACTGTTCAAGGACCACTGGACGTAGCAACTGGAGAACTAAAGCTATTTGGAGCTGGTTAAATAAAAAAGTTGGCAGAGTTTTACTTGATAGTTCAGCCTCATTTGGCCAGTTATGTTATACTAGCTTTTGCCCGCGGCTTCGGTCGCGTTAAATTCGGGGTAACACAGCTCCCCTTTCCTGATTTGCAGGTACCTGCTACCTGTAGTTTTTGCCCTTGTGCCTGATTTATTGTAATAGCAAAGCTAAGTTTTCCCTTTTCTTCCTTCTTTCTCCCTCATTTCTCAATCTAATTAAAAAAAATGCCTATGTCCGTCTCCAGGGTTCCAACTATCTCTGTACCAAAATTCATCAATATTGGTTTGGCCATTTAGGTGTGAAGACGTAACAAACAAACAAACTTACTTTAACTTAGTTTGTTTTGTTTAAATTAGTTTTGTGTCTGGCATTTCAACCAATTTCGGGAGGTTTGTCATAGTTTTAAAAAAAGCGTAAGTACCTTACAGTAAGACTTGTGTTTCTATGACGCAGACAATGCCGTGGGGCCCGATGTCCGCAGTGGACATGGAGCCACAGGAGTCCAACGACGGCCCCATTCTGTGGATCAGGCCAGGAGAGCAGCTGGTGCCCACTGCCGAACTTGGGAAGAGCCCTATCAAGAAGAGGAGGTATGTCTCCAAGATATCAAACAAATATTTAACCAAAGGTCAAGAGCGAGTGAGATTCGCGCACCAAGGGTTCCGTACAAAGTTGCGACATAAACGGCCTTTCTTTTGACTGCGTAGACTTAGAGGGTTGATTTTTTCACAGCACAAAGATACCACAGAGTTGAGAGAGATTTTAATTACTAGGGTCTCGACAGACCGTTGGACAAAAAAGTGATCCAATAAGGGTTTCGTTTATTATTTTGAGGTATAGAAGCCTATAAAAGCGCTGTCAGCATCGTCGTAACTTTGTCCCGTGTCATTATCTTCCCACATTCTCGCATTTGACGGGCCTGTTGGTCTAGTGGTTAGTGGCCCTGACTGCTGAGCCGGAGGTCGTGGGTTCGATTCCCACCCAGGACAAACTTTGTGTGATGAGCATGATTATTTGTTGTGTCTGGGTGTGATTTATCTATAATATGTATGTATTTATAAAATATATAAGTATGTATATCAGTTGTCTGGTTACCATAACACAAGCCCTGCTTAGCTTGGGATCAGATAGCCGTGTGTGAGTTGTCCCAAGATATTTATTTATTTTATCTCATCCTCGCACCATAGGTGCTTAGCACGTCTCTGGTGGAAAAGCACCCTTAATCAACCATGCTTATTTATTTAGAGATACTTTGGTTTATCTGTACTCTATCAATTTACCAGCACACGTTGGCTTGTTTTTCTTCTAATGACTCAATAAATCAAAAGTAAAAAAAACTGAGTTTTTTATAATTCAAAACACCATAGGTAATACAAGAGTGGCGCTATAGTCATATACTTTTTTAAGTCTGGCATAAGGACTTTTTTACTCACTTCTACACTTCTCTAACCAAATAATGTAGGAATTTGTTGTTAACTAACAAGTCAAGTTAAAGGCATTAACTTGTATAAGATTAATAACAAGTAAATGTTAACTAAACTGCATTTTCACAGGACTGGCATAAATGAGCTACGTAATCTGCAGTACCTGCCCCGTTGGAGCGAGGCGCGGGAGTTCCTGTTTGAGGACAGGACGCGCGCACACGCAGACCATGTCGGCCACGGACTGGATAGGATTACTACTGCTGCAGTTGGTACGTCAATATCGTTTTTGCGAGCTACCTTTATGAAGCCAATGACAAAATCTTACTGTCATCATCATTATTTTCCTGCACTTTTCCCATTCTATTTGGGGTCGGCGCAGCACGATTTCATATACATATTCATTTTTTTATTGCGTTCCATAATGTCTAAAGATCTTAAAATAGGCTTATAGCTAAGGTACAATTACGGACCCTGTAGGGCACAGCAAACAAATTCTTAATATTAATTAACCAAATTATAAATCAATTATTTATATTGAAATCAACAAATTATTAAAATAATTTAATAATTTGTTGCTTATTCTAATAAAATATTAAAAATAAAAAAAAATTGAGATCAGTTATAGAAACACTATTAATTGTTAGGATTAAAATTAAATTTTTTCGTATTTAGCAAATTAAATCACACTTTACAATAATAGTATCTATTTATCGACTACAGTACGGCCAACGAGAAGCGATACGAAAGGTCATTAACCTAAAGAACAACTGTGGCGTTGACAATCTAATATTTAGCTCTTTCCATCTTGTGCCTTTGTCGTAATGTCTCGTCGTCGTGTTGTTGTCGTCTGCTTAACCGGGCAAACTAAGGCCCCAGGCATCCCGCTCTTCTTATTTACGTATATTTTAGATTCACTTTGGAATGGGTAATTACAGCACTTTTTTTTACAACTGCTTTGTGACTGGGATGGTAGTATTATCTCTTTGTTTTTGTGACATAAAAGTGCCTGTAATGGTGTCATTGTAATAAATACTTTGAGTTAGTTTGATATCGCTTTACTTAAATTCTCTTGTTTACCAAAATTGAAACAACTGACAACAAATTTAACAAAAGGCCTCAACGTTTTTTTTTCAGTATGCAGAGTTTACTATAACTTTTTTTGGTATTAATTTTTAAAAAAAAACCTCAAAATAAATGTATCCTAAGTTACTCCTTATTACATCCGCTATCTACTATCGAAAATCCCCTCAAAATCGGTACAGCTAATTCAGCGATTATTGTCGGAACAAACAGATAACAAAAATTTAAAAATAAATGTGTTGTAAAAATGTACCTTGTATACATAAGGATGTATACAAGGTACATTTTTACAACAACCGATTTTTACTAAATGCATAAGGATGCATTTAGTAAAAATCGGTTGTTTTAATATGACAAACAGACACTCCAATTATATTTATTTGTATAGATGTTGCAATTTGCCAATTACACAAAATATTAACTTGTTGACCTAATTTACTTTGTGAGCCTTTGTTTAGTAAAATCGAGATCTATGTCACATGTTGCTTAATTTATTCATGTGTTACTTATATTAACTTAATTTGGTTATCCTCAAGTTCTGTTTACCACCACGCCAATTAGTTTCTTCATTATATTGGCCTGCCAGAGCAAAGAGATGCAGCGGCCCAGGAACGCAAAAGTCAAAAGAAGGAACATCATTGATGGGTTTTAGTCAGTAAAAGTCTGACACTCCCTCTCCGCCCAGAGCGGGAGTAGTTCCCTTATATGATGATTTCCCACCCGAAAAATTGCGACCCGCAGTATTAACGACAGTAAAAACCATATTTTAAAGGTTGGTTAAGGAGATTGAAACCGAATTTCAAATGTTTATTGGTAGACAATGCCTTGTTGCCAGTACTATTTAGTTCAGTACACTGCTATTTACGAACATCAGTTTAAATCCTTACTAATATTATAAAAGCGAAAGTGAGTTTGTTTGTTTGTTTGTTTGTTTGTTACCTCTTCACGCTTTAATGGCTAAACCGATTTCGATGAATTTTGGTACAGAGATAGTTGGGAACCAGGAGACGAACATAGGCAATTTTTTTTTCTAAAAAGAGTGGGATATGAGGTAGAAAGAGGGAAGAAACGGGAAAACTTAGCGTTGCTATTACAAACCAATAAGGCGCTACCGAATTTAATGCGAGCGAAGCCGCGGCCAAAAGCTAGTAATAAATAAATTTGAGTAATTTGATCATCCCACGGGAACATAACAATTATCCGGTATCAAAAGTATCCGGTTCGATTCCCGCACAGAACAAATATTTGTATGGCCTGCAGAAAGTTGTTCCGGGTCTGGCTGCTTGTGTATGGGAGTTTAAATGTTTGTAAACGCACCCACGATACAGGAGAAATTCCTAGTGTTGGACAACATTAAAAAAAAAAAACTAAGTCCTTTGAGCGTGAAGCAGTAACAAACATACGTTCGCCTTTTTAATCTTAGTGAGATATATAATTTCTCACTTGTTTTTTTCTCAGGCGTATTGAAAGCCATCCACTGCGGCGACGAGTCTGACCGCGGCCGCATCACGAAGGACGTGGTCGCCTTCCACGCGGCTGACTTCAACAAGCTCGTTCAGCTTCTGGGACTGGACCTGTACGAGCCTCCCATATCGCAGTGTGTCACTTGGTAAGTTGTATTTTAACATTTTGGTATAACTATTTCACTCTTACGGTAAAAGTACTACAGCGCCATCTATGTGACAAAAGAAGAACTAACATTAATATTCTAAATCAGTAGTTTATAAGTAGCTGACCACCTGAATCTTTTCTATGGAGTATTGAAGAAGTTAACCCCCTATTATGCTAATTAAATAATTAATCAGAACCGACTTGGTTAACTTCCGGAAGACCCCGGTGGACCTTGTTTGATTTATCGTTTTTGTTCTACCGACTTCTGGAAAGAAGGAAACATATTTTCCGAAAACTACCGAAGCAATAAATAGACAAAAAAAGTTATTTTGAAAATATCCTTCTCCTTTTTTTGAAGTCGGTTAAAAAGTAAAAAGTACTGGCAAATATTACTTGAAAAACAACTTGACTTATCGTTTCTATTTCCTCAGGTTAGAGGAAGCGAAGTTGAACCAGCTCCGTCGTGAAGGCGTGCGCTACTCGCGCTTGCCGCTCTGCTCCGATGACATCTACTTCCTCCCCAGGAACATCATACACCAGTTCAGGACTGTGTCTGCAGTCACGTCAGTTGGTGAGTCGTTGTTAAGCGCAATACACATTGAGCCCACCGGGCCGCCGACATATGCCGGCAACTTTTTGTCTGCGGTCTAGTTGGCGGCTTCACTTAATACAATAAATAAAACAAAATAAAATTTGGAAATTTATTTGGCAGTCAGCACTACAGGTTGAGCGTCGCCGGGCAACTGAGCGCAGGCGTACCCAAGCCGCCATCATGTCGGTGGGCAACTTGTGCGGGCGCATGTTGCCGACATGATTCTTTTCATACACGCCGCCCGGGTTGTGTCGCCAGGCTTTGTCGGCGGCCTGGCGGGCTCAGTGTGTATTGCGCAAACATTTTATTTTATGTGGACACATCTGTCAAAACGGCAGACTTTATTTAAAAATAAATTTCCGCCTAACATGACACATTCGCCCTAAAATACCACACAGGGTTTTCGAAAATACTTATTTATGTGTTTATATGCCACGCTCAACCCAATTATTATTTTTTGTTTTATTAAAAACGTTGCCCCACACTAGGAATTTCTTCTGTATCGTGGGTGCGTTTACAAACATTTAAACTCACATATACAAACATCCAGACCCGAAACAACTATCTGCAAGTCATACAAATATTTGTTCCGTGCGGGAATCGAACCCGCGACACGCAGTGCAGCAGTCGATCGCTCAGCCACTGCGCCAACCGTGCCGTCATTTACTAAACTAATCTAAATTGAGTCGGCCCAAAACTTGATTCAATTGCCCACTTAATACAAATGTACTATATTTTCTCGGCAGCATGGCATCTACGTCTGAAGCAGTACTACCCGACATCTGAGGCATCGTCGCCGGCTGAAGAGAGATCAGCGGACCCGGTACCTGTCACCATCAACCACGCGTCTGGTGAGCTATTATACTTTAGAAAATAAATAATCTTCCTCTCTCTCCTACTGACGAATATGTTGTCCCAAACTAAAAAAATCCCAACATAATAAATATTTTATTCCTATCAAACGTCGTTTCCTCTTTTGAAATCGATTAATGTTTCACAACTTCACCATGTTAGTTTACTTACCCAATTTAGAGAAAATGACAATCTCGCTATTCTGAAATTGATGTTTTTCACTAAAATAGTAGTTGTCAAGCTAAATCCGATTCTTCAAACACAACCAAAAATAAAATTAGATGTGTATATATGTCTATGAATTAGGTATGTCATTTATTTTATTCAGGTGGTTCATTAATATCGACACCAATTGGTATATCACCTTAAACGAACCGATACTTACTTGGTATTAACATATTTTTGTTCTGGAGTCCTTCTGATGATTTTGGAGGTTTAAAGATGCAACTTTTCTATAGGTTGAGGTTGCAACATGCTTCAATTTCTTTTTTTTACAGATCCCAAAAAAACTGCAGCACAACACAAAGCCGGTGTCATTGAGATGAGAGCACTGAGTGCAAAGTTCCACCAAAAGTTGAACCAGAAGACTGCCCTCAAGGTCGGACCCAACAGGAAGAGCGTAGAGACACAAGTTAAGAACGCAGACAAGAAGACAGACACCAAGACAGACAAACCGGAAACCAGCAAGTCTGACAAAGTAGATTCAAAGTCTGACAAACTTGAAGCTAAGTCTGACAAGTCAGAATCCAAATCTGAAAAAGTAGAATCAAAGCCTGACAGAACAGAATCTAAAACTGATAAATCAGAATCCAAAGTTGACAGACCAGAAATCAAGGTCGAAAAATCAGAATCTAAGTCTGATAAAGTAGATGCTAGGTCTGACAAAATCGAGGTAAAAACAGAAAAGACTGATTTAAAGCTACCAGAGAAAATTGATCACAAACCTGATAAAACAGAAGCAAAGGACAAGAGTGAATCTAAATCTGACAAATTAGATCAAAAGTCTGACAGAACAGACAATAAAAGTGACAAATTGGATCATAAGCCAGAGAAATCAGAACACAAAGTTGATAAAGTAGAACAGAGGTATGAAAAAACGGATATAAAGTTCGACAATCCTGATATGAGGCACGATAGAGACAGGAACAGATCAGACCAAAAATCAGATAAGACAGAAATAAAAACAGAGAAATCAGACAAGGTAGATGCCAAAGCAGATAGGTCAGAAAAACCAGATAAAAACCACAGGCATAAGGATTCTGACAAACACCGTTCAGACCGGTCAGAGAGGGCAGACAAGACAGATATCAGGCACGAGAGGTCTGACAAGGACAGGTCAGACCACCATCGTCGACATTCATCATCATCACGTCACAAATCGTCACACCACAAGTCAGACCGACCAAAGGATCATAAGAAAGACCACAGGAGTTCAGACGACCGGAGGAACGACAAGCACAAGGAGCGGTCTGACACTAGTAGGGATAAGTCAGACAAAGTGACAGTTGACAGCGGAAAGTTACCAGTAGACGTGGTCCAACGGCCACCCGATTAGGGAGACAGTAGTGTGGTAGTGAAGTGACAGTGTTTCGTGAAGGATTTTGACCAGCAAGTACGTCGTTATAAGTTTCTCTGTAAGGTCTTGATCACTTTTGAATAATATTGGTTTCGGAGAGGATCTCATATTTTGTATGTCTGATTTGCGTGTACAATCAAGATGAAAATTATTGACTAATTTATTATTGTACTATGTTCTAGTATAATTGTTATTTTATCGCGTGAAACCATTGCTGTGTATTTAATTAAACTAGTGATACCATAAAATGCCTGAACGCTTTGTAAAATGCAGTCTTATTGACTGGCTGAGTGACGAGTAGTCAGTGCAGGAATTTGGATTTGGACGTGATTTTCAAGTACAAACTCTAACTCCCCGCGTTTTATACCGTAGCTAAGAAAAATCGTCCTTGACCTTTATACATAAAGCATATAATTGAAGGGGCCAAAACAACACGATTTTGCGAAATGATATCATTGACACTTGCACTTCAATACATTAGAAAGTTCTAGAAGAAATCTTTATCAAAATATAATGTGAAATAGTGCCGAGTCCTTCATGAAAGAACACTAACTTCTTAGCGCTAGGGTAACACTGTAAATATAATGTTTTAAGCAGCCTCTTAGAGGCTAAGCAGTGATGGTTAATGTTTGAAAACGCAGTTTTAGATTTCTTATTACAAGCAAATGGACCACACTTGTGAGTTTGTTTGATTTTGTTTAAGGTCACAAAGTCAGTCTGGTGACATTGCGAGTCAAAGCGCGGTTTCCAACCTCGATAAATAAAGGTTTTTTACGAAACTGTAATTAAATTTTTTCTGTTTCAGTTTTCAAAATTTTAGGAATTCATTCAGTCGTCAATCAGTTAAAATTTTCATATTTACAGTATTTGTTAGTAATCATTTTTGATTTATAATCCACCTCACTTTAAATTCATTTAAGATTGACACATAAATTTACCAAAGCTATTTTATTGTAAAGGTATTCACAGCCATACCTTAATTTTCATAATTTTCATAATGGGAACAATGTTACAAAATCAATGAAAACTGAAGATATACCTAGTAAAAGTTTAATTTGCCCAAAGAGACTCGTTTAAATCTAAAACTGCGTCGCGTATGTGATTTGAGAGAGTTTTAAACGAAAACGTAATTGAAAGAATAATATTAAATAAATTAAATTCTAAGTAAATATAAATTTATTCACACATATTTCTAAAAATTGCACTAGAAGAGTAAATTATATATATTATATTATTAATCTGATAGACAACTGTTTGCCATTGGAATCTGGTCCTTAGTAGCGATGTGTAATGCGGTATTGAAGGCAACCTGCCATTTTAACAATCAGTAGTGTTAAGATGCAACCACACTACGGTCGGTCATAATGTTCAATGAATGACTGGTACTTAACCTCTCAAGCACCGCCATTATTTACGTCAACTATCCGTCAAGCACCGCCGGGCGGGCTCTTATCGTAAGCGTAATCTGATTTTAAGACTTATCTTTACTACAAATACAGTTTTAATTCGGTCGGGGTTTGGTGGCACAAATTTGTGACAGCGGGGCTCAACGGTAATACTTGTTTACTGGCACGTTTTTGTGCCGCTGGGGCTCTAGAGGTTAAATACTGTTTTTTATCTTAGGGACACCACTATAATCGCCGTATCGTAAGAGTCGGCTTGGCTCGGTCAAAAGAGCTTTATGAATTAAAAGTAAAACATGCACTAAAAAAAACATGGTTGATATTAAAACTAGCTGTGCCCGGCCGGCGGTTTCACCCGCTACTCAGCTAAAATAAAATAAAAATAGATTACAACAGATTCTCAGACTTACTGAATATACACACAAAATTTTATTAAAATCTGTCAAGCCGTTTCGGAGTATGGCAACTAATATACAAAATAATGACAAGAGTTGTATAAAGAAGATTGGATGTGTATACAAAGTTTCGCGTAGTATCAGGTTATGTCTGTCATAAAAATGTATTGTCAACACAGCCACAGTGTAGCGTTTTAGCTCAATCTATTGGAGGCGGTACAGGGAGGATGATTGAAAAATCAGTTGCACAATTTGACCTATACATACTAACTAACAAGAAGCTTGTAATAAGAATGCGCTGAACTTGATGCCGAGTGTGGCCCAAGCCGATTCTGCGGCGCCAATTGTGTCGGTAAAACTATTGGCAGCAATCCGGCTGCTTTGCACTACACTATCTCGACCTGAACGGTTCATGTCATCGCCGCAGTCTGGTTGCACCTTTATAAAACTGTAGCTGAAAGTTTGAGCCATTTGCTTGGCATTTTTTCTAATACCGCATTGCGCAGGATTGCAAGAAACAGTTAATTTGGTGGTAGACGTATATTTGAGGTTATTTCTCAAGTTTTTTGAATTCTTATATTTTGGTTGTGTTACATTTTGTGACCACGGATTTTATTCTTTCTAGTTTCAATACACAATACAATAAATTTAGTGATATTCATGAAAAATAAAGGCCTATGCCCAGTGGCGGCGTAGCATGGGTTGGCACCCGGGGCGACTTTCTATTGAGCACCCTCAAAATAAAACGACAAATACTAAACGCGATTGCGTGACTTTATTTTGCTAAAATATTCTATAATATCAATATATATGTTTCGGTCCTTTACAATGGGCAATATGGAAAGACTGGTAGGTCGCGTTTGAGTCATTGTAAATTTTAAGTAAGATTTTATTACCTAACTAAACATTTGAGAAACTTCTTTTACAAGAAGTCACTGAAGCCACACAAATGCTTAAAAAAAAGAGGGTTACACTCGATGATAGTACTTCAGTACTATCAAAAATAATATTGAACTCATTTTGAATGTACATATTTGGACACTACCCGTTTACTTTTTGTATATAGATAGCATGTTCTATTCCTAGGTCAAACTACTTCTGAAAAAACCTTCTTTTGTCTGAAGAAATGATTTTGGCGTACCAGGACGAGAAAAACATCTGAAAGGCGACTCAAAATGGCACTCCACTTAGTTTTTCTTGGTCTCTTAACATTTTGATGTTCATAGTCAATAGATTTTTGATGCCTCAAACCATTTCAAGATTTTCGTTTTTTAAAACAGGAGAGTAAACCTTCAAAATTCGTTATAGTCCATTGAAAAGTTACATTTGCTGTTGCATTTTTTAGAGGACGTAATTTTATTTTTTTGATGTGTAGGGGGGTCAGTGTAAAGCTAAAACCAAGTTTGTGGGGTCGCCACCCTTGTCCCACGGCCGCGATTTTAAAAATAAGGGTTGAAATGGTTTTTACGATATATCTCTTTTAAACTATTTATTTCATAAAAAAAAATTAACATTTTTTGTTAAAAATTAAATTTTCTACAACTTTGGTTCAGTAACTTTTTGTCATAGAACAATAAGCGAAAATGTTCAGAAATTCTAGAAAAAAGTATATACATATTTTTCGATTTAACTTTTTAGCCTGGTCCATCGAAACGACTGAGGACGGAGTAGTTCTAATTTATAAAATCACCTATTGGGGATACCACGTAAAAAAAACGCGCCTCTAGACTCTACCTCGTGAGTGGTGGGGAAAAGAGTCAATAATTAATTAATAATAATATTGCAAAATTTGTAATTAAAAAAGATATAATGACAAAATAAAAAAAAAAACAATAACTGATGACACAATATTATTAATACACATGTTTAATATAGGTAGGTATAGTTAAAAGTACTGAAAAATCGTACTCACTTCGGAGCGCTATAAAACCTTAGTTATTGACTTAATGAAACAATGTTGCGATTAAAAGTTGTTCCTCAAAAACGATCTACAAAAATGGTCAGATATAATTTTTTCGTAAAATGATAAAAAAAGTTACATCGAAAAATATGTATATATTTTTTTCTAGAATTTCTGAAGATTTTCGCTTATAACTTTTTTATTTATAGTTCTAAGCCAAAAAGTTATTGAACCAAAGTTGTAGAGAATTTAATTTGCAACAAAAAATTCTAACAATTTCTTTTTATCAAATAAATAGTTTAAGAGATATATCGTAAAAACCATTTCAACCCTTATTTTCAAGATGGCGGCCGTGGAACAAGGGTGGTGACCCCACAAACTTGGTTTTAGCTTTACACTGACCCCCCTACACATCAAAAAAATCAAACTGCGTCCTCTAAAAAATGCAAGGTTAGGCCTAAATAATGTAACATTCCAATGGACTATTATGTGTTCGGACACTTAAGGATTTAGCTTCCACCATGAATTAATTTTTTTGACGAAACTCTGTTATACAAAAACTGCAGAATATTTTTTTTTAAATCAAAACCGACTTCCAAAAAAAACTAAAGAGTCGAAAATAACTTTCCGGATGTCGGTGGCAAATAATTCAACAAAACCAACAAAAGTTACTTACGTTATTTTCGACTCTTTTTTTGAAAGTCGGTTTTTTTTTTCAAAATAGTTTTTTTCTTGGTCATATTCT
Organism: Ochropleura leucogaster; assembly: GCA_958449745.1. Classification (NCBI taxonomy): domain Eukaryota; kingdom Metazoa; phylum Arthropoda; class Insecta; order Lepidoptera; family Noctuidae; genus Ochropleura; species Ochropleura leucogaster. The sequence continues at coordinate 2,737,047 of OY288225.1, forward strand.
TCTTGTTGCTAATCTCTACCTTCTTTCATCTTGTGTATCAAGATTTTCAAGCTATCTTCCCGGCGGCGTCCCCCTATGCAATGCATTTTGGCTCCTTGTTTGTACACCATCTGTTTCAATGTCACTTTCAACACCTTGCTGTGGTGTGTTTGATACCAGAGAACCAGAAGGTGCTCAAAATTGATCCAGATAATGATTCGCGTGCAGATTAAACGATCACATCATAGAAACAATAACACTGGCTAACTGACCAAGTGTCAACTGTGATTGCTTTGATCGAAACATCAACAACTTGCCCCTGTCGCCCGCGCCGACCTTATCGTGCAGATGCGCCAGTGGCTACTAATCTGCACGACTGGCTTGGCATTCCGAAGTCACCCCTTTTTTTTGGGGTGGGAAATCATGAAATATCTTTCCCCGCTCTGGGCAAGGCGGGGGAGCGTCAGAATTTTACTGACTACTACTACTGACTAAAACCCCCACCCATGTTCCTTTTATTGCCCTTTACGTTCCGGGGCCGCGGTATCTGTTTCGAACAACCCGCAACCCCGGCAGGTTGTCACCCCTTGATGCTTGGCACCCGGGGCGGACCGCCCCCGCCGCCCCCCCCTTACGCCGCTACTGCCTATGCCCTTTGGCCGTGGTATAAAATAGCTCTGTATATGATGATGAATGAATAAAAAAAGCATTTCTACTTTACTGCCTGCATCCTCAATTTTTAGAGGATTAAGTTATAATCATACATATATTACCGGATAATTCTTACTGTTCCAAAACAAACCATTTCCATCCATGCAAAATAAAATGACGGTGGTCACAAAAATAAAACAAGTTTATTAAAAACATTTTCAATTTATTACAAAGTGTTGAGATTTTATTATCAAATGTTTTAGCCGCTCCATAGCTTCTTATTTTGTAAAACGAATGTTACGATGTAACGTTAAAATAATAGTTTTCCTTTAAAGTGTGGTGCGAACTAAGACAGTGAAGTATGGCGCTTGAATGCTATGCCAAAAGAGGGCGCTGTCTGTGGAAACCGACTTGAAAAATGGCAGGCGAAATACAGCAAAATCCCGAATGTTTTTGTTTGTAAAAAATCGATTGACCTAAAATTGTCGGTAGTCATTACCGAAAATCCAATTTAAAGACGTGTTTTTGTTCACTTTTGTTTGTGCTGCTGGCACTACAGTATTTCAAATGTTGACCGCCCAGAACTTAACCACTTACACGGCCTTTACCTCGGTGGCAATTCAGAGGTAGCTTGTTTTTTTTTTTGTGGAACAGTCCGACGAGGCGGTGGACCATATTTTGCGACACAGTTTCACTCAACACCCGGCCACAACTGCAATAGACTACAATCATGTGTTACAAAAACAATGTGATAACAAATTATAAAATGTCTTAGATTAACTAAATCTTAGTTCGCGCCACTCATAACAAAATACAGCAATAAGTTAGTGACTTGTCCGTTATATGCCCTTAATGTCTGTTACTTAGATAAAGACAGTATTATTAATATTTATAGCGAATTCTAGTGACGAATTTAGCACTCTAAGCTTCTCCTAAGGAAAGCAACCGAAACTTATGTGACTTATGACCTGATTCTACAACTTTTATTAAAGCGACACCTACCGGTGTCCTTTGGGTGTGTAAGTGTAATAAACTGACAATAGATGGCGCTTGAAGAAATTCGCGCGGTTCACTTTTGTTTTGGACTGATAATACGGATTACTAGTTATGACTTGAAGTTGTTTAGATCAGAATGTATGGTCTGATATTGGTGGAGAGCGCGTTTTTGGAACCTTTCATGTTCTTAGTGTTATTGGCAAAATAAACAATATTCATGTCGCGTTCTTCAACATTACCAGACTTAAAAATATCTACCAAATGTAAATAAATATGTCAATCAATTGATCACAGATTTTAAAGAAATAATTTATATTTTGCGCAAAACATTTCTTTTTTTCATGTAGTTTTTATCGTTGGTTTTTTTAATTTTAAAACGTAAGAAAATTTTGAGAATATTTAAGTTAGCCCAGCTTTTTTGCGATCGAATGTACATTTTGTATATTTTATACTGTATAGGTTAAGTGTTATGGAAAATTCATGACTAGATTCACTTATGGGAAGAGATTATTTTTTATTATTAATGAGAAAATGTGTGATTATATTTTGGCCTATGCATAATAAGTGATTTTTGGGATGGGATGAGTAAAGAACTATTTCACCCGAATCGTATTTAAAAGAAAGGATCATTGTCATTTAAAATAAATATTTCCATGAGTAAATCTAATCATTAACAAATTTGTATGAAAACTCAAAGGGCTGCTAATCCAAAAGACATTTTCAAATGTTCCAATCAAATTCTAATTTTACGATTGGCAACACAACTACAAACAAAAATGAAACGCCTTTGAGTGGTCAGAGTGGTCTCTGATATATTTTTTTTAATTCGTAACTTAAGAGTTTAATTGAACACATAAAATTGTGTTAATTTCGATCATAAATGTGAAAGAGAGTGAATATTTTTGAGTCAATGTTCGTCAGATGCAAGTCAAAGCCGAAATTAAGCTGAAACAGAGAATGACACTGATTTCTTGCCTTATAGATTAAACTGTCAAATTATACATCAATATTGATGTCAATTGCAATAATTTTACTAAGTGCCACTAGATGGCGTCGATGTAAACATGGCTGGTGTATCTAGCCGATTTATAATAATCTTTCCGAGTTTGTTTCTGGCACATTTGACTAACTTCGGCCGAGGTCTCAAGTCTGAACTTCAGACACTTATGTGATTGATAAATATTTAACATATTTATGTTTAGGTGGTTAATTTATTGTTTCACGTTCCCTATATTTTTTTGAAAATAATAATTAGATTATAAATAGATTTTGTCGTTTTATTTTTAATCCGTACTTGTCTAATTTCCTGGAGCTTTGCTGCCGTTCTATAATTGAACAGATGTATACGTGTGACACCTAAAACTAGTCTTGTGACGGCACGGTGGCTGAGCGATTGGCTGCTTCGTTGCGTGGCGCGGGTTTGATCTCCGCACCGAAAAAATATCCGTAAGGCGGCGTCCTAATTGGGAGCGATCCTACGATGGCCCGATGCGTTTTTCATCTCACGATCAGTGATCAGTGGTCGTGCGATGACCTAACAGGTGTCCTATTAGATCGCTCGATGGCTTTCGTCGCGCTCACGCCACTTTAACGATGGCTCTTTACAGAGAGATGCACAGTTTTTGCTGACGGACATTGAAAAAAGGAAACGTAGACATCAAAAAATACTTGATGGATCCAGGAATCTGCGCGGTGAATTTTTCAACCTTTATTTTGATGTACGAAATATCGAAGCAGACTACGATTATTAGTCCATGTCAATAGAAACATTTGATTACATCTGCAATGGAGTATTCCATTGCAGATGTAATCAAATAAATGCAATGGAATATGTAGCGACCGTAAGCATCGCGTACTTAGGTAACCGATAACGGCACTAAAAAGAGATTGTTACTTTGATTCCAAGATCGCACGATCAAACGCATCGTACGATTGTTATTAAGCATTTCATGTGCTCGCACGATTACTTGCGAGGTTAAGATAGGACACTGACGAAATTTGTGTTTGAACTCATCGCACGACAGGAACGCATCGCGCCATCGTACGATCGCTCCCAATTAGGACGCCGCATATGGCCTACAGGTTACACAGTTGCTCCGGGTCTGGTTGTTTGTGTAACATGGGTTGTAAACATCACAGAAAAAAATCCTAGTGTAAGGCGAGGTTTTTGAACGAACTAAGACGTAAGAGCAAAATCAAAAGTCATTTATTCAAATTAGGCTGATTATCAGCACTTTTTGAAAGTCAGATAACAAGAGACAGTCCCACAAAAACGCCCTGCCCTTCGCCACTTTCTAGTGTTTTAGCTGGGAAGAAGAAGTGGCGGAACAAACTCCCCAGCAACACATCTGTCTGTCAGGTTAGAAGAACCAGATTTTGACCAGCCGCACTCTGGCCAACTAGTACGCAGGAGATCCGTTTCCAGCTCCTTTAGGTCGTACGTGCGGCCCGAGCTAGACGGGCCACGTAAAAGGCTGTTTACATTTACACAAAATAAGAAAATTCATTTATTGCACCAATAGAGAACAAGGTATTTTTTTTCTCAATTTTAATAAATGAACGAGTGAGTAACTGAAGTCCCAAGTGTCAATTCCTTGAGTGACAATTTGCTTTTTGCCGTAATCAAGAAATGAAGCCTACCCATAGCAAAGGCGGCCCGCGAATGAACCGCTGTGATATGTCCCACGAAGGACAAGTTCAATTTTTTTTTTTCTCAAAAAGTGGCTATCGTGGCTATCGAGAATGACGCCTAAGTATTTGGCTTGCTTTTTCCAGAGGATAGGCTTGCCATACATAGTGATCGGACTTATCAGAGTTGTACCTCTATCCCATATATAATAAAAGTACTCTGTGCATCCAACAGACAGGACTCCTGCGCCGCTCGGGCATGTGGACAGTAGGACTAAATTCTCAGTATTGCCAGCAGCGACGACTTGCCTGGACCCCAGTATGCCAGAAGAACCTAATTGACCGCTCCGAGTAGCGAACTGTATGCGCAACTATTAGGAACTACATTGACTGTTGGGAAGAAAATAAAACAAAAATAAAATTTTGTTATTTATTCATTTCCTTACTCTCGAATAATATAAAAAATCGGCAAAACTTTTTAAGTACAAACAAATAAATATAGAGAATCCAATATTCAGTCACATAGTAAAAATTACCTAAAATACATTTCAAAATGTATCTCTATTAATAATAAACATGCGATAATATAAACAATAGTAATAATTATTAAATAATACGAGATTATTAGAACATTGAGATGGCACAGAGAGATAAAATTATAACTATATTGTGGCAAGACAGAGTACATAAGATTGCCAGTTTAAAAAATCACAAGAAGTAACAGGCAAGTTCGATTAGACTTAGAAATACGAAGTTTAATATTAGAAATAATATATAAACTTTTGTAAATAAGATAAATAAAGAATTCCTCATACGTAAGATATATAATTGTATATCTTATTGAGTATTCCGATAATTCTCTCTATAGTTAAGTGTGACTAAGCTTAAAACAACATGTTTTCACATAAAATTATAAATATTAAATTAAATAATGACCTTCAATGAGTTATATAATGACAATGACAGCATGTTTGAACAATACTCTATAAATTCTTCATAAATTGATTATCTATATAAAACATGGGATATTCTGTAGATTTTTCTAAAACAACACAACAATTTCTTTAATAAATTGCAAGTTCTAAGGCACTTTTCGTTTTAAAATGCATTCTCTATCAGTCGTTAGCGAAGTCCGAATGTACATAAATATTCTAGAGAATCGTCGATACGCTACAACCGTTACTTATGTACTAGGATATAATAGTTGGCAAGTAGTATATATATAGACTTTACTACGATAAAGGGTTAATATTGCTTTGGTTGGTGAGGTTGTGGACTCGCGCGCCGGTTACTGAGGACAAAAAAAATATTGTATCAATATGAATGCGATACATTTCCTGTTGACAGTGATGTGGAAGAATTTTTTGATGCATGTTATTACTTATTTTGTCCTTTATTAGTTTACTAGCTTTTGCCCGCGGCTTCGCTCGCGTTAAATTCGGTATAACACAGTACCTGCAGTTTTTTCCCTTGCGCCTTATTGATTTGTTATAGCAACGCTAAGTTTTCCCTTTTCTTACCTTGGATATGTGTGTAACATATCCCACTTTAAAAAAAATATAGCCTATGTCCGTCTCCTGGTTCCTAACTATCCCTGTACCAAAATTCATCAAAATCGGTTTAGCCATTAAAGCGTGAGGAGATAACAAACAAACAAACTCACTTTCGCTTTAACCTTTTGACCGCCAGAGTAATAACGCTTCGCCGTGCCCTCCACGCCAAGCCACAAATTCAATGAAATCAAATGTATCAATAAAACACGTTAAAGTAATGATTTAATATGTTTATTTTGTATTTTTCTATGATCTGTTTCTTGGCATCTATAGATGTCGGTGGCGCACAGGGCACGCTTGCGCATGGCTTCTATACATGCCATTGGCGGTCAAAAGGTTAATAATATTAGTAAGGATGTAATTTTAAGTCAATAGTAATACTGAAGCTTTGAGTAACAAGCCCGATCGCCTCTAAAATGATACTCACCACAAATCTATTGACTTTGGGCGCAAAGCTTTTTACGCTCGACTGCGTCACGTTCATGCTCTCGAACTTCTGACGCAAGCTGCGAAAAAGAAAGGAAACCATAATTATTAATGCATTTAAATTATTATATTGAACAGTAAACGCTTCGACACAGATTTGGTCTCCCAAATTCAATTAATATTAAATTTACTTGGAATAAAAAAACCGAAAGTTTTTGTCATGGAAATAATTTCTGTCGGGATTGACTGTTTGGAGGCCTTCTGTATTTTCTGCCCTCTTTTTTTTTCATCATGATTTTTATCTGAGTGTGCAAAGTTAAAAAAAAAACCGGTCAAAAGTTAGTCAGACTCGCGCTCTGAAGGTCCGTACAATTTTTTTAATTTTTATTTATAAAAAAAAAACGTTCCCTCTCGGAATATTTCCTGTATCCTGGATGCGTTTAAACATTTAAACTCATACATACACAAACAGCCAGTCCCGGAACAACTACCTGTAGGTCATACAAATAATTGTTCCGTGCGGTAATCGAACCAGCAACACGCAGCGCAGGAGTCGCCTGCCCAGCCACTGCACCAACCGCGCGGTCAAAAAAAGCTATGGCCGTCTATATCGCAAATTTGTACGGATTCGCACTTGGCCGATGTTTTTCTATGCAATAAAAATAAAATATGAGGTAATCACTGCTTTTTTTTTTATTCGGTTGGGAAATCATCCAATGACTTCCCCCGCTCCGCCAAGAGCTGGGGAAGTCATTGGATGTCATGTCATTGGGGGGAGTCATGTCAGACTTGTACTGTCTATAACCCACCCATGTTCCTTCTGTTGCCCTTTACGTTCCGGGGCCGCGGTATCTCTTTCGAACAACCCGCAACCTCGGCAGGAGGTAATCACTGCTAACCCCCGAATACTGAAACGTCACTCAAAAAAGTACCACATAAATTTAATAAATACTCAAAAGTGACGTTTGACAATACGAAATCTAAAGTTTAGGAGCTGCTCAAATGTTAAGCAGCCCTCAAATTTTGAGTGACGTTTCAGTATTCGGGGATTAGTGTGGTATTTTTTAAATTTATAAATTAACTACACTAAGCAGTGATCATCTCATATTTTATTAATTAAATGTGGCAACATAGATAAATATAATGTTACCTCTTGGCAGTTTCAAGCTGCGAGTCTCCATCGTCGTCGTTGTCCGCTTGTCGCTCGATGACGACAGCGGAGGGCGAACGTTGTGGCTCAGACTCCGACCAGTTCTCGAAGCGGTCGCGGAAGCTCTTCGTGCGCGCTAGCGTCTGTGCCTGGGGGGACAAGTTATACATTGGTTAAGTTATGGCTGTTAAAAGACCTCTAAGACGCGTCGCCCACACGACCAACAGTCGGGGCGCGGGCGCACGAGGCGCGTCGCCCACAAGACATTTGTAAATAAAATCTCGTTGCGGCGTGCCTCTTATGTGCCTGCGCTTCAACTGCACCTCGTCTGTTGGTCGTGTGGGCGACGCACCTGACATAGTCGAAGCACTTGTTCTCCTTGTCAATGCGATCATATTTATCTGGACCATTTCTGGGAACTAAAGTTATCGCAAGTTTTTAATTGAATAACTTTACTTTAAATAACTTCTCGATCAACGTACTATTAAATGCATCCATAAGCACAAAAATCATGGTATACAGTAGGCTGCATGCACCATGATTTTTCACCCCAAAAATGTTTGTAACCCCACAATCGTTTCTGCTGTTGTTGGGTTACAACTTTTTTTTGTGTTCATGGTTGACGGATTTTTGAAAAGTATATTGGTTTTTTAAATGTTTATTCTTGCACAAAATAATAAATTATGCAAACAATTTAAACAAACCTTTAAAAAATTTTATATGCTCTAAATTCTTCAATTGGATTACGAACGAAAAATCCAACGGAAGGAATTAGAAAGACCAAGAAAACGATTAATGATTCTTGTGGTAGTTGATATATAATATACAAAAAATATCTTGTATTATTGAAAAACATATATTATGGAAAAGACTAGGCAGATGATGATATTTCAAATATTCTCTGATTTTTGAAATGATCCTGCGACACTTAAAAATGTTTGTAAGTAATTTTCTTTGAATAAGTACGTACATTAAAAAATCCAACTGACCTGTTTGAGTGCTTCGTCCCTCTGGCGGGCCTCAAGGTACACCCTGCGACGTTCATCCTCACTGTCCTCTTCCTCATATTCCTCTGAAGAGTACTCCTCTTCCGAGGATTCGCCCTGGTGATTGTTCTCACCGGGAGGGGGAGGGGTGAACCTCTTTAGGGGTTTAGGACCTAAAAACGTAATTATAACATTTTTTTAAGACGTATATTTTCTATTTCCATTGGAATTGTTATGGAGCGATTACATAATTCTAAACTCTGGCGAATGCGGAGAAATTAAAAAAGAAATATCCTTTATTTTTTCAATCTTGTCCATTTTATTTTGTCCATAGAAGTGAACTGATTTCCAAAATACAGGTTCTTTACTTTAATTTGGATGTCAGGCGCTCATTTTGATTTTAGTGGCCTTTTTATGAGATAACTACACGTATTCAAAATGGTATAAGATATATATAATTGTTCTACTGTACAGTCTTATCTTTTTATACTTATTTTTTATATATTTCAACATTTAAAATAAAAACATAGCGGTCCATCGGCATCGGAAGCAGAGTCCAAGAAACATCATGACATTTGGCACATAGATAGTTAATAACCTGGATAACACATTGCCTACTATTTATTCCGGTCTAGGCCAGTAAAACCGCGGAGGCACAGCTAGTTTAAAATAATGAGTAGCTTTATTTAAATCCTATAGACATAGCCATTTTAGCTGATATTGTCGCCTCTTTCCCTCAATACCACAGATGATCATGGATGATGCCAAAAAATTAAAGCCTTATTAATTTTAAGGTGTGATTTCCCTACCTTGCTGGTCATCAGGCTTGTTCTGCTGATGCTCGAGCTGCCGGAACACGTTGATCATTCGCTGCGCAGTATGTCGCGACGCGGCGACGCTCGTGTCGACGGCCGCGTCCTCGCTGCGGACCACGCTGGGCTCGTGGTAGATCTCAGGAGATGGGGACTTTGGGCGCTGGAAACAAAAACAGGGATTGAAATTATTGACGGCATGGTTGGCGAAGTTGCTGTGCGTTCGACTGCTGCGCTGTGTGTCGCGGGTTCGATACCCGCATAGAACAAATAATTGTATGACCCACAGGTAGTTGTTTCGAGTCTGGCTGTTTGTGTATGTGAGTTTACGCACTCCCGATATAGAATAATTCTTAGTGTGGGGCAACGTTTGATCCTGATTAGCGACTCTTTCGAATAGTGGAATGGAATTATCAAAAATTCAATGGTGTAAGACGGCAATAGAATTGACATGCACCTGTGTCTGCCGAGGTGGCGTCATACGGAACTCCTTGCGTTCACTCTTGGGTTTGTAGGTCTCGAAGAACTTGAACCGGTCCGATATGTCGGACGTCTCGATCTTCACGTCTTCCAACTTATCGCCCGCGCGGACCACGTCTTTTGGGATGAATGGCTGGGGAAAAGAAAGGTTAAAATATATTGTCGTAAGAAAACGGTGTATACGTGTGTGTTGTCACAGATTCTTCATGTATATTTATTGGCTGGACTGAATGACAACTAACTTTATCGCAGCATTTTTGATCTCCATGAATAAATAATTGTTTTCTTTTTATTTTTTTTGTATATATGTATTTCTGGATCGTTTATGATATGGACATCTGATGGGGAGGTATGCAGCAAATGTGATAAAAATATTTTTAGAGGGAGAAGAGGACAAAAAAAAAAAGATGGATGGAGTATATGAAGGTTTTTTTTTATATAGACATAACGATTGACAGGGAGAATGGCAGAAAAAAAAGTTTCGCGTCGACCCCAAATAACATTAAGACAAGGGCATGAAGATGATTACGTATTTCTAGGGTCAAGAAAGCCGTGTAAAATATAAAATAAAGTTATGTATACTTAAGTTAGTGCTTATTTAATACTAGCTTTTGCCCGCGGCTTCGCTCGCGTTAAATTCGGGGTAACACAGTTCCCCTTGCGCCTTATTGATTTGTAATAGCAACGCTAAGTTTTCCATTTTCATCCCTCTTTCTCCCTCACATCCCACTTTTTTCAAAAAAATATTAGCATATGTCCGTCTCCCGGTTCCCAACTATCCCTGTACCAAAATCATCGAAATCGGTTTAGCCATTAAAGCGTGAAGAGGTAACAAACAAACAAACAAACTCACTTTCGCTTTTATAATATTAGTAAGGAAGTAAGGATTTTACACACTGTGTCTATATGTCATAAAAATCTGTCCTATCGCTGGAAGAGATTTCTAAATGAAATAAGCAGTACCTTTGTGCTCCTTTGTCTTTATATTTTTTTCATCATGTGTTTTGTGTGTACATGAATAAATAAAGAAAAATCCTTACTAATATTATAAAAACGAAAGTGAGTTTGTTTGTTTGTTACCTCTTCACACTTTAATGGCTAATCCGATTTTATTGAATTTTGGTACAGAGATAGTTGGGAACCAGGAGACGGACATAGGTTAACTTTAAAAAAAAGTGGGATGTGAGGGAGATAGAGGAAAAAAAGGAAAAACTTAGCGTTGCTATTATAAATCAATAAGGCGCAATGGGAACTGCGTTTACCCCAAATTTAACGCGAGCGAAGCCGCGGGCAAAAGCTAGTAAATAAATAAAATAATGTAGTACTCACGATCTCCTTCCGCTTGGGGACGTCTCCGGGCGGCGGGGACGTGGGAGGCATGCTCTTGGCGTTGGCGTCCAGCTCCAGGAAGATCGAACGGGACTTCTTGCCGATACCTGACGACACCATACAATGATTCTTTCACAAGACTATTCGCAAGGTGGATAGACTGTTGCTATTTTAGAGCCTTTGAAAATAATCTATACTTAATATTATAAATCTGAAGAGTTTGTTTGTTTGAACGCGCTAATCTCAGGGACTACTGGTTGGAATTGGAAAATTATTTTAGTGTTGGATAGTCCATTTCTTGAGGAAGGCTATAGGCTATATAACATCACGCTTTGACCAACAGGTGCTGAGCAGCGTGGGTGAAACCGCGGGGAACAGCTAGTTATTTATATAGTGCATAGGGCGCGTCTGGTGTGTGAATTTATGTGCGTCTATTACATACGTATGTACGAACATTGTGACAGGAGGATTTTTGGAACGAAGTTCCTTATCGCGCGTTGCGAAAGGGGGCTAGACGGAAAAAAATGAAGACCAAAAGTTGTAACGACACTTTTTGCTATAGTTGTAAGCCGCTTGGCGTGCGGGTGTTTCTTTGTCTCTCTCATAAAAAAAAACCCAGTTATTTTTGTTTGGTCTTTCTATTTCGTACTAACCAGTGTGGTGTCGCGACGATTATTTTTGTTGAGTGTATACAGGTTTTTGTACATAATAAATAATTGCTTCGTTCCACCCGGGTGTCCCTTGACACCTCTCAAGTTTTTTATATATTTGATTCTAATATTATTAAATTCTCGTGTCACAATGTTCGTTCCCATACTCATCCGAAACGGCTCGACCGATTCTTATGAAATTTTTTATGCATTTTCAGTAGGTCTGAGAATCGGCTACTATCTATTTTTCATACCCCTAAGTGAGCAGCGGGTGAAACCGCTGGGCACAACTAGTAATCTATATAAGCTAAATATTAACATCCGCTTGGGTCAACTTTTACGTTAAGTGGCGCTTGCGTAGGATGGTCTGTGGATGGGTGACTGCCCGTTACATACCATGTTTCCTCCGTGCCTCAGAAAGCACGTTAAGCCGTTGAGCCCGGCTGCCATTAGTAGATCTTTGAAAGTCATTACGCCTTCCTCGAATATTGACAATCAGTCCTATCATGGGGTATTTTATTACCTAGTATTCAATGGTATGTGAAGGTCAGATACAGTCGCTGACCTCCACGAGCACTTGTATTTAGCTGCATCCGGCTACACTGGAAGCCAGCCTAACTTAGGAAACCGCTAAGATTATTATGACCTTCAATGACAGCACACACGGGAAATTTTGTCCCGTTCGTCACCAGATGAAAAAAAGCTGGTGGTGGCGACTGGGAATAGACGTTCCTAGCTGTATCCGGTTAGACTGGAAGCCGACACCAATAGTCAGGAAAAGGCTAGGCACATGATGGATGACTGATGATGAGCTTACCTTCGTTAAACAGTGCCCTGTCATCAATCTCCCGACTCTTGGGCGGTTGGTTCTCGTCGTTGAACACCTCTCCGTTCTCAAAGCGTTGCTTGATGGCGCGCGCCTTCTCCGCGTTCACGTCCATCTCGCGGGAGATCTTGTCTGCTGACGTCACTCCTGGGGATGGGATGGGGAACTTTAATTGTAGCTTTTTGGTTCTTGCTGTGTAAAAGAGTGTCTGTTCACAGAAATTCGTGCAATGAAAACATGTTTTTGAAACTTAGTTCCATTTTTGTAACTAGATGGCGTTGTTAATTTAGAGCCCATATCTGAATCGCGGTGTTAAGATTCGCGCGCGCAACATAACTCTCTCACGATGTATTTTATTCTTATTGTGTTTGAGTATTACGTCAAGATACAATACAAACATATATATCTTAACAACGAAGTTCGGTCTTTTATTAATCCGAGTTCCGCATAAAGTTCAGTTTCAGTATCATTATTGTATGTCGGCCACAGACATTTTTCACGAGAAGTTTGTGATTTTAAAGGCGTGCCATTCAACATTGTTCAAAAAGGAATCTCCTTCCCTCTATTTCAGTGAATCTTATACTTGATTGCCTAATCTGCTAATTCAAAAAGAAATTAAAAAAATATATTTTTTTAAAAAGAAATTATTAATAAGGAATGATTTTAGAAAATGTATACTTTTAAGGTGCCTCAATACAGGATTTAAGTTTCAATTCATTAATGTTGATTATTATAAAAATAAATTAATTTATACATAAATATCTCTGTTTGCTAGCAGAGGAAGAAACTGCTAGGAAAGCTAGCTTATTTATAAGCTACTTAACTTACGTAAGATACTTAATTCACTAACAATTTGCACCAAAGCGAGCAACATAAGATTAACTAAATAACTTTATACAATACAGGCAAAGCTTTACTGATTCTCGTAAACAAGTGCAGTCCGATCGTTTATACAAAGGAACGACTCTCTTATAAACAACTTTGTACGTAGGTTTCGCGACTAGCGCTCGTATTTTATTGACGTATTTGTAACAAAAGTATGTGAATCTAGAGTTTCTACATAAATATGAGAGAAAAGTGGTTTTATGTATGTATGCCTAAGAGTGCAATGAGATGGCTTACTCAAATGCAAACTGAAAAAAAATTGTTTAAAGTGATTTTTATGTTTAAAGGCTTGGTGGTTTTGGTCTATCGACATGGCGACGCTGAAGATTTGAAATCCCGTTAAAACATTGAGCACGACGTGAGATTTGCAACGTTCGGCATAATGCTACAAAGTTGAAAATCCAACAGCAAACTCGAAGCTAGCGACATTCCAAATATTCACAGTACAATGTTTAGAAATGATTACTGTCCAAACAAATTAAGACATTACCTTCCATTTCGAGAGCCATGTCGGCGTAATTAGAAGTGTCTAAAATAAACAAATATTACAATATACGTTAGGAACATTAAACAACTCCAAAGTAATTTGGCAAGAATCCTAACTGTCTTAAAATTTATACCTTTCAACACTTGACATTTTTGCCGCAAAATTGACCAGACATGACTGACCGTGAAGCTATTTTATTACGTAAATAATGTGTTACGCAGTTGGCCATAGAGTTTCTTGCCGGTTCTTCTCCATAGGAAACAACCAATCCGATCCGTGCACCTTTTCTCGACGTTTTATAAATACCCATGTAGGTCTATGAGTAATAAAAATATTTTGATTTTGGACCTACACCTCATCTCAGCGCCTGATCTGTCCTCGGTCATATCAAATTGACGTTCTTTTGGATTATGACATAGCGAAGAGAGAAAGTACTTTGCACAATAACCGTTTTTGCTGACAATCTTAATCTCCATTAAGATTGTCAGCAAAAACGGTCCTGGTTGAACTATTATTTTTTTACACTGTTTCGTGCAAATTTTAGTTAATAATCTGGCAGATACATTTAATTCTGTAGCAACATTTTTGATGTCCCTTTTTCACATTCGTAAAACTTAGTTAATTTATTAATAATTTAATTAAATAATTATTTTTTTCTTACCTTGTTCGCTCTGTAGTACTGACTGTTCGTACATTTCCTTGATCTTGGCTTGCTTGCCCTGTAACAATAATCATTTCAATAATCAAATTTCGCCCTCGGCTTTGCTCGCGTTAAATTTGGGGTTACTTAGTTCCCCTTTCCTGATTTTCAGGTACCTGCTACCTGCACTTTTTGCCCTTGCAAAAACGAGGGAAAACTTAGCTTTGCAATTACAAATCAATAAGGAATTTGTAATAGCAAAGCTAAGTTTTCCCTTTTATTCCCTCTTTCTCCCTCATATCCCACTTTTTTAAATTTGCCTATGTCCGAAATTCATCAAAATCGGTTTAGCCATTAAGGCGTGAAGTGGTAATAAACAAACAAACAAACTCACTCTTGCTTTTATAATATTAATTAGTGCGGATTCTTAATGTTACCATAAACAGTCTGCTGCGTATGTTCTGTATCTCCTGCTTCCTCTCGCGATGCCTCTCGGAGGAGGTGTGCTGGCCTGTCTCGAACTTGCCGACGATCTCGCTCATGTTGCAGAACGACACTGGTTGCTCGCGGCTCGCTGTGTGCTTGTACGACTTTTTCAGGACTGAATCTTCGTCTAAAGAAGAGAGAAGGATATAATTTTAGCTTTAAGTTAGATCGTCTAAAAAAAACAGATTTTTAATGCTTTATTAAATTCATATCTCATTAAATTTTATCATTTTTGACGCCTTTTTATAGTTTGTTGTTAGTTTACTCTCAATTTTTTTTTTTTTATTATATTATAAAAAGAAAATTTTTAAATTTATTGACTGCTATTAAAGACCGAAATCGTGTTTGAAAATTTAAATGTGTTACTTATTTAAGTTTTTAAACACGATTTCGTTGTTCGTTTTTCTATTACTTTTGCCAGATTCGTTTTCTATAACAAAAATAATATATTATAAGTTTTATACTGTGTGTACTTGTGGCATGTTTCAAATAAATATATTTTGTTAATAAGTAAGAATATTTATTTGCAAAATAAAATAAGCATCCAAATTTAAAAACATTTGTTCCACTACATTAAAATTAACACTAATTTTATAAATATAAATAAATTATTCTAGTCTAGATATTAATATGCGGCCTTTAAAAAGTCATAGAGTTTTCAAGAAGGTAAAACTCACCATCTTCATCTTCCTCCGGTTCGCTGGAGCTCTGTTCGATGGGTACGCCGTTCAGGTAGACATCAGACACGCCCACATCCATGCCCTTCGCTTTGAACCTGGCCAGACAAGATATTCATCGATTAGATATTAATTATATTTTCATTTTTTTTAAAGTTGCCTCACATTAAGAATTTCATCTCTTGTGGGTGCATTTGCAAACATTTAGAAAGATAGAAAACAAGTTTATTTGGCATAAACCATAAATGCACACACTAATAAAAATAATGAAACTTAATTCTAAACACAAATAAAATAAAAATAATGTGTGTCTCACGGCTGCGCCAAATAGGCCCAGTTCAGTAAACTGCCGAGCAGCTAGTGCCCGACGCTGGTTTTCAACTGGACCTGATATGGTGATGTGATGATTTAAACTCACATACACAAGACCCGGAAAAACTATCTGTAATAATTGTTCCGTGCGGGGATCAAACCGTTCAAAAGAGATCCTGCGGCTCCGGAACATAAAGAGCAAAATAAGGAACATGGGTTTGTTTTAGTCAGAAAAGGTCGGACATTCCCCCCAGCCAAACCGGGGGAAGTTACTTGATTTACCAATCGCAAAAAAAGTGTTCTGTTTTTTCGTTTTGTAAGTAAGGAATCATAAGATAAGGAAGCGCCAAAGAACTATTTACATACTCCTTCCTTATCAATTCAATATTACAAGCGTAATAAACTGTGAAAATAATAACATTTAAATACCTATACATAACGTCAAAGCTTGCACACACAAAAACACTCCGCGGACACAAAAAAAAAGTGTACACCGCACTAAATTCACGATCACTATAAACTCTCTTAGAAATTATTTTCAAACCATATTTTCGTTCGTCTTCACGGAACACCGCACACAATATGATAGCCATCAGTCTTTATATCATTCCCAAACAAACTTTAGATCAAAAACAGAGAATATTCACCCTTATTTTGATGGTGTAAGGTGTATTCAAGATGCAGAATAGTTTGCCGTTATAAAAAAGCTATGGAACATGCTGGTGGCTGAAAAAAATCTTCGGTGTAGTGTGTTGAGTACTTTGAAGATAATATTGGTTGGTTTAGAATACATTGGTTGATCTAATTCTAAAGGGATGGTAATATCGGTTAATAGAATAGAATTTATTTCGGACACTAAAAGGTCCATAGAGGTTATTGTAATTAAAGTCTTTTGCGTGCAACATTTTATCGAAATTTGTTCAGTCGTTAGGACACAAGAAAGGGTAAAAACACTGAGTTATTTTAAAATTGATTCAACAAGCAGTTGCCCGCGACTTTTGCATGTATTTAGTATTTCAAAAAAGTTTTTTTTTTGTATTTATTGCTTGGGCTCGATTTGTAGTAGATGCAGAGTAGGCACGCTTGCCTCGAAGAAATCGATTCACTCCATTTTTTGAAGAAATCTAGATTATAATGGGGAACAGAGAAGCCTGCAGTGAGAAAATTTTGACCCGGGAGAAAACTGTCTTATGTTCTTATCCAGGCTTCCTATTTCTACTTGGCTTCTACTAGGCTTCATATTTCAAAGTCCTAAACCAAAATAGGTTTCGGGTGTGGGGCATCCGAAATAAGCTAAAGTTTGCACCACAAAAAACTTGTGCAATGGTGATCACCAAAAAGCTTAAGTACGATGTCCCACTCCTGAGCATGGGCGGGGTAGGCATTGGCATGTCAAAGGAAATCAAGGTACTGGGGCTCACCGTCGACCACCAGCTCACTTTCAACTCTCACGTCGCCAACGTTTGCCGAAAGGCTGTCAATATCTACAAACAGCTGGCACGAGCGGCAAAAGTGAGCTGGGGCCTTCACCCGGAGATCATCCACACCATCTACACGGCAGCAGTGGAGCCAACAATCCTGTATGCGGCAAGCGCATGGGCACCGGCGGCTGCCAAGATCGGAGTGCAGAAAAGCCTCAACACGGTCCAACGAGGTTTCGCGCAAAAACTTTGCAAGTCCTACCGCACCGTTTCGCTGAACGCGTCCCTGGTGCTGGCTGGGATACTCCCACTCGACCTCCGAATACAGGAAGCAGCCGCTCTGTACGAGGCAAAGAGAGGAGTGCCACAGCCAGTACTTGCTGGCAGGGAGGTGGAGCGGGTGGTGGCATTTGCGGAGACACCACACCCGGCAAAACATATGGCCATGGAGTTCATGTGCCTGGAGGATCAGACCCTTGTGGATATCCACAATAACCAAGCAGTACGATTTTTTACCGACGGCAGCAAGATTGAGGGCAAGGTCGGAGCTGCGCTGTCACTTTGGGACGGTGCGGCTGAATTCAAGTCCGTCAAGCTTAGCTTGCCGTCGTACTGCACGGTCTACCAGGCGGAACTCCTGGCCATATGCGTAGCCACGCGCGAAATTCTCAAGCGCAAAGAGGGAACCTTCGGTGTATACAGCGACTCGAAAGCGGCACTGCAAACAGTCACAAACCAGGGTTCCCTCCACGCGCTGGCCGTCGAGGCTAGAGCGAACATGAGCGCGGCCTTATCCCAGAGCAAAGATGTGACTTTGTTCTGGGTTAAAGCACACGCTGGGCTGGAAGGCAACGAGCGCGCAGACCACCTCGCTAAGGAGGCCGCACTCCGGTCTAGGAAGCGGCCGGACTATGACCGCTGCCCGGTCTCATTCGTCAAGCGGCAGATCCGTTTAGGGTCGCTTGACGAATGGAACCGAAGGTATCAGATTGGCCATACAGGCTCAACAACAAAACTCTTCCTCCCGGACGCCATCAACGCCCACAGGATCGTGAAGAAAATTAAACCAGCCGGTATCCTAACCCAAGTGTTGACGGGGCACGGTGGGTTCTCCGAATACCTGCACCGTTTCAAGTGTAAGGGGAGCCCATCGTGCATCTGTGAGCCATACACAATTGAGTCGGTCGCCCACATTCTATTGGAATGCCCAATATTTGGGAGGGATAGATATGAAGTAGAGGAAAAACTGCAGATGGCCTTAACCGAACTGACTATAAAAAACATAATGTCAGAAAACAAAAGTAGAAAAATATTTCTAGAATACTGCATAAAAGTTGCGAATATAGTTATTAAAAGGAACAAAGAAAACTAAAACCCAAAATTCAAATTCCATGCTTTTATAAATATAGTCGTTCTCTTCAAGAACAGATATTTAAACATAAGCACGGAATAACATTAATTTTTTTTTAAATAAAATCACAAATAAATATAATTTTGATCTATTTATGTTACTTGGAACTTATTTACACTTTTAATAAATTTTAAACAATAAAAACCAGCAGTATAAATGATAAAAATCTAAATAAGGTCTCTGACCATGTCAGAGGGACACGAGCAGAGCAGGAGGGTGGTTTTAGTCGGTTCGAGTCCGACACTACCTCGACTGTCTCATTACTAGTGAGACAGTCGAGGTGTCCGTGGGGATTTCCCCCTCCTGCCAAAAAAAAAAAAAAAAAAAAAAAAAAAAAAAAAAAAAAAAAAAACCAAAATAGGTGACTGTTTTATCGACTGCATGTAACAAAACTTTATAAATCAAACGTCTGAATTTATCTTAAAAGAACAAAGTGCCGGTATTATACGAATAAAAGTGCTAAAAAGTGGGAAATAACTTTACATCTAGAAGTCGGTGGCAAAAAAAATACACTTAAACAAACGTCACCAACTTCCGGATTTAAAGTAATTTTTCAAGTTTTTGTGTTGGATAGGGTTCCATTAGTCTCTTGGGGACTTTACCAGCTGACAGCGTTCAGGACGAATTATTGACGATATTTTTAGGATTGTGTACTTACCTCTAAAGAAAAAAAAACTAAACCTTTATTTATAGGATCAGTTTGTTGTGCATCTGTCTGTCTGTCTGTCAAGACCCTTTATCTGTACAACGAGTGGAAATATCGAGTTGAAATTAAAACCATATACTCAAGTCTGTGGTCTCTTGGAGCTGTAAAATCAACCCTTTATGTCTACGCAGTCAATGTCAACGGCCGTCTATGTCGCAAATTTGACGGTTTTTTTTGGAAGTCATGTTATTTGCAAAAACATTTTTTTTGTTCATGTTTATAAAACCAACTAGCTTTCGCCCGCGGTTTCGCTCGCGTTAAATTCGGGGTAACACAGTTCCCCTTGTGCCTTATTGATTTGTAATAGCAACGCTAAGTTTTCCCTTCTCTTCCCTCTTTCTCCCTCACATCCCAGTTTTTCCCATTAGCCTATGTCCGTCTTCTGGTTCCCAACTATCTCTATACCAAAATTCATCAAAATCGGATTAGCCATTAAAGCGTGAAGAGGTAACAAACAAACTCACTTTCGCTTTTATAATATTAGTAAGGATAAGGATATTCTGATTTAAAACCGTCAATGTATAACCGACACATCGACACACTCGTTCCGTCAATCGCTTTAGAGAACACTTGTACCGACGAGCGGTTCTCATGGACACCACAAATAGAACATCTGAAACTTACCGCTGACGCAAGCGGGAGACAAGGACTGAATCATCTTGATACTTTTCTTATTTATATTATGAAGATTACTGTACATTTTTTTTGCGCTTAAGTGATAGGTGTCTTTTTACTGTTTTTTTATTGTTGTTTAAATTACACTACTATTTAAAAAAAAAAAAAAACTTTGCTCCACACTGGGAATTTTAAAACATTTAAACTCACATGCACAAACAGCCAGACCCAACAAGTATCTGTAAGCCATACAAATAATTGTTCCGTAAGGGGAACGGACCCGTGACACGCAGCGCAGCAGTCGATTGCTCAGCCACTGCGCTTACCGTGTGTGTATGTTTGATACTCTTTTACGCTCAAATGGCTTTTATTTTGGATGGGGGCACTATTTCCCGAAAAAATGTGAAGTTCCCGTGGAATGATCAAAAATGGTTTATCACCGCGAGGCGCAGTTAGGACGCAATATTTTATACAAAATTGAATTGTAGGCACAAAAAACATCGATTCAAACGAAGTGCTGTAGTTTTATTATTTATTTGACGTTTTACGACCGATACCAATATAAAAAGGCAAGACGTTTACGAATTGACACGAAAACTATATTATGCGTATGATTCATTTATACTTTTTTTATTTATGTCTAGCTGGCGCCCGCGGCTTCGCCCGTGATTTATCGAAAAAAGTATCCTATGTGTTATGGCAGACCATAATCTACCTTTGTGCCAATTTTCATCAAGATCCGTTTAGTCGTTTTGATGTGAAACATACATCCATCCTCACAAACATTCGCATTTATAATATTAGAAGGATGGTATTCGGTTTTAGAATCGGCCGTAGTCTATTTTTCATACATCTGGGTTGCAGAGCAGCGAATGAAACCGCTGGGCACAGGTAGAATGTTAAAACCGTTTAATTTCGGTGTATGTTATTGACTGATGGGCGCTAGCTTCATTTATTTATTTATTTATTTATTCATTATAAATAGAACGGCCGAGGCCAATTACACTATTTAAACATATTTAATTTATTAAATTCAGTCATTCGTTCTTCTCACAGAAATTCAAACATTCTAACAGTATCACCTTCCATTCATCCGCAAACATATCAAAACCTGTGTTCGAGTTCAGGAGAGCGTTTATAGCCCCCAGTGTCCTAGGAATAGGCGACTTGGAGTGCGCAACAGTACGGCTGGTTGGAACAACCAGCAAACGATGTTTCCTGCCACGACAGTAATTGTCTGGGACAAATAGCTTGCAAATTTCATTGTGAAGATCAGGATCATCGATAATCCCCCTGAGGATTTTAAATACTACAATCATCTGATCGCGTGACCGTCTTACCTCTAGAGAGTTGAAATTTAAGCAACCCAAAAGAAATTGAGTTGGATACAAGTAGGGATAAAACCCGTACAAGCGCTTGTAAAGGTATCTGAGGAATGCTTTCTGTACTTTCTCCAACGCTAACGCGTACTGCTTCTCGAACGGATTCCATACGCACGCACTAGACTCAAGTTTGCTACGGACCAATGCACCAAAAACAAGCTTGATAACGTGGGGGTTGTGAAAGTCACGACAGTTCCTTAAAACAAAGCCAAGGCGCCTGAAAGACTCCTTAGCAGTGACCGTGATGTGATCGTGAAAAGTGAGTTTACGGTCGAATATGACTCCCAGGTCTTTTATGGAATCGGTTCTTGTGATTGTATCTCCGTTCAGTTTATATAAAAAGTTGACCGGGCTCCGCATTCGACCGAAAGACATCACATAGCATTTTGATTTATTAAATTCCATTTTATTTTCTAGACTCCACTTATATACTGAATCAATATCTGATTGTAGAACTTGGCAATCGTGCTCAGATTTTATTTCATAAAATAGTTTTAAGTCATCAGCATATAAGAGAGATTTGGCATTTGCTACCACACCAGGAAGGTCATTAACCATCAAAATGAAAAGCAGAGGGCCGACTACCGAACCCTGACTCACACCCGAGCGAGTGTGGTATGGGAGTGACTCATACAAACCTAATCTGACAAATTGTTGTCGGTCCCGCAAATAATCTGCAAGAAGCCGCAGAAGCCCTGGAGCAATACCTACCGCACTGAGCTTTGATAGCAAGACGTCATTGTTTACTCTGTCGAACGCCTTTTGAAAATCAAAGTAAAGGACGTCTACCTGGCGTTTGCGATCAAGACTAGTAGAGATATAGTTAACTAATGTAAGTAAGTTAGAGTTGACGGATCTTTTTTCACGAAAGCCATGCTGCTCAGTGCATAGGTACTGTTTCACTTGTTTGTAAATTCAATGATGTAGGACATTCTCGAAAACTTTCGCGGGGGAAGATAGTATGGCTATCGGACGATATTCATCGACTGAAGATTTATCTGAGGATTTTGGTATGGGAGTCACACGTGATATCTTCCATGGTGTCGGGTAGACTCCGGATTTCAGAGATAAGTTAAAAATGTGGTTTAGGGGCTGAATGAGAAATTCCTTTCCCTCTTTAAGGAACCATGCAGGAATATTATCAGGACCAATAGAACTGTTCGCTTTGAGTTTATTTATTCCGGAACTTATATCACTCTCAGCGAAACTAAGAATGTTAATATAGTTACCAATATTACAGTTACTTGAATTGGCTATATTTTCGAGGTCTAACTTAGGTACTTCCGTTTGGAAGACGCTCGCGAAATAATCTGCGAACGCCTCAGCAGCTGCTACACCACTGTGAATTTTACCTCTGTGGGTTATGTTAGGCTCAAACCCGCCCTTTGATCTAAGGTTAGAAATATGCTGCCAGAATTCTTTAGGATTTTTCTTAATGTTTCCTTCAATGCGTCTCATGTAAGTATCATAAGCAGTTGAAATGCGAACTTTTAGATTAGACCTATAGAAAGAGAATTGCTTATATATTAGTTCACATTTAGTCGTTTTCCAAGCAGAATGCAATTTAACTTTTTTTCGGATGTCCGAAATAATATCCGACGTAAACCAGATGGGATATCTTCTAGTTATCTTCATGTTTCGATGTTTTTTAGGGATACAAGCGTCAAATAAACTGTAAATTACATCATAGAAAACTTGAGTGCTAGTGTGAACGTCATTGGATGACATAAGTGCATCCCAAGATACCTCAGAAAGAAGTTCGTAAAGGAGATTGCGATTACATTTTTTGAAATTCCAGTCCCTACCACGATCGACATTACTGGGTTCAAGCCTTTCACTTTCGTCAGATGACTGTAGTTTTACCTGAATGTCCAACGGCGGATGATACGCGTCAGGGGGTACCAGACCTTCAACTGCTGACACAGAAACGTCATGTAGGCTCACGCTTGCCCGAACTAAAACAACATCTAACATTCCCCCATGCATGTTCTCAACAATATTTCTTTCACACATGTTACAAAAAGTTAGAAAATAACAATAATAATTGCGAACGTTTAAAGAAGCACTGTTTAAGTTTAAATCACCTAAAATGATTACTGATCCTTTTAAGTCGTTAATAAAACTTTCCACTTTTATAAACCAGGTCATATAATCACTGTCAGTGGCACTTGGTTTTATATACACAACGCACACGTAAACAGGGGAACCATGCCATGTGAAACTCGACCACAGATCCTCACCGCAGCCTGTCTCAAGTTCACGCCGACGACGCAGGATTATGGGGTTGCGAGCCATAAGCAGCACGCCTCCACAAGGTGTACCTCTGTCGCGCCTTAACACATCCCACTCGCCATCGGCGAGTTCTGCGTCTACAACTGACGCATCTAAAAACGTCTCCGTGGCCGCTATTAAATCTTGTTCGGCTATATGCAGATTGCTGCGCCACAGCCGGAGCTTTGATTTAATTCCACGAACATTCTGGTACATAAAATTTATTTTTGTAGTTCTGGTGCTTGTCTTCAAAGCCGCTGTAGCGTCTGTCGCAATACCAACACTATGTTGTTTTGTGCCCCTGTGTGAGCTGTTCGAGAAAGGGCTGAGGTGCAACTGTACGCTGGTTGTTAGACGGTCCGGAAGAGGGTTTCCTATAGTTGATCCAAGCCTTGATTCTTGCATTTACCGGCCACGCATCTGCAGAATAGCACCGCTCATAGCATGCAAAGGGAACTCCAATTTTGAATGACTTGTAATTCCCTTTCGGAGTGAGTTCGTCAATGGTACAACTATCATTGCCACATAAAGTGCGAAGGTAGTCTCTAATTTCATCGGAAGTAGACTCCATGTTCCATAGGTGTAAGTACTTACGCGCTTCAACTGCCCTTAGTGACGTCACGCCAGGGCCAGCAGTTCCTTGAATTGACACTGGGCGTCGATTTTTGGACTTCTTTGTTACTCGCGTCCATTCCTGGGAGCTCGATGCCTCTGAATTGGAGGGTGCAGTCTGCGTCATAATTTCAGCTGACGCAGTATCGGTGACAGGTTCACTTGGGCTGGCACGAGGAGGAGCTGGTTCAGAGAGGGGCTTGATGACCTGCTCTGTGCTCTTGCTTGCAGCTGACAGTGGCTTACTGTGAGAGTTTTGTTCCAGACGGTGTAGTCTAGTGCTCAGTTCCGTGATGGTGCCCTGCATAGAAGAGTTTTGAGTCTTCAAGTTCTCCATAGCTAATTTTACCTCATCTTGCTCAGTGACAATACTCCTAATTTGGGATTTTACAGCATTCATAGAATCTTTTGCGCTTTTGAGATCTTGTTTCACCAACCGAAGTTCCTCACTCATGAGTATGCTTATACTATCATTGATTTTTGAGAGCATACTGCTTAGCTGATCTTGCAGTACGTCTTGTACAACGTTACGGATGTCATCAGTTGTCAAGGTATTGCAGGAATTTGGAGGCGAATGCAGTGCTTCATATAAATCGGCAAAGCCGTTTCGGAGGAATATGGCAACTAAAAATGTGCCATGAGAATTTTACGTATAAGAAAAAATATATAGTTCATACTGAACAGTTGAAACGTTTGTTACGTAAGATATTTTTTGAAGGAGTTTTGCTAACAAACATAATGAGTATCACACAGATATAAAAAAAAATGTCTGAACGACAGCCCGTCCTGTTTTTTGCACATCAACGGAGCTGATGGACGATACCGAAAGCGACAAACTATCTTAATTAAAAAAAAAAAACGTTGCCCCACATTAGGAATTTCTCATGTATCGTGGGCGCGTTCAAACATTTAAACTCACATACACAAACAGCCAGACCCGGCACAACTATCTGTAGGCCATAAAAATATTTGTTCCGTGCGGGGATCGAACCCGCAACACGCAGTGCAGCAGTCGATCGCTCAGCCACTGCGTCAACCGGGTCGTAAAATTATAGGCTGACTGAACTTAATTTGTTGCAAAGAAAAATGTAACATTCAAATTTAATAAGATAGAAACTCGTATATATAAGTAGAAAGTCTCTATCTTATTAAATTCTGATTTATTATTCTTATGATTTTTTCTTATTATTAGATTCTGATGTCAATCAGATTAATCACTAACAACACTATAAAGAAAGAAAGAACTCGTACAATACTCTTTTTGCGGATGGGAAATTATCAAATAATTCCCTTCCCCCGCTCTGAGCGAAGCGGGGGGAGTGTCAGAGGAGTTTTAGACTTTTACTGACTAAAACCTGTTCCTTATTTTGCCCTTTATGGTCGCGGACCGCGGTATCTCTTTCGAACAGTCCTCAACCCCGGCAAAAACAAGCACAGTACCTTTATACCGGCTACAAGAAGTAGCCCGCGGTTTCGCCGACGCTGCTCAGCAGCTGTTGGTCGTAGCGTGATGTTATATAGCCTATAGCCTTCCTCAAGAAATGGACTATCCAACACTAAAAGTATTTTCCAATTCCAACCAGTAGTCCCTGAGATTACCGCGTTCAAACAAACAAACAAACTCTTCAGCTTTACAATAGAAGTATAGATATAAAATTCTCGTGTCACAGTTTTCGTTCCCATACTCTTCCGAAACGGCTGGACCGATTTAAACGAAATTTTGTGTACATATCGGGTAGGTCTGAGAATCGGCCAATATCTATTTTTCATACCCCTAAGTAGGCAGCGGGTGAAACCGCTGGGCACAGCTAGTAAAGTATAAAATACTCACACTTCCGTCACTTTATATTTTGGAAATGGCCATATTTGTCAAAAATAACCCTCATTTGTTTCCTCGAGTATTGATATTGATATTATTGATTTAATAATATGTAATCGCCGGGACAATAGTAAAATTCGTGTGTCAACCAGACAACCAGCAGGTATGCAGAGCGCCAATCCTTACTAATATTATAAAAGCGAAAGTGAGTTTGTTTGTTTGTTACCTCCCGTTTTAATGGCTTAACCGATTTTGATGAATTTAAGTACAGAGATAGTTGGAAACCAGGAGACGGCAAGGGACGGGTTTTTTTTAAAGTGGGCTTTGCGGGAGAACGAGGGAAGAAAAAGGAAAACTTAGCGTTGCTATTACAAATCAATAAGGCGCAAGTGAAAAAATCGAATTTAAAGCGAGCGAAGCCGCGGGCAAAAGCTAGTAATTTATAATTATATACCTAACGATGTCAAGAAATTAATTTCAGACCAATTTTAAAAATCGGTTCGGCCATTTAAACGTTGCAGACGTAACAAACAAGCAAACAAACTCACTTTCGCTTTTATAATATTAGTAAGGATTCGAAAACATTCACGGATTATTAAAAAAAACCAGCTGTATCTGTCAAGCTGAATTAAAAATCTCTTTGCCCTCATTCCGGCTCTATCAGAATACCGACGCTAGGATTTTTTTAAATTATTAAACTAGCTTTCGCCCGCGGCTTCGCTCGCGTTAAGTTCGGTATAACACACCAAGCAGACCTGCAGTTTTTGTTCTAGCTCCTGATTGATTTGTAATAGCAACGCTAAGTTTTCCCTTTTTTTCCCTCGTTCTGCCTTATACCCCACTTTTTTTAAATAAAAATTATATAATAAGTCTATGTCCGTCTCCTAGTTCCCAACTATCGCTGTACCAAAATTCATCAAAATCGGTTTACCCATTAAAGCGTGAAGAGGTAACAAACAAACTCACTTTCGCTTTTATAATATTAGTAAGGATACTACAACACCATGCTGAAATACTTATTTCAGCATGGTTCTCTTTTTTTGGTCGTCATCTGTTTATTTTTAATTTGTTTTATCCTGTAAGCGTCAAATAAATACTTTATCTTTCTTTCTTTCTTTGTTAACTGTAATGACTCACTTGGCAAGTTTGGACAGGATAGCCGCGGTCTTCTCTCTGGGTACTCTTGGCTCCTGCGGCAGGGGCTCTTCAGTCGCGTTGGCTTTACGCTCGAACACCTCGAAGCGAGACTTCACGTCCAGCTGGGAGAGCTCCTCCAATCCAAGGTCTGGTTTGTCGGATGCTGTAGGAATAATGAAGATTATTGATTGTGGTTTTCTTTTTTTTATATCGTATACATATCTTTTTAAACAAAACCGGTATCGGGAACAAGGTCCAAGCTACCGGCGGTCAGGGCTCCAGACAAAGGAACTTCCTAACAACTACTGTACTGTTTCAATCCCTTGATCCAGCTGCCAATCCTTATTATTAGTATTTGAGATGATATAAAGCTAAATAAATGTTTTAAGGACTACTTATATATTTTATTTTGCAACTTTAATATTCCTTACATATTGAAATCACAACAATGATATTAATACAGAAAATAGATGTAGGGCTATATCATCAAGTTTCTCATACGATTTATTTTTTGTTTATAATAACTTAACAGTTCCTGACTGTTTGTGTTCCAGTGCCATCTATTGGCAAGAACGGGAAACTGTTACGAACCTCTAACGACATCTGGCGGCAACTCGACCGGATTGCTCTCGCAGATGATCATCTGATGCTTTTTGGGGACAGCTGCTGTTGTAAAGAAACAAAAAGTTAAATAAATTATATATATTTATCTAGTTCTATGTATATTATTATTATTTATGAAATATGTTAATATTTCATAAATTTATTAAAATTTCATAAAATTGTTAAAATTTCATAAAATTTTAAATTTACTAATTTCAATTCCAAATACAACCTGCTTCAATATTTAGTTAAGTATTACAAACTTTTTATTTTTATTTAATTCTATAATATATGAACTGTTATTTTGTTAGCTTATAGTTAATTGTATTGTGCATGCTGTGGTCTCCTGTAAGTAAAGGCGTGCACCTACGTGATTCTATTGTCATCCATAATTTAAGTTAAATGATCTGTGTACATCTTTTGTTGGAGACCCTTAATAAATAAATAAATAAATCCGTGCCTCGGCAAGCACGTTAAGCTGTTGGTCCCGGCTATCATGTGTCGATCTTTGACAGTCGTTACAGGTAGTCAGTGTCCCAAAAGTCTGACAACCAGTCTTACCAAGGGGTATCGTATTACCCAGAACTAACTGGGTTGTGGAGGTCAGATAGGCAGTCGCTCCATGTAAAATACTGGTATTCAGCTGCATCCGGTAAGACTGGAAACCGACTCCAACATAGTTGGGAAAAGGCTAGGCAGATGATGATTCATATTTATGGTCACGGCATCATGCGTGAGCGGCTGGACCAATTTCCCTTTTTTTAGTTGTGTTGGTTAATGTCGAGGGAGGGTTCTCATGAACAAAAAATATTGGTAAATAGGGTAGGTAGGTATAAAAGTTGCATCATGCAGTTAGTTAATAATAATTACCGTCCGTAACGTCTTCCTCGTCCACAGGTTTGGGCTCGAACAGATGCTTAAAGTGCGGCTTGCAGTACAACGTTGTGTGATCACTCTGGTAAGTCTCCACTCTACAACAACAAAATAATAATAATAACTATGAGGAGAAAAGAGTTTGGTGTAGATATGCTCAAGTTATGTTGGTTGGTTAAGTAGTACTACATAAAGAAAGAAAATTGGGTTCATTGGGGATTATAAAAAAACAGAAACCCGTTAAAATAAAACAGCTCAGCAAAATGCTATATGCAGGTGGTGGCCACCACCTGACGCAGATATTTGCACACATACCTTACTCTTAAGGCTGAAACTGCGTTAAACGGGCACCCGCGATAGACACCCGCCGAGTGCCTACAAGCGTGGGCTCTACATACACCAGACATACCCAATGTGAAGGACCCTATCACAGGTGCCTAAAGACTTCATTCGCTTGGCCTCATATGACCGAGCGACATTGCAGTTTCAAAATTACCCTTTCTCTGTCGAAAGACATTTTCACAAGCGTTATTGACTGAACAAGCCCGCGTCTGTTTACTTTTGTATGAAACCGCGCGGGTGTCAGTTTAACGCAGTTTCAGCCCTTAGACTTACTTGACTATTAATTCTATGCTTATAGTTGTTTTGTAATATATTTATGGTATTTTAAATATCCATGTAGGCTAAATAAATAATAGATTTTCAGTTTTATACCTACCACTGTGTGATTCTGCATTACTCAAAGGTTGACTGGTAGAAAAAGTCTATGTACAACAAATAATTTGTGCTTGAAGTGTTAATAAATAATGACACCTACATAGCTTGCAGAGTAAGCGTGGGGCAATGGCAGTGACGCAGCCACAAAAAGCCGAAAGACCGTCTGCCGAGGCAGCGGACGAGTCCTGGAGTCCTGGACTGTCTAAGCACGAAATCCGTAGATTCGGCCTAAATACATATACGGTAGCTATTTTTTTTAAACGTTGACCCACACTAAGAATTTCAGCCAGACCCGGAACAACATCTGTAGGCTATACAAATAACTGTTCCGTTCGGGAATAGAACTCGCGACACGCAGCGCAGCAGGCGTTCGCACAGTCACTGCGCCAACCGTGTCGTCAAAAGTTTCCCCATATCAACTTGGGTGAGGATTTAAGAGTAGACAGATGTAAGTTGACTTACGTGAGCTGCTTGTTACACTGGATGCATCGGAAGCACTCCTTGTGCCAGATCCTCTTCTCCGCCTTGATGCGTTCCATGGCGTACACGGGCCGCGAGCACTTCTCACACTGCGGGATCGAGTCCGTGTCTGTCGCCGCCTTCATCTTCTTGAACAGTTTCTCTGAACTTTTTGACTGGAATACAAGAAAATCAACAAAATTAATAGGAGGTGGTATAAGCAGGTTGAGGGCTTTTGAGGGTAAGAGGAGCCTGCCAGGGCCACCGCCTGCCAGGGCCCCCGCCTGCCAAGGTTGCGGGTTGTTCAAAAGACCGCGGACCCGGAACATGAAGGGCAAAATACATGGGTGGGTTTTACTCGGTAGAAGTCGGACATCTCCCCGCTTCGCCCGGAGGAAGTTATTTGATGATTTCCCATCCGCAAAAAACAGCTTACGAAAGTATCTCTAAAATGTTTCACATCCAGTAAATTACAGTTCGAGCAAAAAATAATGTAGCTGCAGCTTCCGAATTGAGGGTGCACAAAGCATATTATTATATCATCATAATCTGACTAGCCATCCAGTCTAACCGGGTGCAGCTGAAAACTAGCATATAAAATACTGATATTCAGCTACATCTGGTTGTTGGGAAAAGGCATAGAGTGACTATCTATCTGACTTTTACCACAACGTTGGTAATGCGTTAAACAATATCCCTTGGAGACTGATTGTTATACATTTGGGCCACTGGCTATTCCTTCATGACACACATAATAGATATCTGAGGTCATCGGAAAACCTGAGACTGGAGATTCCGGTGCATTCTACTAGCTTTTACGATAAATCCTTTACAGTTCAAGCTGTACGGCTATGGAATGCCCTGCCCGTGTCTGCAGGGAGCGCTCAAACTCTGTCCACTTTTAAAATTCTGGTCAAAAAGCACTACCTCTCTATTTTAACAAAATATTAAATACTTCTTGATGATTATTATATATATTTTTTTAAATGTATATTATATAATTATGTTTTTGTTTTTTTAAATGTAGGTAGCTATTAATTTTGAAAAATGTTACACCACAGACTACCTACAGTACTGTTTCTCTTCCTTTAAATCCATCCAAAGGTTGTCTTGAAAAAAAAAAACGCTTTTAGCGATACGACCGCCCATTGTGTCACCCTATTTATAAGTTGTTTAATGTTATTCTTGTTATTTGTATGGTGTACAACTATACATAATAAAGAATATTCTATCTATCTATCTATTTGTAACGGCTGTCAAAGATCTATTAATGACAGCCTGGACCAACAATTTTTAGAGAGGAACGGAGATAACTGATCACTCAGATCCAGCCTGTCTCTCTACTGTCCTCCCACAGCTACGTCCTAAGCCGAGGCGCGTACCCTACAGGCGGTGCCCTTAGCGTGTAGTCGCTAAGTATTTTGGTCCTGGCTAGAGGAGTTAAACGGCAATCATCAAAAAGGATTTAACTCGGTATGTAATAGATAATCACCCATCTACAGACGACCTTAGCAAGTACGGCTTTACCTTGAAGATCGAGTCGTGTGGCTGTTATTATTTAGCCTCGTGAAGACTCGTGTCTTTAATAAAATTTCCATATCAAAATTGGATAAGTTACTTCTACTGAAACTAACCAGCACGGAGGTTTCAAAGATCATTGAATTGCAAGTATAGCCATATTGTTCTCTTTGTCATGTATCATTCATCATTTATATGTATTATATTTATTTATTTATTTATTTATTTAACACTTCAAGCACAAAGTACAGAGGCGGACTTAATGCCAAAGGCATTTTCTACCAGTCAACCTTCAGGTGATGCAGAGACAAACAGTGGTAGGTGTAAATAAGAAATAAAATAATTAATTATTAGTTTATACTATATGGATATATAAAATACTATAAATATTAAATAAAATACTATAAATATATATCAAAGTATAGACAGATACACAAAATAAAAAGACCAACAATGGGGAAAACATTAACGGTGTGACGAAACTGCCGACTTTTTACGAAGAAATTCACGAACTTTATGTTTAAAAGACAAACAGTTGGTTGCCATCCTGATTTCCTGAGGAAGCGCATTCCATAATGAAATAGCCTGGACGAAGAATGATCGGTGAATGAAGTCAGTGCGGTGAGATGGACAATCAAGAATACGGTTATCCGATGACCGCAGAGTCCTATTGTGGTTGGCACAAATGTACTGAAAGTGGGGAGCAAGGTAACTAGGAGATGTAGGAGAAACAAGAAAAGAAAACAAGGTAGTTAACGCCCTTTGCTCCCTACGCAGGCGTATGGGCAACCATTTAAGAAGAGACCGATGCTCAGATACGTGATCATATTTACGCAAATTGAAAACAAATCGAATGCAGTTATTTAGAAGGCGGTCAAGTTTATCGAGAAGATCTGCATTCAGGTCAAAGTAGCACACATCACCATAGTCAATGATAGGAAAAATTAAGGACTGTACAAGCATTGTTTTCGTATTAGACGGTAAAAAGTTTCTCAAACGATACAGAGCCCGCAACGTACCAGTAACCTTTTGACTTACACGAGCAACTTGAGTGTACCATTTCATGGTACTATCAATGATATCATGATATTATAGGTTGTTACAATGTTACCCACCCAGAATGACCACAAAGCTAAATTCGCGTGCCACATCCAGTGGCGTAACTATACCAACTGGGGCCCGTGGCTAATTAATTTATCAATTAAAATCGTCACGCTGTACTTAGTTTAATTTTAATAAACCACTTAGTAGTCATAATAAGAAAAAATATTTCTGACCTGGCGGCCTCTTGGGCCCTTTTGGGTCGGGGGCCCGTGGCATTTTGCCAGTCCTATAGTTACGCCACTGGCCACACCGCTTGTCGCGAGTTCAATACCCGCACCGAACAAATATTTGTATGACTTACATTCTACAGGCAGTTGTTTCGGGTCTGGCTGTTCGTGTATGTGTTTAAGTGTTTGTAAACGCACCCACGACACAGGAAAAAATCCTAGCGTGGGGCAGTTTTATTAAAAAAAAACTACATCCTTCTCACATATTTGTATAGTCTCGGCATGACTGATGTCACCATGATTTTGTAAAAATATTATGATTGAAAAGAGTGTCCAAGTTTCTTGATTTCGGTCTAATTGAAATAAATGCTTTGAATTTGAGTTTGAGTAGGAAGAGTCCCATAATCTTAAAAAAAGTATTCTTCGGAGAACTTACCACCGATATGGTCCCCTCTTCCTTATGTCTCCTGGATTTGGTCTTCTTCTTGACTGTCCGCTGCTCAGAGACCTGGACCTCCTGGTAGCTCCTCTGCACCCTCGACTCCGACTGGATGAGGGAGGAGGACGACTCCATGGTCGCTGATGCCGTAGCTAGTGCCATTACTTTGTGCTCTGGAATGAAGGAAACAATAATCTATACTAATATTATAAAGCTGAAGAGTTTGTTTGTTTGTTTGTTTGAACGCGCTAATCTCAGGGACTACTGGTTGGAATTGGAAAATTCTTTTAGTGTTGGATAGTTCATTTCTTGAGGAAGGCTATAGGCTATATAACATCACGCTACGACCAACAGGTGCTGAGCAGCGTGGGTGAAACCGCTTGGAACAGCTAGTCTTCAATACATTTCCTCGAAAACTGTCTATTATTGCCCCTACGATTAGGTTCAACATAGAATGTAATTGACACGCGTGCTTTTTTTTCTCATTGTTCGTTACGAGTCCTTTATTTTTTTTCTGCTTTCACCACGGATAACAATTAACAAATCTCTATGGCGGTGTTTTTTTCTTTAGAGCAAGGAGGCGCATAACTTTAACATTTAATAAAAAAGAAAATGTGATCATGAACAGAATTTCACAAATGAACATGATCATTTACAAAATAACTTGCTTATAACAATAAATAGACATTTATTTGAGTTCTATATTTAAAAAAATATATGAATTACATTTTTTAATATTAGGTTGTTTAGTTGTGTCACACCTGTGTTTCTTCTTAAGTAAGAAAAACAAAGCGCGGAGGAAAACAAATTAAATCATACTATAAAATTGATTAATGACAAAAGTCCTTTTAAATTCTCCTAAGTTTATTAAAAGCGTCGTTTGATTCACATGTGAATTTGTCGCTGCTGTTCTCGGCTTGACACCCTCGCCTGGCGGCTCCTGCGTAAAATCCGCCTCGGTGGCAATGACAAAGTTTCCTCAATTGAATTAAAATGTACTATTTCTGAAGTCTTTTGAAAGTAAGTGGGTGAGTAGTAAGTAGTAAATTATAAACAAACTTTCAGTAATTAAAGCAATGTTCATATGAATTAACACGGGTATAAAATAGCATGGCAAATTAACAAAAAAGTTTAACAAAATTTTTGTATGGCAAGCAAAAAAAGTGACGCACCTTTTTTTGTCATGAATATTTAAATTGCGAATGAGTAATTTTACCAGAGAAAGCGGTACAAGTACCTACTATTTATTTTAGCGAAACACATTAGCATTTCTACGCAATTATGTTTCGGAAATAGACCTAAACTAATGACATTGTTAACCTTAACTTTGGCTAGTTTTAGCAATGAGGTCATTTTTTTGCGAGATCTTTTATCTCAGATTTCGAGTTTTTTTTTAAACTTTTGTCAAGGTTATTACTCCTAGGGCCTTCCTATTATAAACGACATTCCTGCTTATTAATAAACAAAGTAAAGTTACAGTCAGCATCATAAACTTTATATTGACCTAATTTTTTTAAAGTTCCCTGTACTTCTGTTCCTTTACTCATCGTATTGAATTCACAAGAGAGCTAGGCAGAGTGACTTGGTTCACAAAAGCACCATTTCACAACCATCAAAAATGATTCAAAGACCACATTTTGCCTTGCTGTCCACTAAGACTTTCAGATTTTTTCCAGCCAAAGGCTGCTTCAAGTCGAAGAATTGTGTCAAGAAGTTATCTGGCATTCCAAAGGGCGGTCGTCGAGTCACGTACATACTTAAGGGACTTACACGACATTAGGAGCTGAAATTTCTAAGCATTTTCGAAATAGTAACCAACAAGGAACTACCAGACTTTTACTCATAAAGTGACAAATCTTAGATGATATGACTAGAAACATGACGGATGAAGCTATTGAGATGACGAGTCATTGAGAAGATTGGCAGATGAAGATGTGCTGACCTATCATATAAATTGTGATAAGGGCAGTGATAGACTTATGGTGCGTCAGACTGGCAAGATTTTTCGGATACATGTGCATATTGTAATCACAACTGCACAAGACCCAAAACCATAAATAACATGCAAAACTCACACGTCACTTAACGTGATAACATACGGAATTAAAAACATGAATCTGGGAATGAAATTAACTCATTAACAGGTAGTAAGAGCCACCAAGCGTGACGCCCAGGTTTCTAATGCCCCATCGTGGAGTCACGCGAATGTCTGGCGTCCGTCAACGGTAATATAAATTAAATGGATTGTTATGTTGTTATTGTTGTCGATATTTGGGAAGATTTCTCTTAAATGCCTATGACATGCTGTGTGTGTGTGATTAAGAGGTTAAATATTGACATCGGAAACTGGTACTGGCGTTGATTAGCGTATTGCGTAGCTTTAAAGCCAATGATTATGAAGTAGGACTGGAACCGGTAGAGCACAGAAAGGGACATAATTGAAATGGAAAACGGGACTTACATAACGGATATAACTTCCCTCGCTCTAGGCGGAGCGGGGGGAGTGTCAGATCAAAACGGGACTTTAATCCATGTTTTGAATCAGATAAAATTATAAAAAGAAACCAAGGGAAACCTCAAGAAGAAATTTTGACAAAATGTGCCTTTGAAACTTCACCATCCAACGGGTTACTGGAGTTTGTAGACTAATCTAGAGCGACCAACAATGAACAAAATTCAACACCAAATCTTCACACTTCATACACTTCCAAAGATCAATTAATTAGTTAATGACAATTACCAAAAGACACTGGAGCCATGATAAGCATCTTCGTACAATTTTCGTCACAATATATCTCACTAAAACACTACCACTGAATGACAAATAAAAGATAAATTGAAGATTAAAGACACAATTCACAGTTTTTCACCAAATTCCTTTCTAACTTGCTCTCACGGACGCTTTCGAGTAACTGAGAGTATTTCACCAAAACATATGATATTTATACGTAAGATTTTTGTACATGATATTGATTAGTTGGCGTAACAGAATTGGAGTGTTACGAATGATGTGGGTCATTTGTCCGTCATCAGGTGGGCCGGGAAGTGGGTGATGGATAAATGAGCAAGGGATTTTGTGTCTGAATACGACGAAGAAAATAACGTATGACATTTTGCGGCCTTGAGGTTACATAAAAAAACCTTGATTATTGAGAAGGCAGTGAATACGTATGCAGGTAAAAATGCATCAGCAGGGATGCTGTTGGCATATGAGGAGTACGATGATACCTACTTAAACAGATGAAGAAGTTTTTACAACATGTTAACGTATTACCGAAATAAGGATGCGTTGAAAGATCCGGCTCGAAGGACCATATGGGATTCATTGAAAGATCCGGCTCGAAAGACCATGTGTAAGAAATAGATTCGGTGATCCTAAGGCAGTCAACTCCGGTATCAATCTTCCTAACCGACGACATGTATTATGAATATCTACTGACTTCATAGTGATGTACGTGGGTGGGGGGCTGTGGGTGATGGATTCATCAGAGATGTTGCGTCTGACTATGACAAGGTAAAGGTAAAGAAGGACAGTCAACAGTGCAATATTGGCTCCACATCACAATTGTTGGTTCGGGGAAAAACTGGAAAGCCTTGCAAAGAGAGACTAGTATTAGGGCTTCATCGACGTAATATCCTCTCTACGTCTGTCTTATAACGATATATGTCGAGACCACCAGCTGCAGCACCAACGCTGCTGAACATCATATATCTTTTTACCATCTTGAGTCGTCACCACCCAGTTCCAGCAAACACCAAAGAAGACATTTTGTTATTGTAAGTAATGATTTCTTGACCTAACCATAATTAAAACCTAACATGACATAACTTGGCTAGTACTAATTATGGATATTTCTTTTAGTTTGATATCTTGTTTCCTTGTTCATTGTTCTAACTTTAATTAAAATCGTCTTGTAATAAAGTCACATGAGGTAGTACACTATTTTATATAATGACTAGCTGTCCTGCGCGGTTTCACCCGCGTCTGTAGTTGCTGTCCCGTTTATTTTTGTATAGCCATATGTCCTCCCTGACAATCTAGCTTCCTATTAGTGAAAAAATATTTTAAATTTGTCCAGTAGTTTTGGAGCCTATTCGATACAAACAAACATAAAAACCTTCCCTCTTTATAACATTGGTATTTCATTATTTAAGTCGATAACGAACTTCATTAAGGTTATTTGACTATGGCCCTCCCATCGTTTTTAGTATTCCATAGACAAATAGCAAAGACAAAACCCTTATAATTTAGTCGAGTCACTCTGTACGTCCTTCCGATTTTCCCAGTATGTAGCCAGTGTTTCATGGAGACTTGATATTTCTTTAGGTTTTAGGATTTCGTACATATAGGGTAAAACGGGACCCTATAGTTAAGACTCCGCTGTCTGTCCGTCTGCCTGTCATAAGATTGTATCTCATGACCGCAATAGTTAGACAGCTGAAATTGTGACGGATGATGAATTTCTGTTGCCGCTTTAACAAAAATTATTAAAAAACAATAAAATATTTTAGTGGTATCCAATAAACCAAACATGTTTTGCCGTGTTTATAGATAACTAGCTTTTGCGCGCGGCTTCGCTCGCGTTAAATTCGAGGTAACACAGTTCCCCTTGCGCCTTATTGATTTGTAATAGCAATGCTAAGTTTTACCTTTTCTTCCCTCTTTCTCCCTCACATCCCATTTTTTTAAAATAAATATTAGCCTATGTCCGTCTCCTGGTTCCCAACTATCTCTGTACCAAAATTCATCAAAATCGGTTTAGCCATTAAAGCGTGAAGAGGTAACAAACAAACAAACAAATAAACAAACAAACAAACAAACTCACTTTCGCTTTTATAATATTAGTAAGGATAAGGAAGTAAGGATGGTACTGAACCATTTGCGCGATTGTCAGACTCGCACTTAGCCGGTTTTTTTTTTTAATTTTATCATAGCAGTTTAGTTGTTTGTAGCGTTTTATATTTCTGAATTTTGGCTCAGGTTTGGCTTTTGAGCGTAAAACGAACGTTATAAGCCAAAATTATTACCAATCCTTGACGAATGACTCCTTAATGGTAAATAAACCGTACAATGATTACTCCCATTTTAAGTACAGGGGTGAACAACGGAACGAATCACCGAATTAGTTATTTGTGTGTTACGGTGGGTAGTCTTATAAATGGTTGTTTATGCATGGATTTTTGGCGCCATTCCATGCACCGTTCCGTTTTTCACGTTTATTTGGATTCTAATGCGTAATTCATGATTATGCAAAACTCTACACGAAGATGAGACTGTGATCGGTATTTTTGGATAGAATCTGTCATCATATTTATGGTTGAAGACGGAAATAGATTACTACTTGACATCCGGTGTTGTAAGAAATACTGTATGAGAGAATTAACTTTTGGTTTTATTATAATCGGAAAGTTTGACGCATCTCGAAACTTTTTTATGTGTTTATCGTAACATTATCCCTTTTCATCGTAAGTATAATTTCAAATGCAAATTATAAACGTATTTAATTATTGCGTTCAATCAAAAGAATTGGAGCGAGCCCCCAAAAACTAAAACTCGTAAAATCTCCGTCATTCATCAGGCCCATATATTAATGTAAAAGAAACAAGCTCACCAAAGTATTCACGGTATATTTATTCATTCGTTTATAGGTTAAAACATTCCCGAGCGGCCGGTGAATCAGAACAAGAGTATAGCAACACTAAAAAGTCAATTTTCTATATTTAGCCCCGCCCCAATTAAAAATGGCGCTTAGAAATACGACACCTGTTTTTCTTCAATTAAATGTTGGGTAACGGCAGGATAAAGGGAAATTGTTGACGGTTTTACTTGTAACATGTATCTGGAATTGTTATTTTTAGATATGACACTGGTTCTTAAACCGATATGTCGTTCGTAACAGACGGAAATAAATCTGGTTTTCTCATGTAATTGCTTTTGATTGTTTGGACTGCACAAGACGTTTGAGCTTGCGAAAATGATCAACCAGCCTTCCTTAAACCCAATTTGTCCCAGTGCGTAATTTTTTATACATACAAGGAAGTTTAACACTGCTTAGGATAACTCTTTATCTGCAGCCGTATTAACTGCCTTCATAGCTAAATCAGATAATTTTCTCGAAGTCATTATGCTTAGCCATTTCCCAATTACTTTAGGGTCGGCTGTCAACCCGGACCCAGCTGAATACCAGTTTTTTATTACATGGAGCGACTACCTATTTGACTTCCACAACCCAGTTAGTATTACGTAATACAATACACCTTGGTAAGACTAGTTGTCAGACTTTTGAGCCACTGACTATCTGTAACGACTGTCAAAGATCTACAAATGACAGCCGGGACCAACAGCTTAACGTGCTTTATGAGGCCAGAGGAAACTCTGTATTTAACCAGTGGTCACCAATCAATAGACCAACTTAAGCAAGCGCGGCTTAACCTAAAGATTGACCAGAGCGGCTGTTATTATTTAGCCCCAAACTCCTCGGTTGATTATCTCGACGTATTTATTATTCGGAAGTGCAATTTGCGTTGAAAATGTTGGTATCTATGAAACTCTGACACTACAAAGTTTGCAATAACTATTTAATTACACTAATCAAAACTTACACTAATAAAAAAACTCATAAGCTTTGAGTTTTCAAGTACTCCCCGCGTATGAATGAGTCA
Organism: Ochropleura leucogaster; assembly: GCA_958449745.1. Classification (NCBI taxonomy): domain Eukaryota; kingdom Metazoa; phylum Arthropoda; class Insecta; order Lepidoptera; family Noctuidae; genus Ochropleura; species Ochropleura leucogaster. The sequence continues at coordinate 2,776,917 of OY288225.1, forward strand.
TTTATAAGAAGAAATTAATGAACAGTTTGAAAGCATCGTTTAGTTGAAAAATTAAAAGTGCTTTTGAATTTAAATACGTTAATGGCTAAATCATTTCATTAGTGGACCGAGTAATCTTTGAAGAATCTTTTCAGCGAGTCCGAGAACAACCGGTGAATATGTAAAAAGAAAGTCTATGTAATGTTTAATATTCTATTTGAAAAAGCTGGCTTTCATTAAACGGAAATCAGTTTACTAACAAATATATCATGTTCTTCTTCATGATAAAGTAATTAAAACATCCAACAAAATGTAGTTCAAAATGCAGGACAGACGTTTCTTCGAAGTCAGTGTTCGGTTAATTCATAAAGATTACGGTTAAGCAAATGTCGGTCAAATGGCCATTATTAACATCGAGCGATTTAACACCGTGCATAAAATGGCGTCTTTTTATTTTAGTGACGTTACTGTTTCGATAATTTCCGTGATAATTTTGCCGCGAAAATTATATCTGTTGCGAAGTTTCTAGAATTCTTCAGTAGCTTAGAGATATAAGATAGATTTTCTTTGATCATTCACACCTTGGTTTATGTTTAGATATTGTAGTTTTCATTGCTACATTTGCTGTATTGAAAGATGCGAATCAGATGATATAGCTGTTGACGAGCTTGGAACCGAATCAGGCTTCAAAACAAAGGACAGTCAACATTTTGTTTTGAGAAAGAAACAACATTTTATATCGGGACTCATATAGAATAATACCTACTGAGACAAACTACATTATAAAATCAACATAAAAGTGTACCTAAATGTCTAAAAGATTCTAGAACGTCAAGAAAAACTAATTTAAACCATTCGGTTGCAAACGAGTAAGGAAAATTGTGTAGAAAAGTGTCCATCTTAGGAATAGTCGCCTTGAACAGGTTGCTACTAGTTTTGCCATGTTTATATTCAACGTTAGATTTCACACATCGATAAAATCTGATCAAATGAATGACATATTAGTGGCCAGGATTTAGACATGGAAACATGCAACATAAAAGTGATACAAAAAGCTTTTTGACTCCTCTTGATCGAAGTCCGTCACTGTCCCAACGCAGGAAAAAAAACATTTCATCGTCTAGTTTAGGAGAAAAAGATTTGCTGTTACTAACGAGCCTACAAAAAAAGTATTCATTCATAAGAAGAATCATCATAAAAATGAGACTCGTCATAATTAATTTTCGAAAATAGAACTAAAAGCGACGATCTCTTCCGCGGAATGCCTGCATTGCGTTGAGGCTACAGAAAAAAAAGGCTTTGGCGCGAAATCATTTTTTAAATAACAATTTGAATAGATGATCGCAATTTTTTTATCGCAGTGAAAAGCACGGTTTCTATTTATTACCTAGGCGAAGCTCGGAAGTAACACTAACTCGTAAATGGGTCATTTTCGTTCCTTAGATAACAATCTACCAAAGGCAGAAGGAACTTCATTGATAAAGAGATGACATAAAATATAAAACGGAGTAGTTATACGTCCCTTGTATTCTGTGAATGGGGGAAAAATACAGGAGTTCAGGCTTTACAGTGAGAGACATATTTCTCTGAAAAAAATGTATTGACAACATTTGGAACATCCCACTATTATTATTAATAAAGAGTAAGTAGTAAAAAAATATATATTTGACGAGCCTTCTCTTAAATTCAATCTTGTCCAAGAAGATAGAGATGAGGTCGACGATGGAACCAGCTAACCCAAAATAAATCTATAAAGTCGTGACTTGTATAACTTCGATATTACAAATTTTCAGCTAGCTGCTTTGGAGTGCAAAGTCGGAGTGGTTACAATTCAAAGAATTGCATTACTAAGTGAGTAGTAGAGGCGTGTTGAAAACTCCTCAGCCTTAAAAGTAGTTCCTGATTGAAAGCATCAGCGTCTATACTTGCACACATATTAGTATAAAGTGATTGTTTATTTATTATTATATTCTGCATGTTGTGAAACAATAAAAATGCTGTCTGCAGATCGTCATGCCGATGAGTTACATAATCTTCGATCGTTAATTGTCTTCTTTCATCATTCATTATGCAAAGTTGTTAATAATCGATCTTTGAACTGGATAATTGCGTAAACACATCGCAGTTTGTGACTTTCTCTGCTTCTTCTAGAAAATGTAAAATCTTCTGTTTTGGAATCTTTCCCATCTGGATCTATAACGACGGCATAAATTCGAGGCTTTAATAAATTCGAGGCCTGGTTACTTGGGTGATTATTTTGCTTCATACTAAGACTTTCTGTACTTTTCATGTACCAGGCCATAGCAATCATCTTTTCTGGAAACTTCGCAAGCTGAATCATAGACAGCTTTAATTTCTGTCTTCATATTATTATAATGTTCACAATGGCCAAGTGAAAGCACGTTTATATCTGAAATCACTCTCCGAGTCGTTCGCTCCTCATATATTTCAAGCATATCTCTCGTTTATACGTATATTGTATATTTGGATGTTGAGTGGGTGTAATGCACTGACGCGTCCGTACCAAACACACTGGATTCACACGGATTTTATGCGAAATTGTTTGATACCTTGCACGTGTGGATGTATGTATTTTTAACGAGAGGAATCTTTGGGCTAATTGAATTGTTGTAAGGAGAATTGGATGGAGGTTTTGCAAATAGTATAAAAGAAAATAATAAATACATTACCTAGGTACCTAATTATAGATATCAAACCAAAACATAATAAATGAAGAGAATGTGGTAAGGAGTGTTTTGAGTATAAATTTAATCACATTCATGCTCAAAACCACTTGGTTATAAGAGTAGAAGACCAAAAAAAATGATAAATTGACTGTGTGTAAGATGATAAGGCTAGAAAGGAAATGACTCGTGAGATGAACAGTTATAGAGTAATGAGAGAAGACATGCTAAGCGGACCTCAAATAAATTAAAATTATGATGATGTGGTGTGTCTTTGTCATGTGACAAACCAAAACCAATATCCAAACAATGAAAAGAAATGCAGTAAATCTGCAGAATTTGTGTCAAAGAAAACAATAGTCAACAACAAAACTTGAGATATCAAATTGAAATACAATAGATAAATCTTGTAGAAGCGAATACTGAATTGATGTTGAACATTACACCGTTGAAGTTTCCAGCAATTTATTGGAATGTAAACTTTACAGTTTCATAAATACGTTTTATTTATAATTAAAATAGACATTGGAAGGTTAAGAAAGGTGATTCAGACACGTAATTGCAAGATGCATTTTATCCTCGGAATTCATTCGTATAGCTATGATTGGTATAGCTTAGTTTTAATTGGTCTGTAATTTTCTTGTTCTTCTTGACTAATTGTTACATTAGTTTATGGTGATTGCCGCCAACAGGAATGAGTATTTTCTATAAGAAATGAATTTAACTTGCAGATTCCAGATTTGCACAGGTCAGAATTGCACCGATTCCAGATTTGCACCGACACCTAGTGTCTTGCAATAAATATTTATTCATATTACAGTAACAAATAAATTAGCCAGCAAAACTCAGCAGACAATTATAGTGTGTATAAAGATTAAAACTTTGCACAGCCATGATGAGATAATATTTGACGGGCCTGTTGGTCTAGTGGTTAGTGGCCCTGACTGCTGAGCCGGAGGTCGTGGGTTCGATTCCCAACCAAACAAACTTTGTGTGATGAGCATGATTGTTTGCTCTGTGTCTGGGTGTGATTTATCTATAATATGTATGTATTTATAAGTTATATAAGTATGTATATCAGTTGTCTGGTTACCATAACACAAGCTCTGCTTAGCTTGGGATCAGATAGCCGTGTGCGAGTAATTGTCCCAAGATATTTAATATAAGAACTAACTCCCATCATATTAGATATATATATTTCGGCCTTACAACCACTGCAGCATCCAGTTAGTCAGTTTTCAAGGATGTCTTTCACAAAAAGATCTCTAACCATAGTAATTAAATCAACATTCTAATTACTATTCAATCTTAATTTATCACTTTATAAGTTATTACTTAGGTTGTTTTCACTGTTTGAATTACATCTCTGAGGCTAGGGAAGACTATTGACAATTTAACATTGCGCTTCTAATAAGGAATTCATTTAAGTGACACTTACTGTTCGAGAAATCGAGCATTAATCTCAGACACAGTCCACATGTCCGATGCAATAAGAATGACCGTGTTTGACTAAGCTCCAGTTGTCATAAATTATGCCTGAAATATTAGGCCATTGCTCGAAACAGAGGCAGTTGGCAGACCCAAAGTATTCCCTTTACCGTGTTTACGATAGATCATTATTAATTGGTTTGTAATGATTTACTGTTTCAATAACAGATTGGTTTAAATTAGATAAATTAAGTTATATCTATTTACTGCTTTGACCTAGTTAATTTGTCATTATGTTTTATAAAAAAAAAACAAAAGTCATTGACAGACAACTAACAGTCTAAAAACTGCTGGAATTTCTTTTATGACGTAGTTCAAATTAATGTATTGTCAAAAATGAACTCTTGATAGGTTTTACAAGGTATCAAAGTATTTCGAGAATTTTTAGAATTTGATAAAAGAAAGATGTTCAGTTTCATGGTGATATATTTTCTATGGAAGTTCTTCACTTTAGACTCTAGTAAATCTCTTTAGGTTTGTATTTTTAGCTTTCTTTATCGTGTTGTTAGTGACTTACCAGGTGTCCGAGGTTTTATACCGCCCATGGGTATCTTACTGAGCTAACATTATAAAATCAGTGACATCCAGCTCAATAGTGGAGTGCGCGAGGAATGCCACTAACAGAAAAAAGTGGAGAGAAATCGCAAGGGCAGCTACCAAGGACATAGTACCATGATCACGACCACTCCGTCAAGAGTGTACGATTAAAAAGAATAAGAACGTCTAGAAACACATCCCTAGACCACAACTCTATGATGTTTACACGTTAAAAGTCCCACAAATGACCAAACTATTGGAATATTGTCATACGCATGGACTTTCGCCCCAAGCGAATCAACCAAAGCCTAAATTTTGTACAAAAATTTCGAGGGTAGTTTTGAATCAACAAGTTAAAAAGAAAACAACAGCATGCAGACCGATGCATTTGGAAACAGGAAGCCCATTCGGTCACGAGTATCATTTACTGTGACATTAACAAGGGAGCGGGCACATAAAAGCTTTCAAATATGTGACGTAATTAAACCATATCTTGCAGCGTTTCTAGAGAGGCAGGTATGTCAAGCATTTCCCTCTTGGCGTGCACTGACCATTTGGACTGCGGAATATTTCTTTCAATGCGCAATTTGTTGATATTAAATTAACTCTTATAGGAGGTCAAAGAAACGATGGATTGACTGTGTGATGAAGGATGATATGATAAGAATGGAGGTTTCTGATGAAATGAGGAGTAGAGAAGTATGTATGCAGACCTGCTGCGAAGACCTCAAATAACTTTGGATAAGGGCAGAACTGCAGGAGAATGATGATGATGATCCTAGATTCTTTTTAACAGATCTGTTTCTATACACATTACATTTACCTCCATACAAGATGACAATAACGCGACACCTGAAATTACACTCTGCCGATCTTTCAATAAGTTTACATTTAAAAGGTTACGATAAATAAATACTTCCTTTTTGATGCTGTTGTAATAGCAACTGTACTTCTATAAACAACCGTCAATTTGTGGTTTTTCGTACATTGATAGTTCCAACTGCTTCGACAGATGGTTTGTATACAATTGTGGCAATTGAAGAAACGTGTTAACAGCCTTGACGTTTTCTGTCTAGCTTCTACGTTCAGAAACAAGCCGGTTTTATTTATCAGTACATCAAGTTTTTGAAATGCCTTTTTAATCCTATTAAAAGAATCTGCGAGAAACGTTTTTATGAAGTGGTAATTGTGATTTACAGGTAGGAGGTTGTCCTTTCCCACCCACTGTTTAAAATTAAAGCATGCAGTTTGAAATAATTTCGTAGGTGTTCTTACAACAAGTGGTAAGTTTATAGTTATCTACACTAATATTATGAAGAAGTAGTTAGTGAGTTTGTATGTCTTACTTCACTACACGTTATCCCGTTTAAAAAGTTCTCGTGGGATAATGACCTACTTTAGCGAGAGAGAACCCGCGTCAAAAGCTAGTAGATCATAAAGACCCTGCACTCAGTCTATCCTCCAAATATGAAACTGACGTGGAATCTCCTAACAAGCCACTCTCAAAGAGCAAAATAGAACTGTTGACATTTCAACGAAAACTGAAGGCAATAATCTAAATCAAAACTAGTGCCGGAATGGTATTCAGTAATTGATAACATTTCACACCTGAGTGTTTGGCACTACACCCTCGCGGACTAAAATAAGACGCATACCACAGACCACGATATAGTTTAATTAGGACTTAAGAGAGTTCAGTAGCCGAATACCCATCTATTGGAGAGATGATGGCAGAAGACGTAATGGAATAAACACCTGTCACCACAGCTGTATTCCTTGGTACAAAGTCTAGCGCAATTACTATATTTTACGCGTGTTTTGAATTGGACCTACAATCTTGCCTTTCATCTTTACACCGCATAAAATCACTGCAAATTAGCTAGTTGTCAAACTATCAAACAATTTATGCTACAACATTGTAACTCTAATCCTAACTATTTTTAACAACAAGCTACCATATAGGTTTAACAAGTGATTCGCTGAAGGAACTCGGTGTTGCCCGTCATCGGGTTGCATTTTCGCGTGCGGCAACATTGAGCGCACCTGCAGCGATGCGCGGGCGCACGCAAGATTCGATTGGCTAATTTTAGCCGCACGAAGCGGTTATGTCATAGCAGACAATGCTTCAGCACTTCATCTAGTAGTTGAAATATATCACAGCTTCGTTTTAAAGCTTCCTTGTAGACTTCCAAGTGTCGTGGGCAATCAATCTAAAAGGAAATGATGTTCAAGTTTATAGATCAGTTTCCTCTCATAACATTGTGTTTTGGTATCGGTTACACTGTGGGTTATTTTATCAAGGATTGTTCAACGCATGTTCAAAATAATTTTCATTCGTATTTCTTCTTTGTGCAGTTTTCATTCATTTACAAATGAATCGATCGCCCGGGAAGCTGTTGTAAATATTTTATCGTGGTCTTAATTAGACATGCGTAGACCGTTTCAGAAAGAGCAGAGACAAATGAATGAGTTTTATCTATAAAGCTATCGGTTGGCAGACGCCAGATGAGATCCCAGTCATAGTAAATGGGTACTAACTTCTTATTAAGGACGCCACGGGCCATCAATCCTTGTCGCAGCCAGAGCTACACACGTTTTGGTCTGAAACCCTCTAGACTAACATATATCAACGTCTCTTACGTAATTTCTCGCAAACTATTTTTGGATACACATAATTCGCTTATTTTCATTCTGCCAAAGTTAAATTTAAGCTTTTTGATATTTGATCCGAACATTTTACGAGGAAACTGAATGAAAGGCGTTTTTGGGTCGAAGTTGAACAGTGATATTAATTTCGTGTGTTAAAAACCCAACCCCCGACGGCTGAAAACAGGAAAAAAAACAAAAATAAGTGTCACCTTTGTCATATATATTCATAAACCAGCGGAACAATGTCATGATACCTATCTGGTTTCATGGTAAGATCCACACACGGTACACATGAAGGCTATACTATTCACTTTGCACAATTCACTTCTCATCCAATTTGGCAATCATTTAACTGTTGATTTTCCACAATAATCAAAACATATGCACACAAAACGGTTAAACAACTCCGTGTGACTTAAATTGTAAAGAACGAGTACAAAACTGAGCATTACTTATTGTGTTATGTACATAGGTGTGTTCGCAACCCGACACCCGTTTCATTGTACTTAGACCACACAACGATTATAGAATGTACATCCATTTGGACAAAGATGCGATGATTCATCAGATAACTGTAAAATATAGTACAATCCGCCAGTGGTTTTGGAAATTACGAAGCAAAAAATTGCGCCGGTAATTTGGGAGCACAAGATTGTGAAGTAAAAGTTTGATGTTTATTTTTGGATTGGAAAAGACAGATGGAATAACAAGTCATATGGCTGGAAATTCCGTTATTTTGTTTGCCAACAGACAAAGTTGCGTAAGCACAATGATACTTCACTTTCGATGTTTCTTTTTGCAATATTTCCAAGCTTTATGAAACTTGGGCAAAATCTTGGAAGTCATGACATTCAGCTTCTAGAGACAAATTGGTAAAATAAATTATGCTATATTCGTACACTTTTGGATCCTTGTGGATTTTGGCAAGACTTATTTTCCCAAATGAAACTGCACTTCTATTAAAATCGGTGGGAGTATTTTTGAAAAGAGCTTCTGCGCATTTCACCAAAGAATAACACGAAACATATTAAGACCATCATAAAACAAAGCTTTGTTTATCCGCTGTCAAACTGCACCAACTTATTTTTAAAATCGTAAATGTCAAGAAGCGGCGCGTGCGTCCACAAGTAGGTCATGTAAGCGGATCTTAAAATCTTTAAGGTGCATGATCTGATGAGCTAAGAATGAATGGAAGGATTGAAAAGGAAGCCCTCAATGATTGCAGTAACTTTGAAACACAATGACATATAATTTCAATAGTATCATGAGTTTTAAAGAAAATCTCTCACCGACTAGTCGACACTTTGCCTTACTTCAGCTGGCTCTTTCTATAGCCAAAGAATAGTAATGTCTACTGCGTGCGTTTCCGGATAACAATGCGGAGAACTTTGACGGCTAAGTATCTTACTGTCGTTGTATTAATGTAAATAGGTTCACATTTTTAATCTTAATTTAGTCCTTTTTGTAAATATTTTGTTTGTATATTTTAATAACTTTATAAGGTACTATCATAAGTTTTTAAGAGAAAAGTGAATGAACATTATCTTTCTATTTCACCATAGTTGCATGGGTATTTATTATTATACTTTACTAGCTTTTGCCCGCGACTTTGTACGCGTGGATTAATAGTTCCCGTTCCCGGGGGATTTCCGGGATGAAAACTATCCTATGTCCTTTCTCGGGTCCCAGACTATATCTGTACCAAATTTCATTAAAATCGGTTCAGTGGTTTAGGCGTGAAGAAGAGACAGACAGAGTTACTTTCGCATTAATAATATTAGTTTAGATTTAGATATTGTATGTATGTTAGTATATTCTTAAATTGTATTTAGTCATTATTTGCTTATGTTTTTATGTATTCTTTTTTTACGCACTGTGTCTACTACTCTTTTTATTTACTCTCCTTTCGCAGGTATGCTGGAAGAGATTTCTTTAAAAATAAGCACTAACTTTGTACCCCTTTTTCTGTTCCTGTTTTTTATTTTTCTGTACTCTGTGTGTACATAAATTGTTAAATAAATATATAACATATAAAACATAAGTTACAAAATGTTTTATATCAATAAAGCATTGTGACGTCTACATCACAATGGTCTATTTATGAAAGATGCCACTGTGAAGGGAAAACACTGCAATGAAAGTCTTCAACTGCATGAAATTATGTAAAGATTGTGATCTACATGTCCACCAAGGTTAAGAAATTAGCGAAACCGTACTATGGTAACACGACTGCCTACACGAACCCTTCTTTTGCAAAAGGCGTAGATTAAGTAATTTAAATATCGCCAATTATAGAAGTTACTTCAATGCATCCCAAAGTACCTACGATCAAATTCTATTGCAATGTGTCTATCAGTTTTTTTTTTCATCATGGAGAACAGGGGACGATGGCCTCCTTATGACACATCAAAAATCTCTTCAGCCATTGACTTATATTTCACACCGCGAAACGGCACGTTTGACCGGAATAAAGAGGAGTTTGAAAGCAGGAGAGTAACCTATTCCCTCTATTAACAGTGACTTCATTGTCTGAAAACAGGCCATCATTTATGACTACGTTAACCACAGATTTAGTTGTTATTTTTGCGTAGGTTAACAAAATTGTTTCCTCAAGATACTATACCGTCATGTAAACTGATGTACCCGTCATACCTACATACATACTTTCGTTGTTATACTGTGTTAATTGCTCATGAATAACGATATCTCAATCCAGATTTCTGTTCTTAACATTTTTCGTGGCCGTGACTTACTAAAAAGTCCAGTTTAATGAAAACCTAAATTCTTGTCACGTCTGTGACAGTATGCCCCATATTTTTAACCGACTTCAAAAAAAGGAGGAGGTTCTCAATTCGTCTGTATTTTTTTTTTTTTTTTTTTTTGTGTTTGTTACCTCATAACTCAGGTCTGAGTGAACCGATTTTGATGATTCTTTTTTTATTCGAAAGCTGGTGGTTGTCGTTTGGTCCCATAAAAAAAATATCAAGATCCGACAAGTAGTTTTTGAGTTATCTTTAATAATACGTTTTAGATTGACTTCGTGTACGTTGATGATATACTCATTCGTCGATTATATTTTAGAAGTTGTCGAAGACAAATGATCAAAAAATGGTATGTAGGTACTACTATGGTTTGGAAGGTCATCGCAGTAATTTGGTGATAGATCTTCAGTGATATACAACGGCACTCTTTAATAAATGACAGCAAATCTGCCGTGATTGCTGCAATCACATGTATAAGTATGGGTTTCGCCAGGGTAGGCAGGCGAGTGGGAGCAGGGTGACCGTATCCCCTCCCCACCCCTCACCTAGTCATTAAGAAACATAAACATCAGATCAAGTATCAGCTGTATCCCCTAGAGGATGATGCATATGATTTCTGAATTGGTTTAATACTAAAGCATAATATAGATACTAAGTATTTAATCTATAGCTTGATGTGGAACTAAAAATTGTTTCTAAGACGGGACTAAAGCTAAAAAGAAAAACTTTTTAACCGTGTTTGCGTATTATATCATAATACTATAACTAAAAATGTTGAAATAAAAACTTTTTAGTAAAAAAATAAAACCGACTTCTAAAAAAAACTAAAAACTGGAAAATAACTTTATTTCCGGAAGTCGGTGGCCAATAAAGTCAACGAAACCAACAAAAGCCACCGACTTCCGGAAATAAAGTTATTTTCCAGTTTTTAGTTTTTTTTAGAAGTCGGTTTTATTTTTTTACTAAAAAGTTTTTATCTCGAACAACGTAATTAAAATATTCCATTAAGAAAGACTTTTCCAGTCTGGGTTACCAGTACATTTCGGAATCTGTCATCGCTAATATGATTAGTTCCAAGTGGGTAAGAAAATACGCCTTTATGAGTTTTGGCAGAGCGCAAGATTTCGGGCGGTAGTTAGGACTTTGTACGAAGGTGACACAACGGAGATGGCACCCAAACACAACATTGGCTAATATTATCAGAACATTCTATTCTGGTACATGATGTTGTTTCTAAGCTGATTTTGCATTAATAGCAGCACTATCCGGTGATCAAAACAATATCAACAAGCTGAGAAACAAAAACAATTAATCAGCTTGTAAAAATTAAGTTAATGACTCTATCACCAGATTAAGTTTTTGTGTAACATCGATTGACCGACTAACTTTTACAGGATTGTATGCAACGGGTGCTTTAAATGGAAGATATAAAAAAAAAACATTAACGGTTTATCGCATAATCAGCTCTTTTCAAGTATTAAAATTTTAATAATAAGTTTCGATGTCTTCAGCCTCATTAAAATTATCGTCAAGAAATTGCGTGAAGATAAATGCAAACATTTGTTACTCAGCTCAACAAAATGTAAGGCATTTTACGAGAGAAAGTTAAGCAATTAGCACTCAATAAAAACACCTTAAATTCCAGCATTGACATGGAAACTACAGTGTTGAACAAGTATTGATGTTCATAATTTATGGATTGTTTCTTCATAAATCGCTTCATAGACGTTTTGTCACGTAGGACTGTTGTTTACTTTTTTTATAAGGTTACTGGTGACCATATTTTGATTGGCACGTGGATTGCCAGGTGATTCATTTAGACATAGTGTTGAAATGTGAATCATAAATAGAACATAGTTATTTGTTTTTGAATAGATATAGGGAAGGGGCACCATAATTAATGTTAGTAAAATATACGATTTCAAGGATGAAAATATTCTTACCAAAAAACTGGTAACACCCGGATCTTACGCAACCAATTTGAAACGAAATTACTTTCTTCAAAAGACACAAAGATATTCTCGTACATCAACCAATTTGCAACGTTTTAACAACAAAATATCAAAACAATAAACAGGAAACGAATTGACAAATCAACAAAAAACAACTAAATCAATTGTTGGGTATAGATGAGTAAAAAATACCACGCAAATCCAATCACGCGAGCAATTTTCACTACAGTGCTCGATCGTTTGTAACGAAACGATATTAACAGAAAAGTGGATGACATTTTGGTTAATGCGTATCCATTAGAACGGGTTTTTGAGGAAAAGATACTTAAAACTCTGATACACTGTAAAACCAGATGCAGAGGAACTTTACCTAAATGATGGAAATAACAAGTAATTTATGACCTACGCTAGGCATTAAGATATTGCTGAAGTACCTTTTCATGATGTAAAATCATAAAAACATGGTTAACAGGAAAATAATAGAATCAATCATAGGTAAAGCCTTATTGTTACCTTTACCATGAGTTTTATAAATAACATTGTTTGTTGGCACAAGAGAAACAAAGCCCTCAAAGTAGTGGCAACAAAAAAACTAAAATAAAAAAAATATATGAAAACTACGAATAGAATTGTATAATTTGACTATCAATCTACGTAACAACATATAAAGTATCAATTATTTTGTAACTAATTAGGTGTATCGCAAGAACACAATGCTTCCTGCGACAGTTATCACATTGTTTAAAGAGGGTAGAGCCAACAATATTGATTATAATGAATGTTTGCAGTCCTAATTCAATCACAGTTACCAATCGAGCCAATTGTAAGTCTTAGGCATGAATTGACGCGATCATTAACTTGCTGAATTAACTTAGCGTGTCCTAAAAACGTTTCTCAAAACTTTCGGAGCACAAATTCTTCGGCGAATCGTCACCAACGGAACTAAACAGCAGGAGATTAATCTAGCATGGGCTTCATAGACTAAATTTTATTAGCGTTATGCTCTAGATGACGATAACAAAATGAGTGGTGGACATTATTGCGGGTAGAATCTGAGACCGGAGATTACTAAGACTGACCACAGGCAAAAAGAGACGGATTTATTCAGAAGCAGGTGATCACAGGAGATAGCGTGACCTAAGATACTCAAATGTATCTTATTTTTACACTCTCCAACCATGTCTTAACGCTCTTCTTGATGCGAATACGAAAGATTCGGGTTGTTTCCTCAATCTATTTCGCACCTGTGAAAATATTTGGCTTCAATTAAAACCAGACGTAATACATCTAGCTTTCAGTACTTTTATTTGTTTTTCTTTTTTGTTGGATTGATCAGACTTAATTTTACCTGGAATTCTTCCGAAACTTTGAAATGGAACATCTTTCCAGTCTTATTTCTTTATGATCAATATACAGATAGATCATCTGGTCATTGACTCGACGTACTTTGTTGAATCCTCATTGGTCTAGCCTTTTCTTAACTACTTTGAGGACGGTTTCCGACCAAACTGGATGAATCTGATATTTTACATGTAGCAACAGTTTCTGACCTTCGCACTAGGTAACAAAAAATCCGACCTTTAGTTTTTTATCCCTCTGGATAAAAAAATCGTAGCGTTAATGTGTTTCTCACTTTCCTTGCCTTGTTGTAGCCAATAATTGAAGTTAAGTATGAGTACTTATGCGTATGGGGCGTTGTTACGACAAATGCTTGGAAGTTGACGTCATCTCGACCTTATTGTTTTTACTTTTGGTTTACTGAGCGTACTTAGTTCAAGGAATTGTGCATATTCATTCTTTCATCTTTACTGGTTTGATAGTCCAGTCTTTGTGTGGTCGACAGTAAAACGGAATGAAGTGTTTTACATCAATTTCGATTCAAAACTTTTACTGACATCTCCTTATATGCCTCATTTGTGACTGTCAGTACTCTCTAATTAGTTCTGTCGGTTTTAAATAGTTAACAGTACTTTATGTTTCTTCCAACTAATCTCATCAATCATAATAATTACCCTTATGAGTTTAAAACGTTAATCTTAATGATCTTAGTATCACATTTGATGCAATCAATTTATTATGTGGGTGGCCTTTCCAACGAATATCTCCAATAATTCATATTTTACTTATTTATCACCATCGTGTGAACGGAAAGCCTATCTTTTCGCGTCCTCTATTTACAACTGCAAAAAATGTTTATCGGAAACCTCTTAATATTGAGCAATGAATGAATTAAATTATTCTCATTTCTCGTTTTCATTTCGTGAGTTTTGCAAGCAACAGTTACGTTCGTGCAATATCAACAAGACCTTTGTCTCTCTTCCTGTAAGGCGGGCCTGTTATTTTCACAGTATTGTAACCGAATTATCAATTCTCATAACTAAAGCTGTAGGTTTAGTTTATTCATTTCTGTAACCTTTGTTTACGATTCGGTTTAAGTAGGTACTAGATGTAGCCTATAACTCAGGGCAAACCATTATGGTGGCGATAAGTCCCTCTTTGAGGAGTGGCTGGAGAAGCGCCACGGCGCCCTCTGGGTGTCACCGCTGTGACGACAGCCCGGATGACACGGTAGTGCACACTGTGGTGGTCTGCCTCGCCTGGGCGGAGCACCACAGTGCTTGTAGAGCCGATCAGCGCCGGCGACCTCTTGCGTCTGGCCCTGGTTCGGTTCATGGTCCGAGGCGAAAGGGAATGGGAAGTGGTCACCTAATTCTTCGAAGCAGTTATGCCATCGAAGGAGGTAGCCGGACATTTGAGAAAGAGAACCTCAAACCAACCCAGCAGATGCTCTGGGCGTCGGGCGCCGCGAGACGACTCCCGGCCACCGTACGGGTTTATGGACGGTGAGCAATGAATAGCTCACCGTCCATCTAGTGACTTCAGGCCGTGTCGACGGCACGTAAGTGTTCCACACACACCTATAAAAAACAGCAGAGGGGTCTTTTAGGGCCACCGCCTGCCAAAGTTTCCGTTTGTTCGAAAGGCTCGGAACACAAAGGCCAAAATGAGGAACGCAGATGGATTTTAGTCATTTGTAATTTTAGTTAGTTCGGTCAGTTCGTACCGTGTTGTGCTTACCATAAATATAAAGCCGAGTATGCTATATAAGAAAGCGATAAGGTGAAAAATGTGAAAATTTTGTGCACTAAATGTAAGTGCGTACTAATGCGTACCTAGAGTAGGCATCATGTAAGTAATGATGAATAAGATGGAGAATGTCTAATCCAGAGGGCCTAGCAATTGCTTGCTTGTTTTTACTAGGTTCAGCAAAACTGACAAGAATCTTAATAGCTTGTGGCACGACTGTGGCATTATCCTTGAAAGCTATAATTTTTCTTCGGAATCTAACATTCTATTCACAAAATTTCCTCTTTTTACACTGTGTGTCAACTGTTTTTAATGTGGTTACGTAAAACTGTTGTTGGTCGACAGAATTAGGTTACCATAGGGGACGTAAGTAGGTTAGGAATTTGTCGCCATGAACTAATGGGTTACAAGTCGAAAACGACACGATGGCGCCATGGGTGTAAAAGCTATCGTGTTAGAACTTTTCGAGGGGTTAGGCTAGGACGATACTGAGGCCACTCTTGTTCAGAGCTAAATCGAAAGTCGGGCAGAGCGGACATTTTAAGGGACGTATGGTGTGAAATTCAAAAAGTCATACATCGGATCCTTGTTTGAATAAGTACCTACCTATAAAGTTTTTGATTTCGGTTTCCCTGATCGAATCTAGTATCCAGTAACTAACTCCAGTTTAAAGAGACTTCCCTGACTTGAGCAGGTGTGTTGTATCTTCACTGACGATGCTCTTGTTCAAACTATTATTGCAGTTGAGTGTTCATTTGTCACGGAAAAGACATAAACATAACAATACATCACTCCGGTAATCCAGGAAAGTTTCTACAGAGATATACCTCATTATATCCACGTTTGGACTGTAAAGTTGAAGTCCCTTATGTTGGAACACGATCTACCTATCTACAAATAGACAAAAATGATTTAGGCCTCGCCAAAAGAATACCATTAAATAAAACTACAAATTGAGTGATATGTATTCTACATCTTGTCTTTGAGTTCCAGGCTTTTATTATGCCGAACGCTCACTTTCAGGGGCTTGGGTAAATATTCGAGTATAATAATAATCTTGTGGGATGTGGATTCAGCGATCATTGTGCCGATAGTCGTATCTAGCAATGGCTTAATGCTAAGAGCCTCGACCAATACCTGAGGAGGCTCTCGTTAGGCAGCTGGATCAAGGGCTTGATACAGAAAGCGGTACTCCTGGACACGGCTCGTATTGTTAGGAGGTTCTTTTCTCTGGAGCTCTGACCGCCGGTAGTTTGGACCCTGTTCCCAATACCGGTGGGCTACTATTTTTATGTTTTTAAATGTTTTTATTTATTTTTTAAGAAATATTTAAAAATGTAATTATATGTTATTAAGACAATAAATGAACTAAATATCTTTCCAACTATTTGGTAAGGTAGCTAGGTAATTGAATCTTATGTTATTTTCAAAGTCATAAGTATTTGAAATCGTAAACACAAAACGTGAGATTATTGTAACGAACGTCTGTGACCTTCACATACATATTAATTATTATGATTTCATGAGTTTTTTTTTTCTGTACAGAACCCTAATTGTGTTTCTATAATAAAAGTGGGCTTAATTAAAAATTGGTCTAGCTTTTTCGGAGATGAGCCGGAAGAAGACGACAGACACAAATTAAAAAAAAAAATGTTGTACATACGTTAGCTGTTAGTTTGAAATTACAAACAGACACTTTCTATTTAAACCCCTAGACTTCAGGCGTAATGTTCAGTATCTTTCTTTGGACTTTAAACATTTCGCAATGAAGCCTGAGAAGTGTGCTTGGGGTAAGATGTTACAAAATTCAAGGACACCTACACAAATTAAGGTCAATGAACGGATCAATTGAATATAAGGTTTATAATACCCAAATTATACATTATAATATTGTTTAGAATAGATCAAACTGCCTATTGTGTCATCTTATTTATAAATTCAGAACTGTAATTCCTGTAGTTTGTTTGGTGTACATAATAAAGAACATTCTATCTATCTTTATTATATGATGCAACATCTGCAGAAGACTATATCAATGAGACATTTAATTTTAATAGCCATTTAAAAGCTACTGAAAAGTTGTCTTGCTCACGGACTTTCACTTTATTTTATGAAGGTAATAGCTTTCGCCCGCGTTAAATTTGGGGTAATACAGTCCCCCTTACTGTTTTGTAATAGCCCCCTTTCTCCCACACATCCCACTTTTTAAAAATAAAAATTAGCCTATGTTCGTCTCCTGGTTCCCAACTATCTCTGTACCAAAATTCATCAAAATCGGTTTAGCCATTAAAGCGTGAAGAGGTAACAAACAAACAAACTCACTTTCGCTTTTATAATATTAGTAAGGAAGTGAGGATAAAGAGTAAATAGTAAAAAAAATATATATATGATGAGCCTTCTCTTAAATTAGATTAGCTATTTAGGGCTATCTTATATTATATAGCTTTAATATTACTATTATAACAAATAACCTCACACCTGCAGTGTAAGAAAGGATAGGCATATTCAGTTTTTATCCGATTTATGTTTGTCTGATCATTTTATTATGATTTAGGAAACAAGCCCAAGAATCCAATGCTATGTTCTCTGATATGATTTGCTTCTATGATACACCACACGAAAATAACTATAGAAGAAATGACTGCTTTTCTAGAGGGTCTAAAATGTCCGCAGAATCATAATAGGTTAATAATATGAATTGTGTTACCATTCGTAAAATGGTCACAAAGTGATCTAAATCTAAACTAATATTATAAATGCGAAAGTAACTCTGTCTGTCTGTCTCTTCTTCACTAAACCACTGAACCGATTTTAATGAAATTTGGTACAGATAATCTGATACTATATTATAGTCTGGGACCCGAGAAAGGACATAGGATAGTTTTCATCCCGGAAATCCCCCGGGAACGGGAACTATTAATCCACGCGTACGAAGTCGCGGGCAAAAGCTAGTAATTTATATAACTAATGTATTAACTGCGCCCCTGACCATTTTGAGAATTTGAATATAATTTATTTTTCTATCCCATTATGATTCTATTACATCGGCATTACAGCGGCCATTTTAGAACCCTTGGTCTAGTGCCGGCAAGTAATACACCTGAATACAAAGTCCTATTTAATTTTCAGGTTGCATAAAATGTTAGGTATGCTTTTTTCCATCAAGAGTATCTTGATAGGCGCTCAAGTCTAGATTTCTGTCAGGTTAGTGACAATATGATCACATCCCATTACTTGGGAGTGAAAAAAGGTTTTCATTTTAATTCTTAGAACTCTTTTTGCTCTCTTTACGGTTTTGGGGCTCATAATTTTCTAGTAGTAAGACAACTTGTTGTAAGTTTTTCTATATTAATAAAGTGTTGTTTGTTTAAGTTAGTGCTTAAGTTGTTAGTTTTACACACTGTCTACGTGTTTTTTTTTTCATTTCTCCTATAGCAGGTCTGCTGGATGCGATTTCTTTATGAAATAAACAGTACCTTTGTGCTCTTTTTCTTTTTATATTTTTTTATGTTTTGTGTGTCAGTATTTATATAATAAATAAACTTTTTTTAGGTTGCCAGGTAGGTACTCCAATAGGAAATTTGTTAGTGTCATAATAATAAAAAATCTTGAACATTTTAACTAAAAACAAAGCCTACAATCTCATCAAACAAGAATCCAATACACAACTTGGACATTCAAATTTAGAACTCAATAATGAGTATTGGCTAATTTCTTCTATCAAATAGTGTTCCATTTCTAAAAGTAAACTAAGTAGGAAGGTAAGAAGTAGAACTAAATAATAGAGAAACAACTGTCTTTAATGGCCATATCTTAGAGGGTTGTCTGACCGCTTTATCAGGTGCAGCAATCCAGAGAATGCAGCTATCCTAATGGGATCCCTTATCAGTGGAATAACTACCGTTGTTAACATGTATTATCTGTTGCTGTGTACCTATTAGCTTTGGGATGATGGTATGTTACTGTTCTTAATTTGAATTAGATTTTTTTGGGACCAGCCTTTTTTTTTGTAAAATGAAGGTTTATATTTCAGTTACCTATTTGAATGTATCTTTAATCAAGTTTTTTATATTGTTTTCATACCAAAAATATAATAGTTGTTGCATGCCTACTAAAGTTACAGTAAATATTATATGCAACTTCAATGTGTACGAGACCCAAGTATCTACATTGGGAATAAACAAACCCGTAAGTACCAAAGTACAAAAAAAAAAGAACGTGTACTTGAAAAAAAAAGTATTTTTAAAATATTGTATGACACAACCAAGGTATTCAGGCTAAGGTAAAACAAAAATATTATTTTCAGATACCTGACCATCACCTACTAACACATTTTACTATTGACTACGTACACTTTGCCAATCATTTGGTCTATTTTAAGACACACAGTACGCGCGCATATATTTCACAAAATTTCGACTATTCGCGGGAATTCCACAGCGAAAGGTTCCCCGACCCCGCCCTGCGTAATAACATTGGAATGCACAGATGATACAAAACCACAAAGGTCTTATTTTCACTTTTTTTCTTTTTAAAAATAAAACAGTAAGGCATTTCCGGGAATAATGTGTTAGTAAGCCTTTATACAACAGTTTAACCATCTAGTCATTGTTATTTCTACTCATGAGCTAAAATAATATATTGTTTATGTTAAAAACTTACAGGTTTCTTACAATCACTACATAAAAAATAAATATTTTTGTTGAAAAAGTACACACACGTTCACTGCGTTCACAACTTCACTTCGTAATGTCAAACTTTTTCTGGCTTGGTGTTGCTACTTTGTGATTTTATTTTACCTTATTTTTGTGGTCTTAAAATATGTTTTCACAAGTTTAAACTTTAGTGTTCTTACAATTCGACTAGCTAAATTATGTTTGTATAACTTCGTGTTATACTGAATATTTTAACCTGAAATATTTTACAGAACGGAAATAAAATATGGCTTTCGGTGTTGCCACAACGTTAAGAACAATCTCCCCTGGCGGCACTTCTCACGGAATTCTCTGCCAGCTGAGACCGTTGAGAGGTTCACGTTACCTTTTCTAATTATTATTAGCGGTGCCTAAAAATAGGTCAAATATTTAAAAATGCCTGTTGGCACGCATTGCCGCTGAGAGCAGTCGTAATCGCATTCGCGAAGTGTAGTGTGAATCAATGTTTATGTGAATTGATATAACCGACTATCGCAAATAAAAAGTACGCTGTTTACTGGTTTAAAAGTGGGTAATTTATAGCATTCAAATATAATATCGGAATATAAATTTTTATTCATCCATTTCAGCTTATTTTAAAATCAATAAAACTCTTTATGATTCGTTCGACATACTGTATCGTGTTCTCGTTTTATCATTTCACTGTCATAAATCCACTGTTTTACTTTTTATTTAAACACGAACCAGGACAAAGAGATAAAATCTGAATATTTTATTATGGATTACAAGAATAACTTGGTATTTATAGATGTAGCACCTCGCACGTTTAAAAGTTACTTCACACCGGCCGGCATATTTTTACGAGCCCGTGGCCCGTTCCGGGTGTTATTTGCGATGAAATAACTATTAATAATTTGAATTTAGATGAAATTTTGGACTTGTAGGTAAGTGTTGGAACTTGCGAACGCAAATAATATAAAAGCATATTGAAATATTGGTAAATATGAAAAATAATACGGTATCAAATTAGAGTGACAAGCGAAACTTATGACGTGATGAGAACCGAATAAAAACTAAAAAAGTGTTAAATATGTAAAAAGCACTGTCGTACTTTTATCATTCGTTTAAAATTGATGCGCGCTTATTAATGATGTTGCACGAAAAAATAACTTCGTAGAAGGTATTCGTGGGAATCTTTATACTTTCATGTTTTCTTGTTAGGTAATCGAGACGGAAATGGAAATGTGAGATTAGCGAATTCATTTTAAAATTAAGATGTACATTTAACGCAATTGTAATAACTTAATAATACTAATGGTTTCATCCAGTTATACATCCCCACTAGTTTTATCATGAATAGTAAGAACACCAATATAGTTATTTCAAGTGTTTAGCTGGAAAATTGATAGAATCTCAGACTGTCACACGAGTACGTGAACTTTACGTAAACGCGATATATTTTCATATTAATTATTTTTTCGTACCTATGGGTACAAAAAAATACAGGTACTCATTGTGTATATTATTGCAAAAAAAAATTGAAATCCTACAGGATTAAATGTATTTTCGATTAAAAAAAACCACGTATTTACTTAACGCCGCGAACTCGTGCTATCGCATATATTCTAGATCATATATTCATATATCCTAGTATTCCTAGTCAATCCTGCCTAAGGTCTTAATGTTCTGCGATCTTGGTAGATGGATGATATTAACACTGACGGTTGTTGCTGAAATAGCTGAAACCAGAGAGTAAACTGCTTTTGTAAAAATTACTTAATTTATTAATTAGTTTAAAGGAATAAAAGAACAAACGAACAGTAAACATTTTTATTGTAAATATTTTTTATTGTTATACTTTACACACGCGATGCACTCAATGGCTTTTTAAAGCTTTTGGAAACTCGTAATGGTCTTCAGTTGAAGCTTTTATCGGCTGTTTAAATGTAAGTAGTTTGAAATAGGCACGTTAATTAGTGTTTTATGGAATACCATTGCGAGTTTTCAATATGGCGAAATAATACAAGCATGTTGCTACGCAGTTACATCTTCAGTCGGCTCTTATAATGCACTTAGACACTACGAAACTGACGTTTTCATTCTATTGAGCTCGTTACCCAACTTATTATTAAAAAAATCAATGAAGATACTAAAATTATGCCAAGTACATGCACGGTTTTCATATAAACTACATTCGAATCTGCTTGTAACTATGGTAATAGGTATTGTTTACATGTTTGTGATAGTATACAAGGTACTGGCTTCAAATGAGAAGAAAACCTATGATATTTTTGTCCTTAATAAATTAATCGGGAAAGATAAAACTCACAATAACTACAAATTAAAAAATAATACAGATGTAACATTGGTTAATATATTATTTTGATTATTACTTATATTCAATATATGAGCACTACTTTCGTTACAAGATTACTGTGCCGATACAGTCCTATTTAAGTGTTATATATAACCTCGTGTCATGATAAAATATTGGGAATAACTACATTCAACTTTTACCAAGTCGTTCGGTGCTGGACTAAAGTTTTCACAGTCAATATCTCAATACTTCATTATACTGAGATAGCTATCATTCACTAATATACCTTCAATAACTCGACGAGCCTACTAATCTGTTTTAGAACACGCAATTTGTAATTTATTCTTAGTTATATAATTTTGAAAGCTTTCAAGCTTAATTTTTGAACCAACTGTGATTAAACTAATGAGACAAGGGTAAATTAAATGAGAATGATACTTAAGATAAAGTAAGTCAAGTAGGTATTCTATTTTCCAAGCCGTTCCGAAAAAGACATAGTAAGGCGAATCAGCATAGCGACTAACCGCTATATTAATCATTAAATTTTCATCTAAGAACTTTAAATTTTCTCCTAGTTCAAAAATTTGTAAGGTGTTTAGCGTAGAAGAATATTATTTTGTTAACAAATATAACTATTAATAGTATTTTTTTTAATAAATAGTTATGTATTATTTTGACGACTAATCAAGGTAAAGTGTCGCTAGATTGTCATTAGAATCTAGAGAGCTTTAAAATATAGAGAATTATACTATAGCGAAAAGTGGCTAACTTGTAAACTTTAAATATGCATTCTTATAAAAACCAAATTACCCAAAAAGCGGGGACTTTTCTTATTACTGGCAATATTTGATTTCGAAAAATAAATAAGCTGTATCGCGCCTATTTTGTATTTTTATAAAAATGCATTGTAGATTTAATAAAGAGTTCAAACCGATGTTTTAAAAAGTGGATTTGTTAATTAGAAAAATACTGTTTCTTAGGTATAGAAAGAGTTGCATTGAAAACGTTGCTCTGCATTTAATGTTAAAGTGCTTGTCACTCGTAAATAGAATGAAATATGTTTAACGTATAGATATAGGTACTATGCAGGAAACAATCTAGTAAAATCACGTTGAAGATAGTAACAACTTCTAAAAGATATATAAAACGTAACTTTGATAAATCGAGAAAGGATTCCTTACTTTCATACACTCACAACCCACCCCCGTTCTTTTAATATTTTTTTAAGTTTATATAATTTTGTAAATAATTACAATACATCGCGTTAAATATAACAGAATATAACCTTTGCCAAAGCGATATGTTTCCTTATTGTAGCATTTTGTGTATGTATGCGTTCGTAATCATTTAATATATTTTTTCGAATCGTGTTTATCAAATACTACTCTTAATATACACACGTATGTAATACAATTTACTTGATTCCAATAAACGAATAATGTCCCTAACTGTACATAAAGCTTTTAAAAAACAAAACCTAAATCTCGTTAGACTATGATCACACTAAGCTATGCATAAACTGGCCACTTATGATTAAATCCTAGCGCGTAAACGCCATCTTGATGTGATTTATATAAGTCAAAATGGCAAACATTCTATTTATCGAATGCAAACGATTGTTTTATCATCATCACAGAATAGTTGAGTATTTTTGTTAATGCATCAAATGAAGAAGAATTATTCGAATCTGATATTTTTTTATCTACGATAATGAGAAAAGCTCTTCGAATACAATGGTTTTTCAATGATTAAGCTTTATTTTAATTTCAATGAAATACAACACACAACACACCATGTTATTGTCATTTCCACCCGTTTTCGCCAAAAAGTCATGAATTGATAAAGCAAGGTTAACACATTCTTTTTTTACTCTTGATGCATCAATAAAAAGCCCTCTGATATCTCTTCTCACATCGACATAGGCAAAGAAATGTATTTTATGATATATTTATTGTATTTAAAACCAGGACGACGCGCCGCCAAGCTTCGTTGATAGTTCACCGATGCCGCGCCCAAAGATGTTGCCAACCTAGAAAATAACATTAATTAATATTGGGGTAACTGAAGTAGAAGTTTTGTAGAATTATTAGGCACAAAAAAAGTTTACGGTGATTGTTTAAACTAAAAATTTCTCGGGCAGGCCAGATTAACTTTCAGTATGTGGAAGCTTGTAATTAGCAAAATGTTAAACCTACGCATGATATTAAAGTTATTATTCTGTAAGCTTACTTTAAAATAAAATAAATATAATATTCTTATTTTGATTACAACAACATTCATCTACCATTCTATACACGGAAGATATTCCGTGTAAGTGTAATAGCCTCTTGCGGGTTGTTCGAAAGAGATACCGCGACCCCGGAACATTTAGGACAAAAGAAGGCACACGGGTGGTAGTGGTATTGCTTTGTTTTATCTACCTCAAAAATATTCAATGTAGTACTAGGTCCCATGCGGTCTTGTAGTGTTCGCGTGAGTCAATTGTAACCTTTGCATTTAACTGAAGTGTAAAGGTTACCATAGCGCTTTGACAGCTAAATACCAATTGATTTTACAGCTACTTGGATCCCTGCCAATATACCTGAGCTTGGAGTCACTATAGAGATTATCTTATATTAATAAATGGAGCTTATAAATAACCGGGGAATGCTGTCCTACTTCAGTGAGTATGAAAATCGTGGCAGAGACAAATAGTGAAAAGTCGTAGGCATGGCAAAAATCATAAATACAGAATTATGTAAAGGAAAATGTAGGTAGGTATATAAGAATGCAATGTTCAGTCGAAACAACAATTAATATAGCTCGATCTTTCGTTATACGCACATTATCTTAAAACATATCTACCACTAAATGTTGATCAGTTCATTGGCATACGAGTAGTACGAATACACACACCATTCTAATATATTTATAGATTGATCGGACGTGATTGTGGACGATAAATGTCTCATGAAACAAATAGGTCTCCTGTTTACTTTGTCGAAAATTTTGTCAGTGATAATGACCCTTGAATCTGCGGCTATATGAAAATGTATATTTGAGATTGGAACACGTTAGAATAAGTGTTCATCATAAGATTATCCGATAAGTTTATTGAATCTCATAAATCGAAGAAGCAATATGAGATGGAGTCATAGCGTCACAATAAGCAATGGTCCCAGACTGGTTTTACTTTTATTTAACTTTACAAATATTACCTTTCCAACAACAGCAGTAACATTGCCGAGCTTAGCCTCGTCAGTGAGCGCCTCCAGCTTCGACTTGCCACTCCTGGATCCTTCTTCAGATCCTCCGTCATCACCACCACTGAAATATAACACGTAACTTTCAGTTTTACACAGTAGTGTATTGTTGGAGTCCATAGTTAACGTCATCTTTTGCTCTTGCAGCAGGCACGGGAACAAATATCTTCTATATATTGTTAAGGAAGCAAGTTATATGAAAAAAAAAACAACAGTGTGACGTGTAAACGCACTCACGATACAAGAGAAATTCTTATTAAAAATTATAACACTTGTTGTAATTAATGAAAAACCAGTAATAAAGTAATATAGTGGATGATGAAAATAAGGCGAATATACAAGATTATGACATTTTAGTTAATTAATTATAGCCCACACACGTACATAGGTACGTTTGTTCTCAAACCAAGTATCTTTATTCTGAGTGTAATTATTTAGGTGAAAATGTTTGCATAACCATTGCCAAAACTTTGTAATTCAAATATACTGTTATTTATCATCATAATGACTGATTTGCGGGTATTTAGAGCGCTAGGATTATCTTTACGGGTACGAGCGAGCATGTGAAGTATTAAAATTATATTAGGTTGGAACATTTCATCTTAACGTTACACAATTTCAAGGCTGTTTTGACCTTGATCTTCAGTGCAACTGAAC
Source organism: Ochropleura leucogaster (assembly GCA_958449745.1). Classification (NCBI taxonomy): domain Eukaryota; kingdom Metazoa; phylum Arthropoda; class Insecta; order Lepidoptera; family Noctuidae; genus Ochropleura; species Ochropleura leucogaster. The sequence continues at coordinate 2,802,926 of OY288225.1, forward strand.
GGATAGCTTTTGGCACTGATTTGGAGGAAAAGAAAATCGTTACAGCATTTAGATTCTATAATTCAATTTTCTGTAGATAACCAGTAATTCAAGACGGATTGTTATCGAAAGAAGAAACTATAAAGATCTTTGGCGTATGGCAACACGTACACACACAGAACTAACGCGGCCATCTTGTTTTTCAACACATTGCACAAAACATGTACACCAAAATATCCTTGTAGCATTGTACAGTGACGGATATTTTGTACTGTTTTTACTTACCATGGAGACCCAAAAATTTCTAGCCAAAAGTATGATTCGTAGTATTATCTTGTGTGATGTTGTTAAAAAAGACACAAATATTATTTCTTACCTAGCATCCTGTTGTGTTAGCAGCAGACTGCATGTAGCTTCCTCCGTATGCATCCTGGCGGCCACATTCTGATAAACCTTTGAGTTTAACTTGTCGTCGATCACGCCTTGCAGCTCGAAGTCGCTGTACATTTTCTAAAATACAAACCCTTGTAAGTATCTAATGAAGTAGTAAAGAGCAGTAAAACAAGTTAAGAAAAATATAGAATCAACTCATAAACGATCGTTAAGTCGGTCGGTTTTCATAACATTTTTTCCCTATATCCAGGGAAAATATCGTAACGTGGTAACACTGACACGGGTATTATTTATTCGGGAGTGTTACTAGTTTGGGTTCTTTTCCAAATGTTTTCTAAAAATTATTAGGTAATAACCTATCAAAAAATAAAATGGAAAATAAACTATTAAAAAAGTCGTTTAAATGGGTTTGTGTTGGAAGCGTTTGTGACGGCACGGTTGGCGCAGTGGTTGAGAGTTCGACTGCTGCGTCACGTGTCGCGGGTTCGATCCCCGCACGGAACAAATATTTGTTTGATTTACAGATAGTTGTTTCGGGTCTGGTTGTTTGTGTCTGTGAGTTTATATGTTTGTAAACGCACCCACGTTACAGGAGAAATTCCTAGTGTGGGGCAACGTTTTTTAAAAAAAAGAAAAAAGAAAAGAAAAGAAGCCTCTTTGTAAAGTTTATGCCTTTTTTTTTTTTTTTTTCGGGTGGGAAATCATCCAATGACTTCCCCCGCTCTGGGCGGAGCGGGAGGGCATGTCAGACTTGTACTGACTAAAACCCACCCATGTTTCTTCTTTTGCCCTTTACGTTCCGAGGCCGCGGTATCTCTTTAGAACAACCCGCAACCCCGGCAGGCAGAGGCTCTGGCAAGCCCCTCTGCTTTGCTGACTCTCTTTGAGGCGCGCGTGAAACACGAACGCGCCGTCGACACGGCCTGTCATCAATCGACGGACGGACGGTGAACTACCCATTGCTCACCGCCCACAGGCCCGCATCTACGGTGGCCGGAAGTCGTCTCGCGGCGCCCGGCGCCATGGGCGTCTCCCGCGGCGGCTGGGTTGGGCAGATGTTCTCTCCCTCAAACGCCCGGCCACCTCCTTTGCTAGCATTACTGCTTCGCAGAAGGTGGTGACCGCTTCCCATTCCCTCTCGCTCCGGACCATGGCCTGAACCAGGGCCGGACGCGAGAGATCGCCGCCGCCGATCGCCTCTACGAGGGCACGGCGGTGCTCCGCCCAAGCCGGGCAGATCGCCACTGTGTGCTCCACCGTGTCCTCCGGGCGTGAGGCACAATGGTGACACCCGGGCGCTTCCTCCCGCCCGCCGCTCCCGAAACTTCTGTGTCCGGTGAGGACGTCAGGCGGTAGGTGAGGACGCCATGACGCCTCTCCAGCCACTCCTCAAAGAGGGGACTTACCGCCACTATTGTAGCGTGCCCTAAGTTTATGCCTAAGATATTGATTTTACTTACTTTCAATATGATAGACAGACAGGCGACTTGCTGCGGATGAAGCGCAGGCCTCTCCGTCAGCCACAAGTTGATCAGCCCCACCTGGATCCCGTACCAATGCTCGAACAGCTGCAGGATCCACAGCTCGTCTGTCACCTGAAACCAGAAATAAATCATAATGTTAGAATTGCCGAACTGATAGACAACGCAAGAGTTAGCAGAACTGAGGCAGAGTGCGGGGCTACGTTCTGTGGGTGTATTAGTTCTAAAAGATGAACACATATATCTTTACACATAATATTTTATTTAATATTGGAGTACAATAGGTAGGTACGATGTAAACGCGTGACCACACCGAGGGCTCTAACTGGGGCCGTACGCCCTTACACACGCTAATACACCCACAGAACGTGGCCCCGCACTCTGCCTCAGTTCTGCTAACTCTTGCGTTGTCTATCAGTTTAAATTAATTTGTAACTGTACCTAAATAACTATGATTGTACTTTTTTGGATCTTGTAATATCTGAATTTATTAATATTTGACTGCCTTGTTGGTCGCAATCTCGACTACAGAGCAAGTCCTGGGTTCGATATCCGGGTCGAGCAGTCTTTTTGGGTTTTTCCAGCAGTAATTTTCTGCCAATGGGTTCAAAAACATAATTGGCGAAATGTGGAGATATTAGATACATTACAGCTCTACTTAATCATTCGGGGATTACATAGTTACAGGCGTGAATATAATTCTAACTTTAAGCAGGAAATTAAAACAAATGAAACTACCTTCGATCTAATTTGGTCCATAGAGTTCCTCATGAAGTTGACGTAGCCCTGTCCGATGTCCTTGCCGGAACCGGACACGTTGGCTATCGTCAGGATTGAGCCAATCAAGCTGAAAAAGAAACACATTTTTTTGTGAATGGTCCCTACAAAAATACCATCGATCAAAGTAACTATGAGAATGCATATTGTATGTCCGTAAAAATCGTGAGCTTTTCAAAATTAGGAGCGACTACACGCAGTAAACACGAAATTGTAATTCCTAAATTTAGATTAACAAAAACTAGCAAGTCATTTCTAATAAACAGTATACGCTTTTATAACAAGTTGCCGAAATCAGTTTTAGAACTGACAGATGGAAAGTTTAAAAACTACATAAAACGTGTCCTTATTAAAAACGCATATTACAAAATCAAGGACTACGATAAAGATAAAGAAGTTTGGCTATAGTTCCTTCTGCGCATGCGGCTTCCCTGGTAGCTATATTCAGCACAAATTTGTGGATGTCTCTAACTATTCTCAATCTTGTTTTTTTTGTGACCTCTTTAATCATTTTTTTTTGCAATAGTTGTCAAATCACATATTTATATCACCCTTGTTCTGAATAATTCGTTGTGAATGAGTGGACATGATTGGCCTTGTAGATTCTTGGACGCTTGTTAACTTATGTTAACGTATTATTTTATTTTACTTTTTGTAAAGTAAGCAATGACTTATTGTCGGGCCTACGCTGTCCTCTCATACTTAAGTGCTAACGCTGTAACAACAACATTATAAAACCAAATGATTTTAAAAGAGTAACTATGGAGTTTCTTGCCGGTTCTTCTCCATAGAAAACGACGAACCCGAACCGTGCATCTTTTCTCGACGTTTTATAAGTGCCCATGTAGGCCTATGTGAAATAAAAATATTTTGATTTTGATTTTGATGAGGCAAGCCAAGGAAATTCTTCCTCTTTTGAAAATGTCGTGTCATATCTCTTCAGTGTCTATGGAACTTATTTAATGAACCTTTTAAACTCTTGCCTTAATGTCTACACAGGCTGTCGAACTCACTCGGGCAGATTTTTAAGCATTAAGCAAAGTGATTAACTGATCAAACTGTAAATAATTGGACCGACGTTATCAGACCTAAAAAGTTTGGAAATGACCTTGTCCATGACAAAATTGATATAATCGTATGATTTTTGAATCATATTCGATTTGATTCTCACTTTCAGGGACACCTCTATAAAGAAATTGGAAATTTTCTCTTCTGATTGTTCTAAAGTTGCGTTTGATATCCTAATTTCACGTATAACTTTTATTCCGCGATTTAGGATTGGCGCAGTTTCTGTTTGCTTTATACATGCCACACCATCAAGACTAATAAATTAGTAAGATCTTACCTTCCCTCGTCGAACCTGGCGATCTTAGCGAGCGTCGCCTCCAGCACAGCGGACAGCCGTGTGGTCATGCCGGTCGCCATGCCCAGTAGACACACCTCGATCTGGGCGTCCATCTTAGTGTGGTATTGGTACTAGAGAGAGAAAGAAAACGATATAGCATTTATGGCTTCTAGCAGCCCACTGATGGACTGATAAGTCCTGGTTGATGATGCTTCGAAATTTTTGAAGATTCTCTTCTTGCTCCCCGTCATTTGTTACTGAAATGCTCGATCCACTAACAAGTTATCCATTTTGTATTAGAAACTTCTGGAATATAGCAATGAGAATACGCGCAGTAAGCCGAATTTGGATATTGTTACGTCACGTCTACTAACCTTAGGTACTTGTTAGTAAATCCAGAGCTGGGTAGAAAGATAGAGTCCTCAAAACGAGATCAGAATTATGAGTTTATATGATGATTCCAATGCCTCATTAAGACATCTCAAATTTCCATATAGGCTCCCATAAGGAGGACTTTATCTGTAATAAAATTGTTTTCAGAGCCTCTACGCACATGCATTCGAGGATGAATTTCGGGAAAGTTTTAAACCTCACCTCAACATTTAATAATGTAACACTTATTTAAGCTGAGGGTCTAGACAATCTGACATTCTGTCAATTATGACGGACAAGTCAAACATAACTTCGAATCAACATGCTATCGATAAACAAAGTTGTGGTTACATTTAAGAGGGGTGGAAGGACACATCATGAAACTGAACTACTTGCTTCAACAGAGCAATATTTTCTTACACCTTTCTTTCTTTAATATACTATGAATATTTGATCTAATCTATGTGTTAATACTGTTCAAAGTCGTTTTAGAAATGCAAAACGCTTTATTGCTATATATTGTCATTTGTCTAAGCCCTCCGGGATAAAAGCGTGGTATACGTAATTTGCAACTAGTCTTTTAGTCACTGTTAGTAGTATCAACTCTCAAGGTTTATAATTAAACTTAAACTGGCACTGGATATCTTCCGTAATTTTCAACTAAGTATTTTGAGCTCCCGATATTACTGCTTCTCAATAATTTACCAGCCACTCGCATTCTTCAGTCATCCCCTGGCTCTTGCAATAGCGTCGAAATATCGGGAGCACAGTAAAGTTTACAAATCAGGGAAGACCCAAGGGACAGTGAAAGTTTAGTCTTTTACAATTAGGTGGCCACAACGGTCAATTTTGATTCAGAAGACCTTTAATCATTTAAGATCACTCATCCAACTGCCAGACTTATTGTGCAACAGACATTCTTCGTAATTTAATATCCTTTTGACAATCCTATCAGCCGCTACTGGCTTTTCTACAATCTTGACAACAGATAACATACGAGCTCAAAGCAATATGATAATGCCATTTAGGCATTGCAGGAACAGACAGATATTTGCAGCCAATTCTGTTGAATTGGGGATATCAAATTGGTTACCACCAATTCAATGTCCCCAATCTCTTGTAACATAGAATACGTGCAACACATCATTGTCATCATGCATATTATATGCTATTTTTATTTCTCCACAAGGAGTCATAGTTATGGTGGTATCCACTACGTTCGAGTTTAAATGCTTTGCGCCTTAACTGCTTCAATATTCATACATAATCTTGGATGTTTTCTCGACCAATCGGTAGTGAACGTAGTGGACGCATCATCAGGTCTAAGAACGTGGCCTGGCTCAAAAATGGAGTGGAGACGCAGAATTAAATCTTTCTAAGGTCGTGAATGATGTTGAATTTTGGAGGACTGTCTAGCCGCAGAAGCTGCAGAATTAAATGTAAGTTTTGGCCTTGAAAGCAGACACACAGTCTAGGAGAAACTGGTTCAGGGAGTGATTTTGATGGATTTTAAGACAAATTGGGACATTATGCATGTTATAGCCGTTTTTGGCCTTTATTTGGAGCGTTCCCAGCATATTTTTAGATATAATGAAATAATGAAAGCTGGTATTTGATGGCCACGACGGAATGATGTAATGTAATGTGAATTTTTGGAATATTCCCATTGTATGAAGAAGCGTATTTATAGGGATATATTCATAAGATTTCCCATTAATTAATTTGTCATACAAGCGATCGTAAACGTGAACAGTTTTGGTGTTTCTCGACAATAGAGCCAAACCAGCGAAAGCCTGCAATTTTGAATTTACATGCAATCCAATTGTTTGTTAAGCTCATTTTGCAACAGCATGCAAGAATTTGAAATAGTATGTATAGTTACATAGGTCCATGGTTATGTGCCTTGATCTAGCGGTGTGATGGATTGGATTTTGTTTCTGCATTCGTCGATGTTGGAAGTTTGAAGTTTTGAAGTATTGAAATTAAAACGCAGCCTCATTCCTAGTGTTAAAGCTTTGGCTATGCACTTTACTGCTCAAATCTTCGGTGAATTCTCCGTTTTAAATTAATTATAACAGAGGTTTTGGGTGTATACGGCCCCAATCTGATGTTTTGGCTTTCCAAAATGAAAAGCGAAGCTCTTTAGTCTATCGGATTTTCAATTTAAAATGATGAAGCGTTTGTAATGCTCTGAATGATTTATAAGCCAACAACTTGTCTGATGAGTTTGCTGATTTATGCTTTAAGCGCATTGTTTTATGCTGTTCTCCTCTGAAGTGTCTCCATCTACAGTACCAAACTGTTCTTGATTTGTGATTGTTTCTGAGGGAGCCTGGTTAGTTTTTTTTTTAAATGGGAGTTTTATAATCTGTTTATTGTATGTCGCTTTGTCCACTAGAACACTTTTCGTAGGCTAATATGTTGTCTGTTTGTAGTAACTCCGATACATGATCTTTTTTTAATGACGGTTATTTGATTTAGATCTGTCTTTCTCTGCTATATGTGCTTTGCATTCAGGATCTTATTTCGTTAATTCTACTTGGAACATTAATAGAAATATTAATTAGTTTTTCATCCAATTTCTCTTTCCTTCCACCACCTGTGAAAAATAACTAAGTACTCACAATATCTACCCCTTCAACTGCGCATAGCTTCAGCGCCTGGTTCTTGGCGTCCAACGCGACGTTGACCATCGCGCAGGTCTCCGCCGGCAGGATGTAGTCCGTCGACATGAAGGTAACGCTCTTCTTCAGCCACGACTGGAAGAACAAAAAGTAAGTTGTATGGAGACAGTTTTAGGGAATCGGAGGTAAGTTCTACAAAAAAAGGAAGCATTCTTTTTTTGTTTTTGTTACGTGATGTCTCCGTCATTTTTGGGACGATTTATAAAAGATACGAATATTATAAAAGGGAAAGTGAGTTTGTTTATTACGTCTTCACGCCTTAATGGCTAAACCGATTTTGATGAATTTTTGTACAGATATAGTTGGGACCCTGGATGCGGACAAATGCTATCTTTTTTTTAAGTAAAATTAAAGGGAAAACTTAGCATTGCTATTACAATAAACGAGGCGCAAGGCAAAAATTACAGGTAGCAGGACCTGGACCAGGATTACCTGCAAATCAGAAAAGGGGAACTGTGTTGCCCCGAATTTAACGCGAGCGAAGCCGCGGGAAAAAACTAGTTTTCTATAATATATGTTTTTCTATATCTACATGGATGATCTGCTAATAGCTTTTTAACAGTGGATTCATCACACCACAGCTCACCTGTTACTAAATACCTCTGTTTTGAGAGTCGGTTATATTATTTGCATTTTTTTTAACGAAAGTTCAGTACAAACGCGTTTGTTTATATTATAGGATTGAAGATTTACAGAGACGCCAAATATTTTGAATGAGAAAGATTACTACAAAGATCCAAAATCAAATTCTAGAATTTTACCTAAAATATTCTTATTAGCTTCATATTAAGTTTTATTTAACTTCAAAAGTATCCTCACCTGGAACGAAGCTTCGGTCCTTTGAATGCAGGTCTCCATCATGTCACACGCCATCAGCTTGAGCCGCTGCTCCAGGTGCGACCTGAACTCTGGCTCGGGCCAGTGAAGGTCCCTGATGAAGCACTGCAGTGCATCCAGTTTCCAGAACAGCTCTTCGCTTGTAGAACAGCCGTTGCTATGGAGATAGAAGTGAGAATTATTGGTAATGATCAAGAAAATTTTAATGCTGCCGTACTTTTTATGAATTTTATAGCCAATTCGGGGTGAGATGTTAATCTACAAATCAATATGATATGAGTATAAAACAGACTATTTACTGCAGGAAATGGGTTAGACTATTTTATATTTTCAAAACTACGCAATGATTTTTATGCTTCTAAACGAATGTAATTTTGAAAAACTGTGAAATTCACTTTGTGTGGCAAACATAATAAAATTCTGCAGGTAAAATACCTTGTTCTCCAACTAGATCAATATTTTTACCAGATAAGTGTTTGGGACAGGCTGCTAAATAACGATGGCTTTGTATTCTAACATGATCAACTTACGTTATCCAAAAAAAATACGAAATAGTGTTCTTACCCTTTGATCTCCCACCTTTCCTTCTCGAAACCTTTGTGGAGCGACTGCGCAATGGAGGACTCCATCAAGTCCACATATCGCACAACAAGAGGAGCAAACGTATCACGCAGATGCTCATGAAACCTGCCACCCTTTAGATTTTCTGGCGATGATACAAAAGGAGCTTTACGGAAGATAGAAATAATTATTTTGGAAGTAAGTAATTTTATATTCCAAATTCAATATTTTGAATAAATTATAAATTAAACATATTTCTAACATTGATCACGGTTAGTAGAAAGAACACAACACTTAAAGTCACATCCAGACATTGCAAGACACGCACAATGAATGGCATGCCACGTATGCCTCAGGCTCAATTAATCGAGTCGGATGAAGATCTTAGTGGTGCTCACAATGAGGATCCCGTTTTTACAGCTTGAGACACACGTAGTAGACTAGCCACGGCACCTGCCTCACAAACTCTGTACGCGACTTAGAAAAGTGAAGAAATTAGAGTTACAAGAGAGTCGCCGTTAAACGACAAAGTTTCGAAAGATTGGATTTGGACAGGTGCCGATCCGAGTTGTTGAACTTACCATCTGTCCTGAGGTAGTCGTTTAAGATCTGGAACAGGGGGAAGGAGTCCCAGGTGTCCGGGGGTTGTTCAGCCAGTACCCTGTCCATATCGACTCCAAACAATGCCCAGAAGATCTCGGCATGCTCTACCAGCAGTTCGGAAAACCACGCGAAAGCCTGTGTACAGATGTGAGTTATAGTTTTAAATAAGCACGCAATAGTTTTGTGTGGACTTCGAAACATGTTTTTGCAAATAAGTAATTTTAAGATAAGATTTATTTATATTATGTGTATTTAAATTAATTATTGCATTTGGATGACATTATCATTGGCAATCATTACATACAAAAATCCTTTATTATTGTCTTTTAATAAACAAAATTTAATAAATCGAATAGTCGTTACTATCAATTAAGTGCAACCACCAGGTCCCAAAATTCAAAATGCACACCATAAAAAAAAATTAGAGCATGCCTTTGAAAAAGTTTGTCTTTAAACATAATTGCGGAGCTAGCCGTAAACCTTCGACTAGTATAAATTATAATTAATATGACTACAAGCTAGGGGCGGAATCAAAATATTTGCCTTTAATCGATAAATATTTTAATATCCTAAATAAGCTAGATAAAAAGGTCAACATGCAAGATTCAACACAAGATAGTGACAGAACAAATCTACTTCACTCACTAAAAGCCGGAGAAAATAGAGTACTGATACTAGTAGAGTATTTATGGTTTGTGCAAAGCCTAACGGCACTGAAGATCTAAGTGTATACTGTAATGGACAACATATGACGTAGGTTGTAAACGAAAATGATCATAAAGGTGTTACTATAAGGTTGTAAATTCCTCTACAGCATTTAGTATTAAAACACATTAACAGTGAATTATATCGCAGTCTTCAATTAAAGAACCTTTTTAAATATTTTCAATTCAACCTCAAAATTAAGCAAAATATTGTAAGCATAGAAATTATATAAATCATAAATAAAATATAGCGCACTACAGAAAATAAAACTTGCTGTAATGTGCTCAATGTGTTGTATGTCCTAAGTTTTTATGTAGAAGCATTTGTTCCTGTAGCTAATGTATGTTTCGTGATTCGGTAGTTGGAGTAGACTGTAGAAAAAATATACAAAATTCACTTTTCATTGCAGACATAAACGACTAAAAACCCGGCCAATTGGTTTTAAGAAACAAATCTAAGAAAATACTTTTGATTTGAGCCCATAATGAAAAGTTTGATCTCAGTCAATCAAATCGTCTATATCATTCGTATCATGCTTTCGACTATTGAAGTAACATTAAAGCATTTGCCAAAGCGAGTTAAACTATCGTTTATCGAGTCTACTCCTTTTATATTGTGATCAAACCAATCAACGTGAAGTATGACCAAGATCAAGTGAACAAACGATTGACAAGTGATTCGTTCAGCCGAGCAACAAATCAAATTCATGAGTAGTTACATTTTGTTGACCGCTAGAGTCCGGTTTTGTGTTATAAACCTGCGGAGAAATAAAATATAAGATAGAAGTGGATAATAAAAGACATAGTTTTATACTTAGCGTACATCAAATGTCGGGAAGTGAACTTATACAATATTCACTCGACGACTAAGCGACATAAATACATAATTTAGAAAAACAAAATATATATTTCGGTAACTAATAAAGTACACGATGAAGCTAATAGATAGAATATTTATAATCACAACATTAATATGAATGCTGGTAAAGCATCGTGTACCGTTGATTGAAATGAAAATAATGAATTTTCTTTTCAATCTCTTAAAATAAATAAATAGTACTGCCTGACATTCCCCACACTAATAGCGACAGGAGAGTAGGATGCTATCCAGTCAACATTTAAAAATTGGTAAAACATTTTAATACTTACCTCACTTCCAAAGTAGATAAGTTAGATAATTTACATACAAACGCAGAAGAGAGTCGATATTTTTTAACACTGCTGTTTTGATTGCTCAAAAACTAGAGGATAATATTTTTACAGTATTAGAAAGTTTCACCAAAACAGAAAACCACGACATTCAGGATAGACACAAACATATTTAGGCAAACAGTAACGAACAAAACTTTGATATTACTTATTTATCCACTTCAAAAATATCATCAAATCCTTCACCAATATCAAAGTTAAGCTCAAAAACTTGCTATTTTCGGGTTGTGATATTATTTTGTTTAGCTACGTTACCTCTGCGTAATGTTCTTCGTTTTGTTGTAGAAGGTCAACACATAATTCTGCTAAGTGAATGAGATCTTCTAGTTTTTTTGCTGGTGTGACCATTGTTTCACCTCTCAGATCTTCTGTAAGAAAAATATTAACTTGGATCAGCACACAGTGTCAGTCCAAGAGTTTTCCAATCAAATCAAATCTTTTTATTTGTAGAACATAGGTACAGATGAGTACAGATGTCACAATAACGTCATGATGTGACAATTTTTTTTAAAATAAATGTTGCCCCCGCTCTAGGAATTTCTTCTGTATCGTGGATTCGTTTACAAACATTTAAACTCACATACACAAACAGCCAGACCCGAAACAACTATCTGTAGGCCATACAAATATTTGTTCGTCACGTGGCACGCGTCGCAGCAGTCAGTAGCTTAACCACTGCGCCAACCGTGCCATCCATCTTACAGAACAGTTTAAAAAAAACTGGTGATTTATCGGTTATTCCTCAAAATTAGACGATGTCAAACCCCTAAAAAGAATTGTTTAACGATTGCTTACCTTCAATATTAGCTTTTTGACTAAGCTGCGTGTAGTTCAACAAGGCCGCATTCTCCAAGCTCGTCTGTATCATTGCTCTCACTTCTTCTGGTGCTACTGGCGTTACCACGTCCTTCATCAATACTCTCTCCAATAGTGATAGTGTGGCCTGAAATATCATATGTGTTTCGTACTTACTGACTTTCAAACTTATTTTCATTTAATTTAAGTATATTTTCTAGTGCTGTTAAAATCTTTTGAGTCAATCACGTTTGCATCTAACTTGTTTGATTTAAAATCTAAGTCTGACACATTCTCATCCTATGTTATCAACTCACCTTAAGCGCTCCCTCAGGCCGTCCAAACGGGAACGCATATCTGAAGTTCGTGATTTGATGCTGCAATAACGCCTTCAACCGTTCCTTTATCTCCGCAAACTTCTCTTTCTCTTGCACGGTGATGCTGCCTACCCCGTCCGGCCTGCCAGTCAACGTCGCTGTACTGTGAACCACTTCCGGCGTAGGGCTTACTCTAGTCGGGCACAAGCGGGATATAGGGTAGGCTGTGAAATCAGCAGCTTAACTACTAACTAATGTCTAAATATATATAAATAATTCTAGTTAAAGTTAAGGGAGAGTGTGAATTTGATTTTGTTGTCTCTGCCTTGTTTCATGAGTATTTTTTTTTGTTCGTCTGTAATTTATTGTTGTCGTATTCTATTTGCTTTAAATATAGTAACTTGTCGAGGGAGAGTGTGCTTTGTTTTTGTGAGGTACTGCTCTGCCTTCTTTGTTTATTAATTTTCTTTGCTTTCTAATTGATTGCATTTCAGTATAAAATTCTTAGGACAGTTTTATTTTAACGACTCAACGGGCTACGAATTAATTATTTTCTGTTTAACCATTCCCGATATATTTTCTCTTGTGTACTTTTTTTAGGTTTATTAATTTTCTCTCAAAGGATAAATATAATATTTCCAACTCTCAATCCATGCAGTACTGCTAATTTATACATTAAATTTACAATATCAAAATAGTATTACTTTCATCCACAAACCCTCACTGGGTGTCTATGTAGTGAAATTGGTTTCCTGTGAATGGGAGTGCCCATTGACAGGAGAAAGTCTAAATATCAAAGATTCTTTTGTTTTTACTTTTATCCTTTCAACTGCTGACTCCAAAAACCCGAAATAGATACATTAGTAAGGAGAAGCAGGCATAGTTAGTAAGCACATTTAGTACAGTTGCATAGTCAGTTAGTATAGGTAAGTACTAATAGTTGGAAGCAACATCACACTCATGTGAGGCATAGGTTGGGTAAGGTCGTGGTTCATTACTAGTTTTGGTGTGTGAAGCTGTTTTTGATTTAGGAATTCTTCATAAATTGGAAAACATTGTGACTTTCATTATAAAGATTGATATTTTATCTTGAAAAATGTGAAGCCATACTTTGAGTGTCATTTGCTTGGCTTAAATCTCATTTGCTTGACAATTTTACAGATTTTATTTGAACCATTATTTTTTTATATTAGGTAAAGATTGTTATTACAATTGTTTCGTCAAATACAGCTTCCTTTCTATCCATTGATCACGGCTAACATTCACATTCAGTTGCGGACCTAGTACATCGCCTTGTGGGACACCAAATCTAAGACATTTACCATTCAATACCAACCTGTTATTTATATTTACAAGTTCAACTACTACTGATTTTAGATACATTTTATTTAAATGCAAAATGGACTTTGTAACAGATTTTAGTTTATCACCCACTTTTGAAGCTGGACGTAGGCCCCTTGCTCAAGATCTTTATTTCAATCCAAAAAGGTTCCTTCTGGTTATTTTTAAGTACGTTTATTTAACTTAATTATTCAGCTTTATAATAACAAGACATTAATTTACTCATCATATGTTTCTATTTACACTACATATTTCCAATTTTATTATTTAAATAATCTTAGGCTTTTTCGCAATACTTCGAATTTTATCATCACATTTACAGTTATTTTTCTTTGCCTGAATAACCCAACAGAACAGCAGACTTATTAATAATAAGAATAAAGACCACTTTAATTTGGCAGTCAAATGCTGTCAGAAGTGATATAACTGTTCCTTAATAGTTAAAAAAAATTCTAGCTATCTACCTACCTGTTACCATGAACGTGGCTGGCGCAGAATGCGAAGGAGTAATGCATAAGGGTGGGATCGACAGTCTGTGACCCACTTTCCGCCACGTCTAGCAGGTCGGATAGGTAGCAGAGGTGGCGGAAACAACCTCGTACTCCGTATCTTGCGCAGTATTCGTCTAGGACAAATACTTGACCGGGGGAAAACCAACCCTGGAAATAAAAAAAGTACCAAAATAGTAATCTCATCATAACCGTCATGCTTTTATAATGGTTCCTAAAATCCAATCCTTTTCTAATATTATAAAAGCGAAAGTGAGTTTTTTTGATTGTTAGTTCCGTCTTCACGTCTAAGTTGCCAAACCGATTTTGATGAATTTTGGTACATAGATAGTTGGGACCCTGGAGAGGAACATAGGCTAAATAATAAAAGTGTTAAGATATCTTGAGTTTCAATTTGTTTGAAATAGTAGACGGACCCATGTATAGTCCTTAGTCCTCTCTTACAGATAAGTGGGTTCCAGCAATAGTGACAATACAGACTCTCTCTACCATATAAAAAACCCCTCACCAAAGAACAGTAGGGGTCCTGCAAGCGATACTTCAACGTCAAAGACTGCAGCACACAAAACAATTGATGATGGTCGTACTGGCATGGATCTGCCTGAATGTAGTCCTCCATACCGTGTTTACGAGCTTTATCAGCATCTGAAAGAGGAGAAGACAATAACATTAATTGGAGAAACATTAAACGTCCATCTTGAGCTCAAGAAATTAGAGTATCCATGAAGAGAATGCAACCACCATCTTTGGGAAAGTAGCATCAGCGTTGTGAAACAAAGTACTATCATTTCATCAGTCAATGACAACGGTAGTGAAAATTTCAAAAATGTATTTGTGTATAACAAAAGTTACCAAAAAGATTATGTTACTATTGTTAGATGTTGATTAAACAGCGATTGCAACCTGGCTAGGCTTTCTGATCTAGATAAAATTTATGAATTGCTAATCAAGAATATCCATTGGCAGATATAGTGACGGGTAGTGAACACCGACAATGTTAATTAGTTATGATAAACATTGACGTCAAACACAGAATAGAAGTATTGGTGATAAATTCTGATAAGATAAATTATACCAATAGACAATTCAGAAGACACTTTTTTATTTATGGTGTTAATAATAATACCAACAGAAGTTAGATTGATATCTTCACGATTGATATATGATTTTGCTAATGTCGTTATGGAATTGAATTTGTCATGAGTTGGTACATGGTGAGTATATGAATTTTCATTGTTTTTTAACTAGTCTCTAAGGAAGGATGGCTTATTACTTAATACAAAATGCTGCCTCTAGTTGAGGGTCCTTATGTATTTACGAGGTTACACCATGTATGAAGGTGTTCAAAGAATTGACATGTCGCATTTCCTTTTTTTTCACAGCTATTTTTGCAGTATGTATATACAGTATATTACAGTCTTTTCTTAATCTCTCTCTATATTTTTTTATTTTCATGAACTAGTGTTCTAATTATAATCTGTCGTTAAACGACAGACAATCCTTTTCTTACTATTTAGATCTTCTCACTGGTCGGAAGAAACTTAAACTAAAAACAAGAAAAGGCTGGATAGTTTGAGCGTTTTTCTTGTTTTTTTGTATCGTAATTGCAGAGAAGACAGAGGCAGACTTGTACTCACTAAAACTTGTTCCTTTGCGTTTTGGGGCCGCGGTATTTCTTTTCAACCAGCGCGCAGCCCCGGCAGGGATAGTTTGGGCATGGGCTTAAGATTTTGGGTGGTGTACAAGTATTTTGTTTTGTGTAAAGCCCTTATCATTAACGAAACTTTATCTTTTGACTCACCTCCCATAATTTTATGATGCGTATCAGATGTAGTAGGCGGCGTGGGTTTATGACTCTGTCCAGTAGCTCTATATAGCGCCATAACCCATAGATGGCATTCATTCTCATCGGTCACCCCCATTAGAACTGATTCGCCATCTCGTACTGCGTTCATGAAGTATTTAGCACCCTCCAATTCTGCAAAGAGATGTAGGGTAGTGGTTTTTTGGTTTTCTAGCTAATGAAGATTTTGTATAGATTTGAAAGAGGTTTTGTAGTTTTGTTTTATTGATAGAGATTTAGAAAAAGGATTTTTGATTATTCTTGTATGATTCCATTTAAATTATGGCCTGTATAATGTACGCTTGGGAATCGAACCTGAGCTTTATAACCAAAACTTGGAATAAGGATTTTGAATCCTATATATAATCCAATTTCATTATAGCCTGGAGTATGCTAGTTTGGGAATTGAACCCATTCTATTAACTACAGTTTTTAGAGCAAGCACAGTCAACCACACGTCAATGGCATAATAAATCACCTGAGTATTAAATAGCAGCAAATCATAGCACTAGCATAGCCCTGTAGTTCGACCGTCAGATTGCCAAGTCTGTAAGTTTAGAATTCGATGCAAAGACAAGCACTTCTGATTTTGAGCGTATTGTAATATTATCACAAGTTTCAGCGAAGGAAAATATCTTGAAAATTCAGCATGTCTTAGAAATATTTCTCGATGACATCTTAAGCCAGGTCAGAATGGTAGCAATTTTTTTTGGCAAGGGTGACATTTATTTACCAGTAGGTTAAGTAATGAGCTTTGGCTTAGCAGTATTAAAAAGAACAGGGCAAGTGCGAGTCAGAATAAGTACCAAACCTGGGTCGAAAAGATGAACGGTTTAGAAGGACTAACTTTGCGCTAGAAAACTGCTGTTCTCATACATAGACAAAGGTCG
Source organism: Ochropleura leucogaster (assembly GCA_958449745.1). Classification (NCBI taxonomy): domain Eukaryota; kingdom Metazoa; phylum Arthropoda; class Insecta; order Lepidoptera; family Noctuidae; genus Ochropleura; species Ochropleura leucogaster. Next base: position 2,819,566 of record OY288225.1, read on the forward strand.
CGGTTAGTTTATCAACTGTAAAGAAGTTTGTAATCACATTTTTTTTCAAAATATATCTAAAAATTTACGGTTCATGGATTTTTACCTTTACTAGTGATCTATGATATTGCTTCTTGCCAAATTTTATGATTATAGGTTAACCGGAAGTACCCTTTTGGTTTTGAGTCCCATTGCTTCCGGGAAATGTGACATAAACGGTCACCTTTAGATTTCGTAAATTTAGAGGGTTAATTTTATTAGTAAGTTTCAAAAAACGCTAGGTGGCGCTCATCTAGTAAACAAGTGAAATTAATCACGGTGTAAATTTTATCTAATTAAAAATAGTTTAAGTGAATTACGAGGAGTTAATAGAGTTAAATCAGTAAAAGTGACTGCCAAAGTATATGTGTGAGTGTTATCTAAAAGAACAATATGATAATAGTGACAAAAAACACTAATAAACAATTGGTGACGAAGTGTGGAACATTTATCTAGAATAACAGTTAATTCAAAGTTTCTTTAACTCCAAAAGTGTTTTAAAACTTTGTAAATACCAAAAACAACAGTTTTCAGTGATTGAAGTAACATTTCAACATGTAAACCATTTGAAAAGTGCATTTGTGAAAACGTCTTAGTTCGTTGGGAATTCAAAATTATCACAAGTCATTCACAAATATTGCATTAGTACAGTAACAGCACCGCCATCTATGATCTCAATAGGAAAAACTTTCTTTCTCTTCTACGACACCTATCGACGAGTAGCTGAACTAACTAGTGGATCGATATTTTAACATCAAATATAGTACTTGGATTCGGCACTAGAGGGCATTAAACAACATTACTATCCATATCTACGACACCTATCGATGAGTAGCTGAACTAACTAGTGGATCGATATTTTAACATCAATTATAGTACTTGGACTCGACACTAGAGGGCATCAAACAACATTACTATCAAAGAAGAAAAACACTATTATTCACTTTAAAAGCTTGTTAAATTAATATAATGAGTACCTCAGAAAACATCACGTTCCGCCGACCCAGAACAAAGTCAGATTCCATGCTCACCGATGAAAGCGAACTACACACAACTGACACAACAAATATAGCAAATGAGACGGCCTATAGCTTACCCGAAGTATCTGATGACGACGATGACGAAATTAAAAAACTGAAAGAACAAGTGTTCAACCTTACGTTAGAACTACAAAGTGCCCATTCAGAAATAGATTCCTTATCAACTGAGAATAGTAAGCTAAAAATACTTAATGAAAACTTAACGAAGAAAAATAATATCTTTAAAAAAATTACTAGTAGTCCAGCAAAGTTGAATGTATTGAGTAAAAAGGTAAATACAACCAATAACTATGGATGTGACAAACATACTCAAACAGAAACATTTCAAACTGATCCAAACTCTAAAATCACATCATCAAAACCAGCAAAAAAGGAATTACCGACACCGGAACCACATAAAAACAAGGCGACGCCGAATAAAGGTTGCGACACACAAAATAATAATACGCAGAAACAGGAGAAACCTAATAAAGAGCAGTCTACCCTGACTAGCAAACAATCTAACCAACAAGACACGCATAGAGAAAAGAAGATATGTATTTTGAGCACGAATAACAAAAACAAAATTCTCACAATCGCAGAAAAAACGTTCCCCAATTACAAAGTTTGCCACTACGTGTCACCTAGTTGTAATACAATGAAACTTATCGACAACGTTGATCTCAAGTTGAAAAACTATACAATGGAAGATTACTGCCTGATTTTCATCGGCGAAGAAGATTTCCAGCAAACATACAACTACATCGATTTAACTATTGCGATACGTCAAACTCTCTCAAAAGTTAATCATACAAATGTTATAATATGTGCGCCTACTTTTAGACTTAATGACTATTCGACTATGTATAACGGAAGGATAGAAACATTTTGTAGTCTTTTATATCTGGATGCATGTACTCATCATTATGCTTATTTGTTTGATTCGAATTATTATCTGTCTTATGATTATAAAATGTTCTGGAAAAAACATGGAATTGTAAATAACTATGGTGTATCTAATATATTTGTAAATCTAGGTTTAATGATTAAGGAATTTGATATGTGTGATGAAATTAACTTGTCTGCTAGAGAAAATATTGAATCTTCCAATAACACCTTTTGTGACACCAACCACAATGAATGTCAATCGTTTTTTCTCTAATAAATACCTCAAAATATTACATCAAAACATTGCAGGATTAGTAAATAAGTCAAATATGCTCACTGTATGTTTGGATGAACTGTCAGAACAAAAGATAAATGTAGATGTCCTGTGCATAACGGAACACTTCATTATGAAAGGACATCAGCATGAATTGTATGTGCCTAATTATTGTCTAGCAGCTTACTATTGTAGAGAGAGGATAAAAAGGGGAGGGGCCTGCATCCTTGTAAGAAACGGAATACAATGGAAAGAACTACCTAATATATCAAATTTATCTACATCAGGCTTATTTGAATGTTGCGCAATTGAACTGACTAATTATAAGATAATTGTTGTTTGTGTATACAGAGTACCTAATGTTAATAATCTTAATTACTGCCTGGATAAACTTGAACACCTTCTACAGGAAATATCACATTCGCGTTATACTAACATTGTAATAGCTGGTGACTTTAATATTGACGTACTAAAACAAAATAGTTGCACAAATGCTTTTGAATATACCTTAATGAGATATAACTTAAAACTTGCAATAAAAAAACCTACCCGCTTAGCTAGTATGACTTGTATTGACAACATTGCACACAACTTTAGTAAGTCGTGTAAGACAGATGTAATAGAGCTAGCGTTATCAGACCACACTGCACAACTGCTTCATTGTCCAGTACAAACGACGTTTGCTATAAACCATTGGTACGCAAATAAAAGAGACTATAGTACTGAAAATATAGCCAAATTTAAGAGTTATATAAAAAGCCTTACATTCTCAGAGATTTACGATACTGAAGACCCCAATATAGCGTACAACGGATTTCTTGATTTGTTTAAATTAATGTATGATTTATGTTTTCCAATCAAACTTACAAAAATAAATGTTGTAAAAAAACCCAAATGGCTGTCCAAAGGTATCAAATTAGGTAGCCGAAAGAAAAGAAAACTTTTGTGGCAGTTTAGGTTAAAACCAAATAAAACTAATAAAAAATGTTTTACAAATTATTCACAACTGCATAAAAAAATTATAAACTTAACACAAAAAGCTCAAAACAATCATAAAATAAAATCGTCTGACAATAAATCTAAAACTACCTGGCAATTGATCAACCGCGTAAAATATAATCTACCTAAATCTAATATTAATAGAATTGAACTTGGAAACCATACTCTGACAGATCCTAATGACATAGCTGAAGCGTTCAACAACTTCTTTATTGATAAAGTGCAGGGGAAGCTTCAGGTTAATAGCAAACCAAAATGTTGTAAAATTGAAACAAATAGTAAATCAATGTTCATGGCTCCCAGTGTACCACTAGACATTCACAAAATAATAATGTCATTGAGAAATAAAAATAGTGTAGGGTACGATTGTATTGCTACCAAGATACTTAAAAGTGTATCAATGGAAATAAGCAACCACCTAAGCTATATACTTAACCTATCTATCAGTGCAGGCATCTACCCAGACGCCCTAAAAATATCAATTGTTAAGCCAGTCTTCAAAAAAGAAAATAGAGAACAAATGGAGTATTACCGACCAATCTCATTAATACCAGTACTATCAAAAGTATTCGAGAAATATATATATAAAGAAATATATAAATTTATTGAAAAGTGTAAGATACTGTGCGAACAACAAAAGGGCTTCCGAATACACAAAACAATAAATATGGCCATATACGACTTTCTATATGAAGTAATTAGAAATGTCGACAAAAGAAATCCTGTGTGCAGCATATTTTGCGACATGACCCAGGCGTTCGATTATGTACATTTTCCCACCTTAATAACTAAACTAGAAGCCTACGGTATTAGAGGCAATGTACTTAATCTACTCGAATCTTACCTAAAAAATAGAATACAGAAAACTGAGATAACTAAAATTAACATACATAATAAGCGCGAAGAAATATTTAGGTCCACCGAACGTGAAGTTTTATTTGGAGTACCGCAGGGGAGTGTATTGGGCCCTTTTATATTTATTTTGTATATAAATGACTTACCAAAATGTATTAAACAACCATTGACATTGTTTGCAGACGACAGCACCATAACAATACCTTGTGAAACTATAGAAACTTATAGAAGTGACATTAATAACAGTTTAGAACAGGTTGTGAATTGGTTAGACTCTAATAATTTAAAAATTAATTTGACTAAAACAAAAGCTATTCATTTCAGACAGCGGACTCCCAGCATTAACATTAATATTCAGCACGGCAATAATATAATAGAAGAAGTAGTAAATACAAAATTTCTGGGACTCATGATAGATGAAAAACTAAATTGGGAATCTCACATTGACACTTTATGTAAAAAAATGAGCAAATCCGCATACGCTCTTCATACACTCTCCTCAATAGTATATATGGATGCGCTTCTTACGGCTTACTATGGCCTAGTGGAATCGCACCTACGGTACGGCATTATATTTTGGGGTAATTCTTCGGGAAGAGAAACAGCATTCAAAGCACAAAAAAGATGTTTGAGAGCCATCTTTAAGTTGCAAACCACCGATAGTTGCAGACCATACTTCAAAGAATACAACATATTAACCCTACCCTGCCTATACATTCTGGAAGTAGCTTTGTTTGTCAAATCAAACCCCAATAAATTCCAACTTTATTTCGATAATTTCCCACGTAATAGGCGCAATAATAGTTTACTATGTCTACATACAGCTAAAACAGCACTTATGCGCAAAAGCGTTTACTGCATGGCTCCGGTGATTTATAATAAAATACCCAAACAGTGGAAAGAATTACCTTTATTGAAATTTAAAAAGAAGCTACGTAAATTTCTAATAAATAAAACCTACTATAATATAACAGAATACCTCAATGAAAAAGAATTTATTTTATAGAGTATATTGAGATGCCTATGTAATTAATTGATATATATATATATATTTTTTAATTTTAGCTTATATTCTTATGGTTATTAATGTTTAATTTGTAATTGCTTTTAATGAGAAAAAAAAAAAGTGTAAATGAGTACCTTGAACACAAAATTTAAACTATAATATAACTTGACATTTTTCCACTTTTATTTTTGACATTTGTATGATATAATTATTTTGAATGATTAATATTATTAATTTGTGATAAGCATGTGACATTATGTAATACAATGACATGACAATGTGAATTTAGAGCCAAAAATTATAATAATATTGCATGCTGAAAGGCTGAATATAGCTGCTCGGAAAATCTTTTGTGACATCCCTATGTATCTACCTATATTCGCAATAAATAAGATTTGATTTGATTTGATTTGATTTGAAGGAATCGTAGACCAGGGGGTCTACTCTAATTCTACGTAAAACGAAATTGCGGCCGAAACTTCGAACGTTTTCTACCACGGTTTCATTTCATTTCATTCATTTCGAAATTTTTGGACGTCCGAAGTTTATTTGACATTAAAATTTTCTAAACCTACTCTAATTCACGCAAAATGACATAGAGTAGGGTTACAAACGTAACTACTTTTTACTTTCGTTCGTTAACGAAGTTACGTTTCGGAGAAAGAGAGTAGACCCCCTGAGCCTGAGTCTTATACGGTTTTAATTTTAACTCGAAATCTCCACGCGTTCCCGAGATAAAAGGTCTTAACAGACAGATAGACAACGAAGTGATTTTATGAGGGAACCGGTTATACTTTTTGCGAAAACAAAAAAAAAACCAAAGACAGGTGTTTGACTGTGCAGTTAAGTATTCGAAAAAGAGAAAGAGATAGAAAATTATAAATATAAAGAATAATAATCACAAAAATGTTCATTACCTATTTGTTTCTTGTTTGCCTTACCTTGTCCGACGATCAGCTGAGCTGTAAAACAAAACGACATTTTAGAAAACTAACTACATCTGTCCATAAAAACAAACATTCAAATAATTTTAAATTCAAAGGAGATACAAAAGGACTTAAAAAGGACGCATTGGTAATGATGAAACCCTTTCACAGTTATTTTGCCTCTGATCATTACAGAACTACAGCAACCTTATTACGAAACTAAAGATCATCATAATTCGACAGGCTTCTAACTGATAACAACTTTATTGATACTAGAGTAAAGATAAAATTACTGTGAAAAGACCGTATAGAAGACGATTGGTAATAGAATAGATACAAAATATAAGAATGAGTACTGTACCGCTTGCTAGCTCGATATAGTCGACTGTAAAACCATCTAACTGCATCATTTCAGCAGGTTCTGACTTCTTGTCTTTATACGAACATAAGGCAAAGGTATATTGGCTGACTTGAACGAGCACCATGTATCTACGCTTCCATTTACGCCAAACATTCTTGCCGATTACGTGAAGGTAGCTGAAATAGAGAAAAGTAATTTAATAAGGAGAATAATATGTCATAAAACTTAAACAATATTTTATAAAAAATATAGGAAGCATTTGGGAGCTTGCACTTTTAATTCTCACAAAAGCATTCGACCTTGTTGGTAAGTCATTTTGACAATACAACTATAGAAGATCATGAGAACAGACAAATTTAATACTGCACAATATAGCGAAATACGAGTATGAGAGCGACAAAAATATAAGGTAAAATTATTTTAGGTATTAATTATTTATTATATACCTTCTCATTAAAAAAAAAAATTGGGAGTCCCACATGGCAAAAATCTTGGTCCCACACTGTGTGCAAAATAAACATGTCAACAAATCCTTCTATTCAAATTTCCTTTTTTTAAAACTTGATTTGTGATTTGAACGTTTCGGTATATAGAGTACTTACCCACAATGCTTCATGTTAAGAGGTTTATCCATTCTGCAAGCAATTTTGATCCTTAAGTCTTGGTCTGGTAGGTTCTTTGGTACTGTCATTCGATGCCATTCAGGTACCTATAAATAACAAAATACAGGTAAAAACTTTTTACAGCATTTTAACATTATTCATGGAAAAATGCTTTGGGTTTCTTTAAGTCAAAAGAAAAGAGCAGAATCTGGGCAAACCCACTTCTAAGAAAAGAAATTCCCTCGTAAATATTGGCATGTCTCTAAAGCAATTTGGGAAGTAATTGACCCATAATTTTAACACTTCCAGAATATAGGTCTCTTCTTTTAATGAAGGGAGTAATCCCCCACATTGGCCCACTACGGTTCATGTCACATGTCTAATTTTTTGTCAAAGATAATGCTATTTTCCGATCTTTAAACCCTATTGAGAAAAGTCAAACTATTTGAATGTCAAGAATCTTAGGGTGCGTCCACATCTGGCGAATGTGCCGCAAATGTGCAGCACGCGAGCCGATTGCGAGCTGCCCGCAAGCTGCGCGCGTGCAGTCACTGCAATGGTTTGGTGCGCCTCTTTAGCGCAACTCATACAAGGCTCGTATAGAGCGCGCGAGCGGCGCGCGATCTGCGCGCGCTCAGTTCTCGCCCCTATTTCTTTCCACGCATCATTTTTTAGATTTTTTCTATAGTAATCTTCGAAATAATCGATCTTTAGGATCCCATAATACTGGAAATCTTTTATATGTTTAAATGAAGCGTAAACAATTCTCCTCCGTCCACTCCATGACAACACGTACTTAGCCTCCAGTAATCAGAAACGAACTGAGCGAAATAACTAGCGCGCCGCCCGCGCGCTGATCGCGTACGGCGCTTAGGTCGCGCGCGAACTGCGCGCGGGCGGCGCAGAAGCGGCGCACGAACAAAAATGCACGCGCGCAGCTCGCGGGCAGATCGCAAACGGCTCGCGAGCTGCACATTCGCGGCACATTCGCCAGATGTGGACGCATCCTTACGCGATAGTTTGGGACGTCATAGAACTACACGCTTCATGCAAAATACCTACTAGTATTCAGCTCAACTAGTAAGACCAAAAACCGATTCCAAAATAGTTGGGAATAAGCTAGACGAATGATGACGTTAAACCTAGCCGTATTCTCAATTATTTCTATCAATCAAAATTTGGAGAAATGATTATCGTTAAAGGCATTAGAGTAACAATAGTACTTACTTTACTTGATAAAGGTGTCGGCCTAAGCACAACTTTACCAAGTTCCTTGTCTTCCAGAGCCAGTACTCCTGGGTTCTCAGTGTACAGCTTCACCTTGACAGCAGGCAGCGGCTGTGTCGTACTGAAATCACCTTGTGTGTCCCACCTGTATGTTTTAAAAGCATATTACTAAATACTGACCACACTTAAGTTAAAACTTGATGCGAAATAACTAGAAGGAATTATCATGAACAGCTACCCTACCATAACGTGTTAAAGCAGAACTTCTTCCGCTGAGGGAAAGGGACAGAGTTATACAGGGTGTCTAGCACCATCTCTTTCACTCAGTGGAATAAGTTCTGCTTTAAGATGTCATAGTAGGCCTGCTGATCTATTTCTTTTTTAAACTCTTTATTATTCCTACACGTCCGTTCAAATTTTTCTCTTGCATTTGCAACTTTAGTCGATCAAACTTTATCAAATCTTATATATTATTTTCCCATTCAATAAGGTAAAAATAAAATAAAATGGAGCTTTTTGATAAACTAATCAAAATAAATCTTTTATACTCATATATAACTACGGCAAATCATACAAAACTATAACACGGGTGTCTCATAAACGGATAGACCGATTTTTATGAAATTTTGTATTTTTATTTGGTAGGTCTGAGAATCGGTCATAATCTATTTTTCATAAGCCTTAGGTGATAAGGGGAGCAAAGGGTGAAACCGCTGGGCACAGCTAGTATTTCTATATAAAGAGGAAGAGATAATTGAAATACTAATTCTTTAAAACTTTTTAATTAAGTCGAGATACTTGATGAAATTCCCTTATTGTAACCAATATTTTACCATACAGTTTTTAATAGCGTCGTCATGGTTATAGCTAATGAGGATAGATATCTCATTAGCATCTTAATAAATAGTATAGTTTGAAAAGCATAATTTGTCGTTTTCTTATCAGAAAAACCCTTATTACCCCCATTTGATACCCATATGAGTATACCCATATCTATACAAAATAACTTGTCCGCCATCTTTAGGAGTCCGCTCTATTAGATTTATTAACGTATGTAAGACAATCGTCGGTGTTTTTTTAAATAGTTACAGGCGAAAGCACATAAAGTGAAAAAGACCTCTGTATGGCTACGGAAAAGGTTTTTAACTACGTTTGAGTTATATTTTATAAGGTTAATTTCATTGTTACTCACATGGGCTTAGAGGCTTCAGCTTGGTCAGTCTGGAGTTTGTCTCCGCCTTCAACTTCCATAGTGCAATAAACTATTCTATTTGGTGCTAAAGTCTTGAGACCTTTCACCTCCATTACAACCACCTAGAATGTGTTCAAGATGATGATAATTAAGAGACAAATGTTGCCATGAGATCGTCCCTTGAAAACTAGATGCAACAACGACTACAAGAATTAAAAATCTAAATGTAAACAATAAATAATGTAACTTTACGAAAATTTATAAAAATAATACAATAGGTTTTGAAATCAAATAAAAAAATGAACTATGCTTTTACCAATACGCCTTAATTTATTTTAATGTAATGATGATCATTCGAAGAATAAGACATTCATTTTCAATAGTGTAGTATTTTCAGCAGTCCCAAACATTACCTCTATTTGGAATGTAAGCACTACATCCATTTTCGTGAGCTGCGCGTCGACGTCACCGCCATCGGCTTCGCCCGTCAACTTGTTGGCAAGCGAGCCTTGCGATCTGAAACACAGCTGCTTACTCAACCTTGGACTCGGATCCGGTCCAGCGTTTGATCTAATCACCATCAAGCAACCATTTCAAAATACCACCACCAAAGAGTTCCACCAAGAAAACATTTTACCCAGACGATTTATTTACAAAAGTTAACAAACATTAAGAGAGGATTAGTAATATTATTGACAAATTACATGAATCACAAGTTAGTCATGATAAATTCACAGTTATTAAGGAAAGGGAAGCGACCATTGAGGACATTCACAAGCCCAGGGGAATGATTGGTGGCATACAATATGAACCCATCACCGATACCAAGAATGATTAAGCATACAAAAGGATAACATTACAAATACGTCGGAACACATCATCTAAATCTAAGTTACTGGTAAAATGGCGTTTAGGTAGTTAATGTGTAAAGCGAATTTATCGTACGAGTATTAACAGTTATAAGAGACTCCAGTTTACTAGACAAAGAAAGAGGTCAGGAAAATAAAGTTAGAGACGAAGAAATAAATCCGATAGTGCACTTTCATGTTGACTGAATTCCACTCGATTTAACTTTGACGGTTTGAGTTTCTCAAACTATAATATTAAATCAAATGGAACCGATCAATCTATATGGAAATATAAGAGCATTTTCAACTGGAGACTCACGATATGCGAATGAAATGTAGTATATAAATGTATAAATTAGAAGCAAAGCCCTATCGAAGCTTAAAGCGTAGTTTTAGTTTTACAGTAGAAAATATAGGTACAAATAAGACAAAATAAAAGGAGAAAATGTGGAACAAAAAAGTTAAAGCAGTGGGGTATATTGAAAAGCTTACGAGTCTATTTTAATTTACATCTGGGGTATTGTATCTACTTTCCAAATATTAAGCTGACGCTTAGGTGTTACTGTAGCTATTTAGACTAGAATTATAAAATCTTTATCTACGTTTATATTAACTATAAGCTTATTAAAGTCTTCTGGCGGTGTTGTGGAAGCTTTAATATGTCCATTGTTGTCATTGATATTAAGTTTAATAACTTTTTTTATTGGACCACTGGTTTTGTTATCTAGTTTGTAAATATTAGCGGGAAGCTCTACTCTAGGATACTGTTACTTAGCTACTGTGGTCTTCAAGACAACATTAGGATTGCAAACTGTATCATTCATGTAGGGAATGTGTTGGGGTCCTGCTACACAAGACACGTGCTTAAAATTATCAATTCTGTACTCATTACTTGTACTTCCTTTAATATTACCGTCCGTTATGTGCCAGGGACAGAAAAAACCAAATAGAAATCAACAAGTAGAAACAATGAATGTCTGGATGAACGTCTAAGGATTTTGAGAGTTTAAAACGAAATGTAAAACAATTGGTGTTTGAAACAGATTTGGAAGTAACAAACCTATTAAAGTGACACATTATGGTTTCGCATTTAGTAGTGATGGTGATCATTGTAGTAAAGAAAATACTTGATTACGGATTTAAATGTTTACTAGTGAATCTCCAAAATGTTGTTCAAACACCAATACTATACAAGAGGGTTTAAAAATAGTGATATTAAAGACAAGAGAGTAAACGTTGCATCCAGATGAGATTATCAGTTGAAATCAAACAACAATAGTGAAGAAGATGAAACATAACACAGTTCTTTAGTTATTTCATATTAACACATTCGCGCGCGGTGCTCACTTTTTCGAAAATTGTGATGGAGCACTGTTTTTCCCCATACATTTTTTTGGACGTTTATAAACGTTCATTGGTACCTCTATATATTTAAGTTATTAACTATGAATAGAACGACATTATACGTCAACGTATGATGACGTTCCGCAACATATAATTATTTTTCTTTTTTTTTATTAAACACAACGTCTCGATACGTCGACGTGCAGTTACGTTCTGCCACATTTTATCCTTAAAAACATATTAAATTATACAAAACGTATCTGTGCGTCGTCGTACATATACGCTCTGTAACATTGTATATTTCCTAATCTATTGTACTCCACGCAACGTCTTACTACGTTGACGTATGAATACGTTGTACCCCTTAGCGTCTTTTTTATCTGTTATGTCTCGCGCATCTTCTGATTACGTCGACGTAAAAAAACGTCCTAGTTTAATTTATCTTACCCTACTATGATATTATTCGCAACGTGTCATTACGTCGATGCATGTATACGTTTTGCTTCATTTTGTCTCATCTAATCTATTATATTACACGCAACGTTGACTGTAATACATTAAAACACTGTCTTACGTAAGTATGTATTTATTATTATTGAAATAACCCCTCGAGCGTCCTTATGAGCACCCGGGTGCTCATAAGGAAAAATGCTTCAAATGTCGCGTGTGCACCCGTTGGCTCATAAGGAATCGGTTGCGATTGGATGTAATTTTATGGCGTTTTTTCGCATTTAGCAACACAATATGGTTTTTAGTAAGTAATACAGTCCTTGAGTAACATTTATTAGACCACAACCTAATTTGGTACCATAAATACCATAAATACCGCAAGTCGTGCGTGTGCGGCTCAGTTCGGAATTATTATTTTTTTGTTTGCAAATAATATATTTGGAAGTAAAATACGGTGTAATATGAATGCCTGAACATATGTGTTATCGTAATATAGTGTTATTTAGGTGAATATGTGTGTGAATTCGGTGTATTGTGATCAAGTTTCAAGGTTATGTGAAAAAAATATCAAAATAAAAACATTTCACGTCGCTGTGAAGTCAGGTTAGTTTTAATTTATTAGATATATATACCAATAAACAGGTAAACTCATAACGAATCCAAGAAGGTATAATTTGTATAGTGTTATTATTTGTATAATGACGAAATCTCAATTTTTGTGAACGTCTACCCAAAATAATTTTATACCTACTAACTGCTTCGACATTTGAGGCATTTTCAAGCAATGTTTGCGGACGTGCGACGGGATAAAGGAGATAATAAAAATACAAAGCAAGTTTTTGCCTTTTGAATCGAGTTCGACCACATACAAACACATTTTTTAAAGTTAGGGATGATAATATAAAGGATCATTGCTCGTGAAAAGGTTCCGTTTTTGGGGAACGTTAACTTGTTCCATCAAAAGACATAATCCAAGAAATTTGAGCATTTGTTGCTGATTCGTATCTCTAAAATTATAGTTGTTCTTTCTAGTGGTCTTCTTTTCGAACATAGTGCTTGTCCATAAGCATTCGTTTTCTCAACTATGTACGAGTAGTCTATAATGTTTGGCGGTAATGACTTACTAGATACTTGTTCAACTGATGAATTGGGGCCGATTTCAAATTGAACTCCTGCAGAAAGCTCATCAAATTCAAAATACGGAATTTCAGCTATTATTTCGGCGCTTGGTTGCTGTCGTAGCTTGCAGAAACCATTATCTGAGGCGAGGGTGGCACCCCACGACGTAGGTTGCTTTCGGGGCTTGCAAGGTAGAATCCGTGGCAAGGGCGGCCCTTTTAGGCCTTCGGAGTCCGAAGTCTAAGGCAAGAACAGCATCTCGCAATATGAGTTGCCTTCGGGGTCTTTGGCGTTTGGAATCTGAGGCGAAGGCGGCATCATGAGATGTGGATTATAGTCGTATAAATAATTATTGTATTCTATATAATACACACTCTATTATTTAAATCCACTAAATATATGTGATAACTTACGATTTAAATGTTTTGTAACTTGGGAGCTCACTTCACTGTACATGCGCGTCGCGTAACGGTGCACAGCTCGACTGACAGTATGGCGGCGCATATGCCAGTTGACGACTATGCACGTTCTGCGTTTGTGAGTAGGTGTCATTGTAAGTGTGAGAAGCGCCCACAAAACGCTTAATATATCGATGCTGTGTGACACTACGAAATCAAGATTTTGATATGTTGTGGCACTGTGACGTCACTATAGGAGCATTATATGAGAAACTGACGTTTTCTAACGTACTGACTGATAGAGAAACCTAAAATTTGACGTATCGATACGTTGTGCGACATCGCATCTCGATTATTTTACGTATCCATACGTTCTGCACGCGAATGTGTTAATTATGTCCACAATACATTTTTGAAACTACCTACAGAATTAAATGTTACAAATTGAGGTTGATATTTTCAAAAATGTATGAGGGTTATTTATAAACGTTTTAAATATTAAATTATGACATTCTTTATACACATCCCAATTCAGTGATAAGTATTGTTAGATAAGGTGATTTTGGAATCATCACGTTTTATGATACTGCATTGGAAAGTGTACACTGATAAACAGACACATACTAAATACACACATTTAATGCAAAGAAAACAGGTTTTAATAGGAAAGACTTAACAGAAGAAGTAAAATACATTAATTTGTATTTTCTTTGCATTTTAACGGCACGAATGTGAATTTCTTAAAACAGTATGGATTTTATGAAAGTATTCACAATATAATCCAATGCAACCAACAATATAACCATTCAAGACTGATTGACCATTGATAAATAACAAAACGGGACAAGACTATTAAACAAGACGGTAAAACCAGGAACCCAAATCTGTATTTGAACCAAGATTCGAATAATATTTTGTTAAAACAATGGTCAATCAACAGCATACATCGATCACATCCAATACAACATTGATCTTTTAACAGACATTGATTGTCGAGGCATGAACAATTGAACAAACACTCAAACTAATTAATTTTGTTTTATTCACAGTACAGTATGCATTTGCAATAATGTTACATTCTTATCAGGGTGGCCAATCGTAAAATGAAATCCCTCATACAATTGCTGCAAAAATCTTGTATTTTGACTTTTAAACCTCGTACATCCGACAGATACCGCTGCTTATCAGCGTAACGCGTATTGAAATATTTAAGATATTTCAAATTTAAAGATGTAACATAATAATTTTAGTTAGAAATCGAAGATTCTTATTTTTTAAGAATACTTTTAGGTCGTTGTTTTATCAGTAATTAAAAAAAGGGAAAGTAAACTTATTCTAAATACAAGTTGGTGTTGTAATGAGGGGAATCATATGACCATATCAAAATCTCGTACATGAATTACCTACCATAGTACCTCATACGGAAGACTACAAATCTCGTATTTGTACGAGAAATCTCGTACAGTTAGCAACCCTGATTCTTGTATTCACAAAAAAGTAGGAATGGCAATGTTTGCAAGTCTACGTCCAGCGAATTAGTCTAATCTAGTTGTTATGTTTGTTTGAAGTAAAAACTTTATAAACGTTGTCTTACTATTGCAAATGCATTCTTAATTAAAGCAAAAAGTATTTAACCTATTCACACAGTATTTGTCTCTAAAAACTGTTTGGGAAGTTTCTTTTTAGATTTGTACACTACAACACTGACCTGTGATTATACCGCTTGATTTTATGTAGGCCATATTTGGAGTCGGCTCCCCCCTTGGACACAGGCAGGGACTCCAAGTTGGCCATCAGAAGGTTGATGGAGGACTTCAGTTCTTCGATGTATAGTGACTCCATCTCTTTCAGCACGAACTTTGGCATCAACTTGCGATTCTACGATAATATATATTACTATCAGCTTTAAGTTCTTCACTTGTTTCTTGGCATTATGTTTATCTGTTTCGAGTGTATTTGCTTTAATTTTAACAATATTGCTTATTACCTTCTCCATTTCGTTGACCTTCTGCATTCTTCCATCCAACTCTCTTCTGATAGCTGCCGCTTGTTCATCGGCAGAGTCCAACTATAAGCACATAAAATGTAATAACCCATCTTCAGGTGAAAGCTTCATTAAGCCATATTCTACTTAATTATAGACTACCTATATGTATTTCTACTAAACCTTCACTATTTACTAACACAGCAAACTTTCCTCTCAAAGGACCAACATGTAATTACTCGTTAAAACAAATTGGCCCATTTCATTAACATTTGGTTTTAGCGAATTCAATTAACCATTCGAGGTCAGATAAGATTAATTAATTTTAATGATTACAAAGGCAAACACGAGAGCTTTGATGTGAATTACGGAAGGCTTTAAAAGAATACTAATTCCGTACCTCGAGGGGTACACAGGATGAATACTATAAAGATCAGAGCTTTGAACAAGCTAAATTTTGATGAAGGCAAAACGTTCATATTTAATTTTGACATTAAAATTGGACAAGCCTTTGTGAGTGAACAAATATTATGTTGTTGACACTTTTAGAGTAAAATGTTTTATCAAACAGGAATTATGAAAATATTTTTCATGTCCAACTTTTTAAATACGTTTACCGTGGACGGTCTGCTTTGATATGTAGGTGATAGAATAAATACTTTGATTCAAATCGAAATGATGGAATTTTAATGGGAAGTATAAATAGATTCGACTGCCACCTCTACTCTAAAGGAAATCAGCTAAAATAGGCACCCCGTCTAGACTTCATGATCATTTTCAAAGGAATTCCCCAACATACAAAAAGTAGTCATAGTTTTAAGGTATTTGATATCAAGTTTGGCGCAGTAGCTGAGCGATCGACTACTGTGCTGCGTGTCGCGGGTCCGATCCCCGCACGGAACAATTAATTGTATGACCCACAGTTAGTTGTTTCGGGTCTGGTGAGTTAAAACGTTTGTAAACGCTCCCACGATAAATAAGAAATTCCTATAGTGGGGTAACGTTTGAACTAAGGAAAAAAAGTAGAAAATACTCACAAGAAGAGCGTTGAAAAGCAATTGATGTTCAAACTTCTTGACACCAAGGATTTGCTGGAACATGTCGTAGAGCTGTTCTTTGCTAAGGATGCACTCAGCATTGAGGCTCTGTTGCTGCGCCCGAGACGGTCGCTTGGACTCGTCGTCTCCAGGTATGCCTGAAGATGTACTGGTTCTTACGATACTGGATTATAGTTGTTTAAAATAAAATAAATGCTGTAGTTGTATCAGAATCTTTAGATAAAATTGTAAGTGTAGGTTAATTTATTGATGATGTTTAAAAGTTGAAAATTCTGATACAAAAGTTATCTATTTATAGTTTCTTAGATCATTAATGTCATATCGACCCGTTTTATACATAGTTAATTTTAAATGCTGCTCTTCCAACAAACGATAAAATACAGTGAGTGTTACACGGAAAGCAATAATCGTGATTTGGACACATCAAATCATGCAGTGCACTTATTGATAAACTCACCTCAAAAATCCTTAAACCTTTAAATAATGAAATGTAAAATTTACTTAAATGTGATTTCTTAATAAAACTGAGTGTAACTGTAAAGTTTATAAGTGTTAAAACTGCGGTTGATGTAAATGAAAAATATGATGTAGATGAA
Source organism: Ochropleura leucogaster (assembly GCA_958449745.1). Lineage (NCBI taxonomy): Eukaryota > Metazoa > Arthropoda > Insecta > Lepidoptera > Noctuidae > Ochropleura > Ochropleura leucogaster. The sequence goes on from OY288225.1 coordinate 2,836,730, forward strand.
AATGATTTGGTGGTAAATGTGACAAATATTAAATAATTGAGTACGGAAATATTTTTAAAAGAATCTGCAAAATGTGTTGTAAAAGACAACAATTAAGGTGTGATAAACAGTATTTAACTCACGGTAAAATAGTAACAATTAACAACGTAAATGACAAATACATAGAAGTGAATTTTGAAAACGTTCTTATTCATTTTATAACCATATAAAATGCCTCGGTGAACAACGACTAAAGTTAAGCAACGGCACAAGACGTAAGCGAAAATATGGAAAAAAGGAAGGAATCAAATGAAAATCTTTGTCGAGTGATACCTGTTATTCCTGTTCAGGATGTGTGAGAGAGACATGTCGTGAGAGAAAGGGAAAGAAACACAGACAGTGAGACAGACACAGGCACACACATTTTTAGGTACATTTAGTTTTAGGACCGGTGTTTCGCAAACTTGTAACTTTTACGTAACTTACGAGTTTGGTAAGCACACCTTTTCTGCCATAATTAATAATTTTAAATTGGTTATGGCGCTTAGATTGGTATTAATTGATCGTCACAAAGGTGTACTTACAGCGGTTGTAAGACATTTACATTCTACAGTACCTATACTAATGGTTGCATCGCATCACTTATAGCGAAGTTTGCTGATTGTATTATTGATGGAATCAAAATTTATTTAATTTGGTAGAGGAAAACGAAGAATTTTTATTTCAGGACTACAACTAGCAAACTTCTTAAAACTGTAACATTTTGCTATCATTTGGATAAAAGTTTCATACATTTTAGATACCGTTCCAAAATGTTTCAGTTTCGCAAATTGTTACAGTTGCTGAAAATGATCCTATTTTAGGAATGGTTCATAAAATACATGTACAGGATTATGATTACATAGAGTTTTAAATAGATACCACGGTAAGCTACTCGAAAAACAAGTTAACCGTCGTTGTTGTAAGGCTAATATTCCAAAAGAACATCTTGAATTACCAATCAATAAAATAAACAAGAAAAAAGATACCCTAATATCGGTAAACGCAAAAGTTTTTCTTCATGAAAATAAAATTGATAAATATTGATTTGATGGTAATATTGTTATTAAAATAGCTAGGTTAACATAAACACTACCGCACACAGATCATCCTTGTGTCTACGGAGCCAAATGAGCAAATAAACTAATGAATTTTGAAGACAACCATTTCATTCAGGACATTGTTTACAACAGTAATCTAGAAATAAATTAAAACGAATGATATTTGTCCTTTAAGATAAAAGCAGACTATCTAGTGAACCCATTCACAAATACAAACAAGAATCAAAGTACCACCATAAAAAACACCCCCCCACATATATTAAAAGTAAATACAACACGCGAATCTCATTCATTTTCCGATTGATGAAACAAATTGATACAAATTACGCTTGTTACCTCGAATATGAGGGTTTGTTCATGAATTTGTTATATTTCTTAGAAATTCTGAATTAATGTATGAAATTTCGTATACTAGGCTTATATTTTGTTAAGTATTTTCTTGTTATTGTAAGGAGTAAGAAGATTTTTCCTAAATATCTTTTAAGGCAAGATTCCTAGAAGGTTAGGTACTCACAAATGTCAAACGTGGGTGTAACATTGAATTTGACGGAAAGATATAAATCTTGTTTCCCCAAATTCGTAAATCTATTACCAATTTCAGATCATGTTAATGATCTTTATGACAGGCTCTCGTAGACACAAGCGCTACACAAACATTCAAAGGCACATTGCAAACGTAAGCACATCAATACTGATGCCTCATACACTGCGACATGCTGCTCATCCTTCACTCCAAACATAGCTGCCGTCAACGAAAAGAAATTTCTTCAGAAATAAAGAGAGACATTCAATGTTAAAAGACTTAATAGAATTGATAAAGTTATCCAAAGAAATGTCAAAGCGCAGAAACTTTATGTAGGTCATCACAAAATTGAACGTCAAGAAACCATAGACTTTCGTCAAATTGATTTGATTTCTTTTTAATGTGCTTCCGAGGGATCAATTAGAAATCAAATCAACTTTATGAATAGGAGACTTATAAATAGCTTCGTGGGGCAACTTGGTACTGTAACTTCTTAAGGAGGATATGCTAGAGTAGCTCACGAAATTCAAATTATCGTACCCTACGTTCCAATTATGTCATCTTTGGAGACGATCAGATTAGGAATCCATTTTGCAATTTGCAGGCCAGTATCAGGTTTTGTAGTAATTAACAAATCATTAAGTTAAATTTGTCCTCAAATTTCATGAACTTACAGTTGTGTATTTATCAAGTCATTTAAATTATCAATACAACTTTTGATATTGGAAAGAAAATTGCGAAAAACCTACAACAATTTGAATTTCGTGAACCATCATGGCGCCTTCGTCTTAAGCAGTAGGCATATCAAGAAGCGTTCTGTTGTTATTTGCATCCGTGTCTTCAATAAAATATCGGATTTCTTGTCGCCTACGTGTTCCATTAAGAAAGCTCTTTCCCCTCTTAGAGCAATTGGTACTTTGTTAGCTTCTGTGATTTGTACGTAATTTTATACAATTCTTAGAAAATATTATTCAATGAATTTTATTGAAAAGCTTTTCGGTTAAAGAAATTTTCTTTTTAAAATTTTCAAAGTATTTGATGATTTATGTTTTTATCTGATGTTAAGATAGAAGTTAAGTAGAGAAAAGTAAAATGGGCGGTTTGAAGAAATTCTTTGTCGTTATCGTCAACTTTAGCAAGGTAACCTTTGAGAAAAGCGAACTTCCATCGTTGGAACTTATAGATATCATTTTATCTAATTACTTGATCATTTATGAATTAAGAGTTTTCTTGGTTTCATGTTTTCAGTTTCTTGGTTTTCTTAGGCATTGATTAAGACAGTCTATTTTTTACGATTAATGGGGAATTCTAAAAGTGTATTTATACATTATCGTGCATTTGATTCAGACTGATATTAGGTTCGCTCTTCTCAACTATTTTCACTCTTATAAGTTCTTACAGATCATGAGACTTACCTGTTCCCTTCATGATACAGTCAAACTTTGCCAACCATGATGACAGTACAGTCTCTTTACTTAATCCGTCTATTTCTGGGAGAGACCTGTAAAATATTAAGTTTAGGAACTGCCCTATAAGCTGCAAGAAGAGAAAGGTAGAACAAGTGTCAATTAAAATCTTTAGAAAAGACTTAACGACAATAATCAAATATAAACGATAAGTAGAATCAAATATATGAACCACAAATAGCAATGATAAATGATATTTATTTCTGAAAATTGATTTGTACAAACACTCTTTTTTCAAATTTTTAGGGTCGTATTTTCCTTTTGTTTGTGAGTACTCTTAAGAAAAGAAACCCTTCTGAGTTTCTGACTGTTTGAACTTGAATAAAAAAATTGGTTCAAACATCAAAAGATTACGTGAACACCATATTATCGTCTGAGATGATGTTTTTAGGAGAGAGTCACACTGATTTGAGTGGACCTGTCCAGCCAGTGCTCGTATATGTATAGCCAGTGAATATGCTCAATATATTCTTACAAATTGATGTCATAACAACTGACACCTTATCCGGCTTGAAATTCGTAAGGACCACAGTAGCCACAAGAAAGATCAACAAGGCAGTCGACGGAACAATGATAGCATTAACGAGTGAAAATATTAAAAAATCCACCGGCATGCCATGCCTATTTGAGATCCATCCTAACATTCCAAACCTGACTCTCTTCTCTATGTTATTTCTGAAGACCTCGCGGAAGTCGTGGTGGGAGCAGGCTCCCGACTTCACCATCTGTTCCACTCTTTCAGATTTTAGGAACACGTCATGATAGGATTGCACTGCATTCTGGAACGCTTCGTCTGCCAAGATCTGTGTCTCTCCCTTGAGGAAGGCCTAACGGAGATACACATAACATATTATTGATGATGCTTTGGTAAAGTAGACGTCTTTTGGCAGATAAGATAACGATGCTCTAACATTAATTGTTTGGTAATAAGAGCGTATTAAAAATGGAGCTAATGGAGTATACTTTATTGTACACCAATCTTGTTACACCGATTTAAAATATTCTAAAATACATGGTGGTTTCCTCGCCGGTAGCAACAAATTATAAAAAAAAGAACACTGAGAGATTTGTAAAAGATGGATGTATTGCAAACATCGAACGATTTTCTTCTGAACAGAAATCTTTTCGTATATTCTACATAAAATGGTTGGAAAATACATAACGTCAGTGGATTCATGAGCGACTAGATAGGTATAGTAAGAAATTCGCTACCCTAGGTCGTAATATCGAAAACGTATATATCGTAAATCTTTCGGGAGATACTGCGAATACTGCCCGGAGCTTTCGGGGATTTGGTATTGTATTGTATATTTTACATTATGTTTTTGTTTACAAGAAAACGAAAAACATGTATTAGAAGAAAAGAAAATGAATTCTTTTTACAATCTATAATTTAAAGATATACATACGTAGGCCATTCTTATAGAAAATTTTTTAAGAAAGAATATTTATTCAATTATAATTACGGATTAAATTCGTTCTTTTGTGAGGTAAATTGTGTTCTTAATTTAAAAAAAAAAAACAAGAACACGGTTTCAATTAGAGAACAATTCATTATTTTCATCTTTTTAAGTTTCTAATTTAAGCAATATTTTTGAAAAGAACGTTGCTAAATCTTAACTACCTCATTCAAAAAATCCCTCTTTTTAAAATACAACACACAGCTATGATAGATATTATATATTAAATTAACCCTCACATCAACTAAATAGAGTCAACTTTTACCTGAAACCGAGCCTGAATAGTCTCCAACTGATGAGGAGTAAGCTTCGTATGTCTTCTGGTCATATCTGTAGGCTGTTTCGCGTTAAAGGGGTGAGCGATACATCGAGATACAAAAACGTACAGTTGTATACGCTTCTTTTTATCTTCCTCAAGCTTTTCAATCTTTTCCTAAAGAGAAAAAGGCAAGCAATTTAAGTACTAAAACTACTTCAAATAAGCAAGAAGTTATTGCTGCTTAGTCAATACTTGATGAAATTAATTTTGGCATTAAATATTTGTACACGAATTTGAATACGAGATTAATAACGTTGTTGATCTTCACCAAAGTACTTTTCTTGTTCTTGGTAAATTAGACTACGGTGTACATTTAAAATTCGAACATACCTGAGGGTCTTGATCTTTATCAGAATGGCTGGCTCCGGAGGGGCTAGGTGAAGGTGCGGGTGCTTCCCCAGAGCTCGCACTCCCGGTCGAAGTCCTGCGCAAGAATGATCTACTCGATCTATAGCATTAAGTCATCAATGTAAGTGAATTTGGTCTTTACACACCGACATGGGTTAATATACTTCCTTGTTCCGATATTCCTTTGGATGTTTAAAGACATTATGGTAGAATATATTTAAATTAGTCAGTGTATATAGACTTATGGTAATGCTTGACGCTACGAACTATTTAGCGTAAGTTGTATTTGATCAAACCTTGAAGCAAACACTAACTGTAAACTGACTACGTCCAATCTATTAATTTGATAATTTCGATTCTCATACTAATTTCTAAGTTACGTCTAAAACTAGGGCATATTCTAAAGGTTTTAGGGAAGATCAAGGGCAAACAACTACTTCCAAAGTAGCATCTAGAATGTGTAGTGAATGGAAATGGACGTGAGTTACAAAATATTTGTATGATAGCTTAGATACTTACGCATGAGGAGGAGGGGCTAAGGCAGCAGCCTCTCTCTGTCTCGTCGCAGGATGTAGAGGCGCTGCCAATGGTGCCGTTGTAAGTGTACTAGGACCTTTACAGAAATATTCAGCATTGTATTACAAATCCAAGCAGCTGTAACATGGTCAGGATAAGTATCACGTCAATTTGAGCTTTACGGGTTTTTTAGTGAAACTCCGTACGTTTCAGGGTTTCGTACTTCTAAAGGAAAACAAGAAACCCTTATTAGATCAACTCATTGTCCATCTGTATGTATGTCAAGACGCTTTATTTCGTGAACACTTACGCGAGCGAAAATTTGAGTTTGAGTTCTTTATCAAATTTTATTCGGTTGTTTATATTTAATACTAGCTTTTGTCCGCGGTTTCGCTCGCGTTAAATTCGGGGTAACACAGTTCCCCTAGCGCCTTATTGATTTGTAATAGCAACGCTCAGTTTTGCTTTTCCTTCCCTCTTTCTCCCTCACATCCCACTTTTTTTTAGAAAAAAAAATATCCTATGTCCGTCTCCTGGTTCCCAACTATCTCTGTACCAAAATCCATCAAAATCGGTTAAGCCATTAAAGCGTGAAGCGGTGACAAACAAACTTACTTTCGTTTTTATAATATTAGTAAGGATAACACTAAAAACCTTGAAAATTTCACAAAGACTTAATAGAAACTGGAGAATCGAATTTTATATCTAGGCCTTCATCCAACAATTGATATCTTACTGCAGAACTATATACATAAATGAATAGCTTTTTCTAGTTCAGTTATTAAGTTCAATTGAATTAGACTGCACAATGGATGCTTTTGTTACTATTGTCAGCTTCAAAAACTCATTCTGCATTCCTATTTCAATCTGGCTTTATTGTTACGAAAATGTTCTTTACTTCAAGGTAGAACAATCATGCTCAAGGTATTAAGTCTGCCTTTGCGCAGTTATTTAGGGTTGTGCATCCTTACTCATATTATAAAAAGCGAAAGTGAGTTAGTTTGTAACAAACTAACTTCACGCCGAAATGGCTTAACCGATTCTGATGAATTTTGGTACAGAGGTAGTTGAGACCCTGATGGAGACGGACATAGATTCTATATTTTTTAATTCAGAAATGAGGAGGGAAGAAATGGTAAAACTTAGCTTTGCTATTACAATAAATAAGGCGCATGGGCAAAAACTACAGGTACCCGAATTTAACGCGAGAGAAGCCGTCGGCAAAAGCTAGTAAAGTTATAATAAATAAATAAATAAAGCAACTTTACCTTTCCCTGGCAGACCGGCTGTAGACCCTCGGGGCAGTTCTGGTTTCCCTCGCACTGATGGCCTTCCACCCGCCAGGGAACCGGGTGGCATAACTGTCGTAACAAAGATACATTTCAAAAATATGGTTTAAAATATTGCTACAATAGCAATAGGGTATACAGTTTTTTACGAGTAACTCATAAAATACACATCTGAATATCGCAACAGGACAAAGAGAAGACTTATATTTTATTTTTATATATCATATTCATGTACACATATAGAAGAAGGTGTAAAGACAATACACATTTTTGTTACATGTCAATCGGTGCATAAACAATACAGATATTTAATTTTGAAGTGCTCACGAAAATTACGAAAGACACCACGAAAGTTACAGACGTATTTTCTACAAGCAAAATAAGGTTTAAATGCCAATTTTTAAAATTTCCTGTTAATTGAACTTTTGGAAATAAAAGACATTATTTGTGAATCAACTTGTATTTGTGTTTTACATTTAAAGTGAATGAAATCAGCTTTAAATTACCATGATTAAGTGTGACTGCGTTTTCAGGGACCTCGAAGAACTACCCATAAATATTATTCAATTCTTTATAATGATCGTAGACGTTGTTTTTTGTTTTTCTTTTATGAGAGAGCTGTAGACTGCAACGCGAGTCTGGTGGATGTCCCACATCTTCAATTTATTGGTTTTAACTCATATCGTTGCATTCACTAACAACCTTAACTTCTGGCAAGTATCTCGACAAACGACGGCATGGTTGGCGTAGTGGCTGAGCAATTGACTGCTGCGCTGCGAGTCGCGGGTTTTCTATTCCCGCACGGAACAAATATTTGTATGACCTACAGATAGTTGTATCGGGTCCGGCTGTTTGTGTATGTGAATTTAAATGTTTGTAAACGCACCCACGATACAGGAGAAATTCCTAGCGTGGGGCAACGATTAAAAAAAAAATTGACTGCTGCGCTGCGTGTCGCGGGTCCGATTCCCGCACGGAACAAAAATTTGTATGACCTGCAGATAGTTGTATCGGGTCCGGCTGTTTGTGTATGTGAGTTTTTAATGTTTGTAAATGCACCCACGATACAGGAGAAATTTTTATTGTGAGACAACGTTTAAAAAAAACAACTTGTCTAGTCTAGTTGTATAGTCTATTGTATAACAAAGATTTAATTAGATATGTGTTCTCACCTGGTAATTTAGAGGGCTGTTTCTTGTGTTCATCTTCGCTGTCTTCTTCCGATGAGCTCGGGTCAATCATTTTGCTGCTTCTGTCAGACAAACATACAGAACTTATTAGTTTATCGATTTTAAGGGTTCCGTACATCGACAGGAAAAAACAAAACCCTTATTTGGATCACTGTCTGTATGCCAATTATTATTATTTACTAGCTGTGCCCAGCGGTTTCACCCGCTGCTCACTTAGGGGTATGAAAAATAGATGTTGGCCGATTCTCAGATCTACCCGATATGTACACAAAATTTCTTTTAAATCGGTGCAGCCGTTTCGGAGGAATATGGGAACGAAAACTGTGACACGAGAATTTTATATATTAGATTTATTTTACGGACTACAATGTAGTCCAGTGTGTTAGTAACAATATGACTTAACCTATTTTAGTACTTAATAACTAGAAACGATCGAGTGCGATTAGTTAGCGCCCACATTGGAGGGTTGTCTGCCCGGTCAGCTATCGATTGCAGGATAGTGTTGGGACTGCCACGCAGCCTGTGGAGTAGGTATCGAAGGCAGATTTTTTGTCAAGACCCTTCATCTCGGGAGCACATGAAGATATCGAGTTGAAATTTCAACCATATACTGAAATAGGCATTACAACGATTTGGCAAAACAATTTAGCTTGTACAAAAGCCTCCCCATTACTAAATACAAACTGTTTCATTTGTTTTCGTAAATCTGTAGGCCTACCATGACATCTTAAAGCAGAACTTATTCCACGTATAGCTCTGTCTCTTTCCCTCAGTGAAATAAGTTCTGCTTTAAGACGTCATGGTAAGGCAGTTACAACACTGGAACTGCCGTAAACCATGTTATGGCAAACCCTTTAGGGTTAATAAACAATAAATAAACCCCTAATAATAATGGCTATATGTTCAAGGGGCGCAGTTTATGATTGGTATACTCAATCTATAAGGATATTACAGCGGTTATCTTCCTCATGAAGATATAAACTAATCTCGTTACGATAAACAAAAGTGCTTGCGTGAATAATTATTTGCTAGAAGAAAACATTGAGCCTGAAACTTTTTTTTTGCGGATGGGTTACACATGTTCCTTCTTTTGCCCTTTATGTTCCGGGGCCGCGGCATCTGTTTCGAATAATCCGTAAGCCCGGTCGGGCGGTGGCTCCTTTGCTTTGTTGCCATCTATTAGGGGCGCGCGTGGAACACGAACGCGCCGTCGACACGGCCTGTCGCCAATAGACGGACGGACGGTGAGCTACCCATTACTAATCGACAGACCCAAACGAGCTTCAGTTGTGGTTTTATTTTTGTTGGAAAAAAAAACATGCAATGATTGTTGACATAATGGTCAAGTAGCTCGTCTATTCCCGCAAAAAATAAACTAAATACTTAATTTATTTAAGAATAAAAACAGTTTTTTTTTAATATTCTGTTATATACTTTTTTAGTATTTGTTGTTATAGTGGCAACAGAAATGCATTATAATATATGTTACAATTTCTATAGGAGGAGGAGCTCGTGGCTAAATAATAGCAGCCGCTCAGGTCAATCTTTACGTTAAGCCGCGCTTGCCTAGGTTGGTCTGTGGATGGGTGACCACCCGTTACATACCGAGTTTCCTCCGTGCCTCAGAAAGCACGTTAAGCCGTTGGTCCCGGCTGTTATTTGTAGATCTTTGACAGTCGTTACAGTAGTCAGTGTTCCGAAAGTCTGACAACCAGTCTTACCAAGGGGTATCGTATTACCCAGTATTATATGGGTTGTGGAGGTCAGATAGGCAGTCGCTCCATGTAAAATACTGATGTTCAGCTGCATCCGGTAAGACTGGAAACCGACCCCAACATAGTTGAGAAAAGGTTAGGCAGATGATGTTACAATTTCTATAGTTAAAAATGTTACATCCTAAATTGCTGAATAATCAAACTTAATGCTAGACTAGCTTCCGCCCGCGACTTCGTCTGCGTGGCATATTACTTTGGGCTAACACTAACTCTCTCCCCTCTATCTCCCCTTTTTTTCCCTCTTTTCCCCCCCTTTCACACTTTTCTTTTAAATTAGGTAGCCTATGCCCGTCTCCAGGGTCCCAAATATCTCTGTACTAAAATTCATCAAAATCCGTTTGGGCATTTAGACGTAAAGACGTAACAATCAAAGAAACAAACTCACTGTCGTTTTTATAATATTATCTAGTAAGGATTTACTGATGCTGTAATAAGCTATTGAACTGTAGCTTATTTTTGTATTTTTTATAGTAAATTCCCTCTTCCAATCTCACAAAATATCAAGATTAAGAAAAACAAATCATCCTCCGTCCGATGAAAGATACCCCATAAAACAGCTACTGTATTTCCAAACCGTCTTAAAGATTCAAAACTCGAAGCTATCCTTACTTTATAATTTATAATATTTATAATTTATAATTTATAATTTTATAATAATATAATATATAATATATAATATATATAATATATAATATATAATTATATAATAATATTATAAAAGCGAAAGTGAGTTTGTTTGTTTGTTTATTTGTTTGTTTGTTTGTTACCTCTTCACGCTTTAATGGCTAAACCGATTTTGATGGATTTTGGCACAGAGACAGTTGGGAACCAGGAGACGGACATAGGCTAATATTTTTTTGAAAAAAGTGGGATGTGAGGGAGAAAGAGGGAAGAAAAGGGAAAACTTAGCGTTGCTGTTACAAATCAATAAGGCGCAAGGGGAACTGTGTTACCCCAAATTTAACGCGGGCGAAGCCGCGGGCGAAAGCTAGTCGCCTATAAAAGAGGATAGAATACCAAAAACATCAATTTATAATACATAAAGTGTATGAAACATAAAATGTCGGGCAAAATGCTCCGCTATAAGTATATGTCGGGGTTAAGAACATGAATAATTTACAAGGCCTGCACAACCATTATGTCTGCCTAGATTTTTCATATCTCTGTATATTTGTACGAGTCCTTGTTCGATCGCGAGTTTTTCCCTAAGCTCGATAGATGGCGTTGTACAATTTGTTCATATTTCTGAATAGCGGTGTCGAGATTCTCCGCTCAGATTACATAGTGATTGAATAAAAAAATTTTTTTGTACTTGCTTTGGAAACAAATGGTTTTATTTGATATCAGTCCTCGGGAAGTTGTCGAGTGCCGAACAGTCCTCACATACGCACGCAATCGCAATGGGATATGGAAATTCAGCTAGTTTGAAATCTATACCAATGTATTTTTAGGGTTAGTTACCACAAAAAGAAAAAACTGATACCATATATTGGATTGCTTTGTTGTCCTTGTCCGCCTGTCTGTCTGTCTGGCAAGACCCTTAATCTCGAGAACGTGTGTAGGTATCATGTTGAAATTACACCAATATATTTTCACATATAGAGCCTCTTTGTGCTCTGAAAAAATCAACACTAAGTCTAAGCAGTCGACAGATATATCCGTATAAGTTGGAAGTTTGTACTGAACCCTTTGGTACGCAAGTCTGACTCGCTCTTGGCCGGTTTTTATTCATATTTTAGACTGACTTTAGCCCACGCCTTCGCTTGCGTTAAATTCGGGGTAACACCGTTCCACTTTCGTAATTTGCAGGTAACTGCTACCAGTAGTTTTTGCCCTAGCGCCTAATTTATTGTAACAGCAAAGCTTAGTTTTCCTTTTTCTTCTCTTTCGCCATCATTACTCACTTTAAAAAAAAAATAGCCTATATCCGTCTCCAGGATTTCGACTATCTCTGTACTAGGCGTGAAGACGTAACAAACTCACTTTCGCTTTTATAATACCAGGAGGATTCAAAAACAGATGTTTCATCTCAGGCAAATTTGTAATCGTAACTGAAATATTTTCTGCATGAAAAGTCACTACCGAGTCAATGTTTGTGTTTCTCCCTATCAAATTATTGTTTTAGAATCGTATACATTAGAGGATCTCGTAGCTAAATTATACCAGCCGTTTGGATTTATTTAAACAGCGTACAGTCTATGTACAGTCCGCCGCGAGACGACTACCGGCCACCGTAGATGCGTGTCTGTGGACGGAGAGCAATGGGTAGCTCACCGTTCTTCCGTTCCACACGCGCCACAAAGGGGCTAGCCAGGGCCACCGCCTGCCGGGGTTGCGGGTTGTTCGAAAAAGTTACTGCAGCCCCGCAATATAGAGGGCAAAAGAAGGATCGTGTGTGTGTTTTAGTCAGTACTAGTCCGATCCTCCCGCCTCCGCCCAAAGCGGGAAATTGTTATTTGATGATATCCCATTCTCAAAAATGTCAGCTCCGACGCACGACTGGAGTTTACTCCTTAAGTACGAGTATCTAACCATACAAAAAGAGTTTATTCAACTGAAAAAAGATTAATATCATATGAAAGGGTAAATTCATAAATTAATGAAAAAAAATGCAATATAAATACATTGACACTGATAAAAACAAACAAGCCATATAACATATAGTATATAGGTATAGTCGCCTATACAGCATACCATATGTACGTCTTAATACACTCACAGCCAAATTAGAAAGTTGCGCACTAAAGGTGCGCACCAAAAACCTGAGACATTTTCGCTACATTAGTAGGTTTTACCCCTCGGATTTTTCTCATACCGGGCGCCTTATATATGAAAATCGATTCTTAAGGAGTAAACTCCAAAAAAACCATGTACGGTCAGCACAAGAGATAACCACAAGCTAGTCCAATACAGTTGAAATTTTCTGAACATCTCCATACAACTCCATAAACGTTTTCGAATACACGTGTTTTGTGGGCATAACATACCGCACTTTTTAACAAACCACATTTAAGAACTATATTATGGTTGTTTACCTATGTTATAGAAATGATTTTATTTGATTTGATTCAATTAAATTAACGTCCAACGTTTTTGAAAAACTCAACTAAATCTGACGTGCTTGGCTTATATCTTTTTCTAACTGTACATTACAAAAAACCGCGAAAAACCATAACTAGCGATAGAAGAAGTTTCCAAAACGTCAAGTGCTATTACGAAACATACCATAAACGGGTAGGTAAATCAATAAAAACCTTATTTAACTTTCTCAACTGAATCGCAAAGCTCGTCGAATATACTGCCAATAACGTAGAATGGTTTAGAAGTTTGAAAATGGTTTTGTATTGTTGATAGGTGAAAGCCATTAAATTTATATTGATATCTATAAGGTGGAAGTGACACGGAAAGTAAAACTTTCACTACTTCTCGCAACCCTCGGTCCGCGAACGAGTTTGACTCACACTTGGTCTGTTTTTTTTTTTAAATCCTTACATATATATTATAAAAGAGAAAATGAGTTTGTTTGTTTGTTTGTTACCTCTTTACGTCTTAATGGCTAAACCGATTTTGATGAATTTTGGTACACATATAGTTGGAAACCAGGAGACGGACATAGGCTATTTTTTAACTTAAAAGAGTGGGATATGAGTGAGAAAGAGGGAAGAAACGGGAAAACTTAGCGTTGCTATTACAAATCAATAAGGCGCAAGGTGAACTGTGTTAACCCAAATTTAACGCGGGCGAAGCCGCGGGCGAAAGCTAGTATATTATAAAAGTGAAAATGAGTTTGTATGTTTGTTTGTTACTTCTTCACGTCTTAATGGCAAAACCCATTTTGATGAATTTTGGTACAGATATAGTTGGGACCCAGGAGACGGACATAGGCTAACTTTTATGGGTTATGAGGGAGAAAGAGGGAAGTAATGGGAAAACTTAGCTTTGTTATTACAAATCACCTGCAAATTAGGTAAGGGGAACTGTGTTATTTATATTTAACGCGAGCGAAGCCGCGGGCAAAAGCTAGTAGGCTATATTTTGAAAGTTTTTGGTAATTTCTAACGCGACAGAAACTGCGAGTCAAAACTATCGTGAAATATAACTGATCCAAATCATAAAATAAAATCGTTTTGTGCTTAAAATCATAGACCAATTCATCTTGAATCCTGATTTTAGTATCGTTATTAGTTCTAGACGAAACACGAGTAGTTTCATCGAAAATTCCATCAAGACGACCCAAAGATGTATCGAATACTAAATTATTCATCACGAAGACATTCTATTAATCCCTTCTCTCCTCTCTCACGTTATACATAATGTATGTACAATAAATCTACCCCTATTTCATATTCAATATCATTTTCCATACTATTGCCACAAAATTGATAAGTTTCATATTTTTTTTATTTTACATTTAGAAAGGTACTTAGTTAGCCTTTTCCCAACTATGTTGGGGTCGGCTTCCAGTCTTACCGGATGCAGCTGAATATCAATATTTTACATGGAGCGACTGTCTATCTGACCTGCACAACCCAGTTAATACTGGGTAATACGATATCCCTTGGTAAGACTGGTTGTCAGACTTTCGGAACACTGACTACCTGTAACGACTCTCAAAGATCTACAAATGACAGCCGGGACCAACGACTTAACGTGCTTTCCGAGGCACGGAGGAAACTCGGTATGTAACGGGTGGTCACCCATCCACAGACCAACCTAGGCAAGCGCGGCTTAACCTAAAGATCGACCCGAGCGGTTACTATTTATTTAGCCATGAAAGGTAAGTAGGAAAGGTACTTAGTATGGTTGATTTTGTCCGGATCCTATCGACTTTATTGTGAAGTACAATCTATTTTGTAAGTTGTAAGTACAATTTATTTATCTATAATATGTATGTATTTATAAATTATATAAGTATGTATATCAGTTGTCTGGTTACCATAACACAAGCTCTGCTTAGCTTGGGATCAGATAGCCGTGTGTGAGTTGTCCCAAGATATTTATTTATTATTATTTATTATATTTTGATGTTGGATATTTTCAAGCGATTTTCTTTGATGACACACAAAGATATCGATTCAATTTCCAAGGCTTTGTTAGTTAAACATTTTTTTAGTTTTGTTTTGACTAATTTTCTGAGGGGGAACACTGAATTTGGTAATGTTCCGGGAAATTTTAAAGGCGTTTTATAGAATGACTAGCTTTTGCCCGCGGCTTTGCTCGCGTTAAATTCGGGGTAACACAGTTCCCCTTGCGCTTTATGGATTTGTTATAGCAACGCTCAGTTTTCCCTTTTCTTCCCTCTTTCTCCCTCACATCCCACTTTTTTCAAAAAAATATGATCCTATGTCCGTCTCCTGGTTCCCAACTATCTCTGTACCAAAATTCATCAAAATCGGTTAAGCCATTAAAGCGTGAAGAGGTAACAAACAAATAAACAAACAAACAAACAAACAAACTCACTTTCGCTTTTATAATATTTAGTAAGGATTTTCGGGGCAAAGCTTAAGGCGAAACAATGAATTTTCTTTTTACAGTTATCGCTGACATAACTTTTGCTAACAATGGAGAATAATACTCGACAAGGTTTGGATTTGAGATACCAGCATAATAATTAAAAAGGCGGAATAAAAAATATTTTTGCTAAAACATAACCAACTTCAACAAAAACACAAAATAAACGTATGATCTGTTTCGTTGTTTTTCACTAAAATATTGTACATTACAGGGTTATTTGTAAAACACCGACACCCTTTCAGGATGGTATAACTACTTATCATCATAAACAACAACTTTTGTTTTAAGACTTTTAAAACATCATCATATTTTAGGTCATCAGATTTTCATACAAAAATAAAAATATTAAAATTGGACGGTCTAAATTTTACTAAGTCTCTAAATTTTGGGAAGCAAAAGAAAGTCATATATGCGTAAAAAGGCGGGAATCGTAGCGCAGCGAGTTACTAACCGAAAAGTATTACTACGAGGACATTGCGCGGCATATAGGTAGGTACAGCAAAATACAGAGTTGAAATATGTTAGTTAGTTAGGACAAGGAAATCTTGGAGGTTTGTTTTTGGTAAATGTATTATATTTTGTAAAAAGTCATAGAACAAAAGTAGTTGTTTATGATGTACCCTTTCCGGATGGTATAGTAATACCATCCGGAAAGGGTGTCGGTGTTTTACAAATAACCCTGTATACAATCAATAATTATTTATTACAAGTACAAAAAAACGTCGCGGCACGGTTGGCGCAGTGGCTGAGCGTTCGACTGCTACGCTGCGTGTCGTGGGTTCCCTGCACAGAACAAATATTTACACGACCTACAGGTAGTTGTTTCGAGTTTGGCTGTTTTTGTATGTGAGCTTAAATGTTTGCATGTAATCGCACGATATAGAAGAAATGAATGATGACCGGCAATATTTCAAAAATAAATAAAAATGTACAAGTCCCAAAAAGGGAAAACAGTTATTATCCATCCATCTGTTTCCAAATAATTATCACCGAAAATAATATTTCGCTTCAGAATTAGATACTTATTGAAATCACGGGCTTAAAGAAAAGGGGCCATTTATTGCCAATAAACAGGGGCCAATTGTTTGTAAAATGGAAGATTGCTTTGTACCCCTCGCGCCGTAGTTCCTCACTCCCATAATATTGCTATGTCCATTACCATAAAATGTGGATCCAATATCGGCGGGATTCAATAAACACACCCCAGCATGTACAATAGGAGCTATATCTATTCTATTGCACTGAAATGAATGGATTAAATTGACGACATGGTTGGCGCAGAGGCTACGCGTTTGACTGCTGCGATACGTTTTGGATGTTCGATCCCCGCACGGAACAAATATTTGTATGACCAACAGATAGTTGTTTCGTCTGGCTGTTTGTGTATGTGAGCTTAAATGTTTGTAAACGCACCCAAGATACAGGAGAAATTCCTAGTGTGGGTCAACGTTTATTTATTTATTTAATATACTATGGAAGACTTACAGCTATATAAAAACATAACATAAAAAAAGAAATCATAGAAACAGAAAGCCAATTACAAGTCAACACTTATAGAAAAAAAAAAGTGCAGGATTTAAGACCAAGACCGCATTCAATTCATTTATAAGTACTGCTACGATAATAAATTGCTTTTAATTATGAACTTAAGTATTATTTTTATTTCTTTACTTCTCTTAGACGATCGTTTGTTATTTTTTACAGTAATTAACATCAGAGTGGTATACGAATATTAATTAAGTACCTAGTTACCTACGTTATTTTCGTTTCTTTTTAAAGCGAAGTTTTATCAATTTTGAGCTTATGGACATCTACAAATATAACAAGGAACACCATGTTTTTTTTTATTAAAGTTGAACATATGCCCCAAGACTGTGTGAAAATCAAGATTTTAAATTAGTTGGTTCGGTTAAAAAATAACACTAATGTGACACTAACTTACCATATCAAACGTGTTTTCTATGAAAAGTAAGTATTCGAAAGTTACAAAAAATAATAAAGCTTCTTTTTTAAAAGGGGGTTGGTGAAAAAAAGTACAATTTGGTGTTTTTTTTTGTTTTTTAAATGTGCTAAATCTATGGTTACAATGGCGGTCTTATCGCTAATAGCCGATATCTTCCAGACAACCTTTAGATGGACTTATTAGTACGGATTTATTTACATAGACTGTAAGCACAGTTTCTCAGCTTCAATCGTACTTAACAATTTCATATTCGTACACTCTGTAGATTCCGTATTCACTGAGCAATACATACGAGTAGCTAGACAACGCTACATTTGAATGGCTGACCTCTAGGAAAGTTGCGGGTACGCAATTCTGTTTCCCTGTTAACTCAACCAAATAATTATTTATTCAAAACGTTTGTTTCCTTGTTTAGACTAGGAAATCAACGCTGGTAAAGTTTTGGTGAAATCAGTTGTGGAAAGGTTATAATGACGCACGGTCAAGAGATTGAATAACAATTTTATCAAGCTATTCTTCTTCTTAGCATGTCGATGACAATGACTCAGCTAAAAAATGGCGACGAGCTTGGCACTTTCAGTAGCGTTTATCAGCTCCTATGATGTGCAAGCAACCGGACAGGAAGGACACGATGCCAAAGCTCCCACCGTCCCGTGGTTGCAGGTTGTTCGAAAGAGATACCGCGGCCCCGGAACGTAAAGGGGAATAGAAGGAACATGGGTGGGTTTTAGTCAGTACAAGTCTGACACTCCTCCCTGTCCAGAGCGGGGGAAGTTATTTGATGATTTCCCACCCGCAAAAAAAGGTGTCCCACCGTTTGTCAACACCACTTCAGGTCCGAGTCATCTAAGAACCGAGCTATTGTAATTACATTTGTAGCTGTGTCAGTGACTTCACCTGCTGCTCAGATCCTAAGTATTGCAGCGTGATGTTATATAGCTTACTAGCTTACGCCCGCGACTTCGTCTGAGTGGCACAGTTACTTTGGGCTAACAATAATTTTAACCAGCGTGATGATAAAAAAAATATATTTCTCTCCCCTTTTCTTCCCTCTTTCTCCCCCTTTTCTCACTTTTTTTAGCCTATGTCCGTCTCCAGGGTCCCAACTATCTCTGTACCAAAATACATCAAAATCGGTTAAGCCATTTAGGCGTGAAGACAAACAAACTTTCGCTTTTATAATATTAGTGATAGTTTTCCTCAATAAACGAGCTAAGCAACATTAAAATGATTTTCAATTCGCACCGGTAGTTCCTTCTCCCTTCAGCTTTACAATACTAGTTTAGATTGGAAGCTGTGAACTGGCAAACGTAACGAGATATACCCAATGAACTGAAAAAGGCAATAAGGATCGATTGAAGGAGGCAGTTGGCAATGGGTAAGGCCAGTACCTTTGGATGGATACCTTGACTAAAAACGTCGAATATTATTCAAAACATTTTAATATGAACTGTCTTGCATATAATATGCATATCAGTTTTGTGAATATGGCAGGTGATGTGATGACCGATATATTTTATTTATGTCCACACGTCGGCACATCAACCTACACAAAACCATTTTAACCTAATCTCTACTACGGTGTGCGATCCGTATTAGAGAGATCAGGTTATAATAGTTTAGAATAGGTTGTAGTTGAAGACAGTGCAACTGAAGAACTTGCCTATTCGTGCAATTTGACGGCACGGTTGGCGCAGTGGTCAAGCGATTGGCTGCTATACCGCGTGTTGCGGGTTCATTCCCCGCATGGCACATATATTTGTGTGACCACCCACAGGTGGTTCTTTCTGGTCTGGCCGTGAGTTTAAATATTTGTTAACGCACCCACGATACAGGAGCAATTCTTAGCGTTCGGCAAGGCTTTTATTTTTTAAATATAAATTCTCTTAACTTAAAAAGAGCATTTATGTCAGTTCCAGGACCATAAAAAATAAAACCGACTTCTAAAAAAAACTAAAAACTGGAAAATAACTTTATTTCCGAAAGTCGGTGGCTTTTGTTGGTTTCGTTGACTTTATTGGCCACCGACTTCCGGAAATAAAGTTATTTTCCAGTATTTAGTTTTTTTTAGAAGTCGGTTTTATTTTTAACCGACTTCAAAAAAAGGAGGAGGTTCTCAATTCGTCTGTATTTTTTTTTTTTTTTTTTTTTTTTTTTTTTTGTGTTTGTTACCTCATAACTCAGGTCTGAGTGAACCGATTTTGATGATTCTTTTTTTATTCGAAAGCTGGTGGTTGTCGTTTGGTCCCATAAAAAAAATATCAAGATCCGACAAGTATTTTTTGAGTTATCTTTAATAATACGTATTAGATTGACTTCGTGTACGTTGATGATATACTCATTCGTCGATTATATTTTAGAAGTTGTCGAAGACAAATGATCAAAAAATGGTATGTAGGTACTACTATGGTTTGGAAGGTCATCGCAGTAATTTGGTGATAGATCTTCAGTGATATACACTCTTTAATAAATGACAGCAAATCTGCCGTGATTGCTGCAATCACATGTATAAGTATGGGTTTCGCCAGGGTAGGCAGGCGAGTGGGAGCAGGGTGACCGTATCCCCTCCCCACCCCTCACCTAGTCATTAAGAAACATAAACATCAGATCAAGTATCAGCTGTATCCCCTAGAGGATGATGCATATGATTTCTGAATTGGTTTAATACTAAAGCATAATATAGATACTTAGTATTTAATCTATAGCTTGATGTGGAACTAAAAATTGTATCTAAGACAGGACTAAAGCTAAAAAGAAAAACTTTTTAACCGTGTTTGCGTATTATATCATAATACTATAACTAAAAATGTTGAAATAAAAACTTTTTAGTAAAAAAATAAAACCGACTTCTAAAAAAAACTAAAAACTGGAAAATAACTTTATTTCCGGAAGTCGGTGGCCAATAAAGTCAACGAAACCAACAAAAGCCACCGACTTCCGGAAATAAAGTTATTTTCCAGTTTTTAGTTTTTTTTAGAAGTCGGTTTTATTTTTTTACTAAAAAGTTTTTTTTTACTAAAAAGTTTTTATTTCAACATTTTTAGTTATAGTATTATGATATAATACGCAAACACGGTTAAAAAGTTTTTCTTTTTAGCTTTAGTCCCGTCTTAGATACAATTTTTAGTTCCACATCAAGCTATAGATTAAATACTAAGTATCTATATTATGCTTTAGTATTAAACCAATTCAGAAATCATATGCATCATCCTCTAGGGGATACAGCTGATACTTGATCTGATGTTTATGTTTCTTAATGACTAGGTGAGGGGTGGGGAGGGGATACGGTCACCCTGCTCCCACTCGCCTGCCTACCCTGGCGCAACCCATACTTATACATGTGATTGCAGCAATCACGGCAGATTTGCTGTCATTTATTAAAGAGTGCCGTTGTATATCACTGAAGATCTATCACCAAATTACTGCGATGACCTTCCAAACCATAGTAGTACCTACATACCATTTTTTGATCATTTGTCTTAGACAACTTCTAAAATATAATCGACGAATGAGTATATCATCAACGTACACGAAGTCAATCTAATACGTATTATTAAAGATAACTCAAAAACTACTTGTCGGATCTTGATATTTTTTTTATGGGACCAAACGACAACCACCAGCTTTCGAATAAAAAAAGAATCATCAAAATCGGTTCACTCAGACCTGCGTTATGAGGTAACAAACACAAAAAAAAAAAAAAAAAAATACAGACGAATTGAGAACCTCCTCCTTTTTTTGAAGTCGGTTAAAAAGACAAGAAATTGCTTTTTTTTATTAAAAACGATGCACGGTTCGGATTGGTCGTTTTCTGTGACGGAGAACCGGCAAGAAACTCCATGGTTCTCTTAAAAATCAGAATCAGATCCTCTATCCAGAAAGATACTCGAAGGGTTTTCACGAGCTCACCGTCCGTCCGTCGATTGACGACAGGCCGTGTCGACGGCGCGTTCGTGTTTCACGCGCGCCTCAAAGAGATGTCAGCAAAGCAGAAGGGCTTGCCAAAGCCTCCGCCTGACGGGGAGGCGGGTTGTTCGAAAGAGATACCGCGGCCCCGGAACTTAAAGGGCAATAGAAGGAACATAGGTGGGTTGCCCCCCCGCTCCGCCCAGAGCGGGTGAAGTCATTAGATGATTTCCCAAAACGAAAAAAAAGGGTTTTCACGAGGACTTTCAACTGTAGTAAACTCGTTAAATTAACAATGAAACAAATAAAAAATTGTACAAAGTCATTTATAAAACCATAGACAGCAAATGTTCAAAAGCGAGTGTTTTCTCTATGACATTCTGCCTGACATGTCTTTATTTTCTTTCAATTACTTCCGTTTGTACTTATTCGCTATTTGTTGTACGTAACTCGAGGAAGATAATCAACGAATAGAAATATTTACAATGGACTGGTTGGCGTTGTTGTTTTTGTATTTTCAGGCTCTTTGCGTTGTTGCCATGTACAGTGTCCTTTTTTCTTTTTTTAAGAGGTTGAATAATGTCTACGATGTTTTTGTAAATGGCCTATTATACAGGATGGTAACCTAAGGGACACAGGAACGTTCGGACACACCCCATATTTTTAGGGTTCTGTACCTTAAAAGGTAAAAACGGAACGCGTCCAGTCTCTTGGGTATATTACCAGCGTTGTGGACGAGGTTTTTGATGGCCTCTTGTATGTAATTTGTAATTTTAATTATTTTAGTGTACCTATGCTATCGTCCAATTAAAACTGTATAATCAATAAATAATTAAACTAAAATTATTAAACTAAACTAAACTTATAAATAAATTAAAAAATAGCGTCAAAAAATTCGTCCTCAACGCTGTCAATTGGCAATGTCCCCAACAGACTGGCCGCGTTGCCACGTTGTATGGCAACGCTAAGCCTCTGGCCAAAGTAAAAGCCAGCCCTTGGGTCACGGGAAGTGTCAATCAAACGTTTTGAAATTTCCTTAAAAAGGCTGTGAGCACAAGGACCCCACGGTTAGTGTATTAAATTGTTATGATTTACATAGTTAGTTTTCTCTCAATGAGAATATTCTGACTCGCTTTTGGCCGGTTTTTAATTTCTTTTTAAGAATTTGAGTAATGCCTACGATGTTTTTGTAAATGGCCTATTTTAAAACACATTTTAAAAACATTTTTTTTCTTTTTTTCTTATATTTAGCTAACACTCGTGTTCCAGCCATCGACCTTTTTTAAGATATTTTCTTATGATTTAGAGTTTGTGTAAAATAGAATATAACATAACATAACATCACAGTACATTTTGCCAATTATGTTTAAGTCCCAAATATTCGGGAGCGAGCATATTGCCAACAATTGCGCACAAATACAAACTCAGAAACTGCTTCTGCATAGTGCTGTTTGTGTGAAATATGAAATCCTGTTTAATCGTTTTTTGCATAAAATTTCGTACTGGTTCAAAATCCTCGAAAAGCCAGAAAGCCTTCCCCGTGGCTTTACAGGATTCCTCATGTATAATAAACAGTTTTAGAGGACAATGACAGTAAAGGATATTACTTTGTTTAGGATGTCGAGCTGACAAAATTCCGCAGAAAATTGCGAAATTCAGACCAGTATATTCCAGGGTATCCTACCCTTGTCCAACTGAAATATGTTTTTACATTAATTAAGGAAAAGTTCTTGTAATTAAAGTTTGCAGAAAGAGCGGACAGAATGTTATACGAATTACCAGGACACAAGCCTGTAATAAGTGTAATCTACCCTTAACAACGTCGATTGGTAATGGTCCTCCCCGTCATTGTGGTCATTTTTTGTAAAGTGACGGACGGACGGTGAACTACTCATTCCACAGAACCGCGTCTACGGTGGCCGGGATTCGCGATAACAACCTATCCGACTATGTATGGATGTAGGATGATTGTTACTCTTTCATGTAAAAAACTACCAAACGAATTTAGATGAAATTTTGTATACACCTGGATTTATAATTTACATAGGATAAATTCAATCACGCGGCACAACGATCCTTCGACACCAAACACGTGGGCAACGCCGCGGACATTATCTAGTTAGAAAAAAAGTATATCAGTAGGAACTAAGCGTTGAGGACAAATTTTTGACGCTATTTTTATTTATTTATAAGTTAGGTGGTAAATTTAATTTCATATTAAAATTCTCAATTGAACTATTGGGATTGGGATATTTATATTCCTAATTGAACTGTTGCGAGGAGCTCTTAGCTAAATAATAGCAGCCGCTCAGGTTGATCTTTAGGTTAAGCCGCGCATGCCTAGGTTGGTCTGTGGATGGGTGACCACCCCTTACATACAGAGTTTCCTCCGTGCCTCGGAAAGCACGTTAAGCCGTAATTGGTCCCGGCTGTCATTTGTAGATCTTTGACAGTCGTTACAGGTAGTCAGTGTTCCGAAAGTCTGACAACCAGTCTTACCAAGGGGTATCGCATTACCCAGTACTAACTGGGTTGTGGAGGTCAGATAGGCAGTCGCACCATATAAAATACTGATATTCAGCTGCATCCGGTTAGACTGGAAGCCGACCCCAACATAGTTGGGAAAAGGCTAGGCAGATGTAGATTCTTAATTGAACTATTGTAACTCTTATTTTAATAAAGCTCACTTCTTATCCACATTAGGAACTTGTTATCCACATTCATGAACCCTTTCTACCATTATCTTTAACCCAATATTTGCTATTTCTATCCGTCACCAACTCAGTATTCGCCTCGTTTTTAGCGATATCACGTTTCGTACAGTCCATGCACGTATCGGGCCCATCATCCTTGCCTTTTATCCCAGTATTTACCATCTCTATTTGCCAACATTTTAGTATTAACCCCATATATATGCATATCATCTTTCACATTATCTTTCTGTAGTTTCCTTGAACTAAATAGCTACCTAGGTGAATAAAGTAAGCCACGATCCATACTAACAGTAACAGTTTGTTTGTTTGCTACCTTTTAAAACTGATTTCGAAAAAGTTAATTTTGAGCCGATTAGCAAAATTCTTTTTATAGTCGAAAGGGTCCCATAATTCATTTTATTCATGTATATTGCTTTGATAGTTATCCTTACTAATATTATAAAAGCGATAGTGAGCTTGTTTGTTTGTTACGTCTTCACGCCTTAAACCGATTTTGATGAATTTTGGTACAGAGATGGTTGGGACCCTGGAGACGGACATAGGCTTTTATATACATATTTTTTTAAAGTAGGAAAAGAGGGAAGATGCTATTACAATAAATAAGACGCAAGAGCAAAAACTACAGGTAGCAGGTAACTGCAAATCAGGAAAGGAGAACTGTGTTACCCCAAATTTAATGCAAGCGAAGCCGCGGGCAAAAGCTAATCTTCTATAATACTTAATTTTTCTTCTAATTTATAGATCTCATAAAAGATTTGCTTATATAATTTGTCAGTAATGGAAAATTAATACTCCGTTCGCCGCGAGATGACTCCGGGCCACCGTAGACAAAAAAGGAAAGGGTCTGTGAGAAGAAATAATTACCGCGATCTTGGAACACAAAGGGCAAAAGAAGGAACGTGGATGGGTTTTAGTCACTCCCGTCCGCTCCACACAGAGCGGGAGAAGTTATTTGATGGTTTCCCATCCAAAAAAGGGCGTTACTAAGAGACAACAGCGAAATCTAATTAACTGTATCTAATAACTAGATAATAAAACAGCTTATATTTATTACAAAGCGTTCGCTATTAAGACTAGAAATACATTAACATTCATTTTTCATTTCTAAGTACCTATTTTTAATGACGTCATTTATATTCTCGTCCACGTAACTTCTTCCATAGCGAAGTTGTACAACTTCAGCTACAATAATAGAATAAGACTATTCTATTTTCATATCAGATCTCTTTATTGTGTAGGGCTTCTTCATAATAGACTGGTCCGTTGGTATTGTGGTCGCGAGGCTACTGAACACTTGTCCTGGGTTTGATTCGCTCGTCGGGTTATTGGGTTCTCCACTAATGATTTCACAGTAGTTTGGAAGTCATGACCCCTCATACCTTGGAAAGTATGGGAAGCCGTTGGCCCTGCGCCTGATCTCTCTTCGATCGTGTCGGTTTGCCGTCCCATCGGACTATGAGAGTGGGGGAACAGAAAGTGGTGGCCGATGGTTAATATCCGCTCAAATTGGTCACCGTGGCCAAAGACGGACAAGGGGACTATGTTATACCAGTAAGTACTATTGCTATTTCTAGTAGAAATAGAATATTTACGATAAATTGGGAAGTTGGCTATTATAGAAAGCATTTCTTACCGAAGAACTCTCGGGAAAATTCAATTTGGGTCTGGAAGTTTGTGTATGTGAGTTTAAATGTTTGTAAACGCACCCACGATACAGGAGAATAGTGTGAATAGTGTGGGGCAAAGCTAATCCGTGATATTTAGTAAACCTAATTTGACACAAATGAGAGTTGCCCTGTTACAACGTAATGCGATTTCCTACTTTTATTGTTAGTGTATTTTGGCGAGATTCATAATTAATGTCAAATCGGGCCTATTAAATCTCTAAGAATAAAAGTAAATAGGGAAGTTACTAAGTAAGATTCAGTACAAATTACAAGAATAACAGTGTATAACTTATAAATTGGGTGACACAATGGGCGGTTTTATCGCTAAAAGTGATCTTTTAAGAAAACCTTTAGATGGATTTAAAGGAGGAGAGACATACCTACATCGGTTTAGTTTTGCCATCCTGAAATCCCGGGATAATAAAAAGTCTTGACAAGCCTCTTCTATAATTTGTTAGATAAATATAAACTTTAGGTAAATATACATCCGATTATCTGAGCTCTAGTTATGACATCATCATCAGAAACACGGCACCATACAAATGAACAGCCGAGTTATTCGACTACGATGATGGAGCACTTACTTAGACGAGATTGATGAGAATGCGGCCATCGAAATGAGAAGACGTTAATTGCAATTAATCGCGATGGATAAATGAGGTTGTTTTATAATTCAACTAGATGCGCTTCGGGGTTTTACCTGACCTGTGTATAAGATAGCATACGTGTTAATCGTTTTAAACTAAGTGCCAAATTTCAATCAAATTATTATTTATTACTAATACTAGCTATTGCCCGCGGCTTCGCTCGCATTAAATTTGGGGTAACACAGGTGCCCCTTGCGCCTTATTGATTTGTAGTAGCAACGCTAAGTTTTCCCTCTTTCTCCCTCATATCTCAATCTTAAAAAAAAAAAAATAGCGTATGTCCGTCTCCATAGGAAACGACCAACCCGAACCGTGCACCTTCTCTCGTCGTATTTATTATAAGTGCCCATGTAGGCCTATGTGAAATAAAAATATTTTGTTTTTTTTTTATTTCCGCGCACAACATGGCGTTGAGGCCAAATGAAAGCCATTTCTTTTTTTAATCATCTTTCTTGTCCAACTGCTGGTTAAGGCTCGCAGTGAACCCATGAGGTGGATTACAACCCTCTTCCCCAGACAATGTTGATGAGGCCCCAGTCAAGGGCACGCCACAATAGTGGCATTAATTCCCCTCTTTGAGGAGTGGCTGGAGAGGCGTCATGGCGTCCTCACCTACCGCCTGACGCAGGTCCTCACCGGACACGAAAGTTTCGGGAGGTTCCTGCACATAATCGGGCGGGAGGAAAGGCCCGGGTGTCACCAGGGGACGTTATTTGATGATTTCCCACTCCAAAAAAAAGACCCCAGCCAGAAAGTTACCGGCTAATCTTGCTTCTCGATGTTTCGAACTAATTGGACTAAGTAATAAAACAAACTGAAGAAGGACAAACAGTAATTGGTATATTTCGTCTTGAAATTGAAACAGTCCCCAGAATAATTGGGAAGTTCTAAAAGGGGCTTGTAAATCCCAGCTAAGATATTTCCTTATAATTATTACATACCTACTAGCTTCCGCCCGCGACTTCGTCCGCGTGGCACACTCTGGGCTGACGCTAACTTTAACCCGCCTGATGATCAAAAACAAGTATCTGTCTTTCCCCTTTTCTTTCCTTTTTTAACCTTTTTCTTGCTTTTTTTTAGCCTATGTCCATGTCCAGGGTACCAACTATCTCTGTCCCAAAATTCATCAAAATCGGTTTGGCCATTAAGGCGTGAAGACGTAACTAACAAAATCACTTTCGTTTTTATAATAATACTAGCTGGCACCCGCGACTTCGCCCGCGTCATATCGAAAAAAAGTATCCTATGTGTTATTCCAGACCATAATCTACCTCTATTCCAAATTTCATCAGGATCCGTTCAGTCGTTTTGACGTGAAAGAGTAACAAACATCCATACATCCATCCTTACAAACATTCGCATTTATAATATTAGTAGGATTAGTAAGGATTTAATAAAGAAAAATTTTATAATTTAAAAATATAAAAAGAAGTAGAATAATGGTTCTACTACATCATCTGGAAGCTTATTTCCAAATTCAGATGCTTGCTTTGCAGTTGAATAAACCGAAATACCACCAAGTTCTGGATTGGGTTCGAACCCGCGTCACTCGGGGCCGTTACATCTATGCAACGATTACTCTATAAAACTTTAGAAGGTTTGATCCCTATAATATTAGGGTTGTTAAGATTGCTCTATAAAACTGTAATGGAGTCTACACACCAAACCCGCCGACACAGCCCCGGCGGCTTGATGTCGGCGACCCAAAACCGCCACCCCGCCAACATGTGTCATGGGGCTGTGTCGGTGAGTTAGTCGGCGGCAAGAAATCAGTACAACTTTTTTAGTTAGTGATTGCAGTGTGTACGAACGTGACGTGTTGTTTTTCTCGAATATTGCAGCCTACAATAAACATGGATACTGATGCTGATCTAATAATAGCAGCATGTGGAATAATTTTAGCTGGGTCCCTGAAGAGAAAACGAAAAACACAAGCACGTCACTATCGCTGGAGTGTCGGCGGGCAACTGAGCGTGCGCGTACGCAAGTCGGCGGCATGGCCGGCGACTTGCACGCGCTAGTACGAGTCGCCGACATGAGTCTTAAAGCAAAGTCGCCGACACCAAGCCGCCGGGCTGTGTCGGCGGGTCGGCGGGTTTGGTGTGTAGACTACTTAAGAAGGCTTTCTCTACAATATTAGGGTTGTAATCACAAGACTCAAGAAATACTATAAATTACTATAGATTCGTCTCCTAATTAAATGGTTGTAGTTTTTCTTCATGTATCTTTGTATTTTTAACTTTTTTTATGTATGTATATATAAGTATTTATCATTATATTTTTTTTTACTGTAAATATTATTATTTTTTCGGTTTCAATCTTTTTGCACCCTGCACCTGCTATGTTTTCTCTCTGCATCACCCTAAAGTAGACAGGTGAAAATGCCCAAGGCATTAAGTCCGCCTTTGTACAATGTTTGATACAAGTGCATAAAGTTTAATAAATTAAATAAATATAGTCAAGACATCGGACTTCCACAGTCGGCTTTACAAATTGTACACCAGATGCGCAAATTGTCCAATCAGAAGTGTCGTAGCCAACCGCAAAATTACACTGCGCTAGTGTCGCAGTTAAAGAAATTAGTTGTTTGTAAACCTTGGGATGTTATAGCTTTAGTTTTGCTCTAGTGTTGGAATAAGGGCCTTAATTACATATGAGTTTTGTTTTTATGTTTTTGTAGGATTAAAAAGTTATGCTGCCTACATTTTGTAGCTGCAGTAGAGTATGGTGTGACTTTTTACTGAATAAGCTACTAAAATAAGAAAAGTGTCCAGTGCTTTTGTCTATTCTATTAAAAACTAACAAAACAAATACTTATAAAGGTAAATATAATAAATAAAAAAACAATAACTTATTATATTATACATATTTGGATAATTTTGTAACTTTTTTTTCTTATTGACTTAAAAAAAAAATACTAGCCCACCGGTATCGGGAACAGGGTCAAACTTCAGGGCTGTCTAAGAGTACCGCTTTCTGTATCAAGCCCTTGATCCAGCTGCCTAACGAGAGCCTCCTCAGGTGTTGTTCGAGGCTCTTGGCATCATCAAATAACTTCCCCGTTCTAGGAGAAGCAGAGGGCAGTCTCAGACTTCAACTAACCCACCCATGTTCCTTCTTTTGCCCTTTATGTTTCGAGGCCGTGGTATCTCTTTCGATCAACCTGCAACCCCGGAAACTCAACCCTAAGGAGACGAAACAGGGTGGCAAAGTTTGTATGGCAGAACGCATTTGTTGAAATAATACAAACTAGTAACAATACATCGGCCCTTACTCATAATACGAAGGAAGTCTTGACGGCTCTGGGTACCGGCAAAATGTAGGTATACCTATACTCCTCTGTCTTACCCTAAACTATACAGACATAAGTACATGTCAGCTATTGATTCTCTACCCAGACAGTGCCAGTTCCGTTAACAATCCGTACCTATACCCACATACAGAGCAAGTCTTTGGTTAACTTTAGAATATTGGTATCGACCGATTATTCCGTTACTAGGTAACTGACGGCAGTCTCTCTGTTCTAAAAAAAATCGTTTGCAGTGGCCCCCGCATGTTTAACGAAACGAGACCTAATGTTATCATCTGAACGACTGCTAATCTGTTCTCCATTATCCAGTTAATACCTGGGTTATACGATACGAAAGTTTTCGCACACTACGTTTATTTTCTTCAAATTTCCTTTCACAGGCCCGCCCGGTACCTTTGTGTTCTTCTGTCTTAAAGTGAGGACCAGTCAAGTATTTTGTGTGCGCATAAATAAATAAATAAACGTAACCGACACAGAGCAATCCTTACTAATATTTTAAAAGCGAAAATGAGTTTGTTTGTTTGTTACGTCTTCACGCCTAAATGGCCCAACGGATTTTGATGAATTTGTGGTAAAGGTACAGAGATAGTTGGGACCCTAGAGACGGACATAGGCAAAACAAATGAGAAAAAGGGAGAGATTTTTTTTTGTTTTCGATCATCACGCGGGTTAAAGTTAGCGTTGGCCCAAAGTAACTATGCCACGCGGACGAAGTCCCGAGCGGTAGCTAGTGATTGATAAATCCAATCAGCTTGTGCCGAATGGCAAATCCCATTACAATCATGTGTGAGCGAGCTCAGTATAATTCGAGCTGTTTCCCGAACATAATTTCAATCCTATCCTATACGGGTATGTCGGCCCATGTTGACTCGAACAAGTCTGTAGATCAAATCAAATCATTTATTTCAATTGGACCATTACAGGCACTTGAATGTCAAAAAACAAAACGAAGTCACAAGGTAAAATAACTTGTGAAAGTACTGTAGTTGCCCATTCCAAAGCGTTGATCTCTATGGAAAAGAATGGGCAAGAAACTCCATAGACAATCTTTTAAATTGTAATATTTTTACAAAATCGTATTTACTGAATGATGTAAATACGATTTTGAGAAGAATGGGCAAGAAACTCCATGGACACTCTTTTAAATTATAATATTTTTACAAAATCGTATTTAGGTACATCATTCATGTTGAGATTATACAAATATGTGAGAACGATGTAGAATGACGTGCACAGTAAGAGCGTCTAGAGTAAATGAAAAGCAAAATTTAATTTTAAATCTAAATAAGTTAAAAATGAACCGTGGTAACTAAAAAGAGCAAGTCTAAGATCCTAGTCTACTTTGGCAATATTCGAATTGAAGTCAGTCTACCTAATATCTACGGTGACACGCTATATTGTATAGTGAAACATTATGCGAAATTGGCCTTCCACTTTAGTAGTCTGAAGTTGCTATCCTACTAATATTATAAATGCGAATGTTTTTGAGGATGGATGGATGGATATATGTGAGGTTGTTTGTTACTCTTTCACGTCAAAACAGCTGAACGGAGCTTGATGACATTTGGCACAGAGGTAGATTATAGTCTGCAATAACACATAGGATACATTTTTTTTTTACAAACGTTGCCCCACACTAGGAATTTCTCCTATATCGTGGGTACAAACATTTAAACTCACATACACAAACAGTCAGACCCGAAACAACTACCTGTAGGTCATACAAATATTTGTTCCGTGCTGGAATCGAACCCGCGACACGCAGCGCAGCAGTCGATCGCTCAGCCACTGCGCCAACCGTGCCTCTATTACTCGTGATCTCAGATATCCATCCATCGCTTTTAGGGTTCCGCACCTCAAATGAAAAAAACGGAACCAATACTGGATTACTTTTATGTCCGTTTGTCTGCCTGTATGTCTCTCAAGACCTTTTATCTCGGGAACGCATAAAGATAACGAGTTGAAATTGACACCATATACTCAAGTCTGTAGTCCCTTAGTGCTTTTCACCCGAAAATCAATGTTATAAAATCGGTGAAATCCACCTTACTGTGATTTTGATAACTTACAGCGTTTTGAAATGCTGACATGTTTCGTTTTATATACGCAGTAAGTCGCTTTGGTATGTTGCAAATTCTAAACGTTTCTCGTTGAGTGACAACTATTACGCTGCTTGTCCTTGGCAACTTCATTTTTGAGAACGGAATTCGAAATTTGAAAGGTGAAAACAGTTTTCAGATGTTTTACTTCAACCCGTGCCACCATGCTCTCATTGATTCTGGTGAAGCCATTCAAGCCCCTCGATGTGATTGTGAAGACCCTCAAGGTCGTACTGAGCTCTCAATGGTGCTGGTGGAGCCAATAAAGCGCGAGGTGTGTCAGATCAAGTCTTGATCTCGATTTTATTAAATTGGTACGTACGTAAAGTCTACGCAGTCAAAAAATATGGCCGTTTTTGCTGCGAATCGCATTAGTCTTTCTCTACTTTTAGCCATCCATATTCATCCTCAAAACTACATACAAACTTGTAATATTTCTCATGTATTTTCTGGGTGAAAAAAGGCCTTATTACCCTTGCCTTGGCACATGATTACTGTACTGGTATTTAAAGATATCTTTCCTCCATGCAAACCGCTTTTGTTGGTATGTTCAATTGCTTTTATCGGCACACGTCAACGATTTCGAGCCAAAATAATTGCGAAATGCAACATTCATATTCACAATGATAACGCTACTATTGTGCTCGAGTCATTCAACGGTACAAAGCCGGCCAAGAGCGAGTCAGACTTGAGAACTGAGGGTTCCGTAAATACAGAAGTAACTACAGTACTTTCACAAGTTATTATTTCACTAGCTGTTCCAAGCGGTTTCACCCACGCTGCTCAGCACCTGTTGGTCGTAGCGTGATGTTATATAGCCTATAGCCTTCCCCAAGAAATGGACTATCCAACACTAAAAGAATTTTTCAATTCGAACCAGTACTTCCTGAGATTAGCGCGTTCAAACAAACAAACAAACAAAGTCTTCAGCTTTATAATATTAGTATAGATGTGACTGGGACTGTAGGAGCATTTGTTTTTGCTTTTTTTGAACATTTAAAATGCTTGTAATGGTCTAATTGAAATAAATGTTTTGTGTTTGCGTTGAGTTTGAGTTCGTACAAACTTGCGACATAAACAGCCATATCTTTTGACTGTGTAAACTTAGAGGTTTAAGTTTTTCATAGCACAAAGAGACCATAGAGTTGAGTATATGGTTTTAATTTCAACTCGATACCTTTACGCGTTACCGAGATAAAGCGTCTTGACAGACAGGCAAACGGACACAAAGTAATAAAATAAGGGTTTTCTCCTTCCTCGCAGAAGGAGGTGACCGCTTCCCATTCCCTCTCACTTCGGACCATGGACTGAATCAATGTCGGACGCAAGAGGGCGTTTAATTTATTCACCAAAATTGTTTAATTCATTTATGACGACAGAAAATCTCAACTTGCCCTACTATCTCGTAAGAAATAAATTAATCGTTTTGAAGACCGAGTGAAACATACTATTTCATATCGGCATAAGAAAATCGATCAATGTGTAATTGCTATTGACTTGCCTTCGAGAATAGACATGTATTAATAGTACACTTACTTTTATCTTTCTTTTAGAAAACTTATTGAAAAACTGGCCAAGTGTGAGTCGGACTCGCGCTCGAAGGGTGTCGTACTACATGTATAAAAAATCATGTTTGTTGTATAACGGCGCAAATATCACAATTTGGTTGGTAATTATGTTTTTGAGCCGTTTGGGGTTGAAACACTAGGGCCATGGGGTCCGAGTGCCCATGTAGTATTTCGAGAAATCGCCAAGCGGTTGGTCGATTCTTCTCGTGACCAGAGGGCTGGCCTGTTTTTTGCACAAAAAATAAGCATTGCCATCCAACGCGGTAATGCTGCCAGCCTTCTGGGCACTTTACCTGTTGACGGCGATACGGACGAATTTTTTGACGCCCTGTAATTTTCTATTTTTTACTTGTATATTTTTTTTTATTATTAGTTTGTGTATATTTATAGGTTGTATATATTTAGTAATTAATTTAATTATAACATGATAAATAAATGTTTGTTGTATGTAAGGTATAAAAGGTGTACGGTATGTTGTTGTTTTGTTAGAGTGGCAGCAAAAATCATGTGTGAAAATTTCAACTGTCTATCACGGTTCATGATATATAACCTGGTGACAGACGAACAGACGGACGGACGTACAGATAGCGGAGTTTTAGTAATAAGAGTCTTACAGATCTTAAAATAAAATAGTCACAGTACTTCATGTTTCGCCTACTAAATACAGCATGCTTTTTATGTGCCATGTTTCTTACTGATTGTTAGTGTTGGACCTTCTATCAAATGCCTTGTATATATTAGACACAATATTTGACATTTCCCTTTAAAAGCAGAATACTAAGTTACATAAACCCGCACTTGTGTGGTTAAGCCGAGCCATTATTGTGATTTATTGGCCTCTGACAGTGGGCCGTCCTTGAAGACAGAACGGTAACTCAGTTCAGTGAAACTTTATGCGCAGTATTATGTAAGGGATGCGATTTGGAAATGTTTAAGGGTTTAAGACACCATTTCTATTGAAGGATACAAGAAATATAAGTTCATCTTAAAACTGAATAAAGAATTACTTATGAAGAATGTACGTACTCAAAAATAAATCCTACTCTCCTACTAACCCCACTATAAATCCTACTTTATATTATAAATGCGAATGTTTTTGAGGATGGATAAATGGATGTATGGATGTTTGTTACTCTTTTAAGTTAAAACGGCTGAACGGATCTTGACCAAATGAGGTGACACTTAATTTTGTGGGTAGTATATTAGGCATTGTCCTTTAACGTTTCTATACAGTAGTATAGCTTCCCTGTTCAGAAAGTTCTCTAACACGGGAACTATTTCCATTATCACTGACATATATACTATAGACATTTTGCGGGTTTCCTCCTGTTAAGAGACAAAAGGCGTAAATGTAATTAAGAAACATAACTTTTGCTTTTTACGGCGCTGTTGTCGTCTGGGGACTCTGAAACTCTGAATAGAGGAAAGTAGGTTATTTAGTTCTGTGCGAATGGTCAAACACTGATGTCCCTTCGTTAGTTAGTACTTGATTTTAAGAGTTTATGTACTAAGAATGTTTACATAGTATAATTTTACTTTTCTCGGAAGATTTCATTTAGAAACGAGTGTAGGAGTTGGAGAGTACATACAAAAGAGATTTCTTATTATCCTTAGATACTTATTTTATAAAAGCGAAAGTGAGTTTGTTTGTTACGTCTTCACGCCTAAATGGCTGAACAGATTTTAATGAATTTTGGTACAGAGATAGTTGGGACCCTATTTTTTTAAATAAAGTGAGAATCGGGGGATGAAGAGCGGAGAAAAAGGGAGAGAAAGATTTTGTTTTTTTATTATCACGCAGAGTAAAGTTAGCGTTAGCTCAAAGTAACTATGCCACGCGGACGAAGTCGCGGGCGGAAGCTAGTAAATAAATAAAAACAAAACCCTTATTTTAGAAACACATGCGTCTTGTTTCAGGCGTCCCAGAGGGAAACGTCAAACTTTCAGCACTTGTAGGCTTTCCACCGTGTAGCCCAGCGGGAGGAGGGAAGGTACGTGTCGCGAGGTTCCTCCTGGGAGGGATAGAGTTATAGTTCCGGGGAATATTGTGATGGAACGTAATTAATTGAGGACATCTGATGTTTATTCTTGAAGAACTAGTATTATAACTGCTAAAATTCTTACTCTAAAACTATTTCCTTTACATGATATTAACCACTCTGCACGACAGAATTTTGACACAAGACACATCAGCTGAATCGGTAGGGTGACGTGAATTGTCATGAAATGTATGACTTAAATGTTCGACCTCTTTCGGGGCCAGTACCGAGCCAGCAGAGGTTTGAATGACGAGCCCCTGA
Source organism: Ochropleura leucogaster (assembly GCA_958449745.1). Lineage (NCBI taxonomy): Eukaryota > Metazoa > Arthropoda > Insecta > Lepidoptera > Noctuidae > Ochropleura > Ochropleura leucogaster. The sequence goes on from OY288225.1 coordinate 2,872,383, forward strand.
AGGGGTCCGTACCGAACTATACGGTTATATGTCCAGCCATTTTTTGTTTTGTTTGGGAATTTATCATATAACTTCCCCCGTTCTGAGCGGAGGGGAAGGGACTATCAAACTTTTACTGAATACAACCCATCCATGTTTCTTCTTTTGCCCTTTCTGAACAACCCACAAGTCTGACACTGGGATCCCGCTCAACCCAGAGAGGGGTAAGTAATTTGATGATTTCCAATCCCTATAAAAAAAAGGTTTGGTCTAGAAGAACAAGAAAAAAAATATCGCAAGACCATAGAGAATAAGTGCCTTTCGTAAAGAAGTAAGAAGGTTATACATTTCAAGCAATAAAACCTCTACGATCCATCTAATAAATAAAGAATGAAGTAAAAATAATTCCGCCTAACGACAGCTAGACCGTGGTTGCAATAAATTTCTTTCAGCGACACACACGACCTTAAGCGGGTAACTGGAACACAGTTTTTCATTCCTAATTCAACACGTTAACAAGTTTCTCCGTAGCAGCAGAAAATAGCTCAGAAGGCTAGCACGCTAATTGCGTAACACATTTTCCAGCAAATTCTGAACGATTTTAAAGAAATTCGTAATACATTGCTTCATTTGTTAAAAAAAATTGTCGGCTCGACAATGTATACAGCGTAATGAATGTTGTCAAAATAAATAGCACTGGCCATGTGAGTGTTCTCAACTCAATTACTGAGGTACAGATCACTTCATGTAAATACTTAAAGGCCCCAATATAGTTTAAAAAGCCAGTATTTTGATGTTGGCAGCATTCAATTTAGCGAAAACAGATATACGCGCACAAAAACTCTATTCAAAACAAAATAATGCTCTAAAACGTATGACTCAACGTATCTAACTTACACAACCCACTTAGTACTGGGTAAAACAGGACCCCTAGGTAGGACTGGGTTGTTAGACTGCTCTGCTTAGACTGAGAAGTCAAGCGTGCTCCGCCCTAAGCCGTATCATCTCTCCACATCAGGGTTATTGCAGCCAAACGCAAGCCTACTTAATAAAAAAAAACTTGATAGGCGTCAAGGGAAACCCGGGTGGAACGAAGTTATTATTTATTATGTACAAAAAACCTGTATATACTCAACAAAAATAATCGTCGCGACACTACACTATTCAATGCAAAATAGAAAGACGAAACGAAAATAACTGGCTTGCTTTCTATGAGAGAGAGAGAGACAGACAGAGAAACACGCGCACGCCAAACGGCTTACAACTATAGCAAAAAGTGTCGTTACAAGTTTTAGTCTTAAGCAAAAAGTGTCGTTACAAGTTTTGGTCGCAACGTGGGATAAGGAACGTTCCAAAAACAAACGTGCATTTTTGCTCGTCGTTCAGCATCAACCTTCTGCACCAGACTTTGCTACAAGGCACTATTAATATTTTAAACTATGGCTAACGGATCGATAGCAGTTACTTACTTAGTTATAAGTGGAAGGGCGTTAAACTCGGTTTATAATTAAACGTCTAGTTTTCCACATGAGTCACGGCGCTAGAAGTTAATTTACATAGGGTTACTTTTTGCTTGTAGCTTTTAATCAGACAGTTACTAAGGAGGAACAAAAAATCCTTTAGAAAAGGTTTGTCCTAAAAATCAAGGATTAAGATTACCTTTCACTAATATTTTGATCCGTTTGATTGAGTCAATTCATTCGCACTAAGTAGCGTCTAATCGAATACGATTGAATACATCAATCTGAAGGGCTACTATGACATCTTATAGCAATTCTTATTCCACTGAGTGAAAGAGAATCTCTTTCACTCAGTGGAATACATAGTGGAAGACAGAGCTATACAGGGTGTCTAGCACCATCTGATGGTGCTAGACACCCTGTATAGCTCTGTCTCTTTCCCTCAGCGGAATAAGAATTGCTTTAAGAGGTCATAGTAGGGAAGCTGTGTTTTGAACCGAACTCTTTACTACTCTTTACATCCTTACTAATATTATAAAAGCGAAAGTGAGTTTGTTTGTTTGTTACCTCTTCACGCTTTAATGGCTTAACCGATTTCGATGAATTTTGGTACAGAGATAGTTGGGAACCAGGAGACGGACATGGCTAATATTTTTTTTAAAAAAGTGGGATGTGAGGGAGAAAGAGGGAAGAAAAGGGAAAACTTAGCGTTGCTATTACAAATCAATAAGGCGCAAGGGGAACTGTGTTACCCCGAATTTAACGCGAGCGAAGCCGCGGGCAAAAGTTAGTTAAAGTATAATTTTCCTAAGTAGGTTGGTACACCATACCAATAACATTCACCATCTGCCTAGCTCTTTCCCAACTATGTTGGAGTCGGCTTCCAGTCTAACCAGATGCAGCTAAATACCAGCATTTTACATAGAGGGACTGTCTATCTGATATCCACAACCCAGTTAGTACTGGATAATACGATACTCCTTCCAATAACATTCCTACAGAAAACATTTCACGTAGGTACTATCGAATGACACAATGGCCGATCTTTATGTCAAAAGCGATCTTTTTAAGACAACTTTTGGATGGATTACAGAAAAATGGATGATGGTGATAGTTTTTTTAGACAGTGAACGTGAGGCATCCTCATTCCAGTTACCCGAGTCTTAAATAAAGAAAGAAAAATATGTATTAGTCGCAATCACGACTAGCAAAAAACCGCCAAAAGCAAGTCTAACTGGCCCACTGAGGGTTCCGTACAAACTTGCGTCATAAACGGCCATATCTTTTGACTAGGCAAAATTTAGTTTGGTTTCACAAAGAGACCACAGAGTTGAGTATATGGTTTTAATTTCAACTTAATACCTTTACGTGTTCCTAAAATAAAGGGTCTTGACAGACAGAAAAACAAACGGACAACAAAGTTTTTTTTTTTTTTTATTAGTGTTAGGTTCGCGTTTGACCACTATCTCACCTGATGGTAAGTGATGATGTGGTCGACGATGAAGCACGCTTACCTAGAAATAACCTATTCACTCTTGACTTGAAGACCCCCAGGTTATAGCTGTCAGGAAATACAGACTCCGGCAGGGAATTCCACTCCTTAGCAGTACGCACAATGAAAGTATTCCCAAACCGTTTAGTGCGTGTGGGTGGGATGTCTACCATATAACGGTGGCTCATCGCCGTACGTCTTGTAGTCCTGTGATGGAACGGGCTTGGCGGAATTAGGCTGTGCAATTCCATCGCACACTCTCCGAAATGTAACCGATAGAAAACCGAAAGGCAAAGTGATCCAATATGGGTTGTGTGTTTTCCTTTTCAGGTACGGAAATCTAAAATTGAATGAATAATAAATTGAACACAAAAATCATCACGAATACTTATTTATAAATAAAAACCGAACAAAAAATAAAAAAAAAAGATTCTCCCACGAGATACTCATTTCATTAGAAGTTTCTAAATCAGTACTAATACAGGATCTAATCTTTACAATCTTGTTTTTGCACAAAAACTACAAGGAAGAAATCTCAAAGAAAACATTGAGCGATAATCTCTACCTTCTCTGAAGCATCCCAAAAAATACGTGCCGTTAATTTTACTTTTCATTTCCTGAAGCTCTGTAGAAATAATCTTAATCTCTTATTTTTATAAAGTCTCGTGTCACAGTTTCAGTTGCTATAGGTACTCTTTTTTTTTGGGTGGAAAATCATCTAATGACATCCCCCGCTCTGGGCGGAGCGGGGGGCATGTCAGACTTGTACTGACTAAAACCCACCCATGTTCCTTCTATTGCCCTTTACGTTCTGGGGCCGCGGTATCTCTTTCAAACAACCCGCAACCCCGGTAGACTGAGTCTCTGGCAAGCCCCTCTGCTTTGCTGACATCTCTTTCAGGCGCGCGTGAAACACGAACGCGTCGTCGACACGGCCTGTCGTCAATTTGCTATACTCCTTAGAAACAGATAGACCGATTATTATGACATTTTATCTGTATACTAGTTTGTTTCCACCCGCGACTTCGTCCGCGTGTCATAGTTACTTTGGGCTAACACTAACTTTAACCCGCGTGATGATCGAAAAAAATATCTTTCTCTCCCCTTTTCTTCCCTCTGTCTCTCTCTCTCATTTTTTTAGCCTATGTCCGTCTCCAGGGTCACAACTATCTCTGTACCAAAATTTATCAAAATCGGTTTGGCCATTAAGGCGTGAAGACGTACCTAACAAACATAACAACAAACTAACTTTTTTAGTAAAGATAAGGATTCGGTAGGTCTGTGAATCGGTCATAATCTAGTTTTCATAACCCTAAATGATAAGGGTGAACTGTAGGCCTAGCCAAGTTACAAACGCTTCGTGTCGAATCTCTTTCTAAAATTGTCAACGCTTCGGCGTTAGCGATCTTAGAAAACGCTAAGTTGGTAGCCAACTTAACACGACTAAGTAGATCGCTTGTTCTACAATGACCTTTGAAAAAACGCAAACTTTAGTCTATGGTGAGCGTTCCTACACACGTCAAACTAACGTCAAAGTCACAGTTGTTTACTTATTGCGCGGGTTAAAGTTTTGTTTTAATTTTAAAGAAAGGTGAATTAAGTATTAAGTGATAAAAAGGAAACTAAATAAGGTACGTTCTTTTTTAATATGGGCTTTTATAATAAACCGAAACGGAATATTTTATACATAACAGCGACTCGAAATGTTGTGTGTTCCTGAATTTGAATGCAATTACCATTTTAACGATGTTATTATATTATTAAAGGATGGCATCAGCTAGATCTCGAGCTAGCCCCGAACAGTTCGCAGCTTTGTTAGAGTTCATGGAAAGGTACGTAAATATCTTCCTTTCTTATTTGAAAATCTATCATTGTCCACTTGCAAGTTTGAAACATAAACAATGACGTGATCGCGACATGACTACGACTTACGAAACAAACAAAAGAATTGTGTTTGACCCTTTTAGTACTTAATCAATAGACCCTTTGTTTGTCTGAAATAGTTTTATCTTATATTCTAGCCATGGCGATATAGCAAGACCCCAGCCAGGATCTCAAGGTAGAATACGAGGTGACCGACTGTGGCAGGAACTGGGAGAATTATTAAACTCCATTGGTGGAGGAGTTGTAAAGCCAATGGACAAATGGAAAAAAGTAAGATCCCACCTGTATTTCTCACTTAAACCAATCAAAATGTTATTTTATGGTGTTGGGTTTCCCATCATTTATTATTCTAAAAGATGAAGGACATACAGTTTACTTTATAGAATAGAAATTGATTGATGAAAACATGCATGCCAATAATTAACATACAAACATGTTCAGGTGTGGGCGGACTGGAAAACTAAAACAAAGAAAAAAGGGGCTGCAATACGTAATGAGGCTTCTGGTACTGGTGGTGGTCCAAGCAGCAGACTAACTCTCACTGCTTTTGAAGAGAGAGTTTTAAACATTATGGGTTGGAATGCTGTCCTTGGTCAAGCTGGAATTGAGGAGAGAGGGTTTGATGTTGGTTTATTTTCTTTTTTGTAGGCTTTGCTTAACACTATATTTTCTTTTATGAAGAAATGTATTTTTTTTAATTTTTCAGGCCCCACCATCAGAGAGAAACTCTCCACCACCACAGACTAGAGATTCTACACAAGCTGTTGGTCTGTCCCAAATTTCTGCTTCTTTGGACTTTGTTCCTTTATATTCTATACAAGGTACGTTTTATGTTTAAGACACAATTTTTTGGCAAAAAATAATTCAGGTAAAATTTAATATTGACTTATAATTATTTATCCTCAGCAACAACAACATCTACTGCCCCTCCTTCACTGCCACCTCTCTCTGAAGAGTCTCCGCGCCATCCTCCATCACTGGTACTAACGCCACAGCCCGGCACTGCATCTGCGCCGATGACAGTGACGTCGCCAACCGCGTCCACGTCACGGGGGGTTCCGCAGCGGCGACGGCATCGGCCAAGCCCATCACCCGCGGCTTCTACCACATCCACGCCGCGGCGCCGCGGGCTTTTTCGCGCCCGCACACGTCGTGTACAAACCCCTTTCGAACGAGCCACGAGTGAGTTCGTGGCTGTCGAAAATCGTCGTTTACAATTAGAGGCAGACCGGGAAAAAAATTATCACGAGAGGGAGGTGGAAAGATTGCGATTAGAATCAAGAAGAATTGAAATACAAGAAAACCAAAATATAATTTTAAGTCGTTTGGCTGGTGCTGTAGGTAGACAATTTGATAGAAATATTACCACAGTTGAGACTATCATCACTACCTTCGACAGATATTATTCCCTAAAATGTCTAATGTAGTGATAGTGGTCTCAACTATGGGCTATGAACATTTCAAATTGCCTACAATATCAGAGCAAAAGTTTATTGTATTTCAATTCTTTGGTGATGATTCTAATCGCATGAAGTACTGTTCAGCTGCATCCAGTTAGACTAGTAAGAAGCCGACCACAACATAATTGGGAAAGGCTAAGCAGATGATGATGTTGATGTTTACTATTCCAATCCAGTTTACTTGTCTGAAGCCCTACCATGATCTAATTAAAAACGATTCAAAAGTAAGACATTTCAGTTTAGGTTCCTAAACTGCATTGTTTAAATTCATACCATGACATGCAATTTTCATATCGGCAACTGAATCGCTTGAAGTGAATGAAAGACCGATGTTTCGGGCTGATCCACTTTTGAAACGCTTTTGGTGAAAAAGAGATAACGCTATTAATATCTAATAGGTGCGTTTCGCTCACACTTTAGTGTCAGACATGTTCAGAAACATGTATTTTTGTTTAAAATACAGTTTTTTATTATTTTATTTTATTAAATTTAAGTAAAAAAGGTAATTAACAGGTGTATTTAAATAAATTTACAGTAATTCTGTAACTATTGTAAAAATAATTCTTAGCTTGTATTTATTTGGCTTTTTGTTATTTATTGTACGATTTTTTTTCGACCGCCATTTTGTTGTGTTTCGAACGCATGAGTATGTGAAGTTGTCATTGTCGCTGTCAGTTTTGTGGTGGGAAACTTAAAAAGAAAATCAAGATATTAAAGGAAAGTAGTACCAATATTATTTTTATTAACTTTTAGTTTGATATTTTATTACCAATACACGTGTTATTGGCAAAATTGTGGTATCTCTTGTCCACGAAAGCCATTAATGAAGAGTTGAAGTTGAAGATATTAAAGTTAAAAAGCTTAATTTTTTAACAAGGAATGTCGTAAGTAATAAACATTGTATAATTTATCTAGGTGTTGAAACTAGATAATTCCTTTCATAAACCTTGTAAGTGAATTATGATCTGTCTGTGTGTGAATAAATGTGTGTATCAGGCTCCGAGAACCCACTTGAGTTTTGGTGACAAGAATTAGGAATTTCAAGTGCTGTTCTTTTTTGTGGCATTCTAGTCGAAGGAGAGTAACTTTAATCCAGCTCGAGGCCCTGTGGGAAATTTTAAATAAAAATAGGGCTCTCGCAACTGGCTACAATAAGTCGTGTCAGGCCAGAGAATACTCAAAAAGAATGTGGCAGATCGCGGCCGAAACATTGAACTCCCAGGGTGAAGGTGCAGAAAAGGATTGGAAGGGCTGGTGCAAGGTAACTAAATTTCATATTATGTATTACACAAGTGGAGCTCTGTCTGCGTGTCTGTTGCATTAACGCCGAAACGGCTGGACAGATTGTTGACTTATATTAGAGATTATTGTCCTGTGAGGGCAACATCCAGTTGATAATACATTTACTAAATTATGTACCTTATCTTTTCAGTACTGGAATGATTACAAATGCAAGATCAAAAGTAAAGTCGCCAGTGCACGTGCCTCCCTACACAGGACTGGAGGTGGGCCTTCTAGTGAAGGAAGACTGTCCGATCTCGAAAAAAAATATTTACAGATTTTGGGTGAGGATTTTGGGTCGGGTCTTCGTGGAATTAGAGTGGAACCATTCTATAATGTAAGTATGTGTGAAAAACTAAGAAAAAAAAATATTTTAAAATTCAAGTCATTTATTCAAATTAGGCTGATAATCAGCAGTTTTCGAACGTCAAATTTACAAAAGTAGTCCCCATAAACATCCGTCCTGAATAGAATACTGCATATCTGGCCTGTAAGTACACACAATACAGTACCTACCCGATAGACATTGTTTTACATCTTTCAATCGTTAACAGCAAACAGGAGATCGGACTGAGGCAGAGACTACTCCACAATTATCTGCTCAAAGTGAGGAGTCAGAGAGCATACTCGCTCATCATTCGGAGGTAGATAATCTTATAGTGGTTCCTGCTGAGCCGATAGTGACAGCGCCTGCACCGCTCAGGCCCGAACTAGCGACGACCCCGCCCCCGCCACCATCGGCACCACGTGCCTTATCTACTCCGCGCCGTACCCCGCGACGGCGGCAGCGGCAGCGCCGTGTTTTACCTTTGTCTGCAGATACAGCAAGGCGCCAATTGATTACTATATCTGAGGAGAGAGTTGAACTAGAGCGACAAAGAAACCGAATTTTAGAAAATTTAACTCTCGAACTTAGAGAAATAAAAACTATATTACTAACGAGGTAAAGATATAAGTTTTTCTTTTATAATACAGTGAAACTCCACTGCGTAATAGAATACTAATCTATTAACCTGCTAACTGTTGATAACATTCCCAAAAATGCTAAGCACAAACCTTAGTGTAGACACTTTAATTGATATTTAAATAAATAACTAAAACTTATAATAGTAATATGTATTCAAAATGAAACAATTAAATACATTATAATTATTTATTTTCAGGCTTCCCGCGCCGCCCACAGCCTATGAACAAGCCTAGCTCTTGTGGACATGCCTTGCTGTAATGTATGTTGGTTCCCATCAGCAACAGCAACATAGTTGTTTTGCATTTGCGCTTCTTGCTGAACCTCTGCATCTGTCAGTTCTGGCACTGGAAGTTGAGCCTGATTGCAAATGTTGTGTAAAATTACACAGGCATTTACAATAGAAGCCGCTATTTCTGGCTTATAATGCAAAACTCGATGCACTAACAGACAGCGAAAACGTGCTTTAAGAAGCCCAATTGTCCTCTCTATAATGTTCCTGGCCCTTATGTGCATTTCTGTATAATGCTTCTCAGGTGTGTCTGGTGCAGCATCTAATATTAGTGTCATCATATTTGGTCTTAGTGGATAACCAGAGTCACCTGTAAAGAAAATTTTTACTTGTTAATAAAGTTAACAATTATAAAAATTGAAGTAAACAAATTAAATATTAGAATAAATATAGTTATTTTCAAAAATATAGACCGTGCACAATTTTTATTAGTACATTTAAATTAATAACTAGCTTTTGCCTGCCGCTTTGCCCGCGTAAAATTCGGGATAAGACAGTTCCTCTTTCCTGATTTGCAGGTACCTACCACCTGTAGTTTTTGCCCTAGCGCCTTATTTATTGTAATAGCAATGCTAGGTTTTCCCTTTTCTTCCCTATTTCTCCCTCATTTTTCACACTTTAAAAAAATAGCCTATGTATACGTCTCCAGAGTCCCAACTATCTCTGTACCAAAATTCATCAAAATCGGTTTATCCATTGAGGCATGAAGAGGTAACAAAGAAATAAACTCACTTTTGCTTTTACTTTTTTACTAGCTTTTGTCCGCGGCTTCGCTCGCGTTAAATTCGGGGTAACAAAGTTCCCCTTGCGCCTTATTGATTACTAATAGCAACGCTAACTTTTCCCTTTTTTCCCTCTTTCTCCCTCACATCCCACTTTTTTAAATAAAAAATAGCCTATGTCCGTTTCCTGGTTTCCAACTATCTCTGTACCAAAATTCATCAGAATCGGTTTAGCCATTAAAGCGTGAAGAAGTAACAAACAAACTCACTGTCGCTTTTATGATATTATATATATAGTAAGGATAGTGAGGATTAGTAAGGATTATACATTACAATACAAGCGAATACAGGCTGCAATACAATAGAAATATCTTCTATCAATCCACACTATATTGGTTTGATGTAGACTGTAAACATGATCTTCTACTATTATTCCTATAATGTAAGTAATTTCTTACCAAGAAGCCAAGTTGGCTCATCAAGTGCCTCTAAATGAGCCTTTATTGGATGTTGATTCCAGATAAAAGAATCATGCGAAGCACCACCATAGCTGGCATCAACACTTGTGATGAACATATTAGCATCACATATCTAAAAAAAAGTTAAAGTTCAAAATTAATTTATGTACCTGAGTTTAAACTTGAACTTACACAGTCATAGTTATGTCACTTATTTAAAAGTAATATTATGTTTAAAATGTAAAGTATAATTAATTACCAGTTGAACATTTAAGGAATGATAGTGTTTTCTGCAAAAGTATCTTTCTTCATGCTCGTTTGGTTTTATGATGGCGATTTGCGTGCAGTCGATACAACCCAAGACTCCTGGTATTCTAAATTGTTCATAAAACCTGCAATAATGTATTATTTGAGCATTGCGACCGATGGTAACAACTTATTGCTGTCAATATTTAAATGTTATTTTATAATTTATTCCCTGACTTATCTTCACCTGAATAGTGAAGTAGTTAATTGATACAATATTTAATTAATGTGAATAATTATGGAACTTTTGTACCTAATTGATCTCTGTGGCTTTTTACAAATAATAAGTAATTACAGCCAAATATTGTAAGTGCCTGTTTGTATTTCAAAACACCAAATTTCGTAAATTTGAGCTGTAAGGTATATTTACATGATATGAAAAACCATTTGACTTGGTATTTTTGCAATTATTTTTTGCCCAGGTAAGTTACTTCTTTCTATTTCAGGTTAGTTAGCAATTCAAGGGAAGGCCTTGTGCCCCTGCGTTGGGGATGTCAAGTGGTAGTCTAATAAATTATTTTTTGCATGTTAATTTTGTTTTACTTACTCTCGCCTTACTGTATTCCTTTCCCCTGATGTCCTTGGAAAAACAATGTGTTTATTTCTCATTTGAGGAGAATTTAACGCAATGGTTATTTGTGACAATACGGACGAAACAGTTTGTTGTGCCATGGAATGACAACCTATATCTCCAATTGGTCTTTGATAAGACCCCGTGGCATAAAAAGACAATGCAGTCAAAACCTTGAACAAATAATACAATCAACAATATACCTATTATGCTTGATAAAAATTGTAGTTGAAAAAATTAGATACAGTCAGTCTCAGATTTTGTTCTTCAAAACAGAGTTAGCTTACGTCCCAAACTATTAGGTAAACTCATTTTATAGGTACACTAGCTTTCGCCCGCGGCTTCGCCCGCGTTAAATTTGGGGTACCATAGTTCCTATTGCGCCTTATTGATTTGTAATAGCAACGCTAAGTTTTCCCTTCTCTTCCCTCTTTCTCCCTCACATCCCACTTTTTTCAAAAAAATATTAGCCTATGTCCGTCTCCTGGTTCCCTACTATCTCTGTACCAAAATCATCCAAATCGGTTCAGCCATTAAAGCGTGAAGAGGTAACAAACAAACAAACACACAAACAAACTCACTTTCGCTTTTATAATATTATTAAGTAAGGATTTATTTATTAAAATAATGAATTTACTACATAAACATCAGCTAATATCTGTCCTGCCTAGGGTCATGGATAAAAAAAAATATGACTAAAATATCGAAGTAAGAGGCCGCAGCCCTTGGCCCACACAGCTGAAGGAAGTCAGTAAGACTGCCATGCCCCAGAAGTCATTGGATTGATTTCCCACACTCCAAAAAAAAAGCTAGCACCCATCACATGCAATCGTTTTCCATCCACCTTCTTTACAGCCCAGCATTCTGACCCATACAGTACAACAGGTCTAATCACGGACTTATATAATTTCTTCTTTAACTTGAGGGGCATCTGTGGGTCACAAGTTGTTCCAGTGACCTGTCGCCATTTCATCCATCCTGCGTTGATCCGGTGCGTTACGTCCCGGTCTACTTCGTCATCCCCTTGGACAAGCGACCCGAGGTACCGGAAGTTGGAGCAGATCGGTATAGGCGTTCCGGCAAGGGTTATGGGCACAGGACTGGAGAGACCGCCGAAATCGCAGGTCAAGTATTCTGTTTTAGTTCTGCTTAATACTAGGCCAACGTTCTCCAGTCTGTACCACCACACTTCCAATCTGCTCTGGATCTCTTGGCTGCTCTCGGCAACCAACACAATGTCATCCGCAAACAGCATACACCAGGATAACAATTCCTGGATGTCCGACGTGAGAGCGTCCATTATCACCAGGAAAAGGTAAGGGCTAAGAGTGGGCCCTTGGAATAATATCTAGGAACTGACATTTATTTCATTTAAGCTAACTTTAGTACATAAACAGTTATGTTAGGTTATTTACCTTGTTTTCGAGGGATAAATCCGTTGACTTCACAGTATTTTTAAACATTGGGCTGAACTCAGCGCACAAATTGAGCACTAATTCTTTAGATAGCCTGTAGCGTCTTATAAATTCGTCATCCTCATAATGGTTGAAGGGGTCCGACTGGCCGCGTAACTGGAGCCTCTTACGTTTTCTGGTATTGTGTGAGGCAGAATCTTCCTCAAAAAACTCAAATAATAGTAGTTCATCAGACATCTGATAGAGAAAAAGAAATGCGGTTACAAATGCATGTAAAATAGGTATTTAAGACTTAAAAGCATAGATTAAAGTACACTTACATTAGTTTTTGTTAATATCCGCTAAAAATAGCACTAAAAAACTTTGTTTTCTTTAATAATTTTTTAAAACGTTTCGGTTTAAGGTATAGAAATAATAACTTCAACTTTTCATTAATGGCTTTTGTGGACAAGAGATAAGTACCACAATTTTGCCAATATCACGTGTAAACTGGAAATAAACTATAAAATGCTGGAGAATATTTAGCAATTAATAACAGTAATTTAAGAAATAAAGCAACAATAAAATTATTTCTTGGCAGATTTAGATTATCAATTCATGACAGAATGTCAGAAACAGAATAGAGATATAAAGTCAAAAAAAAAATAAGACCGATCCAAAAAGTTCCTACTAAATTTTATTAATTTATTATTCAGAGACTTTGGAGGCGTCAGTAAATATAGTAATCCAATTATTATAATCAGACGAAACTTTTTGTGCACAAATCTTATTTGGTTCCAAGGTATTTTTGTTAATTTCAAAGTCCAAGATGACAACAGGTTGGAAAACCAACGCATTATAAGGTACTGTATATTAATATAAAATAGGGATATGAAAAAGTGGGCTTGAAAGACGAGAGAATTGAAGGTAGGCACGAAGAAGACAAGGAAGTTCCATATTAGAACGTCGACAAGAGTCAAAGATGGAAAGTAATTGGTCGCGCTTACCAAGTTGCACCAGTTTAAAAATAAATCTATTTGCAAAAAAATGTCTACGAATCGAAAGGGGTGGTTCAACACACTCAACTTGCAAAGTATTAATAGGAGACGACTTCATCGCCCCAAGAATAATACGTAAACATTTTGATTGAATTTTATCAAGTTTTTGAAAGCCAGATTTATTAGAAGGATCTAATAAAAACATACCATAATCAAAGTGACTACGAACTATAGCATTGTAAATCAGTGTTTGTATATATGATATACACAAACACTGATTTACAATGCTATTATTATAATTCGGGCACCCAGCAAACTCCAGAAAGAGGGCGAATAACATTAATGCTTCTTTTATTTCGCATTTTTGAGCATCGTACTCTGTATCTACAATTCCTGTTAATTTAGAATCTAACCAAATTCCTAAGACTTTAACATTGTTCACCTGAAAAAGTCTAGAAATAGGAACTTTTCTTCGATCGCTTATTTTGACAGTTTAAGCGTTTCAGTTGAACTTCATTTAGGACGTCATGGTACCAAATTGAATGAATGAAACCAAAACTTGTGACTCAGTTTAGCAAAATCGCTATCGTCTTTACATAATCGTTAAACAGATGTCATAGTACGAATTTGACAAACAGTTCAGTTTAGGTCGTAAAATGGATCGCGATAAGAGCTCGTGGTAGCACTGCTGTTCTCTAAAATTTTAATGTACAAATTATATGTATCGTTTTGCTTTTTTTTAATTACTATAATTGATATTTTTATAGCATCAAACACAATCTATTTACAATAACTGAAAGTAATTAATATTCATGTTAAGTGACCAATAATATAATATTATGTACCTAAAATGTATTAAGTGGATTGTATCATTATTGTATATAATTGTGTACAAAGTATTGATTGAAAAAAAGTCTTACTCAAAGCAGTATGACTTTTCCTAGAGTGCATGCCAATACCAAATTATAATGCACAGCAATGTTTTATTCAAAAATAATAAACATGTTAGTTATAATAATCAGCATTGTTTTATTCATAATTATAAAAATATTACAATAAATTCAAATGAACTGGAAATTTACAAAGTATGTACTTTTGATAACTTATTATTTATATTAATGAGATAAATTAAATATAGAGTACAAAAAGTTTTATTAATGACAATACAATCTACTTAAAGTTAAAATAATCTTACTACAACCTATTTAATAAACAACTCAACATAGCTCTTCCTTGTATTACTTCACTCTGGCTACCCACAGTTGCAGAGGGTGGGGCATCTTGCATGGTTGTATCATCCCCATCATCATGTCCAGCGGGAAGGGGTTGAGGTGGTGGTAAGCCAGCTTGTAAAGCTATATTGTGTAACACACAACATGCCATTGGGATTTTGCTAGCTACATGGGGATGATAGTGAAGAACCCTATCTCGAAGCAAACATCTCCACCGAGATTTGAGTAACCCAAAACAGCGCTCAATGCAGTTACGGGCTTGCACATGTTTTTGAGTATATTGGTCTTCCCTAGATCCTTGAACTGCATTGAGGATAGGTGTCATAAGCCAAGGTCGTTGTGGATACCCAGAGTCACCTGAAAAAATATTTTCTGTAGCCAAAACACAAGAAAATTCCTACGATGAGATCTTTTTTACTTTTATAAATACATACCTAATAGCCATACTTGTTCATTATTTTGGTGAAGTTCACGCATGTGTGATTCAACTCTACTTGAGGACCATATGTGTGAATCATGTGTAGCTCCACCAAACTTTGCATTCACGTTTATTATGCGAAGATTTATATCACAAATCTGAAATAAAACTATGAGTGAAAAGGGATTTATCTAGCCTTAACATGTCATACAGTAAAAATATATATTATATATCTACCATTTGAACGTTTAATGAATGATACCCTTTTCTATTATAAAAAAGATGCTCTTCATCATTGGGCTTAACTATAGCTACATGAGTACAATCTATGCACCCAATAACGCCAGGCAGGCCAAATTTTCTTTGAAACCTAAAACAATAATTTCTTGTAATATAAGTATATTACATTCACATAATAATTTGAATAGTTTGTTAAGTACTCAACTCACTCTTGTTTTAAAAATGCTCTGTCATGTCTTGTTTTGGGAAAAACAATCCACTTTGCCATGACAGCAGGGTGGTTCAAAGCATCAACCACTTGTCTGATGCACCGACTAGCCGTGCGTTGGGTAAGATGTTGAGTGACGCCAACAATTCGCTGATAGGATCCTGTGGCTAGGAAACTGAGAGCGCACAACACCTACAAAAAAAAAACAAACATTGAAGAAATGAGTTATGTTCCAGGCCCGCGGTACCTATATTTTTCGAATAATCCGCAGGTTATTTATGCACTTACCTTAACTTTTAAGGGAATTTCGTTAGTTCCTTTTAACGAAGTTGACTGTCGAAGTTCCAGACAAAGGGCTTGGAAGGTCAATTTGTCTAGCCGAAATTGTTGAACAAATAAAGTTTCCGGCATATCGCGTATTGACTCCGTGCACTGACGATATATATCCCTTTTTCGGCGCCTAAGCCACACTTCCTCATTATGAGCGCACCACAACATATTTAATGTATGCATTTTAATTGATAAATGGTTCTATCAGTCCAAAAGTATGGTCAAAAATTAAAACACGTCTGTGTTTGAACACAGCTGGATCATTGAGAAGCCATTTTTTATTGTTTCTATTGGGTCTCGGCGAACGCTTCGTAGGCGTTCAAAAACTTCGACATCCTTTCGTTTTCGCTTGTCAAAACTGTAACTTGGCTACCATTTGTAAGGGACCTTGCGATCAACATTGTAGAAACGCTTACGCTCCATTCTATCTTAGCGAAGTTATAAACTTGTCTACGAATTTTCTATTCTTTTGTTCTGACCACGTGACTTATCGTTAAGATGACGTCATTCCCATACATTTGATTAGTTTTCTACTAGCGTTGACGATTGTAGATTATTGTCAACTTGGCTAAGCCTACTGAGCACCTATTTAACTAATTTATACCAAAACTAGGTATGCCCCCTAGTTTTGGTATAAATGGGTAAAATTTAAACGCAAATTAAGCGTCCTTGGGACCCCGTCATTTGCCCGGCAGGCTCCTAAAGATATCAGTTTTATTGTCAACCCAAGACTTAATTGGCATTACACAATTGAATTAAAAGAAAAAACGTTGCGACGCCGTCTATGGTCTATTTGCATTAATTTTCTGATTAACCCTAGGGTAGTCGCGTGGTCTACATATGTAATCCATTGACACAAAATTGCAAAGTTCTAAAAACCTAATAGCGCCTGTTATTTCATCCTTCGTGTACTCTAAGTTGAATAATTGCCGCATGCACTCAGTGCAGCGCGAGCATCGGGTGCGCGTAGTTGTGCAACAGGAGCACCGCAAAGTTCGCGGTCTACGTGTGTATGCCGCGCGACCAACTACGTAAGTATTTTTGTTGTGACTGTTGCTTTTATTTCGTGCAAATATTATATTGAGATTTTATTGTACTTTTTATATAGTTATAAATTATTTATTTTTTAATGTTTAATAATGTATTTATTTATATTTGCAGGTAAAAAAATTATTATTTACAAAATTATGGACCGATAAACGAGCGAGACTGATTGAGGCTTGGTTGGGCGAAGATAGTCGTGATGATTTCTCTAGCGATTCAAGTTCTAATGATGAAGAAGACCACGTAGAGGAGCAGCTTTCTGACTCAGGGTCAGAAGAAGAAATCTCAGGTGAGCGTGATCCTGATAATTTCGAATCTGAAAGCAGAAGTAGACGTGGAGATATATATCTTGGCGTTGATAACACTGTTTGGTCAAAGACTGCTCCTTTGAATAGAGGAAGAACTAGGAGTCATAACATTGTTTTCGTGCCTCCAGGTCCCAAAGGACTCGGTCGTCAGAAAAATACTCCTACAGATTGTATGTCACTATTTTTAGACGATAATATTATTGATCTGATTACAAAGTACACTAATATAAAAATTGACCACATCAAAGATAAATATCAGAGAGAAAGAGATGCTAAGTTAACACATACCACTGAGATGAGAGGTTTTATTGGAATTTTGCTTATGGCTGGCGTCTTGAAGGTAAACCGTCTGAGCACAGGCCAAATTTTTGAGCATGTAAAACACACTGGAATTGATGCAATATATTTGACCATATCTGAACAAAGATTCAAGTTTCTTCTCAGAGTTTTAAGATTCGATGACATAAGTGACCGTCAAGAACGTGCAAAAATTGATAAGCTGTCTCCGATCCGTGAAATTTTTGATTTGTTTATTACAAACTTTCAAAGTTTTTTCGTCCCAAGCGCTGAAATGACTCTGGACGAACAGTTGATATCTTTTAGAGGCCGTTGTTCATTCAGACAGTATATCCCAAGCAAACCGGCCAAATACGGAGTTAAGATTTTTGCTCTAGTAGACGTTCATTACCCATACACCTTCAACTAAGAAATATATGCAGGGCAGCAACCGGAAGGACCATTTCGCTTGAGCAATGAACGAAGCGAGGTAGTAATGAGAGTAGCACGCCCAGTTCTTGGAAAGAACATCAATATAACCATGGACAATTGGTTCTCGTCTCTGCAAGTTGCAAAACAACTATTCGAAAATGGAGCCACCATGGTTGGAACTGTGCGGAAGGACAAGAGGGAAGTGCCACTCTCATTTCGAGAGGCAAGAAGGGATCCTCTATATTCATCAAAATTTGGTTTCCACCCACCTTGCACATTAGTATCATACAAAGCCAAACCTAATAAGATAGTTATATTAATGTCAACGATGCACAACGACGCAGCAATTGATGCCGATACCGGAGATAAACGGAAACCGGAAATAATAACTTATTATAATCGCACTAAAAATGGTGTTGATCTGGTTGATAAAATGTGTTCACTGTATGATGACGTCTCCAGGAATTCAAAGAGATGGCCTGTAACCGTGTTCTATAATCTGATAAACCTCAGTGCCCTCAACGCGCTATGTATACATTCGGCAAATAAAAATTTTGAATTTGTTCGACGTCGTAATTTCCTCATAGACTTGGCCCTGGCTTGGATGAAACCCCTAGCTCACCAAAGATCAGACAAAAAGACATTGCCAAGAAGTCTATCATTCAAAATAAAAGATTTTTTGGGTCTCCCACACCAAGAAAGCCGGCCATCGACAGCAGGACCAATTCGAAGAAATTATGTTGGTCGGTGCCATAACTGCGGTAGAGCCCGTAATAAAAGCACACGAAAGGTGTGTAGTACGTGCAAAAAGTTTGTATGTCCTGACCATTCTGAGATTGTTTGTTTATCTTGTTTGCAAAACACCGATTAGACTAGTTTTTTTATGTATGTTTTTTTTTTGATCTCATATAATGTGAAATGTGTGATATTAAGACTGAAAAAGAAGTACTTTTGGTTTTATTTGATTTTTCTAAGCATAGAAGATATGGTTATGTTTTGTTGATTATTTTTAATAGAAAATATATAGTAATAAAGATTTAAAAATAAATAAACAGAGTTTTTGATTTATTTGTGTACTTTTTCTTATTTTAAATATGGTATACCCATGTAGACCACGCGACCATACACGTCACTTTTAGATACGCGACTACCGTAGGGTTAAAGCAATGAATAAGGACCTACTGTAAATATTTGGAAAGTTGGCCACGCCGAAGGACAACTGGTTTGCTACCCAGTACCCATTACTTTTTTTGGAATTAGCGACGAAAGATATGTATACAAGAGTATACAAATATGTAATGACCTATTTATACTTTAAGTATAACTAATTTTAATCGGCGAAATACATAATTATGTCAAATAAATTATAATTGTATTTCAAACGTCCATTTATTAACACTAAAACTTGTTTTTTTTTAATACGTAAATCATCAAATAACTTCCCCCGCTCTGGGCGGAGCTGAGTCTCAGACTTGTACTGACTAAATCCCACCCATGTTCCTTCTATTGCCCTGTATGTTCCGGGGCCACGGTATCTTTTTCGAACAACCCGCAACCTCGGCAGGCAGTGGCCCCGGCAGACCCCTCTGCTTTACTGACATCTCTTTAAGGCGCGCGAACACTAACGCGCCGTCAACACGGCATACCTCTACACTTGTGTTTAAAGAGGACATTTTTGTGACAAATAAACTTAATAAATACTGGACCGATTTAAAAAAAATCTTTAATAATTAAAATGCTTTATTATCACTGAATAACATAGGCTATATAACATCACGCTACAACATTTAAGAGCTGAGCAGCAAGCACAGCTAGCAGTAGATAAAGAGAAAAGTTACAAATGCAAGCACCTTAATACAAAGGAAAAAGTGCCCCTAGCAATTTCTTACAAAAAATATTAAATTTAACACTATACAATCTTAATTTTCACCTATCAACGAAGTTCTATATATGAAAATGACCAAATACAGTTTTGTTAATCTTAAAACCATCTTGGAATCCTAAGAAGATGAGAAAGCCAGGATCCAATTACCGGTGAGATCCTTGGTAATGAGAAAAGAGGCTGTAATGGAGAAGAATCGATCGTGGGAGTGGAAATGAGATAAAACTAGGTGGTAACGAGATAGCTAGGAGATATCTCGGACGAAAAGAAATCTGGTCATCAAGAAATCAGGCGGCACGGTTGGCGCAGTGGCTGAGCGATCGACTGCGGCGCTGCGCGTCGCGGATTCCCGCACGGAACAAATATTTGTATGACCTGCAGATAGTTGTTTCGGGTCTGGCTGTTTGTGTATGTGAGTTTAAATGTTTGTAAACGCACGTACAACAAGGCAAAAGGGCAAAAAAAAATGTTGACAGATTTGAAATAATACAGTGTCGGATTACGCAAACATGGGGCCCCTAGCAAGGGAAGCCCTTGATCTCCCAGGCAGGCTTTTGGCAACTTTGTTCACAAATAGTATTTTGTGGACCTGGGGCTAACTTTTAGAACTAAGTTAAAAATTATTGTTGTTTAGCTTTTTATACTATCATTGATCCATTGGCTAGTTTTCCATTATAACGTTAGTAAAATTAGGCTCAAATTAAAGTGATCCCTACCATGACGTCTTAAAGCAGAACTTATTCCAGTGATGAAAAGAGACAGAGGTATTCCACTGAGGGAAAGAGATGGTGCTAGACACCCTGTATAGCACTGTCTCTTTCCCTCAGTGGAATAAGTTCTGCTTTAAGACGTCATGGTAGGGTAGCAGGTGGCGTTTTGTGATATAACCATTCTCTTATCTCTAATACCTAATCATACTTATCAAATTGAAACAAATCACTCAAACAACCAAAACAATTACCATTAAGTACTTCATAACGTTGTATTCAGTATTTTTACTAAAACCATGCTGAAAAAACTCTATAGGTACTCTGTGGTGACGTGTCACAAAGAAATTAATTCTCCCCTTCGTGTAGCGTCATAAACTCTATGCCTCACGTTATAGACCCATTATGAAAACACTGTAAAAACTATAACACTTTTGTCCTAACGTGGTATTAAATAATCCAATTATTACAATAACTAGCTGTTTTTGAAGTGAAATATATTGATTATTCACCACGTAATTGGCTCATTTCCGTGTCCGGGAACCGTCCATACAAAATAACTACCTATGTAGTTTTATTTGTTTTGTAGCATTTACTTTACTATGGCGATACTGAAAGAGAAGTTTATTTGTCAAATAATGCTGCTCAAACAGTAAACCTTTTTAGTTAGTAGTAGTAACAGTTTTTAGGGTTCCGTACCTCAAAATGAAAATACTGAATCCTCATTGAATCACTTTGTTGTCACACACGTCTACATTATAATATCTCCCGCCGCCTATAATCTCTGCTGAGATTAGCCACCGTGGCCGAAAACCGTCTGGAAGGTACAAAAACAATCTAGAACTAACAAACATTTGCTATTTTAAAACTAAAAATAGGAATAACTAGTTACTTATTAATAATTCAAGTTTCCATACCACAAAAGCGTATAAACGGCCGTTGACCTGTTGAATGATTGATTTAAATTTCTACAAACCAATAAGTACCAAGTATTTAATTGGAAAAAACATTATTTATGCACCCGGTTTCCGTGTAATTCTGCACAAATGTTAAGTCCCGGCGATTAATAAGTTATCACTTGGAAATTTTGTTAAATATGTTTTTTTACTGTATTAGTTATTATTTTGTGTTGTTATGAATATATCCCGACTGTTGTACACACGGCGACAGATCAACCTATACAAAACCAGTTTATGCTGCTCTCTCAACAACGGATCGTACACCATAAATTTCAAGTACAATGAGAGATCCGCATAAACTGGTTTTGTATAGGTTGATCTGTCGCCGTGTGTACCTACATTACGGGTTTGATTCTCACATCGGTCAGTGTTATTTAGTTTTTGTTTCCCTATTTTAATGTATACGTTGATTGACTATTTTGTTTTTTAATGCTTACTGGGTTGTGGAGCTCAGAAAAACTAATGAATGCTCCATGTCGAGTATGCACTATGACTGGTATGCAGCAGAACATAATAAACACCCTCTCGTGTTGTCGCAGGGACATGAAACTGAACAATATTTGTTTCTATAAAAATCTACGAGATCCGCTCATCAACATGGTAAAATTTAAAAAAAAACGTGTGGTACTCGGGGACTGCCGCGGTAAAGCTATTGCATAGTATTTTTATCAAATAAAAAAAAACTTATGCAATATTTAAAAAAAAAACTAAATATATATTTAAAAAGTACTTTCAATGAAAAGAAGTCGCAAAAAGAAACATAAGACCTTAGGTTTGATCCACCGCATTATTGATTGACGACTCGATTCTCTACCAAACACGCTAATTGAACTTTGAAATACGGATTGAAATAACTGACAGTATTCGTAATGTTAGGTGTCTTCGTTACGAAATTTCTAGATTCAAGGTCCGCGAAAGAAGCTAAGCAATAGCTTAAAAAAAAAACAAAGTAATATGTAATTGAAATAAACCTTTTTATTATTTTATTTATGTCACAAACGTCCACTTCAATAATAGTTTCAAACAGTTTTTCAACAAATTGCTTGCAATTTTAATTGAAACAAACAAAACCAATTTGTTTGATGGGCACTTGGTTGGATTTCCGTGCCGCGAAGAGCTTTTTGAACCATTGACCTCAATACTTTTAAGGGGTTTGAAAATCTGTTGAGTGCACCTTAGTGTGTTTGGACATCAAAGACAGGTTCTAATTTCTTTGATTTGAATGAAGACTACTTACGTTTTGTTGAATAAATCAACCTATGAAGGTGGATGGATTGTGTAAGGAATTGTATAGAAAATCAGAATCATTTATTTAATGTAGGCTAGTTCCAGGCATTATTGAAATGTCGAAACATTGATAACAATAAAATTAAGCTACAGTCCCAGGCAATAACTGTACTGTGTGTACTGTAGATGCCCATTCCAAAGCGTTCTATGGAGAAGAATGGGCAAGAAACTCCATGGATACTCTTATAAATTAGAATCTTATCTTATCTTATCATATTTCTTAAAATCAGCATGTTTGTGCCAAAAATATTTGTACGCCGTTCACGGCTACACATAGCGTTCATTAAAATTAATAAAAATATCTGTACACTCACCTATGTTCAACAAATAAAAATATTTGTATTTATGGAGATGAACTTATGAAGGTAAAATTGCAGGACGAAAATAAGGAGGACAGTGGATTGGAGTTCATGTAGATTTTCGGCATGTTTTTCTCTGGGAAATTCCATGAAGAGCACCGTTGGTATTGTATGTAGATTGAAGATCTACAAAAACCTATTTAAATCTTTTTAGGGCTCCAAAGGAAAAAAAAAACTGAAGCCTTACTGGATCATTTTGTAGTCCGTCTGTCAGTCAAGACCCGATAACAGGTGATAATTGTATTGAGTTGAAATTAAAACCATATAACTCAACTCTATGGTCCCTTTGTGCTGTGAAACCCACTCTTAGTCATCGCAGTCGTAAGATAAGGTTGTTTAAGGTGTAGATTTCTTGAGAACGGCCAAAAATCGGGTTTTTTAACGCAGTGTATCTCTTAAACCATACATAATTTTAATCATTAAAAAAAAAATGATATTTTTAAGGCTTTTTTGCATACATTGATGGAATTCAAATTATAATTAAATATACTAAAATGTGTAAAAAAATATTCAAACACACCTCTAAATTCTCTTTTAAAGCAGTTTATCTCTTCAATATTAATCGTAATTATAATCAAAAGTATAAAATGAAATTTCCAATGCCAAACTGCGTTCAATGATGGATTGTTTTTGATTGAATAGTTAATATTAAATTTTATACAAATTTATTTGTATTTTTACGACAAACGTATGCAGTAAAGTCCAACGTCAAAATGTATGAACAAGGTCAACGATATAATACTGCGCCTTAAGTCTCAAGATTATACGGAACCCTTGGTTCGTTTTTTTAACAGTGAGCACACCGCATAATATTATTTGGGAAGGAGGTCCCTCTCTTGTAGATCAAGGGCCCCTCGATAGAATTTGCAACGGGGCCCACGCTTCCTTAATCCGGCACTGCATGTTTAATCTTGTAATGCATAAAATTCTCGTGTCACAATGTTCGTTCCCATACTTCTTCGAAACGGCTCGACCGATTCCTATGATTTTTTAATGCATATTCAGTAAATTTGAGAAACGGCTACTATTCTTACTAATATTACATATAAAAGCGAAAGTAAGTTTGTATGTTTATTTGTTATGTCTTCACGCCTAGATGGTTAAACCGATTTCGATTAATTTTGGTGCAGAGATCGTTGGACCTTGGAGACGGACATAGGCTATTTTTATTAAAAAAAGAGTGAGAAATGAGGGAGAAAGAGGGATGAAAAAGGAAATCTTAGCTTTGCTATTACAATAAATAATGCTAGGGCAAAAACTACAATTAGCAGGAACCTGCAAATCAGGAAATTGAGCTGTGTTACCCCAAATTAAACGCGAGCGAAGCCACGGGCAAAAGCTAGTCTATTATATTTCACACCCCAAAATGAAGTGAGCAGCGGGTGAAAACGCTGGGCACAGCTAGTCTATTTATAAGCACATAGACGTTCCAACCGTTGCCTAGTTACGAACACAAATAGTGTTGTGCAACTAATTAACATACGTTCAAGTTTTCTACATAAAATTACTATTTATTAATGAAACTATACCAGTTTCACTGAGTACGCAGAGATGGTTTAACATAAGTGCTTACGGGATTTCAATCTATACTTAATATTCTAAAGCTGAGGAGTTTGTTTGTTTGTTTGTTTGTTTGTTTGAACTCAGGGACTACTGGTTGGAATTGGAAAATTCTTTTAGTGTTGGATAGTCCATTTCTTAAGGAAGGCTATAGGCTATTTAACATTACGCTACGACCAACAGGTGCTGAGCAGCGCGGGTGAAACCGTGGGGAACAGCTAGTGTTCTTATATAAAATCAAGGAGCTCGTCGCTAAATAATGCACGGCACGGTCGACGCAGAGGCTGAGCGATCGACTGCTGCGATGCGTGTCGCGGGTTCGATTCGTGCACGGAACAAATATTTCTATGACCTGCAGATAGTTGTTTCGTAAACGCATCCGCGGTACAGCAAAAAATTCTTATAAATAAATATAAATATCTTGGGACAACTCACACATGGCTGTCTGATCCCAAGCTAAGCAGAGCTTGTGTTATGGTAACCAGACAACTGATATACATACTTATATGATTTATAAATACATACATATTATAGTTATGTCTATCAACATTTAAAACAAATACATTTCCAAAAGCGAAGAAAACCTGAACTCTAATGAGAATGAGCTACTAAGAGTATTCTCAGTGACCAGGAGCCAAGACGAATTGGCATTTTATCAGTAAAACGATGAAGGATAAGTAGATACAAAAAATAATTCGTGACAAGCAATGGCAGAAATATTGCCGCAGACACTAAGAAACAAAAGTTTAGTTCAAAAGAATTTGTCTCATGTCGTATTACGGAAGTCAAGACAAATCGAACTTTGATTCTTCAGTGTCAGACCCCGAAAAGTTTTTGAAAACTGGAATATATATTGTGACTTTGAAGTGCGCAAAGGTTTTGCACAAAGCAAAAGTATGACGCCGCTATTCAGCCTGAGAAGAAAAAGCGCGGGAAAAGAAACAAATTAAATCATAGTGCCATAGCGATTAATGTCAAAAATACTTTCCGTTCTGTAATTTAATTGAAAAACGTCGTTTGATTTACTTAAGTATTTGCCACTGCTGTTCTCTGCTCTATAACATCCTCGTCTTATGGCTCGTGTGTTAATTTCGCCTCGAAAGTAATGACAATGTTTCCTCACTTGTTTCATAATGTACTATTGCTGACATCGGCGCTTGATATTGACGCGGTGGCAAAGGACTAGCAACCCAATCCTACCGAGCCCTCAGAACAATAAATGTTGAAGCATAACGCTTTTGTTCTGGTTAAGAACGCGGCGGATGGTGAAGGCTCGATCGCTTTGCAAACTGAGACCCTTGCTACTACCCGAGGCTATAAACTGGGCAAATGTCAAAATAAATGATGTTGGTTTTCTTGAAAAGGTTACATTCGTTCAGTCGTGGGTTGAAAAGTGTTTTTGTAAGTCAAAGTCAAAATATATATTGCGAAACGAGTGTATCTACAACTTAACTCAACTTCTACTAAGTTTAGGTACGCGTTTCTATGAATAACTGGACTTGTTTTATTTTATTTCATCTTAATTCCAACACACTGGAATATTTTGTTAAATAACTTGAAAGTCTTACTGATGGGTCGTGGGTGTTTCATTAATTAATGGGGTAGATTGTAATTTCAGGAAATTAATTAAACATACAAAGAAAATTTTTTTATTACTCGCAATTACGACGAGCACCCAAAAAAAACATTGAACATTCAAAGAATCACAAACATTTATAAATACACTAGCTTTCGCCCGCGGCTTCGCCCGCGGCTTCGCCCGCGTTAAATTTGGGGTAACACAGTTCCCCTTGCACCTTATTGATTTGTAATAGCAACGCTAAGTTTTCCCGTTTCTTCCCTCTTTCTCCCTCACATCCCACTTTTTTCAAAAAAATATTGCCTATGTCCGTCTCCTGGTTCCCAACTATCTCTGTACCAAAATTCATCAAAATCGGTTTAGCCATTAAAGCGTGAAGAGGTAACAAACAAACAAATAAACAAACAAACTCACTTTCGCTTTTATAATATTACTAGCTTTCGCCCGCGGCTTCGCACGCGTTAAATTTGGGGTAACACAGTTCCCCTTGCGCCTTATTGACTTGTAATAGCAACGCTAAGTTTTCCCTTCTTTTCCCTCTTTCTCCCTCACATCCCACTTTTCTCAAAAAAATATTAGCCTATGTCCGTCTCCTGATTCCCAACTATCTCTGTACCAAAATTCATCCAAATCGGTTTAGCCATTAAAGCGTGAAGAGGTAACAAACAAACAAACAAACAAACAAACAAACTCACTTTCGCTTTTATAATATTATATATATATATATATAGTAAGGATAGTAAGGATTCGGAACAAAAAAACAATGAAAATGCGCTGAAATACTGCAAACTAGGCTTACGGAGCCTGTTTCATTGAATCTGGAGCCATACACATACAATCACACTTCATAAAAGCGAAAGTTTTTTTTTTATCTTTATTTATTAAGAGGCTTTTACCTCACAAAGGTATGTCAGCTTCATGATACCCTAATCTAAGTAACTACTACCCTATTTAATAAACCTTAATCCTACTAATATTATAAATGCGAATGTTTGTGAGGATGGATGTATGGATGTTTGTTACTCTTTCACGTCAAAACGGCTGAACGGATCTTGATAAAATTTGGAATAGAGGTAGATTATGGTCTGGAATAACACATAGGATACTTTTTTTCGATGTGACGCGGGGATGCCGCGGGCGCCAGCTAGTTATGTATAACATTATTGCCTAAGCGAGGGAGATAGTGATGCAGCAACCATTTTATAGATCACTAGCTTTTACCGCGGCTTCGCTCGCGTTAAATTCGGGATAACACAGTTCCCCTTTCCTGATTTGCAGGTAGCAGGTACGTGTAGTTTTTGCACTTGCGCCTTATTTATTGTAATAGCAATGCTAAGTTTTCCCTTTTCTTTCCTCTTTCTCCCTCATACCTCAATCTTTAAAAAAAAAATGTCTATGTCCGTCTCCACAGTCCCAACTATCTCTGTACTAAAATTCATCAAAATCAGTTTAGCCATTTAGGCGTGAAGACGTAACAAACAAATTAATAATTAATTGTCGTCTGCTGCCGACTGCTGTTTGGCTAAAGGGCCTGGTCTATAAAAACTGTTTCACTGAGTCTGGATAGACACTAGGATGCAAAGCACAACCAGCTTTTAATATTCGGACTGCTGAGACATAGACCTCCTGTCTCCAAGAGGGTTCCAGCTTAGCTACCAGCACGCGATCCAAGAGCGGATTGGTAGATAGGCACTCACAGATACTCGCTCTTGTGTTGCCTGACACGGGTTCGATCCCCGCATGTCTCGGATTTGCATAGCCAACAAGTAGTTGTTCCTGTCTGGATGTTTGTGTATGTGACTTTAATGTTAGTAAACGCAACTACGATACGAGAGGAATTAGTGTAGGGAAACGTTTTATTAAAAAAAAAACTGCCTGATAACTCAAACTTGTATCGAAGGGAGTATCTACCATAAATCTATTAGATTCGCGCCATTACCTTATCAGCGGGACAGAGGGAGATAAGAACAATGTTTAGTACTACAGTAGGTATCTATATGAAGTACGACCTACGCATCGTCAGTAGCTAGATAATATCATAGGTGACGTCACCGGAGTTTCAATAACGAACTGACTTAATTGAATAACAATGTCACGAACGATTGTGGGTTTTGTGAAAGATGAGAAGATTAGAAAGTGGGTGATAAGGGTTAAAAGGATGAAATTTTATGAGAGCAGACATGTAATTTAATTACCCCATACCCTAGAGATAGGGCAAAGCGACACCGTCATATACTATAACACTAGCTATGACTTATTTTAAGAGTATTCGACCGCTCTTTACGTGTAGTATGATGTGAACCGACAATCCACGGAATTTACAAAGTTTGAAAAGCATAAATGTGACTTTTTCATGTGTGACAAAGTAACAATGGCCCTGCATTCTTATGCATTATATAGCCAGCCATCACGACATTTTAGGGTCATTTTTACATCTTGAATAATATAATATTTGTGTTATTTCCATTACAAGCTATACACACTTCGTACAGCGAAAATCAAAATCAAAAGTCATTTATTCAAATTAGGCTGATAATCAGCACTTTTTGAACGTTTCACACTACAAGAGACAGTCCCACAAAAACGCCCTGCCCTTCGCCAATATGGACTATTGACCACGTTGTTTTCGCAAGCTCAACTTGCGGAAACGGCAATTTTAGACCATAAAATGTACCAACTGCATTGGTCTTTGATAATTGGGTCACTAGACCATAACAGTTAACTGCTTTTCCAAAAACTTTACTAAGAAGATTAACAACCATTTCTTCTATCCTATACCAATGATTAGTTTTAAAAGCCTTTAATTAGGACACTCCACAAGATACTAGCTACGCCAATTTAGAACTTTATTGTGTGCCATTAAGTGCTATTACTTTCAAGGATAAAGTGATGTTCCCATGGGAAATCTTGTTGATACAGGCTTTTAGTGCTGGTATTAATAATCACATTTTCTCATGCTGTGAGGGGAGGTACAAGTGATACGTTTAAGTAAGGTTGGTCTAAAAATGTCTCAGCGTGAATAGATTTTGCATAACTTTACATGTTTGTATGTTCTTTCTAGATTGTTCTCACATACTTGTTTAATCTCATCATAAATGATGTAATAATGATCTTTTTCAAGTATTCTAATAAGAGTTACCATGGCGTTTCTTGCCGATTCCTTTAGAAAACGACCAACCCACCGTGCACCCGTTTTATAAGTGCCCATGTAATATTGTATTTTAATAACATAAAACTCAATTTTACGCACTTTTAGGGGTATGATGAACAGGGTATATAGCTTTTCATCCTCTATAGAAAAGGGAAAATCCTCCGAACGGACGGGTGTCGTGTCTGGTGGGCCACTCGAGGATAAATAAAATAAATATCTTGGGACAGCTCACACACGGCTATCTGATCCCAAGCTAACCAGAGCTTGTGTTATGGGAACCAGACAACTGATATACATACTTATATCATTTTATAAATACATACATATTATAGATAAATCACACCCAGACACAGAACAAACAATCATGCTCATCACACAAAGTGTCCTGGGTGGGAATCGAACCCACGACCTCCGGCTCAGCAGTCAGGGCCACTAACTACTAGACCAACAGGCCCGTCAATTTAACTTAAAATATTGTGTTATTGGATGCATTGAATAGTACAGAGGTCGGGGAGGTATTTAAAGTAAAAATAAATCATTAAAAACTACAAGTTCAGATTTCTCCACAAAAAAAATAACAATACAATTTTCGTTGGTATTTATAACATCAAAGCAATCGTTTCAATGTGCCAAGATAATCTGCTAAAACTCCATATTATTATATTCCTTTAGATCTCTTTGAGACTCCTTGAAAGTACGGCATGAAGGTTTTAACGTCAAATAAATCTTGAATAAATAATGCTGCATTTGAGCCCCAAGCTTACGGGGCACTGCGGGAAGGAAGCTCACGAAATCCATGTTTTTGATCACATCCAGTGCCGGATTAACCACGTAGCAAGAGTAGCCATTGCAACGGGCGGGGCCCGCACGAAATCGGGCCCGCGTGTTCATACTCCAAACCACACACACATCACACTTCCATTCGAGTTAATTTTTTTAAGGGATCTTATAAATCCATCACTGTCCTGCTACCCTACCATGACTTCTCAAAGCAGAACTTATTCCACTGAGGGAAAGAGACAGAGCTATACAGGGTGTCTAGCACCATCTCTTTCACTCAGTGGAATAAGTTCTGCTTTAAGACGTCATAGTAGGCTTACTGTTGCTACAACATAACCGTCCATTGGATCAATGGTAGTATCAAAAGCTACACAAAAAAAGTGTCAAGGCACACAGCAAATTATTATTAAGGATGTACCCTCTCTATTATAATCAAGGGCCCCTCGATGGAATTTCCTACGGGCCCCACGATTCCTTAATCCAGCACTGATCACAAAACAACATCACGATCGTATGGGTAATCCCGGAAATCCTTTCCGGGAGTCTTGTAAACTACATAAATGTATATAAAGACAGCATTTTTTTTCTAGTTTTTAGGACTACGTATCTCAAAAGTCAAAAACATTCTGTTGCCCTTCTGTCTGTCTGAGACTCTTTATCTCGGGAACGCGTGTAGGTATCAGTTTGAAATCCTTATCCTTACTATATTATTATAAAAACGAAAGTGAGTTTGTTTATTACGTCTTCACTCCTAAATGCCTAAACCGATTTTGATGAATTTCGGTACAGAGATTATTGGGACCCTGGAGACGGCCTTAGGCTAACTTAAAAAAAACAGAGAGTTGAGGAGAAAGAGGAAAGAAAAGGAAAAACTTAGGTACTTTTGCTATTACAATAAATAAGCCGCAAGGGCAAAAACTACAGGTAGCAGGTACCTGCAAATCAGGAAAGGGGTGTGTGTTACCCCGAATTTAACGTGAGCGAAGCCGCAGCCAAAAGCTAGTAAAATAATATACTGGGGTTATAAAGTCTGTGGTTCCTTGGAACTGTGAAAAATCATCTCTCTAAGTTATCGCAGTCAAAAGATATGTCCGTTTCTGTCGCAAATTTTAACAGAACCCTCAAACATACATTCCGACATTGAATGAAAAAATCCCAAAATGAGAAAAAATACATTTAAACCTAACGTGTATGGTGCAGAAAAATCTTTTATTTTTCTTCTATTTCTACCCTAGAATACAAATTGCCCTACCACTGAATCTTTAAAGTTGCGTGAAAGATTACCATCTAAAACACCGTGGAAATAACTAGAGTGGTTGCCATATTGAAAATAAGTTGTAGGTCGGTAATTTTTGTTACAATTTCATGGGTAGAAATTTATGGAACGTTTTGTGTGTTAAAAACTCATTTAAAAGTTTTGGGGTGGGCATTTTAATTAAAAGCCTTGGTTTCTAAAAGCGTTGGAATAGGTTATTTTTCTCTTTTAAATATAGATTTCGGTCAATAAGCAGATGTGAAAGCAGTGGGCCCGTATATCGCGGAGAGACAATGTGACGGGGTTGCAGCAGACCAAAGAGGAGATGGCGGGATACCTTGGATGGTTTTGATGGGCTCGGAACCCTAAAAAGAACACTGAGTACACACTTAACACTTTTTTTTTAACGCTGCTCCACACTTGGATTTCTCCTGTATCGTAGGTGCATTTACAAACTTTTAAACTCACATACACAAACAGCCAGACCCGTAACAACTATCTGTAGGCCATACAAATATTTGTTCCGTGCGGGAATCGAACCCGTGACACGCAGCGCAGCAGTCGATCGCTCAGCCACTGCGCCAACCGTGTCGTCAACTTAATCTTACTATCGTATCTTACTAATATAATAAATGCGAATGTTTGTGAGGAAGGATGGATGTGTGGATGTTTGTAACTCTTTCACGTCAAACAAAACTGACAGAAACAGACATAAATAACCATATACAAGCAGTCAAAAGATATGGTCGTTTATCGTCGCCGAGTCCGACTCGCTCTTGGCCGGTTTTTCTTTCATATCTTTCCTAACACAATCTATCCATCGTTTCCTTGGTCTTGATCTTCCTCCTAATCCATCAACATTTATATTCATCATTTGTTACTCACATGCGATTTTGATTCTGCCCTCCTCATCACGCTTCCATACCAAGAGAGTCGATTCCCTTTTATCTTGCAAGCATTCTGTTTTACTAAATATTTGAACAAAAAATATGAGGTTCTCTCGCATGATGATATCACGTATCTACAAACATATTTTCGTAAATACGTGAGCGAAAATAACGGAAAAAAGTTCCGTACAAAAACTCCTATTTTAAAAACAAACGCGAAACTTCCCAGTCGCAAAACGAAATGGCTTCATTTACTGAACAGCATGAACACAAATAACATCACAAAAGCGTAGACAAACAAATGAAATACGCCAGAACAATCGGGGCGTATTTGAGCTAGATGTCGTAACGCTCCAGACTGGCCTTTTGTCGTTTTATCTAAAAATACGGCCTTGCGACTACGTTGCAGTTCTTCCTAGCTAGACGCTTAGGGAAGTTACTAGTTTAGTTAAATCGTATTTAAATGATAGACAGCAGCAAGTACAAATAAATGGTGTCAATTCAATGGGTTTAAATGTAAAGATGGGTGTACCACAAGGATCGATATTAGGTCCCTTCCTCTTTTTAGTATATATAAATGATCTACCCCATTTGTTTAAAAACCAACCACAAATGGTGTTATTTGCTGACGATACCTCTTTAATATTTAAGATAAACAGACGTGCCACAAATCTTGACGACGTAAATAATGCCCTAATGCAGGTACATAATTGGTTTACGGCTAATAATTTAGTATTAAATGGGAAAAAAACGAAGTGTATAAGATTTGCTCTACCAAATGTCAAAAACAGTGAGTGTGACATAGTATTGAATCAAGAGAAACTAGAATTCGCCGAAAAAACTGTTTTCTTGGGAATAACACTCGATTCAAAGCTACAATGGGGTCCGCATATAACATCTCTTGCAGGACGCCTTAGTTCAGCAGCATATGCTGTTAGAAAAATCCGTCAGTTTACTGATGTTGATACCGCGAGACTAGTCTATTTTAGTTATTTTCATAGTATAATGTCATACGGTATTTTACTTTGGGGACGGGCTGCAGACATCGAGTCTATATTTATTCTGCAGAAAAGAGCCATTAGAGCCATATATAACCTACGTAGGCGAGATTCTTTAAGGGAACAGTTTAAGGATATTAACATCATGACAGTACCTTGTCAATATATTTATGAAAACATCATGTATGTCAGGAAAAACTCGCATCTTTTTAGTAAAAGAGGTGACAGACACAATTATAATACTAGAAATAGGGACCAATTAGTTCAACCAGGTTTCAGGTTAGCTAAAGTAGACTCATCTTTCATGGGGTACTGTTTGAAATGCTACAATAAAATACCTCCCCACATTCTTCAACTGAATGAAACGAAATTTAAATCTTGTATTAAACGCACACTATGTAGGCAAGCATATTATAAGTTTGGGGATTATATTGATGATAAAAATGCTTGGCTCAATGCTGGTCCTGCTCCTCAAGCATAGGGGTAAACTCATTAATAAGTATCCGAAGCTATAGTGGAAGCTGCAGAAGATTGTAAGACTATCTTTGCAATGTATAGAATCAATTCTCTAGTATTGTATAATTATTAAGCCCATATGTGAGTGCTATGTATTATCATTGACTTGACGAAGCCCTGGTGGTTAATAGTGTCATGCTCACTGAAATGTCTCGCTGATGGTGGCGGGTGTGTCGGGTCATTTAGCTCCCTTCAAAATGGTCGAGGTGAATGGGGCTGATCCATACGTCATGTTCGTGAACGGGCGCTGTCAGTTGGGACTGGTCATTTTTTAACTACCACGGTCATTTTTAATTTATTTAGATTTAAATTGAATTTTGTTTTTTATTTACTCTGGACGCTCTTACTGTGCACGTCTTTCTACATCGTTCTCACATATTTGTATAATCTCAACACGAATGATGTAAATACTATTTTGTAAAAATATTAGAATTTAAAAGAGTGTCCATGGAGTTTCTTGCCCATTCTTCTCCATAGAGATCAACGCTTTGGAATGGGCAACTGCAGTACTTTCACAAGTTATTATGCCTTGTGACCGGGACTGTAGATTCATTTTGTTTCTTGACATTCAAAAGTGCCTGTAATGGTCTAATTGAAATAAATGATTTGATTTGATTGATTTGACTAAGAATCGTATTTTAATAATACCCTTTTTTTTGGTGTGGGAAATCATCCAATAACTTCCTCTGCTCTGGGCGGAGTGGGGAATGTCAGACTTGTACTGACTAAAACCCATGTTCCTTCTTTTGCCCTTTACGTTGCGGGGCCGCGGTATCTCTTTCGAAAAAACCCCGGGAGGCGGAAGCCTTGGCATGCCCCTCTGCTTTGCTGACATCTCTTTGAGGCGCACGTGACACACTAACGCGCCGTCGACGCGACCTGTCGTCCATAGACAGCCGGATGGTGAGCTACCCATTGCTCACATCATCCACAGGCCCGTCCTTAATAATACCCTTAGCTCAACTCGGCTCGATGCCAAATACTTGAAGGCTAAGAGCAGCAAAAGCACCACGCAGTTTTGGTTTCTTTTTAAACATTTTTGAGAGAATTTTCTTTCAAGTTTTTTTTTCGTTTGAAAGAGAATTACGCGTTCTTTGTTTAAAATACGTTTTGCTTGTGGATGTAGAAGTTTGAAATGTTTCTTTTTAGGTTTGACAGGCCTGTTGGTCTAGTGGTTAGCGGCCCTAACTGCTGAGCCGGAGGTCGTGGGTTCGATTCCCACCCAGGACAAACTTTGTGTGATGAGCATGATTGTTTGTTCTGTGTCTGGGTGTGATTTATCTATAATATGTATGTTTTTATAAATTATATAAGTATGTATATCAGTTGTCTGGTTACTATAACACAAGCTCTGCTTAGCTTGGGATCAGATAGCCGTGTGTGAGTTGTCCCAAGATATTAATTATTATTAAGATAATATTAGGTTCTTGTACGGAAACTTACTGAATGGACTGAGTGGATTAGGACTTTTGTACATGTAAAGTGACACGCTATAGGTACTTACTTGTTTGATCGTATAAGAAAAAAATCGACGGATTTCGAAAAAAAAATAGACTAGTAAGACGCGATAGGCTATTGTTTAATTAACCGATTGCCAAAAGGAGTACCTAGGTTATAATTCGTGTGTATGTTTTTTTTATTAATTAAGCTATATCTTCTAATTGTGATTCGATTTATTTGATGAATCTTTTTTTGTTTGAGTATTACAGTTTTAATCCACGGTTTATAAGAAGAATGTGGTTTAAAGATCTGCTAATTATGCTGATCGTCTCAGAAATATAAAAAAAAATGCTAGTTTTCATTTACACCAAACGACACCTGGACGAGTGCCTAAATAAAAGCAGTCTGTTTCTATATTACCACATTATATAACGCTGATCTCGACGAAGCCGTTAACTAAAATTTCAGCAGCAAAAACATGAAGGCATTTATTTCAGTATCACTTAATGAAAATGACGACAAGGGTACCTAACAAACAGACCTAAAATCAACAAAAGCCTTTTTGTTTGCTTAAGACATTCCTTGTTTAAGACTCAATTTCCTTTAATATTAAAATCAGTTCCTTGAACAAACGGAAATCCAATAATATTTCCTCTTCAATAGAACAAGGAAGCCCTTAGAAATATCGAGTAGAGATTGAATATGTTGGCTTATTTAATATTAATACTTTGATATTGGCAAATCCGAAGGGAAAACGACTCTATCTCTAAGAGGACAACGTTGTTATTTGTTAAAATACTTCACTTATAAGAAGGACCTTGGATAAGAAAAACTAAATAAAAGACATTCGTGATTGAATAAATTGACATCAAGATAAATACAAACTCAAGATTTTCGTAGACCCTCGTAGCACGCGTAGCTCGGTGCTACGAATCTCTACGAAAATCTTAGATCAGAAATCACGAAAGTGTTGTTTTACAACGCGTGTGCTACGACGACGCTTGCAAAATAAAATAATTACGTAGACTTAGTTACCGTGTTGTAAGTACTAACTTACAACACGGTACTACTAACTTAATCCCATTTCACCAACGAAACCTAAATATTATTACAGTGGTATATTATAAACCGAGTTTGCTACCAAAACCCAATAGATCATTTTTATTTGAACATCTATTCAGTGTTACTGAAATCAACCATCATTAGTGAGAAATTACTCAATAAAAAAACAACAAATAATGCATTAAACCAAAGGAAGTCAGATAAGAACGACATAAACGGATGAATCGGATAGTCTGTCTTTGAAACCCGTATTAACTGAGTCAACAATAACCCGTATTATATAAATCATTAATGAACGAACTTGGAATCTAACATAGCATATATGACTATGCCTCTCGCGATTTTTGCTGTTTCAAGGACAACTTCCCTAGTCCCCTACGCCAAACGGCCTTGGGCTTTCAACGATACTGCAATGACGCCTATGCCTCTTGTTTTAACGAAGCCAAATATAAAAGAAAAAATAACAAACGAAATACGAAAAATACAACCTCCTTGATCTCTTTTCCCACACATACGGTGGAAGGAAAGGTCGGCTTTTCAAGTATTTTTTATCTTTCTCCACAAAATAAAAGGGCCATTCAAAGAAATTCCAAATAACAAAATGTGTCACGATCTTTTGTTGCGATTTGGAGCCTCCGCGGTAAGAAAACCGTACGTGGTATGCTTACTAAATATATAAAAGAGCAATTGGGGTTGGCGAAAAACATAGTACTTACGTATCTACTCCACCGGCTTGTTCAAAACTAAAAATAGACAGAAACCACGCTAGAAAATGTCCACACACATAGTTAAGTAAAGGCACAAAGTTATTTCCTTATAGTTCGTTAAAAAGAAACCGAGAATCTTGACCTAAAATTCGGCAAAGCATTCAATACTCCACATACTGAACGACACGCAGAAACCTTGTTTTAATTGTTTCTATGACCTCAATTTTTTTTAATAAATAACATCCATCATTACACGATGAAAGATTGTTTAGTTTTTTATCAAAATTCACAAAGTAACCTACTACCGCACTTCCTATATACATAACTATGTATACTCGCTGATAACTTACCCTGTTACATAAAATCAAAGAAACAGACGAACTACCTAATCGTCTCTTTAACAAAACTGCGCTCAAAGAAATACAAAATCCAATTTGTCGAACAATAATTCGATTTAAAAATAGTTTATAACAGCAAAATTAACTCACCCTCAACCACTTCTTTTCAGCGCGAACTTGTTATTAAAAGTCTATTCACTCACTGACATTACTTTAAAGTTACGTTGATGAATAAAAAATATCACGATTTTCTGACTAAATTCTATTTACAATTTTATTTACAGATATCCGTAATTTTCGGAATGATACTGGGGTTTGTTGAAACGTCAGTGGTGTCGCATATGTGTTACGCATGCGCGGCGCAAGATGGCGGCCACGAGGCGGGTCGATAGCGCGCGATAAGGCTCCGAAGGCTGCGCCACCATTGCCGGGTGACATTGTGCTAACGGGGTAACATAAAAACGAGGTCACCGTTTCATATTAGCCCGCGCTTCCGCGGTACGGTGATACCAGCATATTTGTTGCCATTTAAAAAAGGAAAATATTTTTCTGTACTCAGTCCAGTTTTATGTAGGTATTTGGATTATGGATTAAAGGAGTCTACTTTTAGCTTCATGAAGCATTTCATGAAGCTAAAAGTAGACTATTTAATCTACATAATGTTACGGTCTACATTCTTTTATGTTTGTTTTTTCAACAATGTCAAATGTGACAATTTAAAGTGACACAAGCCTTCGATACTCTAATGCTGACTATGTCTTTAATTTTCCTTTGCAATCTTACATAGTTCCTTGTTAAGTAAGTTTCAGACCAATTGAATGGAAAGTCTACATTTATCACTAGTGAAAAGATAGAGCGAGAAGTTTAAATCTTACGGTGTTCCTCAAGGTTCTATCTTTGGACCATTCCTGTTTCAACTTAACTATCACTGTCTCTGTCTCATTCTGTTCTTTGATTCAATGGTGTCAATAAAACAATGCGATACAATAAAGAATAATTTATTCATCATCATCGACATCGGTCTTAAGGTAATGTACTTCGGGGTCACTTGTTGCACGACCACGGATACGCGCAAGTGCCGCCACGCCGCGCGTTGACCGTTTCATGACGAAAACAATCCATAGTGCGCCGACACACGCTACACTGACCAACAAAACTGTCATTGCTATTGTTGCTCCACTCATGCCTGCAAGAAATAACACGTTACAAGAATTTTAAGACAAGCGTGTTAATTAATTGAAGTCGAGTGATCCCCAAACAATGTTATTAGTATCAAAAATAATTTATTTCAATAAGACCATTACAGGTACTTTTAATGTAAAAAAAAACAAATTGTTAAATCTACAGTTCCGGTCACAAGACATAATAACTTGTGAAAGTACTATAGTTGCCCATTCCTATCATGGGACTATATCTCTAATTATATTTACTCTACCCAATATTAATTCAATATTTTAGAGGTCGAAATTAAAGTACTACTTATTCCCCTTTTAAGTTTAATAGTAATTTATAGTTCCGTCAATTAATCAGTATGAAAAGACATCTATGACTGATGAGAAAAATCATACCTCCAGTTTTCTTTCCGACAATTTTATCCTGTATCTTAATCCGATCTGTCTTGTCATCTTTGGGTTTAATACCGTCATCATGCATCGTAGTTCGCACAAAGAAAATAGTTGCAGATGAAATCGGCGTCACTTCAATAGTCAACGTAGTAGATTTACGTGTGAACTTTGGTTTGAACGTAGTAGTAGAAGTGCTAGTGGTAGTTTTTTTAGGAACTTGAGGCTTAGGAGTTGTCGTTGTCGTTGTAGTTGTAGTCGTAGTGGTTGTTGTTCTAGGAGGAGGCCGTTTTGTAGTGGTCGTCGTTGTAGTTTTTCTTACAACAGGAGGAGGCCGTTTAGTTGTAGTTGTAGTGGAAGTTGTACTAGTTGTAGTTGAAGTTGTCGAAGTTGTAGTAGGAGGCACTGTTTCAGTGGTTGTAGCAATAAGTTTCTGCGTCTGCGGTGGTGCTACTGAGCTGTTTGACCTTGAGTAGTCTTCTGATGTCGTTCCTGTAAAAGAAGACGATTTATTAAGAAAAAAACATACTAGTTGTTATGTAGAAGGTAATAAGACACAGAAGAGAAGAGCGAGTTTATCGCTATCACTAGAAATTTGAGTGGTTTTGTTACAAATGATTGGAATTGGTTTGTATAAAAAAGGTTTGAAGTTTAAAAAACATGTAAGTTGAAAATTATGAGAAAGCTTTTACTATTCGCCTTCATCATACAACTGTTGGAAAAAACATTCCCCAAGGTTGTAATTATTTTGGTTCAGTTTACCTTTGACAAAATAATCTCGCAACAGGGAAGATAAGCAAGCAATCAGCAAGATGAATGATGATGATGAATCATTGTACTCGTATGATCGTACCATGACCTCCACAAAACACTACTCCTTGTTAGTGCGGGGAAAGAATAAACGATATGGATATCAAATGTAAGGGTTTTTTTTGCGGATGGCAAATCCAAACTAATATTATAAATGCGAAAGTTACTCTGTCTGTCTGTCTGTCTTTTCTTCACGCCTAATCTACTGAACCGATTTGTGTGAAATTTGGTACAGACATAGTTTGGAACTTGAGAAAGGACATAGGATAGTTTTTTTTACAAAAAATAAAAATAAAATTGATTCCGGACATACAGCGCCATCTATTGGTCAAAAGTCGGCATACATTCAGTACTATAAATGTCGAGCTGTTAACCGTATAGTTCGGTACGGACCCCTTCGGGGGCTCGACATTCAAACCTCCGCTGGCTCGGTACTGGCCCCGAAAGGGGTCGGACATTTAAGTCATATGACCTCCTCATTATTTTTGTAAATATTTTATTTTCTGGTTAAAAAATAATATGGGTGTGCATTCATTAAGATAGTAGAATAAAAATCTCATATGTAAACGACATTAGAAGTTCTTTAATTATTGAGTAAGTTTCTTAATTAAGTCTTATAAAATCCAAATGTGTAAATTCCGATCATCGCCATTTTGATGGCAGTGTAGGTCGACGCTAAAAAACATAAAAAAGTAGGTTTTCGGGCATTTTAACTCCATATTATTGGGCATGATTAACGTGTCCTTTTATTACGAGAAGAAAACATTCGTAATTGAACTTATATTAGCAGTGGTAATGATACATTTTGAAATCTAAAGTCGAATTATCGCGCCAATCGTGCTTGTTTACATTTTTCATTTCACATTATATCACACGGACGCGAATAGATTCTATAACAAATGAGACAAATATCATTGCAAATATTATAAATAACATGAACATGCCCAGATCTTATCGTAATTTGCAATAATAGAACCATTAACACGTAATATTCATAACCACTGCTAAATTCACTTTCGAAAATGACGTCCATTTCTTTTTTTTTTTAATTTTGTGATGTGTAAATGCGATTATTTCAATCGATTATTTTCTTGTAAATCAATCAATTCGAATAATTAAAATAAGGAATATCAGAAATTGATAGATGAAAATAAGAATAATTTTGTAATACGTGTAAAATACTATAAATATTAATAATAATATTTTTTACGCCACTAAAACCGACTCAACAACAAACAGTAGAATCTGATCTATGGCTAAATTCGCGCCAATTTTATTTTCAGATAAAAATTCAAATAAGGAATGCGCTCGCAGTTCGAATTTATATTAAAATGCTTATTTGCTATTTTATTAATAATTTGGTTTTGTACCTACTATTTGAATGTGAATTGCAATTAGAAATAAATAAGGTTGAATATAGAACGACCTTATTATGATCTTGGTCAGTAAAAAAAATCAGCCAAGATAAATTGTAATATTTGTTCGACAAAATTGTTTGTAGTATGATTGGATTAGTTATTTGGAAAGCGTTTTCATTCTTTCCTAAATCATGGCTCGTAGGCCAAAGTGTTCTTGGAGTGGAAGCCTTTGGGTAAAAATGGCCTGGACCACAATTGAGATGGAAAAAAAACCCCGGTACACGACATCAAGAAAACTCCAGGTTCAAAATAGGTTCATTTTGTACCTGGAGTTTTCTTGATGTCGTGTACCGGAGTTTTTTTTGGGGTGGGAAATCATCAAATAACTTCCCCCGTTCCAGGCGAAGCGGGGGGGAGTGTCAGACTTTTACTGACTAATGTCCACCGATCGATGTTCCTTCTTTTACTCGGGGCTGCGGTATCTCTTTCGAACAACCCGCGATCCCGGCAGGACCCTACTGGGGTTGCGGGTCTGACACTCCCCCCCGCTCCGCCCAGAGCGGGGAAAGTGAGGCGCCACGGCATCCTCACCTACCACCTGACGCAGATCCTCACCGAGCACGAAGGTTTCGGGACGTTCCTGCACATCATCGGGCGGGAAGAAACTCCCAGGTGTCACCAATGTGGCTACCGCCCGGGGGACACGTTGGAGTACACAGGCAGTCTGCTCTTTTGAGCGGAGCACAGCTCTGTCCTGGAGGAGCTGGTGATGTTTGAAGGAGAGAACCTCAAACCAAGCCAGCCACCGCGGGAGACGCTACTGGGATCGGGCGCCGCGAGACAACGACTTTTTGTTAAAAGTTTAACAGGAGCGGATATTTGATGATTTCCCATCCAAGTGGCGCTAGACCGATATAAATAAGTTCCTAATGAATTCCTGAGAAGTTTATGAGAAGGCAGGCCTCTTTTAAATTCCTAAAGAAGTCCTTAAATTCCAAAAAATAGAGATAAACTATTTAAAAATAGTTTTTAGGGTTCCGTACCTCATAATAAATAACACAACCCAAATATCAAATCTGTGGTCCCTTGAAGCTGTGAAAAAAGCAACCCTCCAAGTCTACGTAGAGAAAAGATATGACCGTTTATGTCGTCAGTTTGTACGGAACCCTTGATGCGTGAGTCCGACTCGCATTTGGCCGGCCTATTTTTAATAGGCTAAATCGCTTACTGCTACGCAAAGGTCTCCTTATTACCATGACCTACAAAATTGGTTGCCGCGAAACCGTTTGACAGCAAATGTGCCTACCAAAACTTGGCGCATAACAAAATAATTGAACCATAACAAAAAAGCACGAGACAAAATGCTGTTGTCTTTCTTTTCTAATCGATATGATAGATATTTGTATAACTATAATATCTATACTAGAGTAATATGCCATCTCCATAGGTAAATTCCTCAATGGTACCAAAACTTTTTTGAAAGTTTACTCTATTACGATTATCGATTAGGTTGAATGCAACTTTTTAATCGTAATGATGAAACTTAGTTTTACGGTCAGCACTAACAAATGTCATATTGCAACACATTTTGTAGTATTTTTTGTCGAGATTTGTATCGTGTTTTTTTATTAATTTATATGTAAAATGGCAAAAATAAGAATGCAGATGGAATGTCACTGTTTTTATTTTGTATTTCCGATTTTATTATCAAAGGGTTATCTTATGTATGTGCATTATTTCCAGCGTTTTTAAAGTACCCAATTTTTGGAAGGGTGTAGTAATATGTATTTTACACACATTTTACAATAGATCGACGCTGTTTTATCGACCATAGGAGGTTTTTGGAAATATAAATCTCAAACTTATCGTATGAAACAGCCGCTGTGACTTATTTTTAATAACAAAATTGAATGCTGTAAATTGATAAAAATTCTTGAATTTCATGACAATTCGCGTCACCCCACCGATTCAGCTGATGTGTCATGTGTCAAAATCCTGTCGTGCAGAGTGGTTAATATGCTCCGTGCTGCTGGAAGTCGCGATCAAAAGCTAGTCATGAAATAAGTTTCCCCGCTCTGGGCGGACCGGAGGAGAGTGTCAGACTTGTATTGACTAAAACCCACTCATGTTCCTTCTTTTACCCTTTATGTTCCGGGGCCACGGTATCTTCTTAGAACAACCCGCAATCCCGGCATAAGGGTTTGGTGAAAAAAAGGAGAAGAAGGCGTGGAAGGCAAAAAGAAAAAACGGAACCCTTATAGGATCACTTTGTTGTCCGTCTGTTTGTCAAGAACCTTTATGAAAAAAACGATATACTCAAGTCAGCAGTCCCTTGCAGTTGTGAAACAATCAACCCTGTAAGTCTGCGCAGACAAACGATATCACCGTTTAAGGCACTTGTCTCACCGGCAACGAGTAACGAATAGAGCTAGAACTAGAAACGAGTTAGCGAGACGCGGGGAGCGACTGCCTAGTTCCGATATTTGTGTAGCTCGGCTATAAGCGAGTGTGCGAGTGAAGCGGGCGATTACTCGCATTACTCGCTCGCGGCGGTCAAGCGTACAGTCAGTCCTGGGGCCTCAAACGCGACCAAATGACATGACCGCTGGTTGCTCTCTCGGCGTGAGTTCTAATCGCTTGGCGAGTATCGCCGAGCGAGTGTTATCTTTCATAGCTCTTGTCGCTCAGCGACAAACTTGTGAAGCGAGTGCTCACCGGCAATGTGAACAGTCAGCGATCAACTGTTGAATATGCATCTCTTTTGTTCACACGGAAAGTATATCTATTGTACGTTTCTTGAGCTAGAAAATAGACGATAGTTAGTCGTTTTCTCGTCGTTGGTGGGACAACTGCCTTAGTCGCAAGTTTGTACGGAAGCCTTGGTACAGTCAGTGGTTTAAGTGAAAATATTAAGAAATAGGAAATGTTTTGAGCTGCACAACACATTTCAGCTCCTACCATGACGTCTTAAAGCAGAACTTATTCCGCTGAGGGAAGGAGAGAGAGCTATACAGGGTGTCTAGCACCATCTCTTTCTCTATAAGTTCTGCTATAAGACGTCATGGTAGGCCTATTCTTTCTCAAACACCCAGACCATTTTTTTTTGTTTTTTCAAACTGTTGTAATTATGAAAATTTAGTCGTACTCAAATTTAATTTTTTTGGTGAAGTATAGTACCTATAGTAGTTATATTATATATAAGTATAGTATATATATAAGTATAGTATATATATAAGTATAGTATAGAAGTATAGTAGTTATATTATTTAATATTATTTCATGCCATTCCACTTTTTGTCTTGTTTGTTTTGGATGACAAAAATCAGGACAGCGGAAGTTGATTAAATTGGATTGGACGAGAAATTGCCATGTTTTTTGTCAGTAATATGTGAAGGGTTTCGCAGTACAGCACACTCAATATTATCATTAATCGTCGTGTAGTTTATGATTGGTATTTTCCTTAATACTTACTAATATTATAAAAGCGAAAGTGAGTTTGTTTTTTTTGTTTATTACAAAAAAAACAATAACCTTAATGCCTTAAACAGCCTTAATGGCTAAACCGATTTTGATGATTTTTGGTACAGAGATAGTTGAGACCCTGGAGACGGAAAGTGAGAAATGAGGGAGAAGAAGCGAAGAAAAGGGAAAACTTAGCTTTGCTATTACAATAAATAAACTACAGGGAGCAGGTACCTGCAAATCAGTGTTATTCCGAATATAACGCTAACGAAGCCACGGGCAAAAGCTAGTATTTAATAATTATTTAATTCACAATTGCA
The DNA here is from genome assembly GCA_958449745.1 of Ochropleura leucogaster. Taxonomy (NCBI): domain Eukaryota; kingdom Metazoa; phylum Arthropoda; class Insecta; order Lepidoptera; family Noctuidae; genus Ochropleura; species Ochropleura leucogaster. The sequence continues at coordinate 2,917,111 of OY288225.1, forward strand.
ATTTGCACCAGTTTGTATCTGCATCGCCCAAAGGTTGAATGGTAGAGAATACCATGCCATTAAGCTCGCCCCTGTACTGTATATGGGCTTAAAGTATGATGTAAATAATCTGTCAAAGTATATTCCGTAAGCTATACTCACCGGCATCAAAATCGCAAACGTCCAAAAAGTCAGGGCAACAGTTCTGTGTGACGACGCAGACAAGACTGCAGCTACATCCTCGGAAACCGGTAGCCTCACCATAGAGGTCGCAGCGACCTACGCAAGACTCCTCTGAAAACGACAAGCATTTCCTAAGATATATTATAGATAGATAGAATATTCTTTATTAAGGACAGGAAAATGATGATGACATCATCATCATTTTCCTGCCCTTGTCCCATTCTATTTGGGGTCGGCGCATCACTTTTTCTTCGTCCATTCTCCCTTATCAGACGTGACAACATCATTCACTCCTTTCTCCTTCATATCATTCCTTACACAATCCATCCATCTTTTCTTTGGTCTTCCTCTCGCTCTCCGTCCATCGACATTAAGATTCATCACTCTTTTAGTCGCATGTGCTTCATCCCTCCTCATTACATTTTCTTTATTATGAACACCATACAAATTACAATAACAACAGTATACAACTTATAAATTCGGTTAAACAATGGGCGGTCTTATCGCTAAAAGCGATCTTACAACCTTTGGAAGGATTTAAAGAAGGAGAGACAGTACTGTAGTCTGGTGTTTCATTTTACGAACGAATAGCTACATTTATAAAAAAAAAACTTATATATAAATACATATAAAATAATAATCATGAAGAGCAAAGAAATATTCCATGTTCTTTAATCTATGACAACCACTTAAATTATGCCCAGTATACTTTATGCAGTACAGCTACCCTACCATGACGTCTTAAAAGAGAACTTATTCCAGTGAGGGAAAGAGACAGAGCTGTACAGGGTGTCTAGCACCATCTCTTTCTCACACAGGAATAAGTACTGCTATAAGATGTCATGGTAACCCTACAGGCCATTACAACTCTTGCCTGCATTCTATAATGTTGCCAGAGTACAAATAGGCATTGGCAGTTAAGTCAACGTTCATGTTCTATATACTTACGTAATACAGATGGTGGTGTGGTGGCCTGCGTCAACGCTTTGGAGCAGTTCTCACCATGTTGAATGGATACATCGTCGATGGCTACGTCACTCATAAAGCTTTCTCCTCTGATGCCTTCAATCACGATCTGTTGAATTACAACAATATCAATTTACAACAAAAACTCCAATTCAAAAAGTAAAAGTTTAATAAATAATTTGTTTATTTTTTATTTATTTATTTCTCAAACAATTTTTGTGTAGATTAATACAGGATTACTCGCCAAGCTTTACGTTTGATGGCGAGAGGCGCTCTTTTCTTATAAATACACGTAACCCTTATACTATTTTAACAAAATAAATACTATTTTTTTTTTAATTGAAACAATTAATTAAACACTGACAGAATTTGCTTCTCAACAAAGTTAAAGTCAAATATAGTTGAATGGAATAAATAGTAACAAAAAATAAATGCTGGGCTGGCAGGAAGAAAACTAACTTCCAAGGAAGTCAGTGACTGCCGCTTGATTCCTAGATTTTTGCAACCGACTTCCGGAAGTACTTTGTTTTAAGTCGGTTATTTTTTTTGGCAAAAATGTTTTTATTTCAGCCTTTTTTCTTGTGGAATATTGGTATCTCACAAAAATTCTAATCGAGTATTCATTTTTCATTGCTACTAAGAGATATTAGGATAATTATCGTCCATACACATTTGAAAAAAATGAATTCTAAGTAGAAGATAACTCAAATTTCCAAAGTAATTCAGATGAAATTCTTCTCTTTACCTCTATGGTATCTCTTTACTTTTCCTTTCGATTTTAAAAAGAACTTTGAAAATCGCCCCACAATCGATGGACAAAGTGTGTGAGGTGAGTGGTGTTCCGGCGCTTCCACGAACAAGTGCCACATGAACGCGCAGTGACATAGTGCAGTGAAGTGCACTAACATAGCTAGGATTTATTTACTAACACGAATTGTATTAGCAATATATATGATTGTCTGTAAGGTATTTATTTATGGGCCTAAGATGCCTGAAAATAAATGTTTTATTATTATTATAGCACTGGTTCGATCCCACGACCTACTCGTCGTAAGTCGAATCCATAAGGGGGCGTTCGTAAAATACGTGACATGTTAAGGGGGGAGGGGGTCGAGTCAAATCTCATCTAATCTTACGTTGGAGAGACGGGGGGTCTCGGTAAATATCACGCATTTTTTTTGCTGAATGAAACAAAAAAAATATATACCATATTGGTCCATTTAATTTGATTGTACACACTTAAGATTTAATCTTAAGCGTAATCGTTGTTATCTTAATGTTTTTCTTCTTGTTACAATAATAATCCAACGCGTTTATGTAAGAAACCCACATTTTGAAAAATCTCACGTGAGATTTGGGGATGGGAGGGATGAATAAAATCTCACGACATCTCACCGAGGAGGCAGGGAGGGACATCAAATTTAAAAAAAAACACCACGTAATTTATGAACGCCCCCTAACAAATCAAATCAAAATCTTTATTTCAGACCAAGCGATCCATATAGTGTTAGTATAAACTTAGCCTGTTAGTAAATTCAAAAATTAAAAACAAACAAAACACATTAATTGGCTGTATGAACATGAGCACGCACATGTCTGCCAGACCAGAGCCTGATAAATGAACCGTCGGCCTTTAACCTAACCACTGAAGGATGGAGGACGAACCTGGAAGTTATCGCCAACATCTGACAGCATGGTAACTGCGCTGTACCACTCGTTGCCCTGGTCTCCCCATTGCTGGAACAGCGTGTAGTTCTGCACTCGCGATGGGAGGAGCAGCTGGTACATTGACAGTTTGTCAGGTTTCTGATAGACTGTGAGACCACCCATACTCCTGTAAGAAAGTTAATATTTTAATTAAAATAAGTTATTTTAATTGTTTGTGTAGTATTAGCAGTGGGTACGCGATTATATTTTTAAATTCGTACAGTCCATCCAAAGGTTGTCTGGAAGATATCGCTATTAGCGCTAAGACCGCCACTGCAACCATAGATTTAGAATTTTTTTTTTGTATAGCAGTTTTTGTTTTAAAATTTTGGTGTGCATTAATGTATTCTATTCTATTCTGTTTCTGATTTTCTTTATAGAAAACTGCGCCTAGTTAAGTAGGTACACAATTAGTTATTTGATAGAAAAAAAATACAAAATTTGTGTGAGAAAGTGGAATAGACAAATTCCTTAATATAAACATGATGAGAAATTACAGTATTGCGTGCAAAACGATAAAGCTCTTAGTATTTTTATGGATTATCCGGCGTTCCGAGAAATCTCATTATTCATTTAGTTAACTTGCTCTTGTTTCTTTGTGGAAACTCTTCAATGGTTGTCTACTTCACGGAGGAAGTGTCGAAGTTTTTGGCCAATCCATACGGGAAAGTGTATGTGTGTGTCTGTTTGTTTGTCCGTCTTTCACGGCAAAACGGAGCGACGAATTTTCTTGATTTTTTAAGTGGAGATAGTTGAAGGGATGGAGAGTGACATAGGCCAGCTTTTGTGTATTTCCAACCCCCACTTCCCTGAAATGGGGGGGTGGACGTGAGCGAAGCCGCGGGCAAAAGCTTGTAAAATACAAAAATAACCGTGCTATCGACTCGAAGAAGAATCTAGCCGTTTCATTATTTAACCCGATTAATCAGTCTCTTTATTATCTGTGGTTTCTGTTTACCTTCCATACATGTGGTACCAGAAGACGAAGCACCCATTCTTGGCCAGTTCAGCTTCATACACGGGTGACATCAAGCGAGCGGTCTCGTTCGCAATCCGACCAGTACTTTCTACGTACATGTAATAACCTGAAATTAAAGAAAATTATGGTTTTAAATATCGAACAGCGGCAAGCAACGGCAGCGCGACGGTATCTGAACAAGATAAAATATACGTTGCCGAAAACAAATAGTTTTGGATATTTATATTTTATTTTATATGATTTTTGTACCCGATCACAATGTTGTCGTATTTTACCCAAAGGTTGACTGCTAGAGAATGTCTTATGGCATTAAGTCCGCCTATGTACCACTATTGTAGGTACATGAAGTTTAAATAAAAAACTTGAGAGGTGTCAAGGGACACCCGGATGGAACTAAGTTCCTATAGAAATGAAGATATTTTCCTCCGGTATCGAAACCATTGTAATAATCTCCTTAAAAAACTAAAGCAAGATCATGAAACCTCGGAATTTCAGAAGAACAGGAATAATCCAAAGGCGACCTGGCAACTTGTCAGACAAGTAGCAAACCTCGACCAGTGTAATAAAACATCTGCTTTGGAGCTACTAAGACTCTGTGATGATCCCGTAGAATCAGTCAACGAAGTAAACCAATACTTCGCGTCTGTTGGCAAAAATTTGGTTTCAAAAATCCGTCAACCGGACCCATCCCTACCATTACCCGAAAATTCTAAACCTATGTGCTCAGCCAACTCTTCTTCACACGATTCAATGGTTCTTTTTGACGTGGACGGGGAAGAAATTGATACAATTATTCTTAACTTAAAAGAAAAGTGTGCTGTGGGCTATGATGGTATCTCGGCCTCCGTAATTAAGGCTGCTCGGCGCACAATAGTTCCCGTTTTGGTACATATTTTTAACATGTGCCTAACTAGGGGAGTCTTTCCAGATGTCTTCAAGACGGCAATAGTGCATCCTATATTTAAAACTGGGGACAGGGATAGTGTCGTTAACTATAGACCCATATCAGTTCTCTCTACATTTTCCAAAATATTTGAAAAGATAATCAACGTAAGACTTACGAATTTTCTTAGTAAGAACCAGACCTTAGCTCCCAACCAATTTGGATTCCGAACTGGAAAGTCTACGGATGATGCAGTTTTGGAACTAACGGACGATATAGTGAACCGCCTAAACAATAAACAAAAAGCTCTTGGCATTTTTCTAGACCTATCCAAGGCCTTCGATACTGTTTCTGTCCCCAGGTTGCTTTCAAAGCTGGAAGGAGTTGGAGTTAGAGGTGTTGCCCACGATATCTTCCGCAGTTACCTAGAAGATCGGCAACAGGTAGTTAAAATTGAAAATCTCACCAGTAGAAAGACTAAACTCACTTTTGGTGTGCCACAGGGTAGCGTACTCGGGCCAACCCTCTTCCTCATTTACGTAAATGAACTCTGCCTACTGTCCCCACTAAACTGTAAAATAGTTGCCTACGCCGACGACACAGCCCTTATTATTCACGGAAGTGACTGGACCGATACCTTTAATAAGGCTGAGATCGTTCTCAAAACTGTCATGGACTGGTTGAAGACTAATCTTCTCACCCTCAACATTAGCAAGTCAAAGTGTGTACCGTTCACATCAGGCATTCGAAGCCAGCCTCCAAATTCTTTCGTACTCAAAGCGCACACCTGTTCACCTTACAACTCCCACACATGCCACTGTACATCCATAGATCGCACAGATCATATTAAATATCTCGGAGTCATCATTGATAATCACCTGAAATGGAAGAAGCAGATCAATTCCCTGGTAACACGTGTGCGAAGATTGATATACGTCTTTAAAAAGCTTAGGGGAGTTGCTGACTTTAAATGTCTCATTACAGTTTATCTTGCCCTCGCCCAATCTGTTCTTGGATATTGCGTGACTTCGTGGGGAGGAGCCCACAAAACTTTCATGCTCCGGCTGGAAAGGGCACAACGAGCTGTACTAAAGGTCCTCGCTAAAAAACCCCTCCGCTACCCAACCTCTGATCTCTACAACGACACTAAAGTGCTTACAGTGAGACAGTTATTTATTCTGCAGACTGTACTCAAAAAACACAACCTGTTACCTTACGACCGAAACATTGGTACCACGAAACGCCGCGCTGATCGAGTTTGTAAAATTGTGACCTGTAAAGCAACAGCGGCTAGAAGACACTTCTCATTCATCAGCACTAAAATTTACAACAAAATAAATAGGATTTTGAACATTTATAGCTCAACGCGAAGAGAGTTAAGAAAGAAGTTGCCCGAGTGGTTGAAAACTCTCTCATATGACGAAACTGAGAAAATCGTGGAATCGTAATTCATGTCAAATATATACACCCCACACAATCCAACTCACATACATACACACACACACACACACACGCACACACACACATACACAACTCACACAACGATATACACACACGTTCCCACACCGACATATAAACACGCTCCCACTTAAGCACCCACACAAACCTACACTCACAACCTAACATCCCTCAAAATACACAACTGCATGTCTGGAACAATTGTTCTCCTTATGTTAATGGGCGTTGATAGTTGCGACACAGTTTTTACTTTTGCAGCTATCATCGTTTTTCATCTTTGTATCCATATGTTTTTGTTCCAAAATAAACCTTTTTATTTTTATTTTTTTTTTTTATCTGGCTTGCTTTCTATAAGAGAGAGAGACAGACTGACAGACAGAGAAACATGCGACGCCGCACAGCTTACAATAGCTTACTATAACAAAAAGTGTCGGACAACTTTTCGTAAGAATTTTTTCCGTGTAGCCCCCTTTCACAACGCGCGATAAGGAACTTCGTTCCAATAAATAAAAATATGAATCACGTTACAATTCGTAAAATGGTCGCAAAGCTACTTAATATTGTGAATTGTTAGTTTGGTTCTGCTAAGCCATCAGGCGTATACTTAATTCCTATATCTCTGAACGGGATTGCCCATATTTACCTGCCCTGGGCGAAGCACACGGGCGTGTCCGATTTTTACAGACTAAACTCCATCTATTTTTTTTTTATTTATTAAAATCTAAATGTTAGTAGCACTTACAAAACTATGTTCTCTATGTTCTATGTTCTTATCTTATTATCTATGTTCCTTCTTTTTCCCTTTGTGTTCCGCAACCTACATCGATACCTACTATGTACATTCATATTTTGTCCGGCACGTTCGCAAAACTTCTGATAAATAAAACCCTATGTAAGTAGAAGTTGAAAAATGGCTACCTCGTTACCTAGGTGGGATTATGGGACCAAAAGTATTTTTGGAATAGCTCTCAGTAGCAAATTCGACTTCCGATTAAGTAACATGTGCTTAGAAGATCTATCTATCGGGTTCCCTCTATCTGGCAGAATCTTGATGCTTCGATTTTTTTTGGCATAACACACTTAGCATAATTTTCTTTAAACGAACATTTTAAAGGCATAAAAATTATTTTGTATAATTTCACCTGGCATACTATGCAGACGGCAGTAATGGCTAGGTTAGGTTAGGTTAAAACTGCGACCTCTTACGCACGAGCCGAGCGACCGAAGCGAGCGGTGCCGCGGCAGCGGCCGGCGAGTGGCAGAAACGACTTGCATTAATAGAAAAAATATATTATTTTAAGTAGGTTACCCGGAACTGAACTATTTAGATTAGGATAATTACTTATTGAATTCAATGATATTATTTCAAATTCAATTAAACAATACCTAACTTAAATAAATGACATTATTTTAATAATTAATTAAAATAAATGACATTATTTTAATAATTAATTAAAATAAATGACAACTTATAATGACAAAGATGATCCTAACTATAAACTTTCTGCGATATGACAATTCTGCCGTTTAATGATTACGTACCGTTATAAAATATATGCCAAAAGACGATTCTGACTGTGAACTTTCTGCGATATGATGATTCTACTTTTTAAATATTATGGATATGAAGTTTATGCCAAGAGATAATTCTGACTTACAAAATTATGAGTTTAGACTGTATGATAAATGAGTGTCTGCTAAATAATTTTCTGCGAAGTGAAGTTTATGCCATCCGTTGTTATGCAAAATAAAATTATGACATAAAAAGTTCTGCTATAAAGGGTGGACCCCTATCTATCGCCTTCTGTTTAATGAGGATAACATTTAAAAAAATAAATAATGAAATAATTGAAACTGCGTATTCTACAAAATGCGAGATCTTTGCCGTACGGTATGGAATGAATCTGGTAGTTTTCTTTATTATTATTTTTAATTTTATTATTTTCTTACTTGTTTGTTAATATTTATAGAGAATCTTTAATTAATTGTTGCACTTGTAAATGTTTACCCTTGTTATTTAACTAAGAAATGTATACGTGTAAACAATTGTTGATTAACCTAAATAAAATAAATAAATAAATTCTATGCGGTTGCTTTTGAGGATTGCGTGATCTTCTAAATAACTAATAATATTATAAAGCTTGTTATAAAATATTATTAAGTTGAACGCGCTAATCACAGGAAGTAAGTACTAGGTCGAAATAAAAACATTAATGTTGAATAGCTCCTTAATCGAGGAAGACTATAGCGATATAACATCACACTGCGACACTTAGGACCTGGTGAAACCGGTGGATATAAATTATAATGATGTACTATTTCTTACCTGAGCCATTCTTCCCATAAGTATGGTCGTAGGAAGGTCCAGTCTGTAGGAAAGAACTAGGAGTCTTCTTATTCAGCCTCCTCCAGTCAAAGTCGTGGTACTCGTCCGGCTTCCACCCACAAATGTCGGGCTTCTCGAAGTCACATTCTGTTTCAGTATTCTTCACTGAACTATCTATTAATTAGATAAATAATTCGTTTATTTATTGTACTTATATTGGCGTATTTAGTCCATATATGGCCCTGTATATTTTTATTTGGGACTTTGTACCCGAGTGCGGTGAACTCAAAAAAAAAGAATGTATATGCATATAAATGTGTGCAAAAAAATGAACAATGAAGTAACATTACTTCATTGTTCATTTTTTAATATAAAATAAATAAATATAAAATGTAGAGATTTTTCGAGTTTTTTAGCTAAAAAAAGGATTTTGAACCTCTCTATGTTAATTTCTATGTAAGCATAGAAAGATAGTATTTTTGTGTCATTTTTAATTAATAAAATTTGAGGTGATAGGGAGATTTTCATCCACACGTCGGGGCCCATGTAACTCGGGGTTCCTAAATCACTGCTAAGGTACCTACTACAGGAGTTCACCACTTAGGGGCCTAAATGGTGAACTCCTGTCTTCTATGAATTAGAATGCTGAGATATAAAATAAATGAAAGAAAGGTAATTGCACGTCGTTAAGATGAGAATGCCAAATGAGACATCGTTGAAAAATAGAAAGTGGTGCCGGAGACTGTTAAAATTTGTATATTAATCGGTTTTTATGGGCTTGTGATGCAAAGGACAATCATGAGACATTTAGCGGTGGATGGATGGACTGTGTTAAGGATGATTTGACTAGAAAGGAGGATAACTGAATAGATGATGAATACATGTTGCGCCGACCCCAAGTAAATTGGGATAAAGGAATGATAATCATTATAATTCCTAAGAATTTGTAAGTTGTAACACAGAATATGATGAATACCTATGAGTGCACATAGGCAATCAACGAGGTAGGTACTGGAAACGCCAAGCATCATGAGCGTGTAACCGCGTGTTGGGCGGTTACATCCGGCCAGTGTATCTGACTCATTATTGCAGCTAACCAGCCCACGATAATCCTTATTTTATTAAGAATCATTCGTAAACGACATGCTGACATTTAGTTTTACAAAATATGTAAAATGCAGCATGGATATAGTCATGGCGAATGGCCATAGACGGACCTTTCCGAAACTTTCTGATATCTATGGTCGAACCTAACCCTTTTGTTATAATTACAATCAATACAATCTCCACAGACAATTTATTTATCAATAGTGTTCTCCTGTCCTTCGATAGTCAATGGAATTACCAACCTGCTATAAACAATATGACCATTTTTAACCGACTCCTACAATAAGGAGGTGTCATTCTTTTTTTGTTTTGGTTATCCAAGTCGTAAAAAAAACTTTTTTTTGTCATGGTAACGGCAGACAGGTAAGGCAGTAAACAAAATTTGAATTTAAAAACAAAACTTTGACTTTCCACTTTAATGTTACCAGTGTACTAAAAGTTTCCTTCAATAATGGGTAATTTGCAAAACTGACAAATGTAACATAAATAGGTAGTGACGTTTGTCTGTGTAGGTATTAATATTTCGTGTGCGTATTCAACATCTATCGTATATATTTCTGTACACAACAGTGGGTGAAGTCGGGCGGATGAAGTAAAAACTATTGAATGTATTACCATAACACACAGGGGCTGTTGAGTTCCATTGTGATCCATCGCAGTAAATAACTGGTGAACCCGCGAGTTGATGTCCGGGCAAACAGAAGAAAACGACCCACGCGTTATTATGAGATGTCATATTCACCGCATTCTTCACCTCTTCCAACTGTTGGCAGCCCGTTTCTTTGAAAAAGAAAGAAAACGGTACAATTATGAAAACAGATAAATAGAACATTAAGATAAAAATAAATACGATTTAATAAATAACAGAAAATGCAACTTTAACAATAATATATTTTAAACTATAAAGACGCAGAAACGTTTGAAACAACAGCTGTGTCTTTAGATCCAAACTCTTTTTTTTGTACTAGAATTGCGTTTGGCAGCAACTTGCCTGATGTGAAGCAATGATGCGGCCTAGGGTGAAGCACTTAAAAGTAGTTATTCTATATATCAAATTATAAGGCTGGGTGTTATTATGCGTGATACTTACTAACGCACACAGGTGTTGGCACGTCCCATTGTCCGTATTTACACGTGGCATATCTGTTGCCTACCAGAGTATAACGAACGCTGCAAGAAAACTTGAGAAACGTCCCTCTTTGCCTCGGTCGAGCTCGGCCATTCTTGATCCGAGGAACTGGACATGATGACGCTGAGGGACGGTAATAGGAAAACTCTGTAACAAATAGTAAAGTTAATTATCAGTAGGTATCATGTTTTTTTTTGTAAATGGTATCTCGCAGGTCCAGCTATGAGATTATCGTCTGCTTAACCATACAATCCTGTGGGTAACTTGAGTGTAACGCCCCCAACTAGATCTCAAAAGTCTTAAAACTAAGCGACTAAATGCTAATGGCACCTGTGGGGTACGAGCCATGGCTTAGGGCATCCCTGGAGGGCTGAAGTAACAAAGGGACAGGCTGGATCGAGACGATTACATATCATAAACTTTTCTCTGTCTGTGTTGTGGCATGGCAGACTCCCAATAGCAATGCTATTGGATTTATTTTGTCAACTACAACCATATTCACTGATTTACATTATTGTACTGGTGGATTTTCAAACAAATTCTGAGATGACGAAATTCTTTGCATATCCTTTAGATTGTAATTGCGAATGTAATGTGCAGTTAAAATGTCTGGTAGCCAACGAGATGAGTTTTGGCTCTAAAAACCTCTTTTTGGAGTTAGACGATTCTTTACCCATGAGATCGACTAAAAACATATTATTTTTTTCAACTTAGGGACTGTAAAGCCACCTACGCTGTTAACTTATTTCCATGAGGGCGGAAGTTTGATGTCACGCATACCGTCAAGAGCGTGCATCCGGCTGATAAAATGTATAAACCATGTTTTTAACGTTCAGATAACTTTATATAATTGTTTATAAATAATATTAAATACTTAAGATCTGTTCCCTGGGTCATAGAATGAAATACTCGACATTTTATTTAACTATTCCCGTAGTCTTATGCTCATTTAAATAAAAACTATGTCGATATTCCTCAATAACTGTTTTCAACTTTCTTTTTTCATGTATCCACACTGATTACTCAGTGATTACTTTTAGTGCGTAGTTTGCAAACACCATGCTCATGAATAAATAATGCAAGAGAATTTATTTATTATTTTCTGAAGCATATTCCGATTTTTTATACCCTACACGAAGTAATCTTCTTCTTGTTCGTAATGCTGCCACAAAAATACATATATTTTATAAGCCCTCCACGGACACCAGCCCGTTATACAATACAAGCTCAAAACTTCAGAACAAAGGTCTATTCAGCTGCGTGTTGCTGTCAAAAATTTTATGACACCATGAGCCTCTGCTTTGGCTTAAATGCCTTTCAGGAATATCTCTAAAAACATGCTGATTTCTTCACGATGTTTATCTTCACCAAGTGATAATATTATACAACCAATACGCACATGAATGGAAAAATCAGACGCGGATCTTGGGTTGAGACCTCAGACTTGATAGTATGATGGATGATCACACGACTAGGTTATCACTGGTAATATTATAGTATAATTAATGATGAACCCACCATGACAAACCATAAATTGCAGCAGGAAAATTGAAACAGAACAATTAAAATAATAAACATAATCATGATAGCACATGTAGTGTACTGAAAATGTAGAACAGACACATTACAGGAGGTATAGACGGGTAATTTAAAGTTGCATTGAGTAGAATTACTTACACCCAAATTCTAAGTTGTAACCTCGAAAGCTCCTCGACTCACTCCTCCGTCGAGGACACCTCAAGGCGTTCCTCGAAATCGGTATTCACAGTCGTCAGTGAGAGGAAATGTTGAGGTCCCTCGAAAATACATAATACTAATTTAACTTAAATATGTTTCTATGTGCCGTGTACGATTCTGTTACAAATAATTAATTGTTACTGTTTAGTTCTTGGGTATGCGAAAAAAAATATTAGTCACTTGAAAGTTTCCCGTTGCAGAAAATCGTAAAGCGACTAGCACCTGGATTATGGGGCTTATTGGCAATTAACGTTTGTTACCACCGATATCTTGAAACAATAACGGTAGCAAGAAATTCATCACAACATCTTTAGTGAACTGAAATCTAATATTAAACTCATTTTCGTCATAACATTGAATTGGATTTTCTGCATCTCGTAAACACCATCTCGACAAGTAGTCCGAAGGATTATCGTACAAATATTCAATAAACTCTACAAAAGACATTATGAAAATCAGATAAAATGCGCGTGTTTTGGTTATAATTCCCTTGTTAACTACCTCAAGGAAGCTTCAAGGTAGATCGCGACGTACCTTAAATTTGACAGTTGTTTCCTCAAGTCAAATTCACCTCCACTGAGGAAACTACTTAAGATGAGGAGTAAAATCGCAACTATGAATATGAAACCACCTCAGTGAGTTTGAGTTAAGTCGAGGAAATCATGAGGTTACAACTTAGAATATGGGTGTTAGTTTCACGTATAGAATGTGTGGTTAAAAGATCCCATGGATTAACCAATCGAGGCGAATGTGTAACAAGAATTCTTGCAGCAAAAGTTAGATATGGTGGAAGACGTGTCCGATTCCAAGTTGGTACTGGACTGGTTGCTCAATAACAGTGGCCAGGTGGTCTCCCACCGGCGTAACGGGATTAAGTAAAGCATACAGGACATTATCATGCTGCTAAAGGAGACTGTTCATGGTAAAATACTTACATAAGCTCCCGTCCGTCACATATTATCATGTCAATGTAACTAGCCTGCTGAAGGACATCGTTCTTCTTAAGACAATTCTAGTTTTTATTACGAAACAAAACCAATGAGTGGCGCCAAAAGGCAAAGGTATCTGGGTCAACGTCGGGTGCATCGGACGTTTACATGAATCGCGTAGCTGGCCTCGATATATCGTTGGCTAGTTTCGCGTCAGCAGTTTTGTCGCTGTCGTCACCGATGAATGCTAAAACAGCAGAGACCACTCCTCATGAGACCGAGACCCTCTTCGTTTTTGCAGCGACTGGAAAACCCAGATTTTCCTTGAGGTGTCGCTAGGGTAGTCGCGAGAATAGTTGCTCCCACTGGGAAGCCCGTACATCAAAGGCACCGATTCAGGCTGATTATAGCTTTGTGACGGTGTTGACTCCATCGGTTCGTGCTATGAAGTCGAACACTGCGGTGGACATCTCCCTCCTACACTACAGCACTAAGACGGAAGTTATCGTGGAGTACGTGCGTCAGAAGACCAAGTACTTTTTTACCTCTGTTTGAGTAATAACGACGTCAACTTAAGGTCGTGCTTATACAAACGTGCTTTTGCCTCGTCTTGGAAGAGGACTTTTGGCCGCAGGTAGCGGTGTTCCGTCACTTCTCCGGGCAAGTGTCGTGTACTCACAGTGATAGTGTTAGTAACTTAGTTGTTAGGTTCTATTTACTAACACTTATTGCATTTCATCGTATGTTAGTCTCTTTGGTATCTATGAGCCAAAGTTGTCTAAGAATTAATTAATGTTATGTTTTCATAACATTAATAAACGATTTTGTAACCGTAATTAGGTTAAATGACATTTTATTTCTTTGTATGATTTTCACAGTTAAAACTATTTAGATAATTCGATGTTTGTACTGTATATTGTTAACGATGACAAAAACGTATGGCTTAGAAAATTTTAAATGCATGTGCAATATCCTTCTCTGCGTATCGTTTCGGGTAATACAGGCTTGATGTTTGGAATATTTTCCTCAAAATGTACTCGTTTATAATTAGTTCCATGAGTTGATTTTAAAAACTGCGAATTTAAGGAAAATACAATATCTAAACTCGGTCCATAATAATGAACAGATCTGCTTTAACCATTAAAATAATTAATACAATAATTTTATCAAAAAGTTAATTACTAGCTGTTTTATAACAACACATGATATTTGCATTGGTTTGAATCATTTAAAAAAAAAACCTAATGTTGAGTCTATACCTATGAATGTGTGTTGTTACTCCTTCACACGAAAAGTACTTTACGAATTTGGATGAATTCGCACTGACAGTTTATAACCTGAATACTCTTTATACCGGTAGTACGATCCCATGGGACAATTGCCGATGAAACACAGGTGAAATCGCGGCCAAAACCTTGTTTAATAATAAAAGATCACATTTAATTAGGTAGTGGTCGCCTAGCGTGCAATGATAACAGTCTGAACTTAAAACTGGCAGGTCGTGGATTCAAACCAGGCTTGTTAAACGTTCGTGCATGTGTTCGTTTAGTTCAAAATTTAGTTCCGTTTTAGCCTTTAATTTTAATACTACCCTGTTTTTGTCTGCCACGAGAAATACTCCCACACTGCCCAGGCGGATGGACATAACCGAGATAGCAACGGATGTGAACAGAAACCAAAAATCACTCTATGTATGGAGATTGGAGATATGTGCTTAAAACAGCTTCACATAAATAACTACTTTATTTATATGTTTATTTTAACTACTATTATTATTAATTAAGTACTAACTTTTGCCCGCAGCTTCGCTCGTGTTAAATATGGGGTAACACAGTTTCCTTCCCCTTTCCTGATTAACAGTTAATTGCTACCTGTAGTTTTTGCCCTTGCGCCTTATTTTTTGTAATAGAAAAGTTAAATTTTCCCTTTTCTTCCTTCTTTCTCCCTCATTTCTCACTATTAAAAAATATATCTCTGCACCGAAATTCATCAAAATTGGTTTAGCCATTTAGGCGTGAAGATGTAACAAACAAACTCACTTTCGCTTTTATAATATTGGTAAGGATTTCATTTCTACTGTGTCGTTGAAAATGGCACTAGATAATTTAATTTAAATATTAAACTTATGTTCCGTAGAGCAACTTTACTTGCAGTCGGGATGCAGATAATCACATCCTAGTATTCCCAGTTGTAACAACCTCATCGAATTCTACTCACCATCGAATTAATCTAAACCAAGATGCGAGAGTAACATAAACATTGCAGAAAATTAAAAAAAAAACATGATGTGAAAATATTTTCTGCTTGTCTAAAATGCGTGTTAATTTGAATTTATTTTGTTGTACCGTTTTTACAGCTGTCTGAGCAGTAAAGTCTGCAGTTCTGTACTTTATTTAGGTACGTACCATAATGCAATAAATCAAAGCGAAATTGACTGCGGACCAAAAAATTTTGAGCATTGAATGAAGGCATATTTAGCTCTTTGCATTTTTTTTTCTTACAAATAAATTGTAAGTACCTATAAAGTTATATATAATTATTTAAAACCTAGAATAAAATAATTTCGCATGTATTTTATAAAAAAGCACCTTATATTTAAATTATATATTTTTAAATTACCTGCTTCCACAAAACTGAGTACAAATAACAATAATAAACACTTTATAAACATTTTGCACTTTTAATACTATTCCGATTTAACACAATATTTTGTTATTTTAAAATATTTAAAATAAATAATGTTTCATCATATTTTAGGACTAGACTGGATGTCGTTACGTACACATTTTAAATGTTGTTTCATTTATATTGTGGCATGTTGTTCTCATCAAACTCGACAAAGAGTAAGTTCCAGTGCAGAGGTTTAACGGACTTATATACCTAATGCCTTACGGCTGGTCACAAACAAATGAAGAATTAACAAATGAGGAATTATTCATAACATCGAATAAAACTTATAAAGAACAAAGTGTTTTGGAAGCCACACTGTAAAATAATTTGATTTTTAATTTTGTCAAATCAATTTTATTTTTAAATTTGTATTTTATTGCATTTAACCTGATTTTTGTGAGTTGTACTACTCTACCAATTAGATAATTTATTATGTTATTCGTTTATTAATTAAAATAAACTCAAATAAAAACACACAGTTTTGTTTTCCTATGGTAAATTGATAGTTTAGCCATATTAATTGTTCGTTCCGTAGTCAATTTCATGTCTGCTTTGAGGGCAAGATTAAAGACAAGATAATAATAATAAAAATAATATAAAAAAATATCTTGACTTGGCACACGAGGTTGTTGACATGTGGAATGTAAACTCGGCTATCATTGTGCCGATTGTCATAACGGCCAATGGCTTAATTGCCAAGAGCTTCGACGAACATCTGTCGAAGCTCTCCTTAGGTGGTTGGATCAAGGGCCTGATTCAGAAGGCAGTACTCCTCGACACGGCCAGCATTGTGAGGAGGTTCCTGTCTCTGGAGCCCTAACCACCGGTAGCTTGGACCCTGCTCCCGCTACCGGCGGAAACCTATTTTTATATTTTTAAATGTTTTTTTTTTTTTATTTATTGTCTAAAAAATATTTAAAAATGTAATTTTAAGATGTTGAATGAATAAAGAGAACAATAAAAATAATTATTGTTGACATAACAGTCCCGCACGATACTCGTGAAAGCCGAGAAAGATGAGCAAATTAAGTATATTGACTTGGCTCGCGAGGTTGTCGACATGTGGGATGTGGACGCAGCGATCATTGTACCGATAGTCGTTTCTGCCAATGGCTTAATTGCCAAGAGCCTCGATCAATACCTGAGGAGGTTCTCGTTAGGCAGCTGGATCAAGGGCTTGATACAGAAAGTGGTACTCCTGGACACGGCTCGTATTCTTAGGAGGTTCCTTTCTCTGGAGCCCTGACCGCCGGTAGCTTGGACCCTGTTCCCGATACCGGTGGGCTACTATTTTTATATTTATAAATGTTTTTTTTTATGATTTTAAGAAATATTTAAAAAATTAATGAAATGTGGAGAAAACAATAAAAGAACGAAATAAAAAAAAAGTTTGTAAAAAATAAATTGTTATCCCTCTGTTCATTTTTATAATCTTTGCGCTGGACGGGATGTACATTTATCAGAGGACGCTTCCTTTAGACTTTCCACCGATATTCCACTGAATACTATCAACCATCAATGGTATTTTTTTAAAACAGATTAGTACAGTGGCTAATTTCTTATCTTATCGTAAAATAATACCCTTAAACCATTGCGCAGTTAGTCTGTGATTCATATTGTTTTTTTTTTTAAACTCCAATTACATAAGTACATGCATTAGTAAGCCAGGCAGTCAGGATATGAGAAAATATTATCAGATATCGGAATATTTTAGGAAACCATGCAGGCCTCATCGCATAGTTTTGATTTTTTAAAAGAAGTCCTTTAACAGCTATACTGGAAGACATTTCTTTAATAAGCATTACCTTTGTACCTATTTTTCTGTTCTTGTCTTCTTTACTTAATTTATTGTGTACTACTTATCTACTTATCTATAAATAAATAATGCATAGATTTCGATTCAGTGCGAATGTGTGAATTTGCCAGCATTCAAGTAACAGTTGTCAGATATAGTCTCAATAGTTTAATCTTTGTCGAATCTGGGTGATCTCCTTATATTTTATAGGAATGTTGGAATTCCCAAAAGCACATCGAAATCTACAAAATTATACAATTAACCTTTATACATTACTAGCTGTTCCCCACGGTTTCACCCGCGCTGCTCAGCACCTGTTGGTCGTAGCGTGATGTTATATAGCCTATGTTACTCGGGAATAATGTAGCTTTCGAAAGGTGAAAGAATTTTTGAAATCGGTCCAGTAGTTTCGGAGCCTATTCATTACAAACAAACAAACAAACAAATCTTTCCTCTTTATAATATTAGTATAGATAGTATAGATTGCATCACATCTGAAAGAAGTCACAGGAAAAGTCTTGTCTCCGTTCAGGGGTAATCCTTACTTCTTTTATGGTAACATTTACATTCTGATGTCAAAATAATTTAGCTAGTCACGTTTCAGCGACCATCACCACTCTTCTGCTACCAATAGCTCTATTCCATTTTTTTAATTCAACATAACAGAATAAAATGGTAATATCTGCTGTACCTGGAACGTTCGTTTGACAACAAAAATTTACATGTCGTGCGTGTGAGGAGTGTTTTTTGTTTTTTTTTGTTGTATAGAAATCAAATAATTTAGCTAAACACAACTTAATGAAACATGGACAAAATATGCAGGTTTTGTTTGAAAGTATCCATAAAAAACATGTGCAGTTTACAAGAATGCGATATACTCTTTAACATTCAAAGATTTCTAAAGATAAATGTAAGTAGATACAAAAGAAGCTATACAAAGTTGTAGTTTTTTATTATGAGTTCAAAATAAACACTGTAATTGTGAACATACAGCTGATTAAGTATCCCAGCCGTTTTTTAAAACAAAATTCGTTTTGATCTAACCTCTCCCATAATTGAAGCTGTTAGGGCAATTTTATTTTTAATTTGTTTTATTTTTTCTCAGATCGCCACTGATGATTATTTTCCTAACAATTTATGCAAGGACTGCTTTAAAAAAGTATCACAACTAATTAAATTCTGTTTAACCCTTCAAGAAAATGAAGATGAACTACAAAAGTATGCAAAAAATGCTTTATTACAAGATTATTATGCAAAAATTACAAATAATAGTACGAAAGAAAACGAACAAATTGAATGTAAAACGGAAACATTTGAAGTAAAAATTGAAACAGAAATAGACTCAGAGTTTGAAGATTATGATCATTTAAAAAATGAAGAATTATCTGAAGATTTAAATGAAACTCATTACAGTTCTGAGGATGAAACAAGCCCATCTACTACAAAAAAAAAGAAACTTAATACTGAAACTGTGGAGGAGCCAAAAATAATTACAAAGTTCAAACCTATTAAGGGTCTAGAAAATTTTAAAAGAAAAAGAAAAGCTGAACCACAAATCTTTGAATTTGTTAAACAATTTACGTGTCTGTCATGTTTAAAACAATGCGAAAATCAATCGGATCTTGCTAAACATTACTACGCTGAACATTACAACAATCAAGCAAGTAAATATACTGAACACAAAATGGAGGAGAAGACTATTTATAGTTGTAATATTTGTGAACATTCGTGTGATGTGAAGAGGGATATTGTAAAACACGTAACAAGCCACTCGGACGAAAGACCGTTGACATGTAAAGTTTGTGGTAAGAAATAACATTTTCTTTTTGTTTTCAGAATCTTTTTTGAGCTTAGATCGTGGAGCTTAGAAAGGATCTTATTTATTCGGGTCACAGCTATTTAATCCCACTATCCCATCTATGAGAGATCTTAAACAGGATGATACAAATGATGATTCTTTAAACTATACTATTATCTTTTTTTTATTATTGATAGGCTCGCGTTTGACCACTATCTCACCTGATGGTAAGTGATGATGTGGTCGACGATGAAGCACGCTTACCTAGAAATAACCTATTCACTCTTGACTTGAAGACCCCCAGGTTATAGCTGTCAGGAAATACAGACTCCGGCAGGGAATTCCACTCCTTAGCAGTACGCACAATGAAGGTATTCCCAAACCGTTTAGTGCGTGTGGGTGGGATGTCTACCATATAACGGTGGCGCATCGCCGTACGTCTTGTAGTCCTGTGATGGAACGGGCTTGGCGGAATTAGGCTGTGCAATTCCATCGCACACTCTCCGAAATGTAACCGATAGAAAACCGAAAGGCTGGCAACGCGCCGGCGATGCTCCAGGCTCTGGAGCTTTGACTCATCTCAGCTTTGACTATCTATTTAGAAACAACATTATTCTACACATTCTAGACTGCAGGGTGTCAAAATATACGTCTTTAATACTTACAATAGGAGTACACAGTTTCAGTCAACATGACAATGAAAAAGAAAAGTGCCTTGCCTACTATTTTTTCACGATATCAGGGGGTAGTATTTAGAAACAAATCTCACTTCTGCAACCCGGTATGCGAAAAGATTTTCAAATGAGATCATTACTCATTAATATCACTAAGATGATCTCAAGACATGGTAGACCTTACTGTTTTGGTAAAGCTGGAAGCAGACTCCAACATATTTGGTTAAGGGCTAAGGAAGGGGTTGTGAGTTGTTCAAAAGAGATACCATGGCCTCAGAACTTATAGGGGAGAAGAAACATGGGTGGGTTTTAGTCAGTGCAAGTCTGACACTCCCCCGCTCCAAAGTTATTTGATTATTTCCCATCCGCAAAAATCTTGTAACACATATATATATTTTTTTATTAATTTCTAAATTGTGCAATCAGTTCTTTGACTATGAGCAGATGGTTTAGTCACATATTGAGTGGTATGCAGAGTCAGTCCTTGTAAAAAATAAAAATGTCTCTCCTACAGCAAGAACATACAGAACTGTGCCTGACATAGTCCGGCACGCTAGAGCACACAACGGTATCAGGCTGCAGTGCCCATACAACTGTGGGTTTTCCACCGCTTACCAAGGGGCTATGAAGGAACATACAAGTAAACACTTGGATGAGTACAAGGTTTGTCAACATTCTCAGAACATATTGAATATGTAGCAACATCTTGTCTTGACGACACGGTTGGCGCAGTGGCTAAGCGTTTGACTGCTGCGCTACGTGTTGCGGCTTCGATCCCCGCACGGAACAAATATTTGTATGACCTATAGATAGTTGTCTCGGGTCTGGCTGTTTGTGTATGTTACCTTAAATGTTTGTAAACGCACCCACGATACAGGAGAAATTGTTAGTGTGGGGCAATCCTTACTAATATTATAAAAGCGAAAGTGAGTTTGTTTGTTTGTTACCTCTTCACGCTTTAAAAAAAATTGAAAGCTTAAAATTTTCTACTACAGTTCAAACGCCTGTGACTGTACTATTTCCCTTTTTTAAATCAACTTTCTAGCTCTTAATAAAATAAAATCCAAATTGCGTTAGCTTTATTCAACGAAAATTGCAATTAAGTAAAATATTTTAAACAATATTATACGTGCTTTTTGACACATAGACTTTGACGTCACTGTAATATCAAACGATACGTTTTTTCTATTTGCGTTCCGTTTTACTAAAAACACGCAATATAAAATAATATATTGTAAAATAAGCGCTGAATAAGAAAATACAATAAGTGCACCACATTGTTTAAACTGTTGAATGTCGCTAAAACGCGCGAAAACGCTCCCAAAATCAACCAATTTATGAGTAACGTTTTAGCAAGGTAGGCCTTCAGGAAAACGAAGAGTTTACCATTAAACCGATAGCTACACCGTATAAAGTTCCCCCGTGGGTACGGAAGGAAGGAATTGGAACTTAACGGGTACAGGACAAAGCATATCCTTACTATCTATACTAATATTATAAAGCTGAAGAGTTTGTTTGTTTGTACGCGCAAATCTCAGGGACTACTGGTTGGAATTGGAAAATTCTTTTAGTGTTGGATAGTCCATTTCTTGAGGAAGGCTATAGGCTATATAACAGCACGCTACGACCAACAGGTGCTGAGCAGCGCGGGTGAAACCGTGGGGAACAGCTAGTCCTTACTAATATTATAAAAGTGAGTTTGTTTGTTACGTCTTCACGCCTAAATGGCTAAACCGATTTTGATGAATTTTGGTACAGAGATAGTTGGGACCCTGGAGACGGAAATAGGCCATTAAAAAAAAAGATTTTGATATGAGGGAGAAAGAGGGAAGAAAAGGGAAACGTTGCATTGCTATTACAATAAATAAGGCGGAAGGGCAAAAACTACAGGTAGCAGGTACCTGTAAATCAAGAAAGGGGGAACTGTGTTACCCCGAATTTAACGCGAGCGGAGCCGCGAGCAAAAGCTAGTTAAAAATGTTTTGCATAATATTCCCTATTGACGAAATATGGGTGTGCTGTTAGGTACACCTTTGCTTAACCCTTCAAGGATTATCAAGCGTGGTGTTTTTATTACCCTATTAATTTCTACTTTTTTCAGTACACCTGTGACCAATGTGGCAAGGGTTTCAATACAAAGACGTGGTTTGAGCAGCATCAGAACATACATACTGGAGCCAAGCCGTTTGTCTGCGATATTTGTGGCGTTGCTTTTCCAATGTCAAGGTTAGTTATATATATATATATAATTTATATATATATATATATATGTTTCTACATTCGTTTATATTCATAATTAATTGGATTATTATTGTATTGACATAATGTATTGATGTATTTATTATTGAAACGACCTGATATTTTTACTAATTTACCTGTGACATTGATACTTATGATTTATTAATTAATATTTTACGTTAATTATTTAGACATTTCTCTTATTTAAAAAAAAATGTTGTGCCCGACCGTGTAAAACAAATGATGCAATAAAAAATTGAATTGAATTAATTGATTGAATTTGACGGCACGGTTGGCGCAGTGGGTGAGCGATTGACTGCTGCGCTGCGTGTCGCGGGTTCGATTCCCGCACAGAACAAATATTTGTATGACCTGCAGATAGTTGTTCCGGGTCTGGCTGTTTGTGGTGGTAATTTGAGGTGAAATTCCTAGTGTGGGGTGTCGTTTTTTTTTTTAAATTAAATAAATAAATATCTTCAACACACGGCTATCTGATCCCAAGCTAAGCAGAGCTTGTGTTATGGTAACCAGACAACTGATATACCTACATACTTATATAATTTATAAATACATACATATTATAGATTAATCACACCCAGACACAGAACAAACAATCATGCTCATCACACAAATTTGTCCTGGGTGGGAATCGAACCCACGACCTCCGGCTCAGCAGTCAGGGCCACTAACCACTAGACCAACAGGCCCGTCAGTTGATACATTCCCCACTCAAGCGTGATGTTATCATGTTTTCAGATATCTCCAAACCCACAGAGCTGCAAATCATCCGCAGCACTCGTCCAACTTGAAACGGTACAGATGTGTCCATTGTGGCGAACAGTGCGACAGTGCCAACAGTCTCGCTTTACATATGGAGGTATGTTATAAACCCTTCTCTATAGAATAGGCTAGTTTACTTTAAAAAATAATGTTATTAGTCCCTCTTTTAGGGCGAGCGCGCACTACGATAAAAAATCGTTGCGAAAAAATATCGCAAATCTGTGAACCACAGAAATACACTACAATCCGCGCATTGCGAAAATAAATCGTTTGTATTTTTAATATTGTAGTTTGCGATTTTATTTCGCATTAAAAAAATCGCAACGATTTTTATCGCGGTGCGCGCTTAGCCTTAGATTATTCAAAAATAAGGGATACGTATTTTTTATTTGTAAATTAGACCAAAAATGACAAAGATTACGTGAAACGTCACGCGTTGCTGCATTTTTTAGCAACAAGTGACGTCACACGTAACTTTAATGGGCTTATCTTTGTCAGTTTTGGTCACCGACTGCGGAATAGGGTATTTTACTCCATATGAAAGAAATTCTAAAAATATACAATTCAGATAGCTTAGGCAACAAGCAATCGGAAAATGTTAAATTTAATTAATAAAATAACTGAATAAATTTTAAAATAGATTTCAAAGTTTTCACTTTTTTTAGTCTGTTGTTAAAAAGCCAAACAGTGTCCGCCATGATTATTACGTCATATGGTCATGGAAACAAAAAGTGACAACTGTCAACTGAGCAACTATTACTATTTTTGTATTATAAAACTTTACATTTAATTTTTTATTAAAATAGTAGTAATAATACCATGGAAGAAATAAATACTACCATATAATAATACCATAAACTATAGTGAAAAATACAACTAAACAGAAACACTAATAACAGCGCATTTGTTTACATAACCAACTGACGTCATGACCACAGAGTAACATGGCGTCAAGCGTTTTTGTGATTTTACGCGCGAAAATAGAAATTGTAAAATTGAAATGCAATTTTATGGCACTTATCGATTGAATATTTTTTTTGTTTTTTTTTTGGTTGTTTACTAGGACCCTAGGATCAAAATGAGATACTTTTTAAAAATGGGTGTAATACCGTATTAAAGATATTTTCCACATTTAAGTTATTTTTTGGAAGTCGGTTTTTCTCAGTAGCATCCGGAACTTGGACCAATGCTTGATAGTAATAAGACTCACTTTCTGTTACAAGTGATTTAAAAATAATTACTAAATATAGGTTTATAATCACACCTCTGCCCAACCCTTTTTGGATTCCATGTGTAATGCTATCTAATGTAAAAAGCCTTTTCCTTGATTCCAGGACCACGGTATAAAGCAAGAAAAAGATTTTCTTTGTGATTTCTGCGGTAAAATTCTAGCGACTGCTTATCAACTGCAGTATCATCATAGGATGCACTTGGGTGTGAAGCCATACTCTTGCAAGTATGTATCTAAATACTATAATATCATCCACGTTTTTTTGCATGGGGAATGGTTAAATAACTGATGATAGCTAGGCGTAGCGGGAGAGGGTGTCAAGACTAACTGACTAAAGCCCATCCATGTTCCTTCTTTTGCCCTTTGCGTTCCGGGGTTGCGGAAGCTCTTTCGAACAACCCACAACCCCGGCAGGACACTGATAGGCTATTATTATTATGTGATAAACTAAAAACTCGAAAGCATTTATTTCAATTAGACCTTAACAGGCACTTTTGGATTTAATGAGAGAAGGCACAAGCAATGAGGGGCCGTTAATTAACCACGTGATTTTTTTATTTTGCATTTTTTATCCCCCACCCCCTCCCCGTATCATCATAATTTTCCTGCCCTTGTCCCATTCTATTTGGGGTCGGCGCAACACGTTTTCTTCTTCCATTCTCCCCTATTTGACGTCACGGTATCATTTACTCCTTTTTCCTTCATATCATTCCTTACACAATCCATTCATCTTTTCTTTGCCCTTCCTCTCGCTATCCGTCCATCAACATTCAGATCCATCACTCTTTTAGTCACATGTGCTTCGTCTCTCCTCATTACATGCCCAGACTCATGAATAGCCTCTATAATTCCTGATCCTGTTATTAAATTCACAGTATATGCAAGAAGAAATTTGCGAAGAAGTACAACGTTCAATTACATATGGGCATCCATTCTGGAGACAAGTCTCACGCTTGCGGTCGTTGTGGCAAGCAATACTCGCAGCGAAGCACCCTCCTGAGACATCTTAAAAGGTATTGTAGAAACTGTGGAACACACTGTTTAGAAGTTCATCATCTGCCTAGCCTTTTCCCAACTATGTTGGGGTCGGCTTCCAGTCTAACCGGATGCAGCTGAATATCAGTATTTTACATGGAGCGACTGCCTATCTGATCTCCACAACCCAGTTAGTACTGGGTAATGCGATACCCCTTGGTAAGACTGGTTGTCAGACTTTCGGAACACTGACTCCTGTAACGACTGTCAAAGATCTACAAATGACAGCCGGGTGGTCACCCATCCACAGACCAACCTAGGCAAGCGCGGCTTAACCTAAAGATCGACCTGAGCGGCTGCTATTATTTAGCCACGAGCTGCTCTGTTTATAAGTTCATGGTTAATTAATAACAGGTGCTCGGGTCCATCTCAAGGTTAAGCCGCCCTCGTCAAGGTTGATTCGTGGGTACGTGATTATCTATTACATACTTACAGTTTCCTCCATGCCTAGGAAAGATGTTGGTGCCAGCTGTCATTTGCAGATTTTTTACAAAAATAACAAGTAGTCAGTCAGTGACCTAAATGTATGAAAATGAGTGTGTTATCCTTACTAATATTATAAAAGCGAAGTGAGTTTGTTTGTTTGTTTGTTACCTCTTCACGCTTTAATGGCTAAACCGATTGTGATGAATTTTGGTACATAGGTAGTTGGGAACCAGGACACGGACATAGGCTAATTTTTATTTAAAAAAAGGGGTTGTGAGGGAGAAAGAGGAAAGAAAAGGGAAAACTTAGCGTTGCTATTACAAATCAATAAGGCGCAAAGAGAACTGTGTTACCCCAAATTTAACGCGGGCGAAACAGCGGGCGAAAGCTAGTTAATATATAAAATTCTCGTGTCACAATGTTCGTTCACATACTTATCCGAAACGACTCGACCGATTCTTATGATTTTTTTATGCATATTTTTTTATGCATGCGGGTGAAACCGCTGGGCATAGCTAGTATGTATATTGAATAGATCACTGAACTCATTACGAAATCTCAGAAACTACAAGTGTTAGGAGAGGGTCCTCTTAGGACGTAGGTGCTCAATAAGACAGGATTTTACAAAATTCAACCCTTAAGGAGATGAAACAGGATGGCAAAGCTAGTAAGGGAGAACGCGATTCCTTGACCATATTGAAATTTGCATAGGCATTCTTTCACGAAATTAATCT
Organism: Ochropleura leucogaster; assembly: GCA_958449745.1. Classification (NCBI taxonomy): domain Eukaryota; kingdom Metazoa; phylum Arthropoda; class Insecta; order Lepidoptera; family Noctuidae; genus Ochropleura; species Ochropleura leucogaster. Next base: position 2,943,875 of record OY288225.1, read on the forward strand.
AATATATAAAATTCTTGTGTCACAGTGTTAGTTACCATAGTCTGAGAATCGGCCAACATCTATTTTTCATACTCCTCTCCAGAAAAGGAGCTGAGCAGCGGGTGTAACCGCTGGGCATAGCTAGCTGGCAATATAACATCATGCTTCACAACCCCTGGTCACAACTCGTTATATGTATACATACTAGCTGTGCCCAGCGGTTTCACCCGCTGCTCAGTTAGGGTTATGAAAAATAGATGTTGGCCGATTCTCAGACCTACCCGATATGTACACAAAATTTCGTTCAAATCAGTCCAACCGTTTCGGAGGAGTATGGGAACGAAAAGTGTGACACGAGAATTTTATATATTAGACTAGCTGTGCCCCGGCATGCGTTGCAATGCAATTTTCTACCTTTCTACCTACCTGCCTACCCTACATACCCTACCTACCCCTACCCTACATACCCTACCTACCCTACATACCCTACCTACCCTACATACCATACCTACCCTACATTCCCTACCTACCCTACATACCCTACATACCCTACCTACCCTACATACCCTACATACCCTACCTACCCTACATACCCTACCTACCCTACATACCCTACCTACCCTACCTACCCTACATACCCTACCTACCCTACATACCCTACCTACCCTACATACCCTATCTCTCAAGTTGGATCGAACTGCACATAGTGTGCGAATTTTATTATAATCGGTTAAGTGGTTTAGGAGTCCATTGAGGACAAACATTGTGACACGAGATTTATATATATTAAGATAATCTTAGCTGGGACAAAAACGTAGCGTGACAGACTCTCAACCCAAGAAGATATCTTCTTTTTGAAAAAAAAAGCCTTCCCCCCAATATGAATTTTTCCTGTATCGTGGGCGCGTTTAAAAACATTTAAACTCACATAAACAAAAAACCAGACCCGAAATAACTACTTGCATTGTCAAACAATTATTTGTACCTTGCGGAAACGAACCCGCAACAAGCAGCGCAGTCGATTCTACTGCGCCAAACGAAATATTTAATTATATAGATAGAAACCATACTTAAAATTGTTATTCCTTTCAGATACCATCCTGGCACCTCATCTGAAAACACTGGAGAGACTTAATTTACATAGTAGTGAAAAATCTATGTACATATCCCGGGCAATTTAATAAGTCCGGGCACTATTAATAATGGCCGGTCTGTATTAATAATGCCCGACTCAATTGGGCAATGTGATTAAAACAGCATGATTAATCACTTTTCCCGGCCATTATGAATAATCCCCACCCTATTTTGGGCAAAGTAATAAAATAGGTGAACTGTAGTGTTTTTGTTTATTTAATGAAATTAAACTTAATAACCTAACCTATCGTTCCGAAGTATTACTGCGAAGAAATACGTCGCTGCGTGTGAGCGCGGCGTTTCCTATTTATCACATTGACCGGATACAATTAGGCAATTATTCATACTGCCCGCTCCAAGTGATAAATTCAAGCTATTTGAAACACTGACTAACATGGACCACAGGCCGTCGGGCATTATTAATAATGACCGGACAAAGTGATATATTAATCGCATCGGCCATCGCTCTTGGGCATTATTAATAATGGCCGGTCCTTATTAATAATGCCCAGTTATTCACGTTGCATGTAACATAAACACGACGGCACATCAACCTACACAAAACCATTTTAACCTGATCTCTTTACTACGGATCGCACACCGTAGTAGAGAGATCAGGTTAAAATGGTTTAAATTTAATGAGATCGGGTTTTTTATTGAATTCATTTACCTATACGGTTATACCACATAATAACCGTTATTTTTGTGAATGTGAATCTTCAATTAATTGTTACACTTTTAAATGATTACCCTTGTCATTAACTAAGAAATGTATATGTGTAAACAATTGTAAACCTAAATAAAAAAAGAATAGTTTAGAATAGGTTGACCTGCCGTCTTTTGTACCATCACCATGCCATGAAACTTACCACTGGGACTATTAAGCGAAACGTTTCCAAGATAAACGCTATCAAAGTTACAGGCATGCTAAATAATTCGAAAACCGTTTATGTTCTAAGATTTGTTTACCTTCATAGTTCTGGCGAAGATAGTTCTTAAAAAAAATTGTTTACACACCTATCATTATTTACACGACTGCCCCAATAAAGGAGTGTTGTATTATCAGGGTTCATGTATGTATGTTAAGTGAGTTTATTTATTCCATCATAACTTCAAAACGCCTGAACGGATTTACATCGAAAACGAAACAATTTTCATCGCAGTCGGGGGACTTTTTATACAAGAAAGTATTTTACAAGTTGGTTTCCCGACCGCGATCATTTTTTTTTTTCGATTCCCTTTCATCTTTGTTCCTAGCACATTCCATCGGCAAATGTAAAACTAACATCTTTTTTTTTTTCTTTTAGTTTTTTTTTTTTTGAAATGGCAGTCGTATTTTCTAATTTTTGTTGTACACATGCCTTCAGAAGAGATTGCCAGGGCCACCGCCTGCCGGGTTTGCGGGTTCTTTGAAAGAGATACCGCGGCCCCGGAACTTAAAGGGCAAAAGAAGAAACATGGATGGATTTTGTTCATTGAAAGTCTGATACTCCCTTCCGCTCCGCCCAGAGCGGGAGAAGTTATTTGATGATGTTCCACCCGAAAAAAATATGCATGCCCTGTTCCCTAAATAATATAATTATGTTAATAACGTAGATGGTGGTGTCCGACATGTCCAACCTATCGCTGTGGGGTAGAACGCGAGAATTTAAATAAAGGAAGATTCTGGTTTTTTTTTGTGTAAACATTAAGGATAGTTAAGTTAAAATATTATAATTAATTAATGTTGATGGTTGTGATTCAGTAATAATAAAACTTGTTCTGAATATTGTTTTTTTTTATGATATAAACAAGAACAGCTACCTACAGGTAGGCCTACAGTGCCTTCAGAATTGTTTTGTTGCGAATGTTAATTTATTTATTTTTAGATTAAAGTACAGTAAACAATACAAAATTAAAATTTCGTTTAGTGATGGATGACGAATGAAATATCAATAGAATATCAATCCATTGGTTGTGGCACATCACGTTTGTGTTTGTTGTCGTAGAACAATTGGCTACATACACAGTAGCGACACTACAATAAATACTTCGAGAAATGAATACTATGGCAGAGTCTGCAGCGCCATATAGGTATGCCCACAGAGTACTATAATGGTATGCCACAGCATGATCCTATATCGCGTAAGCCAAATAAAAGTCACTCTTGATAACCTTCCCACACATTCGTCCAGAAAAAAGCTGAAGCAAGCACTTTTAGAACAGAAATAGTAACCGCCATTGAGGCTCGTCCGGGATTGCGGGTTGTTCGAAAGAGATACCGCGGCCCCGGAACGTAAAGGGCAATAGCAGGAACATGGGTGGGTTTCAGTCAGTACAAGTCTGATACTTCCCCCGCTCCGTCCAGAGCGGGGGAAGTTATTTGCTCATTTCCCAACCCAAAAAAAATTTGGGGCTCGTCGTAACTTCCCTGTCTATGCCCATCCTCCGCTTGAGCCAACCTGTAATTTTAAACCAGCCATTAATAAATTCAGAGTCAGCCTGTCCCTTTGCTGCCCTCTCCCAGCGCCCTAAGCCAAGGCTCGTAGTACCCTACAGTGGGTGCCCTTAACGTATAGTTGCGTAGTTTTTTTTTTCGGGTGGGAAATCATCAAATGACTTCCCCCGCTCTGGGTTTTCACCCAGAGCGGGGGAAGTCATTTGATGGGGGGCATGCCAGACTTATACTGACTAAAAGCCACCCATGTTCCTTCTATTGCCCTTTACGTTCCGGGGCCGCGGTATCTCTTTCGAACAACCCGCAATCCCGGCAGGCGGAGGCTCTGGCAAGCCCCTCTGCTTTGCTGACTCTTTGAGGCGCGTGAAACACGAACGCGCCGTCGACACGGCCTGTCGTCAATCGACGGACGGACGGTGAGCTACCCATTGCTCACCGTCCATAGGCATCCATAGGCATCTACAGTGGCCGGGAGAGCGCCCGGGGCGTCTCCCGCGGCGGCTGGGTTGGGCAGATGTTCTCACCCTCATAGTCGCGTAGTTAATAAGTATTTTCCCCTGGCCTTAGGGCCTAAAACTAAAAGCTTATAGTCAGTAAAGTCTTGAGTTTAAGGCTTACTGGGTAGACCAGATATACAGATAACAAACTCATACCTACCTTGATCTGACTTTAAAAAAAAACCTGATTCACACTATTCAGGTGACAGTTGACAGATAGAGGTCATTTACAATTTATACGTTAATAATTTCATAAACTAGAAATGATAACTCGTCACAAGATCGTATTTACTGTTTGTGTTTTGTACTTAATTTATAAGTACTACATTGACACAGGACATACTATTTGGATAAAGGATCCGAAATTCAGTCTTTTAGGACCTTTTGACGCAACCCACATAGCGGTTGAGGATAATTACACACAATTGATTGATATCAAGAATTTTACCTTTAAAATGAATCCACAACCGTGTAAGGAATATCATGTTGGCTTGCTATTAATAATAATCATAGCTTCAAACCCAAAAAATAGCGAAAACCGAATGGTTATTCGCAATACTTGGGGTCGTAATCATGATTCGATTAAAGTCGTGTTTTTGATCGGTGAACCCGAAAACGTTACTGTAGCAATCCAAATGAAGAATGAAAGCATGCATTATGGGGATATAGTCCAAGGTAATTTTGTGGATGCGTACAGAAATATGACTTACAAGCATGTTATGGGTTTAAAATGGGTAGCACACCACTGCCCGACAGCTAAATATGTTTTTAAGACTGATGATGATGTCGTGGTGAATTCTCGGGAGTTGACACACTTTCTGGCAAGGGAACTGTCTCCGTGGGGCGCTAAGGATCTGATCATATGCCCACTCCTAGAGAATGGCAAGGTTCAGAGATCTAAAGATTCTAAATGGAAGGTGGCTACAGAAGAGTATGCGGCACCTTATTATCCAAGTTATTGTGCAGGTTTGTACTTATTTATTAATATTTATCTTAGTTTTTTTTACTAAACATGCTGCGTGGAATGGACAGTGACGCGAGAACTTCGTAAATAAAAACGAGAAGAATTTTTTTCATATTGAATATAATTATTTATGTTTTATAAATGGGCAGTAAATTGCGTTTTTGATCACGCAATAGTTTGCAAACAATTCGATAACAACGCTCCGCGGTAAATGTTGGCGTTCGCGCGCTTTCAATAGAGTACCTAAATATATATATTAGAATGTACCTACTCTGTGGTAAATATCGCTCATTTGCTACAAGGTCGACATATCTCAAAATTGATGATTTTTTAGTTAATAATACAGTTGTATTGAAAAAATTGAGTTTGGTTTACTGTAAAAACGTCATTTCTCTAAAGTCTATATTAAGAGAGAGAGAGCAGATATTCACAATTGTGCCGTTATAGTATTGTCTCTTTCGTTTTGGTGACTCGGGGCAACAACGACATTATTTAGTTGTGATGTAACAGTGCAAGCGATAGGTTGTGTTTGTGCTCTTGAAGAACGACATTTTTTACGTAAGGACGATCTTGCCGGTAAGTTAAGTGCAAATGATTTTATTATCTTTTCCAAAATAACGTGTTTAGTATAAATGTGTCGTTAATGCTGACAATGTTTGAATAAATCAGTGAACGCATATTTCGTGTTATGACGATATTGCTGAGAAAATTAACAACCATTAGTGTATTATTATGAATTATGACGTTGTTGTAGTCCAAGAAAACAATGATTTAACATTATAAAAAAAAATATTTACACTTATGTCGTTTCATTTAAAAATAATTTGCGTCATTTATGGTAAAATATTGCAACATTTTGTAATGTAACGTTTTAGACAATAATTTCAAGTCACGCTTTCTCATTTATGTATTTTTCTTAAAAACATTTTTTTTGCATTTTTAGGAGATAATGGTGTTGCCACATGAGGTATGTGGCAACACCATTATCTCCTAAAAATGCAATAGAGGCAAAACAATTGTAGCATTGATTGACAAGCATAATAATTCGCCCAATGAAGAGGTTACGCTTAATGAAACCAGTATGCACTTTTGTTTTCTTTAGTAATTATATTTATTTTCTCTATTTATATAAAATTAACCTATGCACTAACTTTCAGGCAATGAAATAGTTAACCAAACATTACACAAGATGAAATATTTATCAAATCAGAGTAGTTCTTCTCCCAGCTCGTCATCTGATTCGGATTCATCAGGTGATTCGGATTCATCAGATGACACGTTTATTGAAGGTTAGTTTTTATAGTGTTTTATTATTAGGGTAAGGCAAAACAAGCGTAATTTTTTGAGTCGTGGATCGCAGAATTTCTGTCGAGTAATTTATTTTCTACTGAAACTGACAACTTATTTTGAGTCGCCGCCGCCGTATAAACGAAACAGGAGTTTTGTATGAAATCGAATGTAGCAGAAAATAACGCGACAGAAATTCTGGGACTCACGACTTACAAAATTACGCTCGTTTGGCCTCACACTTATTGTTTAATGTAGTGAATCGAAACTGCGTACGAAAATCTTAAATTAAAAACTTATTATGTTCTTTTTTTTTCAGATAGTGACGATTCTGTCAAAGATCCGATGTACATTCCGCCTGAGCAACTTTTTCGGCAGAATAGTGCTAAATTGATAAAGGCAATTGAGCATTCAATTTCATTACCATCTACTTCAACGGCAGATAGAAACATAACTATTGCCGAACCCTCTCCTCTACAGCGCAGTGCTGAGTTGCCAGCTGAACAGACAAATGATAATTCCATTGCAACTACCAATTTGGATAGCACAATTCCGTTGTCATCAATTTTAATAGAAAATAGGATCATAACTGTGTCTCCTGTAAGTCCGAAGGAAAAACAAGGAAGAAAACGCAAAAGAAATGAATCAAATTGGAACAGAAATGTGAAGAAAATGCTGCGAAATACTGGACAAGCTTATAAAACTGCTAGCAAGAAAATAAAAGAAGAGAGAAAAATGAAAGAGCCGTGCGGAGATAAGTGTCGGTTACAATGTAAATCTAAAGTATCTGAAGATGAAAGGATATTATTATTTAAGAACTACTGGGCGTTAGGTGATAACAAAAAACAATGGGAATACATTTCGAAGTGTATGACGATCATTACACCAAAATATCGTTATATTCGTGAAGGAGGAATAAGAAAACCTCGTCAAAAGAATCACGCATTTCATTTCAAACTGCCCGATAAATCGGTGAGAGTTTGTAAAATTTTCTTTAAGAACACGTTAGGAATTAATGACCGGCCAATTCGCACTGTTTTAGAAAAAGAAGACCAAGTGGCAAATTGTCTATTGGCTGATGATAAACGCGGTAAACATGGCAAACATCCACGAGTTGACGAAGCAATAAAAAATGGCATTCGTGAATACATAGATGCGATACCAAAGATCGAGTCTCATTATACAAGAGCCAATACAAGCAGAGTTTTCATAGATGGTAGTAAAAATATAGCAGACATCCACAATGACTATGTGGCCAATCAACAGAAAAAAAAATTAGGTTTTGGCAATTACGTCCTTTTTTACAAAATATTCAGTCAAGAATATAACATATCTTTTTTTAGCCCAAAAAAGGATATGTGTGATGTGTGTGCAGCTTTTGAAAACTCCGATAATAAAGAAAACCTAAAAGAAGAACATGATAAACATTTGAAGGAAAAAGAACTATGTCGCGCAGAGAAGGCAAAAGATAAAGCAGATAAAAATATTGTAACAGCTGTCTATGATCTGCAGGCTGTATTTCAATGCCCCAAAAGCGATGTATCAGTCTTTTATTATAAATGTAAGTTGAATGTATTGAATTTTACAATTTGCGATATAAAAACAAACAAAGTAGAATGTTTTGTTTGGGACGAATCCAATGCTAATCGAGGTGTAAATGACTTGGGAACTTGCGTGTATAAATATCTAGAACAGCTTTCGTTACTTAATAATGATAGGAGTCTTGACATTGTCTTTTACTCAGATAATTGCGCAGGTCAGCAAAAAAACAAGACAATGATTGCAATATATTTATTCGCTTTACAAAAATTCCCAAACCTTCAAACGATAACACATAAATATCTTATAAAAGGGCATACCCAAAATGAGGATGATGCAGCTCATTCACTAATTGAAAGACAGGTAAAAAAATTGCTTAAAGCTGGACCAATGTACTCGCCAGAAGCCTTTATCGGTGCTATAAAAATGGCTAGAAAAAAACCAGAACCATTTCATGTGAATGAAATGTGCACAGGAGATTTTGTTGATTGGAAAGATGCATGTACCCAAATGGGAGTCAATTTGACAAAAGATGAAGAAGGAAATTCAGTAAAGATTGGAGATATAAAAACTTTGAAGGTTGAAAAAGATAAACCACGGATATTATTTTACAAGAACTCTTACGGAGAAGAAATTATCAGAAGGAAGAAAAAGATCGACGTTAATGTCAAGAAAGCTTATAATTCTAAACCAGGCATATCGGACAGAAAGAAAGCAGATTTGTTGGACTTGTTAAACAAAAACCTAATTCCACAGTTCTATGCTCAGTTTTACAATTCTCTGTAAGGTTTTTTTATTTCTACAATAATTTTATTATGATTTTGATAGTGTTTTTGAACATTGTTTTGAATTTTATAGATATTTGCGTTAGAGACTGAACTTTCATTGTTGATACTTATTTTTTGATAACATTATAATTATATTATTACTAAGTTGTCAAAAGTAGATAGTATTTTTAAACATTGTTTTGAATTTTATAGATATTTGCGTTAGAGACTGAAATTTCATTGTTGATACTTATTTTTTGATAACATTATGATTATATTATTACTAAGTTGTCAAAAGTATGACAAGTGAGATCTTAATTATTGAGGCTGATTTTGTGATATTAATTATTCCATAACGATTACTTAAAGTAATGTGAGAGAGTTGATTTATAAGACTGATGGTGTGCCATTTCAATGTTATAACGTAGTTAGATTTAAGCGTAAATACCTACAGTTGACTTTTATTAAGATGTCAATGTGACTATGCTTTAGTTCACTTTTCATTCATATTAATAAAAAGATTTTTCAATATCGACATATTTTGTTATTAATTACTTTAAGTTTACCTCAAATTTAAAATCATTATTGAATGTAACGTCGTTAATCAAAATACTACAAAAATATTTATATATTTATCAGCAACAACGACATAAGTGTTTCCCCTCTGAGTAAAAAATAGCATAGTAAGTAATGTGTGCTGTATGCGTAAGATTTAATATTTTAACGAAAAACTATACTAACCACAGTACATTTTGGCCTAAGTAAGATATGTAAAAAAAAACAACGATTATGGTGTAAACTTAACTTAAAACTATAAAATTGCTCTCCTGTAAAATGATATTTTTTGAGAAATGTCGACCTTGCCGCAAATGAGCGATATGTTCCTTGCTTTAAAACTTCAATGCGCGCGAACTACCTCAACACGGCACTATTGAGTCACACGCCCCCTGCCGTGCATTCGTAAACGTATAGGATAAATCGCCTAACGACACCCCACAAAATTAAGCGTCACTGTTTAATTAGCCGTGATCCAGTGATTGATGAATGATGATACAGTAAATTACTTTTGAATTTAATAACTATAAGTTAAGATCACAAATTCGCGAAACAGCACAAACTTGGAATTAACGAAAGTTGTTTAACGGCAACTTGCAAAAGAAATGTGCCGCAAATGCACCAACTGTGCCTTTATTATACTTTTTGATCTAAAACTTTCAAAATATAGTTTTAGTATTTTTTCTCAAGGTCCCACCCACTCAGCTCTCAGGTTTGATATAAATATAGGTACTTGCTGAATCCATAAATAAAATAATCATGTTACACAAACTCACAACCATAGATATCAGAAAGGAGTTTGTAACATTTGTATGCTCTGTTTTTAATATTTCTGTGCTGATGTGCTCACAACTATTTCCAGGTTGGGCAATCCTCTTTTCTCAAGACGTGATACCACGGTTACTAAAACTAGCTCAGTCAACTCCATACTTCTGGATCGACGATGTCCACATAACCGGAGTGATAGCAGAGAAAATTGGTGTGGCCCGCACACCGCTATCCAGTTTAATATTGAGCTCTAACGAAGTACAACGACTGAAGAAATTTGGACCGAAGTATGTTGGATCGTTTCTTCTTGGTCCTCATGATTTGAGTACTAGAAATATCATGGAGATATGGACCTCGCTTCCTGCATAAGTTTTATATATAAGTAGTAACTTGCATCAAAAGATGTAAGTATTAGTTATGTTGGAGCCATAGATTTTATAGAAGTTACCAAAGCAATGAAATACCTAACTGATGTAAGTACTTATCTGCCGTGCAGGCCCTAAAGTGCAGTATGAGGAAAAAAGCGGTTTCGAGAAAACCGCGAAAAACTTTTTAACACCGTTTTTTTTAGATTATTTATGTGTATGGTGCATATTTTTGTTGTTACGAGGACTAAGTGACAACAAAGATGGTATTTACAAAAACAAATGTTAGTTTTGTTAATTAGATTTTAATTAAAATCGGTTTTTCTAAAATCTTAGCTTTTACTGCACGCAAAAAGTTACACATATGCAGATTAAAATGCGGTAAAAAAACTTGATACTACAAAATATTTGAGTTTTTTGCTACTTTGCAGACTAACTTGCAGCATAAGACTTTCTTTACTGCATTTTAATTTGTATCTTGAACTAATTGCACATGTAGCATATAACAATTGCTTCCAACTTACGGTTATGTTTAGGTAGAAAAAAGTACATTATGTATAGAGTTTGTCGTTTATTTTATTATATAATAAGGCAATTGTCAATTAAATTTAAGGTGTATTGAACACAGGCGGTTTTAAAGACATTTCGATAAAAATAAATGGTATAAACCTTTTCGGTTTCGCAAGACACATGAGATCTTTCCTTTAAATGGCACATTTATTAGTTTTATATAAATGTGCCATTTAATTGAAAGATTTTGATTTGTGATTTTCTTTCATCTTGATCTTTGGTTTTGTTTAAAGATTGTTCCAAGTTGTGGTGAAATACTTCAATATAATTTTGAAGCAGCTATGTAACTCACTTTTAATAACTCCGATCAAATAAGTTATCAGGCACCAGTTTTCCTTGCCGGATTGCCTCCGTGGGATCTGGAGGCGATAGTGCTCGCGCACCTCTTTGAGTGGCGCGCGGGGGCACTACACCGGGGGGACAGACCTCCGAGCTCCGGTGCGATCTCATGGTGGCATGGAGAGAGCGACTGTCGCAACCCCGTGCAGGGCACGCCACAATAGTGGCGGTAAGTCCCCTCTTTGAGGAATGGCTGGAGAGGCGTCATGGCGTCCTCACCTACCGCCTGACGCAGGTCCTCACTGGACACGGAAGTTTCGGGAGGTTCCTGCACATAATCGGGCGGGAGGAAATGCCCGGGTGTCACCATTGTGACGATCGCCCGGAGGACACGGTGGAGCACACACTGGCGGTCTGCCCGGCGCGGGGCGGAGCACCGCCGTGCCCTCGTAGAGGCAATCGGCGGCGGCGATCTCTCGCGTCCGGCCCTGGTTCAGTCCATGGTCCGGAGCGAGTGGGAATGGGAAGCGGTCACCTCCTTCTGCGAAGCAGTAATGATAGCAAAGGAGGTGGCCGGGCGTTTGAGGGAAAGAACATGAAGCCAACCCAGCTGCCGTGGGAAACGCCCCGGGAGCCGGGCGCCGCGAGACGACTCCCGGCTACCGTAGATGCGGGCCTGTGGACGGTGAGCAATGGGTAGCTCACCGTCCGTCCGTCTATTGACGACAGGCCATGTTGACGGCGCGTTCGTGTTTCACGCGCGCCTCAAAGTGATGTCAGCAAAGCAGAGGGGCTTGCCAGAGCCTCCGCCTGCCGGGGTTGCGGGTTGTTCGAAAGAGATACCAAAGAGGTATCTCTTTAGCAATAGAAGGAACAGGGGTGGGTTTTAGTCAGTACAAGTCTGACACTCTCCCCCGCTCCGCCCAGAGATCAAATCATCAAATAATTTCCCCCGCGGAAGTTATTTGATGCTTCGATTTTCTATCTTTGATGATCACTTCGATTTGTGAGAGTATCGTAGCGTTTCTTTTTGGTCTTGGCATTGGTATGAACTAGACCCTCAAGAAAAAGTTCCAGTCCATAGACCAGTAAACAGCAATCTATCCAAGATTGCCGTTTATCCTCATTTAAACAAAAAACACAGGTTTTTGCAGAGATTGTGACACTGTGGTCTAATAAAATATTTGTCTAGGTTCTAGGTTTACTATATTTTGTATGTTTCTGGTTTTTCTTTTTTTATTTTTTCGTTTATTAGTATTCTTTTTCCGACTGCTTGCGTATGATCTGATAAACTACTTTCTAATGAAGGCACAGGAGTATATTTTTTATCTGCTACTGAGTCGTCAGAATTTTGAAAAACTGGTGTTTTAGCTAATAGTGTCACGTTCTGAAAAATATCTGATCATATCCTCAGAACATAAAAATCTTCTAATGTCACAAGATCATTGAATGAATGTTCAGAAGCTATTTCAGTCGTAGCTAAATCCGTTAGACCAGACTGAGGGAGAGCCTCAACAAGCCTTCGCTGCCTACACTGGCGTGGCGCAGACGTCTTCCTTCCTCGGCAGTAATCGACACACAAACACGACATATTGAGCGAGAGAGATAGCGACAAATTCTGACTAGAACGCAGTAAAATATGACCTTTACTGCAGCGAAATTAGTAAAATCGTTCAAGTTACCAATTATAATGCAGTAACAGAGTGTCATACTGCGTTTTAATTAGCATATAACTTATTTTCATCTTTTGAAAAATACCGACTATACTGCAGTAAATAATGAACATACTGCAGTTTAAATAGTTAGTTCATATGAAATAAACTAGTGATCGACCATGCAGTATTAACACTGTTGGTACAAAAACTACTTACTGCGTTTTAATTTATACCCCCCAATATTTTTTTGGGTGTAGAATACAGTTTTTTTGTGGTAATTTAGATATTTACTGCGTTTAACTTGGTAAAGTGACGGATCGTGGTAGACGTAACAGCTATTACTGTATTTTAGTTGGTATTGTAATATATTTAGACATGCAAAGTTAAGTTACTGCGTTCACAAATTTGATTTTTAAACCGTTTAAATCATCCTAACAAAAATCTGATTAGATCTTCATGTTCCTTATAACGTGTTTGTTAAGGTTCAATATTCAACAAAAAAATTACAAAAAGCCTGTTACTGCGTTTTAGGGTCTGCACGGCAGTTATCTAAATAAAAAAATAATGCCCCAATATTTTTTGTGTTTGTTTTTGATTAATGAATTACTAGCTTTTGCCCGCGGCTTCGCTCGCGTTAAATTCGGGTTAACACAGTTCCCCTTTCCTGATTTGCAGGTACCTGCTACCTGCAATGTTTGTCCTTGCGCCTTATTGATATGTAATAGCAAAGCTAAGTTTACCCTTTTCTTCTCTCTTTTCCCTCATATCCCACAATTAAAAAAAAAAGATCTACAATAATATTCTTCTATAATATTTAAATGAATCTCTGAATTTGTTAAGCGCAAATCTCAAGAACAGCTGAATCGATTTCACTATTATTTTTACACGAATGCCACAAAGAAGGAGTGTTATTGTAAAAAGTAGGGTAGGTAGGTAAGAGAAACTGACGCAATCAGCTGATTAAAAAGTATGGAAAAACAAGTTACGGATTGTAAGTAAAAGTTGTTCAATTTTACAGTCCAAGAGATCTGTAATAATATACACCTAGTATTTGTGCTTTGGGAACAAAAGAGAAAATTTATTCAACCATTAACAATTTATTTTATTTTTTAACCTGTATAAATGTATTGACTCATTTAATCCTCTCCTGTCCCTTATATGATCACTCCTTGTTATATTCGTCTTTAGTTTTTTTACGTATTCCATTTCCAACTTCTGTTCCTATCTTACTTGCTTCTAATAATTTTGATATATATAAAACTCTTTCTATTTTCATATCTTCTCATGATATTAAAGTGTAATTTTTTTTATATCTGTTAGTTTAAATGTAAGTATTAATTATTTACCCCTTATCTTAAAACCATTCCACTGGAATCTCCTTTCAATCCCGTTCAAAATCTCCTTTTCCATTCAAATTGATTCCTTAACTTTTAAATCCGTCAGTGGCGAATACTCAAACCGAGTGTGCCAATATAAAAAAAAAAAAAAAAAAAATGTATTGACAGATTTCTTAAGAGACATGTCAGCTTTTAGTATGAGAACGTATCCGCAAAGTTTCTGCTTTATGTTTGGTGGTAAAGATATTTTTAGCAGCAAGGGATCCTCGGTTCGATTCCTTCGATTCGATTTCCAAGTATTCATCTTAAGTATGTCAAGTGTGCGTACAGTGCGATATTGTCCCGGCGAAGCTACGTCACAGCGCGTAGTTCATTAAAAAAATTATAGCCAAATAGCTTTTGCCCGCAGCTACACAGCTTTCCTGATTTGCAGGTACCTGCTACTTGTAGTTTATGCCCAAGCGCCTTATTTATTGTAATAGCCAAGCTAAGTTTTTCCTTTTTCATTTCTTACTTTTTGGAGTTTACTCCTTAAGAATCGATTTTCATATATAAGGCGCCCGGTATGAGAAAAATCCGAGGGGTAAAACCTACTAAAGTAACGAGAATGGGTCACGTTTTTGGTGCTCACCTTTAGTGCGCAACTTTCTAATTTGGCTGTGAGTGTATTAAGAAGACGTACAATACCGCGACTATACCTATATACTATATGTTATTGGGCTTGTTTGTTTCTATCAGTGTCGATGTATTTATATTGCTATTTTTTTCATTAATTTGTGAATTTACCCTTTCATATGATATTATTTTTTTTTTCAGTTGAATAAACTCTTTTTGCGTATGGTTATATACTCGTATTTAAGGAGTAAACTCCAGTCGTGCGTCGGAGCTGACACACACACTTTTTTTTTTAAATAAAGTTAGCATTATGTCTGTTTAGCCCAAGAGCCCACGACAGCCAGACCTTCGTTATTTTATAAAAGTTGAAAGTTTCTCTGTACATGTCTCCTATACAGGTAAGAACGACCAGCGACTATAAAGTTTGGGTTGTGGTTACCTGGGCAGGTAACAGGTAGTAAACGTGTATAAAATAGTACTTGAAATTCGTTAAAGTATAAAGCTCAATTTTTTAACATTTCCTTCGGGATAACTTTAAAAATCTCGTCATCCATTGCCGGACATTTATGACAGTTGCTACCCCCTGCCAGACACCCCTAAACTTTAATAAATTATAATTATACTTTCGTTATAGTATAAAAGCTAAATTTTATATATGTTACTTGGGGACTTACAAAAAGCTGTTACCTCAATAGCCGGACAGTTTTCGTGGTTTTTACATCTTGCCAGACACATCGAAAGTCCACTATAGGTGCGAGTGCGGGGTAACAACTGTTCAAGTAGGTGCGAGTGAGATACTGTATCTCAATGGATTTTAATGTAGACATTTCAAAGATTTTGTCTTACCTGATTATCTCAGTGCCATTATCCATGTGCCATTTGGATGGCGCTATTTGTAAGACAGATAAATCTGTTCTGATGAAATGTCTAGAGCAAGAGGTCCAGCATGAGCAACCACATCATATAGATGTTATAATAATTGACGGTTTCTTCCTACTGCATACAATCAAAAATGTTCCAAAAACATTTGGAAATATTTCAAAAAAAATGTTGCAAATGGCTACTCAATTTCAAGCTTGGAGAATTGATGTGATATTTGATCAATACTTTACTCCATCGAACAAAGATTATGAGCATTCCCAACGGTTAGAATCTGCGCTATTGGAATACTCTATAATTCAACCAAGTGATTTCGCAAAAGAGTTGAAAAATTTAAATTTCAAAGAAGCTACTGATGAAGTGGTGCCATTTGTAACAAAACAATATACATCAATTTCAGAAAGTGTCATTCTTTTACTGTTGATAATTGCAACAAAGTTGTCTCAAGGATTGATGAAGAGTTGTCATGCCCAGCACACGAGGAAGCAGATACAAAGATAGTATATCATGCATGTAACATCAACTATCCAGCAGAAATAGTAATAAGAAGTGCTGATACCGATATTGCGGCTATAATGCTTGGTAGCATGCATCACCTTAAAAGTGATTCGGTTGTTTGGATGCTTACAGGCACTGGAAATAATTTAAGGTATGTGGACCTAACCAAAATACATGCAGAGTTGGGACTGTTAACTTGTCAGAGCTTACCTGGATTTCATGCCATCACAGGTTGTGATTTTAATCCTGCGCTCTTCAGAAAAGGAAAATTAAAACCGTATAAGATATTAAAAAAAGATCCAGAGTACCAGGAAGCTTTCAAGAACTTCGGCAACAACGAATTAATTGAAAATTTAAATCATCAACAAAATATCTTTTATATTATTCAGAGATTTATATGCAATGTCTATAATGTCCCTAATGTAATTGATGTTGATGCCGCTAGACTTCAAATATTCGTCGACTCGTACACAGTCTCCGATGTAAACGAAGCTTTTGACCGAAAGAAGTTGCGAAATTTTGACGCTAGCAACCTACCACCTTGCAAAAGCGAACTACTGCAGCAATTTCTGCGAGAAAATTATATATGTACAATTTGGAATAATCAGTCCAGTAGCTTGAAATTGAGTAGCCATTTGCAACAATTTTTTTGAAATATTTCCAAATGTTTTTGGAACATTTTTGATTGTATGCAGTAGTAAGAAACCGTCAATTATTATAACCTCTATATGATGTGGTTGCTCATGCTGGACCTCTTGCTCTAGACATTTCATCAGAACAGATTTATCTGTCTTACAAATAGCGCCATCCAAATGGCACATGGATAATAGCACTGAGATAATCAGGTAAGACAAAATCTTTGAAATGTCTACATTAAAATCCATTGAGATACAGTATCTCACTCGCACCTACTTGAACAGTTGTTACCCCGCACTCGCACCTATAGTGGACTTTCGATGTGTCTGGCAAGATGTAAAAACCACGAAAACTGTCCGGCTATTGAGGTAACATCTTTTTGTAAGTCCCCAAGTAACATATATAAAATTTAGCTTTTATACTATAACGAAAGTATAAGTATAATTTATTAAAGTTTAGGGGTGTCTGGCAGGGGGTAGCAACTGTCATAAATGTCCGGCAATGGATGACGAGATTTTTAAAGTTATCCCGAAGGAAATATTAAAAAATTGAGCTTTATACTTTAACGAATTTCAAGTACTATTTTATACACCTTTACTACCTGTTACCTGCCCAGGTAACCACAACCCAAACTTGATAGTCGCTGGTCGTTCTTACCTGTATAGGAGACATGTACAGAGAAACTTTCAACTTTTATAAAATAACGAAGGTCTGGCTGTCGTGGGCTCTTGCTCTAGTTGTTTAATGTGTGAGTTTCATTCTGTTTTATTCTTAAGAAATTTGTCTCATTCAACCTTCTGACCTGGACCTGGAGTCTGCCTCCCTGCTACCATAACCCCTACATATTATTGAGTTTAAGCAGTCAAAACCTGGACTTGTGCCCGACTGGTGGCAATAGCCTCACCTGCTACTTATTACATGGGGCTTAAAAAAAGATAGCGAAATGAGTGTACTATAGGTAGCGAAAGTGAGTTTGTATGTTTGTTTGTTTGTTACGCCTTTACGCCTAACTGGCAAAACCTATTTTGATTCGAATTTTGGTACAGGAATAGTTGGGACTCTGGAGACGGACATAGGCAAATTTAATAAAAGAGAGAAAAGGGGGAAAAAATTTATATGGGAATTTTCGCAGTTTTCAAAGTAGGAAACTAAAAATCGGTAGGTACAGTCAGCATCAAAAGTAAGTGACCACATGCAGATTTTCAAAATCACTGTGCATTATTTCACCCATAAATCGCTCAACAAGAAAAAATGAACATCATTAGAGTTCAAAATTAACTGAACACTACTCGTCAAAGGTCACAGGGAACACCATTATGTAAAAAAATTGCCGATCGTTATCATATCCGAAAACATCTTAACATTCAGTTTTACAAGTCACTGACTGAACAATATAAAATATTTGTTTTGTTTTTCTAGTGTAATCACGGAAACGTCCAAAAATAACTTAACATCATAAAGAACGAAAGTTACTGAACATTATTTTGTTTCTGATACGTAGCGTGTAAACTAGGGAATTCAATCCCGACGCGAGATCGTAAAGTCGAGATCCCTCGGGATTAGAAATGTCAATCCCGCGGGATCCCGAAAATTTTTGAATCTCGTCTAGTTAAAGAAAATCACGTGACTAAATACGATGAAAACTGCTTCTTACAAACAAGCAGTTTGCCATAGGTGCCCATAGAGCCCTTATTGCACCGAGTGCCATGGTTGCCCTGTTTGCCATAGGTGCCCGTAGCTACCTTATTGCACCGAGTGCTATGTTTGCCCTGTCTGCCATAGGTGCCCATAGAGCCCTTATTACACTGAAAGCCATAAAAAATCCGACAAAGGGAAGGAGAGAAACACATACTCGTTAAAAGTGAAGCTGATCTTAAAATCCATCCGAAACAATGACTATTGATAAAAGCATGTTTTTCTTATATAGTTTTTCTTGTCTTAATATTTCAATATTTACACTTAATTTCTAACAGTAAAATGTACACAAATAACACGTCAAAACACATAAATTCACAATCTAAACAATTCACAAAACACTTCACTAAAAACAAATACCAATTTACATCACAATTACACACATTAAATTCTTACCTGGTTATATTACATAAAAAAATCTCATTTGTCTCGTGGTTATTATACTCTTTAAAATACCGCCCATCTATTGGTAATAGTAAAATAAATAAGATATCCAATGGCTAATACAAATATTAATAATAATATCTCAACAAATATAGATGATATTTCCATGGCAACATCTTACTATTGTGATACAGATTCGTGTAATGCAATTATTAAGGACTCTGGAAGGTCTCTCAAAATAATAAATCAAAACATTCGGAGTATTTATAAAAACCTAGACAGCTTTCAAGTCCAATTAGCTAGACTATCATTCGAAACGGATATTATAATTTTGACAGAGTGTTGGCTAAGTGAAGATAAACCAATTCCCATCCTATGTAATTATATCGCCCATTCTACAAAAAAGTGCCTCAATCAGAATGATGGCATTGTAATATACACAAAAGACCACATTCAATGTACAATTGAAGAACCAGAGCCAATAGGCGCCAATTTTCTACTACTAAAAGTTGGAGAAGATATATGTATATTGGCAGTATATAGATCCCCCTCAAATTACCATATCGACAGCTTTCTGACCTCTCTTGAAAATATAATACGCAAACTGAGAGTAAAAAATATCATTCTGACGGGCGACATCAATATAGATATTAAACCGAACAACACGGACAGGAATAGTTCATCCTACCTAAACCTAACCGCTGAAATGGGCCTCCTTCCAGGCCATACACATCCTACTAGGTTAAATAACTGCCTCGACCACTTCATGATCAACGTCTCAATTTGTTCGACTATTGTAGTAATAGATTCCACCGTTAGCGACCATGCCTCTGTACTGCTATGTCTAAAGCACAAACCCAAAACCAAACAAATGAAAACCATAACAAAGGTTAACATTTAAGCTATCGTTGAGCATTTAAGTGATACTGATTTCTCTTTTATAACAAAAACCTGTGAAGCTGACGAGGCGGCCACGCTTTTTGTGGAATGTTTGATGTCCGCAGTTACACTACACTCAAAAGTGATTAAGGTGCCTAGCCGTAAAGTAATCCTGAAACCCTGGATAACACCTGGCCTATTGCGATGCATTAGACATAGGGATAAACTCCAGAAAGTGTTTTTAAAAGACCCAAAAAACGGTGTTGCCGAGACTTCCTTTAAGCGATACCGTAATTACTGCAATTTGTTACTAAGAAAGTTAAAACTAGAGCACGATAAATCTGCTCTGGAATCCTCACAAAATATCAAAGAAACATGGAACATCGTAAAAACAATTATTAACCAAACCGGGCAAAAAACACCAGCCGAAAAATTATTACCTACAACAAAAGATGCGTCAAATGAAGTTGATCAAATAAATACATATTTTTCTAATATAGGTAAGCAACTTGCTGAGACTGTAATCCGAAACCGAAAATTCCAACCTGGATCCTATAAATTTAATTCTCCGCCAGCAACTTACTCTATTGTACTATTGCCTCCTGACGAGGCTGAAATAGAATCGATAATTAATAACTTGAAAACAGACTGCGCTACAGGCTGGGACTCTATTTCAGCAAATCTGCTTAGAACAGGGAAAAGAATTTTAATTTCACCGATCACAAAACTCATTGAAATCTGCTTAGGACAGGGAGTTTTTCCCCGAGTTTTTAAAAAATCTCTCATAACACCAGTTCACAAGGGTGGGGACCAGACTGATGTCAAAAATTACAGGCCTATCTCTGTTTTACCGGCACTGTCCAAAATATTAGAAAAGGTGTTAAACAGTAGATTAGCCAAGTTTTTAGAACGTAATAAAACCATCTCAAACGCTCAGTTTGGTTTTAGAGCTGGGAAAAGCACCGAAGATGCAGTTAATCAATTAATTGATTACGTAACTGGGAAAGTTGACAAAAAACAAAAATGTATTGGGGTCTTTCTCGATCTGGCAAAGGCCTTTGACACGGTCTGTATTCCCACCCTGGTGAAGAAGCTAGAGCACATTGGGATTCGGGGAGAAGCCCTTGCGATATTTACGGACTTTCTATGTAATCGAACACAAAAAGTAAAGATTGGTAACGTAGTAAGCAACGAAGCGAACATCACATGTGGCGTTCCACAAGGCAGCTGTCTCTCCCCAATTCTCTTCCTGATTTATGTAAACGATCTATGTCAGCAATCCCTCACTAAAGGAAAGATTTTTAGTTATGCTGACGACACTGCACTCATATTTCATGGAGAGACTTGGGAAGAGGCGCAGTACACAGCCGAACTGGGACTATCTAAAATCTGCCACTGGCTAGAAGACAACTTACTTACTCTTAACATCACCAAGACTTCATATCTGCAGTTCACATTCGCTAAGACCAGATCCACGTCAATAAGTCTCAAAGCACACTACTGCAACTTCCCCGACAAAAATGCTCAGTGCTCGTGTTTATCGCTCTCCCAAAAATCAAACATAAGATACCTAGGTGTAACTCTGGACGAAAAATTAAGTTGGCATCCTCATATCGAACTAACAACCACACGTGTTCGGAAACTTATTTGGGCATTCAAGAAACTTCGTCAAGTAGCCGATTCTAAACTACTCCGCACTTTATATCTTTCACTGGCCCAATCTGTAGTGGGATATTGTATAACAGTATGGGGAGGCTCCTGTAAGACTTTTATGATTAAACTTGAAAGAGCACAAAGGTCTCTGCTCAAAGTCATGACGTTTAAGCCGTATCGATTTCCAACTGCAGATTTGTATCAGAGTTGTAAAGTGCTTACAGTAAGACAGTTATACCTTTTAAATCTAACGTTGAATCAACACCTAATAACACCTGTAGACCACAAACACAAACACAAACGCACTATTCCTAATGTATGTAAACACGTTAAATGTAAGACTGCTACAGCTCGACGACAACACCTATTTCTAGCTACGCATATTTATAATAAAATAAATAGAGCTCTTCTAATTAACCCACTTCTGAAAAAAGAATGCAAGAAGAAAATAAACAATTGGTTACAAACATTGGATTACACGCAAACAGAAAACCTATTATTATAAACAAAAAAAAAAAAACCCAGGTATATGCCAATAATGAAACGCATAATACTTAACATTGATACATACAGACACATGCACACCCACATGCAAACACACACATCAACACCTACACACACGCAAAACACATACAACCTCACCACACCCCCCACACCACACTCACATCAACACAAATACACTCATCCCTCACATATTGTCATTTTTATTATTATATAGTTGTTAAATAAATTTGTATGTTATTGAATAAAATGTAAGTACGCCAGAAACAAAAATGGGAGAAGACACTGATTCCTGTAACACAGGTACAACCTAACTCAGGAATCAGGGCTTCAGTTTGCAAATGTAACACTGTTTTATATCAATAAAATTTATTATTATTATTATTATTATAGCCATGTTTGCCCTGTTTGCCATAGGTGCCCATAGCGCTGTATTGTAACGAGTGCCCTTTTTGCCATAGGTGCCCATAGTGCCCTTTTGCACCAAGTGCCATGTTTGCCCTGTTTGCCATAGTTGCCCATAGTGCCCTTTTTAAAAACGATGGAAGGCCCTGTTTGCCATAGGTGCCCATAGCGCCCGTATTGTAACGAGTGCCATGTTTGCCCTGTTTGCCGTAAGTGCCCATAGCGCCCGTATTGTAACGAGTGCCATGATTGCCCTGTTTGTCATAGGTGCCCACAGTGCCCTTATTGAACTGAGTGACCTGTTTAACCTGTTTGCCATAGGTGCCCGTAGTTCCCGTTTTGCACCGAGTGCCATGTATGCCCTGTTTGCCATAGGTACCTATAGAGCCCTTATTGCACTGAGTGCCATGTTTGCCCTGTTGACCATAGTTGCCCATAGTGCCCTTTTTTTAAGTGCCATGTTTGCCCTGTTTTCCATAAACGCTCATCGTACCCTGATTGCACTGATTGCCATGTTTGCCCTGTTTGCCATAGGTGCCCGTAGCTCCTGTATTGCACCGAGTTCTATGTTTTCCTGTTTGCCATAAGTGCCCACAGTGCCCGTATTGCACCGAGTGCCATGTTTGCCCTGTTTGCCATAGGCGCCCATGGTGCCCTTATTGCACAGAGTGCCATGTTTGCCCTGTTTGTCATAGGTGCCAATGGAGCCCTTATTGCACCGAGTGCCATGTTTGCCCTGTATGCCATAATTGCACGTAGCTCCCGTATTGCACCAAGTGCCATGTTTGCCATAGGTGCCCATAGAGCCCTTATTGCACCGAGTGCCATGTTTACCCTGTTTGCACTAGGTGCCCATAGAGCCCTTATTGCACGGAGTGCTATGTTTGCCCTGTTTGCCATATGTGCCCATAGAGAACCATTTACCAAATTCAATGTTTGCCCTGTTTGCCATATGTGCCCGTAGCTCCCGTATTGCACCGAGTGCCATGTTTGCCCTGTTTGCCATAGGTGCCCATAGAGCCCTTATTGCACTGAGTGACCTGTTTGCCCTGTTTGCCATAGGTGCCCACAGTGCCCTTATTGCACTGAGTGACCTGTTTGCCCTGTTTGCCATAGGTGCCCATATAGCCCTTATTGCACCGAGTGCTATGTTTGCCCTGTTTGCCATAGTTGCCGTAGCTCTCATATTGCACAGAGTGCCATGTTTGCCCTGTTTGCCATAGGTGCCCATAGAGCCCGTTTTGCACCGAGAGCCATGTTTGCCCTGTTTGCCATAGGTGCCCGTAGCTTCCATTTTGCTCCGAGTGCCATGTTTGCCCTGTTTGCCATAAGTGCCCATAGAGAACCTTTTACCAAATGTAATGTTTGCCCTGTTTGCCTTAGGTGCCCATAGAGCCCTTATTGCGCCGAGTGACCTGTTTGCCATAGGTGCCCGTAGCTCCCATATTGCTCCGAGTGCCATGTTTGCCCTGTTTGCCGTAAGTGCCCATTGCGCCAGTTCTGTAACGAGTGCCATGTTTGCCCTGTTTGCCATAGGTGCTCGTATCTCTCATATTGCACAGAGTGCCGTGTTTGCCCTGTTTGCCATAGATGTCCGTAGCTCCCGTATTGCACCGAGTGCCATGTTAGCCCTGTTTGCCATAGGTGCCCATAGAGCCCTTATTGCACTGAGTGACCTGTTTGCCCTGTGTGCCATAGGTGCCCGTAGCTCCCGCATTGCACCGAGTCTCATGTTTGCCATAGGTGCCCATAGAGCCCTTATTGCACGGAGTGCTATGTTTGCCCTGTTTGCCATAGGTGCCTGTAGCTCCCTTATTGCACCGAGTGCCATTTTTTCCCTGTTTGCCATAGGTACCTATAGAGCCCTTATTGCACTGAGTGCCATGTTTGCCCTGTTTGCCATAGGTTCCTCTAGAGCCCTTATTGCACTGAGTGCCATGTTTGCCCTGTTTGCCATAGGTGCCCACAGTGCCCGTTTTGCACCGAGTGCCATGTTTGCCCTGTTTGCCATATGTGCCCGTAGCTCCCGTATTGCACCGAGTGCCATGTTTGCCCTGTTTGCCATAGGTGCCCATAGAGCCCTTATTGCACTGAGTGACCTGTTTGCCCTGTTTGCCATAGGTGCCCACAGTGCCCTTATTGCACTGAGTGCCATGTTTGCCCTGTTTGCCATAAGTGCCCATAGAGAACCTTTTACCAAATGTAATGTTTGCCCTGTTTGCCTTAGGTGCCCACAGTGCCCTTATTGCGCCGAGTGACCTGTTTGCCCTGTTTGCCATAGGTGCCCACAGTGCCCTTATTGCACTGAGTGCCATGTTTGCCCTGTTTGCCTTAGGTGCCCATAGAGCCCTTATTGCGCCGAGTGACCTGTTTGCCCTGTTTGCCATAGGTGCCCGTAGCTCCCATATTGCACCGAGTGCCATGTTTGCCCTGTTTGCCGTAAGTGCCCATTGCGCCAGTTCTGTAACGAGTGCCATGTTTGCCCTGTTTTCCATAGGTGCTCGTATCTCTCATATTGCACAGAGTGCCGTGTTTGCCCTGTTTGCCATAGATGTCCGTAGCTCCCGTATTGCACCGAGTGCCATGTTAGCCCTGTTTGCCATAGGTGCCCATAGAGCCCTTATTGCACTGAGTGACCTGTTTGCCCTGTGTGCCATAGGTGCCCGTAGCTCCCGCATTGCACCGAGTCTCATGTTTGCCATAGGTGCCCATAGAGCCCTTATTGCACGGAGTGCTATGTTTGCCCTGTTTGCCATAGGTGCCTGTAGCTCCCTTATTGCACCGAGTGCCATTTTTTCCCTGTTTGCCATAGGTACCTATAGAGCCCTTATTGCACTGAGTGCCATGTTTGCCCTGTTTGCCATAGGTTCCTCTAGAGCCCTTATTGCACTGAGTGCCATGTTTGCCCTGTTTGCCATAGGTGCCCACAGTGCCCGTTTTGCACCGAGTGCCATGTTTGCCCTGTTTGCCATATGTGCCCGTAGCTCCCGTATTGCACCGAGTGCCATGTTTGCCCTGTTTGCCATAGGTGCCCATAGAGCCCTTATTGCACTGAGTGACCTGTTTGCCCTGTTTGCCATAGGTGCCCACAGTGCCCTTATTGCACTGAGTGCCATGTTTGCCCTGTTTGCCATAAGTGCCCATAGAGAACCTTTTACCAAATGTAATGTTTGCCCTGTTTGCCTTAGGTGCCCACAGTGCCCTTATTGCGCCGAGTGACCTGTTTGCCCTGTTTGCCATAGGTGCCCACAGTGCCCTTATTGCACTGAGTGCCATGTTTGCCCTGTTTGCCTTAGGTGCCCATAGAGCCCTTATTGCGCCGAGTGACCTGTTTGCCCTGTTTGCCATAGGTGCCCGTAGCTCCCATATTGCACCGAGTGCCATGTTTGCCCTGTTTGCCGTAAGTGCCCATTGCGCCAGTTCTGTAACGAGTGCCATGTTTGCCCTGTTTTCCATAGGTGCTCGTATCTCTCATATTGCACAGAGTGCCGTGTTTGCCCTGTTTGCCATAGATGTCCGTAGCTCCCGTATTGCACCGAGTGCCATGTTAGCCCTGTTTGCCATAGGTGCCCATAGAGCCCTTATTGCACTGAGTGACCTGTTTGCCCTGTGTGCCATAGGTGCCCGTAGACGCCTCTTTTTCTTTTTTGGTTTAAAAACAAAAGACGACAGAAGAATATGGTGTCAGTTAACAATTGCGTTTTATTTAGTGACAAATATTGTGGGAAACGTAAACAACCTATTTGAGACGTAATACAGTTTATTACATCAGTTAAAACACAAAGAATATAGTTTTAACGCGGAGCTACATCCGTTCGTTAACACTTTTTTTAAACGAGATAGGGGCGCGGGGTTCCGCGTTTTGTGAGCGTCGTCACACTCGTCACGAAGCGTCGTTATTCAAATACACACATTACACATCCCGTGGCCCGTGGGGATTTCAAATTCTGAGTATGCGCGCTACACATTTAATATTCATATTGGTATTACGTCGAGTTTTAAATAGGATTGATGAGCTGTCACACGTGCAGGAGAGATATGTTATTTTCTTAATAAAAATAAATTGTTGATAATAAGTAAAAGGGTGGTGAATTACATTTGCATGTGTCTACTTAGTTTATATACCAAATACAATACACACACGTAAAACCCAAAAAATATTTCATTTTGTTCAGGGACTTTAGAGACGAAGAATGTTATGCTTTTTTTACTATAACTTTGTTTACTCTTGAAAAGTCATGGTCACCTACTTACTTATGCCCTTTTCACTAAAAATACCTGCAAATCAAGAAAAGGGACCCCTTGGTACCCCGTATAGATTTAGATCGAGCAAAGCGAATTTAGAGCGAGCAAAGCCGCGGGCAAAAGCTTGTATTAAAATAAGGCTCAAAGACCATGCTCATTGACCGACAAAATAGACCACAACGTATTGATGCATTTTCGAAACGACCACTAAGCCCAATTCGTGTTTGTTTTTTGAGGTCAAAAAACCTTGAAGTGAGCAAATGACGTGTAGTTGTTTCGGGTCTTGCTGTTTGTGTATGTGAGCTTAATTATTTTTAAAATATAATGTGTAACGCGACGCATAGCTTAACAACTCCTTGTTGGGTCGTGGCCTATAGTATGCCATTAAACCACAGTCTGTTGTGGAACAAATCTTATGGTTGACACAGAATGTCATTACGGAAGAATAGTTATTTTTTTAGTTCGTTTTAAATGTGATTTCTCGTAATTTATACCAAAACCTGCGTTTCTGTACACCGCGCTAGCGCGACGCCCGACAAAGAAAATCATCAGCGACGTGAGCCGTTCTGTCGCCGTTCGGAAATCAATCAGTTATTGTTTTTTTTGCTGGGATAGGGCCTGATACGAACTTAGATTACGATATAGCTTGGCTTTGCCACTCCTGCATCATTCTGTTCGTGCCGTGACGTGTTCATGAAGGCGGACGGCATGAATGTGCCGATGACCAGGAGTAGAGTAATACGGACGATGACGCCCGTAATGTTATCAGCGTCGAAGCCAAAGAGTATAATTATATAGAGGGTAGTCGAAGCTCCCGAAGAACTGCCAACGCAGCCGCCACCATAGCTGGATAGCCATGACGCTTTACCGCTAAAAGTGTAGATATTTGATAGAGAACTATACTCAGCATTGGGTGGCCAAACGTTAAAAAAGAGATGAGATACGATGACAAACAGGAGGTTCATGAAATATTTTTTTCCTCGATTGTAAATTGACGCTGGTGGCGCCTTGGTAACCTGCATGGGAACCGGCCCTTCACATAGAGGAGAAAACCTCTTTACATGTAGTCTGTACAATAGAGGAGCAACGAGTCATTAGAAAATGCATTACTACATTACGCCATTAGAAGATGCGTTCATGGACGCTATGTATGTGATAAAGACTGTGCCGAGTTCAGAAACGAACACGCGCTGCGTGTTTCTGAGACCAGACAGAACAGTTCCGATCGCAAAAATCGCTGTAGGAGAATTAAACGTTATGGTTCAATGTTGTAAGCAAACGCGATAGTTGAAACGGAATGCCTTAAAGATGATCGCAAACCTCAATATTGGTGTAATCGGAACGCATTGATGGTAATCTGTGGTCAGTACCTATGTATTGTCACACTGACTGATATAGGGTTGCCAACCGTACGAGGTTCCTCGTACAAATTCGAGATTTGTGGCATTCCATATGAGGTAAGTATTACCTATGTATGTACAACAAACGAGGACAATTTCAATCTCGTACAATTTTGTACGAGATTTTGAAAATATGGCTATACGAACATTTTGCATAACCAACAGTCCCAAATGTACACTACTACTACTGGTATTGTAGCATGTAAATTACTTCAATACCAGCTTGTATTAAGAATAAGTTTTTTTTCCTTTTTTTTTAAGCCATAAATAACGAAAAACTAAAACTTCGTCCTAAAAGTATTCTTAGTTAGTTCAGATAAAGTAACTATTTCAAAAATTGGATATTTAAGAATTATCGATTATAATTTAAATAAAATAATGTTTTCACATCTTTCAATTTGAAATATAATTCTATACCTATATACATTATATACGTTAAATATTTCAATTAAGCTAAGCGCGATATGCTGATCAGTAGGTAGTGCTATCAGTCAGATGTTACTCAAATAAATACAGCCTAATAAATGTACGAGGTTTTAAAGTCAAAAACGAGATTTAAATCCTCGTACATATACGTACGGATATTTCTTTTTACGGTTGGGAACCCTGGCTAACATTATTTTCCCTATTCTCGGTGACATTTATTACACTTTTATATATATTTATTACACTTTATCAGTAAGATGGTGCAACCCAGCCTAAGGCTTACTGTGTCAACCATAAGATTTGTTCCACAACAGACTGTGGTTTAATGGCATACTATAGGCCACGACCCAACAAGGAGTTGTTAAGCTATGCGTCGCGTTACACATTATATTTTAAAAATAATTAAGCTCACATACACAAACAGCAAGACCCGAAACAACTACACGTCATTTGCTCACTTCAAGGTTTTTTGCCCCCAAAAAACAAACACGAATTGGGCTTAGTGGTCGTTTCGAAAATGCATCAATACGTTGTGGTCTATTTTGTCGGTCAATGAGCATGGTCTTTGAGCCTTATTTTAATACAAGCTTTTGCCCGCGGCTTTGCTCGCTCTAAATTCGCTTTGCTCGATCTAAATCTATACGGGGTACCAAGGGGTCCCTTTTCTTGATTTGCAGGTATTTTTAGTGAAAAGGGCATAAGTAAGTAGGTGACCATGACTTTTCAAGAGTAAACAAAGTTATAGTAAAAAAAGCATAACATTCTTCGTCTCTAAAGTCCCTGAACAAAATGAAATATTTTTTGGGTTTTACGTGTGTGTATTGTATTTGGTATATAAACTAAGTAGACACATGCAAATGTAATTCACCACCCTTTTACTTATTATCAACAATTTATTTTTATTAAGAAAATAACATATCTCTCCTGCACGTGTGACAGCTCATCAATCCTATTTAACCCTTAACTTGGCAGGAAGTAAAAATCTTTAAAATATGAACTTTTTTGATATATTTGGCGTTAATTATGATTAAAAGATACGAAAAAAATAAATAAAAAAATCTAGAAATCCTAGGTTTCGAGAAAATCTATGTACATCACAGTGCACACTGCCAACTATGCCCAAATATCGATATTACTTTTTTTGTACACTGTGATGGACACTGCCAGGTTGATAGTAAAATACATTTTAATTTAAATTGTTTATTTATTTTAAGGAATAGGATAAAATATTAAAATATCTAAATTATTTTGTGTGAAAATTACGGAAGCAATTACGTTTTTGTTTTCCCTCAACAAAACATATGCACATTACATTTTATACAGAAGAAAGTTGTCCTACCACTTTTGCAATACTTGCAACGCATTGTTTCATTAGTAATTATGTCAGGTGAAAAAAAGAAGCAAAAATAATTCAGGGCTGTATCAATATCTGTTTGTTGGAGGTCGTATAGGTTTTCTTCGAGACAAGCACTATGACGGAATACTGATTTGGACCAATGATAATCTAGCACAAATTTCTTGACCGCAACTTTTTTGGTCACTGCATTCTTTGTTGTCTTCTTACGCGTAGATCTAGTAAGTGGCAGCTGTTGTCGGCTAGTGCTGGCTGAGGAGACGATTTTACAACGGTTGGGGTTGGTATTCGACTGTATGGAGTTCAGTGTAGGGTGTAGGTTAAATGTTGTAATTGCTTGTAGTCGGTGATAGGAAAACTTCGTTGAATATTGGCGTTAGAGGTGCATCTACAGAGATATCAACCTGCTTTTTATTGGATTCAGTCGAGCTATCTAGTAAATTGAGACCTTCAAACGAAGACGCTAGCGAAGGTGGATCAGAATTATCTGGAGAAGGTGGTATATATACGTTGGTTTCTTCATCGGACGAAGAACTACCCTCAGAACATGCATTTTTTTGCAGGAACCAAGGCCAAGATTTTGTGCGAGCGAGTTAATTCTAAATTTTGCACGCAATATAAAAAAAACAAAAGTCAAAACCAACGCCTTGCAAAACATTACAAAAAAAAAACAGCAAATACCCCCAAAATAATCAAAATCCAAATACTTCGTAAACCTGGCAATGTACAGTGTGGTTACCATAGTTTACGGTGAGTACTTCACCGTGTCATTGGCAGCGTGCAGTGCAATGTACATTCAGTTCTTTTATCAAATGCGTGAGTTAGTGTTTAGGTAGTTACGTAATCATGCACTAATTAGATGCTGAATATTCTTTATATCAAAGTACAGACAAAACATTGCCAAGTTTGGAACCAAAAAGTAAAAAAAAAAAAAAAAACATTGCTCGTATCACACGTACAGCTTGTTGTTTCGCAGCCATTTTGATTTTGAAATGTATTTTATAGTGTTTTTACAGAAAAATAATTTTCTATCAATTCTACTTTATTTGACAATATATTGATGAAAAACAGAATTATTATTTTTTACAAAACTAGTGAGAGATATTTTTTTTAAATACATGTACAGTGTGATGTACGCTGTCAAGTTAAGGGTTAAAACTCGACGTAATACCAATATGAATATTAAATGTGTAGCGCGCATACTCAGAATTTGAAATCCCCGCCACGGGATGTGTAATGTGTGTATTTGAATAACGACGCTTCGTGACGAGTGTGACGACGCTCACAAAACGCGGAACCCCGCGCCCCTATCTCGTTTAAAAAAAGTGTTAACGAACGGATGTAGCTCCGCGTTAAAACTATATTCTTTGTGTTTTAACTGATGTAATAAACTGTATTACGTCTCAAATAGGTTGTTTACGTTTCCCACAATATTTGTCACTAAATAAAACGCAATTGTTAACTGACACCATATTCTTCTGTCGTCTTTTGTTTTTAAACCAAAAAAGAAAAAGAGGCGTCTACGGGCACCTATGGCAGACAGGGCAAACAGGTCACTCAGTGCAATAAGGGCTCTATGGGCACCTATGGCAAAACAGGGCTAACATGGCACTCGGTGCAATACGGGAGCTACGGACATCTATGGCAAACAGGGCAAACACGGCACTCTGTGCAATATGAGAGATACGAGCACCTATGGCAAACAGGGCAAACATGGCACTCGTTACAGAACTGGCGCAATGGGCACTTACGGCAAACAGGGCAAACATGGCACTCGGTGCAATATGGGAGCTACGGGCACCTATGGCAAACAGGGCAAACAGGTCACTCGGCGCAATAAGGGCTCTATGGGCACCTAAGGCAAACAGGGCAAACATTACATTTGGTAAAAGGTTCTCTATGGGCACTTATGGCAAACAGGGCAAACATGGCACTCAGTGCAATAAGGGCACTGTGGGCACCTATGGCAAACAGGGCAAACAGGTCACTCGGCGCAATAAGGGCTCTATGGGCACCTAAGGCAAACAGGGCAAACATTACATTTGGTAAAAGGTTCTCTATGGGCACTTATGGCAAACAGGGCAAACATGGCACTCAGTGCAATAAGGGCACTGTGGGCACCTATGGCAAACAGGGCAAACAGGTCACTCAGTGCAATAAGGGCTCTATGGGCACCTATGGCAAACAGGGCAAACATGGCACTCGGTGCAATACGGGAGCTACGGGCACATATGGCAAACAGGGCAAACATGGCACTCTGTGCAATATGAGAGATACGAGCACCTATGGCAAACACGGCAAACATGGCACTCAGTGCAATAAGGGCTCTATAGGTACCTATGGCAAACAGGGAAAAAATGGCACTCGGTGCAATAAGGGAGCTACAGGCACCTATGGCAAACAGGGCAAACATAGCACTCCGTGCAATAAGGGCTCTATGGGCACTCGTTACAGAACTGGCGCAATGGGCACTTACGGCAAACAGGGCAAACATGGCACTCGGAGCAATATGGGAGCTACGGGCACCTATGGCAAACAGGGCAAACAGGTCACTCGGCGCAATAAGGGCTCTATGGGCACCTAAGGCAAACAGGGCAAACATTACATTTGGTAAAAGGTTCTCTATGGGCACTTATGGCAAACAGGGCAAACATGGCACTCGGAGCAAAATGGAAGCTAGGGCCACCTATGGCAAACAGGGCAAACATGGCACTCGGTGCAAAACGGGCTCTATGGGCACCTATGGCAAACAGGGCTAACATGGCAGTCTGTGCAATATGAGAGCTACGGCAACTATGGCAAACAGGGCAAACATAGCACTCGGTGCAATAAGTGCTATATGGGCACCTATGGCAAACAGGGCAAACAGGTCACTCAGTGCAATAAGGGCACTGTGGGCACCTATGGCAAACAGGGCAAACAGGTCACTCAGTGCAATAAGGGCTCTATGGGCACCTATGGCAAACAGGGCAAACATGGCACTCGGTGCAATACGGGAGCTACGGGCACATATGGCAAACAGGGCAAACATTGAATTTGGTAAATGGTTCTCTATGGGCACCTATGGCAAACAGGGTAAACATGGCACTCGGTGCAATAAGGGCTCTATGGGCACCTATGGCAAACATGGCACTTGGTGCAATACGGGAGCTACGTGCAATTATGGCATACAGGGCAAACATGGCACTCGGTGCAATAAGGGCTCCATTGGCACCTATGACAAACAGGGCAAACATGGCACTCTGTGCAATAAGGGCACCATGGGCGCCTATGGCAAACAGGGCAAACATGGCACTCGGTGCAATACGGGCACTGTGGGCACTTATGGCAAACAGGAAAACATAGAACTCGGTGCAATACAGGAGCTACGGGCACCTATGGCAAACAGGGCAAACATGGCAATCAGTGCAATCAGGGTACGATGAGCGTTTATGGAAAACAGGGCAAACATGGCACTTAAAAAAAGGGCACTATGGGCAACTATGGTCAACAGGGCAAACATGGCACTCAGTGCAATAAGGGCTCTATAGGTACCTATGGCAAACAGGGCATACATGGCACTCGAAAATTGGATATTTAAGAATTATCGATTATAATTTAAATAAAATAATGTTTTCACATCTTTCAATTTGAAATATAATTCTATACCTATATACATTATATACGTTAAATATTTCAATTAAGCTAAGCGCGATATGCTGATCAGTAGGTAGTGCTATCAGTCAGATGTTACTCAAATAAATACAGCCTAATAAATGTACGAGGTTTTAAAGTCAAAAACGAGATTTAAATCCTCGTACATATACGTACGGATATTTCTTTTTACGGTTGGGAACCCTGGCTAACATTATTTTCCCTATTCTCGGTGACATTTATTACACTTTTATATATATTTATTACACTTTATCAGTACTTACTTTATCTTACTTTATCTTACTTTAACATTAACAAACATCGAAAATTCAGTTAAAGTAATGGTTAGGCCAAAAATGAGTTGTACCATTTGACAAATAGTTAAATGACGTCATAACTTTAACCGTAACGGTAACCGATCACTTTTCGCTGGTTAGTGTTAGCGTTTGTGTTAAAGTAAGCGTCAACTGTCAAACGCGTTGAATGGACAAATCAATAAAAAGGTATAGTACGAGATCCGGCTGCAGAATCAGTGTACTCATCGAGTGTTTGCTGAAAACCAAATTTTTATACATATTCATGATTAGGAGAATTTATATCCACCAGGTTGCCTATCAAAAAGTGGCCGCTAGTATTTTTAATTAAATTATTAATAATTCATAATCCGTAAGAAATTTCATTGACTTTTTTTTTCAATGAAATGTCGTCTACTTTACGGCAACATCTATTTAATAAAGACTCTGAAAAATTATGGTTGCCGTTGCGCACCTGGCCGCACCTCTTCGCAGCCAGGTATACACGGGTATGAATTTGTTACATTTATACACCCACAACGTACATTTATAATTTATATATCAAATTAAAACTATTTTTTTTCTGTATATTATTATATACGGTTGCTTAATTAAATCTGGCCGCCAATAAGGGTTGCTGGCTAATAAATATAGTAAATATTAAAAGTAGAGTGAAAGAGAGCTAGCGCGTAACACCACTAGTCAGACGAGGATGGCGATTGCCAGCTGTCGGACGGTTTAAAGCCATTGCGCATGCGTCAGATGTTAGTGTTCTCAACCTCCGATTCAAACAATAGTAGGTACGACTCAAAATAATAAAACTCCAAAAGAAACGTCTTTCTTTTCTAAAATTATTAATAATTTAATTAAAAATACTAGCGGCCACATTTTGATAGGCAACCTGGTGGATATAAATTCTCCTAATCATGAATATGTGTAAAAATTTGGTTTTCAGCAAGCACTCGATGAGTACACTGATTCTGCAGCCGGATCTTAGACTAGTAGGTACTTTGTTTGAAAGCTTGCAAGCAAATTTTCGTCCATGTTTTTATTTTCTCCCACAGTGCACCAGAACCCGAAAGATTATTATATTAAAAATATTTCTAAGCTTCCTTGAGAAAAATATTTAAAATTAACCGACACCGAGCTAACATCAATAAAATGAAGTGACACCGATGACAGCGCAGAAACGAGTTTTTACGTTTTTTATGATTAGTATTGCCATATTTAAAAATATTACCCGCGTCGAACTTGGGGTAAATCACGCCTCATTTGACTTGCAACACTTTTAACTTTAACAAATCTAATGAATTCGCTGGTGCAACTCATTTTGCTGCAACTGTTAAAGGCAGCGTTACTGTTAGTGTTAAATTTGACACAAACCTTTACTATAACTTCTTCTGTGGCGCAACCCAGCCTTACAGTGAGCGTTGTTTGTTACTTGTTAATATCCTTAGAGGAAAGTAATGTTATTATCTCTGTAGAAGTTTTGTGTTAAACGTAGTGTGGTATTACAATTAAATTGATTTTGAAATAATAATATTTTTGTGTGAACGGACTAGTTAGTGATTTTTTATTTTGTTATTAAATAAGTGACTGACAATGACTGAAAGACAACACAGCGAAAAACTAGAAATGTTTCAAAAGATCTTAATTACTGTTTGTACTCTCTTTTTCATTTATAAGTATTATTTTGACACAGCGCCTACTGTAATACGTTTAACGGATCCAAAATTCAGTCTTCTAGGACCTTTTAACACGACCCACATAACGGTTGAGGATAACTACACACAATTGATTGATATTCACAACTTTACCTTCAAAATTAACCCACAACCGTGCAAGGAATATCCTGCAGGTTTGCTGTTAATGATAATCATAGCTTCAAACCCAAAACACCACGAAAACCGAATGGTTATTCGAAATACTTGGGGTCGCAATCATGATTCGATTAAAGTTGTGTTTTTGATCGGTGAACCTGAAGACGTTACATTAGCTAACCAAATGAAGAATGAAAGTATGCATTATGGTGATATAGTCCAAGGTAATTTTGTGGATGCATACAGGAATATGACTTACAAGCATGTAATGGGTTTAAAATGGGTAGCTCACCACTGCCCAACAGCTAAATATGTTTTAAAGACTGATGACGACGTATTGGTTAATTCTCGGGAGATGACACATTTTCTGGCAAGGGAACTGTCTCCGTGGGGCGCTAAGGATCTGATCACATGCCAGGTCCTGGCGAATGCTATGGTGCAGAGAGCTGAGAATAATAAATGGAAGGTGACTAAGGAAGAGTATGAGGGAAATTACTATCCAACTTATTGTGCAGGTTGGTACTATTTTTCTTAACATGTGGATATCTATGTTTCTAATTCTTTTTGTTTTTATGGACACTTTTAATGTGCATGTCTTGCTACATCACTCTCACATAGTTTACCATTTTAACATGAATGATGTAGCCAAGGTTTTGTAACAATATTCTGATTTAAAAGAGTATCCATGGAGTTTCTTGCCCATTCTTCTCCATAGAGCTCGCTTAGGAATGGGCAACTACAATACTTTCACAGTTATTACGCCTTGTGACTGGGACTGTAGCTTCATTTATATTGTTGTCAATGTTTCGACATATCAAAAGTGCCTGTAAGTGGCCTACTTGAAATAAATGATTTTGATTTGATTTGATTATCTATACATCTAAAGAAAGTTGTGTTAGTTACAATATTAATTACGCATGAATGGCTAAACTGATTTGGTTAAAAATTGGTGGGGAGGTGGCTTAGAACCAAAAGATGTTAGATAGGGTAGGCAGTGTAGGCACAGGTAGGGTAAGCAGGGTTGGTAGGGTAGATAGGGTAGAGTAATAAAAGGTGCAACATGCAGCACAGCTAGTATTTTAATAAATCCTGGTATAATTTTATGTTTTCATTGGATCAGGGTCGAGTGTCAAACCCACTCATGTTCTTTTTTTAACTTAATTTTCCGAGGCTGTGGTATCTATTTCAACCCTTTTATATTTCCCTTGTTTTACTTATTTCCAGCGGTGTAGCTACTAAGGGGCTAGGCGGGGCAGTGCCCCGGGGCCCTCAAATCCTTACCAGAAATCTCGATTGAACTGAACTTTTAGAAATTTCCTCCATTTTTTAAATATATATGTCAGGTTGCAACCCCACTTTAATCAGTGCACAAAATAGCATTTTTAAAGTATTTGTATATTTCATATTTTCATTTGATAAAATGTAATCAGTTTACATAGCAGTGGCCCCTTTTTGGTTAGCCCCTTTTTTAATTTGCCTCAGGGCCCTTGGTTACCTAGCTACGCCACTGCTTATTTCTGTGTATTTTATGCAAAAATACTTGTATACAGGGTTATTTGAGCAACCTCTCAGGAGCATGTTACTAATATCATAATCAACAACTTTTGTTCAATGACATTTAAACATTTATCATATTTTAATTCATCAGATTTTCATACAAAAATAAAAATATTGAAATTGAACGCTTTAAATGTTACCAAATCTATGAGAAGCAAACATACCTACAAGAGGCGGTGTATGTATGTAGGTACAGCAAAATACCGAGTTAAAATGTGTTAGATAGTACAACAAAATCTTGAAGATTTGCTTTTGGTAAATGTATAAAATTTTGTAAAAAATCATAGAACAAAAGTTGTTGTTTATGATGATAGTAATACAGTCCTGCAAGGTTGTCGGTGTTTTACAAATAACCCTGTGTAATTATAATAAATAACAGTACAGTTCAAACAACAGTCAGGAAGTCATTGAATTATCAATGATATATTATTTGCAATAATATTAGTAGTACATATTTGTATTGTAAAACTTGAATAAACAAGTTGCATACATGACATTCAATAGTTAATACTATAATAATTATGCATGCTACTTGTGATTGCATGTTACTGCATCTGTGACTAGAAATAATAATAAATATATAAATGTTATCTATTTATTTTTAAAGCAGCCTTTTTAACCCACTAGGACCAGGTGAAATAACCCTGTTTTAATTTGTTTTGTGTATTCTGTAAGCGAGCTTTCAAACAGATGAATAATGTTCAATCTTAAAAATTTGGTTGTAGTAGAGGCAACATTATCTTATTTATTTCTTTTAAAATTTGGCTCACACTAGGATTTCTCCTGTATCGTAGGTGCGTTTACAAACATTTAAACTCACATGCACAAACAGCTGTAGCGCTTAGGCGGTGTGTAGTAAATAATACTCCAGATGTACTTAGGTGTAGCGAGTTGTATTGAGGTGGCGAATAGACTGAGGGTTACAGGAATATGTACAAGGCTTAATACTAAAATATAATGGTGGGAGTAACAGGTTTCCCATTACATATTCACGGCCAATAGGAACGAGCTGACATTAATAAACAAATGTAGTTCCTAAATAGTATGTGTGGTGGCGCGTCGTTCGCATTGTAGATATCGGTCGAGCAGCGGACGGATGATGTGTTGATGCATTGCAGCTACAGTACTCCCCCCCTAGCAAAAGCGTACAGGCATCTTCACTATTCTGCCTGATCTTGTGCGGTTTTCGTTGGTGTTCGCCGGGAGTATGCTGGAGTGATCTTCGGTGGTAGCTGCAGCTGACTGAGTTGTCTCACTAGCTTGGTTTTCGTGATCTTCGGTGTTGACAGTGTATGCCGGTTTGAGTCGATCAATCGATATGGTGCTGGATCTTCCTGGTAGTTGTATGGTGAAATACTTCTCGTTGCGTTCGATGACTTTATACGGACCTTTGTATGGATGTTGCAGCGGTTTGCGGACGGTGTCATCGCGTATTAACACGTGGCTGCATGTTTGGAGGTCGTTGTGGACGAACATACATCGCTTGTTGGAATGCGGTTTGTATGTAGGCGTCAGCTTCATGATTACGTCGTGTAGGTGATCGACGTAGTTGTGATCCAATTTCGTTGCTGCTGGTGATGGTGCTATGAAATCGCCAGGTAGGCGCAGTGCTTGACCGTAGGTGAGCTGCGCGGCGCTGGTGTTGGTATCTGTGCGCACGGCGGCTCGTAATCCCAGTAGCACTGTAGGTAGTTCGGAAATCCATTTGTTACTGTTTTCTAGTCGAGTCATGAGTGCAGTCTTCAGTGTTCGGTGCCAGCGTTCGACGATGCCGTTGCTTTGCGGGTGGTAGGCAGTAGTACGGGTTTTGTCTACCCCCAGCAGTTGTGCGAGGTCTCGGAATAGTTGACTTTCGAACTGTCGTCCTTGGTCAGTCGTTATTCTTGTAGGGCACCCGTAACGAGATATCCACGTTTCGTACAGTTTACTTGCGACGGTATCGGCAGTTATTTCTTTCAACGGTACAGCTTCGGGCCATCGTGTACAGCGGTCGATCATTGTCAGCAGATATCGATGTCCGCACGAAGATGTAGGTAGCGGTCCAACGATATCGATGTGTACATGTTGAAATCGTTCACTTGGCGGGAATGCTGCGACTTCACTGTGGTTGTGACGTTGTATTTTCGAACGTTGACAAGGTGTGCATGATTTCGCCCAATCGCCAATGTCGATATTCATTGCTGGCCAGAAGTAGCGTTCTTGCATAAGCTTGCGTGTAGCTCGTAAACCAGGGTGACTTGTATTGTGCACAGCGTTGAAAGCGGTGCGACGAAAGTCAGTTGGTAGGTACGGTCGAACGTGTGACGTAGACGTTTCGCAGAATATGGGCTTGTTTGTACCAGGCATGACGATTTTTTTCAGTTGGATATTCGTTTGTTGTAATAATTTGGGTATGTTGCTGTCCTTTTCTTGCGCTTGTATTACTTCATCGTAGTTGATTGGCGACGGTAATTCGACGGTTTCGATGCGTGAGAGTGCGTCAGCAACAACATTGTTTACTCCGCTCACATGACGAATGTCCGTAGTGAACTCGCTGATAAATAACAGCTGACGAGTTCGTCTTTCCGTGTCGTTATCTGACGGTGGCTTGCGAATAGCGTAAGTCAGCGGCTTGTGGTCGGTGTAAACAATGAGTTCTCTGCCTTCGAACATTTTTCTAAAGTGTTTTATTGCCATAAATATTGATAATAACTCTCTGTCAAATGTACTGTATCGCTGTTGTGTGTCGGAGAACTTCTTAGAAAAATATCCAAGTGGTATCCATTTTTTGTTTATAAATTGTTGTAATACGGCGCCGGCGCAAGTGTTCGATGCGTCACACATTAACGATACGGCGTCGTTTGGTAATGGAGATGGGTGAGCGAGCAAGGCGGCGTTTTGGATGCCGACTTTGCACAACTCGAATGCTTGTGAGGCTTCTTTGTTCCATTCGATTTGAGTTTTGTCACGCTTCTTAGAATTATGAAGGTACGCGTTAAGTGGTGCTTGTAAGTGTGCTGCGTTCGGAATATTGTCGCGGTAGAAATTTATCATTCCGATAAATCGTCGTAGGTCGTGGATCGTTTCGGGTTTGGGGTAAGCAGTGATTGCAGTGACCTTATCTTGTAGTGGCTTGATTCCGTTACTTGACACTTCATAACCGAGGAAGTTGACAGTTTCTCTGCTGAAGACACATTTTGAAGGGTTTATGGTGATGCCGTAGTTGTCTAATCTGCGTAAAACTTGTTGTAGGTCTTCGATGTGACTTGCTTCATTGTCAGATGCGACAATTACGTCATCAATGAATGAAAATGCGTAATCTATACCACTGAGCACTTCGTTGATAAAACGTTGGAATGTATGTCCGGCATTTCTGAGTCCTGGACACATTCGAGGAAATTCGAATAGGCCGAATGGAGTAGTGATGGCGGTCTTCTCGATGTCTGGTTCATGTACGCAAAGTTGTTGGTACGCACGATTCAGATCAAGAGTAGTAAATATCTTCTTTCCGTGCAGTAGGTAGGTAAAATCTTTGAGACGTGGCACTGGATAGCGGTCGGGTTTGGTGACGTCATTGAGTCTGCGGTAATCGCCGCATACGCGTATTTCGCCGTTTTTCTTTGGTACGACGTGTAGCGGGCTGGACCATGGACTTTTGCTGGGACGACATAACCCTTGCTGCATCATTGTCTCGAATTCCTTTTTCACGGATAGGTATCGATGCGGTGGTAAAGGTCTTGTCTTGCTGTATACTGGTGGACCGGTAGTTTCAATGTAGTGTTCGACGCGGTGTTTTGGACTATTTTTCATGCATGATGGTCGAAGAATGTCGGGATATTTGCTGAGTAGCTGGTGGAACGGCTGATCAACATCAATGCTTCTCACTGTTGGTTCGGCGGAGTAGGTGACTGGTACTCTGGTGGTGAGGTTGGTTATTTTGTCGACGAGACATCGGCCGGCTACGTCGACAAGAAGTTGATGATGTTTTAGGAAATCAGCACCGATGATGGGCTTGCTGACTGCGGCGATAATGAATTTCCAGGTGTACGGTCTGCGTAGGTTGAGATCCAGTTGTAATGTCTTCTCTCCGTACGTTGGAATGACCGTGTTGTTTGCCGCATACAAACAGAAATCGGTTGGTGTTGTTTTCCCACCTGTTCTCTTAGGTATCACAGACACGTTGGCACCAGTATCAATTAGGAATGACAGACCTGAGTTTTTGTCGTTTATAAATAGGCGGTAGGAAGAGTTGCTTGCGCCGGTTCCCGCCTCGGCCAACGCAGGTGTTAGTTTCCCGAGTGGGCATCGCTATCTTCAAAACTACACGGACGCGTGCATCTTCGCGCTTCTTTGCCGAACTTACGGTGATAAAAACAGATCGTTGATTGTTCGTTAGGCGCGCGATCGTACTTGGCTCGGCTTGACGATCGCGATCGTGAGTGTCGCCGGTTGAACGGTCTGCGTCGATAGCTATTGTGATGCGATTGTTTCGTCTTTAATTCTGCAATTTCTCTTGTAAGCGCGTCGATCTTCTCCTCAATTGACGTAGATGCATGCGGGGTGGCGGGAGTTAATGAAACTGCCGCGACTGTGCCGTACAGTTGCGTCTGCTCGAGTAACTTGTCAGCCATCATTGCTAGTTCGTGGATGTCGGCTTTCTTGGCGATATTATCGCTGACAGCGAGGACCGCGCGAATTGATTGTGGCAGGTGGTTGGTCCACATTATTCGCAGCGCTGAATCGGAGATGTTGTCAGCGGCGAGGTTTTTCATGCGGCGTAGCAGCTGTGAAGGCTTCATGTCGCCGAGTTCCATCTCGGACAGCAATCTGTGTACTTGCCGCTGCTCGGATTCCTCGTAAACTTGGAATAGCCGACTCTTCAATGTCTCATACCGACGATTTTCCGGTGGATGGAGAATTATGTCGGATATTTCATCGAGGTCTTGTCGCTCAAGGTGTCCGATGACGAGGTCAAACATGGCTTGATCACCCTTCTTCTGTGGAGACATAATGGCCTCAAATTGCGCGAACCACAAACGTATTCTGTCGCGCCAGAGAGGTGGAATGCGCAGCGACGTCGACACGGCTGAGAGTTCTGGGTCTTCTTGATTGGCCATGGTGCTATCTGAATACAGGATCTGGAGGTTCACGAACGTCGTATATCACTATATCACGTCGGTAATATTTTCTTAATCACGTCGGTAATATTTTCTTAATCACGTCGGTAATATTTTCTTAATCACGTCGGTATATTTTTTGATCACGTCGGGGTCACCACTGTAGCGCTTAGGCGGTGTGTAGTAAATAATACTCCAGATGTACTTAGGTGTAGCGAGTTGTATTGAGGTGGCGAATAGACTGAGGGTTACAGGAATATGTACAAGGCTTAATACTAAAATATAATGGTGGGAGTAACAGGTTTCCCATTACATATTCACGGCCAATAGGAACGAGCTGACATTAATAAACAAATGTAGTTCCTAAATAGTATGTGTGGTGGCGCGTCGTTCGCATTGTAGATATCGGTCGAGCAGCGGACGGATGATGTGTTGATGCATTGCAGCTACACAGCCATAAGCTTGGTAACAATACTTGGGTAACCTGTTAAGTACCAGTAAACTGTCACAGAGTATAGTTATTTTGTTTCAACTCTTTAATTTGTCTAGGTATAAGCAGTATTGCATTTGATCACGTTTTCAAAAAAAAAAAAATTGGAGCCAAGAACACTTTTTCTATTAAAGCATCAAAAAGGAAACTAAAAGTTAACTGAAAGTCGTAAACCACATTGGCAACAACGCATTTAATAACAAAAAAAGAAGAAAATGCTAATTATTTTAATTGATTTGGTATGTACCAAACTTTACATTACTTATTACTTTATGAAAATATTGTTACTGAACAATACTTATTGTGTCAATTAGGTTATGTTAATGAACCATCTAATATATAAAATTCTCGTGTCACAGTTTTCGTTGCCATACTCCTCCAAAACGGCTGCACCGATTTGAACGAAATTTTGTGTGCATATCGGGTAGGTCTGAGAATCGGCTAACATCTATTTTTCATACCCCTAACTGAGCAGCGGGTGAAACCGCTGGGCACATCTAGTACTTTATAAAATTGTAAGTGTTCTCTCATCAATCACCTACCCATCCAGCTCTGGACTCTGAAATGAGTTTACTTAAGTTGTCTTCTCAAAATTGCAAAGTTACAGAAATCCATGACCATTTTCAGGTTGGGCAGTCCTCTACTCTCAAGATGTAATACCACGTCTACTAACAATAGCCCAGTCCACACCATACTTCTGGATAGATGATGTTCAAATAACTGGAGTGGTTGCAGAGAAGATTGGAGTACCCCGCACACCCCTATCCAGTTTAATATTGACTTATGCAAGTATGAAACAACTTAAGGTGTTAGGACCACAGTATGTTGGACCATTTGTTCTTGGCCCTCCAGATCTGAGTACTGGAAACATCATGGAGATTTGGAACTCGATTCCGGCATGAGTTGTATGTTTAAGTAGTAACTTGCCTTTTTATATGTATTATTTTTGTAGGAGCTTTTAGAATATAATCGAAATGACCAAAGGAATGTCTTATTGTCCTAATTTTTTTTGTTTAGTGTTAGCCTGTTAGTCCCACAGCCATAGCTCTCAGGAAAACAATGGTAATGGGACTAACCGGACATAGGCTTTAATTAACTTAGCCAGCCTAATTTCGGCCATTTAATTTTCGAAACAGAGGCTACGTGTGATTCTTACCATCTATTGTTTGATACGGATTAGATGTGAGTCTAATAAAATCAAAGTTGGTTTGATTGTGCTATTGTGACTATATTCCAGCTTATATTTAGAAAAGTGACCTTTTCGAAGATTTAGTCACTAAACAATACTTGTTTGCTCGTATTGACTAGTATCAGTTTTAAATGTGATCTCCATTTTGAAAATAAAAATGGCGGAAGTTAGGCAGGCTACGCTTCATAACCAAAGCATCATAGAATAAGTAAATTATTTTTCATCCCACCATCTCGGAAAGAGTATTTTTAATCTTCAATATCTGAGTGGAAAAGCCGTTTTTATTCTCTAGAGGATAAAGTAAATTGAATTTAGAACATCGTGTGCACTAAGTTTGTGAATTAAAAAAAAACATTAAACCGATTTACTGCTACCTCTATGGTGCCGAATATATCATACAACTTTTTTTTTAATTTGTTAAAAACTCAGACTCGGAACCTTCTTGGTGTTTTTTCAATTTGCTTTGTACGCGGTCCTTTACGCGGCATTTTTTTACGTCATTGTTAAACCTTATATTAAAAACAAGTGAAAAATATTATTTTGTTATTATTTAAAGATTATTCTGTAATACTTACCTGTCACAATGTAGTAATTAATACCTAAACTGAAATAAAAGTGTACCTATCTTGTGATTGTAAACGTTCTTTTTTGCATTTAGTCATTTCCTCGCTGAGGTGGAATGAAAAGTTACGTGTTGCACTCGAGTGCAAAGATTTTTCATCTCGTGCTCTTTTGATTTCCTCGCTGACGCTCAGGATTCTAATTTTGAATCACTCGCTGCGCTCGTGATTCAATTTTAGAATCCTTCGCTTGCTCGGTCATCAAAATTGAACACGCGGTTAAAAAGCAACTTTGCACTCTTGTATAACAAATAACTATTATTTTATAAGCCTTTATTTTTTGCCATAGTGATTGTTCAAAGCACCAAATGTTATTAATAGTACCTAAATATAATATTATATAAGTTAAAAAGGACTTGCCAGCTAAGATCTTTTCTATATGATATAAGTTCAGTATTTTATTGCATTTTTTGTCTTAATGAAATCAACCACCCCTGTATTAAAGATGTTTATTGTAAGTAACTAGTCCTTAACTTGTATTGTTTCTAAATTATATTAATATCACCAAAGCTATGATGCACTAACCCTGAAAAAAAAAATCGATGTATGTAGTATAAATTAATAGCTTATTTTCTGTTGGAGTTTTTGGTGCGCAC
The DNA here is from genome assembly GCA_958449745.1 of Ochropleura leucogaster. Classification (NCBI taxonomy): domain Eukaryota; kingdom Metazoa; phylum Arthropoda; class Insecta; order Lepidoptera; family Noctuidae; genus Ochropleura; species Ochropleura leucogaster. The sequence continues at coordinate 2,988,872 of OY288225.1, forward strand.
CTTTAGTGCGCAACTTTCTAATTCGGCTGTGAGTGTAAAGACGTACATATGGTATGCTGTATAGGCGACTATACCTATATACCTACTATATGTTATTGGGTTTGTTTGTTTCTATCAGTGTCGATGTATTTATATTGCTATTTTTTTTTCATTTATTTGTGAATTTACCCTTTCATATGATATTAATCTTTTTTCAGTTGAATAAAATCTTTTTGCGTATGGTTAGATACTCGTACTTAAGGCGTAAACTCCAGTCGTGCGTCGCTGACACACACACTTTTTTTTTTACATCTACCACTGTTTGTCTCTGCATCACCCAAAGGTTGTCTGGTAGTCATGCAAATGCCTATGACATTAAGTACGCCTTTGTACTTTGGTTAAATAAATAAACAAAAATATGCTCTGAGAAATGGACTAACTTACAATGTTAAAAAGTCATGATAATTTAACCCGGCAATAACCTTTGGCGACTCTCAGCCAAACATTGAATCACATATTTATACAACCTTCTTTCTAAATAGTTTCAGTACTGATGGCAACATCTGTGTCACTTGTTTCTTATAGTTATTTTTTTGCAGTATGTTTTCTATTTCTTTTGTAGATTCTTTTTTAACAATTCGTTGTGAATGAGTTGATGAGTTTATTGTTAGGCTTGTAGTATAGACGGTTGTTAACTTTTCTTAACTTCTTATTTTACGTTTTGTATAGTAAGCAATTACTTATTGTCGGGCCTACCCTGTCCTCTCATACTTAAGTACTAACGCTGTAACAAAAAAAATGTAAACTAATTTTAAAAGAGTAACCATGGAGTTTCTTGCCGGTTTTTCTATAGGAAACGACGAACCCGAACCGTGCATCTTTTCTCGGCGTTTTATAAGTGCCCATGTAGGCCTATGTAAAAAATCAAAATATTTTAAATATCACATAGAACGTTTTACACGTCTTGTAAAACGTCGAGAAAAGATAGGTTAAAGGTAGGAATAAAAATATTTGATTTTTTCGATATTAAATTATCAATATAATATAAAAGACTATCTAAAAGATATATGGAAAGACAAAAGATGATGATAACATGGGAAGACAGTCCATTGGTTTAAAACGCAAAGTCCAACGCCGGGGCGTGCCAACGCACGCTGATTCTCTCGGTGTAGTGACGCTGTAAAGATCACTCTGTTCGTGGCTTACTGTCAGTCGTTCTGCCCCTGCTACCTATGAAAGAACTACACGCAGTGGACGTAGCACGCGCTACGCGTATAATAGTGCCTTAACAGCTATGCTTAACCTACCGATGAGTGTCTGGCATGTACGCAAGAAGGATGATTGTTATCGTTTGTTCCCGTTGAGTCATTTGTGTTACTCATTGGGAAAAGTACCGATTAGTAATACCTACTGTACGTCATAGGGTTACATTACACATCGCGGCACAAAATGTCCCGATGAGTTACAGGACTATGTGAAGTCCTGTAACTCATTGGGTCATTTTGTTTAATTAAAGATCAAATGAAACCATTGAAATCTAAAATCAATCGAATTTGTTTTAATAAGTATAACCATTAACAATGATTTTAATGTTGCTGAAAACATAAATGATAGGTACATAAATCATTGTAAATACATAAGCATAATTAAATTTTACCTGTAGGCATACTATTTTCGTAAATATACTTGAATTATAAACTTATTATGGTTAACACCACGACTCAGAGTACCCCGACTCGAATAGGTTAGGGCCGCCTTAGCCTTCGCGGTTTTTTTTAAAACCACCCAGAAATAGGAGCCCCGCGAAACGGGGTTCCGTCGACCTATCTTAAACTGTGAAATTGCAGCTGCAGTGCAAATATGACCACATAATTATATGCTTTGTGTGGAACGGATACGATTTCCGGCTGGTCTAGTGCACATAAGACTATTTATATTGAGCCTGGATTGTTGTGGTTACGCCGGTTGGTCCTAAGTGCATTTAACGACCTAAGGTTATTTGATTAATTTAAGAGGCACTCGTTATTGTGGGATAATCGTTGTATAGTGAATATGTATTTCAACAATGCTTGTTTACTCAAGGTGTTATCCAACAGGAACACAGAGTTCCATTGAGTTACACTGAAGCAAAGGGAAAATAAAATGGTTGAGTTGCAGTGTTACTAATCGGTATTTTTTCCCAGTGGGTAACAAACGATTTTTATGCACCTAAGAGGAACGAGCCTCTATTTTCGTGGACCGAATAAGAGTTACTAAAAATGTAATTGCCTTAACTATTGCAAATTGCCAGTTGTGATATTATAATTGTATAAATGGTAACAATGTAATTGATTAAAAACGATGATTTGTTTAAATTTAACTTATTATTGATGAAAACAAGGAAATCATTAGCTACTAGGTATAGAATAAGATTCATGAAATAATTTATTATAATATTATTTTAAAATAATTATGTCTATTCTGTCTTAGTTTTATATTTTTCGTATTGTATTTTGTGATTTTAACTGTGACCTGAATGAATTTTATTTATTTTTGTACTTACCTATTGAAATTAATGTTATTAAAATTAAATGTTTGTTTATTATATATGTAGGTATTGGGTGTCTTAAACATGTAATTATGTGCCTTGAGAAGATTAAAAACAATTTATTCAACTGCAAACTATGAATTTATTTAATTCGTAAACCTATCCGCATGACAGACTTACTAATTGATTTTACAATGCATCCACGATACCTAGCAGGGATGGATGACCACTTACTGAGCAAGTGGACCTGTAGGGTTACCATGACATTTTATACCAGTTCTTATTCTTGTGTGAGAATGAGATGGTGCTAGACACCCTGTATAGCTCTGTCTCTTTCCCTCAATGGAATAAGTTCTGCTTTAAGACTTCATGGTAGGGTAGCTGGGTCCGATATACACACAGCACCACTTTCAGTAGTCTTTTTTTCCGATAGATAACTCCCGCTTTGGGCGGAGCGCAAGGTCACAGGCAAGGGAGATTCAGACTTCTTTTCCTTCATTTGCCCTTTGTGTTCCGGGGCCGCGGTACCTATTTCGAACAACCCGCAACATCAATAGGTAGTGGCCCTGGCAGATACTTCTGCTTTGCTGACATCTCTTTGAGGCGCACGTAGAACACGAATGCGCTGTCGGCGATTCTCTTACTGTGGTCTTTGGGGATCTCAAAGTGGTCTTAGGGTTTTCCATCAGAAACTTCTCAGTAGCAGCAACGGAGTCTGGATTTGGGCCCGGTTGATGTCTCGGTACATGGGACAAATAACTGGCGAAATGTGTTGGATGGTTCAGTCATCATGTTTATTTGCTGAATATAAAATGTCAGTAAATATTAGTTTGTTCTCATTTCTTTAGGGATACGAAAGCAAAAGAATGATAGCTGACCATTTTGCTGACGCCATGTTATGGGACCACAGATTATAATTAATGTTATTAGGGTTCGGTAGTCAACTAGGAACCCTTATAATTTCGCCATGTCTGTCTGTCTGTCCGTCCGTCCTCGCTTAATCTCTGTGACCGTTAGCACTAGAAAGCTTAAATTTGGTACCAATATGTATATCAATCACGCCGACAAAGTGGTAAAATAAAAATTTGAAAAAAATGTTTTATTAGGGTAGCCACCCTATATGTAAAGTGGGAAGTGTTTTTTTTTTTAATTTCAACCCTAACGTGTGATATATTGTTGGAAAGGTATTTAAAAATGAATAGGGGTTTACTAAGATCATTTTTTGATAATGTCATTAATTTCGGAAATAATCGCTCCAAAAGTAAAAAACAATGTGTCCCCCCCCCTCTAACTTTTGAACCATAAGTTTAGAAAATATGAAAAAAAATCTGAATAGTAGAACTTTATAAGGACTTTCTAGGAAAATCATTTTGAACTTGATTGACACAACAGTTTTTGTACAAAAAAGACAAAAAGTTGTACAAAATAATTTCTGTACTAAGTTTGTAGTATAATCGTATATGCAAGCATTTTTTGTAACTTTGTTTACATATTTTATTATCCTGAACGTATCTTTTTTCAAACAAAAAAAGAATTATTGAAATCTGTTCTCGCAATCCAAAATTACCACCGAAATTGCCCGTCTTTGTATTAATTAGTAACCCAATTCCCCGAGCGATGGCGCTGTACTTACTTATTACATTGGATCGGGTATTACCGAATTGTTCGGTTGGTCTCTCCTTGACATTGGCGGTACCTTATAACTACATAAAACTTCTATTATGAACATGATAAGGCAATTTAGAACAAAACTATAATTCATTTTTTTATCTCCACCAAAATGTTAAGGTAAAAACCAGTTCATAAATGGTTCGATAGATGGCGTTGTGTAATGACGTCAGTTTTTTAAAAGTCGATGTTAAGATTTTCCGTGCTTTCATGACCTACCGTGGTAAAGTAAGTTGCACTCAAATATATTCGTAATTTTATTTATGAGTGATTGAGTGCATAATCTAATTAGTCGTCGAGGTTTGAGCGCTCCCCTTTGTGTTCGCGCTATAAACTGTTACAACTTGGAGCGCTTGCCGCGGAGCGTGCAATGTTGCACGCTCCTCCACCTTTAAACTCATAAGTGGGAACACTTATTGTGACGGACGGGAAACTACGGAACCCTACACTGAGCGTGGCCCGACACGCTCCTGGCCGGTTTTTTATAATTTGAGCATGGGTCATAGACAAGAAGATGATTAGGTTAAAAATAAAAACAAAATATATATAACAAAATCTAAATCTATTTGTACAGTATTGTCATCTTAAAAAATAGGCTTTATAAAATACTTGTTTGTTCGTAAAAATATTCTATTTGGGTTAAAGTTAAGACTAAAAATATTATTAATCTCACTAAAATTATTATTGAATCGTTAATCAAGTAACCTTTGTAAGTTGGTAGATACAACAGCATTCTATTATTTTCTAATTATTTCGAAAGGCGACTCGTTTTCTTTTGTTTCCTGGGTTTTTTCATATTGTAGATAGCTTCTAGCCGGTCGGTCCCACCATTTAGTCCAAGAATATTACCTACTACTGCGCTTACTAGCCGTCGATAACTTTTCGACCGTATCGCTCTAAGCATAAGGGTGAAAAGTGATCGACCGTCAGTGAGCACAGTAGTATCTATTTAATATTTTGTCTCGCCACAAACGGGACGATTTTCGAAATACGATTCGTGATTATCAGTGCAAGTGGGCCTTCACCAATCGTGGTAGTTCTATGAAAAATTGAAAAGTCTTACTTATTAGGTATGGAGCACCAACTTTAATACCTAGATACCTTTAGAACGACAAAACATTCAGGCACGCGCGTGCCCTCCTCGCCAAGCTTCTCATTTTACCTTAATTTTTGTCACATATTACCTTGGCGTCCAGGGTACGTGCCTACTTCAAAAGGTTATAGGACATTTTCCTTTTATTCCTATTCTTCTTCCTAGCCACAAATATTTACATCTTCATTATGTCTGCTATCTACATATGGATATTTACGTAGATATGTGTTTTTTTATAATTTTACATCATATTTGAGTAGCGGATTATAGAAGGCACTTACTCTCATATTTCAACTGTGTGGTGACATTAGTCTCGGAATAAAATGACTTTAACATACGGATTGACAGACAGACAGACGGATTGGGTGAATCTTTATGAGTTACATTTTGGCCACGGAACCCTAAAAATACCCTGTAATTTTTAACAAAGTAAATTCGCAAGTGTTTTTGGTACTTTAAAAGTTTAACCTATACAAAACGCCAGAAATGACTTGAGTACCTACTCAACAATAGTATATCTAATTAACTACAACACCCTCTTCTTTTATAAGTTTCATTTGTGCTTCCGGATCATTAATTTTCTTACCTTTAAAACTATCTTCTATATCCTGTAAAGTTCTATCTTTAGTTTCGGGCAGTAACACATACATTATAATTAGGAACACAGTCAAAATTGCTGAATAAACTAAATAAGCACCTTCAACTCCCACTGAAGAATACAAATGTGGTGCAGATTTCATAGAAATCACAAAAGAAGGAGTTAAAAATGATGTGGAAAGTGTTGATCCTAAACTTCTATAAGCTAAAGGAAATACTTCACCACATATCACCCAATTTAGAGGTGCTAAGCCTAGACAGAAAGATAAAGTGTACAGAACCATTAAAGCCATGGGGAGGATCTCCAACATCCACGGCTCTGTAAAAACTTCCGCTCTTCTCAAATAAACGAAGACGGAAATCGCTGTCATAGACAGAATAGTCATAACACCACTTGAGAACAAAATAGTTCTTCGTCTAAAGTATTTTAGAAGGAATATAGCTAAGAATGCACACACTGTCCTCAATAGATCAATCACTGTGAACTGCCAAGCAACGTCTTTGGCGTCTTTCTTGTCTAAAACCACTTGGAGAATTATATTTCCATATGCAGCGACCATATGAGCTCCGCCGAACTCAAAAACAACCAGCATGCTTATAGCAATGATTGCTGGCTTATAGAACTCTTTCTTCTTAAATATTTTTACAACATCACTGATAGCTTCAACTATTTTCTTGAAAATGTTGTTGCAGGCATGAGTTTCAACATATTCTGGTCTTTTCTCGGCTTTTTCCATTTTCTGGGAATTGATCATGGCTTCGAGTTCCTCCTGCTGTTCAGTTCCTTCTCCTCTAACCCATTTGAAAGCCTTTCTGGCTTCAGTAAACTTGCCTTTAGAGACTAACCAACTTGGTGATTCAGGAGATAGACTTATAATCGCCATGGCTATTATTGGAAACAAAGAACAAACTGCGGCAGTCATTTTCCAAGTCAAATGCGCACCCCATAAATGCGACAAAAATATCCCCATTCCGAGAGATATCGCAAAAGTCCCCAAAAATGCTCCTCGGTACTTCGGATCTGTGTATTCTGCGACTAGAATGGCTGCTAAAGGAGTCCTCAGTCCTAATGCAAATCCGTGCAAGAGTCTGGCCAATATGAAGAGGGGGACAGAGTTGCCGAAGATGAAGACTATCCATCCTAGAAGGGCAGGTAGTGTAGAGATGAGGTGGGCTCGTTGGCGCCCGAACCTGGTCATCAGAACCGGGGATACGAAGTTGCCTACGATGCCCATCACGCCGACTACGGACGCTGAAAGAAAAGAATAAAGGTGAGAAAAATTGTTTTTGTACCTTCTGCTTTTTACAGCCATTATCAACGCTTGTAAATGAAAGCTAGGGTCTACAATCCGGGATTGCGGGTCTTTCAAAAGAGAAACCTTGGACCCGGAACACAAAAGCCAAAATTAGTAACATAGATGGGTTTTAGTCAGTTAAAAGTCTGACCCCACCTCCTCCCCCTCTCCCGCGAAAGTTATTTGATATACCAACCGAAAAGAAAAGTGTACGGCGCACCATTGCTCGTTGGCAAAAAATTTAGCGTTACAAAAACATCGGATTCCATTATCTACGTGACAGGAAAAGACTTTTTTGTCAGCAAATAATCTTGTCACCTACTTTTAGTGCAAATAAGAAATACTTGTAAATAGTTTTATCTCGTTTACATTTAAACTCGTTTTAAATGAAAACCTTGACAGTCATGAACCTTGAAGAGTTCATGGTTAGTTGTTGACCGTACTTAATCTACTTATTTATTTTACTTATTAGGTACTGGTTACTAGGTATCAAAAAGGGATTCTTAATTTATACTTGTTAAAGAACCATTTACTTTTTAAACCGTTAAGTGGTATTTGTGGATTAATAGATTAGATAAATGTGGAAGCAAAGGGTTTAGTTCGCGTTCGTGTTCCACGCGCGCCTCAAAGAGATGTCAGCGGAACAGAGGGCATGCCAGAGCCACCGGCTGCCGGGATTGCGGGTTCATCGAAAGAGATACTGATTTTTCCTACATATTTAGTTTGAATGAGACATGTGACAGCTAAGTTACGTCATTATAAATCCAAAATGGCGGACTCCAAAAGATGGCGGACTAGTTATTTTATATGCATGCATTCCCATTAAGGGAAATCTGGAATTTGATTTGTATTCAGTAAAAGTCTGACACTCCTCTGTATCCAGAGCGATTGAAGTTATTTGATTTAGTTCGGATCTAGGGGACATCAACCGTATAAGAATGACGCCTCCGCTGTAGCTGCTCGTCAGATGATAGAATGGCGTTGGATAGGTTTACATTGTGACGTTTTACCTATCCAGGAAGTGTCATGATCCGTCAGCGTGACAGGCCCCCCATCTCTGTTGAGCTGCGCAAACAGTACAGCCGGGTAGCCGTGAGCGCATCCATGTCCTGCTATGTTGAGAGCCGCACCGCTCACCACGAATGCCTGGAACGCAATGTGTTGGTTATGTTAGTAGAGGACCTTAATCTGTTGAGTGATTCACGATGAGATCGTGGCGCGAGTTTTGATTATGTGGATGACTGATGATGATGATGCCATCAGGCCAAAGCGAATACATTCTATGGCTTTGTGGGATGATTGTTGAGAGCTTTGGTGTGCCGCTCCATGTGCTCGCATGTGGATGACGATAAGAGTAGTGGAAAATCTAATAAGCGATGGTTGGACTGTGTGAAAGATAATATAGCTAGAAAAGGAGTGAAAACTAGCTAAAAGAGGTGTATGACGATGAAGGCAAATAAATAGGGATAAGGGCAGGATAATTATGATGATCCTCGATTTCTTCATAAAACAGCATTACGATGTTATAGCCTTTGTATGTCTGACGTTTACAGCCTTAGGCTTATTGTCAACTTTGTTGGGGTCTTCCTGCAGTCCAACTGGAACCCAATAACAATTTGCCGGACCCGGTTATTGAACCCAGGACCTCATGCAGCAATTACGACAACAAAGCCAACGAGGTAGTACCTTTAGCATAAGTATTAGTTAAACCCACCGATTAAGCCTATACTTAATGAATCAAGAGTGCTGGGCCAAATGAGAAAACACGACATGACTATAATTGCCCATCATTCGTTTAAAAAAACGCGGAAGATTCCATTAAAGTTATCTCATTGAATAGGTTGTTTATTTTCTTGCGCAGTCAACTCTGAACGACTTCCTCGGTACTTAGGTAGATCCGGAATCAATTTGTCTGTGAGGACCTAAAAGCAATGAAGCGATGAAATGCAGTGGTTTTTTTACGGTCACGAAGATTCATTGAAATCCATTATTAGTTACTACCCACTTCATTTGTCCGGTGCACAACCTCTGTGTCCAACGCAGCATGGCGATTCTACGGATGTAATGCAAAATTGCAATGTTGCCAACCTTGTATTTATAATAAACTGTTTTGGCTTCTCAGCAGCAGGAGAAATTATTTGATCATTTACCATCGGAAAAAAAAATGATTTCCAATGAAAGGGTTTGCTTAAAATACTAGAAAGCGTGTCTTTTAGTTTCTCTTTTATTGTAATACTAGCTTTCGCCCGCGGCTTCGCCCGCGTTAAATTTGGGGTAACACAGTTCCCCTTGCGCCTTATTGATTTGTAATAGCAACGCTAAGTTTTCCCTTCTCTTCCCTCTTTCTCCCTCACATCCCACTTTTTTCAAAAAAATATTAGCCTATGTCCGTCTCCTGGTTCCCAACTATCTCTGTACCAAAATTCATCCAAATCGGTTCAGCCATTAAAGCGTGAAGAGGTAACAAACAAACAAACAAACAAACTCACTTTCGCTTTTATAATATTATATAATATATAATAGTAAGGATTTATTATAGAAACGATCCGGGTACCATAATACCTACAGTTGCATGCAAGTCGCATCGCATGCTCTTGACTCTACTTAATTTGTTTGTTCATTGATGTTGCAACATGCTTGTCACGTGATTCTATTATATATGTTGATACAACGCAAAGATAATTAAAAGAGTTGTAAAACAGCCATTGGGAATAGCATCATACAAAAAAAGAATATCCCTAAAAAGTAGGTTTTGGCGTAGGTACAAGTGCTACTTGATAAACAGGCGTATGACACTAAATAGTAAGATAGATTACGATTTTCTTTACTTTGTCCCGTCTATTACTTGTAAATATGTGAATGTCTGATACAAGCGCCTAAGAATTTCTATGTTTAATTACAAAAATAATTTAAATGATTAAAATTTACCTGCTTTATAAAAGGCTTCATTGCACTGCGGCTTCATGCAGGGGATTGAATCTGTAATTATAAAAAAAATATATAATATATTATCACCGTTACTATTAAGATCAAACTACGCAGCTGCGAGTTCAACGGTGAATGTCAGTTAAAAAAACTTTTTTGCAGTGGTTTTACAAGTTTGCACAACGTAATTATAGTTCGTAAGGCTGGGAACACACAGACAGATGGCAGGCTCTTACAAGAAGTAATTGTCATTGACTCACTTTTATGAGCTTTACGTATAAAAAACTATTTAAAAAAAAGCTAGGACCCGCTTTCCAGTTTTCGATAAAGCAGAAATTTGGATGCATGGTTAGACAGTTAGTGACGTCATTCTAAATCCAATATGGCGGTCTCCAAAAGGATGTCGAATAAAATAAAATTTCAGCAGCTTAAACGTGTCAGTTTTGCTGCGTGGAAATAGTGAGCAAAATGCAATGCAATGATTGAATCACGAGCGTAGCAAGGGATTTTAAGGTAAAATCCTGAACGGTGGCGAGTGATTGAATTGATTGAGACACGAGATGCAAATAATTTTTCTGTCATATTATGGATGTCATCTTGTGGCTTGGTACCGCCCATTCCCAGTATCACCACCGGCTTTGCCACAGTAGCGACGAATGGGAGAAAAATCCCAATTGTCAACACTGACCTAACAACAAAAGGGAAAATACCTACCTAATGTCGATTGCTTCCCATTTGTTGCCATATCCATATAGATAGTGCCATGAAATTACTACTTCCAAGCCATCCTAGATTTTGGTGCCCCAAGTTAACTGAAATTGACTGCCCTGATCCTACTCGTGGCTTTATTTAAACAAATATAGGTTATAAAATGACATGCCTAACAGCATAATTAAATTAGATAATTTTAAATAATGTAAATGCAATAAAATTGTCTTTGTTTGCTAATTTAGGCACAATGATTTAGATAAGTAAGTTATAGGTTGGTACCTACGCATGTGCCAAAGACTTTTTTTATAGTATTTATATAATTTTCTAGGTAATTGAATAAGAAAAGTAGTAGTAGACTAGAATTTAATACAATACATGACACATTTCTTAAATATCTCTTCTATATGTTTGTGGACATGTTAATCGTCGAAATGTAGGGCACAGCTTTTTTTGCGGATGGGATATCATCAAATAACTTCCCCCTCTCCTTTTATGATCCGGAGTCGCGGTATCTCTTTCGAACAACCCGCAACCCCGAAGGCATCCCTCTTAGGCTTGCCGAGTCGCGGTCTCCACTCAAGAACACGCCTACTCCAACGGTCATCGGTTCCACGGCTAATATGGCCGGCCGATCGCCACTTAAGCTTACCTTGTTCCAGATGCGATCAAAGCAAAAAATTAACATCCGGAAAATTTATATGAAACATTTTACGCAAAGAAGTCGGACAAAAAGGACTGTTACGATCAACTGTGACTGGCTGCTTAGATTGAAAACGATAAAATATAATTGAATAGAATATTATCTGTCCCAAATATCTTGACTTTGAAATAATACAAGGTTATTGTTGTTGAAGTCTTAAAGAAATGAATTTCCATGAAACGGAACAATTCGGATAGAATCATCAATTTTCCCCCCCCGCTCTAGGCGTAGTGGAAGGGATTTTCACACTTGAACTGGCCAAAACCCATCCATCTTCCTTTTTTGTTCTTTGTGTTCCGGGGCCACGGTATCTCTTTCAAACAACCCGCAATCCCGGCAGGCAGTCACTCTGACCGACCCATTAGATTTGCGGACATGTTTTTGAGGCATGCGTGATCTACGCGCCCTTGCGTCGACTCGGCCTGACGTCACGGACGGACGGTGAGCTACCCATTGCTAACCGGCACAGGCCCTTATCTACGGTGGCCGGGAGTCATCACGAGGCTCCCGGCGCTCGGAGTATCTCTCGCGGCAGCTGGAATTACAGGTCCACGTGTTCCATACACGTTTCCACTCTAGGTATAAATAAATACATTACTATCCAAAAATAATAATAGGTAAGCCACGTCGTACTTAGTAGGTAATAATACCAAAGTAACCTTGTAGTTTCCCAGTGCATTTCCGCACCTATTCATTCTCAGAATTAAAATCGGCATGCCATTTATTCATGCTCCTTTAAGATTTAATTTTAAGTGTTTGCTTTTAACACAATATTTTTTTCTTAATTTTGAAATGGCTTTTTTTGTTTCGGGCTTTTAAGCCTTCTGCATAGTAACATGCGGTGGGTTAACTTTTTACAAATAAACGATTCTACTGCAATGCAGTTGAGTCGTAAAGAAGATTAATTACGTAGCGGCAAAGCCTAATCCATACAGGACCTACAATGTTAAAGTTAAAGTTTATTTTCATTAGTCTTATTCATTTTGTTTTCTTTAAAACGTTGTATCTGTGTGTCCTCTACCTCATTACTCCTCCTAATTACTGTCGGACGAGGGTCGTGATTCCCTTGATGTGGAGCACTCTGCGTGTCTGCGTAGTCCAAAAAATACTTTTTTTAAAGTCTTTCTACGGTAGACTGCAGCGTCACGACTGCTCTTTTCTATGTAACCATAGATAATCTCCTGTGTAACTAACTCTATGCACACGGGAACAGCCCAGCAGGCAATAATGTAGGCAAGCGTTTATAAGACGCCTTGTCGTGCGTTCAAAAAACGCGTGTACCGCTCTAAAAAACTGTGCAAATGACTTTGTGAAACTTGATTCGAAACGCAATTTAGACAAAATAGAGCAACTTTTTTTTTCACTCATTGTCAATTTCAAGCTGGCAGCACAGAATAACTGGCAAGAGAAAACGATGCGGTATTAAATTCTTTGTCGAGACTTAATAATACCATACATAAAAATAAAATGTCCTTCACAGATCAATAAAATGTTTTATAACACCCATTTAAAATAGTTAAGTGCTAAAGTAGTTCTGCAGGAAGTGGGAAGCGTGCCTTTATTAAATAGAAAAAAAAAAACTAAAAAATCAATTAGATACGATGATCTGTACAAAGGAATAAACAATCAGATTGTATCGTCGATAATGTAGCCATATCGTTATTAATCTGAGAAAAAAATGTAGGAAGCTGTATGTGTTTATAAAGTAGCTTTTTACACGCACCCTGCTGGGTGACCAGCCGCGTGTCAATGCAGACAGCTCATAACTCATACTATTTAGAAACCCTTTGTTTTTCGGGTGGGAAATCATCAAATAACTTCCCCCGCTCTGTGCGGAGCGGGGGGAGTGTCAGAATTGTACTGACTAAAACTCTGCTAACGCTTACTTTAAACAGGGTGATGATAAAAAAAACAATTTTCTCTCCCCTTTTCTTCCCTCTTTCTCCCCCTTTTCTCGCTTTTTTTAGCCTATGTCCGTCTCCAGGATCCCAACTATCTTTGTACCAAAATCGGTTTATTAAGGCGTGAAGACGTAACAAACAAACTCACTTTCGCTTTGTGTACCAAAATTCATCAAAATCGGCCATTTAGGCGTGAAGACATAAAGGGCAATAGAAGGAACATGGGTGGGTTTTAGTCAGTACAAGTCTGACGCATATTTAGGAATTTCGTTGAGAGATTTTTTTGACAGGTTATAACATACTAACATTAGTAACCTAATTACAAGCATGATGTTATGATCTCAGTCTTGTCTATTTCACACAGATTCTAAAAACTAACAAAGACAACAATTACCTTACTCGTTTATTAATTAACTGCTAATTACTTATGTATGCACCGCACCAACAAAGATCGTGACCATTAAGTAACAGAATCCTTCGAGTTTACTAACATTTTTAGTTCTGCCCGGTGCCGTGGGGACGAAGCGTGATGTTGTTAACGAGTCAACCGTTTTTGCTTGGAAGTGCTGACATTTTTATTTATGCATTAGAATGATTAGATTGTGTATTAAAGCATTTGGAAGCTTGTTAATGAGTGCAATGATATTTGACAAAAATAAAGTAACTTTATTTAGGACTAGCTTTGCTTTTGCCTGCGGTTAAATTCGGGGTAACACAGTTTCCCTTTCCTGATTTGGAGGTACCTGCTGCCTCTAGTTTTTGCCCTTGCGCCTTATTGATTTGTAATAGCAAAGCTAAGTTTTCCCTTTTCTTCCCTCGTTCTCCCTCATATCCCACTTTAAAAAAAGAAACCTATGTCTTTCTCCTGGGTCCCAACTGTCTCTGATCCAAAATTCATCAAAATCGGTTTAACCATTAAGGCTTGAAGAGGTAACAAACAAACATACTCACTTTCGCTTTTATAATATTAGTAAGGATAGAGTAGGTACTTTTATATTATTATCTACTTGAAGATACTCATAAACTGATGAATGAATGACGAAACTGATTTATATACCTACAACTTGTTATTTTGCTGTGTGATGCAAAGAACACAATAGGAGAAGTAGTAGGTATTACGAAATTACCGCAATCATGTTTATTGCAATATTTAACAACGCAGTTTATTAGGGTTAGGTGAAGAAAAAATGGTGATGAAAGCCTTCAGTAGGTAATTAAAAAGCAACCTTTAACATAATTATAACGCTTGTTATCCCCTAAGAGGGCCATGTTACGGTCTGATTTCTTGCAGGTTTGTGAATGAAATGGATAGATTAAAACATCCTTACTAATATTATGAAAGCGAAAGTGAGTTTGTTTGTTACGTCTTCACGCCTAAATGGCCAAACCGATTTTGATGAATTTTGGTACAGGGATAGTTGGGATCCTGGAGACGGACATAGGCTAAAAAAAGTAAGACAAGAGGGAAAAAGAAGGAAGAAAAGGAGAGAAAAAAAAATTTTTTTTCGATCATCGCGCGGTTTAAAGTTAGCGTTAGCACAAAGTAACTATGCCACACGGACGATGTCGCGGGGGGAACAAGTCATTTTATAAAGTTGAATAACTAAAGGTCTTTCCGGGGTTGCGGGTTGTTCGAAAAAGATGCGGCGGCCTCGGAACGTAAAGAGCAATAGAAGGAACATGGGTGGGTTTTAGTCAGTAAAAGTCTGACACTTTTCATCAAAACAGCAAATAACTTCCCCCGTTTGGGAGCCGCACAAACGGGGGAAGTTATTTGATGATTTCCCACCCAAAAAAAAAAACGGAGACCTTAACTAAGTTAAATCTAAAGTCTACTGCTAAGAGGGCACCAGGAGGCGTTTGTCAGGTGACCAGCATATGGAACCTTCCACTCCAATACAGACCCAGCCGGCTGTCATGGAATCTTACTTCACAGGGGAGTCGGTGATGATGCAAAATTAATAAAATGGTTACATACGATTTGACCTGAATGTGCACTTCAGTGATTTCCGTAAACTCGCAACTTATAAAGCAAGATAACCTTAATAGTTCCACATTTTCGCAAAATAATTATGTTTTTGTCCCATGTAATAAGGGCGAGCCTAATACCTTCAACCGGGCAACAGTTATCTCCGTGGCTACTTGAAAAATTCTTCACAGAAAACCCCAGTAAATCTTTGTCCGACTCATTCAAAATAATAAAAAAAAAACTCATAACATATTTTATATCAGAACAGAACAACTGGCCCAATTGAAAATAAAAAAAAAATACGCGTAAGGTAATTCCCACAGTAATCCTTACTAATATCATAAAAGCGAAAGTGAGTTTGTTTGTTTCTTTATTTGCTTGTTTGTTACCTCTTCACGCTTTACTGGCTAAACCGATTTTGATGAATTTTGGTACAGAGATAGTTGGGAACCAGGAGACGGACATAGGCTTATTTATTTTTTTAAAAGAGCGAGATATGAGGGAGAAAGAGGGAAAAAACGGGAAAACTTAGCGTTGCTATTACAAATCAATAAGGCGCTACCGAATTTAACGCGAGCGAAGCCGCGGGCAAAAGCTAGTTCCATATATTATTCTGATTTCGACACTTATAAAGGCAAAAGAAACTGCACTTTACTCGCATGTATATTCACGGAACCAAGAGGAACTTAAAATAGCTTCCTACGTAAATACGCAGTTGTTTTACTGGGCAAGTACTCATTTAATTAACAAACGCATAAATTAAATGCAAGACTGAGTCATCAAGTAACTTTAGTACCTAGGTAATTACTTAGGCTGCACATTTTTATAGTAAAAATTACAAACAGATAGGTATCCACAATTTTATTAAAGTAGAATGAAATTTAGGCCGGTTTAAAAAAAAAACGCTGAATATTATGAAACGTCTAGGTTCTGTAATGAGCGCGAAACCAGTTTGTGACACAAACATAATCTAAATAAATCGTAGGAATAGACATTATTGGCACTGTAATTTTTTTTTTATTTTGTCCACTCCCATTTCATCTGTCTACGGTTATATTACTGTTCAACCGAACAATCCTTTGGCGGCCACAAAAAAGTTTAAGGCCAACAGCCTAAACGTAAAGGGCAATAGAAGGAACTTGGGTGAGTTTTAGTCAGCACAAGTCTGACACTCCCCCTCGACCCGCCTAGGGCGGGGGAAGTTATTTGATAATTTCCCCACACCAAAAAAGAAATAGACCAACAGCCTTAGGCTAATAATCTATGTAAAACTAAATGACGGCTTGCTAAGAGTATAGGTACTCCCTGTGGGGTTTTAGGGTTATTGAGGAAAGGGCAGCTAGAGATGGACTGATTCGAATTATGACACTCGCTTATACTTATCGCATTTTTTATCGGAACATGCTTTGAACAGTGAACGTAAGTACGGTAAGCAATGACTTATTCTCGGTCCTACGCTGTCCTCTCATACTTAAGTACTAACGCTGTAACAACAATATTGTAAAACCGAATGATTTTAAAAGAGTAACCAAGGAGTTTCTTGCCGGTTCTTCTCCATAGGGAACGACCAACCCGAACCGAGCACCTTTTAATAACGTTTTATAAGTGGCTATAGGTTTTATAGTAAGCCTATGGGAAATCTATACTAATATTATAAAGCTGAAGAGTTTGTTTGTTTATTTGAACGCGCTAATCTCAAGGACTACTGGTTGGAATTGGAAAATTCTTTTAGTGTTGGATAGTCCATTTCATGAGGAAGGCTATTGGCTATATAACATCACGCTACGACCAACAGGTGCTGAGCAGCGTGGGCGAAACCGCGTGGAACAGCTGGCATATAATATATGTATATATATTTTGATTATGAACGCTAAAAACGCACGACAAAGTCTATGAATATCGAAACGGTCGTCCGGCGCACGCAACCAACGTCTGAGTCGATTTGGAATGGGCCTTAGAGACCTTGAGGGGTTGATATAATAATGTAGACGGTAAAAATTACTTCATTCACATACAAAATCGGCTAAGTGTTGAACCATGTAAAATACATAGTAAAGGGTTCAGTATATTTTAAGAAAAAAAACGCATTTTTTTGCAGCCACAAATGTAAGCAAAGTATTTCTCAAAAAAACAACGCATAGACCGACTTTTATTGACAGAAATATTTCCTACCTAAGATTACCTACATACACGCGCCAAACTCATAAAGATTCGCTTTATCTTATTTTTAATGGCACTGTGTCATTGAACTCACGTGAAATTCTTTTAAAAGATATCGTGAAGCAGCCTTAACATTCACCTTGTTGGTGAGCACAATCAGCCAAGGTTTCTGTTGAGAAGTTTAAATCTATACTAATATTATAAAGCTGAAGAGTTTGTTTGTTTGTTTGAACGCGCTAATCTCAGGAAGTACTGGTTCGAATTGAAAAATTCTTTTAGTGTTGGATAGTCCATTTCTTGAGGAAGGCTATAGGCTATATAACATCACGCTACGACCAACAGGTGCTGAGCAGCGTGGGTGAAACCGCGTGGAACAGCTAGTAATAAAATATGGCTTAATAATAATATTTTTATTTCTTTTCTACCTCAAAGGAACGCGTTGAAATCTTTTAGAAGGATTAAACAAATGTTTAATAACTATTTAAAACATATTTTGGTGGAGATGGCGATCAAGTGAGATTAGCATATAATCGCACTAGATTACGAAAGTTTGACTTAATGCCGATGCCACTAGCAGAGGGGCCTGCCAGGGCCACCGCCTGCCCGGGTTGCAGGTTGTACGAAAGAGATACCGCGGCCCCAGAACGTAAAGGACAATAGAAGGAACATGGGTGGGTTTTGGTCAGTACAAGCCTGACACTTCCCCCGCTACACCCAGAGCGGGGTAAGTTATTTTATGATTTCCCAAGGCTGATGCCACTGCCAAGGAGTTGCGTAAACGCAGTGCTACGATTTCAACGAATGAGCGCCACACTTCGCGCGTCTCAGCGCTCGCGTGACGCACATTTTTCGTAATAAATGCGCTACGATGACGCAACGCAACGCCCGTGTGGCATCAGCCTAAGGAGGGTAGGAAGGCCTTTGCCCTGGACTGGGACAATATCGACATCTTGTAACAAAAGTTATATTAAAAATAAAAGGAAAAGGTAGGTAGGCTCACAATCCGGGGTTGCGTCCGCGTTGTTCGAAAGAGATGCCGCGGCCCCGGTACATAAAGGGCAAAAGAAGGAATATGGGTGGGTTTTAGTTAGTACAAGTCTGACATTCCTCCGGGCTCCACCTAAAGCAGGGGAAGTTATTTGATGATTATCCGTAAAAAAGTATATTACAATCAAAAAGCTAAAGATACAGTTTACATTCTATTTGGTAGGTTGTTATCTATTTCCCATATCAATTTATCTTTCAAGTAAAAGATATTCTTAGATTTATTGAACCATGAACTATTTCTTTCATTAATAACATCATTGGACGTCAACACGTCAGGTAAATTAAAATGCGGTAAGTACTGATCAATCAAAATATAATTTAAAAAAAACTACTGCCGTCAAACTAAAATTGACTGAACCGGGAAATTCATTAAAACTATAAAATGAACACAACTTACATAATAAATAAAAAAAAAAAACAAACTGATTTGAACAACTAGGAGAGTGAATGAACTAGTCCTTAGTTCAGGAATGACGCACTAGGCTGCATGGCAGTAGGGACACTTTGACCTTGGGCTAGCCTAACACAGAAAAGTTTCAATAGACTTGAGACCAACATAGACTGGTATTCTAAACACTGAGTCGTCTGCCGTACCAATTAAAATTATCGTCATTAACAATGAATCTATTAGAATAAATTAACGTTTTGCATAAAATGTAATTAATGTAAAACGTTAATTGTTAAAAAATATCGTTGATTTGCATTGATTCTTGTGCTAATGGGGAAGGCCGGTCAGAGTAGATGGCGTGCCCATAGCTTAGTCCCAATTAGACTAATGAGATCAGGCTATTTTGAAATATAAAATGACATGAACAGATTTTCAACCAATGACGATGCTTGGTAGGTACTAGTAATGCTAGCGGTATAAGATTGCAGTTGCCTATTTTAAGGTTCCGAAAGAAAATACGGTACCTTATTGGATCACTTTGTCGAGCGTCTGTCTGTCTGTCAAGACCTTTTATGTCGGGAACACGTGAATGTATCAAGTTGAAATTAAAACCATATAAGTACTCAACTCAAAACAAAATCGGTTTACTCATTAGACTCATTTCATAATTCTTTCAAAATGAGCGATCGACTGCTGCGCTGCGTGTCGCGGGTTCGATCCCGGCACGGAACGAATATTTATATGGCCTACAGATAGTTGTTCCGGGTCTGTCTGTTTGAGTATGTGAGTTTAAATATGATATTTGTAAACGCATCCACGATACGAAAGGCGAAGGAGGAGAAATTCCTAGTGGGTTTTTTTTTTTAAATGAGTGTCACCCAGTACTTAACAGAGTTCTGAGTCTGGGAGCTATTGGCATTTTTGAAGCAAATTTTTGCAGTAGGGACCAACTTTTTAAAAGAAAAAAAAACCAAGATCGTGAAAACGTAAAACGTTAACAAATACAACTAGAGTAAAATCACTTTTAAAAGTTTCTTCGTGCAAACAAATTGGTGCTGGTGCCTGTATCTACTTATACTTTGTGGCTTTGGTAGACTCGTGACCCTGAGCAGGGTTACCATCAAGTCTTTTATTCCAGGTCAGCAACATTGTTGCAGTACGTACCCAATGGCATTCTTACTGGTAATAAAAGAAAGATATATCTGATGTCATTAGGTTACTGCGTTGTGAACTTAAGATAAGAATCGATGCTTATCACAAAGTTCAAGGTTATATTTAAAGATATATCTATAGAAAAATCTCGTTGGAACGATTTGTATGAAAATTTGTGTGCATATCGGGTAGGTGTGTGAATCGGCCAACATCTATTTTTCTAACTCCTCTCCAGAAAAAACGGATGGAAACGCTGGGGAAAGAAGAAGAACTAAGAATAACTAAATTTATTCCTATCTGTTTTTAATCGAATTTTGCTAATGAAACTAAACTCGATATTAGTGTCATCATTGTTACGCGCGCTGTTTACACTAGGGAGAAGCGCCAGGGTAGGTAGTCCGCGAAACAGATATATTTTTTCAAGTTTTTGCATTTTTAGTTCATGAAAACGTCAATGTGGGCTATCCTGGTGCAACAAAAAAAAAATCCTGTATCCGTGTATTCCCGCCATTACAGATAATTTTTAGAATATTACTTATTGGACAGAAACGAGAGAAAACACTTATTGGCCCTACATAAGTTTAATAAGCTTCTAAGTAATAGTTTTTTTTTTAAGTATTTTCTTGTTTAGGTAAGCAAATAAGCTAATAAATAATTTAGGCGCCTGGATGACGTTGAAATAAAATAGTTTTAGAAGATTTTTTTTCAAAAAAAACAAAATGGCGACGATAGTTCAGCTTGGTAACGCGGTAAAACCTTGTTTGGCGCGCTAATTAGAAAGGTTAAGTATATTGTCAACATTCAAACAATTCTGGACTGTTATTTTAATTTATTGTTGATGGTTCACTTACTAAATAGTAGTACGTGACTAAGACTTATTTTTCAAAGACAATTAAAAAAAAATCTTGACATTGAATTTTTCCAGTGAATTAAAAATAATCATGAAATAAATAGTTAAGTAATCGATTGTTCGGTTATAATTATTGACGTTATTTATTGCTTTAAAAGGGAAACTAGTTAATGAACAAAAGAATATACTATTTGTATCTGGACAAAATAATTGATAGATTGATAGTATCAATAAACCATTGCTCAGTTTATCCCTGGAACATTTTTAATTCAAGGATTTTGTACTTAACTTACTAAACTTAACAGACTTCTATAAAAATAAGGAGGTTATCAATTCGACTGTATTTTAACACGCTTTTAGACTATGTAGGTATTATAAAAAAGCCGGTCAAGTGCGAGTAAGACTCGCGCACGAAAAGTTATATGTACCTATAAGTAATGTTACCGGAAATGTATGTAATCCGTCATTGTATACAATCCCTAGTAAATGTATGTTATTCCTAAAATCGCACGAAAATGTGTAAAATAAATTATTTTAGACACATTTCCTAGGAAATCTTATTTCATATAGGTATATTATGTAGCATCAACAGAAAAATATAATCTGTGAAAATTTGAACTGTCTAACTATTACGGTTCTTGAGATACAGCCTAGTGACGAACAGACAGACGGATAGACAGTTTACCATTTTGGTACAGATTCCGAAAAAATAGATTTTTGAAAGGGAAGTCCCTTTTCCCATTGAATGTGCTAAAATTTTGCAAACTTACGTCTTTTATCTAAAAGCTTTAATGAAATCTTCCTTATCTACACCATAGGCGTCGCTCTACTTAGCAAATATCGTGTACCTAAGTACCTACGTACATTCATGGCGCGATGCGTTCTCGTCGTGCAATGAAAATGGTTAATGACCAAACATTGCCTATACTCGTGCGAAGTCATGCGAACTTCAATTAGGATTTCTTTAATTAAACTCATTGTGCGGCGCAAACGCATCGTGTTATCGTACGATAGATATAGCTTAATAAAACGACGGCATAGTCTATGCTTATTTCACTCTAACCCTCCCGGGGTTGTAGGTTGTTCGAAAGAGATATCGCGGACCCGGAACATAAAGGGCAATAGAAGGAACATTGGTGGGTTTTAGTCAGTACAAGTTTTACACTCCCCCCCATGAAAGTTATTTGATGATTTCCCATCCGAAAAAAAAAGAAACCCTAACTCTTGGTACTCAGGATATGTTGATATCAAGAGATATTCTATTTCATGATCACGACAATCAACGATCAGACCAGGGTAACGAATCAGAAATCAGAAAACCGTTTAAAATAATCACGAATGCATCACAGCCGTCTGTTTCGGGTGTCATTTCCAAATGCGCCTTTCATGCATACGCAACAGCATCGTCATTACATGCCATGAATTGCCCATGCGTCGCCGGTGCGCCCGCGCAGACTGTTCTCTCACGTGACGTGTTTTATAACGACCGCAGGGTTTCCTCATAAGTATGACATTATTATTTTTTAAGACAGATAATGTCACTGTAATTGTAAAATAAGCCTAGTCATTTTGACGTTTACTAAGTATATTCAATGACAACTTCACAAGTATTGAATCGGTTTTTTTCTTGTTTTGAGTTTTTATTGTTAACGTTTTTGTGATATTGTCTCATTTAAAATAGTAAATTTTGATACTAGTGGGAAAACTTTGTCCTTGCAGTGGAGGCGGAATTTCGGGGGTGAAGCTACTTAAAAAAAAATTGTCTTACCTGTAGAATCATCGTTATTTTTTAAATGAAGTACCTACATAAAATGGTAAATGAAAAAGAAAACTGTGGTTCATCGTGTTAAACAAAAAAAACTGTTGATGATCCTCAAGCCTCATCGATTTTTTAAAATCACGATGACATTGCTCAATTGAAAATAACTAAAGTGTTTACGGTTTAATTGTAATTGTTTATTTAGTTAGATACTTATAGCAACACTAGCTGTGCCCCGGCATGCGTTGCAATGCAATTTTCTACCTTTCTACCTACCTGCCTTCCCTACATACCCTACATACCCTACCTACCCTACATACCCTACATACGCTACCTACCCTACATACCCTACATACCCTACCTACCCTACATACCCTACCTACCTTACCTACCCTACATACCCTGCATACCCTACCTACCCTACATACCCTACATACCCTACCTACCCTACATACCCTACCTACCCTACATACCCTACCTACCCTATCTCTCAAGTTGGATCGAACTGCATATGGTGTGCGAATTTTATTATAATCGGTTAAGTGGTTTAGGAGTCCATTGAGGACAAACATTGTGACACGAGATTTATATATATTAAGAATAATTAAGTATTGATAGTATCTACTTTAAGAATTTAAATATAACGTATTTTTTCATAGATGGCGCGAAAGCACACTAAGTAAGCAGGTGCGAAAACATATCGATTTCTCTGCAGGTAGTATTTTTTGGCGCGAAGACAATTCATTAATTGGATTCTGCTGCACACAATAAATGTTTTGTTTTGTCTTTAAAAGTATAAAATAAATACGATTTTTAAACTACTTCTAGTAATTTATTTCCTAATTTTAAAAGTAAGGACCGATTTCGTTTTCATAGTTTAATTACTTACTTGAAATTAATTAGGTATATTAGACTTTTTTAGTTTTTATAAAATTTTAACAAGGAACGAAATTATTCTTTGTTGATTTACACACAAAAGCACTTGGGTCAGGATTTTCTTAAAAATAAATTAATAAAATCTTACCTAGACTAGATATCACTGTATTCTATTTTTAAAATTCAAAGACTCATCCACAGAACCAATAGTGATCGACTAAACCAATACTGACATGCGCTGGCGCTTTTAAACGCAAGCTTTTTTCATAAACATTGACCCTGACATTGGAAAATTACAATTTTATTTAGACCTTGAAATGTACGGAAACAATATGACGTGACGGGTCTGTATACACTGGGTGAGTGACTGCGTAACTATCCATTTTTGCTTTATAAAATGTAGAAGGATATTAATCTGGTGATATTTGTTCCTGTTAATGGTTTATCATCATTTGCCTAGCCTTTTAAACTAAGTATATTAAGGTTGGCTCCCAGTCTTACCGGATACAGCTGAATACCAGTATTTTATATGAAACGACTGCCTGTCTAACCTCCACTTGTTTGGTTGTGGATACTCCTTGGTACGACTGGTTGTCAATTTGGTATGGTTCAAATTTTTCGAATACCGACTGTCAGATCTACAAATGACAGCTGAGAGTTAGAGCGAGCATACTTTCCGAGCAGCATTTGTTATTTATCCACGAGTTAATGATGAGACAGACAAGACATGGTCTTAACAGACCGAGTAGAAAATGGGGAACGCTTCTTCTTGGACGGTTTTATGAATTGGCCCAGAAGCAGAAGCATTTAGCGAATGAAGTGGAAGATATAGGAGACGACATAGTAGTGGGATAAAACACGCAATAATTGGCGCTCCCCCGTAAGGTATATCCTCGTGCTTTTTATAGTTTTGCGCTTATAGGTTTTGTGTGAAATGACCAAACAAAAGACTATGATTTATTATCACCAAGTATGAGCCAAATCAATCAGGGATTGTGCTTGGTCTAACTAAGAGGGTAGGATGGATCTGAAATGAAACTGGACAGGCATGATAGTGGCAGAGTCAGAATGTTGTCCAGAGACAAAACATTGGATGAACCTGCCCGATAACAGGGTCGAGGTTAATGACTGGTAAATTTTAGTAAAAAGTTGAGTCAAAAATGCTATATTCAGCAGATATTTACATGAGCCATGCAGGCTATTGAAAACAGCAGGCTTACTCTTAGTCATAAGGCCTTCAATGTTAAAATGGCAAGTAAACTGGGAATGACAATAGAAAACTCCAATACAAAAAGGCCTCGGACAGCATATAAACTGATAGAAATCCAAGTCCAATCTATAATGGAAACAATTCGCACGTTTGCACGTCTCTTTAAAAATAAAATATCCAGGAAGTTAGGAACTAATTTATCGTTACAAAGATCTTTTTTTAGTGAATGGTTAATTGACAGGGAAATATTTACGCACGTAAATGATATAATTTAAATGGCGGAGTGATATTATATTTGCGCACTTATAATGAATAGTGTCTAGTTGAGATGGAGGTAATGTTTGAAACGGTACTGAGGGGTGAAGAAACTGTTTTTGCACAGCAAATTCTGTAAGAGGCAACTGAGGGATAGACAAGGGTTGGGCAGAAGACATTGGAGATCTAATAATCCGTGGGTTTAGAGAACTACACCAAGCATTAGGATATATTAAAGCGTCAGTAGGTGTTGTAGTTAGTGGTGGTTTATTTAAATTTAAACTATTTACGGGCTCTTTCGAGTAGTTGGTCAGTTACGGAGAAATTTGAAGTTTGTTGCTGGATCCAAAATAAAGACCTATTCGGAAAATAAAAAGGCAAGACAATCAGAACAGGCAATACTTAAACTAAACCTAGACCTACTGGAGAGTTTGAGCAAAATAATTGATGACATTATAGATCACTAAAATAACCGTCACTGATATATTTGTAGTCACAGATACATATGACCTCCCGAATCGAAAAGCGTTTGTAAATACAGGTCAAGTATGTAGTAATGGCCAAATGGATGAATTACTAGACTAATTAAGGTTTAATAAAAAAGAATTTCCTTTAAGTACGTATAGTTCTAAAGAGATACCGCGATCCTGAAACACAAAGGGCGAAAGAAGGACTATAGCTGGGTTTTATTCAGTACAAGTCTGACAATCCCTTCCGTGATTCCTTCCTGCCACAGTGGGAGGAACCATTTGATGATTTCCAAATGGAAAAAGAAGGTTGGGCCACGGCTTGCTGTCAAAATTTTTCTTATATAATGCAACGTCTGGCAGAATAGTCTACATCGGCTCAGTTGCCAAAGAAGAAAAAAAAATGGTGACGTTTTAAGTAGCATAATTTCGGTTCTGTATAATAGTGCTGTTAGTAAGCCCTTTTTTTTTTTTTTTTTTTTTTTTTCGGGTGGGAAATCATCCAATGACTTCCCCCGCTCTGGGTGGAGCGGGGGGGCATGTCAGACTTGTACTGACTAAAACCCACCCATGTTTCTTCTATTGCCCTTTACGTTCCGAGGCCGCGGTATCTCTTTCGAACAACCCGCAACCCCGGCAGGGTTAGTAAGCCCTGCTGTTCCATTTGGCAGTTGCAAACACTAGGGTAACGAGGCAAGCAATTGAGCCTATCGGAAAGGTCATTTTTAAACCCAATAGTCATTAGAAAAAGAGAGTAATTAGCTAGTTATCATAATTAAACTCTGCTCTGTTTGTGGATCCCACAGACGCATTGGCTTTGTGTAATTATCACACAGGAACGTGCTTATCACCAGGGTAAAAAGCCACCCAGTGAATGATCGAGTCTTAGTGAGAAACATCTAAAACTGATCAGTCGTTTAGGTATAAAAAAGTTTATAGACAGAGTTACTTTTGCATAATCATTTTGTCATATAGGGTCGCCACCCTTTTCACGGATATTTAAAGATAATTATCCGCGTTTCTAGGATTGCTTGGATCTAGTATTATGAAAGCGAAAGTGACTTGTTTGTTACGTCTTCACGCCTAAATGGCTTAACCGATTTTGATGAATTTTGATACAGAGATAGTTGGGACCCTAGAGACGGACATAGGCTATTTAAAAAAAATTAGATATGAGGGAAGAAAAGGGATTGCTATTACAATAATTAAGGCGCAAGGGCAAAAACTACAGGTAGCAGGTACCTGTAAATCAGGAAAGGGGAACTGTGTTACCCCGAATTTAACGCGAGCGAAGCCTCGGGCAAAAGCTAGTTTATAATATTAGTACCAATTGGATGTAAATGTAATGTTAACTGATTTATCTAGTTACATGCAGTAAACGTAAACAAACCGTAACTAATAATTATTAGCAGTAAAACATTATTACAGGAGCCTTTTATAATAATTCAAATTGAGAACGACAGTAAAACTTTACTGTGGGACGACATGTCTTGTTGTGGTTGTCAATGTCACCATTTTGTTACAGCCTAAGTAAGTACCTAGATCATTTTTTATCCACGGTTTTTATCCTAACCAAAGGTACTTCTAATTCCTTCCATTAGCTTTTTACGCAGAATCAACCTATTTTTTTTTTTATGAATTGCTTCTCGCAGTTCAACCAAGGAGGTTAACCGGGCGAATCCTGTGGATGCCTTGAAAATTAAGACCTCCAGCCAGAGTATAAACTTACAAACTAAGCGTCGACGCGCTAAGGGCAACCCCGGCGGGCTTCGGCTTAGGGCGACGCTGAGGGAGGACAGCAAGGGACAGGCTGGATCTGGGTGATATTATTTGTGGTCTGATTTAAACTTACTGGCTCAGCAGCGCGGGCTCTTGCAAGGGACGGGTGGGTCAGCCTATTATGGCCTCTCTATAATATTTATATCCCCAACGGTCCTCGGTTCAACATCTAACATGGCCGGCCAACACACTGCCACGTTAGCATGGTTACTCTGTGAGTTATGTTGACACCTCTAGTTCCCTCACTTGAACTTTCTGTTCGAATTTCAAAATAACAGTTTTTCTTTTTTATTAAATTAGGTAAGTACCATGATAATGGTACTGGTGGGTACTTATATATTTTTTATAATTATAGATGACCTGTCTGTTCCGAAAATTCTCCGGGGACTTTTATTGGTAGAGAGCTGGCTTTATAAGAAGTAGGTAACTTAAGCTACTTTTATTTTAGAAAAAAAAACAAGTTAATTTTTTAAATAAAGACGTGGTTGAAGGTAGGAATAAAACTAAATTAGAATTCAAACAATTAGAATAGATTAACTAGAATTCTATCAAAGCTTAAAAAGGCAAAAGAAAGTCTGCATTTTTACGTAATTGATTCCATTATGATATCATCATATCTTAATACATGACATCATCATTATTAATCCGCTTTACATTGTTTTAATACATTTACGTCAATCACACTTCCTCTTAGTAATATTAAAATATAAAATATTTCGAAGAAAGTTGTTCCTCTTTCACTAAAATCATGACACCATTATAAAAACGTATCCTATGCATTAAAGCCTGGATCGTATCCTATGGATATAAGGTATCTGAATGCCATACAAAAAAAAAACAAATACAAATCCGTTCAGTAGTTTTCGCGTGAAAGACTAACAAACATACAAACACACATCCTCATAATATTATGGTATGTGTGATGAATATTATGAACGTCACATCATGCGTAACGCCTTTACAACAAAAATATTTTAACAAAAAAAAAAACTATTTTTATCTGTAGGATTTGTTTAAACTGCTTTAGCAGAATAAGATAATCATAATGTGATCGTTATCATTTTCCCGGCCTTGTCCCATTCTATTTGGGGTCGGCGCAACACGTTTTCTTCTTTCATTCTCCCCTATCAGACGTCACAACATCATTTACTTCTTTCTCCTTCATATCATTCCTTACACAATCCATCCATCTTTTCTTTGGCCTTCCTCTCTCTCTCCGTCCATCAACATTCAGATCCATCACATATGCTTCGTCCCATCGTACAGATACAATTAATATTGTGAATTGTCATTTTTTGAACATTTTACGAATGTTAACGTAATTCATATTATTGACTTACTAGCTTTTGCCCACGGGTTTGCTCGAGTTAAATTCGGGGTAACACAGTTAATCTTTTTGATTTTCCGGTACCTGCTACGCTACCTATAGTTTTTGCCCTGGCGCCTTATTTATTGTAATAGAAATGCTAAATTTTCCCTTTTTTCCCTACTTTTCCCTCATTTCTTACTATCAAAATCGGATTAGCGTAACAAACAAACAAACTCACTTTCGCTTTTATAATAGGTATTAGTTAGGATTATAATTCTGCTAAAGGAGATTTTAGACCCCCTGGTAAATTAGAATATTACGATGATACGCGATGTTTTAATTATAAATTGTATCTATAGACTTTCACAGCGGTTCTGCCAAGATTCACTTGTTGATTACATGTTTGGAACCTTGCAAAACCAAGGTTGTTTGACATGATGGCCAGTAGGTCACCGTGACGACCTTGGAACCAAAATGTGCGAATGCTTTCTGTTCCAATCCACATTATGTAGGCATACCTATGTACTAGATATTGGGTTTTTACTTGTTGTGTAAATAAACAAGTTTAGATGACAAAAAAATTTGCCAAGTGCAAGTCGGACTTGCATACAAAGAGTTGCGTAGCACCAAAAAATATAATAACAATATTTTTACGCTCATTCAAATAAAATGTAAATTTACACTCGGCCGCAAAACCAAATTTGTTCTTCGTAGTATTGTAATGAAGAACAAAGTTACGGCTACAGTTTGATTAAAAAAGGTCCATAATATCTCAAATACTAAATATCAAATCTTGTACATACAACAAACTTGCTTTTTTCAAAATTTTCCTCTTTTTTCTTAGGAATTAAAGATTTTTTACAGCTTAAGAAGCAAATGTCTCATCAAATGGTTGATGAGAAACTTAAAAAGGATATTAGAAAACACGATATCATTTTTTAAGTAAACACCCCTCACAGTTAAATACCTACGTAGATATTTTTTATAAGCCTGGTATGGTCAACCCCTATTTTTTATAATTTCGCATCATATTTGTGTAGCGGTTTCACCCATGTGGTGCGAATGGTCTCGTAGACAGACAGACGACAGGGCAAGCCTAAAAGGGTTCAGTTTTTCCCATTTGACAACGGAACCCTAAAAGTAGAAATAGAGAATACTGAGGAGGCAAATTCTTTTCTTTTGCATCTGCGATCCTTCATTTTACTAACAACATAGACTACAGAGGCCTAGGTGCCATAAGAAATACTAATTTATAGGTTTCTATGCTATCAATCAAGTTAGATTCGCTTTCCAAACTCAAGTGCTTCAGATCGTTCGCTTTTGGTTTTATTTCATTTAAAAAGAAATAGTTATTCTAAATTGAAAGTTTTTATTGACAACTTTCATTTAGAAGAGAATTGTATAATTTTATGTAAGGCTTAGCTAAAGAATTCAAAAATCATATACAACTGCAACTCGAATAGAAGTCAATTACTTATTATTAATAATCAAAATAAGTCATAAAATAAATGATGCGACATAATAAAATAAACTCGTTACTTGACTCAATTACACCATAAATCATCAATAATTTATTTAAAAAAAAAACTTACATCAATCAAAAAATCCTTCCACATTTTTTTACATTTGTCACTAAAGTCCATTTTAACACGTCAATAGGTAATCAATTAATTAATTAGTAACATGAACACATTTGTAAAAGACATCCAATATAATTTTAAAATACGGAAGAGTTTATTCGATTCATATTTAAATTTTCAATCGTTTTTTTTTAAACTCGCGGTACGTAGTGCGGGGAAAGCGGACGCGTCGATTTCTCCGTAGCCTTAACATCGACTGACTTCGTCGAGTTGTTACGAAACCCCGTCTTTCATCTAGTGATGCTAACTTACGTGTTATTATTGTTATTTCTTCATTGACGCATCATTTTTTCTCTTAAATAAATTGTACTACGATACTTGAAAAGTACATTGTTATATCATGCCTATTTGGCCTGGATAATAAGTAGGTATGTAATTTGAGTGTAAGTAGGTACTTTTACATAACTGTCCTACTTACTTATTCAACATGTCTTATTCAATAAGTAATGATTATGACTTTCCTTAACAAAACTCTTAATGCAACAAAAACATAATCGATAGTCGATGGATTCAACGGAACAAATGCCCATCACTAGCGTTAGCTAAATAGTTAGGATGGTTTGTTTGTCCCCTCGTCACGTAAAAGACATTGTGCAAAACGCAGGCCTCATAATTTTGCACAACGAGAGAGGTTAGGTAGGTGACATAACTATGAATAACGACTTATAAAACTTGTAAGTTAATACAGTCAGCGGGGAAAACTACTGATAAATCTGTAATTAGATAGAAGGTGCGTCCGATTTCGCGAAATTCTTTTCTTGATTTTGACGTTGAATTTCAAGACTCAAAGCATTTATTTCAATAACACCATTTCAGGCACTTTAAGATTAGTACTGTAGTTGGCCATTCCACAGCGTAGATCTCTGTGGAGAAGAATGGGCAAGAAAACCCATGGACACGTTTTTTAAATCATAAATAATATTTTTAGAAAATCATGGATTATTCATTGATGTTGAGATTAAACACCCTATGTGAGAACGATGTAGAAAAAGTTGAATTGTACTCTTTTGAGTCTTGTAACCTTTCCACACATAAAGCCTTCGATTTGTCGCTTTGAGTCCAAATTATACCATAACTAAAAATGCTGAAATAAAAACCTTTTTTGTAAAAAAATGGAAAGTAAAGTTATTTTCCATTCCACCAAACTTACCATTTTTTTGGAAGGCGGTTTTTCCATTGTTAATAAAAGATTAACAGATCATCCATATAGACATAGAGAAAAAAATATGTATAGGTAATAGACTCATAAACTACCTAAGCAATATAAATACAACCGATGTGGGACCACCTGGAAAATTTACCCTACAAAACAAAAGAAGAATTTTGCGAATCGATCTGGCCGTCTTTGAGTGATCGGTCATCATACATAAAAAAAAGATTACGACAAATTGAGAACCTCCTCCTTGTTTGGAAGTCGGTTAAAAATGATTAGCCTCCTCAAGAATTGTGCCTGGGAAAAGGAAAGGTTACCTTTGGGAAGGCATAAAAGTTTCTAACTCTAACTCTGTTGTATCAGACCGCGGTTTCGCCCGCGTGGTATCGAAAAAAAGAGTATCTTATGTGTTATTCCAGACTTTAATCTACCTCTGTGCCAAATTTCACCAAGATTCGTTAAGCCGTTTTGACGTGATTGAGTAACAAACATCCATACATCCTCAAAAACATTCGCATTTATAATATTAGCAGGATATACTTAGGTCGCAGTGCTTGTTCAGTCTAGATCAGGACACAATTTGTTGTTTTATTTCAAACCCTATTAGTGTTCAAATACAGTCCACCAGTCCACACCTTATCACCAACTCGGTAATAAACATATGTTGCACATTTCTGTGTGCAAGAAAAATAAATAACATATTCACGAGCGTGACTGTACAAAGGTACGATGCTGGCATCCAAATGAGAAAGTGGAGACACGACTTTTCGTTTATCCATCCATTGCAATATTGACACGGAGAAAATTTTACAAGTCCTCAATGAATCCGAAGTGGAAAGCAAACAAATAATTTTAGTCTTTGTTTTTTTTTTTATTTGGTAGTTGGCTTAACCCAGTTGTGGTAAACAGGCAGTCAACTTGAGGCCTAAAGTCGACAGTCCACTGCTATTGGTATACTGTAAAACATATCTATATTATTTGATTCGTATTGATTTCTCGTGTGCAGAAGATGAAGAATTCAACCGTGCCCTTCAGATTGACCGCGACCCGCCTTCAATTTCATACAAATGTGATATGCATCCTACCTTACCTACACGTATGTAGCTTAGCCCTAGCTTCAGTGGAGCAACGCCTTATCACAAAACCACTAAAACTGGCTTTAAAATAAAACTATGTAGTTGTCTTTGGGCACTTCGTAAAAACCCCGCGAAGAGTCGTTACATTGCAATAAAGATATTGAAAAAAAAAACTTAAGTTGGTTGCACTATTTAAGTCAAGTATTGGAATGAGCTGTTCTGATCCGGTTTACATAGTAAGTAAGTTAATGATTTATTATGGTGAACAGCTGCCCTACCATAACGTCTTAAAACAGTACTAATTCCAAAGGGAGGGAAAGAGACAGAGCTATACAGGGTGTCTGGCACCATCTCTTTCTTACACAGAAATAAGAACTGCTATAAGATGTCATGGTAACCCTACAGGGTATTTACAATAATAAACGCAAGACCACTCGTGTGGCGTCTCAGACTATGAAAATAGTCCATATTGCGAAATCCTAGAATCCTTAGAACAAAAACTTTTTGAACCCACGAAAAGACTAAGGTCTACGCCTGATACCCTTTTCAAACAAATATAGGTACACCTGTTAATATAACAGGTGTATATTTGTACGGGTTTTTTACCTGATAACGAAGAACACGTATTAAATTATTTTTAACGAGAAGTCTGAAGAGAACTTCAAGAAAAAATATAAAAAAGTACTTATAGGTACATTTACGCACGAATACGCACAAACTGGAGCAGAGTTAAATACGGAGAAGCGACGCGACACGGTTAGGTTTTCATTTTATTTTTTTCTTGACAAAGCATTAATGAAAAAGCAACCAAGTATTAAAGTTACTTTGCGTTGCACGTGTGTGTGAAACTAAAATCAAGCTGTGTTTGTATAGGTGACCGGACTTTTGAGGGAGAGAACCTCAAACCAACCCAGCTGTCGCAGTCAGCGATTATGTCAGCAAAGCAGAGGTGCCTGTTATGCCCACCACCTGCGGGGGTTCCGGGTCGTTCGAGTGAGATACCGCGGCCTCGGAACATAAAGAGCAAAAGCAGGAACATGGATGGGTTGTAGTCAATAAAAGTCTGACACTCAACCCCGCTCCGCCCAGAGGTGGCAAAGTTATTTGATGAATTCCCTTCCACAAAAAACGCCCCTGAAGACAATATTTATTTAAATACGGATGAAAAAAATGGCTATTTACGATAAAACCAGGAGAATGGTGATGATAACAATACGGCTACGGTTTTGTGTTCTTTAAACATTTATAAGGGCAATACAGTACAAAAGCATTTTTGAACAATTTCTTGCATGATTCAACCTCTTACGAAATCTGTACAATAACAGAATGACTCGATACTTTACTACTGAACGTTTTATTCAGCCAAGAATCGATAAAAACTTGAATCGGTACGATTCGGAAGTTTGTGTGAGGTTCCGTATATATGCCAATTTGCTGTCCTTTTTCCACCATCATAGCATGTATGGTGGGCATCTAATACGGAAGAATGAATTTTTTGAGTACTGGTTGACATGAATGTGAAAACGGTGTGTGGAGTGCGTCAAGATGGGAGACTAATGAAAAGATGAATGGATTGTGTAAGGAATGGTAAGAAGGAGAGAGTAATAAATGATGCCGTGACGTCTGACAGGGGAGAATGGAAAAACCCCAAATAGAATGGGACAAGTGCAAGAAAATGATGTGAAGGTGGGTGATTAAGTTATGCAGAGAGTTCAACAGTAGCAATAGAAAATAAGAAATAATATTGTTCCACGCCGGTTAAAAAAAAAGAGAGCCAGGATGATGATAAAGAGACTGCTACTTTGCTGCTAACTGTAGCAAACTGATGAGTAATAAAAGCAAATAATAGATACTTCAAAGTATCCGACCCACTAACTTGACCGATGACGATGATGACAATAATGATGATATTAGTATCAAGCAAAGAGATTTAAATGCTTATAGAGCGGACATTTTGGGAATATTCTCTTAAGTACAAACATTTTGATCCCGAACTTTTTTGATTTTGACACACGAATGTTCGTATGACACTAGACAAGATGATTTGTTACCTAGGAGTAACAAGTATTGGATTACGATTTTATTCGTGTTGTCCCGACTATCAGTCGTAATAGTCTAAGATCCGGCTGCAGAATCAGTGTACCTATCGAGTATTTGCTGAAAACCAAATTTTTACACATATTCATGATTAGGAGAATTTATATCCACCAGGTTGCCTATCAAAATGTGGCCGCTAGTATTTTTAATTAAATTATTAATAATTCATAATCCGTAAGAAATTTCATTGACTTTTTTTTTCAATGAAATGTCGTCTACTTTACGGCAACATCTATAAAGACTCTGAAAAATTATGGTTGCCGTTGCGCACCTGGCCGCACCTCTTCGCAGCCAGGTATACACAGGTATGAATTTGTTACATTTATACACCCACAACGTACATTTATAATTTATATATCAAATTAAAGCTAATTTTTTTCTGTATATTATTATATACGGTTGCTTAATTAAATCTGGCCGCCAATAAGGGTTGCTGGCTAATAAATATAGTAAATATTAAAAGTAGATTGAAAGAGAGCTAGCGCGTAACACCACTAGTCAGACGAGGATAGCGATTGCCAGCTGTCGGACGGTTTAAAGCCATTGCGCATGCGTCAGATGTTAGTGTTCTCAACCTCCGATTCAAACAATAGTAGGTACGACTCAAAATAATAAATACTCCAAAAGAAACGTCTTTCTTTTCTAAAATAAAAATTAAAAAGTCAATGACAAATTTAAAAATTACAAAAAAAAATGAATATTGATGATGAATAAAATCAAGGTTACTTATGTAAAAACATTGTGTTGTACAAGTACTGTATGAAAAAAGATTTAATTTTATTCAAGTATTACATTTATTTTACATATTCATCAATCATGAGTTTAAGCAAATTATGAATTTTTAAAATGTATTTTATACTTCCATGACTCTTTTTTAAAAATCTGAATCATCGGAGCTCTCAGTCACACTATCATCGCAGGTATCACTTTCATCAGAAATATCGGTATCGTCATTATTATCGGAAGGCTTGTTCGTGGAATCACACAGCACATTCTCAACTTGCGCTGGAGTTGAATCTCCCAGGAACCATGTTGGTTTTAAAAAACCATCTAACAGCAGCCAGCCATTATTTTCCGCGCTGAACTTGATGCAATCCCGCTCAGTAGCATTTAACCACATCGAATTAACAAAGATGGTCCGCAATAATTTTTCCTTTAAAGATTTCCAGCATGGTGGAATGTGCGAGATTGATAATTTTTCGATGCACAAATAAAACAGCAATATATTATGTTGTGTATTACGTACTCCAAACAGCGTGGTTTCGAACTTAAAATAAAAATCACAACTGATCCGTTGAGAACACTAACATCTGACGCATGCGCAATGGCTTTAAACCGTCCGACAGCTGGCAATCGCTATCCTCGTCTGACTAGACAGTGGTGTTACGCGCTAGCTCTCTTTCACTCTACTTTTAATA
The DNA here is from genome assembly GCA_958449745.1 of Ochropleura leucogaster. NCBI lineage: Eukaryota > Metazoa > Arthropoda > Insecta > Lepidoptera > Noctuidae > Ochropleura > Ochropleura leucogaster. Next base: position 3,024,873 of record OY288225.1, read on the forward strand.
TTTACTATATTTTATTAGCCAGCAACCCTTATTGGCGGCCAGATTTAATTAAGCAACCGTATATAATAATATACAGAAAAAAATTAGCTTTAATTTGATATATAAATTATAAATGTACGTTGTGGGTGTATAAATGTAACAAATTCATACCTGTGTATACCTGGCTGCGAAGGGGTGCGGCCAGGTGCGCAACGGCAACCATAATTTTTCAGAGTCTTTATAGATGTTGCCGTAAAGTAGACGACATTTCATTGAAAAAAAAAGTCAATGAAATTTCTTACGGATTATGAATTATTAATAATTTAATTAAAAATACTAGCGGCCACATTTTGATAGGCAACCTGGTGGATATAAATTCTCCTAATCATGAATATGTGTAAAAATTTGGTTTTCAGCAAATACTCGATAGGTACACTGATTCTGCAGCCGGATCTCGTACTATAAATGTTTGAATGTCTTTGTTATCAACCATATTTCGGTTAATAATTAGATACGAAGCTATTTTACCATGGGCTGATAAAGTTTTCTATAAGAAAACAGACTCTGATATGAATGATGATCTCCTAACTTCGGAATTGCTTGCTATTATTATTACTTCAGCCTATGAGAACGTAATATGGCGCCAATACCAAACCAAAAAAATAATCCAACGTTTTTTTTGGTCGCGGAACACTGAAATTAGCGCGAATTTTAAATTACGTCACATCGTAATGCGCCACATGAATCAATTTATTTTCATTGTTAAATAAAAAAAAACTATTCTGCTTTGTAGAAATCTCTGGAAAAAAACGATTTAGTTTTAAGGAAGTGATTTGAGTAATATACCTCGTTCAAGGTCACAGTCAGCATTTTTATATAACAATAATTGCTTTTTGTAAAGAGCGGGTCAATCAAATCAAAGATATAATTGTCTATAACAGTAATGCAGTCGCGTCTATTCATAGACAAGTTGTTTTGATGATATTATTTTATTATGATCAATCAAAAACAAGAATATCGATTAGTGGGTCAATGATTAAAGCTTTTTATAACAACCACAATTTTGCATTTTATGATTTCCTTACCGTTAAGGATTTTATAAAAAGTGACCTAAGCCTAACTCTTTCAAGTTTCAACCCTGGTATCTCGTAGTTAGTTTGAGTTAGGTTCGTAGCCTAACTATTGCCTTGCGGGAGACGCTCCGGGCATCGGAAATCATGAGGATGATTTAACTATGGACAGTGTGATCCAGCACACATATTCACAACCACATCATTAGCTCTTTAAGTCAAACAATCGTTGGTAAAATCGATAATATCTTCAATTGTGTTTTGGTATGACGACATTAATCCTGACAATAGCTATTTGCAGTCGGATTCTATTTGGATTTCGGGTATAACAAAACGACGATGAAGGGAACACTGTAATTTCACCGATAATTCGGGAAGTCGAACAGAAAAATGGTAAAGAGATACAGACACCCACCGCATTTTCATTAAGACTGAATGCTATTCTGATCACCAATGTCTCGTAGGGACCCACCCCGGTCCGGAGAGGCGGTCCATGCTCAGGCTTGATGGCGGTAAACTAAGTTGTAAGGATCAAAATAATTCGTTTTATTGCATAAATTCATATTTGTTAATTGAGGCAGTAATATTTAATCATTTAGTCTTAGCTGTGTCATTGTTAATAATAAGAAATACCAGTTACATAAATCAGTGATAAAATCTTTTTATTATGCACTTTATTTAATTAAATAAGTACTTGTAATAATTGTCGAATACCATCTTATTATGGGCAATAAATCTAACGTAGGTACCCATGTATACTAGTACAGTAGATCCGTATCTAATTGTCGTGTATTATTTAAATTTAAATGCAAAAACAATAGCGCATATTATTCATATTATTTTATTGCATTGAATGTTAATCGATTTAATATCGATCGTGTCGATACATAATATCTATCTACTTTAGTACAACTTCCTTTTTTTTCTTCGTGTACGCACAACAACATTTTGACAAAATGTTGATGGCCTGAGTTTTTTCTGTTTTTTAAACGCTGCTCCACACTATGCATTTAATTTCTCCTGTGTCGTGGGTGCTTGTAGAAACATTCAAATTCACATACAAAAACTGCCAGACCCTTAACAACTATCTCTAGGTCACACAAATGTTTGTTCCGTGCAGGGATCGGACCCGGGACACGCAACGCAGCAGTCGATTGCTCAGCCACTGCGCTAATCATGCTGTCAAAAGTTAGTGTCGGGTCTGCTGGTCGCAAGAGGTCTTGGGGTCGATAACCAGGTTAAGCAGTGATGGGTTTTTGTCCATACAGGAATACCCATTCATTCATTAATTCATGGTTTTTAAAGAATTCCTCAGAGAAGCCCAAAGATTGGGTTTGTTCCCGCTAATAAACATAACTCGCTAAGTGTGAGTGTAGTATGGTTCTTCTTTGTTTAACCCTCTAAGCAAATACAGGCGTGATATTATATTATGTTTATTGGCCCAAAACATCTCCAGTTCCCCGCCGCGCAGTGGTGGAAAGTCAAACTTCACTTTGATTATAATTTACTATTCTTTAGGAAGTGGAACATTCTGAAACCTGGCTGAACGAATTGGTCCCTATTTCTAGATTGATACTTGTGGCTATTACCTCTTCTACATAATAGATGCAGTTTTTTTGTGTAATATTGAATTATTTATTATCAGCACTAAACAGCCATTATAAATATCCGAAGAGGTATGTACTAGATTATCATCTATTTGTGTCTGAGATGACGCTACTGTGAGAACCGAGATCGCTGCGTGTTCATTGTAAATAAATAAAATCTGAATATTAATCGGTACCGCCACTTAGCCAGGTACAGAATCTTCCACTTGTTGCTATTATTATAATCTCAGGCGTGACGTCATTTGATTTGTTACTCTGTCTGTGTCAGTTTATCGTTTTAGTCTATGGTTGATTGAAATTATTGATTTTTATATTGTTCCAGAATCTATATTGTGTTATATGTATTAGAAAAACCATTGTTATTTTTAACATTAAAAAAAACCTAATTCAATTACATCCATAGCTTCGAAGAAAGTGTTTTTTTTTAAATGGTAACCCTCAATCGACGTGGTAACAAAAATATAGCAAATTGTCTATTCGCCATTAAAATGGCGTCATCTAAGGAAACCTATTGTTTGTGTGGTCAACCTTATAATATTGGACAATTTATGATAGAATGTGATTGCTGTCGTGAGTGGTTTCATGGCAGGTAATATGGAATATATATAAATTTCGCAGTGAAAGTTTCGTTGTGTGTTAAAAAAAATACAATAAAGATTGACAGTGTATGCGCGTTCGGCCATCACTTGTATGGGAATGTTTTAGCCAATATTTCTTATTTTTCTCGTCTCTGCTTTGATTTTCAGCATTTATTAATCACGATACTGTTTATATTCAATAATTGGAGATTTTTACGACGTTTTACAATAGTTCTTGTTTGTTTACATCTGTGGTCGCCATGGGTTTATCAGAATGCGCTTTTATGCCGTGTATTCTTTGTGTTTATTTATATTATTTCAGGCTTGATAACGTGTTGTTATTAGTAAAATCATTCAGAACGAATCTTTTTTCAAATACTGCCCTAGTTTTTGTGTTGTTTATTAAGTAAACATACCCCATAGTAACTATTTGGAAAGCCCTTAAACCCTAATGCATACCAGAGAAGGCAGGGGTCAAAAAAACTGCTACGCCTTGAGGACTTTGGCCGTGTTTGCACTGGTACCTCTACTTGAGGCCCTCAAGTGAATTATTGTAAATTTGAACTTAAGTATACGAGGTACACACAATATGTACAAATCCATGTGTTTAATGAATGTTTGTAATAATTATGTACTCTATGGTGTATAATTACTATGTAACACATACTTAAAACCATAATTTGTAGCACATACTCAAACCATGGATTGTAATTAAAACAGAAAACATTATTATTTTTGTTATCCATATTGATTGATGATAATTTCAATACCCGTTTCAATACCGTTTTGGCTATTAATGGATTTTCATCGGCAGTACTTTATGTCCAGCAAGGATTTAGCAATAAATCTTTACAAATATGAATAATTCAAATTGTGTCTAGAATAATTAATTATTTGCGTATAAATTACTAAACAGTATCTATGAATGCAGTAAGATATTTTTGTATTTTAATCACTGTGTTTATATAAATGATCATTTAATGGCAGAAATTAGCAGTTGTTCTGAGGATTGACCAAAATAACGTTGATGAATTATTAAAGTTCAGAATTGTGTGATTTATCATAATATCTATTCCCATTAGTACTTTGCTGCTCTGTACCAACATAAAGGTGCTCCAACACAAATCAAAATAAACCCCAGTCTAAACTTACATGCCATCTACGGCATGTTAGTGTTTCATGCAGGCCTGAAAGAGATGTTAACAAAGCAGAGGGGCCAGCCTGGCCTATTATCTGATGGGGTTTTATGGGTGGGTTGGACACTCCCCTCCCTAGCCAAGCCCCAAGCAGGGTAAACTGATGATCATCTGCAAAAAATCCAAACTTAAATTACAAGTTAATGTAATTGAGGGAGTGTCAAGAGGCAACAACAAAACATTATGCCTAAATAAAAATGCACTGGCCGATTTTCAATGCTTAGCTCTGTTATGGCATGAAAAATACTTTGAAAGAATGTATTACAAAGAACTACACAGTATTTTATGATATTGGAGAACCTGTTGCATGCCCTATGATTATATTGTATTGTATAAGGAGCTGGGACACAAGTCCACATCTCCACGGCCAAAGCGTACTTTGTGTATGGATGCTGATCATGTTTCTGCATCAATGCCCCTTCCACTCTGTAGTACCTAGGACACATACACCTTATCACTTTGAACCTTATTACTCAGAGCATAAGGATGAAAAGTGGTCATGCACCAGTGTTCTTTATGGTACATTTTTCTTAATGGTTTTCTCATTTTCTGTTTGTTTGTTTCAGCTGTGTTGATGTCAAAATATATCATTCGGATGACATAGACAAGTATCACTGTCCGAAATGTGCTCAAACTTATGGACCTTCAGTATGTAAGTACCGATTGTCTTGTAATAACAAACCTTACTTAGATACCATAGAAAATATTTTTTGTATTGTACTAATTGTTAGGTAATTATAATAACAGGCTTAAGTCAAACATAAAATTAAATGTAATTTGATTACAGTATATTTAGTCCTTTAGTACAGTAGTTTATAGTAGTTTTAGGTACATTATTTGTTTTGGGTTAGTCCATACTTTTTAAATATACAGGTTGTAACAGAATAAATGCAAGACTTCTCATGGAGTTTGAAACCACAAAGAGTCTATTATATTGGTTTGAGGTTTCTGGTTGTTTTGATTGAATGCCATGGAATATCCATATTTGATAAGGAGAATCTCCCTAAATTACCTTTATGAAACAGTAACTGGGTACCACAAATTTCACTACCCAACAATATTATTAAGATTTTCTTCAAAAACTTGTATCTACAATGTGTAAAAAAAGGAGCAATCATATGTAAGCCTACACCTAGTTGGTTATCGGGAAAAGTAATTATTCTTTTTTTTTTACAAGAACTCTCGAGTGACAACCCTAATATCAGCTGAAAGCTTTTTATTTCCAAGTTTGTTTAATTAGATAGGTATCTTTACATCCAGTAAGTAGTAGGTAATATATTCCAGTGGGTAACAACTTTAGGAAAAGTATTTCATGTAACCAGTTCATTTGTACTTAATATTTTTAGTACCTAATGGAATGTTGAATCATTAATTTTAATTATTATTCTTTCACAGTGTATTGTTTACATGATATATTACCTATGTGCCTACCTAAAAGTGCTCCTTTTTTACACGTTGTATATAATCTTATTTTAAACAATTTCTATAATAGAATGTCTATTAATTCTAGTAAAAATCCCAACAAACAACCACCGTGCGGACCGCTACGAGTTGGGCGCGGAGACTCGTCCCTCACAGGTGGGCACTCCGGCGTGGGTGCGAGCCCTGGCTGCGCGGCCCCAGCGGCCTGCCCCGGCGGCACTACAGCGCATGAGCCCCCACCTGTTCACTGAGGAGTTCATCAGGGATAATGGTGAGTGATCATCATCTGCCTAGTCTTTTTTCAACTCTATTGGCTAGCTTCCAGCTGGAAACAGCTGTATTTTACATGGAGATCACTGTCCCTCTTGGTAAGACTGGGGCCCTTTACTAAGAATTTCTCCTGTATTGTAGATGCGTTTACAAACATTTAAACCCCGGACCTGTTGGTCACTCAAATATTAGCAGCCAGTCGCTTAACAACTGTGCTAACCGTGCCATTGTGAGATTACAGAAACGTTTTGAAAATTTGATTTCAACCTTTCCCTTCAATTTGATTCTCAACCTCTTGAAAATAGATACCAGAGTCGCTTATAACGCTAATGTATGAAAAACTCTGTTGTTAAGGATTCACGCGGCCAGTCACATTCACAACTTCAGAGGGCTTGGACATGAAGACTCCCAACCCTGGCACATTCACCGTCAGATCTGTACTTAGGTTCTGTGGGGCGCAGATGGAGGTAACTAGAACTTTCTAGAATAATATAAGACCTGTTAAGTTATTTTTTATGGTATATTTCCCATGTAGTTACTAAACTCATTAAATTAATGAGTTTATAGTTATTTGCAACTTGTCTTACTCGCTTTTTAAATTTAAGCTATTAATTATGAAACTTGAATCAGGTACTTGGTTCGGCAGAGGTGTATCCGTAAAGGTTCTGATATTCCTTTAGAAATACGGAACCCTAAAAAACCATTATTGGCAGAAAGACCCACTATGATTCTTGTAATGTCAAGAGGTAGTCTGAGCAGAATAATCATAACATTGTCTGATTGTCTGCTGAGAACCTCTAGCGGCGTAAATATAGTAACCTTATTGGTAACTATATTTTCGAGCCGTTTGGAGTTCTATGGCCTTGGGGTCTTTGTGCTCACAGACTTTTAAAAGACCAAAGACCCAAAGGTTGGCTTTTATTTTTTCAACGCGGCCAGTCTCTTGGGGACATTATCAACTGACAGCGTTGAAGACGAATTTTGGACGCTATTTTTTAATTTATAAGTTAGTTTCTTAACATTAATTTTGTTTATCATTAAAATATATTTCTTTAAATAAATATTGGCCTAACAAACACATTCTGATGACCAACATTTTTTTGAATCTTCCTAGGTTGAAGTAATAGACGTCCGTAAGCAGTCAACACTGCGTATGCCGTTGGGAGATTTCGTGGACTACTTTGAGACCCCGCCCGAGCATCGTGATGAGAAGGTGCTCAATGTACTTAGCTTGGAATTCAGTGAGACCAAGTAAGTAACTACTTTCTTTTATCTTTATTAACTTGTCTTCTTAATTGGTGAAATGAAATTTTGGATAAACATATTGGTTAAGAAGAATATTGGATTAGTATGTATCTTTAATAATATTTAGGGCTCCGTACCCAAAGGTTGAAACAGGACTCCGCTGTCCATTCATCTGTTAATGGGCTGTATAATCAAAATCATTTATTTCAATTAGACCATTACATGCACTATTGAATGTAAAAAAACAAAATGTTAACAGTCCCGGTCACAAGACATAATGTGGATTTTGTGAAAGTACTGTAGTTGCCCATTTCAAAGCTTTGATCTCAATGGAGAAGAATGGGCAAGAAACTCCATGGACACTATTATATAGTGAACTGTGATAGTTTGACAGTTGAAATTTTCACAGGTCATGTATTTTTATTGCCGCTATAACAACAAATACTAAAAAACCAAATTAAAATAAATATTTTAGGGTTTAATGGGCTTCAATGTAACAAACATGTATTTTGTTGCTTTTTTTGCGGTACCCAAAGGGTAAAACCGGACTCTACTATTATAGATAACTAGCTGTGCCCAGCGGTATCACCCGCTGCTCAGTTAGGGGCATGAAAAATAGATGTTAGCCGATTCTCAGGCCTACTCGATATGCACACAAAATTTCGTTCAAATCGGTCCAGCCGTTTTGGAGGAGTATGGGAACGAAAACTGTGACACGAGAATTTTATATATTAGATAGTAAGGAACCCATTGTAGGGTGCTTTAATGTTTGGTTACCAAACCATGTTGTATGATATGATACGTTCGGACAGTATGTCCCGCGCCGTGGAGCCGCCGGGCGTGGCGCGCGCGCTGGACTGGGCGGCGCGCGTGTGGGCGGCGGCGCGCGAGAGGCCGCCCGCGCCGCAGGTGCGCAAGTACTGCCTCATGTCGCCCGCCGGCGCCTACACCGACTTCCACGTCGACTTCGGCGGCACCACGGTGTGGTACCATGTGCTGCATGGACGGAAGGTAACACCATTTTTTTACATACATAAATTTACCCCTTGTTCTCATGGGGGTAGGCAAAAATCATAGAGCGCCACCTCCTTCACGTACATACATCTGATCATACAAACTCAATGCATTTATTTCAATTAGACCATTACAGTTTGATTCAAAATAAAAATCAAAATAGGATTGGGTAAAAATGTTGTTAAAATTGGAGACAGGTCCACTATCATCTGAATGGCTTTGGAAAAGTACAGACGCCTGCAGGTCAAGCTACCCGAAACTGTCAATTTTTCCCAATGAACCTTGGACCTTATACTTTAGAAATAAAGTCGAAAATCTATCAAAGAAATCTGACAGATTGTAGTAGCTTGATGTGCAGGCGTCTGTACATTCTAGACTCACTGCACATACATTTAATATTGAGTGAAAAACAGTTAATTTGCTGGATTAGTAAGAAATTCTCATAAACAGCCAAAATGAGCCGCTGTATTAAATTTGAGCCTGTTATTAACAATATTTTATGCTTACTATCACATAGAATTATCTGTACTGCGAAGTTGTAAATACACCAACATCTCTAACCACGTCTTCCGTTTTTTTTATAAACGTTGCCCCACACTAGGAATTTCTCCTGTAACATGGGTGCGTTTTCAAACATTTAAACTCACATACACAAAAAGCCAGACCCGGAACAACTATCTGTAGGCCATAAAAATATTTGTTCCGTGCGACTATGGAACCCGCGACACAATTCTAACAAGATGTCGCAATTCTCTTTCCAGATATTCTACCTGATCCCGCCCACAGCAACCAACCTCGCGCTGTACCAACAATGGTCGGCCGCCAACAACCAGAACGAGCGCTTCTTCGGCGACATGGTGGAGTGGTACGGCACGGCCGAGATCAGCGCCGCGCAGACTCTGTTCATCCCGAGCGGCTGGATACACGCCGTGCTCACGCCCTGCGACTCGCTCGTGTTCGGCGGGAACTTCCTGCACTCCTATGCCATCGAGATGCAGCTACAGTTAGTATAAATAAAAATAATTATGATTCTTCCAGTCATGAGTTACTAGTACTTCCCATATCCAAATTTACCTAATTTAATTTTTTAATCAGAGCTAGTAGGTAATGGCAGCCGCTCGTAATTATCTTTAGGGTAGAGTTGATCTTTAGATGGCCTCAGGAAACACATTAACATTACGCTGCTGGCCCAGCTGTCATTTGTAAATCTTTGACAGTCATTACGGATGTGTCACGAAAAATGCTAACCATTTTTATCAAGAGGCATCGTATTATTCCCCGTACTAATTGAGTGCATATAGGCAGTAGATCCACGTAAAATATTGGAATTCAGCTGTATCCGGTTAGACTAGGAGTCGGCCCCAATATAGTAGAGAAAATACTAAGCAGATGATGAATTAGTCTTTTTTTTATTAGAATGAACTCTATGTCCATGAATAAAACTCATTCGCCTCTTTTCGGACAGAAAGAGACAAGCGCGTCCCACTATTCATAAAGAGATCACTCTCTAAGGCCGGTTAACTATCGTCTTCATTATCATATGAGCGCTTGAATTTATACTTATAAATAGACTGGTTGATTCTTTGAGAATAATTAAGTTCAGCAGTAGACTGCAAAGAATTGGTCGTTGACCACCTACATCCAGTAATGAGAAGTTGATCAAAATCAGTAAGATTACTGACAACAAAGTTGAACTATATTAATGTTAAACCTCCTTGCAATAAAGCAATAAAATCTTCAGCTTTAGAAGCTCTTTTGTAAAATTAATTAGCGACTCTGATAAGTAGAACACTTAATTTAGTTGAGATGAAACTTTTTTTTTTTATAAAATGTAAATTTATTTCAACTCAAATGCAAATTAAATAGTTCTTAAAAAAATATTAATTAAGATGTGGATAAAGTTGTGAGCTACACATGTAAAAACTACTTTTCAAATTAAAAAATATAAATAAATAAATATATGGCAACACCGTTGTAGTAGCGATTATCTTTTAAATTTGGAATATTATTTTCCGTTACAGGATCTACGAGATAGAGCGTCGAGTGGAAACTCCTACCATGTTCCGGTACCCGCTGTTCGAGGCGATGCACTGGTACGCCGGGGCTCATTTACTCACCATGCTGCGCCGACATAATGAGGAGACACAGGTATTGCTTTTAGATAAATATTTTACCTCTAATTTGTTGTATTTTTACTCTGGACGCTCTTAATGTGCAAGCTACTTCATCGTTCTCACATATATGTTTAATCTCGACATGAATGTAACTGTGTTCTTGTAAAAATATGATTAAAAATAGTGACCATGGAGTTTCTTGCCCATTATTCTCCATATAGATCTACCTTTTAGAATGGGCTTACTGCAGTATTTTTGTTTAATGGCTTATCACAGGTCTACTATGACGTTGTTAGCTGCTCAACGGAACTATTCTATGGTGCCTTGAGATTAAGGCCTCCAGTCAAATTAAATCAAATCATTTATTTCAATTAAACCATTACAGGCACTTTTGAATGTCAAGAAACAAAATTAATCTACAGTCCCGGTCAGAAGGTATAATAAATAACTTATGCAAGTACTGTAGTTGCCCATTCCAAAGCGTTGATCTCTATAGCGAAGAATGGGCAAGAAACTCTATGGACAATCTTTTGTCCCCCGACTTACGTGTGAGTACCATGTACTACTAGCCTACTTCAGTACTTCCACAAGTTATTATGCCTTGCCGTGTCTGGGACTGTTTTATGATTTGCAAAACTGCCTGAAACAGTCTAACTGAAGTTAATGCTTTGCGTTTTAGGCAGTAAACTGAAAAAAAGTATATTTTTATCAGCCATTGTATTGTGAAATTGTCATTGTGTTGTGTTGTACAGGACGAAGAGTTTACACTAAGCGAGAGCAGCGCCCGTTTGACTCCCGCGGCGTTACCGCCACTGTTGCTGCGCGGGATCAAGATACTCGCTAACGCGCTCAAAGAGTGGCATGCGCTCAAAAGTGTAAGTATTCTGTATTAATTTGACATCCAGTCAGCAAAGAAAATGAGTAACCAGGCTCATCAGAAATTTTCTCGAAAATCCATAAATCATATTGAATAAAGTTGAATTTATTTGATTGAAGTAGAAGTCAAACAGTTGAAAATATCTATCGGTTTTTACGAAAACATCAGCTGTATTTGACGAACTTGGTTACTTATTCTCTTTTGCTGAATGTACACAAATATAAACAAGAAAACATAAAGGACCAAGACATCTCTCCTACAGCAAACATCTCTTCTAACTATGCAATTGACTTTCAAATGGAAAAAAAACACATCTATATCGATCCATCCGTTTGAGAGCTTCGATGCCTTAGACAGACACACACATAGACACAGACATCGACGTCAAATTTAAATCACCCCTCAAGTTATCAAAACTCCTTCAAATAACCCAAAACCTTAAGCTCAGCAGTACCTATGCAAGCACTAAAGTAATGCAACACAACTAATAGAAGTCCTTTGATATTACAGACAGACACAGCAAAGCGTGACAACGTACCCAAATGCCTGAACTCCGGTCAGCTGGTGCGGGAGCTGTGCAAGGAACTGAGGACCTTAGAGAAACGATCTACTACCACTGCTAGCAAAGATAAGGTAAGTTCTTGGCCGCGACTTCGTCCGCGTGGCATTTGGCAACTATAAACCGCGTGATGATAAAAAAACCTATCTTACTCTCCGCCTTTCTTCCCTCTTTCTCCCCCTTTTCTTCCCTCTTTTCTTTCCTCTTTCCTTTCCTCTTTCCTACCCTCTTTCTCCTCCTTTTCTCACTTGTTTTAGCCTATGTCCGTCTCCAGGGTCTCAACGATCTCTGTAGCAAAATTCATCAACATCGGTTTAGCCATTTAGGCGTGAAGACGTAACAAACAAACCAAACTCACTTTCGCTTTTATAATATTAGTAAGGATTGTCACTTTTTTTTCGGATGTGAAATCATCAATGAATGTACCTATGTCTTGTACTGGCTAAAACCCACCCATGACCTTTCTTTTGCCCATTGTTCCGGCACTTCGGTATCTGACCAACCCACAGCATCAGCAGCATGTATAAGAAAAACTCTTGCTTTTTTGTAAGAGGTTGTGTCATAGGATGCATACCAAGTCATCGAACATGCCAAAGAAATACTAATAGGGAAAAATTAATAAGGTACATACTAATGAATATAATAAATCATTTGTTATTTAAAAAATAGTATAGTTAAGTGTGTCAATATTGTTAATATTTATGGGAAACAGTGAGATAGCCCCAACACAAGTATTACCAATAACTTACTGGGGGTATCTCATTTATACACAATGTAACTTTTTTGAGACAAATAAACTTTTTCCATTTTCAATAGCCAGGTAGATTTTAAGCAAAATAAGAACAAAATAACTAAAATGTCCTGTTGATAAGGTATGCTGGGGTGGGATTCGTGAGGACTTAAGCCTCTAACGAGGACCTGCTGGGGTTGCGGGTTGCTCGAAAGAGATACCGCGGCCTCGGAACGTAAAGGGCAACAGAAGGAACATGGGTGGGTGTTAGTCAGTACAAGTCTGACATGACATGCTCCTTTCTCTGGAGCCCTGACCGCCGGTAGCTTGGACCCTGTTCCCGATACCGGCGGGCTACTATTTTTATATTTTTAAATGTTTTTTAATTTTTTATTTTTGTGTTTAAGAAATATTTAAAAATATAATTTTATGTAAAGAAAACAATAAATGGACGATAAATAACTAAAAATAATTATTTTTCTAGGACTTCAAAGTAAAGAACCACTCGTCCCCCACCAAGTCACATTCAAAGAAAGCAGCGAGCAACTCTAAGAAGTCCCTCAAGCTGACTCTACCGAAGCCTATCATGCACATGGGACAGAACGGAGAGTTTGTGGAAGATAAGGTGTATGCTGACAAGTTCTATATTGATAACAAGGTGAGTTACCATAACGTCACGCAAGTATAGGTAAAAGAACGGCCATATTTCGTCAGATATGTTTACTAACAATATTATAAATGCTAATGTTTGTGAAGATCACGTCTGGAGTGATCCTACTACATAATATTATAAATGCGAATATTTGTTACTCTCACGTCAAAACGGCCGAACAGATCTTGATGAAATTTGGCACAGATTTAGATTACAGTCTGGAATAACACATAGGATAGTTTTTTTTTTCGATCATCACGCGGGCGATGCCGCGGGCGCCAGCTAGTATTTTTTTCATCAAGCCAAATTTCATCAAAAGCCGTTTTGACGTGAGAGTAACAAATATTCGCATTTATAAAATTATGTAGTAGGATCTCCCGCGCCGATGGCTAATCTTCGCTGAAATTGGGCTCCGTGGCCGAAATGGTCAGGTTATCAACCCGGCCGACCAACTTCCTGTAATTTTTCCATTGCATTTGTGGTTCTCGTTGAGGGTTTAAGTCCCAACGGTTGCCACCCCAGCATACATTATCAACAGGACATCTATTTTTGAGCCACGTGTTCAGCACATTTCCCTTTCAAAATACTAAACTCTCATTTCTCATGCCCAGGAGGTGGTCTACCAAGAAAGATACGTAACAACACAAGACGTGAAATACGCTAACGGCTTACCGGACACGAAGTACGTTGTCGAAGGTAAGGAGATGGTCGTGCCGGACAAGGGGTACGCCTATCAGACGTACGAGGAGGTCTCCTACCCTGAGAATGGAGGGTATGATGAAAGGACTGATAAGAAGGCCTTGAAGATTAAGATGAAGTAAGTACAATATATATTTACTATATCAGTATTTATTTTTGTATGTGTATCTATTACTAATATTATAAAGCTGAAGAGTTTGTTTGTTTGTTTGAACGCGCTAATCTCAGGGACTACTGGTTGGAATTGGAAAATTCTTTTAGGGTTGGATAGTCCATTTCTTGAGGAAGGCTATAGGCTATATAACATCACGCTACGACCAACAGGTGCTGAGCAGCGTGGGTGAAACCGCGTGGAACAGCTAGTTATTTGTATGCATGTTTATATTATCATTGATAATTTTGTCCTGTTTTTTCTTTTCTACACACTGTGGCTAAATGTTATCTTATTCAACTTACCTCTCGCAGGGTTGCTGGAAGGAATGAAATTAGCAGTACCTTTGTGCTTTTATGTCTTAACTAAGTTTTGCCCGCGGCTTCGCTCGCTTTGAATTCGGTAGCGCCTTATTTATTTGTAATAGCAACGCTAGATTTTCCCGTTTCTTCCCTCTTTCTCCGTCACATCCCACTTTAAAAAAAAAAAAATATTAGTCTTTGTCCTTCTCCTGGTTCCCAACTATCTCTGTACCAAAATTCATCGAAATCGGTTTAGCCATTAAAGCGTGAAGAGGTAACAAACAAACTCACTTTCGCTTTTATAATATTAGTAAGGATATAATGTCCTGTTAATTATTTTGTGTGTGCATAAACAAATAAGTGGTAGTTTTACTAAGACAGTGATAACAAACTGACCATTGGTCTAGTAGTCCCAAGCACTACTGATGAACATGAGCCCTGGGTTCGATTCCCAGATGAAATAGGTGGAGGTTCTATTGAGACAACATTAAAAGAGGAGGGAGAGGTCCACTTAGTACACCATGAATAAACAATAGCATAGGCAATTGGTTTCTGGTATTGCAAGTGTGATACAAAACTAACACGCTGTGTATAATGATAAGGTTAAATTGAGTAAACTTAAAAAATCCCCCCATCAAAGATTACTGAACAACAATTATTTTTATTTTATATTTTTCTAGCAAAGTCAAAAACATTGTCCCAAGTGTTTTAAAAATATTAAGTGGTTATCTGTTAAACAATTTCCGCATTTAAAATACCAAGTTCCTTAAACTAACTAATCTTAAAATCTCTTGTTACAGCAACTCGCCCTCCTCATCTCGCGAAGACGCTCCCCCTCCGTACTCCCTTCCCGAGCACTCCATCCTCAAATCCCACCTCATTCGCTCCGACCGACCTCCAGTCCTGAAACCTATACATCAATGGACCATCTCCAAGAAGGACATCGGAGACTATCATGAGGAACAAATACTCTTCACCAATGAGAATACACTGCAGGCTAATGTGAGGATTGATGGGCAAGAGATGAACTATGGACCTGGTGAGTGTAAGCATCATCCATTCATCGTCATCATCATCATTAGTTTAGATTTTTTCCTGTCGGCTTCCAGTTGTTTACGGTTGACGTAGTGGCTGAGCGATCGACTGCTGCGCTGTATGTCGCGGGTTCGATCCCTGCACGGAACAAATATTTGTTCGGTTGCGCCCACGCAAGGATTTTCTCCTGTATCGTGGGTGAGTTTACAAACATTTAAACTCACATACACAAACAGCCAGACTAGAAACAACCATCTGTAGGCCAAATAAATATTTGTTTTGTGTGGGGATCGAAACCGCGATATGCAGCGCAACAGTCGATCGCTCAGCCACTGCGCCAACCGTGCCGTCTAATGTATAATAATAATAATAGTTTTGTTTATTTCTCTATACAGGCATGTACTCAGCGGAAGACGTACAACAAGACTACCAGTACTCTGAGTCAGCCAAGCCGGGCTCGTACCAACCAGCCGTGTACAGCTTCCAACAGCCGCAGCATCTAGCGTACACCGCTGTGGACAACTACCAGAGATATGAGGAAGTACCTTCTGTTAATCAGGTATGTGCAGGCTTTATAGCGTGTCGATGGCAATCTAGATCAAATCTTAGCGTATTATTTTTTATTTCCCGACTGCCGAAATGAGGAGGGTTATGTTTTTCGAGCGTGTAGATGTATGTATGTCTTGTCATGCTTCCAAAGTCTCAACTGTTTAAAGGAATTCCACATGTGAGATGTCTTTGAATTTGTGTTAGTTGAGAGAGTGACATAAGGTACTTTGAAATTAAAAAAGAAAAATAAAATGGTAGTTCTGTAAAGTTGACTTACGGACGATAATTTAACGTGATAACGGCATACTATTTGATATAATAATATTATAATCCCTTGCACTGCGTTAACTTGACATTAAAACAAAAATAATAGATGCGTCACAAGCCGAACACTTAAAGCGATCTTTCGCTTGCACGAGCGTCTCAGGCGGAACGTAACAATGAGTCCTGCTTTTTCGTGTACAGCCGCCGGCTGTGTTCATCGATTCAAAAGGCGTTATATCGTCAAAAATAAATTATAATCAATACAAAAAAAAAACTTAAATACATACACACACTCCTTGCCAGATAACACAGGTCTAAGAAATAGCTTCAATGTTAGACAATAGTAAGCTAGATTATTAATTATGTATGAATTATGTAAAACAATCCTGTACAATAAGGAGCGCAAGCGCAGCCCTGAGCGTAAGCAAGTATACTACAAACACAAATCTCTTGTTCATAGCAAACTGCAAGTTACAGCAACGTGGCGGTACAAGATACGGTGAACGGCGAGTACCATCAGAATCAGCTGCCATCGTATGACGCGGCGATCGCACATCAGTACACAGCAACTACTAATTATGTATGTAACCCAACAGATATATTTTTTACCACAGTACGGCCAACGAGAAGCGATACGAAAGGTCATTAACCTAAAGAACAACTGTGGCGTTGACAATCTAATATTTAGCTCTTTCCATCTTGTGCCTTTGTCGTAATGTCTCGTTCTCCCGGCAGAAACATGACAACGTTAAGACAGGTTCGCCAACATTCGGGCGGCCATTTTAGATGGGGTTTTAGCATGGGTTTTGTTTACATTTGGCATCGCTTCTCGTTGGCCGTACTATAGTCCTCTTTGTGTCTCACAATTGGGCAAAAGTCTCCCCTTTCTCCTTTCACACCTCTCTAGCCTGTGCGATCTCTGGCACAAACTTCATTCATACACCGCACTTGATCAAAAGCAGCCTATCTATATTATCTATACTTAATATTATAAAGCTGAAGAGTTTGTTTGTTTGAACGCGCTAATCTCAGGGACTACTGGTTGGAATTGGAAAATTCTTTTAGTGTTGGATAGTCCATTTCTTGAGGAAGGCTATAGACTATGTAACATCACGCTACGACCAACAGGTGTTGAGCAGCGTGGGTGAAACCGCGAGGAACAGCTATTTGTTATATAAGCTAAGCTATCTTGATAGCAAATTTCATGTCATTTTGTGGCTTTTAAGTGGCTGACCGATCGACTGCTGCGCTGCGTGTTGCGGGTTCGATACCTTCACGGAACAATGTTTGTATGGCCTAAAGATAGTTGTTTCGGGTCTGGCTGTTTGTGTATGTGAGTTTAATGTTTGTAAACATCATACAGGAGATATTCCTAGTGTGGGGCAACGTTTACAAAACAAAAAAAAATTAAATACGTTAAGCGATTTGACCGCGAAGGAGTAACAAACATACACACACACACGCGTACAAATTTTCGCCTTTATAAAATTAGTATGATTTACCATATTAAATGTTCACAGGTGGTAGAAGAGTCAAAGCCCAGCGCGTCTACGACTCCCCCCACCCCAGTGCGTCGCTCCGAGCGTCCCGTACGACGCCGCGTCTCCAACACGTACGACTACGAAGACTCCGACCTGTACATCGACGACACACCAGCGCCGCGACCCAGGAAGACTAAACACAACAAACATAGCGCTTATAGACGGAATGAGAGCAGTAGTAACGGTGAGTCATTATTTGACAAATCTGTTGGGTTTCCAGTTGAAACGGATTGTCCATCAGCATTACAAATGGGTTAAAAGCATTACAAATTGGTATAAATTTGATTTTTACTGGATAACACCATGTCAAGATTGGTTGGTATACTTAAGGGTGTGTATATTATCAGGAATGGCCAACCGGTCGCGATCGTGCGATCGACCAGTTGATCACGGCTAATAGCCCAGCCGATAATGGTGGATTGCACAAGGTTTCGTAATTAAAAAGTATATCTCGGAAATATTCAAGTTGGCTACCCCTGGTCTATATGGACAATGTGAAGGAAAGATAGGTAGTAGCTACATTGTCCGTGCAGATAGTTAGAACTGGGTAATACGATACCCCTTGGTAAGACTCATTGTAAGAGTTACGGGCGAGTGACTACCTGCAACCACCATCAAATGTCTATGAACGACAGCGAAGACCTTTGGGCTAACAACAAGATGCTACTTTTACGTTAGCCCAAAGGTTTCGAGGTGATTAGCAGCGTTTCTAAACGGTACAAATGTACTACTTACTACCTTTACTAATACTTACTTTTTTATTTGAACTGCTTATCTGGACCTTCAATCAGATTCTTCAGCCAGTTATTCAAGTAAGCTATACCTTAAAAAAGAAACGTATCCTTAATAATATTATAAAAGCGAAAGTGAGTTTATTTGTTTGTTACGTCTTCACGCCTAAATGGCCAAACCGATTTTATTAAATTTTGGTACAGATAGAGTTGGGACCCTGGAGACGGACAAAAAGACACTAGAAAAGGTCTCCACCTTTTCTCACTTCTTTTTTTCAAAAATAAGAGGACAGAAAAGGGGAATTTCTTTTTTCGATCATCACGCGTGTTAAAGTTAGCGTTAGCCCAAAGTAACTATTCCACGCGGATGAAGTGGCGGGCGGAAGCTAGTCATTTATAATACCGTCTCATTGATTTCATATCTAAACACGTTTGATATGTTACAGCATCCACGAACGTAACGAGTAGCAGTTATAAGCAGGTAGCAGCTAGGCCGGCACCCGTAAACGGTATCGAGTCACTCATACAAGCATCTGTGTTAGCTGAAGAAGAACAGCCCGTCGTTGAGAGTGTTGAGACGTGAGTATTTCTTCCTACTCTGCTGCTTCTTTCCTGTGGCTTAAGAATTCCTCCTCTAAACAATTGCATTAACCGATTGTATTACTAAATACCTGATCCACTCGCAGGGAACCTGAAGACGCCGCAGTAGCCGGTATGCTGTCCATCAGCTCGCGCTTCACAGCCGCCCCCCGCACGTTCGGGCTGGCCAGCGAGTCTGGGCTGGGCGCCAGCTCGCGCGCCGACAACAAGCGCGCGCGCAAGGCGCCGCCGCACGACCTCGCGGACGACGAGGACGTCATCAAGGAGGTGCATCGGGATGACGAGTATGGTAAGATGAAGCTACGACCATCTCAGTCTGGTCTATGGTTGTTGTTTTGTTGCTACTTGTTCGAAACACATCTAGTGCAACAAAATATAGTTACACGATAAAAATCAAGTTCGAGACGGACTCTAGAACCAAGGGTTTTTTTTAGTGACGGGATCCTTACTAATTTTATAAAAGCGAAAGTCCGTTTGTTTGTTTGTTATCTCTTCACGCTTCAATCGCGATTTTTTTTAAAAAAGGGGGATGTGAGGGAGAAAGAGGGAAGAAAAGGGAAAACTTAGCGTTGCTATTACAAATCAATAAGGCGCAAGGGGAACTGTGTTACCCCGAATTTAACGCGAGCGAAGCCGTGGGGAAAAGCTAGTAATCAATAATTCCCCTCGCTCTGGTCGGCGCGAGAAAACCCATCCTTGTTTTTTCTTTTGCCCTTTCTTCTTGCTGTTAACCCGGCAGAGCGCACTTTGGATTTCGTACAAACATTGATACATCAAAACAGCCATATCTTTTGACCGTGATTTTTCATCCAAAAATAAGTAGTTTGCTATTAGCACACTGAACTATTATAATTTAAACCATCAGTTTCCTTACGTTTTATGTTCTTTTGTTTTAGTGTATCCATCGTTAGAAATGAGTTCAGATGAAGATGAAGAATGGACAGCGTCGAAGCGACGACGAAATTCACGCAACAGGGTAGCCTCCGGGTCCAAGTCTGAAAAGTAAGTCGTGGTTAATTATGCAGGGTAGATTTCAGTAGCGAAGCGACGAATTTCTATAAAAGCCCAGAGTCCCAGATGAAAATAAACCTAAAATTTTCACCACCTTGAATATTGACCTTAATTTTGTTACTCCAAAAACAAACAAAAAATACACATTATTTATTGTACCTATGTTGAAAAACTCAAATACCATTTGGTATTTAGCACCACCACCTTTAATTTTCAATTTGGCCTCATTTTCCTTATGAGTGATTCTGAAAACCATGAAAATGTATAAATATACTTAGATGACAAAAGAAAAACCAAACATTTTCATCGGTGCTATCTGTCATTTTCAATTTGATGTTATTTTCCTTACGAGTGACTCCGTAAACCACGAATTCATCGTGGTTTTCTAAGTGACTAAAAATAACCAATTCTTGAATTTTTTGTCGGTGCCATCTTGATTTCTTAGTTTGAAAATATGTTGATGTTTATTTAGTAAGAGTGACCGGAGTATGGAAATATTCGATTATGTGCCGATAGATGAAGTTTAACCTTTAGTATATCATGTGTCACGACTAGGATATACAAGTAAGGTTGTTGACTATTAGTAAGAATATTGTTTGTTGGTTACTCAGGGACGAGGCGTGGTCCCCGCGCGCGCGCCTGGGCCGGCTGCTGCCGCGCCTGCGCACGGCGGCGCGCGCGGGCGTGCGGCGCGAGTGCGTGCGCGCCGCGCTGCACGCCGCCTCCACGCGCGCGCCCGCGCCACACGCGCCGCACAAGCGCCCCGACGCCCACGCGCCGCATGTACTCACCAATGAGAAGGTGAATTAACTATGTCCCTCAAACTTAACCTAAATACCAGTTCCACACCACACCATCATATACATACTATATCACACAAACACGTTCCGACCCTTTCATCATTGGCAAATGCGTGTATACTCGTGATTTTTTCATGTTATTTTTACACACAATGCTTTTATTAACATTTGAATGTTACGACCGGTGTCATAGTGCAATGAAGTACCACTAACATAGTTGTGAGGGTTCTATTTACTAATACGATATGTACCTAATTACAACATATTGACGTGGGATTTTGCACACACATTTGTTTTATAAAAAAACTGGTGACCCGCCCCAGCACGGGTGCAATGTAAATACTAATAGTATGCATCACAATACATTGCATAGTTTTAAAGATCTAAGCATACATAGGGACAGACAGACAACAGGAACTTTGTTTTATAATATACAGGGTCATTGAAAAAATACCCGAAACCTCTTAATCCTGCCTTCATATCATGACCCTGAACAACATTTGTTCTACGACTTTTCAAATTTCGAAGCATTTTTTTTCCATACAAAAAAATAAACTTAGTCAAAATTTTGCATATATCATTTATGCGGTGAGTGCGGTGACCGACGAAAGTCAGCCGCCCGGCCGCGCCGGCGCGGCTACATCAGACGGCGCGCCACGCTCAAGGAAGCGAGCGGGCGCACAGCGCGGGGTTCGGGGTGACAGTCGCATGAGTGCCTTACTCGTAAGAACACGCGTGCGCGTATACCGCTATCGAAATTCGCGCGTATTTTAGTAAATTAACTACATATTAGCGGTTTCATATTTTGACTTCAATTTACTTCATCCATCTGTTGATATTGAAGAATGTGTTATGTAGGTACATACTTATTAGCGTAGAACAATGCGATGAAATATTCAGGGGTCAATGTACTACTTGTATGTTGCCTACATTTATTATTTTACTCGATTTTGGTTGCTTGCACTTAATAATCGCCAATAATTGAGCAAATCTTCTGTAGGTACGGTACCTACCTTGTTAAACGCAAGTCGACAAGGTCCAATTTAACACGCGCGCGGCGCGGCTATCAAAATGGGTACGCGTGTAGTATACGCAAATTTTACAGACGTGAAATAAATGAAAACAAATTGTTTTTGGCTACGTTGTTTAGTTAAGGTCAAAGTCGTAGAACAAATGTTGTTCAGGGTCATGATATGAAGGCAGGATTAAGAGGTTTCGGGTATTTTTTCAATGACCCTGTATAGTGATTGTTTTGTTTAAGACACAAGTATAATTATTATTCTGTATTTATTTTCCTGTCCTTGACCCATTGTATTCGCAGTCGGCGCAACACGGTTTCTTCGTGCATTCTCCCATGTCAAACGTCACGGCATCATTTACTGAGTTAACTCATAATCAACATGTTGTATAATTTACTTCCAGCCCAACGCGAAACGAGCAGTGTTAGCCACAAAAAGCAGACGGCCACCTCCGCCTGTACATAATACGCCAAATAATAAGAGTAAGTATATTACCATTATTAAAATTAATATAAAAACGTCTTTGTTCTAGTTCTAAACGAGTTGATTAAAACATAATACACACTAAAGAAAGGTAGAAAACATATTTCTGGCACTTGTCACAAGTAAAAACAAAATAATAAAAACTTGGAGGTGGCAAGGGACACCCCGATGGAACGAAGTTATTATTTATTACGTACAAAAAACCTGTAGACACTCAACAAAAATAATCGTCGCAACACCACGCTGTTCAATGCGAAATAGAAAGACGAAACGAAAATAACTGGCTTGCTTTCTATGAGAGAGAGAGAGAGAGAGACAGACAGACAGACAGAGAGAGATAGACAGACAGAGAAACACGCGCACGCAAGTGTCGTTACAACTTTTGGTCTTAATGTTATCCGTCTAGCCCCCTTTTGCAACGCGCTATAAAGAACTTTGTTCCAAAAAAAACTTAAATGTTAACAGTACAATAGTTCATGAGAATAAATTAGAGAACCTTGTCTGATCCATGAGGTATCAAGATGTATTCATCACCTCTGGGGTGACGATCCTGCTTTATACAAATTTTCTCTACAACACCTAAATACTTATACACTAATATAGGTTCTGGATTCTATAAACGTAATCATTTTTGGACAACAAGTACAAAAAAACCTTGATCAAAATTTACTAAAAATAAAAAAATATATAACCTAAATCCCTTAATACTTTCTATTTCACCTGATGTTATTGTGCTAAATTATAGAATAATATTATGTTCCATTATATGTTTATAATAAGATAATTTTTTGTCTAATGTCCAGACAAAATTCCAGATGGAAGACTGAAGAAAGGGATGAAGACAGCAAAGCAGCGTCTTGGTAAAATCCTTAAGATACACAAAATGATATATTAATTATAATAAATTAGTTTACTAGACTGTGTGTGTAAGACGGACGTATGTAGATGTATATTTTATATATGTATTGTATATAAGCACGGACCAATACGTGGCGTGATTGATTAATCACTCTTTATGGATCTTTTTAAGCGATGTATTGTGGAGAAAATATTGCCTCATTTGTAATTTTTAGTATTGGAGACACTAAAACAGTTGTTAATTAGCTGTTGCCCGCTGTTTAGAACGCGTGGTCGTCGAAATTTATCCCCGGGGAACATAGTACGGGGAGTGAACGTTGCTTATATGTTAATTCAGGTTATATACTATCTGTGTGTGATTTTTTTTTGCGTGAAAGGGTAACAAACACCCGTAAATCTCCGATAATTTTCTTCACGTTCTGAATTAAAGTTTTGCTTCAATCAGGGATGGTATAGACTCGTTGGACTTTGCATAATACGGCACTCGATTACCCGAATTCGGCATATTCATTATAAAAGGCAGACTGACTATTCGTTATCACTGCTACTACTTAGCGCGTCGATGATAATCTCTATTGAGTCCGCTTCTTGGCGACAAGTTTGGCATTTTCCGTAGCGTCTATCAGCTCCTGTGACGTGCAAACAATAGGATAGGCAAAATAAGGGACAGAAAATTTAACTGCGTGCTTTTATTGAATCACTCAGTAAGGCTTGGTTTAGTATAAATGATCACAAAAATTTTGACAAAATTTTAACTTAATCCTTACTAATATTTTAAAAGCGAAAGTGAGTTTGTGACGTCTTCACGCCTAAATGGCCGAACCGATTTTGATGAATTTTGGCATAGAGATAGTTGGGACCCTGGAGACGGACATAAGCTATTATTTAAAAAAATCAGTAAGAAAGAGAGAAGAAAAGGGGAGAGAAAGATGCATGTTTTTCGATCATCACGCGGGTTAAAGTTAGCGTTAGTCCAAAGTAACTGTGCTACGTGGACGAAGTCGCGGGCGAGAACTAGTATAAATTATAAGTGATGCAATATTTTTTTGAAAACTGTAGTTTATTATCAGGTGGAAATGCATTTGAAATTTTCATTAATAATTCATCACGGCTGTTCCCTGGAGGATCATGCACATGTGTAGGTACTGTATTTTTTTATTGGTTAGTTTTGAGCAGTTCTATGTGCGTAATGGCACAGTGTCTCTAGGAAATAATATATTTTGATACATAAGCGTAAGATTTGTGCTAATTTAGTTAAATTCAATGCAAGGTTAAAATTAATGTTCTAATGTTAAAGAAAATTGTTGATAGTATTTTTATATTTTGTTTCTAAAATCTCGTACAATTGCCATGCTTATCACATTTGTGTGTAACTAAATAAAACCTTATTTTTATGTCATTAACGCTTATTTCACTAACATCAAGCAAAGCTAGGTATTAAACGTTAGCAGATCTCTAAGCACTTCCCGTTTCATAGTAGGCTGCTTTTTGACAAGTTTATCGTTTTTAAAGCAAAGATTTTTATAAGAAAGGTGCCCAAGGTTTCTATAAGCATTAGGGGCATAAATGGTGTAACTTAAATTACCTGTAATGCTATGTATGTGCTTGATAATTACATAGAAAACCATTACATTTCACATTTCCATATAAGGAACTGTCAAACTAACGAAAATGGTCTTTATTTCCACCTGATATTTAACAAATGCAAGCTTGACTCATAATAACCCAGTGGCGAGGTCTTAACTGCACTAAAGCCGCGTACACACTGATAAAAAATTAAAAAAAAACTAACGTTGAGTGAAGAACCACTTACGAATCGTGAAGGCGAAAACTAGCTGGGGTAAATTTTACTTTTGAAGGTAATAACGTGCAATTTATAACCATGAATCCAATACGTTACGTTTTTCGGGTAATCATCATCTGTCTAGCCGTTTCCAATGTTGGGGTCGCCTTTCAACAGTATTTTACATGGACCAACTTAAAATTCTTTTGATATAAAACGAACAGTTCTATTGGTAAATAAAATTTGAATTGAACGCATCCATCGGATATTTTATGAGACTGGTTACTTTATTTTTTGCTGACTGTATTTTAGAGTGGAGCATCTATAGTTTTGTTTATTTATCGATAGTGAATAGTTTCGGATAGTAGTATTTGGTCTTAAGCAATACGAAAATAAAATATAGTAAAATATTCGTACCTAGCTTTTTCAAAGTGTTGGAAATATTTGTTTTTTTTATTTCTTCAATTCCTTAAATATTCTTCAATTTGTGAATGGTGGCAGAGGGCTAAAGTAGGTCTGGTTTTTGTTTTATTTTTGCTGATGCAATGCAATATCAATACAACAGATTCAATATCATTAAATAAATTAAATTTCTTGGAATAAAAATAATGATTAGTTAAATTTTGAAAGAACAAATAAAAATATAATTTTACCTGCCCCAAGCCCTATATATGGGCGCATGGAATGCCTGCCAATGCTGCATAAAAGGCTCGTCCAACCTGTTGGCGACAAACTTGTTGGCGACTTGTCACCTTATTTCTATAATCGGTTAAATATCATTTTCTCAGTGGCTACGCGGCTTTATCGTGCACACAGGTTTGAAATGTGATTTTATATTTAAAAAGTTCTCAAGTAGCCTTGCGATTGATGTCAAATGTTTTTAGTTTTATGGAAAGTCTCAATTGCAAGAATTGAATTCTCGAATACTAGGTATGTTTTCGTGTCCATGATTTATCTGCATTTATTTCAGCTGTTCTCCCGCCTTATTATGTTTTTTATTGCATTGTGTAACGAGACGCGATGTTAAATTTCGAATGCCGTGATCGTCGTGTGCGCATCTCGGACTTCTATGCATATTAGTAGGCTTAGATTTCAATTAAATTACCTTTTATACTTTCTTTAAATACTCGCTTAGACATAGTCGTTTTTTTATATAATTGAAGAGACTTTCCATAGACTATTTGTTTTGAGTAAGATCTGATTTCTCATTTGTTTGTGTATTTGTCTATAAATTAATATTTGATTAAGCTATTGTGTCTTTTGATAAGCGTTGTAGAGACATGACGTAATTGTTTCTAAATTAAATACATTTTCTACATTATTACTAATACTCGACATTGTTGATTCTGTTATAAACGACTTGAAAAAATATCGAATTATAAAAAAAATGTAAAAAGACATTATTTTTCATTAAAAAAGAAAATGTAAAACCAACCACCGAATATTAAATGTAAATAAAAATTAATTGAAAAATAAACGTAAAAAAAACAACAAAACGAAAAAAAAAAATTGCTTTAGCTACTTATGGATTTTTTTGTTATGTTTTTAGTGATAGTAGGACATAAGGTCGTGTTTTCAATGTTATTTTGTTGTATCAGAATAATACGGATGCAGAATGAACATATATTTTTTTATGAAAAGAAGTGCAATAGAATTATATGGAACTCGATGACGGTATAAGATGGTGAAATATATTTGAATCTTACTCTACTCTGTTAAGAAATATAAAATAGGGTAAATTATATATATTAAAGTAACTAAAGCCTAAAGCATAAAACAATTATTAAAATAAACGTGCAACGAATTCGATTTTTTTAAAAGAATGATGTCCATCACAAGAAAATGTTAGTTTTCATTTATTTCATATAATTATATTGCACATAATAGTTTTGCGTCTGTATTAAACGGCTTGTTCTCATTTGCAAAAAAAAACAGGGTGTGTTTTTCAAATAATATTTTATATTTCATAGATGTGCCGCGTTCGTGTGAAACGTCCATATTTTTTCAATGATAACGTTATTTTGTAACATATAATAAGAACAAATTGTTGTGTAATAATTATAAATTGATTAAGTACCCGACATTAATTAAAATTGACATAAAATCGTAAATATTTTTTTAAGTAAAACTAAAATCATTTTCATTGACAAACAGTATCATTTTATTATATGTTACTAAATTACTTTCACCGTTTCTACAATGACCGGGCATTTTAGGCTATGATTGTAAAATGTCGACACGGCCCGGTAATTGTGTCTAGCTTATATAAATATGGATCAGACAATGTACATTTACCCTTTAAAATTAGTAACCACAAATAAATGAACTTTTTTTTAAATGTAAGGATAGATTTTGTGGACACTGATAGTAATTATTTTAGATTTCAGATAAGCCAGTGATATTTTAAAGGGTTGACATACATTTAGTTTCTACAAGTTTTTACGTATAATGCACTATTCAGTCATGATAGAAGACGTCTTGTTCACTATAAAAGTAATATTATGATTATTTCGTTAATTCCTTTTGAAGTGGCTTCAAATTTAAAAATACATCCTGTATCTAGAAGAATTGTAGGTTAGGTTGTAACAAGTGGAGCAGAACTTTTAACAATATTTTCCTTTCAATTTGTACGAAAAGAACGTTAACAGATCGGTTTGGGCGAGCTTCATTCAATTATCATTCACCTATGAATTATTTTTTTCATCATTCATTATTTCATTCATCGCTTGCCCTATACCGCTCTACAAGTACAATTTATTTTTAAATCTTCATTTTAAAAGGATTCGAAATTTTTTGTAGAAGTTAAGTTTGAGTTTTCATTCATACATCACACTCGACTCAGACGGAACTTCTTCAGAAGAAATTGAATAAAATTAGATTTCGTCATCAACATCATCTGCTTAACTATTTCCCAACTAAGAGTCGGCTTCTAGTCTAACCAGATGTAGCTTAAACTCACCAGAATTATTCTGCCTATGTGTACTTCACAATCCGGTCAAGTTATCTGGAAGTTGATGATACAAGTCATCAAGATATTTTATGTAATTTTTAAACTACTTTTTGTAGTGAATGAGCCGTCATTGCCACATTAATTTGTAAGCCTTTTGATGTTAATTAAATTATTAAGATGTTTTTCTAGTAGAAGCACTTTTAGATATAAATGGAAGCGCCTTCACGGTTTAAATTAGCGTTTTATTGTATATTGGTGATGTGTTTCGGTTACTTAGGTTTTCTATTACTATTCGCATTTAGATAAATGTCTATATTTGAAGTGTGTTGCCCGTATTCATTGAAACTAAGCGATGCCTAAATTTTAATGCTTTGAAAATACGGGTTTGTAAGTTTAAAACCCTCGGCTCAGTGCTGAAAGTGGAAATTCCAATGGTATCCATAATATGTTATTGAAATGGAGATTTATTCACATATTTCAGAGTGACAGAATTTGATCCTTTTATTGGACAAGTCGATTGGGGCAAATTTAGATAAAAAAGAGTTAATTTATAGAACACAAATCAATGTTCAACAATATTAGCAAATGAATTTCGTCTTTAGTTTTAAAAGTGGATATCGTATTCATGTTTATTTAATAGAAAACTTAAGTTATCGTCAAGAATGAGCGATTGATATATACATATAGTATAAAAGATATATTGTAAATTATGAATAACAGTGAATGTATATTGTTGTGACAGAGAAAACAGTTCTCTAGACAAAAAAAAACATTATTATTTATTTCGTTTTATTTATACCACCTTACCGCTGCTTAAAATGAAGTAAACTAACTTCATTTAAACTTACTTCATACCTATACTAGCTTCTGATAACGGCTTCGCTCGCGTGGAGGTCGGATACTATGCCTCTGCGCGTGGACCGCCTAGCTTTTTTCTAACTTCATTAGGGTCGGCTTCCAGTCTTACCGGATGCAGCTGAATACCAGTATTTTACATGGAGCGACAGCATACCCGACCTTCACAACCCAGTTGGTCCTGGGACTCCTGGGTACTTTTGGGCCACTGACCTGTAACGACTGTCAAAATCTTCAAATGACAGTCGGGACCAACGGTTTGACGAATGTACTACCGGGGTAAGTAAAATGGTTACTGCGTCTGTAGTACCCAGGTTATGGTCTTCTCGGGTTAATTTTTTTAATTCGTTCAGCAGTAAAAAAAAAATGTTAGCAGGCAGTCCGACGTACCAATACTTTTTAACCGACTTAAAAAATGGAAGGGGTTCTGCGTTCGACCGTTATTTTTATTTATGTTCACCGATTACTCCGCCAACTATGGACTGATTTTTGGTGGACAGGGTTACTTCCCCCAGGTGGTCCCATATACATTTTATTTATATTGCTCGGGTAGTTAATGAGTTATAGTCTATAATACATATTTTATTCTATGTCTGTATGTATGATGTGCTTATCTTTTAGTGACAATGGAAAACGAATACTCGTTAAAAAAATATGTGATATATCATCATACCATAAATGAAATTGCTGAAATAAAAAAAGTAGCGTAATTAAATAATTACCTAATAGTCGTTGACGTAAGATCTAAATCTAGAACGAACGTACCGTACCTCAACCATAATTACACAATAAGCTGATTTTATTGAAAAGTGTTGATCTGACATTGATGAAAATAAACAATAAGCCTGACATTAATATTGCTAACTGCTGATCCAAAATTCTTTGATTAGTCTACAAAGTACATTATTAAAATGTCACTTTTCGCCAAATGACCTATATTGTTTAGTATGTGAAAGTAATTATACGTTCTTGAGTGTTGTGTTATTGTGTTCGTGAGTAATTTATTAAAAAAAAAAACTTATTATTGTGATATAAATATCAATCGTGTAATTTAGTAAATAGAATCTTAAAACCTTCGAAGCATCTAGATAATATTACTTCCACCACAAAATGGATATAATCAAAATAATTCTCATACTCCAATTCACTATAATCACCGGAATAAACATAACAGAAACTACGAACAAAATAAAATCAATTCTAATAAAGTATAAAAACAAACGACATACAAGATGTAGCGACTTTGACAAGACTGAAAGTTTTGTAGCTAAAACTGTCAAGTTGGTTGAAAAGAATTCAGGTCTGGGCGAGTTTCTTAAGGGGTTCAATGTTAGCCAGTGTTCTTTGGATAAAGGTGCTGAATACGTGAAGAAGCATATACTTGAAGGGTTGATTGTTCATCCTGATTTGCCGGACTGGCATTGGCATGAATATAAGGTAAGGCTACGTGATTATTGGCTAGATTGAGCGTGTGTAGTGTTACTAGATTTTTGGAATTTAATTTAGGGTCGGTTAGCGCCAATAAAAGATTTTGCGTGGACATTTCTAAGGTCGGTAGACTAACCACATAAGTCTAAAGCCAAGAACTAAGGAGAAAGTTTTATGAAATAAATGATGTGGCTACAAAGGGGAACATAGGTTGGCGAAGTGGCTGAGCAATAACTTAGTTGCTCTGGTACGTGTCGCGGGTTCGAAAATTCCAAGTACGGGGTTCCATACTAGGTACAACAGGGGAACCGTGTACACTAGTATTATAAAGAAGGAATGCCACTTTGATATGTAACAAATAAACCCAAACTACACGACCGATTTCAAAAATTCTATCCCCATTAGTCAACTACAGTATCACTGAGTAACATAGGATAATAATATCACGCTACTTCCCACGGGAGCGAGGTAGTAACTTAAGAGGCGGGTGAGACCGCACAGGGCAACTACAGTACGGCCAACGAGAAGCGATACCAAATGTAAACAAAACCCATGCTACAACCCCATCTAAAATGACCGCCCGATGAAAATGTTGGCGAACCCGTCTTAACGTTGTCATGTTTTTGCCGGGAGAACGAGACATTACGACAAAGGCACAAGATGGAAAGAACTAAATATTAGATTGTCAACGCCACAGTTGTTCTTTAGGTTAATGACCTTTCGTATCGCTTCTCGTTGGCCGTACTGTAGTTTATTATATTAACCCTTAAATGCATATTGTATCAAAAACGATACGGAAACTTTGACGTGATACAGAGCCCTTTAAATTTTTATTACGGATAATTTTGACTTGTAATTTAAAAGAAGAGTAGTTTCTGAACCAAAAAGTAAAGCATTGTGATTGGTCCGGCATTTTATGATGCGTTCATGTGTCATTGTTCCCTGACAGTTACAAATTTCAACAACAAGTGAATTTGAAAGTTTTCATCAGGTGATAATGAATGAATATTGAAGCTAATCCAGATAAAAAAAATATTTTATTATAGGTAAGTACTTTGATTGCATGGTAACATAATATTTTTCACTCGAATTTCACATGATAAATATAAAAATGGATTTTTTTGCTTGTATCAAAAATGAGACATCATGCATTTGGGACTATGATTTGGTTACATTTTTGCTTGGTTGCGGGCTTGAGCTTTTTATGCATTTTGTTGTAGAATAGAACGCAAAAGAATTACCGATAGAGGTATTGAAGATTATTTAAGCCAGTTAGAAGAGGGTTACTTATCCGAGGATAGTAATGAAGAAGATGAAAACGATTTTGAAGAAATTCTAACTATTGCAGGGCTGCGAGCCGTACTGGAAGACGATGAACAATCTGAACCTGTAGCTGATTTGCAAGACCCGCCTTTGATAGAAGACCCTCCTTTGATAGAAGATCCTCCTTTGGTAGAAGACCCTCCTTTGGTAGAAGACCCCCCATTGATAGAAGACCCTCCATTGATTGAAAGCCCTGTGCCAGGTATAAGCAATAATACTACTATTAGTAGCCAACCAATTCATGAAGATATTGATGTGCAAAGGCTTATATTGAAAAAGCAGATACTTAAATTCCAAGAAGATAACATACGATTTCAAGGTTGTAATGATCTTCCTGCATCAATAATGACACTCGAAACGCCTGATGTGATGGCAAAGTCTGTGGAGAGGGGATCTTATGAAGAATATGTGACCAGCTACAATGGAATTGAAATGTCTTCAGTAAGTTGGAAGGATAATAGACAAGTGACTTTGCCGTCTACTTATGTGGGAGCTGAGCCTGTATCTACGATTGAGCGCTACGATAAGGTTGAGAAGAGGAGGAAATTTATACAGTGTCCAAAGGTTGTAAAAGAATACAACGCCCATATGGGCGGTGTGGATTTAATGGACTCGTACTTGGGCCGGTACAGAATCCGCATGAAAAGTAGGAAGTGGACATTGGCCTATTCCATCATCTTCTTGACTTAACGGTTATAAATTCGGGGGTCTTATATAAACAGGTATGCTATAAAAAAATATAAGCCAAAAATATATTTAAATTTGCACGAAGTCGACCAAGTAGTAGCAGTACTATAGAGGAACCAGCTCCTAAACGGGGGAATACCCTTCTTCAGGTAATGCCATTGAGAGATATTATACACGATGGTACTGCTCATAAACACATAAACAAATACGTACGGATAATCGCATGCGATGTATGATGCCAGGGTGTAAGCTTCTAAGTAGCATCAAATGTGAAAAATGTAAAGTTTATCTGTGTTCAAAATAAAAATCTGATTGTTTAATAAGTTCCACATGTCATTTTAATAAATAATTCATTACTTTGCAAACGGTTTTCATTATTCCTGAAAATAGAAAACCCCCTAATCAAAAAACCAAAATCTACGAATCGCGAATACTTGATTAGGTATTAAATGCATGTTGTATCAAAAATGATACCATACGTTTTTTGATAAATTTATATTATAAAATTACATAAATATTTTTTTTACTATTTTTCCCGTATTTGTTACCCCTATAAGTAATACATATATTTTACTTGTCACAATAAAAAAATCTGTGCATTTAAGGGTTAAGGCAAGGGAATGATATTAAAAAATACCAGGTAATCTCGTTATCTCTTTAATATTGTAATTTGTACCTAATGTTTTAATAATAAGGGTTAAGGTTAAGTGAGACAACCCCGTTACAAGTATTGTTAACCCATTGAACGCCATTGTCACATATTTGTGCCAACCAACCGTGTGCCCTGGGGCCTTAGTCTGCTATTACAATAGTGTCAGAATGGTCGATCACTGATCGCATAATGGTTAATTTTGACAAGTTTGGTAATCTGCTACATACTAAACTTGTCAAAATCAACCATTATGCGATCAGTGATCGACCATTCTGACACTATGCAGACTAAGGCCTTTGGACGCCAACGACACAAATATGTGACGAAAATGCTGGTAAAATGAGTTTCTTGGCGTGGAGGCTTTGGCTTTCAAAAGGTTAATTACCTGCCTACTGGAGCTGCATCGATTTAAAAGTTATTGCAATATTTGAGACACAAAAATATATTTTCTATTTTTAACAAGTTTCGTTGCTCTCTTTTTCAGTCAGTCCACAAGAAGAATTATGCTACACCTTACCAGGAGTTAGAGGCAATATCCAAGTGGCGCAGAAATCTTCAGATAGTTGCGCAGCACAATCGTGATTTCCTAATGGGGAAACAGTCGTACTCACTGCATTTGAACCTTTTTGGAGATCTGGTAATTGATGGAACCAGCGTCCGAAGCTTTAATGTAACATTAATAGATTGTCTCGTTGATCTAGAAGTTGCAGTTGCGACTCCTGATTATAACTTTATTCCTTTAAAAAAAAACGTTGCCCCACACTAGTAACTCTACTAACTAATTTCTCCTGTATCGTGGGTGCGTTTATAAACATTTTAACTCACATACACAAACATCCAGACCCGGAACAACTAACTATAGGGCAGACATACATTTGTTCCGTGCGGGGATCGAACCTGCAGCACGCAGCGCAGCACTTGATCACTCAGCAACTGCGTTAACCGAGCCGTCAAAATTTTACGTTTGGTTCGATTCTCAGGTCGGGCAAAGTGATATAAGGTTTATATGGGTTTTAGTCAGTACAAGTCTGACACTCCCACCTGCTCCATCCAGAGCGGGGGAAGTTATTTGATGAATTCCCATCCGAAAAAATACCATGAAGCTACAGTCCCAATTACGAGGCATAATCCTATGTTTTAGCAGTCCATTATCAAAATAGGTGTTACCACTATAATTAAATTATCAACCATGTTTGTTTCCTATAGGATGTAAAAGAATATTTCGAGAAGTTTCTGAGGTTGTTCCACACGTTTCCACTGTTCGACCCAGCAGAGGATCCTCACAAGAGTGCTTATAGAAAGAACCTGCATCGCAGTGTACCTGAAACGGTAAGGCTTTCGATTTGAACACGAATTTATTAGTTTTACACTAACGTAAAAATCTAACTTCAAACAACCCGTTACTACCCGGTTGGGAAACCGGGTTTAGCTGACCGGTTTTGAGTTCAGGGGAACCGGGTTTAACCGATTAAGCTGAAATTTGACATAAATGTTTAGTTTGGATGACGATGCATGCATTCAAATCCAACATGGTGGACACGTAAAGATGGCGGAGTATTTAATTTATATACATTCTCAGGATGTGGGTATCAAATAAAAGGGTAGGTATACTAAAAAGAAAACGAAAATAAAAAAAATACATAACTTACTTAATTTTCTACTAAAACAAAAAAAAAACTATAATTAATAATGTTTTGTGATAAAGATTAAATTTGTCACAGAAAAAAAATACAATAATTAGGCCCGGAACAAAAATATACGGACGACCCACTCCAAGTCGGAGAATTAGGATATACTTACAGAAAGTACCTATCTAATACTGCTGGATTCACCATCTTTTTAAACGAAAGACGTCCATGGTTGGTCATAGCCTCCCCTTAAGATTATCACAACAACCAGTCTGTTTTTATACCGCTTTATTAAATGCAATGTCCATTACCATAATAATCAAGGATCATCTGATGCAGCATTTTACATGAAGCCACTGCTTACCTGACTTTCACAACCCAGTTACATTTTAATACCATTATTTAAAGCAGTGATAGCCATTGTTCAAGTGGTGGCCATCGGACTGCCAAATCAGGGGTCTAGATTTTAAACCCAAGGCACGCACCTCTGATTTCTCATATATTTTTGCGTGTTGAATAATCACACAGTCGCTCCATGTAAAATACTGGTTTTCATCTGCATCTGGTTAGACTGGAAGCTGAACAGTTTGACCAAAGTTGGGTAAAGGCTAGGCAGATGATGATGTGCGTTTTGAATAATTGTCACTTGCTGTTGGAGTGGCAAGCTTCAGTTGTAATGTTCGACTAAATAAAACTTCCGTTTCCATAAGACTATAAAATTGAC
Source organism: Ochropleura leucogaster (assembly GCA_958449745.1). Classification (NCBI taxonomy): domain Eukaryota; kingdom Metazoa; phylum Arthropoda; class Insecta; order Lepidoptera; family Noctuidae; genus Ochropleura; species Ochropleura leucogaster. The sequence goes on from OY288225.1 coordinate 3,060,259, forward strand.
TGGGTGGTGTACAAAATAAAAGTGTCCGTTTCGACCGCGCGGCCACGACGTTTTTTATTTTAAAAAAATATGCTAAGATTTTGTAAAAATTTGTAAAAGTAGACTCCCAAAACCATAAATTTGTCAAAGCTATGGTTAAAAAGTTATAAGGGTTTGAACGTGGCCGCGCCATTGAAACGCTCCGAACCGCACGGCCACGGAGATCTCTAAAACTAAGCATTGCAGAGACCTGAAATTTTGGTAAGTAACAGATTGAATTTGTAAAAAATTTGTAAAAATATAGAAAAAAATCCTGGGCTTATATTTTAGGAGCTGTAAGACTAATACGCCATGGCCGTGCCATTGAAACGGTGAAAAACACATTTTCGCAGATATTACGCTGAAAAAGCAACGCAGACGTCTGAAGTTTTTTGTAAAACCCAGATTTGAATTTGTCAAAACTAGTAAAAATAAAACAAAAAATCCTGGGCTTATATTTTAGGAGCTGTAAGACTAATACGCCATGGCCGTGCCATTGAAACGGTGAAAAACACATTTTCGCCGATATCTCGTTGAAAAGCATCGCAGAGGTCTGAAGTTTTTTGTAAAACCTAGATTTGAATTTGTCAAAACAGGTAAAAATGCAAAAAAAAACTCTAGGTTTACATTTCATTAGCTGTAGACCAGAATCTTAAATACGTCTTGAATATGTCGATAGGGTGACCATGGATTATTGTTAACAGAAAAAATCTTTTTAGGCGCCTACTTCCAAATCTTTTGTTTTGAAAATATTTGTTTGACCAACTGAGAACTGCCAGCAATCACATAGGCAATAAAATGATTTATTGTTACACGAGTTTCAAAGACCTGTTTGCCGTGCTGATAAAAGAACCAAGAGCATAACTAAACAAAGGAGATATCTCTTTTTGGACGGCTGTGATTGGTTAGACAGCCAGCCTTCGTCTCCCGCGCGTTTTGTTTGCTCCTATGCTCCTGCTATTCAATGCATGACTTAATTACGGGGGTTATTTCTGACAGAATTTTAAGTCTTATTCATCAAATTATGCTATTTTACACTCATTAGTCATTACGAACGCTATGCAAAGTTATCTGTTATGGTTTTCACACGTCTAATCAAAACAAGTATTTTCGGTTAACAAACAACGATTTAAGAGATAGATTTTTAGAGATATCTCCTTTGTTTAGCTATGCTCTTTGTTCTTTTATCGGCACGGCAAACCGGCAAAAAGGTCTTTGAAACTCGTGTAACAATAAATCATTTTATTGCCTACTAGCTTTTGCCCGCGGCTTCGCTCGCGTTAAATTCGGGGTAAAACAGTTCCCCTTGCGCCTTATTGATTTGTAATAGCAACGCTAAGTTTTCCCTTTTCTTCCCTCTTTCTCCCTCACATCCCACTTTTTTTCAAAAAATATTAGCTTATGTCCGTCTCCTGGTTCCCAACTATCTCTGTACCAAAATTCATCAAAATCGGTTTAGCCATTAAAGCGTGAAGAGGTAACAAACAAACAAACAAACTCACTTTCGCTTTTATAATATTAGTAATAAAGTAATAATTAGTAATAATAGTAAGGATAGTAAGGATAAGGATGTGATTGCTGGCAGTTCTCAGTTGGTCAAACAAATATTTTCAATACAAATGATTTGGAAGTAGGCGCCGAAAAAGATTTTTTCTGTTAACAATAAGCCATGGTCACCCTATCGACATATTCAAGACGTATTTAAGATTCCGGTCTACAGCTAATGAAATGTAAACCTAGTTTTTTTTGCATTTTTACCTGTTTTGACAAATTCAAATCTAGGTTTTACAAAAAACTTCAGACCTCTGCGATGCTTTTTCAACGAGATATCGGCGAAAATGTGTTTTTACCGTTTCAATGGCACGGCCATGGCGTATTAGTCTAACAGCTCCTAAAATATAAACCTAGGACTTTTTGTTTTATTTTTACTAGTTTTGACAAATTCAAATCTGGGTTTTACAAAAAACTTCAGACGTCTGCGTTGATTTTTCAGCGAAATATCGGCGAAAATGTGTTTTTCACCGTTTCAATGGCACGGCCATGGCGTATTAGTCTTACAGCTACTAAAATATAAGACCAGGATTTTTTTCTATATTTTTACAAATTTTTTACAAATTCAATCTGTTACTTACCAAAATTTCAGGTCTCTGCAATGCTTAGTTTTAAAGATCTCCGTGGCCGTGCGGTTCGGAGCGTTTCAATGGCGCGGCCACGTTCAAACCCTTATAACTTTTTAACCATAACTTTGACAAATTTATGGTTTTGGGAGTCTACTTTTACAAATTTTTACAAAATCCTGGCATATTTTTTTTAAAAAAAAAACGTCGTGGCCGCGCGGTCGAAACGGACACAAATAAAAATGGCCGATGTATGCGCACGCTAAGTGACGGCGAGCGAGAGACTTCTCGAGTGTGGTCGAGGGCCTTGCGTTAGGTGGGGCTTTCAGATGACGTAGGATCACCACCACGATCTCACTGGCCAGCGCGATGTGAAGATCCGGAACACCTGCTTTGGTAAAGGAATTATTGTGGGGAAACCACAATTCCAGAAAGATATTTTTCGACGCCACGTTAAGCCATGTTAGAGGCCCATAAAAACTGATACGAAGTTAAGTACTAACCATAGGATAAAGAAATATTAAAATCATGTCATCAAGTAAGTATTTTCTCAGGTTGACTGGCGCACAACAGGATTTAAACCTAAACTGGAGGAGCAGCATCATTGCGGGGCGTGCTACGCTTTCGCTGTCACACACGCTTTGCAAGCGCAGCTTTATAGAAAACATGGCTTTTGGGGGGAACTGAGGTAATGAATTTAGAGTTTTCCAATTCCAAAACAAAAATTGATTCATAAGTTCATTCATTCTCTCCTAGTGAACCTAGTCATGAACTTTTTTTTATTCCAACTGTTTCTTGATTATTGACTGACTAAAAAAGAGAGGAAGTTTTCAATTCAGCAGAATCTGTTTTTATGTATGTTCCCCGATTACTTGAAGACACCTGGATCGATTTAGCAAGGGGATCCTGACCTGATGACCATGGGCATCAGGTCAGGATCTGAGCAGATCCTTATCCTGGAGAAATCGAGGGAACTACAAATTTGATGGTCACGCATTTGTTGCTACATTAGTTTGTGTAAGGTATTACAACTGAAGTCGTTGGCAAAAAATCGGAATCACACAAACAAAAGTAAACGACTTCTGAAGCTAAATTGAATATGTTCGCTTTTGATTTTTGAAGTCTGTTAAGTTTTTTTATTTTGCAAAGTTGAAACAGCCATCTACTGTAGATGGTAGTGTTCCAGTTCTGGCTGTTGGCCCATCAATCAGGATCAGGGGTTTAAAAAAAAAAAAGATGGGTCGACTCATTCTGTGAAAGCTCTCTAACACACAATGACGGCGCTACGTCATATTATACCTACACTACAATTCAAGCATTCGCTTATTTCTCCACCAGTCCTCAGCAGATAGTGGACTGCAGTTTCAAGGACGGTAACGCGGGTTGCGATGGGGGATCACTGCGAGGCGCACTCCGGTATGCCGCTAGAGAGGGACTGATCACTGAGTCGGAGTATCCTTACGTTGGGAAGGTTTGTAGACCTGTAGGCCTACTATGACCTCTTAAAGCAATTCTTATTCCGCTGAGGGAAAGAGACAGAGCTATACAGGGTGTCTAGCACCATCTCTTTCACTCAGTGGAATAAGAATTGCTATAAGATGTCATAGTAGCCCTTCTGTACATTCGTAATTTTTTCCAGTAACACGAAGGGACTATAACGAGATTGTCATTAAAAAGGTTTCAATGTGTAACGTTCAGTAGGCCTGCCATGACGTCTTAATGCAGAACTTATTCCACTGAGAGAAAGAGATGGTGCTAGACACCCTGTATAGCTCTGTGTCTTTCCCTCAGTGGAATAAGTTCTGCTTTAAGACGTCATAGTAGGGTAGCTGGTCACAACTGCTGTCTTAATACATAATAACAAATCAAACGACTTTTCTAAACATACCTATATTTTTTATATTTTTATTGACCAAACTGAAGATTGTGTGAGCCAACGATTTGAAAGACAAAGTAGAAAATGATGCCGTGATGTCTGACAGGGGAAAATGGTAGAAGAAAACTTGTTGCGCCGACCCCATATAGAATGAACAAGGAACAGGAAGATGATGATAAACTAAACTGGGGGGCCCATTGCAAAATAAAAATCCTTACTAATATATATTACTAGCTTTCGCCCGCGGCTTCGCCTGCGTTAAATTTGGGGTAATACAGTTCCCCTTGCGCCTTATTGATTTGTAATAGCAACGCTAAGTTTTCCCTTTTCTTCCCTCTTTCCCCCGCACATCCCACTTTTTTTAAATAAAAATTAGCCTATGTCCCTCTCCTGGTTCCCAACTATCTCTGGTACCAAAATTCATCAAAATCGGTTACCCCAAATTTAACGCGGGCGAAGCCGCGGGCGAAAGCTACTATTTATATATAATACGTCGAGAAAAGGGGCACGGTTCGGGTTGGTCGTTTACTACGAAGAAGAACCGGCAATTCAATTGACAATTTAGGTGTTAACATTACTAATCACAGATCCATAACATAAGTCATAATAATGTGACATGCAAACATTTGGGCAAGAAACTCCATGCACTCCACGCGGCAGTGCCATCACCTTGACTAAACTTGTGGTCAAAAGATGAATTTCAAAATTATAAACGACGTTATCCACATCAGTCCACACATGACGTAGACCTCTCCGATCGCAAACCATTTGACGATGACGATGTACCATCTTACATCTTCCTGATATTGTTCAGGATGGTAGCTGTAAATACAACAGTAATCTCGTGAGGGTCCGAGCTCGAAGATGGGCCACCTTACCAGTTGGTGACGAGGACGCTATTGAGAAGAGCCTGGCGACCATCGGGCCTCTAGCTGTGGCGGTCAACGCAGCGCCATTCACCTTTCAGTTGTACAGGTAACCAGGACTTTTGAATGACGAAAAGAAGCTCGATAATGATCGAAATGTGTTATTTTGTTACTGTTTGACGGGCCTGTTGGTCTAGTGGTTAGTGGCTCTGACTGCTGAGCCGGAGGTCATGGGTTCGATTCCCACCCAGGACAAACTTTGTGTGATGAGCATGATTGTTTGTTCTGTGTCTGGGTGTGATTTATCTATAATATGTATGTATTTATAAATTATATAAGTATGTATATCAGTTGTCTGGTTACCATAACACAAGCTCTGCTTAGCTTGGGACCAACCCGAACCGTACATCTTCTCTCGACGTTTTATAAGTGCCCATGTAGGCCTATGTGAAATAAAAATATTTTGATTTTTAATGTAAACGCACCCACGATCCAAGAAAATTTTCACATTAAAACTCATCGTGAGAGCGTTTTATTTAAGATTTTTTTTATTGAATTTAGGAGCGGTATCTACGATGACTTTTTCTGCACATCATGGATGCTCAACCACGCAATGTTACTTGTGGGGTACACCCCAGAATATTGGATACTACTCAACTGGTGGGGCAAGGACTGGGGAGAAGATGGCTATATCAGGTTAGGAAAATCCTTACTAATATTATAAAAGCGAAATTGAGTTTGTTTGTTTGTTACGTCTTCACGCCTAAATGGCTAAGCCGATTTTGATGAATTTTGGTACAGAGATAGTTGGGACTGGAGACAGACAGGCTATCAGGAAATTAAACGCAAGCGAGGCTGCAGGCAAAAGCTAGTAATGTAATAAAAGCGAAAGTGAGTTTGTTTGTTACGTCTCCACGCCTATACAGCCAAACCGATTTTGATGAATTTTGGTAAGCAGGTAGTTGGGACCCAGGAGATAGACATAGGCTAAAAAAAGTGAGAAAAGGGGGAGAAAGTGAGGAGGAAAGGGGAGAGAAAGTTTTTTTTTCGGTCATGTTATAGTTAGTGTTAGCCCAAAGTAATTATGTATGTCACGCGGAAAAAGTCGCGGGTGGAAGCTAGTAGGTAGAAAAGTGTGCAAACAACAGCAGAAATCTGTACTTATAAAAAATGAATGAGCCTTGCCTCTTAAACAAGGATCACCTGTATCTAGATGAAAACCTCTTTGTTATTGTTTTCTATAGTGTATTCACGGAGACGAGTTAGTAGAGCGCTATCTCACTCACACAATTTTTTAACTGCAATTGGTCAGTGATAAACGCTAAGGCGGTGTACACAGTACGAGTACTTTTTAGTCTACTCATACTTCCCGTACTGTGCAGACGTGCTGTTACTTGTGACTGTACGCTCAACTTGTGAACCGGCTGGTGTATTGGATTTTATAATTGATTTAATGGCGGATATCGAATAACCTGCTGAGAAAAGAAAACGGCGGGTTTTATTGTCTACCGAGAAGACTATGATTTTAAATATGTACCACGCAATGAGAATTGCAGAGTCTTCGGCCTCCAAGGGTGACCTTCTCAAAGCCGTTGTATCTTATTTAGGTGTTCACTGGGCTTCTGTTCATAGAATTGTAAAAGAGAAGAATGATAGTGGTGAGCTAAAATCTCCTAAGAAATTGAAGCAACGTTTGTCAATTGTTGATACAATTGATAACTTTACAAAATGTGCCATCAGAAATATAGTCCACAATTTGTGGACAATGAAATACCTACTCTAGATAAGATTTTAAAGAAAATAATATGTTATAAGTTGTATAGGTAGATATTACAATAAAATAAAGAAAATTTTATCATTACCTCTCGATTTTATTTCTTTCCTTAATATCCATCAGTTAAATAAAAAAGTAGGTAACCATAAACAAATTCTATCAAATAAATGTCTCTCAATTTATACGACAGACGAAGCCGCAGGAATAAACTAAGCGAACTTTTAAGAAGCGCAGTGTGAACGCACATTTACATTTCTAAGGTATTGTTAACGCCCACTAACCCTAAAAATGTTTTTTTGTCCTTGTCATTTGTATGGTAATGTGCGATAGAGAAGGCGCTATACTAACTCGTCTCCGTGAATACACTATAGTAATAAAACATCGCGCCGGTATTTCCCGTGAAGTGTAGATAGATACCTATAGGATGGAACGGTCACCTACACAAACAGCTACCACATATTCAGTTCATCATTCTGAACTGCCCCTCAAATCGATTCACGGTCAAATTCAAAATTCAAATTCATTTATTCGCATAAAACATGGTATATAAGATGGTGGAAACAGTATTAGAACATACATGTTTTGCTTTTTAGGTAAAGCATGCAAATTTTATGCAACCATTTATGTAATTTTATTTTAAACAATCTCTTATTAAGTGTTTTAAATTCATCTGGTATCTTATTGTAATTCCGAACACACATAAACAAGCAGCTTTTATTATATTTCGCAAGCCTTAGTAGTACATCTAACGCGAGCCTGTAGGGTTCGCGACGGCTTCGAGAATTTACATCGCTTGCTTTAACAAACAACTCCTTGTGCCTCAAAACAAACATACAAATTTCTAATATATAAAGAGATGACAACGGTAACAAATCGAGTTGCTTAATATCGGCCTGCAAGATTCATGCATTTTAATTCATTTTAATTTCATTTATTTTTCAGGATCAGGAGAGGTCTCAACAGATGTGGTGTTACAAACATGGCAACTTATGTCGAGCTGTGATTATTTGTAATTAAATTTGTAATTATTGAGCAGTTGTTTTATTGAATAACTAGCTGTGCCCCCGGCATGCGTTGTTATGCAATTTTGTACCTTTCTACCTACCCTACCTTTTCTTTGCTATAAACCTCACGGAGCCCGACACCTTTCCAACGAATGCAAAACCGTGGAAATCGGTTCGTGCGTTCTGGAGTTGTAGCGTCAGGAAAGAAAACCCGACTTATTTTTATATAGTAGATGAAACATATTCCATTGGCGCAGTGGCTAAGTGTTTGACTGCTGCGCTAAGTGTCGCGGGTTCGGTCCCGCACGGAACAATTATTTGTATGACCTACGGGTAGTTGTTTCGGGTCTGACTGTTTGTGTATGTGAGTTTATATGTTTGTAAACGCACTACGCACCCACGATACTGGAGAAATTCCTTACAACGTTTATATAAGAAAAACTAAAGAACGGGCATTCGTTCCCTATTAGATCTTCGTCATCTAAGACTTGGTGCAAGGAACAATAAAATTTTCCTAAGAAAACTCGTCACACGCGCCTGCGACTTTTAGTGCACTTAATTTCAAGATGTTATTACAACAGAACAGCTTTTTTTTGGGGATGAAACATTTATCTGCCTATTCTATCTACCTAAATGTTTTTTTTGCATTGTATCTGCCTAGCCTTTTCCCAACTATCTTGGGGTCGGCTTCCAGTCTAATCGGATGCAGCTGAATATCAATATTTTATATGGAGCGACTGCCTATGTGACTTCACAACCCAGTTGCTTGGTAATACTGGTGGTCATACTTAACACTGACTACCTGTTACGACTGTCAAAGATTTACAAATGACAGCCGGGACCAATACCAATATTCACTCAAAATAGCAATTCTATGATTAACCTGTCCATGACAATTTCATCTTTTGAATCATCAGTTACCCAACATCCAAGATGCTTAAACTTATTACACAGGTATAATATAAACCCAGATACTGGAGAAATTCCTTGTGTGCCTAACCTAACTTAACAACATCATAACAAAATCCCACATAATTACACTACCTAATAAAAGCCACAATTTTATAACATAGCTGAAACTGAAAATAAACTATTTAGTGAGCAGTGCACGGAATAAGGCTAATTCAGCTGGTCGCGGGGGAGTTAAAATCTTAATTCATTTATACCAGTTTTCTCTATTCGTCCGCAATGGATGGAAAACTATTTTGCCACGTTCGTTTGAGCATGTACTGTGGGTTCATTTATAAGCTGTAGCGATTTGACTTATCAAATTGTCGATGATTTTTAGGATACTGTCCATCATCATTTTCCTGCCCTTGTCCCATTCTATTTGGGGTCGGCGCAACACGTTTTTTTCTTCCATTCTCCCCTATCAGACGTCACGGCATCATTTGCTCCTTTCTCCTTCATATCATTCCTTACACAATTCATCCATCTTTTCTTTGGCCTTCCTCTCGCTCTCCGTCCATCAACATTCAGATCCATTACTCTTTTAGTCACATGTCCTTCATCCCTCCTCATTACATGTCCATACCAAGACAAACGACTCCCTTTAATTTTTTCTGTAACAGGCGCAACTTTCAAACTTCCTCGAATATATTCATTGCTTACTTTATCCATTCTTGTCACTCCACACATCCATCTCAACATTCTCATCTCCGCTACATGCAATCGTTTTTCATTCACCTTTTTTACAGCCCAGCATTCTGACCCATACAGTACAACAGGTCTAATCACGGACTTATATATTTTCCCCTTTAACTTGAGGGGCATCCGTGGGTCACAAGTTCTTAGGATACTGTACAACAAAAGGAAAAGAAGTAACCTTTAAAGAATCATTTTGTTGTCCATCTGTCTATTTGTCTGTCAAGACCCTTTATTCTCGAGAACGCGTGGAAGTATCGAATTGAAATTAAAACTATATACTCAAGTCTGTGGTCCTTTGGAACTATTAAAAAACAACCATCTAAGTCTACGCAGTAAAAAGATATGGACGTTTATGTTACAAGTTTGTATGGAACCCTTGGTGCATCCCACTCACGCGCAGCTTTTTTTTTTAAAAAATAAATGTTCCGTCCGTCGTAATACGCAACAGTGACGACTATTGTCTGTGATCACTGAGCACCACATAATATCAGAGGCATTAAAATTACGGTACTTAGTATTGTTCTACTAAAGTTGGCTACATTTAATTATTGAAATACTAGCTTCTGTCTGCGACTTCGTCTGCGTAGTTTAGTAACTTTGGGCTAACGATAACTTTAACCCGCGTGGTGATCGAAAAAATGTATCTTTCTGTCCCCTTTTCTTTCCTCTATCATCCCCTTACTCAATTAAAAAAAACGCCTATGTAAAGCCTGTACCAAAATTCATCAAAATCGGTTCGGCCATTTAGGCGTGAAGATGTAACAAACAAACTCACTTTCGCTTTTATAATATTAGTAAGGATCGTAGACGCAGATTCCCGCACGAAACAAATATTTGTATGGCCTACAGATAGTTGTTCCTGGTCTGGTTGTTTGTGTATGTGAGTTTAAATGTTTGTAAACGCACCCACGATACAGGAGAAATTCCTCGTGTGGGGCAACGTTTAAAAAAATACTAAGTAAAGATGTTTTTATATGTAAGTTTTCTATAATCCTTACTAATATTATAAAAGCGAAAGTGAGTTTGTTTGTTTGTTTGTTACCTCTTCACGCTTTAATGGCTAAACCGATTTTGATGAATTTTGGTACAGAGATAGTTGGGAACCAGAAGACGGTCATAGGCTTTTTTATTTTTTATTTTTATTTAAAAAAAGTGGGATATGAGGGAGAACGAGGGAAGAAAAGGGAAAACTTAGCGTTGCTATTACAAATCAATCAGGCGCAATAGCAAAAACTGCAGGTCTGCTTAGTGTGTTATACCGAATTTAACGCGAGCGAAGCCGCTTGCAAAAGCTAGTCATTATATAAATAAACAAAAAAATAAATGAAGCCCGCTACCTCTCACAATTTGCACCTCCCAACTAACCTAATTGAGTGTAGTTGAGGAAGCGGTCAGAGAGGCACAAATGCGATTTATCTGTTCGCGAGTCACTCACTGACTCACTGCGCTCTCAGTGGTTGCACTCAGATATCTTTGCACTGGCAACCCATTTCTTTTATCTATTTCTTTTATGTTTAAATCTATCGTAATCCAAGGATTGTGCGGCGATTGACGCAAATTTTAATTAGCTTCATTTATACCCAATATGTCAAACGTTATATTTGATCCCTCTTCCGGGTTTACGTCTATAATCAATCAATTATTCATTTTTGGTCATTAAAGGAATTAACTAACTTATAAATAAATTAAAAAGTAGCGTCAAAAAACTCGTCCTCGACGCTGTCAGTTGGCAATGTCCCTAAAAGACTGGCCGCGTTGCCACGTTGTAGGTATGGCAACGCTAAGCCTCTGGCCAAAGTAAAAGCCAGCCCTTGGGTCATGGGAAGTGTCAACCAAACGTTTTAGGTACGTTTTTAAAGAGGATAGATTGCGGTTCCAGCATAGTTATTCCCAACCAGTCCAGTCCAGTACAATCGTGTTAATCAGGCAATTATGGCATTTCTGTACAATCGTGTTACGATATGAAGACATAAATCATACCTATCAAAATCAATTACCTGGTAAACAATACATATTTTTCACTATAAATTTGTATTTGCTACCATTACACATAACGTACCCTGTTAATATCTTGCAATGTTAAAAACAAACTCCACACGGATTTGTGAATAGAGTTTTGCTGGTTTGACGATTTTATTACAAGAACATAGACTAGTGTCGATTGTTGATTAAATTCAAATTGGTACATTTTTATGTTGTTAAATATAAATAAAGGTCTCATCATATTCTGCCAATGGGGGCGTGCTAATACAGGTCAAGCTATCCGAAACTGTCAATTTTTCCCAATGAACCTTGAACCTAATACTTTAGATAGAAAGTCGAAAATCTGTCAAAGAAATATGACAGATTGTAGTAGCTTGATGTGCAGGCGTCTGTACATAAACAAAATTTTAAATAAAATAAAAATTTAATAGGAATTATAATTACAGTTAGTAAATTAAATAAATATTATCAGTATTCAATACACTGTCAAATTATTATTCAATGTCAAACTTTCATAGAGATGTAATGTAGAAATTATATGATTACAATTTAATTAGGATGTCAAAGTAACAGTTAGATTGTCAACAAACAGCTGTGCTCTTTCTGTACACAGAACTACACATAAGTTAAGCAGGCATAAAAAAGATTGTTTAAATAAAAGCAAAACAAATAACAATAAAAATGCTCAGCAAGTTATTAAAGGGAAGTCCAAATGTAAGTACACTTAATAATAAAATACGGGAAGCAAGACGAGCCCGTAGTTATTCTGGCAAATATAATTTTCCATGCTTGTGGACTCCGAATTTATTTAATAGCCACAGGAATAACATTCTAGGTTTCTCGTTAAATTCCTGAAAGAATTATTCTTATAACTAGCTTTTGCCCGCGGCTTCGATCGCGTTTAATTCGGGGTTACACAGTTCTCCTTTCCCGATTTGCCTGAGGTACCTGTAGTTTTTGCCCTTGCGCCTTATTTATTGTAATAGGAAAGCTAAGTTTTCCCTTTTTATCCCTCTTTCTCCCATATTTCTAAAAAGAAATAGCCGATGTCCGTCTCCAGGGGCCTGACTATCTCTGTACCTAAAAATTAATCATAATCGGTTTTGCCATTTAGGCGTGAAGATGTAACAAACAAACAAACTCACTTTTGCTTTTATAATATTAGTAAGGATTGACTAGCTGTCCTGCGCGGTTTCACCCGCGTCTTTGGTTACTGCCCCGCTCCCGTGGGTAGTAGCGTGATGTTATATATCCTGTGTTACTCAGTAGCTTTCTAAAGGCAAAAGAGTTTTTTTTAAATCACTCCAGTAGTTTTTAAGTTTATTCGTTACATACAAAAATACAAATCTTTATCAGTTTAAGTGTAGATGTAAAAAAACTGACTGCCTTAATGGACTGCTCGCAAGCGCAACTGCTGAGCTCAAAGTCCTGGGTTTGATTGCGAGTACTATAGGACACTTCTGACTAACCCTTCGGCAATAACAGGGATGATGATATGGGATGAGATTAAAGTGAATCACCACAAGGAATATCTCCTGTATCGTGGGTGCGTTTACAAACATTTAAACTTACAGACAGCCAGACCAATTCTATGTTGATAAAAATATGAATGTCGACTGAAGAACAAAAAAATAATTGCATATGTCCTCTGCGATATACATGGGGCTGCATGACCTAAATATCTACAGTTGACACAAGCTACAAACGCATGTTTGAACGGCTCCGCAACCAGCCAGGCACGGATAGTTGTGTTTTCTAAACGTTTCACCAAAAAGTTGTTTTTTCAAAAAGGCGGACCGTCGTACAAACTGACATATTTCATACACGTATCGACTGAAAATATCCGGGCATATCGGATACTGGAACAACGAAACGGTCAAGCGTGAATTGGTGTTAGTGGTAAGGGTTTCGGATAGCTACAGATGACTTAGCGTAAAGCGCAATACACACTGAGCCCGCCGGGCCGTCGACAAAGCCCGGCGACGCTATCCGGCGGCCTATATGAAAAGAGTCATGTGGGCAACATGCACCCGCGCGTGTTGCCCGCCGACATGTTGGCGGCTTGGGTACGCTTGCGCTTAGTTGCCCGGCGACGCACGACCTGTAGTGCTGACTGCCAAATATAATATCAACTCAAGCTGCCGACATGCCGCCGACCAAATTTTCCGACTTGTATTAAGTGAAGCCGCCAACTAGACCGCCGACAAAAAGATGCCGACATATGTCGGCGGCCCGGTGAGCTCAATGTGTATTGCGCTTAACATCACGTTTGAATTAAGTACGTTAAGCAAAGAGATATAAAGACTTACTCCCCTAACTAAATATTTCCCACCCGTCCCTTGCAAGAGCCAGCCCGCAATGCTGAGACTGTAAGTTTTTTTTTTTTTAAATACGTTGCTCCACTCTAGGAATTTCTCCTGTATCGTGGGTGCGTTTACAGCCGAGATAGTTTGGAATCAGGAGACGGACATAGGCTATTTTTTATTAAATTTAAAGAAATCAAAATCTATTTTTAAAAAATAAAGTGTAACGTGGAGAAAGAGGGAAGAAAAGGTAAAATTTTGCGTTGCTATTAAAAATCAATAAGGCGCAAGGGGAACTGTGTTACCCCGAATTTAACGCGAGCAAAGCTGCGAGCAAAAGCTGGTAATACATATTTTTTCTTCTATGGACGATATTCTCTATCTCATAGTAGCAATGAAAAATTAATATCTATTCGATAAGAATTTGTCTGAGATACCATCATAAAAAGACTGCAATAAAAAAAAAATGCCAAAAAAACGAATCTTTCTGGAAGTGGTTTTTTTTTAGTATATGAAGTAGGTATCTACTTTTTACCTTTCTCGAGCCCAAACCATAATAACCTAATTTTACTCTGGTATAAACTAGAAGTAGCATAAGAAATTAACTCCACACCACTAACGACGGACCCCTAAAAGCCTACAACTGCACGCAAACTTCAGTTTTTAATAAAACGGGGTAACGAAAAATAAAGGAATTGCGTCGGAGCTTTCAATCTGGGTTCATCTCTTTTATTTTTAGGAAAGGATTCTAAAACTGTTATCTGCTTTTAGAAACCGTACATTGTTTTTTTGGCAGTCTCATATTGTTGGGTTGCGTGTTGGTTTAAAGAGATACCAAGGCCCCGGGACATAAAAAAGTGGGTTTTAGTCATTAATAGTCTGACATTCCCTACCCGCTCAGCCCAGAGCGGGGGAAGTTATTTGAGGAAATTCCATCCCAAAAAGAGTTTGTGATGTTGTTTTAGCATTATTAGTATTATGGTTGATTTTCGGAGTAGGTGGTAACCACTATAATTATACATCAATCATGTTTCTGTTACCTACAGGATGTGGATGTAGTTCGAGAAGTTTCTGAGGTTGTTCCACACGTTAAGTTATTTGTTGATTTCCTATCTGCAAAAATCAGCTTCATGTCGTTGTTATTTCGTTACTTCCGTGTTATTTTTTTTATTTGAATCAAAGCTTTATAGGCAAACTTGACGGCTGATCATGAGGTGCTGACTTCCTGAGTAAGACCAGGTCAGGCCAAGTATAATTGGGTTTTCCGTTCAGAAATCGGCCGCCCGATACTACACCTAATTGTAAGATTCGCCGTCCTAGATATACTCTCGTCACTAATGATGACGCTATAACCTTCCTACAGGAGAGCAGTAAGGAAACTAGCTCTTATAGGAAATTCAGACACAAACCGCCATTAATCCGTCCTCGTCGAAGATTCCCGTCGCGACGGTCCAGTTCTTGCCCCACCCCACCCGTCCCTTGCTAGAACCAGCCTTCGATGCTGAGCCAGTAGGTTCAAACCAGTCCCCAAATAATATCACTTAGACCCAGCCTGTCCCTTCACTATCCTCCCCTAGCGACGCCGTAAACGCCCTTGTGTAGTTGCTTAGTTTTTAAGTTTTGCCATAAATCATCATCGCATAATGGTTAATTTTGACAAGTTTGGTAATCTGCTACATACTAAACTTGTCAAAATCAACCATTATGCGATCAGTGATCGACCATTCTGACACTATTGTAATAGCAGACTAAGGCCCCAGGTCATCCACAGGAATTGCCCAGTTAAGCAGTCGATAACCTCATAAGTTGAATTGCAAAATGGAATTTAGCAAAGAAACGAAGGAAGACATGATTATTTTTGCCGCCGCGGGAGACGCCCCGGGCGTCGGGCCTATGGACGGTGAGCAATGGGTAGCTCACCATCCGTCCGTCTATTGACGACAGGCCGTGTCGACGGCGCGTTAGTGTTTCACGCGCGCCTCAAAGAGATGTCAGCAAAGCAGAGGGGCCTGCCAGGGCCTCCGCCTGCCGGGGTTCGCTGGTTGTTCGAAAGAGATACCGTGACCCCGGAACGTAAATGTTTTGGTAATGTTAGGTAACAGACTATAAATCGCTTTTGTAGTGCGTCAGAGATGTTTCCGCTGGATCGTACTGACGCCATGACGGGATTCACGCGGTTGTGCGCAAAAAATGCGTCGCTGCTCAGGAGAGTGAGAGATACGCAGCAGCGTTAATCCGATTCGCCTCTCTAATTGTATAATTACTTGTGCAAAGGTAATTGGTACTAACACTAGTTAATAAGTTAAATATTTTTTTGTTAGACGACGCGGTTGGCGCAGTGGCTGAGCGATTGACTGCTGCGTTGCGTGTCGCGGGTTCGTTTCCCGCACGGAACAAATATTTTTATGACCTGCAGATTGTTGTTTCGCGTCTCCCCACGATACAGGAGAAATCCCTAGTGAGAGCATCGTGTTTTTTTGTTTAAATTGTTGTCTAGTGTTAGTAGGTACCTCTTCGTTTGTTTTTCTTTGTTATCCGAAATAAAATACCTACTTAAGTTATTTTCTATTCTATAACTGTTAAAAAGGTGGTTTCATACAAGTAGTTAACGTTTTTCAGTAAATAAAGATGATATACAGTACGGCCAACGAGAAGTGATACGAAAGGTCATTAACCTAAAGAACAACTGTGGCGTTGACAAACTAATATTTAGCTCTTTCCATCTTGTGCCTTTGTCGTAACGTCTCGTTCTCCCGGCAAAAACATGACAACGTTAAGACAGGTTCGCCAACATTCGGGCGGCCATTTTAGATGGGGTTTTAGCATGGGTTTTGTTTAAATTTGGTATCGCTTCTCGTTGGCCGTACTGTAGTATAGTAACCTTGAAGTAAAACAAAGTACCTATAGTTATATCGTTTTAGTAGGTAAACAGCGGGGTATATGAATGAATCACAATCATAACATGTTTTTATAGCTTATGTTACTACGTGAATCGGTTGCGATTTTGCGAATTGTTATTACACCTATAATTGAATTGTATTTTGTTCTTGTTGTATTTGTTTACGCTTTCTGCTTTGATTTTTAATCATCACTGAGGGTAACCACTGTGAAGATCACCCGGAGGACACGGTAGAACACACTGTGGCGGTTTGCTCCGCTTGGGAAGAGCACCGCTGTGGTGGCGATCAGCGGCGGCGACCTCTCGCGTCCAGCCCTGGACAGTCCAATGCTAGGGAAGGAAGTGGCTGGACGAAGGAGGGAGAGGACTTCAAATCAATCCAGCCGCCACGGGAGATGCCCCGGGTGTCGGGCGCCATGACACGACTCATGGCAACCGTGCAAGACGGTGCCGACGGTGACCCGTTTGCCTATTGACGAGAGGCCGTGTCAACAACGCGTTCGAGTTCCACGCGCGCCTCAAAATTATGTCAGCAAAGCCAGGACCACTGCTTGCTTGTGTCTCTTTCGAACAACCCACGACCCGGGTTGTTCGAAAGAGACACTGCGGCCCTAGAGCACAAAGGACAAAAAAAAGGATGGATGAGCAACATGGATCGGTTTCTGTAAAAGTTTGAGAGCGGGGAAAGTTATTTGATAATTTCCCATCCGCAAAAAAAGATAGGTACAATGGTTAAAGCAAAATTAGACCACAATCATGCACCTCCATGATATGTCATTACTGGAGGATTTTTATGTCAAACTGTAAAGGCACGGCCACGAGTTCGGGCTTGCGCGGCAAGCGGTGTTGCCATGCCACGTTGTACGTGTACACGCGTGCGTTTGTTCCCAACGCGCGCCGCTGCAGGGATTTGCTTGGCAAAAAGGTTCGTACAGCCGCCGAGTGCGGTGACTCTCGGCGACATTTAGTTCATTCGTTCTTACCGCTCGCCGCTGTGCGCTTAGCCGACCCTGATAGCGTTGAGTTCCAACCCTGGCACCCAATAGTTAGCCACCAGCTCCACTTTATCCCTTGAAATCGTTATGTTTCCTTAGTCACATTTTTCCTAGCCATTACTCTCAAGTTTTCAAGTAGTAAACCAAAAGATCCAAGTCCTAACTAACTTTAATGGGCCGTCCTTATTTTATGGGTGGCCAGTTTTATTTAAGAGTAAGCCATTATTCCTTGCTTTTTCTTTCCGTAATAATTTTAGGTAGCTTTATTTCAGTTAGTTTTATTTGCGGTAGATAAAATTTACACACAGTAACATTTTTCTGCGTCTTTTTTTTAAATAACTTTCCTTCCACAAGGAGTTTCTCCAGTATCGGGGTAGCGGTTACAAACATTTGAACTCACATACACAAACAGCCAGACCCGAAACAAGTACCAGTAGGTCATACAAATATTTGTTCCGTGCGGGAATCGAACCCGCGACGCGTATCGCAACAGTCGATCCCTCAGCCACTGCGCCAAATGTGTTTTCAAATTGCTTGTCCTCCTATTTTTTCGTGGAGGAGCTCGTGGGAAGATAATAACAGCCACTCGGTTCGATCTTCAGCTAAAGCCGCGTTTGCCAAGGTTGTTCCGTAAATGAGTGACTGCCAGTTACATAATTATTGAGTTTCTTCAGAGCCTCTGAAAGGTGTCAGGTAGTATTTGTATGTCAAAACTGAAAATGTTCGAAATCAACATTTTTGTATAAAAATTTTCCCAGTTTTAACCCCTTTGGTAACCTCTTTGGTTAAGACTTAAAGAACAGAAATAACACAGTACTAACTGGGTTGTGGTAGTCCAATAGCGTCTTTTAAAATATTGGTATTTAGCTACATCTGGTTATGCCTATTGGAAGTCAGCTCTAACATTTTTTTTTATGTTTTTGAGGATGCTTTTATTTATGTTTTTAATTATGGTTTTATTTTATGTGTTTAATGGTGCTTTCATTTATGTTTTTAATGGTGCTTTTATTTAATGGTTTTAATGGTGCTTTTGCTAACTTTTTGTAATTTATTTCTTGATTTCCCTTTTTTTTTACAACGCTTGTCAAACCGAAATGTCTCATGGTTTTATCTGTGGAAATGCTGTTGATTTCGCATTTGTAAATCTATTGTTATTCTTTATTATGTTTTATATTTAATGTGTTATTGTTTGTTGTTCCCAATAAATAAAATAAAAAACATTGTATGGGATAAATCTAGCACATGATGATGTTAATGACGTGACGTAAACAACATCTCTAAGTAGTTGTTTTTCTTAAACGCAAGTGAAACCGCTTTCAAAACTAGTACAAAACGATTCATAAACCCGCGAAGCGGACCAGAGCCTTTCAAAAAATTTATGGCCGGAAGTTGCGTCAATTTCCCGTTGCATTTCCGGTTTCCGTTGGCCGGCGACGCTTTTCAATTATTCCGTTATACCAACGTCCGTTTTCAGGATCTAACCGGACCGTTTTGATTTAACCAGCTGAAATAAAATGGAGGTTTCCTAGTTACTTAAACTGTTGATACATTTTGGGTTGGTGGGTTTAGAATTGTTAGTACATTAAGAAAGAAAATTGCATTTATTCAGCACTAGCTTTTGCCCGCTGCTTCGCTCGCGTTAAATTCGGGGTAACACAGTTTTCCTTTCCTGATTTGCAGGTGTGATGCTGCTACCTGTAGTTTAAGCCCTTGCGCCTTATTTATTGTAATAGCAAAGCTAAGTTTTCCCTTTTCTTACCTATTTCTCCCTCAATTCTCACTTTAAAAAAATAAATAGCTTTCGGCCGCGAATTCGTCCGAGTGGCATAGTTATCTTTCTCTCCCTATTTTTCCCTGTTGCTCCCCTTTTCTCACTTTTTTAGCCTATGTCCGTCTCCAGGGTCCCAACTATATCTGTGCCAAACTACAGGTAGCAGGTACCTGAAAATCCTGAAAATCAGGAAAGGGGAACCCTGTTACCCTGGATTTAAAGCGAGCAAAGCGGCAGCAAAAGCGTAGTTTACTTGAATTTAAAACAATAACATTATTCAACCAGAAATTCATGTTATCTCATCAAAACATCCTCGGGAGCCAGCAGGTGAGTTCCCAAGCGTGTCAAGCCATGCGAAGGAGTAACAAATGTTATTTTTTTCCTCGTTCAAGTCGTTTATCAGTTTGTCACTAAGACCGCTGACGGGTATTGCGTAGGGTTGCCAGTGTTGCCATAAGGTAAAAATAATTCTGGGATGATAATACTTTTTATCTCACCTTGGTTTTCTTTTTTATTATTCTTTTACTAGCTTTTGCCCGCGGCTTCGCTTGCGTTAAATTCGGTATAACACAGTACCTGCAGTTTTTGCTCTTGCGCCTTATTGATTTGTAATAGCAACGCTTTCTTCCCTCGTTCTCCCTCATATCCCACTTTAAAAAAAATCTATGTCCGTCTCCTAGTTTCCAACTATCTCTGTGCCAAAATTCATCAAAATCTTATAATATTAGTAATCATTTTATTGGAGGCTTTTATCCTCAAAAGCAAGTCAGCCTCATCATAAATTAAACTAAATTTTAGACTAAACTACACATTTATGATATAAATAATTATTCTACACTAAACAAATCAGCAAGAAGGATTCCTATTTTCAGTGAGGGTTGTGCTAAAATAAGTAGCTTGTTATGTTTAAGGTAGATGAGTCACAGTAACCCCCAAAAACCGTTATTTTTTTGCACTTTGCAGTCTCAGTTTGTATGTTAATCCTTACTTAATATTATAAAAGCGAAAGTGAGTTTGTTTGTTACGTCTTCACGCCTAAATGGCTAAACTGATTTTGATAAACTTTGGTACAGAGATAGTTGGAATCCTGAAGACGGTCATAGGCTAAAAAAAGGTGAGAAAAGGGGGGGAAGAGGGAAGCAAAAGAGAAAACTTAGCTTTGCTATTACAATAAATAAGGCGCAAGTGCAAAAATTACAGGTAGCAGGTACCTGCAAATCAGGGAAGGGGAACTGTTTTACCTCGAACCTAAAGCGAGCAAAGCTGCGGGCAAAAGCTAGTTAAAATATAAACTGTGACCAAGACACGTGGTTATTTAAAGAACTATAACAATTCAAATTTTATCAATATACTCAACTCTCTCAGTTCATCTTATTCCATTGAATTTTAGGGTTCCTTTACCTCAAATGGAAAAACCTTTATAGGATCACTCTCGAACTCCGTTCCCATGCCTCGGAAACTACGTTAAGCTGTTGGTCCCGGCTGTCATTTGTTGACGACACGGTTGGCGCAGTGGCTGAGCGATCGACTGCTGCGCTGCGTGTCACGGAGTCGATTCCCGCACGGAACTAATATTTGTATGACCTACAAGTAGTTGTTTCGGGTCTGGCTGTTTGTGTATGTGACTTTAAATGTTTGTAAACGCACCCACGGCACAGGAGAAATTCCTAGTGTGGGGCAATGTTTTTTATAAGAAAAGAAAAATAAAGAATGAAAGATCTTTGACAGTCGTCACTGTCCCGAAGGTCTGGCAACCAGTCTTACCAAGGAGTATCGCATTACCCAGTACTAAATGGGTTATGGAAGTCAGATAGGCAGTCGCTCAATGTAATAGGGTAACGATTTCACCTTAACATAAACTATGTAGGTACCTAACCTACTGATGATTCGTTTCGTGGAATAGTTCGATATGTTTCTTAATAATCCTGTTTCTACGTGCCTATGTGTGTGAATCACCTGGTAAACAACGGTTGTTTTTATTATTGAGAATAATATGTAGGTATCACGTAGTTATGTGTGCTAGCACTAGCTGGTACTAGCTGCGCCCCGCGACTTCACTCGCGTGGTGATAGAATCCTCACTAATGTTATAAAAGCGAAAGTGAGTTTGTTTGATTGTTTGTTACGTCTTCACGCCTAAATGGCCAAACAGATTTTGATGAATTTTGGTACAGAAATAGTTGGAACACTGAAGACGGACATAGGCTAAAAAAGTGAGGAATGAGGGAGAAAGCGGGAAAACTTAGCTTTGCTATTACAATAAATAAGACACAAGGGCAAAAACTGCAGTCACCTGCAAATCAGGAAAGGAGAACTGTGTTACCCCGAATTAAATGCGAATTTAACGCGTGTGAAGCCGCGGGCAAAAGCTAGTAAAACATAAGGCAAATAAAAATAAAATATATCTTTGGCAGATAAGTAAATCGGCTCTCGTTTCGTAAACGCGTCGCGTCGCTACATAAAGAAGCCTTCGGCGAAGGCCTTATCGCCTAAACTTAAGCGGAAAAATATTTTGATATGTTTTATTCAATAAGTAGTCACGTATGTACTGTATCTAGGTATGCCAGTTTCATATCAAGTACTAACTGTCCTCCGTGGTTTGGTTACTGCCTCGCTCCCGTGGGTAGTAGCGTGATGTTATATAGCCTATGTTTCTCAGTAATAATTCAGCTTTCTAATGGTAAGAGTATTTTTCAAATCAGTTGAGTAGTTTTTGAATAAAATCGTAGCAAACAAACAAATTAATTTTAGTTGTTAATAATATTTTCTTTGTATAGATTAGATTTTGATTACCTTTTAGTAAATATCGTATTTTTTTACTTAAAAAACACGTTGCCCCCCACTAGGAATATCTCCTTTAACGTGGGTGCGTTTACAAACATTTATAATCACAAACACAAACAGCCAGAGCCAAAATAACTATAGGCTTTAATAGATATCATTTGTTCCGTGCGAGAATCGAACCCGCGATACGCGCTAACCGTGCCGTCGTATTTACATACATCATTAGTCATCTGCTTAGGCTTTTCTACAACTTCGTTGAGGAAGGCTTTCAGTCTAACCGGATGGAAGTAACTGAATACACACCAACACCATAATATAGAGTGACTGCCCATCTGACTTCTGATATAATTAAATATTATTTACTATGTTCACTGTACAAGAAATATTTCTTATACGGTAATCTTCGGTAAGACTGATTGTCAAATTTTCCACTGCCTACCAGTAACGACTGTCAAAGATCAGTAGGCTAGTTATCAAAAAAAGATTTTTGCATCGAGTGATGTCACATGTAAGTTTAATGGGTTATATCTTTGTAATTATCTTGGCTGAACCGACATCTGAGCGGGCCTTTATGTTATATGAGCTCGCTTTATATAATAAATTAGAATAAGCTATATAGTAATTTGTTTGTTAATTTAAGGTTAGGCCTAATGGACTGACATTTATAAAAAGTCCTTAATAAATAAAGAGAAAAAAAAACAAAAAAACTTTGTAATTTTTTGGTATAATTTACAAATAAAAAAATACGTGTCCCTTATTTTTGAACTAGCTGTTTCCCGCGGATTCAGCCACGCTGCTCAGCACCTGTTGGTCGTAGCGTGATGTTATATAGCCTATAGCCTTCCTCAAGAAATGGACTATCCAACACTAAAAGAATTTTCCAATTCCAACCAGTAGTCCCTGAGATTAGCGCGTTCAAACAAAAAAACAAACAAACTCTTCAGCTTTATAATATTAATAATATTAATATAAGTATAGATAATCTAAAAGACGGACTAAATAGAATGTAATTACTTTGGCCTTGGAAACTACCCTATTGACAGCCAGGACCAACAGCATAGCGTGCTTTCTGAAGCACGGAGAAAACGCTATGTAGATAATGGGTGATCACCAATCCACGGACCAGCCTATGTCACCGCAGTTTAACCAAAATATCAACCGAACTAGCTGTTATTATTCAGCTACTAATTCCACATCACAAGTATATTTTTATGTGGTTTTCCTGTAATTCTCAAAACAGTTAAATTATCATTTATTTAAATCTATCTAGTTCTACCTATAGATTGAGCCAAATGGTTGTTATTTCAATTATTTTCCTATTTTTCATGGTTTTGACCACATGTCATGACGTCTGTTTCAGTTGTCAACAATGATTTGATAACATGTCCACTTAGTTATTCACTAATGAGGCATATGTCAACGTATGTTTACCGTTGATTATTTTAGTTTTTTCCGTAGTCTGTACATAAACGCCCTGATTAAAGAGCTCAGCAGCTTGCAGCTGGTTTTTATGTTGATAGTGTTGCTGTAACAACTTTTTATCTTATACGTTTTGTAATGTAAGCAATTTCTTATTGTCGGGCCTATGCTGTCCTCTCGAACTTATGAACACACGACGACAGGTCAGCATTTTGTATCAACTTATGCAATAAATAATAATTTAAAAAAATATATAAATATAATATTTTAAAACTTTCAATAAAAAAAGAATTCACAAAAAGAAAAACAAAACTCTGGGGTCTGATCTAGCGTACTGTCAATCGTCATTCCGATTATCTACCAAACACACTGATAGAATATTATATTAACAACAGAAACAACTGACCGAATTCGTAATTAAAGTGTTAGGTTTTATTTTCGTTACGGAATTTCTTGATACGGTCGCCGCGCCCGCGATAAAATCTATGCAATGCAGCTTAAAGTAAAAAAAAGTTTAAACATAAAAAAAGAAATAAAATATTTTATCTACAACTAATGTAACCTCCATGTTCGTCTATGCCTCTCACAGTGAAATGATCAGGTTAAATAAAGAATATCAGTGGTAGATTGTAGTGGGCGTTTCTTGATAAAATGACTGTATTGTCGAACTAGATATAAATTACCCACAATCCCTACAATCTGTTTTTTTTTATAACGTTGCCCCACACTAGGAATTTCTCCTGTATCGTGGGTACGTTTTACAAACATTTAAACTCACATACACAAACAGCCTGACCCGGAATAACTATCTGTAGGTCATACAAATACTTGATCCGTGTGGGGATCGAACCTGCGACACGCAGCGCAGCAGTCTACCGCTCAGCCACTGCGTCACTGACCTTTCCGCCGATGGTTATTTTTGTGATGGGTTTTTTTTCACTCTGAACGCAATTTTCAAATACAAATAATATTCAAGTACCAAGATCAACCAATAAATAGTAATAATCTGTTCAAAACCAAAACATTTATTCGCATATTATATATAATTATCTGAAACCCATATTTGACGACACTCACATTAATGTCAAAATTAACGAGATTTAAAGAAAAAATAATCGATGACACCAAGTAATAATAACGTAAGATGTAATATTTGTTTTTTCTGGGTAGGTACCTAGTAAAAATTTCAGCTTGTAATTCCCAATCACCTTTCTATACAGACTTCTTATTCAAACACAGCGGGCAAAACCAAATCGAAAATGTAAAACATTTATTTTGTCAATATTTAGGTAATTAATAAGTTATTGGAATAGGTTGAGGCATCAACACAATATACATACTAACGTAAGCAACAATAATAATCATGGAAAAAACACAATTTATTATGTTCGCGAATTTCGTCCAATCTTGACTAAAGCGTTTCAAATCTGCTACGTTATCATCTTCAACATTCCACAGAGGAAATATAAAATACTTCCCGAAACTTCCAAACACAGTATCGTTAATAAAAATAACAAAACTTTGAGCAGATACCTTACACTTACATAAAATACGCAGTAAAAACGAGAACAAGACAATCAAAAGTGTTAAAACCCCTGAACCACGATAGTACAATAATATATCTGGTGGGTCAGAATGCTGCTTTGGAATATTCGCAGCTAGCTCTGTCAAAAAATATTGATGACATAGGAGACTGAAGCAAGCTATTGCCAAACGTACGAAACGCCTTACATCAAGAAACAGAGTAGTCACACTAAGAACAGATAAAATTACAGCTGGGTAAACAACAATGGCCGCCAAACCTCCAGATTCCCGCTCCAAAACAAATGTCATTGTCAACTGGCGTTCAGAGCTGTGATTCGCTACTTGTCTATAGTCAGATATAAACCATTCAGCTCCATATTCAGCCCCAAACATAGTTATAGCACGCGAAGTAAAATTCATTGTGAAATGAGCTGATTTTGTTGTCCACGCACCAAATATAAGACTGCATTCTTGCTGGTCGTATGGCCACTTTTTCAGTTTTATGTCGCATAACGCCTCATAAGATGGTTTCAGCGCACATCGAACTTCTCCAGTATTCTTCAAGTGACACTTCTTGTAGTAGAATCTGTCGTGGTCATTAGAATTCGCGCTGTTGAACAGCCTAAAACCCGGAGCCCAGATCCCCATAGACATCATTTCCGTTTCATTTATCCCGTAGTATTTTTCTGGGTCCCACTTCAGCCTCCCGTCTTTCCAGGATATGAACATCCAAGTTTGCATTGACAGCACTCCGGTATCACTGAACAAGTTAAACCGTTTTAAAATGAAACTTATATTAACTGTGAATGCTAAGCTGGTACTTGGTGGCTCGTATATCATATGGTCGCACCGGAGGTCCTTCCTAAGCTGTTTCTCGAAGGCCATGTGTTCTGGCACATTGTTGATGACACAGTCTTCAGCTAGCGTGATGTTTAGAAAGGCTAGCAGTACGATGTAAGTGAATGGGGCCATGGTTCGGACGGTACTGGAGAGAGTTTTGTTGCAAAAATGACTCGTCAGGTAATATGATCATGTAACGCCCACTGCTAGTGTTGATTGTGGCGCCGCTTGTCATGAACACCCATTTAATTTATACTAGTTTATGTCTGCGGCTTCGCAATTAATAGTGTAGCAGAGCAAACAAATACTTTTGGAACGAAGTTTCTTATCGCGCGGTGCGAAAGGGGGCTAGGCGGAAAAAAAATTAAGACCAAAAGTTGTAATGACACTTTCAATCTCCAATGATATGACGTGAAACTGGAACAAATAGATTAAAAATATGAATGTACAGACGCCTGCACATCAAGTTACTACAATCTGTCAGATTTCTTTGATAGATTTTCGACTTTATTTCTAAAGTATTAGGTTCAAGGTTCATTGGGAAAAATTGACAGTTTCGGGTAGCTTGACCTGCAGGCGTCTGTACATAAACACTGACATACGGCTCGCGGCGCTAAACATAGGTCACGGAGGTCACAGTGACACTAGACGCGCGCGGTGACTGTGTTTTTGTACGGATAACCAAGTTACATAACAAGCTTAAAGGGACACGGTCATTATCAGACGTCTCCGGGTTCATGGTGACTGCCAAAGTGCCGAGCTATCCTGGGTAGGCGGACAAGAAGAAAGCAAACCACGTGCTTGTGACCTTAGGATTATTGGAGTTTACTCCTTAAGAATCGATTTTCATATATAAGGCGCCCGGTATGAGAAAAATCCGAGGGGTAAAACCTGCTAACAAGTAACGAAAATGTGTCACGTTTTTAGTGCGCCACTTTCTATTTGGCTGTGAGTGTATTAAGACGTACATATGGTATGCTGTATAGGCGACTATACCTATTGTTATTGGGCTTGTTTGTTTCTATCAGTGTCGATGTATTTATATTGCTATTTTTTTCATTAATTTGTGAATTTACCCTTTCATATAATATTAATCTTTTTTCAGTTGAATAAACTCTTTTTGCGTATGGTTAGATACTCGTACTTAAGTAGTAAACTCCAGTCGTGCGTCGGAGCTGACACACACACTTTTTTATTTCAACAAAATACTAACGAAATCATAATCAGAACTTTCTAATTATATGGAATACTAGCTTTTACCCGCGGCTTCGCTCGCGTTAAATTCGGGGTAACACAGTTTCCCTTTTCTGATTTGCAGGTACCTGCTACCCGTAGTTTTTGCCCTTGCCCCTTATTTATTGTAATAGCAATGCTCTGTTTTCCCTTTTCTTCCTCATATCTCAATCTTTTCCGTAAACGATTTTGATGAATTTTGGTACAGAGATAGTTCGGACCCAGGAGACGGACTGTCGCTGTATCAAAATTCATCAAAATCGGTTCAGCCATTAAAGCGTGAGGTAACAAACTCACTTTCGCTTTTATAATATTAGTCAAGGACCCACCGCAAAAAAAATATACATATACATTGAATACAAGAAAATGTATTATAGACGATAAGTAACTCATAAGCTAACCAAGGAATATAAATAAAAATTGATATGGGACCTCCTCGGAAGTATACCCTTTCGGACAAAAAAATAATTACATACTGTAAAAATGTGAATAATTGAAAATCGATCTACAGTTGGGAACATAAGTACATAAAAAATTGTTGCAAATAGAACATTTTTTTAAGTCGGTTAAAAAACAAATAAAACAAGCTTCGTCTATGTTGTTGTTATTATTATTTTCTGTTTATCGTAACAATTACTTATTGCGTTTTTAATATCGTGCGGATTTCATCATGTTTGCGGGATTGCCTCGCATGTAGTAAATTTCTTGCATATTGAAATATCCTTGTTTACGCATCACGCTTGCGTATTCTTCGCATTCATTTAATACTTGTATAAAAATGACTTTAGCGGGGGTTACGTCTGCCGGGGTTGCGGGTTGTTCGAAAGAGATACCGCGGCCCCGGAACGTAAAAGGCAATAGAAGGAACATGGGTGGGTCTTAGTCAGTAAAAGTCTGACACGCCCCCCCCGCTCCGCCCGGAGCGGGAGAAGTTATTTGATGATATCCCACGTCAAAAACAAGCACGGGTTACACATCCGCACACGTAACCCCCGCTTATCTCCTTTTCACTTATTCTGGGTCCCGCACTGAAATAGTACATGCGGGGCAATCCCGCAAGCGTAATGAAATCTGCATGATATTAAAAACAGCATTAAACCCGTAATCAATAGTAACATAATACTGTAAAATTTTTACACTTACTATTTTTAACTTTTTACACTTAAAACCCTTAACTTGGTTGTCATTTAATGTTCAAAGGTATCAAAACACTTTTGATCTGTCGATCGTAATATTTTTTCCAAACAGTACGATTCAATCTTACAGCAAAAAAATACAGATCCATAACAACAGGTTGCAAGTAAACAAGTACTGTTGACAAACACTTAGGAAAGTTAAGCTTTAAACGCAAAGGCATCACAAGGAAATGAGTCCCACTGATCAAGAATATAGCCGTAGCTACTTGAAAACGTCGACACCTATCATTAGTACTACGAACATCAGATATAAACAAAGCATACAACACTCTTAAGTAAATAAACAAATTAATCACTAAAGGCGAGAAATAATTCACCACATAAACTATCGGAGAATTTCTTGTTGAACTGTCCAAGTGCGGCAACACGAATACGTCAAACACTATTAAAATTAAAGGTAGTCCCCAAGCGAATAAAGAGCTCTTGAGGTACTTCTTCTTAAATTCACCATTAAACACTATTACTAGATCTATATAGAAGGCATAACACAGCACTAACAACCAATAGTGAACACTCATTTTTAAATATATGTACGACAATCCATATACATATTTTATCTCAGCAGTGCTGTCATCATTCAATACGTCCTTGACGAAGTAACCAAGCACTATATTCAGGACATTGTTAAAAATGATATTCAGGAACAAATAGTTCTTAAAATGTCTGAACTTCTTGATTAATATCCACGAACAAATGCCGATGATGAAGGTGATTGCTGATAGTGCGAATACAGCAATGGTCACACATTGCACAGGAGTTAGTTTTCTGACATCAGGAGACGAAGAACAGTTTGTGCATGTAGAATTGAGAGTAGTATCGTTGTCTGTCATGGTGAGTGATGTGAGCTGTACTAGCTGATATGACGTGTGCGCTCAACGGCAGTCAGCGCACGTATGGCAGGAATGCTAAAGGTTTAATACGAGATTTTTCATTCATATGTTTATGACGTAAGTAATGGGGAAACTGGTTTTGTTTAATTATGATGTAAAATATTGTTAATGGTCTAGTTTTTGTGATTGATGCTGGAAATAGATTTGTTAATCATTTGATTGGTATGCATGATCATAGGACGAGTAACTATATTTCCAGTATTTTAATAGAGCATCATTCTATGATATTGTTGGGGATTCACTTGTTAACTTAAATGTAATACCTAATACGATGTGGAAGAAAACGTAGGTAAACTTTTAGTTTGCGAAATTCAATCCTTACTAATATTATAAAAGTGAAAGTGAGTTTGTTTGTTTGTTTGTTACCTCTTCACGCTTTAATGGCTAAACCGATTTTGATGAATTTTGGTACAGAGATAGTTGGGAACCAGGAGACAGACAAAGGCTAATATTTTGTTGAAAAAAGTGGGATGTGAGGGAAAAAGAGGGAAAAAAGGGAAAACTTAGCGTTGCTATTACAAATCAATAAGGCGCAAGGGAACTGTGTTACCCCGAATTTAACGCGAGCGAAGCCGCGGGCAAAAGATAGTTTTAACATATTTGTCGGTTTAAATGCAATTTGCGAATTTCGGACAACTCGTATTTATTTTAAGAATTACAATATTTAAAACAAGTTCATTGAATCCCACTGAATAACAATTTCATAAAAAAATATCTACTATATTTTGGCGCTTTCCTATTCTTTCTAATATTATAACCACCTAATACAAGCAAATCTTTGCTTAAAAGGTGACTCCAAACCTAACAAAGTTGTTTTCAAAAGTGATAAGCGAAAGTGAGTTTGTTAGTTTGTTACGTCTTCACACCTAAATAGCCCAACCGATTTTGATGAATTTTTGTACAGAGATAGTTGGGACCCTGGAGACGGACATAGGCTAATTATGATAATTTAAAAAAAGTGGGATATGAGGGAGAAAGAGGGAAGATAAGGGAAAACTTAGCGTTGCTATTACAAATCAATAAGGCGCAAGAACAAAACCTGCAGGTAGCAGGTACTGTATTATACCGAATTTAACGCGAGCAAAGCCGCGGGCAAAAGCTAGTATAATATAAAAATATAATATTAAGGCGCTGTACTAAGCAAACACTTTGTAAAACGTCTAGATTTTCGTCGCAAAGTTAGCCGTATCTTACTACCGGTTAATAAATGAATCTTTATCTTTATCCTTACTAATGTTATAAAGGCTAAAGTGAGTTTGTTTGTTTGTTACGTCTTCACGCCTAAACGGTCAAACAGATTTTGATGAATTTTAGTACCGAGATAGTAGGGACTCTGGAGACGGACATAGGCTAAAAAACGTGAGAAAAAGGGGAGAAAGAGGGAAGAAAAGGGGAGAGAAAGATTTTTTTTTCGATCAACATGCGGGTTAAAGTTAGCGTTAGACCAAAGTTACTATGCCTCGCGGACGAAGTCATGGGGAAAGCTATTTAGTAATATTCTTATAGTATCTTTCTAGTAACCACTTAATTTTGTTTTTAGGGTTCCGTACCTAAAAAAACGAAACCCTTTATAATTATTCACTTTGTTGGCTGTCTACTTTTTATGACATTTTTTTAACAATATTTGTACGCCTTCATGGTATAACATATCGCCTATATGTTTAAGCCTTTATATAAATACCTATGTTTCACAAATAGTAAAAGTCTGATTCTGATATTTCCTTATTATTCCCTCTTACCTCCCTTCCCTCTTTGCATTTTCCTGTGTCATTGGCTAATTGGACAAAAAAAGGGATAGGTATTTTTGGAACGAAGTTCCTTATCGCGCGTTGTGAAAGGGGGCTAGACGGAAAAAAATCTTACGAAAAGTTGTCACGACACTTTTTGCTATAGTAAGCTATTGTAAGCTGTGCGGCGTCGCATGTTTCTCTGTCTGTCTCTCTCTCTCTTATAGAAAGCAAGCCAGATATTTTCATTTCTATAGGAACTTCGTTCCATCCGGATGTCCCTTGACACGTCTAATTTTTTTAAATTTGTAAATTAGAATTAAAATGACAAATTATTAAAGTTACGTGTGACGTCATGCATTGGTGTATTCGCAACAAGAGACGTCACACGTATCTAAAAGAAGGACTACTTAATATTATTTTTTTTGGAAACTAGCCTATTACATATGTTTACTTAAATAAGTAGCTACAAACCGCAAAAAATAACTTTACCAAACTGCTCAAGTTTGACCGAAAGACCTTGACTTTATAAGAATTTTATGAGATAAAAGTGAAACAAGTTCATTGCAAGTTGAAGAAAAACCGGTATGCGCTGCGTCACATAGGTACCTATCGCACCTTTTCAACAAGGAGGGTAAAACCCAAAAATTTTGATTTTTCGATGTTTTTAAACGAAATTAAGTAAGTACCTACTTATTAAATTAAGCAACAATAAAAAAAAACTTTCGTTTTTTATTAAAGTTATTTTAGCTATGCCAAAATATTGGCAAACATACCTAATGAATATAATTTTTGTGTTACTTAAAAAAAACGCTTTCTTATATTTTTTACTTTTCGAGTCATGTCATTCTCAAACAAGCGATATTGTAGGTCAATAACCTATAAGCGGCGCGTGCGCACCATGACCTTACTCAACAAGTACCTAAGTAGTATGACGTATGTACGTAAACAAAACCAGTCAAGTGCAAGTCTGATTCACAATCAGGGTTCCATAGCAAAAAATGCAATCTTTATTATATACTAGCTGACGCCCGCGGCTTCGTCCTCGTGAAATCGAAAATAAAGTATCCTATGTGTTATTCCAGACTATAATTTAACTCTGTGCCAAATTTCATCAAGATCCGTTCAGCGTTCTAGTAACAAACATCCATACGCGCGTCATTCGCATTTATAATATTAGATACTAGCTTTTGCCCGCGGCTTCGCTCGCGTTAAATTCGGGGTACCTGCAGTTTTTGCCCTTAATGATTTGTAATAGCAACGCTAAGTTTTGCCTTTTCTTCCCTCTTTCTCCTTTAAAACCCACTTTAAAAAAATTGCCTAATGTCCGTCTCCTGGTTCCTAACTATCTTTGTACCAGAATTCATCAAAATCGGTTTAGCCATTAAAGCGTGAAGAGTTAACAAACAAACTCACTTTCCCTTTTATAATATTAGTAAGGAAGTAAGGATAAATAGTAAGGATATGGCACAAAAAGAAGGTATAAGATACACCTCTGCTTAACCTTTCGGGACTTATAGGCATGATGTTATTTTGTATGTTAATATTGTTAAAACAGTTTTCCTTAAGCAGGGAACTTGGCAAACGCTAGTTAATCTTGAAGATCGAACAGTGGTGTTGTTTTTTTGTTGACGAATTGACTTTGACCGCATCAACCTCGCTTTATCCCAAGGGAACATAGGACCGGGATTAAAAGTGGCCTATATGTAGAACATACTTTATTGGACATCAAAATTGAAACAAAACTTTACAAAAAATGCTAAATCTAATTGTAACCACTTGTTAATTTAACTTTAAACTCTATCTGTGTGACAACAAACATCTAGACAACTCCTACCGCGGTTAAGGGTTGTTCAAAAGAGATACAGGGGCCTCGGAACATAAAAGGCATAATAAGGAACACAGGTGAGTTTCAGTTTGAAAAATCTAACTCTCCGGCTCCGCCTAGAGCGAAAGAAGTTATTTGATAATTTCTCATTCGAAAAAAAAGACACCTGCATTCTCACAAGCAAACATATTTTGCATTTTATATTGGCAAGGATTCATTGGAGAATCAGGATTTCGCCA
Organism: Ochropleura leucogaster; assembly: GCA_958449745.1. Classification (NCBI taxonomy): domain Eukaryota; kingdom Metazoa; phylum Arthropoda; class Insecta; order Lepidoptera; family Noctuidae; genus Ochropleura; species Ochropleura leucogaster. The sequence continues at coordinate 3,093,191 of OY288225.1, forward strand.
CGAACTTCTCAACATTCAATTGTTTTAAAAATAAATGACCAGTATATAGGCTTGGCCATTAACCGACAAGCTATTTTTAGAAGAGGTAACTACTTATAATGACGTACGTCGTACGTAAGTAGGTACAGAGTCCCTAGCACGAGTGTGCGGTTTAAACGTAACGTCAACGAGTATTTTTAACCGAATTCCAAAAAGGAGGAGGTTCTCTATTCTACTTTATGTTTGTTACTCAATTATGGGCCGATTTTCAAAAATAGTTTTATAACCGAGAGACTATACTATATTGTTTGGGTAGTTTTATGAGTTATCCTTACTAATATTATAAAAGCGAAAGTGAGTTTGTTTGTTACCTCTTCACACTTTAATGGCTAAACCGATTTTGTTGAATTTTGGTTCAGAGATATTTGGGAACCAGGAGACGGACATATGCTAATATTTTTTTGAAAAAAGTGGGATATGAGGGAGAAAGAGGGAATAAAAGGGAAAACTTAGCGTTGCTATTACAAATCAATAAGGCGCAAGGGGAACTGTTTTACCCCGAATATAACGCGAGCGAAGCCGCGGGCAAAAGCTAGTAATATTATAAAAGCGAAAGTGAGTTTGTTTGTTTGTTACCTCTTCACGCTTTTTTGGCTAAACCGATTTTGATGAATTTTGGTACAGAGATAGTTGGGAACCAGGAAACGGACATAGGCTAATTTTTATTTAAAAAAAAGTGGGATGTGAGGGAGAAAGAGGGAAGATAAGGGAAAACTTAGCGTTGCTATTACAAATCAATAAGGCGCAAGGGAACTGTTTTACCCCGAATTTAACGCGAGATAGCCGCGGGCAAAAGCTAGTCTTCTATAACACTTCTTTTTTCTTCTAAGTCAATACGGATGATCTGCTAAAATCTTTTAGTAACAATGGAAAATGTATTCTCGATAAGAATTTGTTTGAGGTACCATCACACTAAAAACTATGAAATAAAACATTTTTTTTTCCAAAAAAGTCAAAGATACAAACAAAAGTCACTGACTTCCATTTTTTTGTTTTTTAGGTTTTTTTTGTAATTTAAATTTATGGTATGCTTACAAACCCGTAATAACTTGAGTTTATGCGTGATCATGGCGCGGGCGCTTGCAACTACGCCGAAATATCGGGAACTTTCTTCGAACGCATAATTACACGATAGACTACCAGAGGTCATAAAACAAACAAATGTTATGCAATTCAAAAATAAATTAAAAATACAACTATTAATAGAAAAATGCTATTATACGACTGATGAATTTCTAAATGATAAATTAACGTAGACTTATTTATTTATTTGACTGTAGCAACAACGTCTTTAATCATGCATTCACAATGTAGGTGTACAGTACGGCCAACGAGTACGATACGAAAGGTCATTAACCTAAAGAACAACTGTGGCGTTGACAATCTAATATTTAGCTCTTTCCATCTTGTGCCTTTGTCGTAATGTCTCGTTCTCCCGGCAAAAACATGACAACGTTAAGACGGGTTCGCCAACATTCGGGCGGCCATTTTAGATGGGGTTTTAGCATGGATTTTGTTTATATTTGGTATCGTTTCTCGTTGGCCGTACTGTAGAAATGATACGATTTGTCAGTATTTTTTTTTACCATTATATTAATGTTGACATTTCTACCAATTATCTTGTGCTTACCTCTCGTGAGACTAATATTTTTATTGGATGTAATCATATTCGTACGCCTCTGGCATAACATAGCGACCTAATAAACTTTAATTTAAGAACTGTATTCACTACCTATGTTACACAAATAAAATCATTTTGATTCTATCTATACTATATATAATATTATAAAGCTGAAGAGTTTGTTTGTTTGTTTGAACGCGCTAATCTCAGGGACTACTGGTTGGAATTGGAAAATTCTTTTAGTGTTGGATAGTCCATTTCTTGAGGAAGGCTATAGGCTATATAACATCACGCTACGACCAACAGGTGCTGAGCAGCGCGGGTGAAACCGTGGGGAACAGCTAGTTAAATAATAAACATGGTAAATATCCCGTTTGAAATGCCATGTTAGTAACTATATGAGTTAATTTTTTATTTTTTTTATTTGGTAATTTATGTTCCACGTCTTAACGGGGAGCACTTTCTTGAATTGGCTAGTGTGACTTTTTAGGATTTTGTTTTTTAATTCTCACTTCTATATTTAAACGTCCGTTTCCTTATTTAATATCGTCGTTAATCCGGTGACAATGGTGTGGGTTATGCGTTTTAAAATATTTTTATTGTACTTAAACTAAATTTCAATATTGTAATGTGTAACTGTTTTTTGTCCCAAATAAAAAAAAGAAAAAAAAGCGTTGTATTAACTAAACGTATGCCCCGCGCGTTCGTGTTAGGTCCACAGTTAGCCTACCATGACATCTTAAAGCAAAACTTATTCCACTGAGAGAGAGAAAGAGATGGTGCTAGACACCCTGTATAGCTCTGTCTCTTTCCCTCAGTGGAATAAGTTCTGCTTTAAGACGTCATAGTAGGATAGCTAATCAAAGAACATACCTTCATGACAAGACTAGTTCTTGTAGACGCAATCAATTGCGGTCACCGTGGAGACGTAGGTAGGTAACACTTTAGATGATTCCTTGTATTTCCCCCATAATACTGCAAAGATCTGGTAAAACCAAAGATATTCTCATGAGTGTCTTCTAATATTTTTTGGGTTCCGTGCCTCTAATCGAAACAACCCTTATTTGGTCATTTCGCGGGGCCATTTACGGGGAAGATATTATAGACTAGCTTCCGCCCGCGACTTTGTCCGCGTGGCATAGTTACTTTGGGCTAGCGCTACCTTTAACCCGCAGGATGATTGAAAAAAAATATCTTTCTCTCCCCGTTTCTTCCCTCTTTCTCCCGCTTTTCTTACTTTTTTTAGCCTATGTCCGTCTCCAGAGTCCCAACTATCTCTGTACTTAAATTCATCAAAATCTGTTTGACCGTTTAGGCGTGAAGACGTAACAAACAAACAAACTCACTTTAGCCTTTACATTAGTAGGGATAAAGACAAAGATTCATTTATTAACCGACTTCAAAAAAGGAGGAGTTTCTCAATTCGACTGTATCTTTTGAATAAACATGTGTAACATGATACATAGGATTTGCACATAATATGGGTAGAACGAGTTTAAAATTGTTAGTTTAACATGTTTTGCCATTTAATAGAAATAATATAAAATAGTGCACAATTCATTGTAAATTAGAATTAGAAAAAAAACTAAATTATAGTCAAATATTCAATTAATTAAAATACACTTATTATCAAAAAAAAAGTCAGATATAAATTATTATCAAGAATTATACAATTAATAGGGTACGAAACACCGGCCTCATCTATTTTAAAACAAAACCGGCCAAGAGCGTGTCGGGCCACGCTCAGTGTAGGGTTCCGTAGTTTCCCGTCCGTCACAATAAGTGTTCCCACTTATGAGTTTATTATTTGTTTGACGTTGAACACTAGAGAATTGTATTTCCTAATAAATACTTTTTTTAATAATTTTGGATTGCGAGAACCGATTTCAATAATTCTTTTTTTGTTTGAAAAAAGATACGTTCAGGATAATAAAATACGTAAACGAAGTTAAAAAAATGCTTGCATATACGATTATAATACAAACTTAGTCCAGAAATTATTTTGTCTTTTTTGTACAAAAACTGTAGTGTCAATCACGTTCAAAATAATTTTCATAGAAAGTCCTTATAAAGTTCTACTTTTCAGATTTTTTTCATATTTTCTAAGCTTATGGTTCAAAAGTTAGAGGGGGGGGGACACATTGTTTTTTACTTTTGGACCGATTATTTCCGAAATTATTGACGATATCAAAAAATGATTTTAGTAAACCCCTATTCATTTTTAAATACCTTTCCAACAATATATCACACGTTAGGGTTGAAATTAAAAAAAAAATCACTCCCCACTTTACATATAGGGTGGCTACCCTAATTAAACAATTTTTTCCAATTTTTATTTTACCACTTTGTCGGCGTGATTGATATACATATTGGTACCAAATTTCAGCTTTCTAGTGCTAACGGTCACAGAGATTAAGCGAGGACGGACGGACGGACGGACGGACAGACAGACATGGCGAAACTATAAGGGTTCCTAGTTGACTACGGAACCCTAAAAAAGAAGTGTAAGTGTTTGTAAAATCCTGCTTGCAAAACAAGACATCATTTTAACAAAAAAAAAGAATCAGAAAATTAATAAAAACAAAAACATCTACATTCAAAATTTGACATTCAAAAACTCTGTTTATATACCTACCTAATATCCCTTACAAATTATCAATTTCTTGATTCTCTCTTAAATGAATTAATATTCAGTATATTAAGGAAATTTGGAATTGTATTGTAAATACTAATGGGGCAATACATATTTCACCTTTTTTTTTGAAAAGCTGTTTATAGTGCACATGTGTGTGCGAAGGCACATCTGTGCCTGATGATGAGTTGTACTCTCTGTTCCCTCACTCTCATAGACCGATGGGACGGCAATTAGGGACACAGGGGTATCTTCCCGCCTAATTCCAAACTCCGAGCGCTTGTGTTGTGCTAGTCATCGTAATTTAATTACTAATATTACGGGGAACAAACCTCAACCAACCTTTGAATCTAGTTTACTAATAAACTGACTAATTTCTTAGTAAACAGGCTATTGAACGGATTCACGTTATTCATTATTCAATATGACGTACGCATCCAGTCTATTTCCATTTAATATATTAAAAGTATATCTTCATACCTTTTTGCTCTTTGAAATAATAAATTGTAGTGCCAAATGCACGTCATGGCATATGGAATGACGTTGTCGCTGAGGAAGTTATTGTAGTTTATCAGGTTCTATAATATCAATTCGTATACTCAATCTTTTTTTCATTGGTGTAGGCAGAAATAGGAAAGGCCACCAGCTACTCGTTTTGTCTCGTCCAAGCTTAAACTCAAACTCAAAGTTTTTATTTCAATTAGACTGTTACAAGCACTTTTAAATGTCCCAAGGCATAATATAGTAGCTTGTGAAAGTACAGAAGTTGCTAATTCTAAAACTAAATCTTTATGGAGAAGAATGGCCAAGAAATTTCATGGACACTTTTTAAATAATAATATTTTTACTACTGTACATATAATTTATTTTTTTATATATTGGTATTGGTACCCTTGGACACGGCTCGTATTGTTATGAGGTTAATTTCTCCGGAGCCCTGACCCGTAGCTTGGACCCATTTCCGATACCGGTACTATCTTTTATATTTTTTTGTGTTTTTATTAAGAAACTAGCTTTTGCCCGCGGCATCGCTCGCGTTAAATTCGGGGTAAAACAGTTCCCCTTGCGCCTTATTGATTTGTAATAGCAACGCTAAGTTTTCCCTTTTCTTCATTCTTTCTCACTCACACCCCACTTTAAAAAAAAATAGCCTATGTCCGTCTCCTGGTTCCCGACTATATCTGTACCAAAATTCATTAAGATCGGTTTAGCCATTAAAGCGTGAAGAGGTAACAAACAAACAAACTCACTTTCACTTTTATAATATTAGTTAGGATATTGAAAATGTAAAATTAGATATGTAAAATTCAATGAACGAAAGAAACAATATTTTACAAGAACGTGGTTACAACATTTGTGTCGAGATTATACATAAATGTGAGAACGATGTAGTTAAACGTGCATATTAAGAGCGTCCATAGTAAAAGTAGAAATCAATCATTAAAAAATAAAGTAATTAAGATAAACCATGGCCGCTGAAAAATGATCAGTCCCAACTGACAACGCCCGTTTACGAACATGACGCATGGATCAGCCCTTATCAGCCCAACCATTTTGTAGGGAACTAAATGACCCGATAGATGAGTTTCCACAAAACACTCGATAGATGGCGTTGTTCTAATTGTGTATGTTTCTGAATCGTAGTGTTAAGATTTTCCGCGAACACTAAAAATAAAAATTGTACTCGCATTGGAAAGAATTAGTTTTGTTTGTACCTAATTTCACGGCAGGTATTTAGTGAACAATGACATTCACTCAACCACCAGGGCACATTTGTGTCAATGATAGTATAGACGCCTGCACATCAAGCTACTACAATCTGTCAGATTTCTTTGATAGATTTTCGACTTTATTTCTAAAGTATTAGGTTCAAGGTTCATTGGGAAAAATTGTCAGTTTCGGGTAGCTTGACCTGCAGGCGTCTGTACATAGTAGTTTATGTATACATCTGGTCGTATTTTATCGTATCTGACCGTGGCTTTACTTCACCCTATCAGAATATCGGCTCTGTGTCATGGCTGCCATGTTGTAACATCATGCTGAGATAGGGACCTTCTGGCCTCGTACAGAACTAAGTTATAAATTGTCTTTTTACACGACTGCCCCAAAAAAGGAGTGTTATGTTTTTAGGGTTCATGTATGTTTGAATGTATGTGAGTTTCTTTATTCCATCATAACTTCTAAACGCCTGAACCGGTTTACATGTATGGGTCATCGTTAGAATTCTTGCATCGTCCCGAAAAACATACGGCTTTTGAAAAAAGTATAGAAATCCAGTGTGGCGGGTATGATCAATAATTGAACACCCACATATTTTTTTAAATTATTTATTCTGTTAATGCATGTGTTTATAATCTAGGATTTGACGAGTGGATTCCAAAAACATAAATATGTTACATTTTTAATCAAAACAGTCGATAAAAAAATGTCTTATGTATCCCACAGTAAATTCGTTGAAAACAAACAAGGTGCGCCATCTAGTGGCAATTAGAAGAACTAGTGACGAGTAGATTTATAAATAATCTATTTCTATCCCAAATCACAATGATGTGTGCCAAACTTAAACTTAATTGGCTCAGTAGCTAGGTTCGAACTTCGAAGCAGATATAGGCAGTTAAATACAGATAACATTTAAAACACGACATCCTTTAAAAGTTAAATTTTTCTTACTTAATGATTACAAACTATATTGTGTTTTATGATATATTTTTATATAAAACTTATCACTAAAAGGTTTAAAATAAAAATAAATACCTAATTAAAAAACACAACAGCTGCCGTGTCAAAAAAATGGACTAAAAGAAAAAAACAAGATGTTAGTTTTATGTAAGAAAGTATTCTACAGATTGGTCCCCCGACTGCGATGAAAATTTTTGTTTTTTTTTTATATATATTGTTTTCTAGTCTTTGTTGTTCTTTTTTAAATTAATTTTGTTTTATTGTCTTCTCCTGTGCGAGGCTATTAAACAGTATTTCTTTTTTTTACACACACCCCAATCATGGCGATGGCGAGTAGGTGTAGAGCCTACTCGCCTTCGGCACCTGACCTTTTCTCACCAGTAAGGTCAGTGTATGGTGTCCTTCAAGGGATTTTCCCGGTGCTACCATTTAATGTCCGCCTTGGGTTTTTACTAGACTTCTTTCACCCAGGATGATCAAAAAGATAAAAAAAATAAGTACAGACGCCTGCAGGTCAAGCTACCCAAAACTGTCACTTTTTCCCAATGAACCTTGAACCTAATACCTACTTTAGAAATAAAGTCGAAAATCTATCAAAGAAATCTGACAGATTGTAGTAGCTTGATGTGCAGGCGTCTGTACAAAAATTGAAGAAACGACCGATGAAAAGATAGAAAAAGAACCGGGCAAGTGCGAGTCGGACTTGCTCGCCATACAAACTTCGAACATAAACGGCCATATTTTTGTCTACGCAGACTAAGAGAGTTGATTTTATTAGGGACCACAGACTTGAGCATATGGTTTTAAATAGCTGGCGCCCGCGGCTTCGCCCGCGGCTTCGCCCGCGTGACGTTGACGTGAAATAGTAACAAACATCCATACATCCGAATCCTCACAAATATTCGCATTTATAATATTACTAGCTTTTGCCCGCGGCTTCGCTCGCGTTAAATTCGAGGTAACACAGTTCCTCTTGCGCCTTATTGATTTGTAATAGCAACGCTAAGTTTTCCCTTTTCTTCATTCTTTCTCCCTCACATCCCACTTTTTTTAAATAAAAATTAGCCTATGTCCGTCTCCTGGTTCCCAACTATCTCTGTACCAAAATTCATTAGTCCTATAATAGCATTTTTCGATTGATAGTTGTTTTTTTTAAATTTATTTTTGTATTGCATAACATTTGTTTGTTTTATCACCTCTGTTAGTCTATCGTGTAATTATGCGTTCGAAGAAAGTTCCCGATATTTCGGCGCAGTTGCAAGCGCCCGCGCCATGATCACGCATAAACTCAAGTTATTACGAGTGTGTAAGCCAACGACCGTGTAAGCATACCAAAAATTTAAATTGCAAAAAAAAACCTAAAACACAAAAAAATGGAAGTCGGTGACTTTTGTTTGTATCGTTGACTTTTTTGGAAAAAAAATGTACCTCATAAAAATTCTTATCGAGAATACATTTTCCATTGTAACTAAAAGATTTTAGGAGATCATCCGTATTGACTTAGAAGAAAAAAGAAGTGTTATAGAAGACTAGCTTTTGCCCGCGGCTTCGGTCGCGTTAAATTCGGGGTAACACAGTTCCCCTTGCGCCTTATTGATTTGTAATAGCAACGCTAAGTTTTCTCTTTTCTTCTCTCTTTCTCCCTCACATACCACTTTAAAAAAAATATTAGCCTATGTCCGTCTCCTGGTTCCCAACTATCTGTGTACCAAAATTAATCAAAATCGGTTTAGCCATTAAAGCGTGAAGAGATAACAAACAAACTCACTTTCGCTTTTATAATATTAGTAAGGATTATATTTAATTAGTAATTGTTTGTTTTTCCAATAAATAAAATAAATAAAGTTAATCTTTTTTTTTTAAACTGCAACTTTGTTTGTTTCATTAGTTTTTTTTTTCGGACGGAAAATCATAAGATGATTCCTACCACTGCAGGCGGAGTGGACGGGACTGTTGTTTTACTGACTAGAAGCCATCCGTGTTCCTTCTTTTACCCTTTATGTTCCGTCCGGGCCTGCGGTACTTCTTACGAGGAACCGCAACCCTGGAAGGCGGTGGTAATGGCAGGTCCCTCTGCTTTGGTGACATCTCTTTGAGGAGCAGATGGAACACGAAGGTGCCGTCGACACGACAAACGGACGGACGGTGAGCTACTCATTGTTCACCATTCACAGACGCGCATCTACGGTGGCCGGGAGTCGTCCTGTGGCGCCTGACGCCCTGAGCGTCCCCCGCGGTGGTGGCGGCTGGGTTTGTTTGAGGTTCGCCTAATATAACTAACTAAAAAAAATGTATGTACAAGTAAAAACAGAACAAAGTTTTATTATTGTTTTATTATTGTATTAATCAACTTCAAAAAAATTCTATTGTTCCTGTTTTAAATATCTGTGGTTTCTCGTACGAAGACTATTAAAATCAGGTCCCTAGGTACTTTTTGTATGAGCCGTTATTAATAGCTATATGGACGAAAACATAAATGTCATCTTGTGCTCTTTTCTCGCCATTTTGCACTCATATAAAAATAAAACTTGAGAGTTGTTAAGGGACACCCGGATGGAACGAAGTTATTATTTATCATGTACAACAATTCCTGTATATACTCAACAAAAATAATTGTCGCGACACTACACTGTTCAAAGCGAAATAGAAAAACGAAACGAAAATAAATGGCTTGCTTTCTATGATAGAGAGAGAGAGAGACAAACTCACGCACGCCGCACGGCTTACAACTATAGTAAAAATTGTCGTTACAACTTTTGATCTTATTTTTTCTGTCTAGCCCCCTTTCGCAACGCGCGATAAGGAACTTCGTTCCAATAATAAAACTTTTCTCAACTAGCTTAGGGTAGGTAACAAGTTTAACCGGATGCAGCTGAATACCTGTATTTTATATCACTACTTTATATTCAAAAACCATTTTCCTTTTGAATGTTCCTTTCTGACTCGTCAACTAGCTTTAAAATATAGACATAGTTTTTTAGTTTTTGCGAATCACAAATCATCAAATAACTTCTCCCACTGTGCGCGGAGCGCGAGGAGAGTCAGGCTTTTACTGACTAGGGTACCCAAGTTCTTTCTTATGTCCTTTTGCCCTTTATGTTCCGGGGCCGAGGCATCTTTTTCGAGCAACCCGCAACCCTGTGGCCCGGACAGGCCCCTCTGCTAAATATATGTGATCTACAAGTAATATCTATGAACTTTAAACGAAATCGTTTTGCGTTCGATTTGCTAAACTACTAAATGAATTTGAATGCATTATTATTTCAGAATTACGAGAATTTATTGAGGAAACATTATATGTTTATTATAAAATGAAATGCTATCACCACTATCCAAAAACATTTATGATTTAATACTTTTTCTAAACAATAGTGACCTTAGTAAAGGACCTTGAAGAACACCCATGTTTCTTGCAAATTTCGAAATGTTGGTGATTTTTTCAATTATAATAACATTCTAAAACGGGTATTTTTAAATAAAGCTCTCCTTTTTATTTATATTTCGTTGTTAATAAGTGGCAATAGTCAAGTTCAGCTGCTTTTATTTTTGATTACCTTTATGAAAGGCCTGCCCCATTTTAAAAGACATCTACATTCCTCCGAACTATATTTTCCTTTTAAATTGTTATGGAACTTTACTTCACACTGTACATGTGGTAGGTGTAGAGCTGGCGGTGTCACAATTTCTGTTCACCCTCAGCCATTTGACAAATATTTCAATCATTCATCAAATTAGACCTAGTTGCTCTGTGTAAGACAAACAAATGTGTGTTAACAAAATATTTTTTTTTTTAAAAGATCGTTTAAATTGTATGGATCTCGACGTGTTAAGACTCGCAAGTGTGTGCGGAACCCGTACTGGTTATTCCTCCCGCAAATCGAGTTCTACACTGGTTTTTCCTGTGCTTGGTATATATAAAGATTGTATAGTGAAACTTGTCCATTTGTGACTGTATCGCAGAGACGGTGTAGTCGCGTTTTGGCCTTCAACGTTTGGCGATATAATCAAAATGTCGGACAGTGATGTGCATTACAGCCGAATTGCCGTGCCCAACACCACAGCCTTTCGACCACCACCCGTCTCTATTGTAGTGGAGTATCTCGTACTATTACTGACACTAGCCGCTTTCATTTATGGCGTGACGTCCTGGTGCTTCATCAAGAAGTTCCGGCACTTCAGAAACTTTGTTTATATCAACGCCGTGGTATCCAGTCTACTCCGATTAACAACAGTGTCACTCATCATACCTGGAGTTATGCAAATTATTGTGATTGATGATAAGGAAATCATGGACATTTGCCGTTATATTTGCACATACTTCAGTGCAGTGCAAAATTACTGGATGTTGGTGATATGCTACATATTTTACGTAGATGTCGTGAAAGTTTTTCGAGGACACGTTAAAAGGAAGTACTTGAAGTGTTGTTTGTTTGCTTGGGGCATACCTTTTGTGATATTTCTGTGTTACTATGTCTTTTTATTTTTCAACGAGAGATTGCATATTTATGCAATGGGTTCTACTTTGGATTTTATCGCTAATGCCGTGGAAGTTTTTATTATAGTTTCACCCTTAATGATTAATTGTTTTCTATACGGTGCGGTTTTATATTCTTTGTGTAATTGTTTCAAACCGAAAGCGACTACGTCTACTAACAACTGGCGTCGCTTCTACATAGCCACACTGTTGTTTCTTTTAAGTGACGTTCTTGTATTGTCTTCATTCATTTGGGATACAATCTCAATAACGTTTACAATAAGAGCAGTTATGTCTAAGATGCAACAAATAGCTATTGACATATTTCTTCCTTTAGTAAGAAGCAATAGGGAATTGTGGAAACAATATTACGCTCATAAAATGGCTAAAAACATTCCGTGATTAAGATGCATTCATTCGTGCACCATTGGAATTATTTTCGTCAATATTTGACAAGAGCTACAAAATTCAAATATTGAATATGTGCTTCACATCAAGTCATTGCACTTTTACCAAAAAGCTTGTTCAAACAACTATGACTTTTATGTATCCACCTATGAAATCCTGTGGAGCACATTTTTTTTTTGCTTTGTGCACAAGAAAAAACAGTAAAAGGCCTGAGACATTTCCTACCAAAATCTATTTCAGGAAATTTTTTGGTTTGTGTTTTGAATACCTGTTTTTTCTCTTACGAAGACTACTAAAATCAAGTCCCTTGTTACTTTTTTGTATGAGCCGTTATTAATAGCTATGTGGACATAAATGTTATCTTGTGGTCTTTTAAAATAATTATAAAACTTTTCTTAACTATCTAAGGGTCGGTTACCAGTGACTGGACACAGCTGAATACTCGTATTTTATCTCATTTAGAATGTTGCTTTCTAACTAGTTTACTAGCTTTAAAATATCTACATCTGTAAGCTTCAAGTAATATTTATGTACTTTACACGTTATCGTTTTTTGTTTCTGCATGTGAGAAAATTTCGATTTGCTAAACTATTCAATAAATTTTAATGCTGGTTATTGTTCTATCATAATTACGAGAATTTATAGAGGAAATATTATGTGTTTATTATGAAGTGAAATATAATAATTATGAGAATTACCACTATCCAGAAAAAATATGATGTTATACTTTTTTCGAAACAATAGTGACCTTAGTAAGGGACCTTGAAGAACACCCATGTTTTTTATATCTTACCCGATGAATCGGTGTATTTTTAATCATAATAAGGTTCTATTTGTGTATTTTGGAAAAAGGCTCTCCTTTTAATTTATAGTTCGTTGCTAATAACTAGCAATAATCAAGTTTTGCTGCCGATTGTTTTGATAACCTTTATGAAAGGGCTGTCACACTACAGTACAAAGGGCTCCAAACTATCTTTCCTTTTTATCTGTTATGGAACGTTGCTTTGTAAACATTATTTTTGCATTTTTGATGTAGGTGTATATGTATATAAGTAGAGATGGGATAATTGGATGTATGTTTACCTAAAGTAATTTTTTGGCTATGGAAAAAGCTTGTTTATTTTTTATTCAAAATAAAATCCAGGATTATTCTGATTTTGACATTTAACAAGGCAACAGCCATTTTTGTCAAATTGGGTTTCAACATCTGACGGAGCGTACACTAAAATTGGATTTCCCAAGGTAGCGAAATTTTTCGAAAAAAAAAATTGCGGAATAACAACATCAACATCTAAAACTTAGATAAATATTCATCCGAATATCTTATCTCTAGTTATAAAAGTTAAATACTCTTATGTACCTTCTTTGCCTCTATTGGATAATTGCCACTTATGCTCGCAAACGTGAGAATATGTAACATCATTATAAATTCAAATGCTTTATCCGATACGAATATTGTTTGATCTTTTTCCATCTACAGTGTCATTAATGTTAACGGCTTCTAAAGGGTCTATTCCTTTATTGATCAGATAGTGATCTACTGTCAAGTGAGCATCTATGACGGCACAGTTTGCACAGTCATCATTCACATCATTCAATTGCTCAGCCAGAGCAATTGAATGATTGCACTGCGCGTTGAAGGTTCAAATCCTATATGGAACAAACTTTTCTATGGCCTACATAGAGTTGTTCCAGGTGTGCCTTTATTGTGTATGTAAGTTTAAATGTTTGTGAATGCTCCCACGGTTCAGGAACAAATCCAAGTGTGGAGTAAAAACTGAACTACAACCCGAAGCAAGATTTTTTTTTTTAATTTCCTTGATCCATTTGGAAGTCCATAATTCAAATCTTGTTGGTGTAGATCCTGATTTGTCACAATTTATGTTACACCCTAACGTCCCCCGAAAAATTCCATTACTTTATGAATAAGTTTGAAACAAACACAAAAACAAACTTTTGAAGTTTCGTTTAAATAGCTAATTGTATATGTATATCAAGTAATATTGCACTGCAAAATAAAACCGAATTCCAAAAAAAAAATGCAAAAAGTGGAAAATAACTTTCTTTTCGGAAGTCATTAATGTTGACTTCTGTTTGTTTCCTTCTCTTTTTTTGCCTCTGACTTCCGGAAGTAAAGTTATTTTCCACTATTTTTTTGGATGTTGGTTTTTTTTTGAGAAAATAAGTTTTTTATTTCAGCATTTTTAGTTATGGTATGATATATCACATAATTTTTAAAACATATTAATAGATATTTTTATCCATAAAGTCAGGAAAAAAATGTATAATAGACTCAGAAACTACCTATAAATAAAAGTGATATGACGTGAGACCACCTCAGAAGAATACCCTTTCGATCAAAAAAAGAATTTTTAAAATCGGTCCTCAGTTGGCGGAGTAATCGGTGAACATACATAAAACATACGGTCAAACATAGCACCTCCTCCTTTTTTTGAAGTCGGCTAATTATTGCGCAATGTTATGCCTCGGTCAGGTTTTATAATTTCTACTATAATTGCACCTATTTTTCCACATCCTGTTAACTTTTGCTAATGATTGTGCAATTCTTACTTACCCATTTTTTTTTTCATATTTACTGTCTCATTTTTTTTTCATAAACATTTCCTTCCTTGTGGGCTTGATTGGTTTAAGATAGAAAATTGAATTTGAGTTGCAATATTTTAGGGACTAGGTTTGGTTTTCTTATAGTCTTCCTCTTCTCAACTGGCACGGCAGTACTTTAAATACTGTTAACTCACAACGCGATGGCGTCGTCAGTTGCACGTAGAATTCATTTTGGCATATGCTGGGATGCAAAGAGTAGAGGGGATCGCTATTGGTATGATAAGATTCATTATTAGGTAGTTGATGTATAAGAAATGTGACAGCTGGCAATAAGACAAAACGCAACTTTGTCTTCACTTAACTAACATACTTTCTTTCGCTAAACTACGTGACTCAAGGTTGAGATACATTCTTGTAAACTGAGACGTAAGTAGGCGCTCACTAGTCTGCATACGTAATTCAGCAATTCAAACCAAGTATTAACTAGTTGGTAAACAGGTTTAAATACTGTCGGCCTCCTTATTTTTTCTACGAATTTTATTTATACTTTGCTCTTCGAGTACAAACATGTAATTAACAGTCATGTTATTAAACATAAGTACATCAAGTTGCAGTGGAACTTGTCAGGGTTCAGCGAACGGATGATCTCGACGTGCCAAGATTCGCAAGTGTGTGCCGAACCCGTACTGGTTATTCCCCCGCAAACCGCGTTCTACACTGGTTTTTCCTGTACTTCGTATATATAAAGTTTTTATTAGTCACACGTCTCCATTTGCGACTGTATCGCAGAGACGGTGTAGTCGTGTTTCGGTCTTCAACGTTTGGCGATATAATCAAAATGTCGGACAGTGATGTGCATTACAGCCAAATTCCCGTGCCCAACACGACAGCGTTTCGACCACCACTCGTGTCTATCCTAGTGGAGTACCTTGTGTTCGTATTAACTCTAGCCGCGTTCATTTACGGAGTGACGTCCTGGTGCCTCATTAATAAGTTCCGGCACTTCAGAAACTTTGTTTATATCAACGCCGTGGTATCCAGTCTACTCCGATTAACAACAGTGTCACTCATCATACCTGGTGTTATGCAAATTATTGTGATTGATGATAGGGATATCTTGAACATTTGCCGCTGTATTTGCACATACTTCAGTGCAGTGCAAAACTACTGGATGTTGGTGATATGCTACATATTTTACGTGGATATTGTGAAAGTTTTTCGAGGACACGTTAAAAGGAAGTACTTGAAGTGTTGTCTGTTTGCTTGGGGCATACCTTTTGTGATATTTCTGCTTTATTATGTCATCGTATTTTTCAATGAGAAATTACAGATTTATGTGATGGGTTCTGCCGTGGATTATACAGCTAATGCCGTGGAAGTTTTTATTATAGTCTCACCTTTGATGATTAATTGTTGTCTTTACGCTGCGGTTTTATATTCTCTGTGTAATTGTTTCCAACCGAAAGCGACTACGTCTACTAACAACTGGCGTCGCTTCTACATAGCCACGCTGTTGTTTCTTTTAAGTGACGTTCTTGTATTGTCTTCATTAATTTGGGATACTATGTCAATAACGTTTTCAATAAGAGCAGTTATGTCTAAGATGCAACAAATAGCTATTGGTATATTTCTTCCTTTGGTAAGAAGCAATAGAGAACTGTGGCAGCAATATTTTGCTCAAAAAATGGCCAGTAACATACCGTGATTAAGATGCATTCATTCTTGTATCATTGGAATTATTTTGGTCAATATTTGACTTGAGCTGCCAATTTCAAATAAAGAAGGAAGTTCTTTTTGACGCGTTCGTTTGTTTTTTGTACCTGATTGCTTTTAAGTATCTTTGTTGATTCATCAAAGTAAAAAACCCAAGATTACCATACAGTCGTAGGTAACGTTTTGTGAAGTAATACGTCTCAAAATAGATTATATAGTATTCCATGATGATTAAAACACATGTATAGTTATGTTATAATGTGAACATAAAACTGTGTGAGAAAATATATACTTATGTTGAAACTATAAAAGTGTTTATTTACGCCCAATCTCCGCACCTATCTTTATATATATAATTCTTCTGTGAGTGTGTATGTCACTGAACTTCTCTCAAACGACTGGACCGATTTTGATGAAATTTTTTGTGTGTGTTCAAGGGGATCTGGGAATGGTTTAGATTCACAATTTTGTCCGGCAGATGGCGCTGCATCACATTTTTTTGTAAATACGTAGCGAAGCACGTACCGGGCCGATAGTTCTATATATACTTTACAGTGCTACTAGTATCTCTTGATGTTTGTTGTTAAATATTTATAAAATTGTTTGGTCTATTAAAAACCAAAATGATGGTGTAAATTCCCGTTTTTGGAAATACATTTATTTAAAGATCTTTAAATATTTACTATGATAGACGGGACTAGACGAAGAAAATCTTAATATAATACTTGTCACTACTTACTAACAAGTCGTTCTGTCTAGTGTCATTATGTTAGTCATTTTTTAAAGAAAATTTGGCTAATGTCCGGTCTATAAGTATTTTCAATTTCCTTGCATTTATTCAACTTTTAAGTTGTATCATTTGTGTAACATGTGGCCCAAAATCCTTACTAATATTATAAAAGCAGCTAGCAGAAGGGCTACTATGACATCTTACAGCGGTTCTTATTCCACTGAGGGAAAGAGATGGTGCTAGACACCCTGTATAGCTCTGTCTCTTTCCCTCAGTGGAATAAGAACTGCTTTAGGACGTCATAGTAGGGTAGCAGTACCTGCAACCCGAACGCGCGATTGACACGACTTGTCGTCATTAGACGGAGAGACGGTGAGCTAACCATTGCTCATCGTCCACAGGCCCGTATCTACGGTGGCCCTAAACCTTTTGCTTCCACAGCGAATCACCAGTAATCCTACTTTCTATCCTACTAATATTATAAATGAGAATGTTTGTGAGGATGGATGGATGTATGGATGTTTGTTACTCTTTCACGTCAAAGCGGCTGGACGGATCTTGATGAAATTTGGGACAGAGGTAGATTATGGTCTGGAATAATATAAAGGATACTTTTTTTTGATATTTTATTGCTTTAACAAAATGTGTACTTAGGTGGTAATTTATAATTGAGATCATTATGGACCCTGTATGACACAGCAAGAAGGTAGAAGTAACAGGTAATGGTAATGTAGGCTACTAGTAACAGAGTTGTACCATTCGATGGCCCCTACGTATATAAAGACATGTCGAAAACGGCATTTTTTTTATTGTCTCATTGTCTTTAGATTATCTATGCGCACATGCTGACATACGATTTTTATTTAATTTATTTACCTTGTTTTAGAAATCGTATAAGAGTACAAGTCTTATAAATACAACGAATAAGTGTCGTAGAAACGGTCATCTCTCAGTTTTTCTAAGAAAACTGTATATACTGTAACGGTATCATAAAGCTCTTAAAACTGTTAAAATATTGTAGAAAGAAAATATTTATTATTGCCCATAGAATTATTTGAACAAATTACGCTCTCCTGTAAACCTCGGTTTTTGACTTTACCTTATGTACGTAGGAACCGTCGCATTGCTTAGTTAGATACGATAGATTTTAAAAACTCTGGGAGTTTTCTCTTAGTAGTGACTTTTACTTAATGAAAAAAGATGTGTATTATCTTTGTATAATTACAATCGTGTTTATATTAAATCCTTGCAGGAGAAACGGCGGTCCAGTCGAAGCATAATTATCTTAGAAGCAGCAATCCAATAATTTATTGATTCATGTGTGTGCGCAATTGAATTAATTAAGCTTGGAATACTGTACATACTATTCGTACATATAAATGATTTGCTACTAGGAAACTGTTCAATATAATGCTAGCTGCTGCGTCACGTGTCGCGGGTTCGATCCCCGCACGGAACAAATATTTGCGTGACCGACAACTACTGTCGGTTCCGAGTCTGTCTGTTTGTGTATGTGAGTTTAAATGTATGTAAACACAATCATGATACAGGAGAAATTCTGAGAGTGGAGCAACGTTTTTAAAAAAATACTAAATCATCTAATTACTGTCCCACAGATGAGCAACGAACTCTTTTCAAATAGCGAAGGCATTGATCATCATTCTTACTTAAGACGGGTTGGAGATTTCTAACATACTTAAGCTAATTTACGTCATGGTGGTCTACCATGACGTCTTAAAGCATAACTTATTCCGCTGAGGGAAGGAGACAGAGCTATACAGGGTGTCTAGCACCATCTCTTTCATACACAGGAATAAGAACTGCTATAAGATGTCATGGTAACCCACCCTACTGGGCCTATTTGGCGCAGCCGTGAGACACTCAATATTAGTTTTTATTTTTGTAGTTTTTAAGATTTAAGTTTTTTTGTCGTGTTTAGATTTAAGTTATTTTTTTTAAAGTTGTGTTCACTTGTGGAAACTGTGAAATAAACACGTTTTCTTTGTTTCTTATTTATAAGTTTAGGTTTCCTCTTATCCAAGACAAACTTACAAAGTAATTAATTAGGAAAACACAGATGATTCAGAAATTTTGCGGAAAGAAAAATAAAAAAAATAGCGAAATGTAAGTGTACTCTTCGCCATAGCTTACATAAAGGGTAGGTTAGGTACACCACTGCCTGACTCTTCGAGGGTAATAGGCGTGATGGTTACTGATGATATTGACACCAAGTGTCGCAATAATGCAGGTAAATAAAACCACTACTTTGAGATAGTAAATAATTTATTTTAAACCATTAATTGCACTATATTTATGCCAATGCCGAATTAGAACATGGCTTATTGAAAACTAATTAATTTGTGGATTATTAATATATTAATAGCTCAAACATGAGTATTGTGATTTGGTTAATTTTGACATTCCTGGAATTTAAATAAATTTGACATTTCTGTGAGTTTATAAAATTTGACGTTTGAAGAATTCTTGTTTTCTCAATTTGTTTCATTGACATTTCTTTACATTATTGTAAATAAATTAATATGATATTATCATGTAGACGGTATTTATTAAAATTATTATTATTAATATGATAGTTATTCAATCAATAAGAAACATGGCACATTCAAAAATTTGCATATTTAATTTTACTAAATTCATCATGTAAATACTGCTGGCGAAATATGAAGTACTGTGTATTTTAAGAAGTAAGCAAGCACCATATATTGCTTGCAAATAAATGATTTATTTATTAATTAAATATCCTTTTTAATTGACACTGAATATACTCGCGCCATAGCGTTCGGTTACTCTTTAATAATGGAACAAAGAAAGCCAACGCTACCATTTGAATGGCCAATGTATAAGTTCTTAATGGAAACGAAAATTCAAATACCTCCCATATAGCTAATGTCAGAACATTTAGGTTAGTCAAAATAAACATAGCCATCGCTATGCTCAATCGACGCCATTTTTCTTTTACCGGTTCGTTCAACGCACTCACATTTTTGTCTCCAAAGAAAAACAAACAAAACACAAGTTTTATAAACAATATAAGGCTTATTATTAACGGAATGGCGGTGCATGTGCTTAAACAAATAATTGTAATTAAAAAAAGAATAAGTTTATCTTCGCCATCTTCTAAACTTAATTCAACAATGAATAAAACTAATCTAAAAATGCATAAAACAATCAAAGGTAAACCCCAGGCAAAAACTGAGCTTTTAAGAAACTTTCTTTCAATATTTTTATGAAACACCTTAACAATATCGACGTAAAACACATAACACATTATCAACGCCCAATAATTAAACACATTCGTTAAATAAACGAAGATAAAGAAATGCATGCGTGACTTAAACCATTGGTCACAAGGAACGTCAGCAACTGACACGGCAGTTAAACGTAATATATTCACTAAGTTAGCACTAAGATACAAGTAGTTGTTGAAATTGCG
Source organism: Ochropleura leucogaster (assembly GCA_958449745.1). Classification (NCBI taxonomy): domain Eukaryota; kingdom Metazoa; phylum Arthropoda; class Insecta; order Lepidoptera; family Noctuidae; genus Ochropleura; species Ochropleura leucogaster. The sequence continues at coordinate 3,113,506 of OY288225.1, forward strand.
GAACTTCCTGATGAGGCACCATGATGTCACACCGTATATAAACGAAGCTATGATTATGGAGAACTGAATGTAATGTCTGATTACATATGTTTTGCACGATGGATTTTCTCCATTTTCACTTAGAGTTAAGTTGCCGCTGGCATCAATATCAGCCATGCTAATCGAAAATAGACGGGGTACAAGATGTCACTCAGAAGAGACGATCAATATAAACGAAATCACATCAATATTTGTTATTCTGCGAAGATTCGAAACGGACTAAACCAAATCATACCACTAAGTGTAGTGATCGATTCTGTTTATCTGACTTTATCTTGTACATTCGTAATGGTACAAGAAGTCAGTAATAGTACCAGAAATCAGAACAATATCTATTCTGGAGTCAGACTCGCGCACCGGGTTCTGTACAAACTTGCGACTTAAACGGCCATATCTTCTGATTGCGTAGACTTAGAAGGTTGATTTTGTCACAGCTGTAGGAAACCACGGACTTGAGTGTTTGGTATTAATTTAAACTTGATACCTTTACGCGTTCCCGAGATAAAGTGTCTTAAAAGACCGACAGATAGACAGTAAAGTGATTCTAAATGGGTTCCGTTTTTTCCTTTTGAATTACGGAACTCTAAAAGGTTGTTAGAGTCAGATGTTTCGTCGGTTTTAGCAAATTTGTGGCGAAATTGTTATTTATTTGCATGTCTTGAATTTTGTTAGTCCCAACCCTGGTGGAGGTCTCAAACGGAGGGACATTGAGGAAATTAAAGGTTTTCAACCAGTTTCTTTGAAGGATTATGTGAGTTTAAAGTAAAAAGGTTGTGAAAAACAACCACTAACGTTAACTTCTTAAATAACTTTTTTTTTATAATAAAACGTTTCCCCACACTAGAAATTTCTCCTGTATCGTGGTTGCCTTTACAAACATTTAAACTCACATACACAAACAGCCAGACCCGGAACAACTATCTCTAGGTCAAACAAATATTTGTTCCGTGCGGGGATCGAACCCGCGACGCGAAGCGCAGCAGTCAAACGCTTAGCCACAGCGCCAACCGTCTCGCCAAAATTGTTAAAAGGTCGTAGGTACTCAAAAAATGTCGTACGTTAAAAAAATTAACAACTCATTGAAATAAAAATAAAATATGTTTGTTTGAACATAGTAACATGATTTATAACACATACTAGCTTTTGCCCGCGGCTTCGCTAGCGTTAGAATTCGAGGTAACACAGTTCTCCGGAGCCCTGACCGCCGGTAGCTTGGACCCATTTCCGATACCGGTACCTTTTATATTTTTTTTTTTTTTTTTTATGTTTTTATTAAGAAACTAACTTTTGCCCGCGGCTTCGCCCGCGTTAAATTCGGGGTAACACAGTTCCCCTTGCGCCTTATCGATTTGTAATAGCAACGCTAAGTTTTCCCTTTTCTTCCCTCTTGCTCCCTCACATCCCAGCTTTTTTAAATAAAAAGCTTAGCCTATGTCCGTCTCCTGGTTCTCAACTATCTCTGTACCAAAATTCATCAAAATCGGTGTAGCCATTAAAGCGTGAAGAGGTAACAAACAAACAAACAAACAAACTCACTTTCGCTTTTATAATATTAGTAAGGATAAGGTACTCCCAGTAAGTTATTGCTAATGCTTGTGTCTCGAGATAGTCTCACTATCTAAATCTTTACCTTGAATGTTAACAGTATCAATTTAAGACTTTTACAATTAAACTTTATTCATGATTTTCCTACCCTGGTCCTATTCTATTTGGGGTCGGAATTATAAGCTTTTCTTCTTCCACCGCGCACCCTCATCGAACTTAAAAAAAAGAAACGACGTGTAAACTACAAAATAAACATAATTTTTTAAGTGACCTTTGGGCTCTTTCTATGTCAAGGAATTTAGTTTTATTGGCTTCGCTCCAAAGTGGCAAACAATAAGTAACAATGGATTGCGTGAGCGCAATTTATATTATACTATTAAGTTTCTTCTGTAACATCACTTATCTTAGATTTTTTGAATCCTTACTTCCTTACATATCCTTACTAATATTATAAAAGCGAAAGTGACTTCGTTTGTTTGTTACGTCTTCACGCCTAACTGGCTGAACCGATTTTGATGAATTTTAGTACTGAGGTAGTTGAGGTTGTAAAGTGAAATGTGAGGGAGTAAGAGGGAAGAAAAGGGAAAACTTAGCATTGCTATTACAATCAATAAGGTACAAGGACAAAAACTACAGGTAGCAGGTACCTGTAAATCAGGAGAGGGGAACTGTGTTACCCCGAATTTGACACAAACGAAGCCGCGGGCAAAAGCTAGTATCTATATAAATGTGCACACCCGTCACGTAACAAGCTCAATATGCGAACATCAAGTTAAACAGTCGTCAATTATAACTCCTAAGGATCTTGTGAACATTACATGTCTAATGCCTTGAGAGTTACAATTCTGTTTCAAATGGTCATGTGTAATTAAAATTCTGAAATTTTGGTCTGTTTTAGATTTTATACTAGGCAATAAACAAATGTAGTTTGTTTTATTAACATTGAGAGTTAGCAGATTGGCTTTGAGCCATCTATCTATAGCAGATAACTCCTGCTCGGCATTATAGCACATGGCTTCCCACGTGTCACCAAAGTAGACGATAGCTGTGTCGTAGTATCTGCGTAGGAGAAGATTTTCCCACCACTGCTTCTTAAGTTACAGACTTCATAAATACAGCAGAAACATACACCAGAAACAATGGTGGACCGAGCACCGACCCCTGTGGGACACCAAAAACAATGTTTTCCTCCTCACTATGTGACTTACTTATTTTGACTTTCTGTCTCCTATCTTGGAGGTAACTGTCAAACAGGGAGAGATCTTTACCTTTTATCCCTATAGCTTCAAGTCTCTGTACAAGGATGGGGATAGATTCTGTAAAACGCCTTTTTCAGGTCTAGAAACACCGTTACAAATTTAAACCCCTTATCAACCTTATCAGGGATTTCAGATGTAAGCGTCAGTTGACCGTCGCTATCTAAAACCATATTGGGAACTTACCAATCTTTCATTCACAATTTTTGCCATTAATTTTAAAGGGTTGATAATACAAATCCCCATCTTTATGCCCAGGCGTAATTATAGATAGTTTTAGTGCGCCAGGTAATACGCCCGTTTTGAAACACATTAGTCAGTTGGCTGATAGAAGAAACAACAAGTTCTCGATATAATTTAAGCAAACCGATAGGTATGCAATATAAATAAGTGACCCGATGCACTTCCCGAGTTAAACGACTAAAGTCATCTATTCACTTCTACCGGATCTGACTCTAGCAACACGATCGAGTTTGTTTGAGAAAGCGAACTTAAATTAGTGGCAGAGTTAAGTGCTTGTTCAGTTAGAGTTATGATTTCTTCCGCAAGTGTTTTTTTTCAATAATTAAATAAATAAATATCTTGGGACAGCTCACACACGGCTATCTGATCCCAAGCTTAGCAGAGCTTGTGTTATGGTAACCAGACAACTGATATACATACTTATAGTATAATTTATAAATACATACATATTATAGATAAATCACACCCAGACACAGAACAAACAATCATGCTCATCACACAAAGTTTGTCCTGGGTGGGAAGCGAACCCACGACCTCCGGCTCAGCAGTCAGGGCCACTAACCACTAGACCAAAAGGCCCGTCAATAATTGTGAAAAACTCGTTCTCATTTAATGAATGGAGAGGATTTGGTGTTATATTATGCAGTTAATGTATAGCAGACGCCTTGGGTTTTTTGAAGTAGGTAATGCGTCATTAATTTTACACTAGATGATTACTTTGGGGTTTTTCAGAGAATTTAATATCTGTTTTTTTTGGGTGATTATTTGCGAAACTCCTGTAAATCATTATTAAAATAACGGTAGATGGGTCATTCCTCTTTAGTAGCTGTAGTTTAATTCTATACCTTTTACATTTTAGAGCGCCTATAAATATCCAGGGTTTTAGGGTTCTCTTGGAATTTGACACTGAGACAAATTTAGTATTTTGGACGATCTCTCTTCCAAAATACTAAAGTTGTTCCTAATCACGTCTATCATCATCGCGTTAGTCAGAGTGTTGAGAGAGGGTTGGGTCTCTATGCGCGTTAAGAAAAGATGTGTCTTTGCATGCATGGTGTTTACAGGCATGCTCCCAGTTTGTTATAATTTTATATTTGACACAAGTCTTGCTTTGGTGTGTGTGGGATAGACAACATTTTTCAAAAAAAAGATAAATTTTGTAGGGCGGCCAAAATAAAAACAAACGCCATCATACTATATTCTCTTTGTAATTTAACAAAAAAATTGCACAGATACTAACAACGACCTCAAATAAATATGATTCAAGCGCCAAAATACCTTTGTAGCCCTATAGTTACGCATAAGTGTTATCTATGAACTCTCTGCTGCCTATTAATCTGACGTTTCCGACAAGCAGTACAACAACAATTGCGACATAATCCTTTGAATCGATTCGCGTAATACTCATGCCAGAGTGACCGATTACTCTTCAAAAAAGGCACAAATAAGGCCATTGCTGCCATTTGCAAGCTTAACACAACAGAACGTACTTCAATTGAAAGTCTAAATATATCAAATATAACAAACGTCAGCACAACTACATTACTTAAAACAAATATAGCCGTAGCAGTCAATAAACGACTGAATCGTTCCTTCGTTCTGCCTTTTTTTGAAGTAGCAACGGCGTTTGTGCTTTTAGAAAAAAACAAAGAACTCACTAGTTTTATAAAAACTGCCAAGTTTATAAGCGAAGGTAAAATATTGCACGTTAATATAGAACATATGGTGATAAACAAAAAATTAATTCTCTCTCTATTGCCTGTTGCATTAATAATAATTAAACACAATGCATAAATGATCCATAATATCGAAGGTACGGCCCACGCAAAGATAGAACTCTTAAGATACTTCCTTTTGATATCCTTCTGAAAAACTTTAACAATATCTACGTAAAACTTATAACACATCACTAACAACCAACAATTGTAAACAGTTGTTAAATAAACGAAGGCAATATACCAATATATGCTGATACAGTCTCTGAAGTCAGTGGTCGTGGCTTGACAATGGAGTATAGTAACAGACACAATAGCTAAACGTAATATATTCACTAGATTAGCACTGATGTACACATAGTTGTTGAAATTGCGAAACTTCTTGATGAGGTACCATGATGTTAGTCCATAGGTGAACGTAGCTAGACATAATATGAAGAGAGTGTAGTGCCCGATCATGAAGCTCGGAACGTTTGATGGCTTGAGATAGCATTCGTCTACGGTGGAGCAGACGGGCAAGATGTTGTAGTCATAATCGGCCATGGCATCAAACTTGGTAACGACGGTCAGACATTGTAGTTATTTCGCATTGATATTGTATTGAGTGGGCCGGCCATTTTAGACGTAGAACCGATGACCATCGCGGTAGACGTGTCCTTGAGTGGAGACTGGTGTGTGAAGGTGTGGCGATCTCAGAGGTTCAGTGGTAGTGAGGATCTTCGCAAGGTGGTTGGTAGCAACTGGATGAGAGTTCCCAAATATTTAGTTGAGAAACCTGTGTCTTGCTGTAGACTGATGGCGATAATTATTGTATCGAAAATAAAAATTTAGTTGACAAGTGTAACTACACCATTATCAATATCAAAAAAGACCGTTCATTACGTTAACAAGGATCGAAAAAGACTAATGCATTAAACCAAGTTTCGAGCACTTAGCGCACTAAATATCTATTCTGATTACTCTTATCATCGATAATGGTAAATAAAATATGATATGATAACTTGGTAATATATGTTCATCACTTTATAAAAGCTTTTATAATACATACAAAATAATGCTTGCTCGTTGAAAAGACGATATAAAACTGCAATACGCGATGCAACTCCACATTACATTGCTACTAGCTGTGCCCAGCGGTTTCACCCGCCGCCTAGCTCCTATATAAAATTTTAAGTCAATCCGACCAAGGAATCGCGTTGACTCATACAAATTTTGCCACCTTGTTTCCCCCTTAGGGGTTTAGTTTTGCAAATCCCCTATTTAAAGTTTGAGACACCTAACACTTGTAGCTGCTGATATTTGCAATTTTGTGATGAGTGAGTCAGTGATTTTTTCTTTAAAAATATATATATAACTAGCTGTGCCCAGCGGTTTCACCCGCTGCTCACTTAGGGGTATGAAAAATAGATGTTGGCCGATTCTCAGACCTACTGAATATGCATATAAAATTTCATAAGAATCGGTCGAGCCGTTTCGGAGGAGTATGGGAACAAAAACTGTGACACGAGAATTTTATATATTAGATAGTCTCTTGTCACAAATGTGTCCGTTTCTAATACACTGTAAAGAAGTCGGGTAAGTTATAAATACATTATTTAGCGATTACGTTTAAAACTAGTACACCATCACGCACACTACTAGTACACTTTTACACACACTACTAGTACACAGCGTAGCTGTCATGCATGTTTCTACTACATTGCGTAGCTGTCACGCGAGTTACCAATGTACTTAGAAGTTTAAGTAAGAAAAAAAGTGGATGAAAATCGATTGCATGTGGCAGAGATGAGAATGTTGAGATGGATGTGTGGAGTGACAAGAATGGATAAAAGTAAGGAATGAGTATATTAGAGGAAGTTTGAAAGTTGCGCCTGTTACAGAAATATTGAAAGGGAGTTCGTTGTCTTGGTATGGACATGTCATGTGGAGGGATGAAGCACATGTGACTAAAAGAGTGATAGATCTGAATGTTGATAAACGGAGAGCGAGAGGAAGGCCAAAGAAAAGATGGATGCATTGTGTAAGGAATGATATGAAGGAGAAAGGAGTAAATGATGGCATTGACAGATGAGTGTTGCTGATGTGGAAGCCACTACTACGATGCATAACAGTACATTCGTAACCACAATCTATCTATACTATCTATACTAATATTATAAAGATGAAGAGTTTGTTTGTATGTTTGTTTGAACGCGCTAATCTCAGGGACTACAGGTTGGAATTGGAAAATTCTTTTAGTGTTGGATAGTCCATTTCTTGAGGAAGGCTATAGGCTATATAACATCACGCTACGACCAACGGGTGCTGAGCAGCGTGGGTGAAACCGCGTGGAACAGCTAGTAAATTATATTTAGCTGGTATTTTTAACTGTAGATGCAATTTAGTATGGCTGTTAAGCAAACACAGAGTTATGATAACCTCCATTTCTTGTTTTTTTGTAGATGGGAAACCATTAGGTAACTTCCCCCGCTCTGAGTGGAGCGGGGGGATTGTCAGACTTTCACTGACTAAAACCCACCCATGTTCCTTCTATTGCCCTTTACGTTCCGGGGCTGCGGTATCTCTTTCGAACAACCCGCAACCCCAGCAAGCCCCTCTGCTTTGCTGACATCTCTTGGAGGAGCACGTGAAACACGAGCGCGCCGTCGACACGGCCTGTCTTCAATAGAAGGACAGAAATATTCCTCATGGCGTGGAGTCCTGTCACGGTGCCCAAAGCCCGGTGATTCTCCCGCCATGGCTGGGTTGGTTTGAGAATCGTCCATTCCCTTCGTTATATTACACGGTAATTTATATCTGCGGGTGTCAGGCACTGATACATTTAGGTAGATCTAGAGTTTAAAACAAATTGTACAATTTATAATATAACCGACACGATGCCTTTTTTCTATCTATAAAATCAAACATTAAATAAAATAAAACAGTGTGCAGTACTGCAGACAAAAGAAAACAATTTTGAATTGTTAAAGTATTTATTTGAAAAAAAAACTGAGTTATTAGTTAGTTATTATTTCACCATATTCGGGGAACGATGTCTGTTGCATATTTTTACATGTCTGTGGACGTCATCAACCATAGCCACAAAAAAGAATCACGTCATGGCGCCATTCTTTCGATTCAAATAATACTCGTACCATAATGTACGATTGCTCTTTACTAAAGGAACAAATATCGAAAGAGTAATCGTTTGAACGCTAAATATAACAGTCCGCAATGGCAAAGTATGATAAAAAAATCCCCAAAATAAGAAAACTATAATATTACCGTTCGACAGCGTAAACATAACCGCTGCTGTAGTCAAACGACGACAAATTACTTTGTTTCGTTCTCCTTTAGGAATTACACACGCGTTCCTATCTTTACAAGAGCATAGAGAACAAATAAGTTTTATTAAAAATACAACGTTTATTATCAAAGGAATAACATCACAAATGAATACCGTGAGAATAATGACAAGTAAGAGAATCAGTTTGTCCCTATCACATTCTACTAGTTCAAGAATTATAAAAATCAAGATACCGATGATCATTCCGGTCATAGGTACACCCCAAGCTAATAGAAAGCTTTTAAGAAACTTCCTTTTAATATTACAATTAAATACTTTTACAACATCAACGTAAAACATATAACTCATGACCAACAACCAATAGTTGAATACAGTCGAAAAAAACATAAATATGAAAAACTGATACAGAGAATCAACCATTTCGAGGGCATATGCATTAGTAATGAATACTAAAGTTAAACGAATAAAATTTACTAGAATTGCATTGAGATAGACAAAGTTATTGAAAATGCGAAAATTTCTGATGAGGTACCACGATGTGACTCCATATGTGAACGTGGCCAGTGTCATGGCAAATTGAATACAGTGTCCGATTATAATTAAAAGGAAGATTGATGAATATCCATTATCACTCTCACTGGGTGTCCGGTTCAATTCACTAGCACTATTGAAGCCATAAGCACGAAACGCCTGGCTTACACTCAGCTGTGTGGTCATTTTCCATGACTTAAACTTTACTTGAAAACAATAGTCGAGCCGATGGATACCAACTTGCGTCTAAGTAGCAAATATAACAAAAGTTTCAGACAGAACATTGCGATAACAGAGGTAGGAGCCAACTGATATGATAAAACTTGATTTTGGTTATTATCAACTGTACCTATAGTCGATTTAGTTGCCTTAATTTATCTTGTACGGGTTAAAAGCCAATGATGGGGGCAAGAGCGCCGCCTGCCGGGGTTTCGGGTTGTTTGAAAGAAATACCGCGACCCCGGAACATAAAGGGCAAAAGTTCAAACATGAGTGCGCTTTGGTCAAGGCAGGTGGTATAATAATATCAGCCGCTCAAGTCTATCCGAGATCCTTACTAATATTATAAAAGCGAAAGTGAGTTTGTTTGTTTGTTACTTCTTCAGGCCTAAACGGCTAAACCGATTTTGACGAATTTTGGTACAGAGATAGTTGGGACCCTGGAGACGGACATAGGCTATTATTTTTAAGTGAAAAATGAGGGAGAAAGAGGGAAAAAACTTGGCATTGCTATTACTATAAATAAGGCGCTAGGGCAAAAACTACAGGTGGCAGGTACCTGCAAATCAGGATAGGGGTCTTATTCCGAATTTAACGCGGAATTAATTTTGAATTTAATATTTATTTTATCTATTACAACTATTATTTACAAACTACAAATAGACACAAACTAATAATCAAATGTACACGTTTAAAAATGGTAAATTATTGAGTACCCAGAAGGCTGGCAGCATTGCCGCGTTGGAAATTAATTCCTTTCAATTATTTTTTTTATAAAATTTGCCCATAGTGCTCTATTACTCTTTAACAAAGGGACAAAAAAACCTAAGGCTATAATTTGTAAGTACATTGTAATAGTAGGCAAGGGGAACGAAACTTCTACAAACTGCCATATAGCTAACACTAAAACATTAATGTTAGTTAAAATAAACATGGCCGTCGCTGTACACAGTCGACTCAAGTTTTCTCTCACTCTTGCGTTTTTCGGAACCTCAGCAGTATTTTTATTTCCACAAATAACCAACGAATAAACAACTTTCATGAAAATGCTGAAGTTTATAATCAAAGGTATAATATTACACGAGACGTAAGTGAAAATGTTTATAATTTTACGAACTTTTTCTACTCTATCTCCTTCTAATGTTAACTCAATTATAAGTAAAGTCAATCTCAATAAAGTAACTACGATAAAAGGCACGCCCCAGGCAAAAAGAGAAATTTTGAGAAACTTCTTTTTTACATCTTTACGAAAAACTTTTACAACATCAACGTAGAACATATAACACATGACTAACAACCAAAAGTTGTACACGGTCGATAAATATACGAAGAAAAAAAAATGGCCGGTCCGTGAACGGTAGCGTAGCGGGTCGCAAACCGACTCAGTAGCAGACACTAGTGTTAAACGTATAATATTCACAAACACTGCACTAGAATATACGTAATTGTTGAAATTGCGAAACTTCTTTAGAAGAATCCACGATATCACACCATAGGTGAATGAAAACAGTGTAATGGCGAAATGGACGTAGTGTCCAATCATGTACGCTTTGCATGATGTGTTCACCTCGTTTTCAGTCACTGTTGAGTTTTTCCCACTGGTATCAATAGCCGCCATTTTAATGTCGATTGAGATACAATTCTTTTGGCATTTGGATGTTGTTATAGCTTTCCATTTTTATATAGTTGATAGCGATTTCAGATAAACAAATCAGGCTGTCTCTTTTCACATGGTTAGTCATAAAGTAATATGATTTTCGAAGTTTAGTATAATCGATTAAGTTTATCTTGTGCCCATGATAACGCCAATATTGGGTGGCCGCCGGTTAAACCTACTAGGTTCTTACAAGTACTGTTGCTCATGCGTTAAATGTCACGTTTATTTGTTATACTTACTTCCTTATACGTATCGTATATCATGCATACATTACATACGTCAAAATAGTGTGTGTACTTTGAAAGAAAGAAAAAAAAAATGAAAAGAAATTTATTAGTTACTACCAACGTTTAACAAATACAAAGCATTACAAACGTTTATAAATACACTAGCTGTACCCAGTGGTTTCACCCACTGCTCACTTAGGGGTATGAAAAATAAATGTTGGCCGATTCTCAGACCTACCCGATATGTACACAAAATTTCGTTAAAATCGGTCCAGCCGTTTCAAAGGAGCATGGGAACGAAAACTGTGACACGAGAACTTTATATACCTATTAGATATTTAGCTGAGTTACTTTTAGGTACTTATCCATCCAACATGGCGTCGATTTACAGATATCCCGTATGATGAGAGAGAAGATTGCAATAAAAATGACGACACGGTAAGGCAAAACAAGGAACATGAATGGGTTTCAATCAGTAAAAGTCTGACGCTCCCTTCCGTTCACCATTGACGTCATTTTAGGATACATATAACTGTAGGCCGTCTATTTTTTATTTGCATGTCTTGTATTTTCTTAGTCCCAACCCTGATGGCGGATGAAAGGTTTGCAACCAGTTTCTTTGAAGAATTATCCAAGTTTAAAGTAAAGTAACGTTAAATTCTTAAAAATCTTTTTATTTATAAAAAAAAAAACGTTTCCTCACACCAGGATCTCCTGTATCGTGGGTGCGTTTACAAACATTTGAACTCGCATACACAAACAGCCAGACCCGGAACAACTATCTGTAGGTCATACAAATATTTGTTCCGTACGGGGATTGAACCCGTGACACGTAGCGCAGCAATCAAACGCTTAGCCACTGCGCCAACCGCGTCGTCAAACGAGAACGTCCGTACCGTCAAGTTAATGAAGAATCCCATACTTAGTATGTATACATACTGCATTGTTTTTTGTTTTTATAATTATGGTTCCCAGTTAAGCCTGGCGTTATCATCGTCACAAGATAAACATAATCGATTGCATTAAACATAGGTTTAATCTCATTAGTTTGTATCACACCATGTAACGCGAGGGAGTCACCGCTATCTCACTTTCCAATTGAAAATATTAGTATAAAAATGGATATTCCTAACAAAATATAAGTGCAACAAGATTGTAGATCATGGCTGATTTTGACATCGACGTTGAAAACTCAACAGTGGCTGAAAGTGTGATGAATTCGTCATGCGAAGCGTACGTGATTGGACATTACGTCCATTTCGCCATAACACTGGTTTCGTTAATTTACGCAGTGACATCGTGGATTCTCATTGAAAAGTTTCGCAATTTCAACAACTACGTGTATTCCAGTACAGTGTTTGTGAATATACTACGTTTAACACTAGTCTCAGTCAGCCCCGGATCTAGGGGGGGGCAAGCCGGGGTCTATGCCCCGGGTGGCAAGTTACAAGGGCGGCCAAATTCACACTTTTTTACACAGATGAATAGACAACTCATCATTTATTTAACTTTGACTACAGAATAATTGCTTACTGTGGCCTTAAGAAATCGGCCGATACCTAGAACAGCACACAAATCACGTTACCGGGCGCAAAGTGAGACGCGCTGTATAAATATTATTATTTGCGAGGTGCGTAGGCATAGTTCAAAATACGCGCCCGCTCGCCCGCAGGAATTGCAGATCGCAGATCGCTGCGGTACGCGCCTGGTTACCGCACGTGCGAAGGTGATGAAGCCATATTCGAAAACTCCCTCGTCGATCTCTCTCCACGACAGTGTTTTGTTTTATACGTGTGTTGTTCGTTTAAGTTGACCTATTACTTACAAAATTTTAGTACTTGTCACATCAATAAATCTATCACAGCCTTATCACAGCTCATCGATCGCCTTTCTCGGTAAGTGTTTTATCATAAATACCATCTTATGCTTTTTAAATGAATATACATTTTTTTAAATTCATTGCAATGCAATTCGTCGTTATTTTAACTAGGTATAACGTCGTCGTGCGTTGGTAAAACTGTAGTCAGATCGTAGTAGGTACCTACGTTGCATTGAGTTGATAATTTAATTGTTCCATCCAATAATCTTGTTTCCCGGTCGCTTTATTTAAGTACTAAAAATATTTATTAAATTGAAATGTATTCAACAAGGAAGTTGATTATTTTTGTTTACAGGTTGTAATTATGAGCGCGCCAAGAAAAAAACTGTCGGGAGCGGAATATAGGAAAAAGGCTAAAAATAAGGAGTTGCATGGAAAACAATGTGCAGATAACATGAAAAATTGGCTTCGCAGAGGGGCCGGTGACCCGTCAGTATCTGCTGCTTCTTCCGAAGTTGATATTCAGTTAGAAGATGTTTTTCCCACTTTGCCCGATCAAACGTATCAAGATATTTCGCAGTCTGATTATACAGTGCAAAATTCACCATCTTTATCGACATGCCAAGAGCAACCAGAAAAACTTGATAAAACAAAGTCAGAATACGAAAAACCTAAATCCCCGCCCTTGGATTCGGATGAACAGCAAACAGCCGGATTTAATTTGACGGACCCAGGCAACTGGCCAGAGGTGGAAAAAATGACTGACCAACAACGATCTTTCTTTAGCAATCAGGCTGTATTGTTAGCAGAAAACCACCCCGATAATATTGAATTAAGATCTACTGAACGCAATGGCAGACATTTAACAACTTCTATGTGGTACAGGACGTTGGCTAATTGCGAAAGGGTGAAAAGATCTTGGCTTGTATATTCTAAGAAAAACAATGCAATTTTTTGTGCGTGCTGCAAGCTTTACCAGAAACAGTCTTCTGCCGCCACATCTGCATTGTGTTCTACAGGATTTATTAATTGGAAAAAAGTTTCAGAGAGATTAACCGAACACGAGGCAACTCAAATGCACAAAGAGTGTATGATTAAGTGGAAAACACGGTTACAACAAATGAAATCATGTCAGGGTATTGATCAAGATATTGAAAGAGTGATTCACTCAGAGAAAGAAAAATGGAGACAGATCCTGCGTATTGTAATGGATGCTGTATTATATCTATCCACAAACTGCCTTTCTTTTCGCGGGTCTCACGAAACTCCTAGCGATCTCATTACACAATATCCACAGCCTAGTCAAGGCAACTTCTTGAACTTAATTTCACTGCTTTCCAAACATAATTCAACTCTTAAATTTCAATTAGAAAACTTAAAAAAGGGACAAGTATCATATTTATCAAAAACAATACAGAATGAAATAATTGAAGTAATGGCAAAAACAGTTAGAAATAGCATTTTAAATGACATCAAAGAAGCCAAATACTACACAATAATGTTCGATTGCACTCCAGACGTATCCCATACAGAACAAATGAGCCAAGTAATTCGATATGTAAAAAGAACTGGCGATGTGTGTGAAATAAAAGAGAGTTTCATTGATTTCATTGAAGTTGCTGGAAAGACAGGAGAGGATATTTGTCAAAAGATTTTAGAAAAATTGGCAGTTGATGATTTAGATATTGGACAATGTCGTGGCCAATCATATGATAATGGGTCCAATATGGCAGGCGTCCATAAAGGAGTACAAGCCAGGATTGCAGAAAGGAATGAGCTGGCCGAGTTTGTACCGTGCTTGGCTCACTCCTTAAATCTTGTAGGTGTTCATTCTGCCTCATCATGCCAGGAAGCTATTAACCTTTTTGGACTGATTCAAAAAGTATATTGCTTTTTTGTTGGCTCCACTTCTAGGTGGGACATTATGAAAAAATACGTTAAAACAAATTTAAAAGGAAGTAGTCAGACGAGATGGTCGGCAAAACATGTTGCTGTGAATGCCCTATTAAATAATGTGCCAGAAATAGCAGAGGCCTTAGAAGAAGTTAAGCAAACCTCTCATGCTCCAGAAGCTAAGTACGAGGCAGATCATCTCTTAGCTGCTATAAAGAATTTTAAATTTATCCTTAATTTAACTGTTTGGGCGAATATTCTCCGGGAAATCAATCGAGTAAATATAGAAATTCAGAAAGAAGATATTATTCTTGCCCGTTCCGTTGCACTAATGGATGGTCTGCTCAAAACTTTGCAAAAAATGAGACAAAATCCAATGGAATATTGGATAAAAGAAGCTGGAGAAGTTGCTGAAAAATGTGGCGTTGACCCTATATTGCAAAACAAACGCATTCCGAAACGTAAAAAACATTTCGATGAGATGTGTGAAGATGAAATACAAACACTCCAACCTATTCAACTATTTTCGAAAGAAATAATGATGGTATTTGATCGAATCATTTCAGAAATTAAAAAAAGGTTCGATTGTGCTACCATGCTGAATTTGAATTTTGCTTTTCTTAATGGTACAAATATTTTGAAAATGTCAATTGAAGAACTGCAAAAGTATGGAGCAGATCTGGCTCGAAAATACGAGCGAGATTTAAGTGCCGTTGAATTCTGCCAGGAACTCCACGTTTTTAAAGAACAAGCTCCGCTTTTATTTGGTGACATACAAAAGGCTAACGGTTTTTATCTCCTGCAACAAATCTATGCGCATGATTTGCAGGATGCTTTTCCTAATGTTTGCATTGCCCTGCGAATTTACTCCACGCTACCTACTACATCTGCAAGCTGTGAGCGAAGTTTTAGCAAATTAAAACTAATTAAAAATTATTTGCGATCTTCTATGAGCCAGGAACGCTTATCAAGTCTTGCAATCTTAGCGATAGAAAATCGAACTGCACACGAGATAAATTATGACAAGGCCATAGATTTATTTGCTGAACAAAAAGCCCGAAGAGTAAAATTGTAATTCCAATCCATAAAAATAATAATATATTTGATTTTTTATTAAACGTATTTTTATTCCTATCCTGTGTATAAATTATACATATATCCTACACGTTCATGACTGTGTCTGTAAATAAATAGGCTTAACACAGAGAGAATAACGATGGATGCATATTTCCGTCAGGCCTATGTCCAAATGTCAATAAATTAGTAGACATCTGATTGCTGAAATTATAAAGATGATAAAGGCAAAAAAAAATTAAGTGGGCGGGGGCGGCATTTTACAGTTTTTGCCCCGCCTAAACAAAATTGAAGATCCGGGGCTGGTCTCAGTTACAGATGTGTCTTGCCAGCATGACTATCGTTCGAGAATGCATTTCTTTTTGTTCGTTTATTTAACAACTGTATATAACTATTGGTCTTTAATAATGTGTTATATGTTTTACGTTGATATTGTAAAAGTTTTTCATAAAGACGTTAATTGGAAGATTCTTAAAAGTTCCCTTTTCGCTTGGGGTTTGCCTTGTTTAGTGGTGATTATTTGTCGATTGATTTTACTTGTAATTGAACAAGCAATTGACAGAGATAGAGAAAAAAGAATACTGCTATCTATAACGATTTTCACTTTCTTGTCGTGTAACATTATCCCTTTAATTATGAACTTCATAATTTTTGTGAAACTTGTGTATTCTTTGTTTATTGGTCAAAACAAAAACGCGACTGTTGCTTCAACAAATGAAAAAGTCAAAGACAAATTAAATCGTTTGTGTACTGCAACAGCTATGTTTTTGTTAACTAACGTCAATGTTTTGACTTTGGCTTTGTGGGAGCTCTCTAACGCTTCTGTGGAAGCGCGTGCTATAACATTGTACGTACAAATTATAGCTATAGCCTTATTTGTTCCTCTATTGAAGAGTAACCGGAAAATATGGAGCGATTTCTATAAGAATCGTTCGAAAAACCTGTGTCGGAAGTTTTGTTGTTTTGTTAGACCGTAAAATCAAGAGGCTAAAGTATTCTTCAGACTACGTTTAACGATAAACTAGGATTATCAAATGTGATCATTACAATAAGGTGCTAACCATTCAATTATCTGTAAATATGAGTGGCGTATATAGTTGTAGAAAAATAAATATTTTGGACTTAAAAGTGGTTTAGTTTGTCAACTTTTTGAACTTGTCAACTCAAATTTACTCTTCAACGCAATGCAGATGCCACGAATGGTACTTTAAGACATTACAGGTGCCACGCATGGTACTTCTCGCTTTGCAGGTGTCACGCATGGTACTTTACAGGTTTATTAGGTTATAGTTCGCCTGGCATGTAATTTAAGTGGTATTTAAGTTTTGAAAGAGCTTGTGGCTTAATAATAACATAAGCTTCGGTCGGTCTTCAGGATAAGCCATGCTTTCCTAGGTTTTTCCCTGGATGGGTGACCACCCATTACAAACCGCGTCATCCGTGCCTCGGAGAGCACATTAAGTCGTTGACCACGGCTGTTTTTGTAGATCTTTGACAGTAGTTACAGATTGTCACTATCCCGAAAGTCTGACAACCAGCCTATCAAGGGGTATCGAAATACCCAGTATTAACTGGGTTGTGGAGGTGAGATAGGCAGCCGCTTCATGTAAAAATACTGATATTCATCCGGCCCTAACGCAGAAAGCTGACAGACATATGATGATGAATATTAAAGTAAAACAAACATTCATAAATATATCGTCTAAAACAATCGCGTTTCTTATAGTGGTAAGCTTTTTTTACAACAAAAGTATCATTTTTGTACTAAGAAGGGACGTGACGCTAGTCAACAACGTGGCGAGCATACCACATTTTGATTGCTGAACCACCCCGAGATGCTAGCAGCGCTGCGGCTGCGCACGCCGTATGGTTGTGTGGGAGCGCGCCGCCGCCCGTGCTTGCTCAACTTTACCCCAATTTCGCGTGCCGCCCGGATGATTAATATTTTAACATCATCAGAAGAAATATTTGGGCAAAACCTGCTGAGATTTCTTCATGAGGCACAGATCGTAATTGAATGAGTGGACACCTCTCTCGATTATGACTTGTTATGTGTAATTCTAGATCCTATACTTCTGTTTTGGCATGTTTAATTAAGATAGGTATTAATTTATTTTTAATTTAAGAATGCTGTGTTATTTGGCGACTTATAGTATCGTATCCTTACTTAATATTATGAAAGCGAAAGTGAGTTTGTTTGTTTGTTACCTCTTCACGCTTTAATGGCTAAACTGATTTTGATGAATTTTGGTACAGAGATAGTTGGGAACCAGGAGACGGACATAGGCTAACATTTAAAAAAAAAAGTGGTATGTGAGGGAGAAAGGGAAAAAAGGGAAAACTTACCGTTGCTATTACAAATCAATAAGGCGCAAGGGGAACTGTGTTACCCCGAATTTAACGCGAGCGAAGCAGCGGGGAAAAAGCTAGTTGAATATAAATAAATACAATTTCAGCAACAATAAATAAATATTTGGATGATTATAATAACATTCCTAACTATGCATTCACTTTTGTTTCTGCAATTGCTTAGGTTAATAATAACGCAGGGGATACGTTACCCTACGTTATCATTGGCTAGTTTAGTGCCATTACTAACTGGACAAGATAAGAAGGAAAACAAAAATCGATTGTAGATAATATCCAAAATCTGTTCTAATCACATTAGTTCGGCTCTGTGCCCGTTATCGTAGTGTTTTACGAAGCCTTTGAGTATTAGAGACGAACGGAAATCTGTTCTCGACATTTTTAGTGTGTTGTACACAACTTCATCATGGGTAAAAGTGATAACACAAGTGAGTTATACTCTATTGGCAGTGACAGTGATAGCGAACACTCTTTTGTTCTTATCATAATCATTTATAATGTCCAATTGGTCATGACACTGGCGACGTTCACATACGGAGTGATATCGTGGTACCTCATCAGGAAGTTTCGCAATTTCAACAACTTTGTGTATCTTAATACAAATTTTGTGAACATATTTCGTTTGATTGTTATGAAATTTTCTGATATTCACATCAATGGACATTTTGATTCGGTATTTGTCTTCTTGACCTTCATGTTTTTTTCAACGGTTTATAACTATTGGCTGTTAGTCATGTGTTACATGTTTTACGTAGATGTCATAAAAGTTTTCAAAGGTGATATAAAAAGGAAATTTTTTAAAAGCTTTCTTCTGTCTTGGGGCGTGCCTGCTGTAGGATTGATAATTTCTTTAATCATGTTACTTATTATTCAACGAGTAGTAGAAAGTGAGACAGACAAACTAATACTTTTGGGTATCACTATTCTTGCTATATTTATAGGCGAATTGTTGCCATTAATAATAAACGCGGTTGTTTTCTCAAAACTTGTTCGTTCACTGTTTTTTTCAAGCAAAGACGAGGAAACTCGCGTGGTTCCTAAAGAGGTAAGCAGAAGAGAAAACTGGCGTCGTTTCTCTACAGCTATTGCCATGTTTATGTTAACAAACATAAGCATTGTGATCTATTTAATATTTGGACTATTCATTTCTAATACGTTGTTAGGGACAATTTTATTTACCTGTCAAATTACGTTTCTCTCATTATTTGTTGTTTTATTAAAAAGCAATCGGACATTATGGCACGAGTTTTATGTAAATCGAAAGAATAGAACCTTGCCGTGATTATTATTGTTGTGATAAGAATATTGCTTGATTGTCATCATGGTTTTTATTATAAAATGAGTATTAACATGGTTATCATCGGTTCACTGCACGAACTCGATTAACTGACAAATACAAAACTTTTTTTAAACTTTTCCCCCCACTAGGAATTTTTCCTGTATCGTGGGTACGTTTATAAACATTTAAACTCACATTCACAAACAGCCAAACCCGGAACAACTATCTGTGGGTCATACAAATATTATATCCGTGCGGGGATCGAACTCGCTACTGAACAGCAGTCAATCGCTCAGCTGCTGCATCGAACGTGCCGTTAAATTGTATACGCCCTATAACCACATATAATAATGTTATGATTTCTTGTGAACAAACGCCATAGTGGTTATCCAGCCATCCGTCAGAAGGCGCCCGCGCATGTCCACCGCGCTTGTTATTATGTATAAGTTAGTCAAGTAAGCTCCTCTTAGCAAGCAGTTGTGCCTCGTTTTAACTCAAAAGCTCTGTTGTATTGTAATTGTGTGATTTTAACAGTTTTATATAAATTTTGGTGTCCAATAAAGTATATTCTATTCTATTCGTATATACCTGCGTTTCTTATACACCTGTTCTCTGGTTATTGTATTTTGTTATTGTTATCGTAGTAAGTAACTATTTCAATAAATAAAATAATAATGTAAAGTCTCGAAATTGTTATTTTTGCCTGTATTTTTCGTTTAACAAAAACATGCGTTATATTACCTTACACAATGTAGCTGTCACACACGTTACTTCTGAAAGAATAAATGATTATAAAAGAGTAATCGTAGAGTTTCTTGCCGGTTTTTCTTTATAGGAAACGACCAACCCGAACCGTGCACCTTTTCTCGACGTTTTATAAGCCCATGTAGGCCTATGTGAAATAAAAATACTTTGATTTTGATCGCTATCGCCTGCCTTGTATGACGTGCAAGAAGCATCAATTTTGTGTGGATTATTAGTCCATTTATTGTTTTCTTTACATAAAATTATATTTTAAATATTTCTTAAGCACAAAAATTAAAAAAAAACATTTAAAAATATTAAAATAGTAGCCCACCGGTATCGGGAACAGGGTCCAAGCTACCTGCGGTCAGGGCTACAGAGAAAGGAACTTCCTAACAATACGAGCCGTGTCCAGGAGTACCGCTTTCTGTATCAAGCCCTTGATCCAGCTGCCTAACGAAAGCCTCTTCAGGTATTGGTCAAGGCTTTTGGCAATTAAGCCATTGGCAGATATGGATTGGATGGATGGATTATTATTATTAGCTTTGTGTCGTTTCGACCTTGCCTTGCCCCTTCTTCCATGCCATGGGCAGAAGGAATCTACTTATGACGATTCAAACAACGGATATAGTACCTCTTGTTATCACAGGCTTTTATTAACTACAATCGTCATTTGTGATCTATACCGATAGGACGAGATAAACATGATTAGTATGATAAGTTTCCCAAAAACAGTTCCATCACATTAGTGTGTTCTTGCCCCAGATACTGTAAAGTTCGATCAAGTGTATCGACAGTTAAAAAGTTTAAAAAAAGCAACAGAACGCTTACAAATAATTAAAAAAAAAAACTTGATGATCACTATGGCTGGCAGTGATTTGGCACTAATTGAAAAGCTGGATCCGTCATACGTTTCTATCATCGTGATTGGTCACTATACTGTCTTCGCTTTGTGTCTGACTACGTTCATATACGGATTGACATCGTGGTGCCTCATCAAGAAATTCCGTAATTTCAACAACTACGTGTATCTTAGTGCAATGCTTGTGAATATATTACGTTTAACTGTTTTATCTTTCTCTATAATTCATTGCGAAGATAATATTATTGATTTTCGGCTCTGCATTGATTTTTATGGGAGAGTTTGTTTCATTTATTTCACAACAGTGTACAACTATTGGTTGATAGTGATGTGTTATATATTTTACGTCGATATTGTCAAAGTGTTTAATAAAAATATTCACAAGAAATATCTCAAAAGTACTCTCTTTGCCTGGACGGTGCCTCTGCTAGTAATAATAATTTGTGTATTTATTTTAGTGATTATTGAAATAGTGGCACAGAGCCATGACGAAAAACTATATGATATTTTTGTAACCTTATGTACTTACATAACGAGCAACATAGTGCCTTCGTGTTTAAACCTATCATTGTTTGTTAAACTTGTGCATTCATTATTTTTTTCTATAGATACAAATATGAGTGCGGTTTCTAAACAAGAAAAAATGAGGCGTTTGTCGATGGCGACGGCCATGTTTGTTTTAAGCAACATGTTTATGTTCACTTTTCTTCTTAGGGATATTTTTGATCTTTCAATCTTCGTACGAGGTGTTACACTGAGTTTACAAATAGTGGCTTTGGCTTTATTTGTTCCTTTTGTAAAGAGTAATCGGACGCTATGGTACGAATTTTGTATGAATCGTTCTACGAGGAGCATGTAGTGATTATTATTGTGTTAAGTATCTGAGCAGCTAAGTAATGATTTTTTTTTAAACTTAACTTGTCATAAATCTATGAACGCCAGCTGCATGACTCACTGTCACGTTATAACTGATAGAGAGGCACAATCGGTCTGTTTACGACTTAATTATTGCAAAACTTCCGGCGTGCTCGACAGATGGCGTTGTAGTCGAATTAGAATTCGATATTGTTCGTTACTTCGATATAGTTTATAAGCAAAGTGTTTTTTTTTAATAATGAGCTATCACCTAAGGTCAGTGCACAGTGGTTTTATTTAGAAATACCCGCTAGTGTACCTACAGGTCAAATTACTTTACTACTAACACGGTATTTAACACGACCTAAGCGTTCGGCTTGTGACGCATCTATTATTTATGTTTAATGACAAGTTGACGCAGTGCTATGGAATATATTATAAAATCAAGCAGTATGACATTTCATTTAAAATAATCGTCTATAAACCGACTTTACAAACAACTAATTCTTTGTTTGTGTCGTCCCGAAAGTCAATCTACTCGTATGAGGTTTTTTTCTGCTTATCCGTGCAATCCTCTGGGCCTTGAGTGTAAAGCCTCCAGGCAGGGCAAGATAATGTTTTTTTTACTTAATAGGCTACTTTTGCCTGATATAACTTGCCTGATGTGAAGCGATGGTGTAGCCTAGGGCGAATGTTCATTAATGGTTTTCTGTAATAATTATCTTTAGTTGTTCTCGATATATTGTCAAAACACAAATACCTATTTAAGTTTAACAGATGTATGTGATTTCGTGGCAGCTATATTTCTGTGTAAATCTAGTTGTATTTAATGTATTTAATAAATAATTATAGCACAGAACTTTAAATTGGTTTATTTTTTTTTTGTGGATGGGGTAATCATCGAATAACTTCCTCCGCTCTGGGGGGGGGGGAGAGTGTCAGACTTGTACGGACTAAAACCCACCCATGTTTCTTCTATTGCCGTTTACCTTCCGGGGTCGCGGTATCTCTTTCGAACAACCCGCAACCCTGGCAGGCGGTGGCCCTGGCAGGCTTTGCTGACATCTCTTTGAGGCGCGCGTGGAATACTAATGCGCCGTAAACACGGCCTGTCGTCAATAGACGGACGGACGGTGAGCTAAATTGGTTTCATTTGTATACATCATAGATACCCAACGCCGGTACTGCCTCCTAGTTGGCATCTGGAGCTTTTCGTGGGCGGTAGTGATTCACAGAGAATTTATGAGTGCGATTAGTTAGTTTAATTTGTAATATTTTTTTTAGAAATGCGTTATTATTCTATACTAGCTGTTCCTTGCGGTTTCACCCACGCTGCTCAGCACCTGTTTGTCGTAGCGTGATGTTATATAGCCTATAGCCTTCCTCAAGAAATGGACTATCTAACACTAAAAGAATTTTCCAATTCCAACCAGTAGTCCCTGAGATTAGCGCGTTCAAACAAACAAACAAACAAACAAACTCTTCAGCTTTATAATATTAGTATAGATTTGGCAGCGCGTGGGTTTAGTGCAATAGCTAATTAACTGTCTAAGAAAAGGCTGTAGACCTTTGAGTTTTGTGATTTACCCTACCTGCCCACCCTACATGCCCACCCTACCTGCCTACCCAACCTGCCTACCCAACCTGCCTACCCTACCTGCCTACCCTACCTGCCTACCCTACCTGCCTACCATACATGCCTACCCAACCTGCCTACCCTAACTGCTCACCCTACCTGCCTATCCTACCAGCCTACCCTACCTGCCTAAACTACCTGCTCACCCTACCTGCCTACCCTACCTGCTCACCCTACCTGCCTACCCTACCTGCTCACCCTACCTGCCTACCCTACCTGCCTACCCTAGCTGCCTACCCAACCTGCACGCCTATTATCTGCACAACCTCCCGAAACTTCCGTGTCCGGTAAGCACCTGCGTCAGGCGGTAGGTAAGGACGCCATGGAACCTCTCCAGTGTCAAGCCATGCACGTGGTTGTGACAATTGCTCTCTCCATTCACCGTGAGATCGCAGCGGAGGTCTGCCCGCTGAGCGGCAATTTGCCGCGGCAGCAGAGATTTCTCCCGGTGTAGTGCGGGGGACTCTGAAACGCGTGGTTGTATCGAAAAAAAATGAAATTAAAACCAGATACTCAAATCTTTGGTCCTTTAGAACAGTGACAACTCTCTAATTCTACGCATTTAAAAGATATGGCCGTTTAAGTTTATACGGAACCCTTGGTGCGGCCAGTAGGCCAGTTTTCGTAAATAATGTATATTGAAAAAAAAACAAGAAAAAAACTTGTTTTAAACAAAAATATTACAAGGCGTCGCAAACGTAGGTAAACGTGTTTATCGACAACTCATGTCCGTCCTAACGGTTATTAACAAACCTGTGCTTATAGTTACCATCTTAATTAAGGTTATCTTATAACGCTGTGAGGTGCGAGTCGGTGTACACGCGTGCCGCTGCTCAAAGCCGCGCACCAACCTGCGCACGCGCACTCATCATGGCCGACAACAACAACAGTATAAATTATACCAGTGAATACAACAGTGTTATGAACCCGCCTAGTGATGAGGGTCCGCAAACATTTGTCGAACTTGTCGGTGAAAATGCGATGGTCATCATTGCCTGGATTCTGTTCGTACTGACTCTCGCAGCGGCAATATACGGAGTGACATCGTGGTGGCTCATCAAGAAGTTTCGCCTTTTCAGAAACTATGTGATTCTCAGTGCAATTATAGCGAAAATGTTTATGTTTTTGTGTTTTCTTATAGACAGATATTTACTTACTGACACACAGAACCAAAATATAGCATTAAATGTTTTAAGTTTCTTTTTATTCCTGTTTTGTGCACTTTCGAGTCATTGTTGGTTATTAGTGTTGTGCTACATTTTTTATGTCGATTTTGTTAAAGTTTTTCGACTTGACATTCATAGAAAGTACCTTAAGAGTAACCTATTTGCTTGGTGTTTACCTTTTCTAACAAACTTAGTTTTAATTATTCCCACATTGTTGTTTGCCATTTTTGACACCAATGGAATAATAACAATGCAAACATTGAATATTGTCATCGTTTCAATGTTATTATTTCCCGTGGTTATTAGTTTCGTTATTTATATAATAGTTTTGTACCGTTTATTTCGTGGTAGCGAAGTCCAATCGAGTACATCTCTTGGCAAATGGCCTCGTTTCTACATCGCTACATTAATTTTTATACTTAGCAATGTCATAGTGCTAGCAGCCATAATTCAAATAATGAAACTCAAGATTTTAGCCATCGATGTTTTGGGTGAATTAGGTGATTTTTTGAATACAATAGCATTATCTGCTTATTTGGTGGTTTTAAAGAGTAATCGGGGAATTTGGCGAACATTTTTGGAAAACAGAAAAAAGTTACATTCTTCATCGCGATGAAGTAATCTGAAATGGTATTTTTAAAAAAGCACCGCACAGATTTGAGTGAATCTGTCCAGTCAGCAGGTCAATTAAAGACTATACATATAAATATACATGTTAGCAGAACAGACACAGAATAAGACATATTTAATATTAAATAATTAATTTGATTATTAAATAATTAATTTGATTATTAAATAATTAATTTGATTATTAAATAATTAATTTGATTATTAAATAATTAATTTGATTATTAAATAATTAATTTGATTATTAAATAATTAATTTGATTATTAAATAATTAATTTGATTATTTAATATTAATTTGATTGAATAATTTCAGTTCATCCGTGATCATGGCGTTTGCAACATCGCCGAAATATCGGAAACTCAATAAAATAAAATAAAACATTGTAAATATCCCGCTTCAAGTGTTAATTATAATATAAGTAACCATGTCAGTTTAAAGACTAATATTAAGCTGCTTAAAATAAATGTTTTAATTATTTTTTAATATTTTTTTTATTTTCCTTGTCAATGGCGCAAGCACATAATTAGGTTAAATTTGTTAAATTTTTATTTCTATCTATGGGTACTGTGTTTGTCACAACAAAAAACGACCAATTTCACAGAAAATATGTCATGCTTTGCCGTAATTTGGTGAAAGCTACGACTAATCGAGTAGTTAGCTACGCCGTAGCAAGGTGTTGGCTACGCCGTAGTTATAGACAGGTGTTTACTACGACGCGGCGTAGCATACCACCACGCGACAGTCTAAAATTACGAAATTTCATTTATGCAGTAAATGAAATTTCGTGAAATTTCGTTTCATACAGTCACTCGTAGTGACTGTATGAAACAAAAAAAGCCGAAAAATTCATATTTATTCATTTATTTGTGTACCATAATGTGTGTAGGTGTTACAAAAGGCTTAAAGCTAAAAGTACATTTATGGACCCTGTTAGGGCACAGAAACAGTCTTAAAAATAAAAATAATCTAAATGTCAAAATATTACAACAATAACAAGCCCGGATTTGAACCGATAACTTTGTGCATGAGAGGCAAAGCCTTAACCTCTGGGCCATCACATCAATTTAGGTATTTAGTTACGACGTGATGTGTGGCCTTGATAAAAATCAAATTATCTCGTTATATGCTAAGAGAATGATGACGTTTATAACGAGTTTTGGTTTTAAAAAATATTTCTAGTTTTTTATCACTAAATTGGATACCTTGTATTAACATATTGTAGTAGGTATGTTATATTTAAACAGCATAAGAACTCGATTTTATCATTTCGTTGGCAAGAAGCAAAAGTTTTAGATTTGCCCTGTCTCCATCTGTCTGTCTGTATATCATAGACATATTACTCCGATACTATCGGCACGACAAATAGACGAAAGATTAATCGGATAGGAAATCATAATATAACTTGTCGCGGCAGGCTGTATCAGATTTTCACTGATTAAAACTTATCTTTGTTCCTGCTTTTGCCTTTTTTGTTCCGGGTTCATTGTATTTCTTTCGATCAACCCGCAACCCCGACACCCCCAAAGTCTTACGATGAACTATTGGACTGACAAGTGCCATGTTTAAAGTTTCTATTACAAAGACATAAACATCAAATTGGGTTATATTTTCTTGTACTATACAGAGCAAACTGTTCAGCATAATTCCTGCCGTTATCAGAAGCAAAATATACCGGGGATATTATACATATTATTAACCTATTATGAATTAGCGGCCATTTTAGGACCTCTGTTTATTACCGAAGAAATGTCTAATCGCCTAAGATTCCGGCTACGACCGACCGTTTTTTTGGGTTGGGAATACATCAAATAACTTACCCCGCTCTAGACGGAGCGGGGGGGAGTGGCAGACTCTTACTGACTAAAACCCACCCATGTTCCTTCTATTGCCCTTTGCGTTCCGGGGCCGCGGTATCTCTTTCGAACAACCCGCAACCCCGACAGGTACGACCGACCCGTCACTAATTAGTTTACTGATCGGGGTAATATTTTTCAATCAGTTTTTATACAGGAACATTCATAATACTACCGTAGCCTTATACAAATTTAATTTATTTATTTACATAATTTAGAAGACTGTGTTGTATAATAGTGGTAATTCAAACGAAGATGAAAAATTTATAGGCATATTGTTTAACGTATACGTGAAAAAAAACCGGTGTTGATAATCCGGTATCATAGCGCTCTGTGGTGTGTTTGTATTTGGACGTGTAGCTCTGCTCATCAGCGCGCGCACATTTTTATACACAACTCTATCATCATGGCCGACAACAGTGATTATTACAACAGTATAAACAATACCAGTGATTATGATAACGGTGATTACGGTAGTTATTACACCAACAATATAAATTATACAAGTGATTACAACTACAACGTAAATTATACAAGTGATTACAACTACAACGTAAATTATACAAGTGATTACAACAACAACATAAATTATACAAGTGATTACAACAACATAAATTATACAAGTGATTACAACAACATAAATTATACAAGTGATTATTACAACAGTATAAATTATGCCATTCCCTGGTTTAATTTATTTAACCGTGACAGTGACCAACAACCCTTGACAGAACTCATTGGTCACACTGCACACGAAGTGTATAACTGGTTTATATTTGCATTGGCACTTGCTACGGCTGTATACGGAGTGACATCTTGGTGCCTCTTCAGGAAGTTCCGCCTATTCAGAAACTACGTTATCATTAGTGCAATTATAGCGAAGGTGCTCGATTATTTGTGCCAAATCTTAAAAATATTTCTACTTACTCAGCTATTTAACGAGTATCGTGTAGCTCGTATTTTAATTACTGCTGTAATATGGTATTGTGCCTTAGCGTTCCATTACTGGGTACTAGTGTTATGCTACGTTTTTTATGTGTATATTGTAAAAGTTTTCTGCCTTGACATTCATAGGAAGTACCTTAAGAGCAACCTATTCGCTTGGGGTCTACCATTTGTATTAATCTTAGTTATTGGTTTTCCTACCCTGCTATTTTATTTTCGTGACAGAGAAATAATAACATTTCAAATATTGAAAACTGTTATAATTTCAACGATATTAATGCCCGCGACTATTAGTTTTGTTATTTATATAATAGTATTACATCGTTTGTTCCGCGGTAGTGAATTTGCTAGTATATCTCTTGGCAAATGGCGTCGCTTCTACATAGCTACGTTGATTTTTGTCTTCAGCAATATTACTGTGTTAGCTGCTATATTTGAAGTATTGGAAATCGAGGTCCTGGCCATTGATATTATAGTCACAGTAGGATACGGCTTCAACAAAATAGCACTGATTGTGTATTTAATTAGATTAAAGGGTAATCGGGAATTATGGAGACAATTTTTAAGTAACAGATCGAATAAAAAGTATGCTGGGGATGAAATGAGAATGTCAAGACTAAGTATTGATCAGTCGTCGCACGATTTAAGAAGTGTTCGGGCTTAGATGTAAAAGCTCTTGGAATTAACATTATGGACGACGACAGTTTGTACTGATTGTGAACATGATTCATAACAATGGATGTTTGAGTCTTTTGCTATGACCTCCCTACGCAAAATATCATGCCAAGAGAACAGAGAGAGATATATTTAAGATATTACACTTATCTCAAAGACTACATACCCAGATAAAACCCCAATATTTGTGGCAAGATTTTTGGAGACACTACTTCCAATATCTTTTGACCAAATCGATAATTTGTTAGCGGAAACCAACATCATAAATTATGCATCACTATACGAAATAGCCAGTGTATAAAAAACAATAGACACGGTGGATACTAAGTTGATAGAAGATGTGATGCTGATCCGATTGGTATCGTGAACCGTTGAAACACAGCAGAATCAGACCTAGACAGACAAATAATATAACAGATAAGGTCCATTTGAAGTTTGGCAAACTCACCAGAGCGCCACATCACTCGCACGCAGTCCGAGCTGATAAGAAAACCGCAGTTGTTGGCGACGCCGATGACGTCATACAGAAATGAGCGAAAGGACTTGATAGCGCGGTTGACTCACACACTATGAACTTTATTAGGTTACTATACATGATAGCTGATGAACTGGTTTGCGACAGGAAAATAAACAAATGAGAAGCTTGACACCGATAAATGATGTAAACAAATTTGGCAGTGGTAGAGCGAAGCGGAGCATTGAAATCGGAAGGTTACAAGGAAGAGTAAATAAAATGACAAGCAGATTCTATTGCCTGAAGAAGCTTTTGTTACTGTCCAATATGACAGCGTTTAGAATAAAACGAATTATAGATATTCTAATGTTTTTGTTTTTTTTTTATTATACCTGTACCTTATATCTTTAAAGGTTAGTCATATTTTATCCTGATGCTGATCTGGGGTTGCCAACAAAAAACAGTTGGTCGTAGCGTGCTGTTATATAGCCTATAGCCTTCCTCAAGAAATGGATCCAACACTAAAAGAATTTTCCAATTCCAACCAGTAGTCCCTGAGATTAGCGCGTTCAAACAAACAAACAAACTCTTCAGCTTTATAATATTAGTATAGATATATATAGTATAGATAAAACACCCAGCATTAGATTTAATTACTACCTCTCTCCTTAAACAACAATATTAAATACTTTTTTGCTCTTGATGATTATTATTTTAAATGTATTTTATAAGTATTTATATATAAATATTATATTAGTATTATTTGATAAATGTAGCTAATAATTTTGAAAAATGTTACACCACAGACCTTTGGCAGTACTGTTTCGCCTCCTTTAAATCCATCCAACGGTAAGATCGCTTTTAGCGATAAGACCGCCCATTGTGTCACCATATTTATAAGTTGTTTAATGTTATTTTTCGTGCATTTATTATTTTCTCCACATATCATTAAATTTTTAATTAACATGGGGGGTTTTAGTAGTCAGACACGCCCCCCCGCTCCGCCAAAAGCTGACTTCCCACCCCAAAAAAAGGGGGGCCTGAAATAAAATTGAATACCAACACAATTGATCATCTGTCCCAACAACGGTGTTTCTGAAGCATTTCATTTCAAAGTTTAAAGGCTAGTTAGAAACGAGGAAAGACAAAAATAACGCTACAGAGATTCTCACCGCCCGATCGTGTATGGGTCATAGACCTTTGATATGAAATTGCTTTTGTCCCAGATTTCACTCTCTTATGATCGCAAATCATCATACAGGAACGTTTTAAGCATAACATCTGACACTCGTCAATGGTGTGACCCGACAATAGCGACAGAATAGAAATGAAATCAGTAGTTTCGAAGATTATCCCCTCCATCCGGACTTACAAACAGTAGATTACGTAATACGTCTACAATAACAGAATTAGGACTCATTCTTATAGTCTACACTAAGGCCGACTAGCAGCGATACGAAAGGTCATTAACCTAAAGAACAACTGTGGCGTTGACAATCTAATATTTAGCTCTTTCCATCTTGTGCCTTTGTCGTAATGTCTCGTTCTCCCGGCAAAAACATGACAACGTTAAAACGGGTTCGCCAACATTCGGGCGGCCATTTTAGATGGGGTTTTAGCATGGGTTTTGTTTACATTTGGTATCGCTTCTCGTTGGCCGTACTTTAATATAAAACATGTTCTTCTTATCGATTGATAAGATGAGCCACGGGCCAAAATAAAAAATATAGACGTTTTTTTTACGTCGTTGTTTGTCTCATGGCCAGCAAACTCGCTGATCCGGTATCGTAGCGCTCTCTCGTAACGCTGAACAAAAGCGCACGCTGACTTAAACACGCTACTTTTATATGACTGACAAAGACAACAGTGGTTATTACTACAGTTTTTGCAACACCAGTACTAATTATACCAGTGTTAAACTAGCTGGTGACCGCGGCGTCGCCTGCGTGATAACAAAAAAAAAGTATCCTATGTGTTATTCCAGACTATAATTATTATTGAGCTATAATTATATAGATTAGAGGGCGCTACTGCGCAATGTAAACAACAGCTCCACGATTAATTCTTAAAACAAAGAAAACCATCGTAATATACCTCAAAACCGTGTAAAAACAAAGTTATGCATCTGTTAGTGCCGTGATATTGTTATCCAACAAAATCATCAACGATTAAACAATTACGAATAAAGTGTAAACAACCAATAAGTGAATAAGAAAATACAAAGTGATTCCAACTATTAAACAGTGTTTTTTAACTATATTTGAGAATACCCAGTGCCCCAAGATTACAGTAATCGCAGTAAGTGCTAAAAATAATTATTTTACAAAAAACCAAATAGCGGTTTAAATTTTAAATTGTGGTCCTTTGCGTAAATAGTGAACGCATAGTGCCATCTATCTGTCATTAAACTAAACACTGTGTTCCGTCGATTATACAGCGCCATCTATTATCAAAAAAATACCTTACTATTTACTATAACGAGAAAAAGAGGGCAGCTCCAGCTACTGTTTGAAACTTAAAATGGAAAACCAAAATAATGTGCTAATGTGCGAAGGATTTCACCAAGATATATCCAACACAAAATTTATAGCTTGCCATGAATGTGATCAAAACTACTACCTAGAATTTGCTAACATTTCCGAAACCCGACTTTTTGATCTTAAAAAGATATGAAAGTGTAATGTTTGCACAGCCAAAACACCCAGAAGAAATAATGAAAATGTTCCAGCTAGCTCTGCTTCCATAGAAAATAATAAAACCTTCTCCCAAGATCCTAATGTCACCCTGAGAAAACCAACCCCATCTGGCTGACAACAATCAGCCAAACGGATAAATAAAGACGACTCTTCAATATACGAACTGTCCACTTTTGATGAGAGCCTCCTAGGAAACACGATATACTCAGGCAGTACCATCAGCCCAAGAACGAGCATCCGTGCCCACATTGATCAACTCAGCCATCTTTTAGACAAAAAACTTGAGAATAACGAAAATATCTCTTATCAAAACCGAACTAAAATCCTTACTAATATTATAAAAGCGAAAGTGAGTTTGTTTGTTTGTTTGTTACCTCTTCACGCTTTAATGGCTAAACCGATTGTGATGAATTTTGGTACAGAGATAGTAGGGAACCAGGAGACGGACATTGGCAGGAGGCGGAATTTTTATTTAAAAAAAGTGGGATGTGAGGGAGAAAGAGGGTAGAAAAGGCAAAACTTAGCGTTGCTATTACAAATCAATAAGGCGCAAGGGGAACTGTGTTACCCCAAATTTAACGCGGGCGAAGCCGCGGGCGAGAGCTAGTATCTTATATAGGAAGAAATAAAAAATAACATGGCAAATTTGAGTACTGAAATTACAAACAAATTTAATTTTGTTACCACCGAACAAAACAAACTAAGCAGTGATCTATAAAACAGGGAAAATAAATAATTTAGAAAAAGAATGCGACCGTCTAAACAATGAAATAAAATCTTTAGAAAACCAATGTAACTCTACACTTAACGATAATAATAGCAACAACACTAAGAAACTAGTTTTATATGGACTCGAAGAATTCAACTGGAAGACGAACTCTATGACCGTATCCTACACATATTTTATGAGACTATGAACATTAATCTAGAGGGGCAAATTGATGAACTAACCCGACTTGGAAAACAAGGATATCGCAGACCAATCGTGATGGAGTGAATAAACAAACAAATGACCAGGTACATTCTTAAAAATAGACAATATCTGAAAGGATCTGGAGTTGTGATAGGTGAACTCTTGGAAAATGAGGAACTTTAAAAACGAAATTAAACAAGGAAAATGTTAAACGCAGCACGAAAAGAGAAAATCTGAAAACGACTCTCCAGACACACCAATAACGACTCTCCAGACACACCAATAACGACCCTTCATGAAGAAAGTCTGGCTACCAACAAAGAAAATGCGTCACAGATAACCAACAACTCCCTCACGAACAACTCTATGCAAACCTCAACAAACCGTTCCTTTCGAAATTAAATACAATGTTTTACTTCAAAATGTATAAAGAATAAAAAACAAGACCTATTTACTAGAAAACTTACTTCAAGAACAAAAATACCAAGCTTATCTGTAACTTGGATCACCGAAAAACAACACCCCTTCGTTCGAAAAGACGGCTACGAGATCGCCGCAGCACACTGTCGCCGCCAGCGCCGCGGCGGAGGCATCGCCATACTGCTGCCAAAAGGAACTTCATACACTGAGAGGTCAGACCTTACTGACTTAACTATAGAATATGTCATCAAATGTTGTGCAGTAGAAATAAAACCTAATATACTTCTCATTACCTTAAGGAGGAGCTCGTGGCTAAATAATAACAGCCGCTCGGGTCGATCTTTAGGTTAAGCCGCGCTTACCTAGGATGGTCTGTGGATGGGTGACTACCCGTTACATACCGAGTTTCCTCCGTGCCTCGGAAAGCACGTTAAGCCGTTGGTCCCGGCTGTCATTCGTAGATCTTTGACAGTCGTTACAGGTAGTCAGTGTCCCGAAAGTCTGACAACCAGTCTTACCAAGGGGTATCGTATTACCCAGTAATAACTGGGTTGTGGAGGTCAGATCGGCAGTCGCTCCATGTAAAATACTGATATTCAGCTGCATCCGGTTAGACTGGAAGCCGACCCCAACATAATTGGGAAAAGGCTAGGCAGATGATGATACTTCCCATTACCTTGTACAGAACGAACCGTCAAATAGGTCAATTCTTTGTATTTCTCGAACTGTTACTTATAAAATTAAAATCACACCACTACAAGAAACACATAATGATAGGAGGTGACTTTAAAACGTGAACCCAAGTACAAATCAATATAAAATTCCATGGCTTCTATGTTGTTTATGACTAGATATAGTTTTATCAATATCATATTGTGAAAGTTTCTACCATACGTGATATATTCTGCAATATTATTTTATTAGTTTTAAGTCATTTTGCTGCACCCTAACAGGGTCATGTACTCACTAGTTATAAGCCAAGCGTGTAACTTTTTGTAAATTGCGCATTTAATAAATAAATAATCTACCTCTGTGCCAAATTTCATTAAGGACTTTAAGTTCAGTAGCCGTTTTGACGTGAAAGAGTAACAAACATCCATACTTACATGCTCACAAACATTCGCACTTATAATATTAGTAGGATTATACTCGAGATTACAAACAACAGTATTAATTATACAAATGATTACAACAACAATATCAATTATACTAGTGACTATAATAACATGAATTGCCCCCCCTAGTTTTATAACAACAAGAATACAATGCATAATCTTCTGCAGTTAATTCCGAACCTGTTTCACGCATACCTAGCATTATAAAAATAATTCTTAAACCAGTTTTTACTTGTACCAGATATCATGGTATATTTTTTTAAGTACTTTAAATAGGGTTGTCAACCACACTCTAATAGAGGATGTAGAAACGATGCCAAGAAGTACTTCTTCCAGCATACCTTGGAATCTTCTAGATATTGAAAGAGATCTTCTTGGTTTTTATTTATTTACTAGCTTTCGCCCGCGGCTTCGCCCGCGCTAAATTTCGGGTAACACAGTTCTCCTTGCGCCTTATTGATTTGTAATAGCAACGCTAAGTTTTCCCTTTTCTTTCCTCTTTCTCCCTCACATCCCATTTTTTTTAAATAAAAATTAGCCTATGTCCGTCTCCTGGTTCCCAACTATCTATGTACCGAAATTCATCACAATCGGTTTAGCCATTAAAGCGTGAAGAGGTAACAAACAAACAAACAAACTCACTTTCACTTTTATAATATTAGTAAGGATTAACAATTCATGAACATAAAAAAGAAATCATTGTACAAATGCGGACTTAGTGCATTTTCTACCAGTCAAGTTTCGAAGTTTTTCCTGTATTTTTATAAGTCTATTCTCTTTGTTAAACCTCTCTGAAATTAGATAAATATACTATTTCTTCTGTAAAATGTTGTCAACCCTAACTAAGCATTAAATTATTCTTTATACTATTTATTTTTGACAGTGCCATCGCAAAAAAATCACAAAACAAAGCTTATTATAAAAAAAAAACCTAATCAACAAAACTTAATCGTCGCTATGTTTCATTAAACTTCGTTAAATCGAATGCTATATTTCTTAAGGAAAAACGAAGTCACGGGCCCAAGCCTAAGTTCTAAAATACATAAATTAATATCATGATAGTAATCCCGGAAGGCTTAGACAGAATTCTTGATGGAAAAAACCAAAAACAAATTTCCCGATCCGGAAATTGAACCCAGGACCGCATGCTCAGAAGTCACGCTGCTACCACTCGACCAACGATCCAGATTCTTACTAATATTATAAAAGCGTAACAAACAAACTCACTTGAGTTTGTTTGTTACGTCTTCACGCCTAAACGGCCAAACCGATTTTGATGAATTTTGGTACCTAGTGGAAGAAGGAGAAGTGGTGAATAAGGGGGAGAAAGAGGGAAGAAAAGGGGAGAGAAAGTTTTTTTTTATTTGTTCGTCACGCGAATTAAAGTTAGCGTTAGCCCAAAGTAACCATGCCACTAAAGTACTAAAGTACAGTAATCAATAAACAAAGAAACCACTATCTTGCACAACCCTGAATGATCTGAAATGTGTCGTGCAGCTTTTTCTACCAACTGCGTCTCAAAACGGTCTCCAACACGAATCCGTGTGGACGCGTATCGCTACTCATCAGCGCACGCGCCGACCTGCGCACGAGCCGTCCTGCGCACGCGACGCTCGTCATGTTCGATTTCCACTTCTTAAGATCCCCCAATGGGACCATATGGGACATAATTTACTCGATTTCGTTCGCGTCGTCTTTGACAGCTGTCATATACGGAATAACATCGTGGTGTGTCATTAAAAAGTATCGCCATTTCAAAAACTATGTGCTCATGAGTGCAAATATAGCAAATATGCTTTATTTAATAGTATGGTATTTCATGGCTAATCCGGAAAAACTTTTAAAAAACTTTCAAGATTATGAACGCCATATTTTTGCTTCATTCCTGTGCTGTTTATTTTTTTGTAATAGTTGGTTAATATTAGTGTGTTATATTTTTTATTTGGATTTTGTGAAAATGTTCAACTTTGATATTCGAAGGAGGTGCCTTAAAAGTACCCTCTTTTGTTGGGGAGTGCCAAGTATAACATCTTTATTGTTCTATTTTATTCCATCTTTACTTTACGCATATCGCCTAGTTATTAATTCTGTCGTCCCTATGTCTGTTGGAATATATTTACACCTAGCAATAAGTGTAATAACTATTTTGTTAAATTTTGTACTTTATGTTAAAGTATTATATGGTTTATTCTGCGATAATGGAATTAGGGCATCTGCGTCAACAAAAAAATGGCGTAGGGCCCTAATTTGTACATTAATATTTGGATTTAGTAATATTTTACCCTTAACTGCTTTACTAAGTAGATATTTGCACTCATTAGTTGTTATAGGATTATTTGTGAATGCTATGGCATTGAATTTGTTTTTAATTTTAAGAAAGAATAATAGGGAATCATGGTGGCAATTTTTAAATAAAGTAAAAACGATACAAATATTGCTTGAGCTGATGTGAATTCGAGATTGTCAGAAATGTTTGAGGAAAAATAAAAGTTGTTATGTAACGTTTATATCCAGTTTTAATGTATTAGTTATAATGTTTACCGAAACTAGTTTATATGCAACGAGTTTCAGACAATTTACATTAAACAAAAAAAAAAACATCTCATCATTTAAATTCATAATAAATACATATAGGCAATCCATAATAATTTTTATGGTATTATTCGTTTTTTTTTTACCATAATTATACTTTAACTAGCTTTTGCCCGCGGCTTCGGTAGCGTAAGTTTTCCCGCTTCTTCCCTCTTTCTCCCTTATATCCAACTCTTTAAAAAAAAATAGCCTATGTCCGTCTACTGGTTCCCAACTATTTCTGTACCAAAATTTATCAAAATCGGCGTAGCCATTAAAGCGTGAAGAGGTAACAAACAAACAGACTCACTTTCGCTTTTATAATATTAAGTAAGTATTCAATATGAAGGATCTTTTTACAGAATTAACTCAGCAAATGCAACCTTGTGCGAAAAGACTTTTCTCTCAACTCAAATGGTTGAAAAAAACCCTTTTTGCTCTGATTTTACTCACACAATGGATCACAACGCGATGTGTTGAACACGTGTATTTTACCTTACATTCTCGCACTAGTGTGGGAAAGTGCGCCACAAATAAGAACAATATTCTAGTAAAGTGTGATTTGTAGTCACAAGTGTGTGTAGTTTGTGAACGGTGAGCAATGGGAAGCTCACCGTCCGTCCGTCAAGTGTCATCGTCGTGTCAACGGCGCGAATATGTTCTACGCGCGCATGTCAGCAAATCAGTGGGAAGTCGGTGACAATGCCCGCCGCGGTTGTTCGAAAGAGATACCGCGGCCCCGGAACACAAAGAGAAAAGAGGAACCATGGGTGGGTTTTAGCAAGTGCAAGTCTGACATTCGCCCTTCCATTTCGCCCAGTGCGGGTGAAGTCATTAGAGTACCTATAATTAATTCAAGGCGCTTTAGTCTCTTTCAACGCCTTTCGGTCAAAATATAATTACTTAGGATAGGAAAGTGTGAATAAGTTTAGTAAGATTTTTTTTATCTAAAACAAATATAGGAATTTCTCCTGCATCGTGGGTGCGTTTACAATCATTTAAACTCACATATACAAACAGGCAGACCCGGAACAACTATCTGTAGGCCATACAAATATTTGTTCCACGGGGATCGAATTGTTTGCAATTTCGTTTTAATTTATTATGGTTTAATCGAGGTCGAGTTTTGCTAACGTAAAATAAAAAAATGTACGACTGAAAACCGATCCCAACATATTTAGCTAAAGGCTGATGATTGATTGATTTTGTAAATGTTTTTTGTACCTGTTAACATAGTTTATTACTAAACTGTATAAATATTTTTTTTCGAAACAAACTAGGAATTTCTCCTGCATTATGGGTGCGTTTACAAACATTTAAAGTCACATACACAAACAGCCAGACCCGGAACAACTATCTGTAGGCCATACAAATATTTGTTCCGTGCGGGGATCGAGCCCACAACACGTAGCGCAGCAGTCAAACGCTTAGCCACTGCGCCAACCGTGTCGTCGATATGAATCATTGTTATCTGAATTTAAATTAAAACATTTGCCAACCGACAACCGTTTACTCTTAATAGTTTATGTAACGACTATCTGTTCCCCACGGTTTCACCCGCACTGCTCAGCACCTGTTGGTCTGATGTTATATAGCCTATAGCCTTCCTCAAGAAATGGACTATCCAACACTAAAAGAATTTTCCAATTCCAACCAGTAGTCCCTGAGATTAGCGCGTTCAAACAAACAAACAAACTCTTCAGCTAATATTAAATATTAGTATTAGTATAAATATTGCCTAATTATGTGATAGGTCACTTGATAACTTTTTTGATAATTTTGGAGTCTCCTAATACAAGCATTCCCTTGCTTAAAAGGAGGCTTCAATCACTAGCTGTTAAGAAACTCTTGTTAAAAATGAATATAACTAAATAAAAT
This sequence comes from Ochropleura leucogaster, assembly GCA_958449745.1. Lineage (NCBI taxonomy): Eukaryota > Metazoa > Arthropoda > Insecta > Lepidoptera > Noctuidae > Ochropleura > Ochropleura leucogaster. The sequence goes on from OY288225.1 coordinate 3,152,068, forward strand.
GAGTGCTAACTAAATTTAATAAAAAAAAGTGTGTGTGTCAGCTCCGACGCACGACTGGAGTTTACTCCTTAAGTACGAGTATCTAACCATACGCAAAAAGAGTTTATTCAACTGAAAAAAGATTAATATCATATGAAAGGGTAAATTCACAAATTAATGAAAAAAAATAGCAATATAAATACATCGACACTGATAGAAACAAACACGCCCAATAACATGAAATCCGATGTTTTTTTGCGTCACTTCTGTGGCGGCCTGTCTTTTTTTTTTAAGTGATCCTTCTGTCAACGGGGATGCTGTGAAGGATGTGTTGGAATGGGTGTGTTGCACCTGGCTTTATTTTTGTTTATTTTTTCTGATGGGAAATCATCAATTACCTACTCGGTTCTAGGCGGAGCGAAGAGAATTGTCAGACTTATTCATCCATGTTCCTTTTTTTTAACCTACTTCAAAAAGAAGGAGATTCTCAATACGATTATTTTGTATATTCATTTCTCCAATGGTGGGCCAATTTTAAAAATTCTTTCTATAATTGAAAACATATACTACCTAGATATACTACTAGATATATAAGAGATACCATATAAATTTTAAGAGTAGACCTATCTTCTATAATATATATTTTGTTTTCTAATGTATGTGAATTTTGTGTTTTATATCTCTTAGTAACAATAGAAAATGAATACTTGATAAGAACAGATTCTTATCAAGTATTATATGAGATACCATCATTGGCTTAAAATCATCATATCATATTTTAGTGTTTTTTTGGAAGTAAACTTTTTGGCCTTTGTGATCCGGGGCCCCAGTATCTTTTTCAAACCAACCGTCTGTACCGGGCCGTACTAGGAGACCAGCGCAGCCCATTGTGGTCAACCGTAGCCCATTCCAGCGTAGCCCATTGTACTACATTTTGAATCGTATTATGTATTCAGTTAGACATATTTCAGCTTGTTGAGCTAATCCATAGTATCCTATTCATTCAGTTGATGATGATAAACAATTTGCATAACATTTAATATACAAAAAAAAAATACAAAATTTCTAAAATCATTCCGTAAGGTGAAAAAAAACGTGTGGGTTTATTTGTCAAAAGTAAACATTTTGCAACAAACGTCTTGTGTTTTTTTTGTTGTTTATAAATCTTTTGCGATAGGAAATAAAACAAAAAATACACATTTTCAGCGCGTATTTCCTTGTTTATTGGAACGAAGCCAACATAGCTTTTTACATTTATCAGGTTAATGTTAATACGTTGAGTATCTTAGTTTAGGACAGCACCTAATCTACATAGTAGTTTTGTGGCGGTAAAAATAGCACTAGTGTAGTAGGGCGTGAGTTTGTAGACGCTTGACTAGCAGGCAACGAGGCTCACACTTCAAACCCGCGCGCGACGGACAACGCACGCGACTTTCAAAATGGCGGACGACGAATTATATGACGATCTAAGTGAAAAATCTTATTCGTTAATGGGAGTGCTCGGTGAAGCTGTGACGGACGCAATAGCCTGGCTGTTCTTCGTAGCAGCAGTAACTGCGGTGGTGTTTGGAGTGATATCTTGGTGCGCCCTTAACAAGTTCCGTACATTCAGAAACTATGTGCTTCTCAGTGCCCTCATAGCATATATGCTACTTGCGTTAGTTATCCAGTTATCTGACCGGTACATTTCTGAAGAAACTGTGGAGAATAATCCAGCGATTCGTGTAATACCATTGGCTTTGCTTGTGTTTTTCCAAATGGTGTACCAGTGTTGGTCTCTCGTGTTGTGCTACGTATTCTCTGTTGACTTTGTGGAAGTTTTTCATTACGATGTCCGTAAAAGATATCTCTGGAGTAACCTCTTTGCTTGGGGTGTGCCTTTCATAATAGTGCTGTTGTATGTTATTGTCGGTTCCGTTCTAATAAATGCGCCGGGTGACGATTCCAAAGACATATTTGTAACTACCATTGCCATGTCTCTATTATTGATACCTGTTGCTCTAAGTTTGATAACTTATATAGTAGTTTTGTGTCGTCTATTTTGTGGTGCGTCTACGAACAAAAAATGTAAAGGCTTCTCTATAGCCACTTTGATATTTGCAATCAGCAATGTTATTTTGTTTACTGTTCTTCCAGAAATATTAGAGAAAAATGTTTTAGCCATTGATATTATTGGAGAGATATTAGAATATGTTTTGATAATGGCATTGATTGTGTTTATCGTTGTATTGAAAAGTAATTGGAAATTATGGCAAGATTATTTTAGTAGGAGATCTGCACCTGAGTCCGGAGTTATGTTGGGAGATCAAAGAATCTAGTCAGACCACTTTGAAATTAGTCAAACGTGCAAATGTTATTATGTACGTTACTTATGTCGTAAGACGACGTAAGATGACCTTATCAAGATAAACTTGACCCCACCAAATAATAATATAATTATGTTGTAATAATAGTACAAAACAATGCTCTTCCATAGATGATAATTTTTATACATCGTTCGCTAGTAATTAATAATAATAAGAAAATAAATAAGTACATCTGCTAAAACTACGTTTTTTATTTGATAACTGACTAAATTCATACATTTATTGTTAATCAAGCCAGGGTCTAAAGATGCCAGTCTTTCTGTTTTTTTTTTTGGGCAGGCCTGACAAGTTATTTCCAAAACTACAGCAGTTATAGAACAATTTAACCGGCTCTAAACACATAACATACAAATGTGTGATAAGAAATTATACCACTAAAAACTTTTTACAGAACACTCTATCAAGATTCACGTTTTAAATCAAATTTAACTAAACTGCCAACATCAAAATATCAAGCACATATTGACTAGAGCATAATATAAAAAACAGGGCCTCTTTATTACCCACTTTATAATCCAGGCCTATAATAACAATTTAAATAAAACAACAATAATTAATTTACATTCATGTCATTGACCGCCTCGCCTCTATGAATGACTCATCCGAAATAATTAACGATGATTCTGTCTCTTTCTCACATTAACAACTAGTCGTGACAGTAAGCGAGACAGTTGGTGGCGCCAGTAACTAGTTCGCTGTCGGAATGCGCGCGCGAGTAGCCGCGAATGTCAAGGACATTACGACCATGAGAGGCCGGCGATAAGGTGGGGAATCCATTGAAACGTGTGAAAGCACGATTTTTTTTAAATTATAGATTCTGAATAGCGCCGATTTTGGATACTTTTAATTAATATAACATCACACCTGCTATCCTGAAGGAATGGGCAGAAGTGTACCTAAATAACTTTAATCCCGATATTATGTTCCCTTGTTATATCTACGATTATATTGATAATGAGATATTACATTATTTGCTTACAAACTTTTAACATATTATATAAACGATTAATACTATAATTAGATTTTGCCCGCGGCTTCGCTCGCGTTAAATTCGGGGAAACTTAGTTCCCCTTTACTGATTTGCAGGTACCTGCTACATGTAATTTTTGCGTTTCCGCCTTATTTATTGTAATAGCACAGCTAAGTTTTCCCTTTTCTTCCCTCTTTCTCCCTCATTTCTCACTTTAAAAAAATAGCCTATGTCCGTCTCCAGGGTCCCAACTATCTCTGAATGGTTTAGCCATTTTGGCGTGAAGACGTAACAAACAAACGAACTCACTTTCGCTTTTATAATAATTACTAGCTGTTCCTCGCGGTTTCACCCACGCTGCTCAGCACCTGTTGGTCGTAGCGTGATGTTATATAGCCTATAGCCTTCCTCATGAAATGGACTATCCAACTCTAAAAGAATTTTCCAATTCCAACCAGTAGTCCCTGAGATTAGCGCGTTCAAACAAACAAACAAACTCTTCAGCTTTATAATATTAGTATAGTAGTAATTAGTAAGGATATTAAAAAGGCTAAACTTTGCATTTTTAAGTATGTTTGTTAAATCTTCACGTTCAAACAGCTAAACAGAATTAGATAAAATCCGAAATCAAGGTAGCTTATTATTCTAGATTAATACATACACTTTTGATCCCGGAAAATGCGGTGTTTCCCATGCGATGATCAAATATCTAGTAAATGGTTAATATGATTTAAAAAAATCTAAAGGGATAAAAAAGCTGTCAACGGAAAAAGCTATAGGTTAATTGAAAAATAAAACGAATAACCAAAATAATCCTTACTAATATTATAATAGCGAAAGTGAGTTTGTTTGTTACGTCTTCACGCCTCAATGGCTAAACCGGTTTTGATGAATTTTGGTACAGAGATAGTTGGGACCCTGGAGACGGACAAAAGCTATTTAAAAAAAAAAAAATTGAGATTTGAGGGAGAAAGAGGGATGAAAAGGGAAAGCTTAGCATTGCTACTACAATAAATAAGGCGCTAGGGCAAAAACTACAAGTAACTGTGTGGGGAACTTACTCTGAATAGTAACAGTACTGATAGCAACATATTTATTTGTTTTTGCAATTTTGTTTTTACTCTTGTATAGATTTTTTTCTACCAATCCGTTGTGAATGAGTGGACATGGTTGGCCTTGTAGATTCTTAGACGCTTGTTAACTTTTGTTAACGTATTATTTTATTTTACTTTTTGTAAAGTAAGCAATGACTGATTGTCGGGCCTACGCTGTCCTCTCATACTTAAATGCTAACGCTGTAACAACAACATTGTGAAACTAAATGATTCTAAAAGAGTAACCATGGGTTCTCGTGCCGGTTCTTCTCCATAGGAAACGACCAACCCGAACCATGCATCTTTTCTCGACGTTTAATAAGTGCCCATGTAGGCCTATGTAAAATAAAAATATTTTGATTTTGAACTGTGTTACTCCAAATTTAACGCGAGCGAATCCGCGGGCAATAGCTAGAGGGTAATAAAACTTTTTATTCTCTCGACAAGCAACAAGGAAACTATGGACCAACCAAAAAATATGGTGAATGGTGACACATTAATTTGTTCATCGTTAAAATAATTAACGCGAGTTATTATTCCTCGTCACACACCATTAAACTTGATTAACAGAATTTGGAGAGGCCTTTACCCAACAGTGGGTGATTCCGGGCTAGAATGATGAATTAAAATTTGTCAACATCTGTTTGACTTTTCCCAAAACGATGTTGGGGTCAGCTTCCAAGCTAACTGGATGTAGCTGAACAATTATAGTTCACATGGAGTGACTGCCTATTTGAAAGAAAAGAAAGAAAGACAATAATTTTATTTGCGACTTGGCACAAATGCACACGACATTAAACAAAGTAAGTAAACAAAAAATAAGTAAAAACATGAAATTAAATTAAAACAAAAAAACTTTGTCCCACACTACGATTTCGCCTGTATCGTGGATGCGTTCACAAACATTTTAAACTCTCATACACAAACAGCCAGACCCGGAACAACTATTTGTAGGCCATACAAATATTTGTTCCGTGCGGGAATGGAACCTACGACACCCAGTGCAGCAGTCTATCGCTCAGCCACTACACCAACCGTGTCGTCAAAAATCTAAACACAAAAAGGAGATAATTATTGTACTTCACGGCTGCGCTAAATAGGTCATCAGCATAGCTATTCGCAAATAATCCCATCGCAACCGTAATCGTCAATCGACACTAGTCTTATGTTCTTGTAATCCGGCAAAACTATACACAGATCCCTGTGAAGTTTGTTTTAATTTAAACATTGCAAGATATGTTTAACAGGATACGTTGTTATAATGGTAGGAAATGGAAAATTTGCGGTCGAAAATTTTAAGTGATTAATTGTATATAATTTCACCAGGTAGGTATTTCTTTTTTCTTCCACTCCTCCCGGTACTCAGTTTTTTCTCTACAAATTAGCTCCCCACTTGCATGTTTGCATCAACAAGGAAAATTTTAAGTACTTTAAAAACTGGACAAACCAGTATTGGAACTATAACTATAGATTTAAACAACCGGTTGTATTATATGAATCAGTATATCGTAAGCGCGACTGCAGAGCGCAAGCCTCCACGTCTCATCATGTTAAGCGGTGATGACGTTGATCCATCCTTAGTCTTCGACTGGAGCGTCGCTGTGCTGTCTCTGGTCGTACTCATCTATGGAGTGACATCGTGGAGCCTTCTACGGAAGTTTCGGAACTTCAGAAACTACGTGTATCTTAGTGCAATATTAGCAAACTTTTTGAGAATTTTTACATATTCTGTGATCTATTGTGTGTTTGTTCGACCTTCCCATCTTATTGACAACGACTCCATTGTGTCTGCAACAAACTTTTTTCTCTGTTATTTTGCATCAGTGCAGTGTTATTGGCTTTTAGTAATATGCTGTATATTTTATGTTGATATTGTTAAAGTACTTAGAAAAGAGACACCAAGGAGATATTTGAAAAGTTCTGTCTTTGCGTGGGGTGTCCCTTTAATAACTACCCTCTTTTCTCTATTTGTAATGCCTCTATTTGTGACTTTAAGTATACAAGATTTGATTAATCTTTCAATAGTGCAGTTACCTTTATTTATCAATGTTATTATTTACGTAATTATAGTGTGCTCTCTGTGTTGTTCTTCTAAGCGTAGTGAGAGTACTGCTACTAACACCTGGCGTCGCTTTTATATCGCTACGTTAATATTTCTATTCAGTGATTTCATATTTCTAATAGGTTTTGTATTGACCCAATTATTCGATATGCCACCATTGGCTCAGTCACTACTATCAGATTTTCAAGTTATTGTATTAAACTTATTTCTCCCGTTTGTGAGAAGTAACAGGAAATTTTGGAGAGATTTTTTTGTGAAAAGAATGGCAAAGACCTAAAATTATATATATTTTTTAATATTTGGCATATTGTTGTAATTTCTCCTGTATCGCGAGTGTGTTAACAAACATTTAAACTCACAAACTAGACCCAAAACAAGTATTAAGTAAGCCAATACAAATATGTTTTTCCGCGCGGGGATTTACCGTGAGTCGTGACACGCAGCTCAGCAACCAAACGATGATTTGAAATCGCCAAATTGATTGAATGAATTTATCATCCTACTATATATAAATCATGTGTCACGTTGTTTGTCCGCAATGGACTCCTAAACTACTTAACCGATTATAAATTAAACTTGCACAAAGTGTCCAATGTGATCCAACTTAAAGAATAGGGTAGGTAGAATAGGTAGGGTAGTACGGGTAGATAGAAAATTGCATTGCAACGCCGGTGTACAGCTAGTTTTAATACAAAACTAACTTTTTTATTTTTTAGAAAGTATTATTTGTCTATTTGTTTTCAGGCTTCTACTGTCTGTTAAGTTTAAACTAAAGTATTAACACTGTAAAATAAAAACATAGTTTAAAATAAATATACCAGCTTTTAAAAGAGTAACCATTTTATTTTAGAGGATAAACCTTTTAAGAGAGGCGTCGCTGACGCGTTCACGGATTTATTTTTGCTGTAGTGAATTCAGAAAAAATAAATTGTTAATTATTAGTAATGAATATTAAGTTATAAGTATCAGTTAAGCCATAATTGTAATGATCGATGTAAGAAGATAATAAACAGAAAGAGACATACGAACCAATCTTATGTTGTTTTAAGTGAAAGAAAAAAAGTGTTTTTTATTGTTTTATCTAGGACTTAGGTTTTGCCCGTGGCTTCGCTCGCATTAAATTCGGGGTAACGCAGTTCCCCTTTCCTGATTTGCTCTTTGGGATTTTTGATCTTTAGGAGTCTTTAGGAGAGGTCAGAAGCTCAAGCGTCGAACAAGACGTCATACTAAGGAGTATCGTGTAATCCGGTAGCTGGGTTGAGGACGTCAGCATAGCTATTCACAACTTCTCAATTGCAATCGTGCCCTAAGTAAAGTAAGGCAATTAAGCAGCGATACGAAAGGTCATTAACCTAAAGAACAACTGTGGCGTTGACAATCTAATATTTAGTTCTTTCCATCTTGTGCCTTTGTCGTAATGTCGCGTTCTCCCGTCAAAAACATGACAACGTTAAGACGGGTTCGCCAACATTCGGGCGGCCATTTTAGATGGGGTTTTAGCATGGGTTTTGTTTACATTTGGTATCGCTTCTCGTTGGCCGTACTGTAGGTATAATCGAAAACGTCCTTCAAACACTATTCACAGTTCCGTAATCGGACAATTTTGACATGTCTGCACAAACGTGTTACAAATTGAAGACGTCAATCAAACCGAAAAAATAACCTCCACCACCAGGAAACCCACCAGGTTTGGTTTGCTTTTTATGACCTACATACAGGTAGTGGTTTCGGCTCTGGCTGTTTGTGGTGAGTTTAAATGTTTGTAAACGTCACGAAACAGGAGAAAGGACATTGCTCGTCGTCCAAACATAGCTCGCCTAAGATCCAACAGGGAGGTGTGTTTACTCTTTAGTTTTTAAAGACGGGCCTGTTAGTCTAGTGGTTAGTGGCCCTGACTGCTGAGCCGGAGGTCGTGGGTTCGATTCCCACCCAGGACAAACTTTGTGTGATGAGCATGATTGTTTGTTCTGTGTCTGGGTGTGATTTATCTATAATATGTATGTATTTATAAATTATATAAGTATGTATATCAGTTGTCTGGTTACCATAACACAAGCTCTGCTTAGCTTGGGATCAGATAGCCGTGTGTGAGTTGTCCCAAGATATTGATTTATTATTATTATTTTAGATAATGTATTACAATGGTACAGCTGACAGGTCTAGTTTACCTCTCGTTGACTGTACATGGAAGTCTGGTAGTTCTGTGGTACAGATGTCCACGACGAAGAAGTTATTTTTTTTTAAATACCCGTTTCCCCCACTCGTGGGTGCGTTTAGAAACATTTAAATTCACATGCACATACAGCCAGACCCGAAACAACTATGTAGGCCTATTTTTGTTCCGTGCGGGAATCGAACCTGCGACACGCAGCGATGCAGTCGATCGCTCAGCCACTGCGGCAACCGTGCCGTCAAGTTGAAGCTATCAGCCATTTGCCAATATGCACTGGGTCCTCAAAGATAACAGCAAGATTCTTCTCATCGAAAAGAAGTGAAGGAGAGTTCCCGGTCCCAGCAGTGGACAAGTTAGAGGCTGTTTAACATAATAGATCTTCGGTCTAGTGGTCGCTAGCGGGACTGCTGTTGGTCGATTCCCGGATCGAGCGAAGTGTTGAGTATTTCTTAGTAGCAATCACGGAGTTTTAATTTGTGGCCGCTATTAAGAATTATATTGCAAACTAGCTGGCGCCCGCGGCTTCGCCGGCCTGATATTGAAAAATCTTATGTGTTATTCAAGACTATTCAAAATCAAAATCAAAAGTCATTTATTCAAATTAGGCTGATAATCAGCACTTTTTGAACGTCAGATTACAAGAGACAGTCCCACAAAAACGCCCTGCCCTTCGCCACTTCCTAGTGTTTTAGCTGGGAAGAAGAAGTGGTAGTATAAGTATTATCTACCTGTGTGCCAAATTTCATCAAGATCCGTTCAGCCGTTTTGACTTGAAAGAGCAAAAAACATCCCTACATCCATCCATCCATCATCATTATTCAACGGTGCTTACGAGTCTTATTCATATGCTGTCATTTGTAGATCTTTGACAATCGTTACAAGTAGTCAGTGTTCGAAAGTCTGACAACCAGTCTTAACAAGGGGTATCGCTTTACCTAGTATAGCATTACTAACTGGGTTGTGGAGGTCAGATAGGCAGTCGCTCCATATAAAATACTGGTATTCAGCTGCATCCGGTTAGACTGGAAGCCGACCCCAACACAGTTGGGAAAAGGCTAGACAGATGATGATGATGCTTACGTGTCTTATTCGTGATCTCCTGGCCCTTTTTTTTCTCTCTTAGTGTATGGTTATGAAAACTTGTTTCTTAAAATGCAATAGCAGATGATAAAATTAATTATGTGCGCCGATAGGAAAGACCCACCATTCAGAAGTGAGTTAACCTGTTTCGCTACACGACTGACCTTTGGGTTCCACCAGAAAAAAAAACCATATGATCAAACTAGCTGGCGCCCGCGGCTTTGCCCACGTGAAATCGAAATGCGCCACGTGAAATCGTGATATCTTATGTGTTATTCCAGACTATAATCTACTTCTGTGCCAAATTTCATCAAGATCCGTTCAGCTGTTAAAGAGTAAAAAACATCCATACATCCATCCATCCTTACAAACATTCGCATTTATAATACTAAGTTGGAAGTTTATGATCAAATTTTCTCTGTCAGATTGTATATAATTGCTAGCTATAGTGGAATTTGATACACATGTTGATGAACTAAATATGGAAAGACTTACTCAATTTAGTCCTAGCTAAACTTCTATGGTCAGTTATGCATTCGCTTCATGTGGAACGTTGATTCAGCTACATCAGGTTAGACTGGATGCTTACATAAAAAATGCTAAGATATTGTGTATAATATATAGAATTCCAGTAACACTGTAATATTACTGAATACAAAAAAACATAGTTGAAATATAGAAATAATACAATTTGTTAGTAGGCGTACTCGCACTGGTTTTACCACGAAACGGGGAAATACTACTATTACCAAGAAATGTAGGTACTTTTTTAATTTAAGTTTATTGTTTAAGGCGCAGATAAACGACTTTTAATAATTTTATATGGAACATCACGTCTAAGCGTGTAGTCTTATTTCTTTGAAAAAAAAATATGTGTAATTAATTTGTAAAGTATTGTCTAACGTGGACAAAAAAACGATAATCACGCAAAAACTATGGGGCGTATTTACATGAAACTTTAATCATATAAAAGACAATTTAATGACCCATATTTTAGTATACGGCTTTTATTTGTATTGTGTTTGATAAATCAAGGTGGGTTGTTTTTTCGAATAATCTTGGTGCGCGTTGAAGCGGGGTCTCTGGCGGGCGCCGGGCTGCAGTGTATCGCTGACTACTGTCACGGTTAGACGCAGTTGATGTCGCCTTAAAGGGCGGTAAGAAGCTAATCTTTAGGTATTCGCGGAGGTGAGGCTAGCTGTAGACTGGGCGTGGTCTGACACTAGTATACGACAGTAGTGCATAGAAATAAGGTCGAAAAAATTTGGGCGTTTAATTTTATTGGAATACCATGTCCGCCAAAATGTAAGTCATTTTGCAGTTTTAATTAATATTTAAAAAATACAGTTTCGTGTTTAATAAGTTTTAGATATGTCCTTTAGTCTATGAAATTTCCTTTGTTATTTTTTTCGTAGTACTAGACTAATGTTTCTTTATGTATTTGACTATACACTATATTTTTTTTTGCTAGCTTGTAGTATGTATGTACAGATGCGGCTAATTTTGCGTTCTACGCTCTCACTAGACGTTTTACAAAATTGTTTGCTTTGTACAGCGCCTTAACACGCCGAAATTTCATTTCACCGTCACATTTAAAACCTGACTTTGAAGTTAGTAAAAGCACATATTTGTGAAAGATGACGGAACTGGTGGGGCGATAACACATAGTTATATAAAAGATAAACTGGTTACCTAATACAGTTGAAACAGAGTTCTAAGCGGCGCGTATCGGTGAGGACGTGTTTCACTGCTCGAAAGCGCGCGCAGACGTGCGTACGCGCCGATCACGATGCCCTACAATGGCACCAGTGCTAAATCTTCAGAAAGCTTTATCGATCTTGTTGGTTTCAAAGTTTTAAGCTATATTGCTTGGAGTTTATTTGTGCCAACTTTCTTAGCGCTGGTTTATGGAATAATTTCGTGGTGTCTTATAAAAAAGTTCCGCCATTTTAGGAACTATGTGATGCTCAGTGCAACTTTAGCGAATACGATGCGTTTGTTTGTGTTTTCGATATTCATAACTTTGAAAACGAAACACATAGTGATACGGAATGCGAAAGTGCGGTTGATACCTTCATCTCTGCTATTGTACTGTGCGCTTGCTCATCATGGTTGGTTACTAGTACTGTGTTATATCTTTTATGTGGATTTCGTTCAAGTTTTTCGTCTCGACATTCATAGAAGGTACTTGAAGAGCAGCCTCTTCGCGTGGGGTGTACCCCTTCTATCAATGTCTCTATATTATCTAAGTGGATGGTTACTTTTCTTGTATTACTCGAGAGAAATAATTACTATTCCAATCGCCAAGGTAATGTTATTAATACCAGTGACTATGAACTTTATTATTTATGTATTAGTGTTATTTTCCCTGTTCCGTAGCAGAGAAACCAGTGCAAGTACGTCTACTAACAAATTGCGTCGTTTTTATATTTCAACTATGATTTTTGTACTCAGTAATATTATAGTGTTAACCTATGTTTTTGAACTGTTAAATATTAAGTTGTTAGCGATAGATATATTTGGAGAATTATTGGAGTATTTAAATACGTTAGCATTGGATTTGTATATAGTCGTTTTGAAGAGTAATCGGGCATTGTGGCAAGAATATTTAAATAAGAGATCGAGACGAAAGACGCAAGGAATTAAATCAAACCAGAATCTTCATAAAATTAACAGTAACTCTTCAGGAACAACGACAACATCTTTATCTAATTAGCTTTTTCCCTAACATTTTTTTGGTCAGCTTCCAGTCTAACCGGGTGCAGTAAAGTACCGGTATTTTATAAAAAGCGATGCCAATCTGACTTACAACTTGGGATAAACCAGTAATTGGCCATTATAGAATATAAAACTAGAATTTATATGTGCGGCCTGTGATATTAGTAATTCTGGCATCCATTTTTGAAACATTAATTTCGAGTTGTTATTTTTAAGATTATAATCAGGAAAATGACAAAAAACTGACGGGTTTAATAAACGACGACTATGTTGACGGTTACTCAAGTTTAAATAAATGAGGTTGAAGTTTTTTACATCGTCTTTAAAGAACAGCTAACAACAGAAAGTAAATAAACTGGTTTGAATAAATGTTTTGCTCAAGTTGTTAAAAGTGTTTATTTTTTGTGAATAAAAAAAAACCATAATTAATCTTCCGAATGCTGCTCTGCATGTCCCGGATTTGATTTCCGAACGGAATAAATATGCTTAAATGACCTACATATAGTTGTTCCGGTTTAGGCTGTTTATGTATGCGAGTTTAAATATGGGTAACCCACCCACGACACAAAAAAAAAATCCTAGTGTGTGTCAAAGTACAGTTACACCACAGACTACCTACAGTACTGTATCTCCTCCTTTAAATCCATCCAAAGGTTGTCTTCAAAAGATCGCTTCTAGCAATAAGACCGCCCATTGTGTCACCTTATTTATAAGTTGTTTAATGTTATTCTTGTATATTGTATGGTGTACATAATAAAGAATATAATATATATCTTTAGTATATCTATTATAAGTGTTTTCTCGTCCAATATATAACAAAAAACTGTCCAAAACAATTCCAAAACGTTTTGGGTAATACTCTTTTACTCTAGTCAAGTTGTATATTCGAGTTTTTGAAGTTCATTTATTTTTAACTAGCTTTTGCCCGCGGCTTCGCTCGCGTTAAATTCGGTAGCGCCTTATTGATTTGTAATAGCAACGCTAAGTTTTCCCGTTTCTTCCCTCTTTCTCCCTCATACCCCACTCTTTTTAGAAAAAAAATAGCCTATGTCCGTCTCCTGGTTCTCAACTATCTCTGTACCAAAATTCATCAAAATCGGTTTAGCCATTCAAGCGTGAAGAGGTAACAAACAAACAAATAAACAAACAAACAAACTCACTTTCGCTTTTATAATATTAGTAAGGATTAGTAAGGATTTCGTATCACTGTACACTCACAGATACACTCACTCACACACAGTATTGGTGTGACTTTTAAGTTTCTCGTTTTTGTTTTTTTTTGTGTTATTTTAAATGAATGTATTAGTTTATTTTATTTGTTTTAGTACCTACATAGTATAAGAAATAAATAATATTTTTTTTAATCATCAGATAGTTCATTTAGCACATGAATTTTATTTTATTTTTGTCACTTTTATCAGTTAATATTTGTTTGGATATCTGCTGTTGCTAGTTAGTAATGTTTCGAGGTTTTTGCCTCAAGTTCTATTCGATCATTTAATTAAATTTTAAAGATTTTAATAAGCAGTGAGCCCCAAGCTTTGGTATTTATAAAGTAATTTTGGTTTTGAGTTACGGAATAAAACTCTATAGTCTATGCGTCTGGGGTTTTCCACTGTATGTTAAATAGTTAGTAAAGTTTAAATTTGTAATTTTGCAGTCACTATTGTATGAGTGTAAATATGTATAAATGTTACGATGTGTATTTAATTTTTTACGATCAATATAAAATTTAAAAATCAACCGTAATTTTATTTTTTCACTATTACTAATCAGGCCTATTCATTATTGTGCTAAGGCTGCCTTCCAGTCTGACCAGAAGCAATTGAATACCAGTATTTGACATGGAAGTACTGCCCATCTGACCTCTAAAATCCAGTAACTCAAAAAATATTTAATTACAAAAACACAATCAAACACATCACACAAGTCATGACTAATTATATACATATATTTAATTAATTTATGATAGCGCTGCAATGGCAAATCAAAACATTACCATAGATTAAATCAAACGTCGGCTGATGACGTAACGGAAATACGAATCAGTGCAATAATTAAATAAGTGATTTTGCATTATATTATAAAATCGCATTGAGAATTGTTAATTTTAAGTTTTGTTTTTATTTAAGTATTTATTTGAAAATCTAAGAAGGAAATTGGAACCTTAACTGTTAGTTCTTTTAAATAAAATTGTTACCTAACTAAATTTACAATTTAAAGTATTCAAAAAGTGTTATTAATTACAAATCAAATATTGTGCGCAATTACATTATTTTTACAATTATAATTTTAGTGTAAAACAAATGTCAACGGAAGTCGTTGCAGTCTGACGTTGACAGTTGTTTAAACGTATAAATAGGCTCGCTCTAGTCGCAGAGTTTCCCCTACTCGCTGCCCGACCGCCGCCGCGTACGGACGTGCTACCTGCTCGCCCCGCCGCCATTGTGTTGTGTCAGTGCTCGCCCGGTTCGTCACGCTCGCGTGACGTCATCCGTAGTCTCGGACTACGCCCGCAACAATTGCTGTCTTTTTCAAGACAACTCTTGTTACAGTGTTTCCCTTTTCGGAGATCCGTCTCAAAACGTTACTTGCCCCCTCTGGGAAAATCCACAGTTTCGTGGTTCTTGGTTGAAACCTTACGGTGCCAACGAAGCCAAGAGGTGTTGACCCGATACACCGAGTCTACCCCCTTCAGGGGTGACCAAAATTGGAAGGGCACTGAACACACGGCCTTGGGGGATCTCCTAGTCGCGCCCAGTTGCTTAACCCCGTTCTCTTTCAGCAATCACCCGGGACGTCTGGGTGTGTCTACCCCAGCGCCCCGGACCGGTCTTACGACCCTAGGGCCCCGCTGCTCAATAAGACTAGCAGCGGGTTCACAAGCTTAGGGCACACCTTAGGTACTCACCTCCCTGTCATACACAATCCCGACAGGGGGGCTACACACCCCCGGGCCCACCCACCCGGGGAGTTAGGATTGTTAGGGCCTTAGGTGAGCTTCACTCATGCCGGTTAACTTTTAACCGCCTTAGGGCTATTTTTCCAACATGGCGTCAGAGAACCCGCACAAGGCGGTTCTCCAACGCTTATTCAAGGACTTGCCTCACCTAGAGGCCAAATATGGCGCCGAACTGGCAGCACTGGAGCGCAATTCCATTGCGCAGTTCAGTGACTGTCTCGACAGCCCGCTCTCGCCGCCGCCTGCCGACAAAGGCAGGCCCATTAGCGAGCTTATCCTGCCGCCGCCGCCGCCGGTGACTCGCCCTTTGTCCGTGCCGACAAAGGGTTCCGAGAAACCGGCCTCCGAAAAGTCCATTGTTCGTGGAACAATGCCGCCGACAAAGGGTTCCGAGAACCCCGTAAAGCCCATTGTTCAGGGAACAATGGTACCGACACAGGTGTCGTCCGCACCTGAAAACATGGACACGTCATGCCCGATCTCCGACTCCGAGAATGCCGATTTCTCGGCCACCTCGTCGACATCGGAAGACGAGTATCAACTCGTCGGAAAGGGAAAGAGGAAGAAGGGCAAAAGCTCTCAGGCCACCAAGGCCAAAAAAGCTGCCGATGCGCCCACCTGCCCTCCCTCTCCCCTCCCATCGACCTCCGCCGCCGCTGCTCATACCAGCCGGCCAGCTAGCCCTAGCGCTACCCCCGCTGCGACTTCAGCTAAAAAGCTGAAACCCCCTCCTCCGGTCTTTCTTCAAGAGAAAGCCAAATGGACTGACGTGTCCAAGTTGTGTCTGGCTCACAAGATCCAGTACACAAAGGCCACCAACACCCAGCAGGGTATTAAAATAACTGTCTCGTCTGCTTCTGACTACAGGGAGCTGATCCGACAACTGCGTGGAAGGAACATCGCCTTCCACACCTACACTCTCCCAGAGGAAGCGCCCACCCGTGTGGTGATCAGGCGCGTCCCGAAGGAGATCGCTGCATCCGACATCCTGGACGACCTCAAGGCCCAGGACATTCCAGCCACAGCCGTCCACCGCCTTCACAAAGCGAGAGGAGGCGAACAGTACGATATGGTACTGGTCGTCTGCGACCCAGTGGAGGGTCACCACCCCATTTTTAAAATCAAATCCGTCTGCTCCCTTACAGGTATAGCAGTTGAAAAACCATACAGGTCCCACGTCATCGGGCAGTGCCACCGATGCCAGCTCTACGGGCACAGCCAAAGGAACTGCTACGCGCCTCACAGGTGCGTCAAGTGCCTGGGCGACCATGGCACTGCTGACTGCCCACGCCCGAAGGACATCGCTCTCTGCACAGAGCCACCCAGCTGTGTGCTTTGCGGCCAGTCCGGGCACCCGGCTAACTACCGAGGCTGCCCCAAAGCGCCCAAAGCGTCCTCCTCGAAGTTGGCGAAGCGTGCCCACGCCCGCCAGCAGCGAGAAAGCCCCTCTGTGAGGATTCCCTCCTCGCAGATGCCCGAGCGCCTCAGTCCACAGAGGCCTATCCCATGGACTCAACAGAGCCACCAGCGAGCTTTCCCAGCTCTCGCGCAGGCTAAGTCTAACCCCATCCCCGGGCTCTTAGATGCCCCCGTCCCTCCGCCCATTACTCGCGAAACCATCTCCGCGCCCTCTCAACCCGCGCTCTCTAAACCCGCGCCTTCTCAACCCGCGCCCCATCATCCCGTGGCCTCCGGCCCCGCGGCCGGTAATGGTAGAAGGAATTATGAGATCATCACCAAGGCCTTTGGTGCTTTTGTCACCGCAGAAGCCGACCGTATGGCAGCCGAAATCGAAGCTGCCAAAGGTAACGCTGAAATACTGAGGCACATCTGGGATTCATATCCCACGATCCTGCACAATCTCCGTCAGCTTGATCATAACTAAAAACTTTCCAATGGCTAACACAAATTTAAGTAGCTTCAAACCCCGTTCCCTCAAGTTAGGTTATTTTAACGCCAACGGCATTAGAGACCAACGTGATGAGATCGCCTCATTTTTGCGCGACCATCAAATTGACATTCTCCTCATCCAGGAAACCTTTCTCAAGCCTTATCATCGTGACCCGAAAATCGCCAACTATCGAGTAGTTCGCAACGATCGGTCGCGCTGTCACAAAGGCGGTACGTTAATTTATTTCAAGAAGGAATTGCACTGCATCCCTCTAGATCCTCCTCCCTTAAAGTCTCTCCTCGAAGTATCCATTAGTCGGCTTGGTATGACCGGTCACCAGCCTATCTCCATCATTTCCGCGTATATTCCTCCCGCTAGTTCATCAGAGGATCTTACACCTCTCATGGACGATCTGACTTCCCTATTCGGCTTGAGTGACTCCGTTATCATAGCGGGTGATCTCAACGCTAAGCACCCCGCCTGGAATAGTTCGTCGACCAATCCCAGGGGGAGAGCCCTCTTCAACTTAGGTGACAGACTTGACTTTGACCCCATCGCGCCTATGGAACCCACTCACTTTCCGCACGACCCCGCGCACCGCGCCGACGTTCTCGACTTAGCGCTTCTCAAAAATATCAACCTTAGGTTGCATACTATTGAGACGATTCATGAGTTAGACTCCGATCACCGCCCAGTTTTTCTTTACTTAGTTCCTCGCTCGGGCCCTTCTGACCCCAGCCAGCCCAAACCTGTCCAAGTGATAACTGACTGGAGGAAAGTCAGCGAAAAGCTGAACTCCGCCACGTCACTTCACCTGGACGCCATCCCCGATCACATAGTTTCGGTCGCAGACACGACGGCCGCTATCGACTCGTTTACAGAGCACGTTCAATCCATACTAAAGGATTGTTCACGGGAAGTCCCAGCAATGAGTGATCATCGCTGGCGACTACCCGCTGACGTACGTGATTTGATAACCGAGAAGAACGCGGCCATTCGTGCCTACAGCCATTTTCCCTGCGACGCGAACAAGGCTCACA
Source organism: Ochropleura leucogaster (assembly GCA_958449745.1). NCBI lineage: Eukaryota > Metazoa > Arthropoda > Insecta > Lepidoptera > Noctuidae > Ochropleura > Ochropleura leucogaster. The sequence continues at coordinate 3,170,403 of OY288225.1, forward strand.
TGCGATCATTACAGCGTGCTGTAAGGAAACGCACTAGTGAGCATCGTTCGAATCGCTGGGACAATGAGCTCAGTGAACTGGAACCCACTCATCATGCCTTTTGGCAGCTACAGAGAAGGATGCGCGCCACCGAGGAGGCTTCGATGCCCCCGCTCATTCGTCCGGACAAAAGCGTCGCATTCGATGACTCTGAAAAGGCAGAATGCCTAGCCGACAGTCTGGAGTCCCAGTGCTCCCCTAGCTCACAACCGGTCATCAAGCGTCACCTCGACGAGGTGAACGCAGAAGTAGAACGTAGAACTGCCCTACCTCCCGTAGAAGACCCCGATGACCCTCTGCCCCTCGTCACGCCCGACGAAGTGCAAGACATCATCAAAAGGCTTCAACCACGGAAAGCTCCCGGCTCCGACGGTATCACCAATAGGGTCATTAAACTCCTCCCCGCTCAGCTCATCATCCTTTTGGCGGCCATCTTCAATGGCGCCTTGAGCAACAACTTCTTCCCACAGATATGGAAAGAGGCTACTGTTATCGGTATCCCCAAGCCAGGCAAGCCCAAGTCTGAGCCCACGAGCTACCGACCCATCAGTCTCCTGAACGCACTCGGCAAAATCTATGAGAGACTTATTTATAAGCGACTTAGAGATTTCGCCGAGACTAAGAGTCTCATTCCCAACGAGCAATTCGGTTTCAGGACCGAACATTCGTGTATCCAACAGGTCCACCGCATCGTCGAACACATGAGCGCTGGTTTCCAGCGCGGGGCGATGACGGGCGTACTATTCTTCGACATAGCGAAAGCTTTTGACAAAGTCTGGCACAACGGCTTATTATACAAGCTGTACTCACTAGGAGTGCCGGATCGTCTCGTGCTCATCTTACGGGACTTTTTGTCGAACCGCACCTTCCGCTATCGCATAGGGGCCTCATTTTCTTCCCCTCATCCTATTAGGGCCGGTGTCCCTCAGGGTTCCGTCTTATCCCCCCTCGTCTTCACGCTGTTCACTAGCGATATTCCCAAGAGCAAAAAAGCTCAGTTAGCTCTGTTCGCGGATGACACGGCCATTTATTACACTGGCCGCTGTACAAACGCTATCGCCCGTACCCTCCAGACCTCAGCCGACGTCCTAGGCGCTTGGTTCAGGAAATGGAGAATCGAGGTGAATCCCGGTAAAAGTCAGGCGGTTATCTACTCCAAACCGCGCTTTAATCCCCCGATCCCCAGTCCGATCACTATGTACGGCAAGCCTATCCCCTGGGAGAAGCAAGCCAAATACTTAGGAGTCATTCTCGACAGTCACTTGTCCTTCGCGGCACATATCAAAGCTGCTCGTTCGCGCGCCGCCTTTGCTATGGGTAGGCTTCACTTTTTAATTCAGGCTAAAAGCAAATTGTCCCTTAAGTGCAAATTGCGTTTATACACCGCGGTCATTCGTCCCATCATGACATACGCATGTGTCGTGTTCGCTCACGCCAACCCGCGTTTCCTTCATAAGATGCAGACCTTGCAAAACCGATTCCTTCGTAAAATCACGGGAGCCCCTTTTTACGTCCGTAACGATAGTCTTCACTTAGACTTAAGAATCCCCACCGTCGTTCAATTCATGAAGCGCCTTACCAAGCGCTTCTTTGACTCCGCGTTAAAACATCGCAACCCCCTTATCGCATCGGCCGCTCGATACGATCCCTCGCGAATAAGTAAAATTCGTCGTCCCCGTCATACCCTCGTCACTCCGGACGATGCTATAACCTTGCTCCAGGAGAGCAGCAGGGAGACTAGCACTCTTCGTAAATTCAGACGCAAAGCGCCGTCATTCCGTCCTCGCCGACGAGGCCCGTCGCGACATCCCGGTAACTGCCCCACCCGTCCCTTGCAAGAGCCAGCCCGCGTTGCTGAGCCAGTAAGTCAAAATAGTCCATAAATAATATCACTCAGATCCAGCCTGTCCCTTGCTGTCCCTCAGCGACGCCCTAAGCCGAGGCTCGTACCCCACAGGGGGTGCCCTTAGCGTGTAGTCGCTTAGTTTGTAAGTTTTTACCCTGGCTGGAGGTCTTAATTTTTAAGGCACCCACAGGATTCGCCCGGTTAAGCAGACGACAACCTCCTTGGTTGAACTGCGAGATGCCATTCATAAAAAAAAAAAAAAAAACGCAGAGTTTTTAGTATTAAATTGTATTTTGAACTGTGTACATCTCCTTGTAAAATTAAGTTGTGTGAATCATTGGTTGTGACTGATAAAAAGTTATTACAAAATGTCTGATCGTTATCATTTGAGATCCCCGAGTCCGCCCGCTCTTACATCAGAAGAAAGGGATGAGCCCGCACCTGACCTGAACCCATCAACGTACTCGCCTACCCTGCCAACCTCTCGACCAGGAATTTCGGAGGAGCTGAAATTACTTCGCTGCCAGATCAAGTTGCTGGAAAGGATGGTTTTCCGGAACCAAAACAAGAGTACCCACAAGCTAAGTGAAATTTATTTACCAAATTATGATCCCGACGAGCATAAAATAACTATTGAGGAATGGTGTAAACAAGTTACCTCTTTAATCACCATGCGAGGTTGTTCACAGTTTGTTGCTATGATGAAGGGATTAGCATGCTTGCAAGGACGCGCCAAGCAATGGGCAGACACTAATGCTCATTCTCTTGCTGATTGGGATTCACTTCAAAGTGAACTCATAGCACAATTTAGTGGCGAAACAAGGTACATTGTCTACGTCAATGCATTTCGGGAATATACTTCAAATCAGGCTAAATCTTTTTCCGAATATGTCGCCGAATCATGGCGTTTGTTTTCAAGGATTTCTCCGAATGCTCCAACTGAGCTCATGGTGGAAGCGGTTATATCTGGCATAAGACCAAAATTCTACCAAGCTGAACTCCTCAGGTCAGCACCAAGATCACAAGCTGAACTGATAGCCACATTGGCGAACTATCGTAAACGACCCGCTGATTCAATTTCAGATGAACCCCGTGCTAAACAACCAAGGCTTGATCTTCCGACAACTTCAACCTGTTACAATTGTCACAAACCAGGGCATACTTTTCGTGATTGCAAGAACAGACTTTGTGAAGTCTGCAAGAAACCAGGCCACACATCTGACCGCTGCTGGCATAAAAAGAAAAACGAATTACAAACCGAGAAGACTTCTATTCCTGCTACTGTCTCAACAGCTGTGCCACCACCTTCACGCCGGGAAGTCAACACGATCCAGAAGGAAAAGATGCCTAACGAAGTTCAACTACAAATAGGTGATATCATCCTTTCTTGTTTAATTGATAGTGGTGCCGAATGTTCGCTTATTAAGAAAAAAGTTTCGGGGTCAATTAAGGGTAAACGCCAAGTAGAACTTCTGCAATTACGAGGGTTTGGGGGCAGTAGCATACCTTCGAGTGAATCGATAGACACTGTAGCCACATTTAATGGTGTGACATTCGAAGTAAAACTTCATGTTGTTAATGATTTAAATTATGATGTCATTTTAGGACTAGACTCTATCAAAATACCGGGGATTAAAATTTCAATAACAAACGAAGGAACTTCAATAGAAAGAGTAAGTTACATTTTTAATTATGAAATATCATCTTTGGCTAATATTGACACTGATTTAAAAGATACGGCTCAGTTAATAAGTATTCTAGAAAAACACGCTGATTTATTTACTTTCAATAAAATTAAAAAAGTGACCACGGGTAAATTAACTATTAGATTAAAAGATCCTAATCGTATAGTACAAAGACGGCCCTACCGACTAGCACCAGTAGAGAGAGAAAAGGATAAAACAATTATCGAAGATCTTAAAACTAAGGGGATTATTAGAGATAGTTGCTCACCTTTTGCAAGTCCTGTTTTGCTAGTAAAAAAGAAAAATGGGGATGACCGGCTTTGTGTTGATTTCCGCGAACTAAATTCAAATACAGTTCGTGACCATTATCCTCTCCCACTGATACAAGATCATATTGATAAACTTGGTAAAGCTCGATTCTTTTCAAGCCTTGATATGGAATCAGGGTTCCATCAAATAAGAATTTCAGAGGAATCAATCGAAAAAACGGCTTTCGTTACGCCGGACGGCCAGTATGAGTACTTATCAATGCCATTCGGTCTAAGTAATGCTCCTTCTGTATACCAGCGCGCCATTAATGCAGCCTTAGGCGACTATCGCGACAATATTGCATTAGTATATATTGATGATGTTTTAATTCCCTCCTCTAATGAGCAAGAAGGTTTAGAAAGGCTGGAACTGGTATTAAAAAGACTATCAGAGGCAGGATTTACGATAAACCACTCAAAATGTAAGTTCCTCAAGATGTCCATAGAATATCTCGGTAACATTATAAAGAATGGTGAAGTAAAGCCAAATCCTACTAAATTGGCAGCACTTAAATTTTCAGAACCACCCAAAACACTTAAGCAACTTAGGCAATTCAATGGTCTGGCAAGCTATTTTCGCCGTTTTATCCCTCAATTTTCCCAACTAATGACTCCACTATATGGGCTAACAAAAAAAGACGTTCCATTTGTATGGTCTCCCGATCTCGAAGCAAGAAGACAAGATGTCATCTCACTTTTGACCTCTGAACCCATACTTTGCATTTTTGATCCAACTCTTCCAATAGAAGTCCATACAGATGCTAGCGCCAAAGGACTCGGGGCTATTCTCATTCAGAACGACAATAATCGTCGAAAAGTCGTTGAATGCGCACTAGTGATGCTGAAACAAGATACCATTCATACGAATTGGAGACTTTAGCTGTTGTCAGAGCAATAAAGCACTTTCGACATTTTCTTTACTGACGAAAATTTACAGTTGTAACTGACTGCAATGCCCTTAAGGCTTCAAAACATAAAAAGGAACTTACACCTCGGGTTCATAGGCTATGGGCATACTTACAAAACTTTGACTTTGATGTTATTTACCGTAAGGGGGAACAAATGGCCCACGTAGATTTTTTGAGTAGAAATCCACAAATCAATATTTTAACAAAAGATCCAGCGTGGATTGTGGTTGAGCAAGAAAGGGACAAAGAACTCAAAAGTCTTCGCGATGCCATAAAGAATAAAGATGACTATGACAGAAAATTTTGTATTCGATCGAATCTCCTGATGATAACAATACAAAACCAAAAAGGTGAATCACTAACTCGTACAGTAGTCCCTGAATCACTTGTCTGTTCATTAATAAATAGATACCACGAAAATCTTTTGCATACGGGGTGGGAACGTACTCTGGATAAAATTCGGGAACAGTTTTGGTTTAAACACATGACAAAACGGGTACGGCAATTTTGCGATAACTGTTTACAATGCAAAATTGGCAAAGAGCCTTCCGGCAAAAAGCAAATGGAACTGCACCCTATTGATAAAATAAGCATACCTTTCCATACGATACATGTAGACCTTATGGGTAATCTTACCGGTACCAACAAAAAAGCATACGTTCTGGTAGCTATTGACGCATTTACTAAATTTATACTTCTGTATCCATTGAAAGATAAAAGCACTAATATAATTTTAAAGAGCTTCCGCGAAATAATTAATATTTTTGGCACCCCATGTAGAATCATTTCTGATAGGGAATCGGCTATTATGGGCACAGATATTCAAGATTTTTTTAAATCTTTCTGTATCCAACATCATGCTATTGCCCGCGGTACACCTAGAGCTAACGGTCAAGCTGAAAGACAAATGCGCACTGTTAAAGATCACCTTACAGCCATATCTCTAACGCAATCGAGAGTTTGGGTTAATAAAATTGGTGAATTGCAATTAGCTTTAAATTGTACGAAATCAAAAGCTACAGGATATTCCCCTTTAGAACTCTTGCTAGGTAAAAGATGCTCTCCACCTGCAATCGAACAAATATCCCTATCTAATGAAGATATAAACAAAGATGAAATTCGTTTAGACGCTGAACACAGAATGGCCGAAACAGCAGAAAAAAATAAAATACGTTTCGATTCTAAGTGCGCCAAAATTAAACCCTTTCTTCTAGGAGACTTTGTTCTTTGTAAAGACACTCAGTGGTCGGGTAACAAACTAGGACCAAAATATCTAGGACCCTATCAAATAATAAAAGTCCTAGACAATCATAGATACGAAGTAAAAGATATTCGGTCTCTGCGAAATAAAAATACTGTAGTCACACATGAACACATGAGATTGGTACCTAATCCTAATTTAACTGAATGAATAGACCGTGATAGCGAGAATAAGGTGAGAAATTATTTATAATATTGCTTATGATTTAAAAGTTAAGTTTATGGATACAATTATGTAAATCGTTAGTGTTACTACATGTCAGTCAAGCCAAGTCAAAGGCGGGTCTCTGAATCTTTATGATCAAGCCACGAACTGCGACCTCTGAGTTTGATTTTGAGTTGGCAAAATGGTTGCATTAGAAAGCCTTGCTCATGGCCATGGTTCCAGTTGGTTGGTTAAATAAATTTCAGTCAAGCCAAGTCAAAGACGGGCCTCTGAATCTTTATGATCAAGCTACGATCTGCGACCTCTGAGTTTGACAGTTTCACCAGACTAAGCAATGTTGCCTCTGAGTCTGGTATAAAAATGTTTTCATTTTTTTTTAAGTTTTCTGTGTTTTTCAGAGAGATTCGCTGGCCCTAGCAAGGCCCGCTCGTCAGTATGGCCGTGATAGCGCTGCAATGGCAAATCAAAACATTACCATAGATTAAATCAAACGTCGGCTGATGACGTAACGGAAATACGAATCAGTGCAATAATTAAATAAGTGATTTTGCATTATATTATAAAATTGCATTGAGAATTGTTAATTTTAAGTTTTGTTTTTATTTAAGTATTTATTTGAAAATCTAAGAAGGAAATTGGAACCTTAACTGTTAGTTCTTTTAAATAAAATTGTTACCTAACTAAATTTACAATTTAAAGTATTCAAAAAGTGTTATTAATTACAAATCAAATATTGTGCGCAATTACATTATTTTTACAATTATAATTTTAGTGTAAAACAAATGTCAACGGAAGTCGTTGCAGTCTGACGTTGACAGTTGTTTAAACGTATAAATAGGCTCGCTCTAGTCGCAGAGTTTTTAGTATTAAATTGTATTTTGAACTGTGTACATCTCCTTGTAAAATTAAGTTGTGTGAATCATTGGTTGTGACTGATAAAAAGTTATTACAAAATGTCTGATCGTTATCATTTGAGATCCCCGAGTCCGCCCGCTCTTACATTTATGTACACACAAAGTATTTTATACTTCGTATGATAATTATTTTAAATACGTATTTAATACGTCAAACACGTCTTTAAAATAATTATCATACAATTATGATAATTATATTGATGACTTGACGACTATTCGTCTCGCGTAGCGATTTGCTACGCGATGGCTACGCGCCAAGCTACGGCGTAGCACATACTCCGCTTCGAATACGAATTTTAAACCATTTTGTTCTAATACGTTCCGTTACAACTAATGTTTTTTTTATAATATTTATTATGTTTGTTTGGATTACAGGTATTAAAAAGTAATAGTTATCAAACGAATGATTTAAAACAAAATATTGTTTGTACAAGTTTATAATTGATTAACAAGTCTTACTATGTATGTTATTAAACGAAGTGCCTGCCAGGCAGCAGTGCAAACGCAATCAGAAGCAAAACATTATAATGACGTATATTACTCTGACGTCGAATTATCGAAGTTTTATGACGAACTATGACATGAGTCACACATTACCGGCCGTCGTATTAAAATAATAAATATATAAAAAAATATGTAAATGAATATATTTATAAATATAAATTACACGAAGAATCTTTATTACGACCTTTATTAAGACCTTTTTTTTTCTTTTGGGTACAGTCATATCTAATATTAGCTGTTCTCCGCGGTTCCACCCACGCTGCTCAGCACCTGTTGGTCGTAGCTTGATGTTATATAGCCTATAGCCTTCCTCAAGAAATGGACTATCCAACACTAAAAGAATTTTCCAATTCCAACCAGTAGTCCCTGAGATTAGCGTGTTCAAACAAACAAACAAACTCTTCAGCTTTATAATATTAGTATAGATATCAAATTCTCGTGTCACAGTTTTCGTTCCCATACGCCTCCGAAACAGCTGGACCGATTCAAACGAAACTTTGTGCACATATCGGGTAGGTCTGAGAATCGGTTAACATCTATTTTTCAAGCCCCTAACCGAGCAGCGGGTGAAACCGCTGGGCACAGCTAGTTATGTATAAACAATCAGTAAAGAATTGAAAAAAAAAAACGTTTTTGCGTGCGAACGTTACGCATCGATTACAGAAACACATAACTGTTTATCGACCAGGTTATACAAAAACAAGCACACTAGTTAAACGAAAATGATGGCTTCAAGTATTCCCTAAAACTAGTCTTATCATTGTCAGACAAACTGTCTAGAAAAGAATCTTCTTCTTCTTCTTCTTATCGCCGCCTTGGACAAGCAACCGGAGTTACCAGAAGTTGGAGCAGATCGGTTTAGGCGTTCTGGCAAGAGTTATGGGCACAAGACTGAAGAAACCGCCGGCGCTGAAATCGCAGATAAAGTATTTTTCGACGGGCCTGTTGGTCTAGTGGTAAGTGGCCCTGACTGCTGAGCCGGAGGTCGTGGGTTCGATTCCCACCCAGGACAAACTTTGTGTGATGAGCATGATTGTTCTGTGTCTGGGTGTGATTTATCTATAATATGTATGTATTTATAAATTATATAAGTATGTATATCAGTTGTCTGGTTACCATAACACAAGCTCTGCTTAGCTTGGGATCAGATAGCCGTGTGTGAGTTGTCCCAAGATATTTATTTATTTATTTAAGAAATTTTCTTTGTCTATTACGAAAACCTTAATTTTTTTTTACATCAAAGATAGCTACATCAGGAGTGTTATAATGCCCTTTGCCTTTTTAACGCCATTAATCGTTTTTTAAGTTAGTATTGGAAACATAGGGATTTTCATTATTTATTTTTAACAATCTTGAATTTATTAATGAGACATTAGACTAACCCCCGAATACTGAAACGTCACTCAAAATGTAAGGGCTGCTTAACTTTTGAGCAGCTCTTAAACTTTAGATTTTGTATGGACAAACGTCACTTCTGAGTCTCTGTTAAACTTAAGTGGGACTTAAATTTTGAGTGACGTTTCAGTATTCGGGGGCCAGAGTCATAGATTCCATAAACTTCAACATTGTTATTCAGTACTAACTTCACTTTGATCAATGGCGGCAATATTAGCTTTTTTGATCTTCACACTGCAATTCGCATTCCAATTCTGAATTGTTTACAAGTCTTATTTGCTTTTTGTCTTTTTCATTATTTAGATTTTTTTAAACCAGCATGAATCTTCTGGATAATAGCGTACACCTTAACCGAAAAAGTATTCTGTTCTCATCTAACAGCGTGTTCAGTAACTTATTTGTAACAAACACATTTATTTACTCAGTTAACTGCATGAGGTTAAGTTATCCAGTACATAGTTTTGGATCACTACAGTTATGTAAATAAATACGGTTTTCCTCATAAAACTGTTGCCATTTACCCGCAATGAAGTAATATAAAAATTAAAAATAATTATATAACAATTATCTTACATCATTAGACATTGCCGGAGTGGCTTAACTGGTTTTATGCATTGTTTGCAAACATTTTCCCTGTAGGTATCGGATTATTATGTTTTAAAACTAGTTTTACCTAAGTAACTATGTGATAACTTAATGTATTTTGTAAACAAAGTAAAGTTTTGTGAACAAAATATGGCCGTCAGCGTCATCCGATGCACGAGTTCATACGTCGATTTTTGAATTGGAAATGCAACTTTCATTGATCGACGGAGATACCGCGTCCCCGAAACACAAAAGGGCAAAAAAGGGACAGAATTATGGTTTTAGTCAGTAAAAGTCTGGCACTCCCCCCTGCTCCGCTCAGGGCGGAGGAAGGTATATGATGATTTCCAATCACTAGAACAAAATGTTTGTTTTGGGCTTTGTAACCGATACCGGTGGGCTACTATTATCTTTATGATTCTTCTATATTTATATTAGAAATATTTGAAAATGTAAAATATTTTTTCTTATCAATAAAAGAAAATAAAAGTAATTTTCCTATCAATACTAATCTATACTAATATTATAAAGCTGAAGAGTTTGTTTGTTTGTTTGAACACGCTAATCTCAGGGACTTCTGGTTGGAATTGGAAAATTCTTTTAGTGTTGGATAGTCCATTTCTTGAGGAAGGCTATAGGCTATATAACATCACGCTACGACCAACAGGTGCTGAGCAGCGCGGGTGAAACCGTGGGAAACAGCTAGTCTATTAAATACTTACAATACGGCTTCGCACGGGTGCAATGAAAATCAAATCAAATCAATCAAAATATTTTTATTTCACATAGACCTACAGGGGCACTTATAAAAAGTCGAGAAAAGGTGCACGGTTCGGATTGGTCGTTTCCTATAGAGAAGACCCTGCAAGAAACTCCATGGTAACTCTTTTAAAATCATATGCTTTTACAATGTTGGTGTTACAGCGTTAGTACTTAAGTATGAGAGGACAGCCCGACAACAAGTCATTGCTTACTTTAAAAAACGTAAAATAAAATTATACGTTAGCAAAAGTTTACAAGCGTCTAGGAATCTACAAGGCCAACCATGTCCACTCATTCACAACGAATTGGTAAAACAGAATCTATACATATAATACACATAAACCTAGCTCTTGAACCATTCTATCTACTGCAAAAACTGCATTAAAATCGGTTGAGAAGTTTAAAAGAAATAAGCGAACAGACAGCATAAATAAGCGACTTAATTTTATACTATGTGAAGATTTTGATACACAGAAATTATGTAACATCGCATTAAATTAAGACAGAATAGTACAAAGGCACGGCTTATTTCGTAAGAAATATAGTTACAAAAAATATTTCCTTCTATTATTTCGTAGAAATAACCACGATATGTCGTCACGTCAAGGTAGTATTTAACGAAACTGAGGCCCTTACACGATCGCGCTAAGTTAAATGTTATGTCGTTTTTTTTTATCGAAAACACGTTTCCTATACTATGTTAGTTCAATTATTGCAAAAACCAAAATCAATATTATCCTTAGATATAAATTAATACATTCTTAAAATTATAAAAAAAAAAACATATTAAGTGAAAAGCGTATTTTTAGGGTTACGTACCTCAAAAGTAAAAAACGGAACCCTTATTGGATCACTTTGTTGTCTGTCTGTCTGTCTGTCTGTAATTACCCTTTATTTCGTAAACCCGTAGAGGTATCAAGTTAAAATTAAAACCATATACTCAACTCTGTGGTCCCCTTGTGCTGTGAAAAACCCTCTAAGTCTACGCAGTCAAAAGATATGGCTGTTTATGTCGTAAGTTTGTACGGAACTCTCTGTGCGTTGGTCTGACACGCTCTTGGCCTGTTTTTTTAATTAAAGTATTTAGTTAAAGTTTCCACCGCGTGGCTCGGCGGAGGGCCTCTGGTTGTCTCACTTTTGTAAAGGTAACCAGCTGCCCTACCATGACGTGTTAAAGCAGAACTTATTCCGCTGAGGGAAAGGGACAGAGCTATACAGGGTGTCTAGCACCATCTCTTTCACTCAGTGGAATAGATTCATTAGTCGTCTGACCAGTTTATTTATCCTCATATCCAATGTGAAGCATTAAACCTCTTGCCAATTCATTTGAAATCTCCTATTTATAAATTCTTGCCATAATTTCCGATTACTCTTCACAATAACTATAAAAACATCTAACGCTATCGTATTCAAATAAATACCTAATTCCCCTATCACAACAATTATAAATATCTTACAATCTAATATTTCTAATAAAACAGTTAATTGTAATACATTGCTTAATACAAATATCAATGTCGCGATGTAAAAGCGACACCATTTATTAATACATGAATTTGCAGCGGCTTTACAACCGCGAAAGAGAGAAAACACAACAGATATATAAATCACAAAATTAATCGTCACAGGAATTATTAATATTGTCTTAGTTAGAGCTTCAAACATATAGTCACTAACAATTACACTTGAGTTGAAGACATAACAGTACAATGCAGCAACGAAATATATTGTTGATGATAGCAAAGGTAAGCCCCAAGCAAACGCAGCACTCTTTAAGTACCTCCTACGAATTTCAACACGGAAAACGTTTACTAAGTCTATGTAAAAGTAGAAGCACAACACTAATAACCAACAATGAAAACATAGTGTACTATACATGATTAGAGACACAGGTATGGCACGAACGATTGCGTACCGCATCACCGTCACCTCATCAACCAGAGCAATGCACAGCTCAAACACAAACAAACGGATTCCGTTCGCCAAAATGGCACTGATAAACACATAATTTCTGAAGTTACGAAACTTTGCGATGATGCACCACGATGTCACTCCATAAATAAATGCTAGCAGCGTTGGCACGAACAAAATCCAATCGATAATGACGACATTTTCAGTGGAAAATAATTCGTCGATTTGTTTGGTGACACTATCGTTGTCCATTGTGACTTGTTGAAAGTCGCGTGCGCAGATCGGCGCGCGCTGTTGATTTGTGCAATGCGTCTACAACTATACACGCCGCGCAACTGTTTCAAACAAGTTTGGTTTTCCATGTCGAATACGTTGGAATTAATAACTGTAATGACCCCCACCAACTTGTTGACGTCACAGTATTTGCTCGTACGCGCGCATCTCCGTTTTTGACGTCGTTTATAATTATGTTGTTACAAGACATTCTGAAGATTTTCGTAATTCAAACAAATACGAATAAAAACCTTCACATGGCACACCTTTTTTTGTCTTTTATAATCTATTTTTGTATTAAACTAGGTATTAACTTGGGTGCGTCATGTAAGTGTAGAAAATTAATGATTTTTTTTTTTTTTGCTAACATAGTTTACAAATATCTTATGAGTCAAAACTTGAAATAGCATTTTTTAAATACTATATACGGGTTCCGCCCGAAGCGTATGTGATTCAAAGAGAGCTTAATGTTGATGGATGGAGAGGGAGAGAAAAGCCTATGAAAATGATTTGAAGGAAAAAGGAGTAAATGATGCTGTGACGTCTGACAGTGGAGAATGAAAGAAGAAAACGTGTTGCGCCGACCCCAAATAGAAGGGACAAGGGCAGGAAAGTAATGATGATACAGTCTCCGCCCGCGTAGAGTTCGCAGTAACTAACCGGTATTCAATTTAACCGAAGTCCCAAATAGAATAGAATAGAATCTGAAAACTAACAAGCAGTTCTTGTCTTTTCTGCTAGACTGGAATCGAATAATCAATTTTCCGACCCATACAGAACCATTTTCTTTCTTTATAAAAACGTTGCCCCACACTAGGAATTTCTCCTGTTTCGTAGATGCATTTACAAACATTTAAACTCACCTTTACACTTGCACGGACTTGCAAATATTTGTTGCATGCGGGGATCGAACCCGCGACACGCAGCACAGCAGTCGATCGCTCAGCCACTGCGCCAATAGTACTCGTCAAACACATGCTTTGGACTTGCAATTTCGAACACCAACCCGATATACGATTTTATAGCTCAGTTTTCACTTTAGATGAATTTTCTTTCTGCGCAGGACAGCTGGCAGCAGCTGCATGCGTGTAGCCGAAGATTAGACAAAGTGGCACGCCTTGGAAGAAGTCTGATCAGCAGGGGACTGACACAAGCTGATAATGATGATGGAGTAATGAGCTAATTTCTCCTTCTTTATTATTTGTGCTACTTTAAGATTATTCAAAAAAGGGCCATGTTTTTTTTTTTTAAATTAGACCAAAAATTACAAAAATATAACCTATTAAAATTACGTGAAATATTACGCGAAGCTGCATTTTTTCGCAACAAGTGACGTCACACGTAAATTTTAATGGGTGATACCTTTGTAATTTTTATTTTTTTAATCTAAAAGATGGATTAAATAGAATGGAATTACTTTGTCCATGGAAACTATCCTATTGCCAAGAACCTCGACTAACAACTAAATAAGGCAATAAGGCAGCAAGGGCTTGACACAGAAAGCGGTACTCCTGGACACGGCTCGTTTTGTTAGGAGGTGCCTTTCTCTGGAGGACTGACCGCTAGTAGCTTCGTTCATGATACCGGTGGGCTACTACTTTGATTTGTATTTTTAAATTTTTTATGTGTAATTTAATAAGAAATGTGTAAAAACATAAAAAAAATATATGTGTAAAACGAAATATAAAATATGATTATGTAACTTAAGAATAAGGAACACCAAGGAAATAAAAAAAACTTGTATTTGTATGTTACTTTTCGATTTAATCAAGTTTTTCTATGAGTATCTAACACTTTTAGAACAACCGAAACATAACTCTTAAATACTTATAAAAAACAAAAGAAACATAAACAAAGTTCACTAAACCAATTTTATGGCTTGTTTGGTTCTGGCGGGCGCCAAGTCCTCTGCCTGCCGGGGTTGTGGGTTATTTGGAAGAGATACCGCAACCCCGGACACAAAGGACAAAAGAGGGAACATGGATGAGTTTAAGTCAGTAAGTCTGACACTCCCTATCGCTCCGCCCAAAGTGGGAGAAGTTATTTAATGATTTCCCATCCGAAACAGAAAACAAAGCTATAGCACGGCCAACGAGAAGCGATACCAAATGTAAACAAAACCCATGCTAAAACCCCATCTAAAATGGCCGCCCGAATGTTGGCGAACCCGTCTTAACGTTGTCATGTTTTTGCCGGGAGAACGAGATATTACGACAAAGGTACAAGATGGAAAGAGCTAAATATTAGATTGTCAACGCCACAGTTGTTCTTTAGGTTAATGACCTTTCGTATCGCTTCTCGTTGGCCGTACTATAGCTTTGTTTTCTGTTTCGGATGGGAAATCATTAAATAACTCCTCCCACTTTGGGTGGAGCGATAGGGAGTGTCAGACTTACTGACTTAAACTCATCCATGTTCTCTTTTTTTTCCTTTGTGTCCGGGGTTCACCTTGTAGGTATATTTTTTATTTGGGAAAATTAACAGTTATACATGAATTTTATACTAAGTTATAAAATATATACAATAGTAATAAATGCACTACGACATTTTCCACAACATATATTAGAAATTATAAATGCGCTATTCTAAGCTGTTAAAACAAAAGTAGTACAGGTAAACTTAAACATAGACAGGCATGCAAGAGACAGAGAAAGAGAAGTAATAAACTATAATAAACGAATAATAAACTAACTAACTAGGTGTTAGAATCCAGATTTCCATTACGAATAACACATCTAAATTTTTGAGCAGTGATGGAAAAGAAGTCGATGTCCACAAAGATCTTATTGTATTGACTGGTAAGGCTTCGTAAGGGTGCACGCAAGCCTGCGTTTGTACGACAAGAACTCACTGCAAATAAAGGTCTTGCGCGCCTATATTACAAGTTTTAAAATTTCCGCCAAGTAGGCAACATAATTTTAGAATTGACAAACTAAACTCTACATAGATCTTGTAACACAGCAAGTATAACAAACTAGTTACAAATATTTCTCATTTAAATATTTTGAACCGGACTCATTAAGATTCTAACCAGTTAACAATTTTCCTCAAAGATGACTCAAATACATAAACATATCATATCATTTCTTGAGACTTCTGTAACAGCTTCCTACTTAAAAATTGCCGCCACAATTCTCGATTGCTCCTACCTATAATGAAATACACAGCCAACGCTATTGAATTCAACAGTTCACCAGATGCTCCCACAAGTTCAACTAAGTTATACTTTATGTCAAATATTTCCTTGGCAGCGTACAATACTATAATATCGCTGAGTATAAATATCAAGGTTGCTATATAGAAGCGACGCCATTTATTAGTTGTACTTGTGCCAGCATCAATACCACGAAAGAGATAATATACAACTATAATGTAAATAACCAAACTTATTGTCACTGGTATCAATAACAACGACATACCAATAGGAATGGTTAGACTTTCTCTCGAGTCCAACAAATCTAGTAGCCAACCAGTAAGATAATATAAAAACACTATTAGAAAAGGCATGCCCCAGCCAAATAAACTACTCTTAAGATATCTCCTACGAATGTTGATGTTGAAAATTCTCACAAAGTCAACGTAAAAAATATAACTCAACACGAGTAACCAACAATCAAAAGTTAGTATACAATACAAAAAAAGATATTTAAAGAAATTAATACACTGAAAACGGTATTCGTAACCATCGCCATTGAAGATAAATGTTTCACAGAGCAAATACAGACAGAAACGTTTTAAAAACATTTTATAAAATAAAAACGCGAAGCTACGAAGCACGTTCGCAAACATGACGTTAAGAAGTACATAGTTTCTGATGTGCCGAAACTTTTTGATGAAGTACCACGATGTCACACCATATATCAATCCAATTAGACTTGATACAATAATAATCCAGGCAAATTTTTTAAATATATTTACCGATGAAACATCTTCTGATTGTGTAGTTACGAAATCACTGGTGTCATATGTACTGGCGTGATATGCACTGGCGTAATGTGCACTGGTGTCATATGCACTGGTGTCATACGCACTGGTGTTATATGCACTACTGTCGCTTATACTGGTATCGTCGGCGGCCATTTTGAGCTACGCGTGCGCAATTGGAAGCTGCCCCATGACTTGTGCCGTGAAGCTTCCGCACACAAATTGAATTAATAATTTGGTTAAAAGGCAAGTATGTAAATCACAATAGTTGATACCACCCTGTTTGACCTTAAAGTTTTCTGTACGGGTTTCAGAGCAAACTGGGCCTATTATGTTATGTTTGTATGTCTCACTTTCATTTACCTGCCAAAGACACTAAATAGCTGCTGCTTTTTCAAACACTTTCAATAAGTTTACGAGCGAAAGACGTTACATGCTGAAAACAATCTAAATCTACTGCTTCTTATTACGTTGTAAAACTCGATTTCACTAAGTTTATACACCTGCTTGTCAATCTTTTTTAATTCTCCCCATATCTATTCTATAACCCCTTTTAACTATATACTGTCTAAATCTAGACTTTTTTGTTGTGTTAGGATTCCGTACTTCAAAGGGAATAACCGAACTCTTATAGGATCCGTCCGTCTGTCTGTCTGTCTATACAGATAGGATAGGAAAACGGTATCTATTTGAAACTAAAACCGTTTATTTAAGTCCGTGGTCCTAGTCTCTTAGTCTATTCAGTCAAACCCTCGGTGCGCGAGTCCGACTCACATTTAGCTGGTTTTTGGTAACTGCCTTACAAATGTAACGATGAATTGAAGGTATCGTACTTCTGAAATCATTGCCCGAGGAACTTTCTCCACTTTTTATAGCTTTTCATTTGTAAAAATTGTCTCAATGGTCATCATTCTTTATATAAAATTGAAACCGGTCTCAGTTTGTTTTGTATAATATAATATGCGTAACATCTTCATCAAAACAAGAAACCCGTTTGATATGATATGAGTGTAAGTACTTACTATGTTTAATAAAAATATTATAAACTAGCTTTTGCCCGAGGCTTCGCTCGCGTTAAATTTGGGATAACACAGTTCGACTTGCGCCTTATTGATTTGTAATAGCAACGCTAAGTTTTCCCTTTTCTCTCTCTCACTCTTTCTCCCTCATTTCCCACTTTGAAAAAAAAACTTGCCTATGTCCGTCTCCATATTCCCGGTTTTGCCATTTAGGTGTGAAGACATAACAAACAAACAAACTCACTTTCGCCTTTTATATTGGTAAGGATAACTTAGTACAATCTGGTAACATAACTTTCCTTAACATACATCCTCGACCCCTGTACTATTCAATGCATCTATCAGCACTATGTTTTGATTTGACATTTAGTTCTACCAAAGGAAATCGTTTCCTAGCAATATTTTTTGCATAGAGTTACCTTGTTTTATCTACAAAATTCAAAATGATTTTCTGGCAGTTTAAGTACAATAAGAGACCTACACAAATGTTCTTTTTTTGGTATTGTTCGTCGTGTCGTTGAACTCGTAGGGTGATGAGTTCAGCTACACGATAACTGACAAATGCTTGCACTGACTGGACAGGTCCACTCAATCTGTGAGGTGTTTTCTTAAAAAGATCATTTCAGACACTAATCTGCATGTATTCTTGTCATGTAAGTTGACCAAGATTTTAGTCTGGAGCTTAAAAGAAACTATGACGTCTGAGTTTGTTTCGGCTGTTTCTTCTCAGAGTGGTCGGGTACGAAACACCGGCCTCATCTTCATCTAAAAAAAGACGTGTAAAAGTGATTGTGAAAACCTACTTGCAAAATAAACATCACTTATCATTATCATGTTTGACAGCACCATGAAGAGTTCCTTTATAGTCTACAAACAATATTTTTATTTTTTAAATAGTTACCCCATATTACTCTATTGCTCTTTCCGATAGTGAAATACACTGTCAAAGCTATTGTATTAAAGAATTCGGCACATACGCCTAAAATTTCAACATACATATTTGTCATTCCTAATACATCTAGTATACCGCATAACACCACAACATTACTGAGCACAAATATTAATGTAGTTATGTAAAAGCGACGCCATTTACATAAGCTATTACTACAGAACAGGGAATTCACGACAATAATATAAATTATGAAACTCATCATCACAGGTAGTAGTAGCAATGTCATGGTGAAAGAAGGTGTAAGTATGTTGAAAGAGATAAACTGGAATAACCATGAAGTAATAGAAAATAAAAACACTGTAACAAACGATAGAACCCAACCAAAGAGGTTGCTTTTAAGGTACCTCCTACGAACGTCCAAATTAAAAACTTTTACCAAATCGACATAAAAAATATAGCACAAAATGAGCAACCAAAAATTAAATGCAAGTTCAAGGTAAAATAGTAGATATATAGGTAAAAGACACAGCTGTTGGTGGTAATCACAAAACGAAAAAACATCAGAAAACAGGAACACAAACACACGTAGCAGATCAGCAACCATTACGTTGAGAAGCACATAATTTCTAAAATGTTGGAAATTCTTGATGATGCACCATGATATCAGTCCATATATGATTGCAATGATGGACAAAATAAACATCGTCCAGGAGAAAATTACAAAAAGTTCATTTGATAAACCATTTTCCATTTGTTCCGATTCGGTTATTGAACTCTGGTCGTATTCACTATAGTTCTCGTATGCACTGTAGTTATCGAATGGAATGTTGTCATATGCACTTATGTCATAATCACTTGTATTATATGAACTAGCGTCATATGCATTGGTGTCGTATGCACTGGTATTATATGCACTTATTCCGTTTAAACTACTATCATTGTCAGCCATGGTGATTGTCGCGTATGCGCGTACTGCTTCTTCGCAATGACATGCGTCCACACCTGTTCGCACTACTAAGTGATATGATAGTAGTTTCATTATAAGCAGATTCTATTAAAACTTGTATGCAAATTAGTTTGTTTTTTATATATATTTAACCTTAGTATGGTTTCTTATAACATTTTTTATCTACTTTAGGAAGCGATATTCTATAATTTGCTGTAGTAAAGAGGACTATGAAAATAACATCTTTTACACACTTATTAAGATGTTATTCGGAAAACTTTGAATAACGCCTCTTGTCCGCGTGACCAAAAAATATTTCTATGAACATCCCTTTTTTTTCGGGTGGGAAATCATCAAATGACTTCCCCCACTCTGGGCGGAGCGGGGGGGCATGTCAGAATTGTACTGACTATAACCCACCCAAGCTCCTTATATAGCCCTTTACGTTCCGGGGCCGCGGTGTCTCTTTCGAACAACCCGCAACCCCGGATGAACATCAGTTCATTTAGGATTTTACTGCAATAAAAAAAATATATATATAATCTTATTGCATAAAAAAATGCTGTAAAACAGGCCGTGGTATCCGAGGCTATTGACACTACAGTGACTGTGATGGGGAGAAGGCAAAAGAAGCTATGAGGTGGAAAGTCTTATCGTCGAACAAAGTGTGTATGCTCGGCGACGTCAGCGCGTAAAGCCTAAGACCCGACTTCACTCACCCACAGGCGCTCACGCTCAGCAGAAGTTAAGTAAATATTATATTAATAAAATAACCGCATTGCAACATTTTTTTTTTTCGTTATTATATGTGTTAATGATTCAATACATCGCGGCGTACAAAAAATACAATGCTGGTTCATTAGTGGTCAAACAAGTTTCAATATCCTTGGTAATTTGGTATACAATATTTTTATAAAAATACATTAACATCACCTCATTTCTAACGATGTTTGTGTTTGGTATGACCTCTTATTAAAATATTCTCCCCACAGTGCCCGATTACTCTTACCTATAATAAAAAACACAATTAATCCTATTGTATTTAATAACTCTCCTAGCATACCTATTATTGGAAATATTTCTAAGTTCGTTTCAAATACTTCAAATAAAAATGTTAACGTTAAAATATCGCTGATTAGAAATATCAAAGAAGCTATGTAGAAGCGACGCCATTTGTTAACAGATGTACTCGGTCCAGATACTCTAACGCGGAACAGAGAACATATAACAAAAACGTAAATAAACACACTCAGCATTGTTGGTATTATCTCAAGTAATATAGTGACATAAATTGAAAGTATATCTCTAGAATCATACAAATGAAATAACAAAGAAGCTATTAAAAATATAAACATTGTTATAAAAGGTGCACCCCAACCTACTAAGGAACTCTTAAGGTACCTTCTACGAATGTTACTGTTAAAAACTTTAACAAAATCAACATAAAATATGAAGCACAACACAAGTACCCAGTAATCAAAAGAAATATTACAGTACATATAAACATAATAAAAATTGTAAACACACATTTTACGAACCGGGGTAGAACGACAAAAGAGTAAAACCAAATCAATAGATAAATGTAGACTGTTACGAAGGATGTTTGTTAGCATTAAGTTGAACAGCACATAATTTCTAAAATGGCGGAACTTCTTGATGATGATCCAAGATGTCACTCCATATATAAACGCAGCCAGACTCAATATAAGTATAATCCAGTTTAACGTATTAACTGTATTATAGACCTGTGTTGAGTCGTGCTGACTGATGTTGTATGCACTGATGTCGTATGCACTGGTGCTGTATTCAAAGGTTTCGTTTGCACTGGTATCATATTCAGTTTTGTTTGCACTATCCTTGTATACACCGGTCTTGTACGCACTTGTGTCATACGCACTGGTGTTGTATGCACTATTGTGGTATGCACTGGTGTTATATGCACTATTATTGAATCCATTAATGTCGTATGCAATCGTGTCATATGCACTGGTATCGTATTCACTATTGTCATTTTTACTGATTTTGTAAGCAATTTCAATCTTGTCTCTTATTATGGTGTAGTTGTCGGCCATGTTGAATGTCGCGAACACAGTTCAGCACCTACTGATGAGCAGTAACATGCGTCCACACTGTCTTAAGGTGCATAGCTTAATAAAACCGGTACCTACTGTTATTAATATTTTTAAAGAACCACTTCCAAGTATGCAAATTATCGACGTTATTTTTACAAGTTTTGACCTTTGAATTTATTTTTTTGTTTAATATTTATTACTAGCTTTTTCTACTGCTACTTCGTCCGCGTGGCATAGTTACTTTGGGCTAACTCTAACTTTAACCCGCGTGATGATCGAAAAAAATGTATCTTTCTCACCCCTTTTTCTTGCCTCTTTCTCCCCCTTTTTTCGCTTTTGCTTATATCCGGTTGGTTGATTTCAGGTTCTTTCCCTTAAACTTCCGGTCACCTCCTTTGCTGGCAAAACTGCTTCAAAGTAGGTGGCTTCCCATGCAATCTCGCTCCGGACCAAGAACTAAACCAGGGCAGGACGCGAGTGATCTCCGTAACTTCTCAAAGAGGGGACTTGTCGCTAGCATGTCCGTAGGAGGTTGCAACAGTCGCTCTCTCAATGCCACCATGAGGTCTGTCTGCTGAGCGGCAATTTGCCGCGGCAGCAAAGTAGATCGGCAAGGCCCCACGAAGTACCACTGGCTGTCGAAGACAATTCCCAGGTACTTCATCGTCGACGCCGATGTAAACTCCTCCTACCGTCATTTGGGTTCCCGACGGTAGCGTTTACCAAAGCCCATGAAAGCACATGACCTAGGATTTGTGCAATGCCACCTCGAGACTCAGTCCCTGGATCCTCTCCACGACTACCGCAACCCCGCGTGTCATTATGCCAACGGACCTGTTGGTCTAGTGGTTAGTGGCCCTGACTGCTGAGCCGGAGGTCGTGGGTTCGATTCCCACCCAGGACAAACTTTGTGTGATGAGCATGATTGTTTGTTCTGTGTCTGGGTGTGATTTATCTATAATATGTATGTATTTATAAATTATATAAGTATGTATATCAGTTGTCTGGTTACCATAACACAAGCTCTGCTTAGCTTATTTCGGCCGCTGCCTGGTACGACTCCCCCTAATACCAGGACAAGCGTGTCGTCAGCGTATTAAAGTACGCCTTTGTGTATGGAATTCTGAAAACTACTTAACGGATTTAGACCAAACGGACAAACTGATTCATGAGGAAGATTTATGTGTAAAACTCATTGATGTTTTCTGTAGGTATATTGGTTGAAATATGACGATAGTTGTTTTAGATGACGTGCACTTCGATTGCATAGGGAAGTTTCGTATATGAATTATTAAATACTCTTTAGTATTCAATTCTTACTAATCCTTACTATCCTCACTAATATTATAAAAGCGAAAGTGTGTTCATTACGTCTTTTTATGCGAATGGAAAATCATCAAGTTACGGCAAAGCGGGGGGGAGTGTCAGACTAGTACTGGCTAAAGCCCACCCATGTTGCTTCTATTGCCCTTTACGTTCTGGGGCCGCGGTATCTCTTTTGAATAACTCGCAACCCGGTTAGTTACGTATTCACGCCTAAATGTCCAAACATTTTGGTGAATTTTAGTACAGAGATAGTTGGGACGGTAATAAGCATTTTTTTTTTTATTAAATAGTGAGAAAAGGGGAGAAAGAGGGAAGAAAAAGGGAGAGAAACATTTCGATCATCACGCGGGTTAAAGTTAGCGTTATTCTAAAGTAACTATGCCACGTGGACGAAGTCGCGGGTAAAAGCTAGTAATTAATATATATTAACCCTTGACTGATAGAAAATTCCCAAGGCATTAAGTCTGCCTTTTTACAATGTTTTTTTACATGTGCATAAAGTTTTATTAAATATATTATATACTGTATGCATAACCAAATATGAATTGGTTACTTATTTTCGACTTGTTGAAAAAATGCTCTGAATAAAACTCAATTTAAATTTGTAATTCATATCTTAGGAGCTTTCGTAATATTAAAAGTTTCGCGCACTAAATAAATCCTAGTGGTCCCACACCGAACTTCCATGTACAATATCCCCAAACGTCTTTAATAATAATTCATTTCTTTCAGACACACAGTCCAAAAAGACAATGCATGATTTCTGTTCCAAATTACCACAATTTGCGTAAATTCTAACAAACTTTTAAAACGATGACAATACCATCGCCGGTGTTAGTGTGTGTTGCGGCGTGCCTCTTATGTGCCTGCGCCTCAACTGCACCTCGACTGGTGATCTTGTGGGCGACGCGCCTAAGATCGTCAACTGTTTTATTTTTGACGTCAATAGCCGAGAGCGCCGGGTCAACGCCCGCGTCCCTGTGTCGCCATAAATTTTCCCTCATTTTTATTAATTTTGTATATCGGGGTATTTTTTTTTTACTTTTATATCCAAAAACAATTACATAAATAGGATCTGCCCTCTATACGTCACGGACCGGACAGGTTTTTTTACATAATTATGCTACACTCTGCTAACCATGCGAAGGCTAGGCAGTAGGTATATAAAATACTAGCTTTTGCTCGCGACTTTGCTCGCGTTAAATTTGGGGTATCACAGTTAGTAGTTTTTGGCCTTGCGCCTTATTTATTGTAATAGCAAAGCTAAGTTTTCCCTTTTCTTCCCTCTTTCTCCCTCATAACGCACAAAAATTGCGTCTTCAGGATCTCAACTATCTCTGTACAAAAAATCATCAAAATCGGTTAAGCCTTTCAAGCGTGAAGACTTTACAAACAAACTCACTTTCGCTTTTATAATATTAGTAAGGATTAGGCCAGTGCAGGGGACAAATAAAACTACAGACTCTTACATCATATTGTATATTTGACGTACCAAGTCACGGTACAACCTACTTATACATTACTTATTCACTTACAAACTTTGTAAACGCACTCACCATACAGAAGAAATTCATGAATGGGGCAAAATAAAAAAATACATGCGTCTTCTAAAATACTGAGATGAATCCCAAAAATAAATTAAAACATAAAATACGCTTATATACAAACTGCTATATCTGTGCTTCCACGGTTTTTCTAAAGAAATGTTTATAACATAGCAGTCATTTATTTGCACGCAACTTTGGCCCATAGATACCTTATAGACAAACATATTAGAGAATTACAATATGTACGTAAATAAAAAAAAAATAAGTCAAATACAGGAATCAAAAAACAAGTGCGAATCGGGAAAGATTTATTTAAAAAAACTCTTTTGCAAATAAAATGACCGTCTTGACCAAAATAACACAATAAAGTTGAAAAGTTCTTCTGGATGTTGGTGATTTTTTTATTATTACTTTTTTTATCACCAACTGACGGAAGTCACCACACATACAATAAAAAATACTACTGACTACCTTTTTATTTTTTAAAACTAAGATTACTGGCAACGTAACCAATCTTATTATTTTAATACCAGTTCTTATGCGTAAAAGAACTGGTATTCAAGGTGGGAAATACCACATTATTATAAAACTTAACCGCGTAGTATAAAAGACTAGTAGGCCTACCATGACATCTTAAAGCAGAACTTATTCCACTGAGGGAAAGAGATGGTGCTACACACCCTGTATAGCTCTCTTTCCCTCAGTGGAATAAGTTCTGCTTTAACACGTTATGGTAGGGTAATACTTTGAATGATTATTTTATTAATGAGGAAACTTTCGCGAATGAACGTATATACGTACAAGAGTGAGTATAGGGAAAATCGAAGAAACAATGAATGCACTAAGTGAAGCATGATAATTATGGCATAGAACAATAGTTCAAAATCAAAATCAAAATATTTTTATTTCACATAGGCCTACATGGGCACTTATAAAACGTGGAGAAAAGATGCACGGCTCGGGTTGGTTGTTTTCTATGGAGAAGAACCGGCAAGAAACTCCATAGTTACTCTTTTAAAATCATTTGGTTTTACAATGTTATTGTTACAGCGTTAGCACTTGAGTATGAGAGGACAGCGTAGGCCCGACAATAAGTCATTGCTTACTTTAAAGTTTTTCTTTAGTTCACAGACACCTCCTGTCTGATGATTTGATTTGAAAAGCATGGAAGAAAAACACATGCTGCGCCAACGCATAATATTTGGGATAAGGGCATGAGAAATGCTGATGAAATTGATTTAAATTTCTTGCCGGATTCCATTCAAGGTCCAACACGATGCGATAGTTTGTCGGCACGGTTGGCGCAGTGGCTGAGCGATCGACTGCTGCTCTGCGTGTCGCGGGTTCGATTCTCGCATGGAACAAATATTTATATGGCCTACAGATAGTTGTTCCGGGTCTGGCTGTTCGTGTATGTGAGTTTAAATGTTTGTAAACGCACCCACGATACAGGAGAAATTCCTAGAGTGGGGTGCAAAGTTTTTTTTTTATATCCTCAGACTTGGTGTTTCACGACAATTCTAGAGTGTTTAGCATAGATCTCCTTTTTAAATATTCTGACCATAATATCCGATTACTTTTCCCCATAACGAAATACACAATCAATGCTGTTGAATTTAAAACTTCTGCACATGATCCTAACAATACAATTATATTGTTTCTTATTTCGAATACTTCTTGAATAGCATAAAATACCATTACATCGCTGAGTATAAATATCAATGTTGCTATATAAAAACGACGCAATTTGTCAGTTGTTATATTCGGGCCACCACCTCCGCGAAACAGTGAAAATATAACTAAAATATAAATAATTATACTTATCGTCACAGGTACCAACTGCAGCGAGATAAATAATTGACCGTTTAAAATGTTTGTGCTGTCGTCATACAAATAATATAACCACGAAATAATAAAAACTAGGAGCAATTTTATAAAAGGCCCACCCCAACCAAATATAGTAGTCTTAAGGTACCTCTTACGAATATAACCGTTGAAGACTTTTACAAAATCAACATAAAATATATAACACAACACGAGAACCCAATAATCAAAAATAAGAATACAGTACAAGAAAGGATATTTCATAATATCAATACAATGTTTTTTTATTTCTTTAAATTCGCTATTTAAGTTAGTGTTGTCAGGTGAATGATCGACACAGATATCGATAATAATATTAAAAGTTAGAAAAAAAATGTTTCGTAACACATTCGCTAACATCACATTCACAAGCACATAGTTCCGGATATGTCTGAACTGCTTGATCAGACACCAAGATGTCACTCCGTATATAAAAGCAGCTAGCGCCAACAATGTAACAGGTATGGCTATAATTTCAAAAACATATAGCATTGTCTCATATTCAGCGTCAGTATGGTATACACTGGTGTTGTATGCACTTGTTTTGTTTTCACTATCGATATTAATACGAGTATTGTTGGTGTCCATCGTGGAGTAGATCCCTCGTCCGCACTGGTTTACCGCTCACAGCACTATGATTGTTTGGAGATGATAAAAACGGGTGAAAATCTCTTACTATGAGATACTACTAGATGTGTGTATAGGACAGCCGTACGAGGCAATATTATTTACACACAGACGCGCGCACTCGGTCCTTGATGTCGTCCGTATGGCGGCAGGATTTGCTCAAGCACAGCCGAGCCGCTTTTTACCTCTTTACCCCCCCACCCCCCGCACAATTAAGGAAAACGTTGGCAGTTGTATGTTTTAAATTGTGTTTTACTGCCTCTTCGTTCTTACGTCTAGGAAGTCGTTCTGGGAGAACCCAGAACCCATCAAAATGCAGTTGACCATGACTGACTTACAACTAGAGTGTAGCACCTTAACCAGTGTAATGTTTGCCCACACGAAATATCAATCACTAGCTGGCGCCCACCCACGGCTTCACCCGCGTGATGATCGAAAAAGTATCCTATGAGATATTCCAGACTATAATCTACCTCTGTGCCAAATTTCATCGAGATCCGTTTAGCCGTTTTGACGTAAAAGAGTAAAAACAACCATCCATCCTCACAAACATTCGCATTTATAATATTAATAGGATTGTCACAACAAATTTCTAAGGACATGTTTCTGTTATAGCAGTACCAGTTGAGTGGAAAAGGAACAAAGCATTCATACTATATTCGAACTTAAAACATTTATTTCAATTAGACCATTATAGTCCCTTTTGAATGTCAAAAACAAGAATATATAGCTGTACAAATCCAGTCAAAAGGTGCACAGGCTACATAGCATGCACAGGTATGTCTAAGTACTGTAGTTGCCCATTCTAAAGCGTTCATCTCTATGGAGAAGAATGGGCAAGAAACTCCATGGCAACACTTTAAAAGCAAAATATTTTCACAAGATCTGTGCTACATTCATAGAAATCAGAAAAAAATAGATATGCGCGTTAATTGAAAATGTATCGGAACCATGTGTCTGAAGTTCGTCCCTACGACTCGCCAACTACTACACTAGCAGACCTATAAAAGCAATAAATACACAGTCGTACATACACTTGCATTATATTTATCTGCAGTATAATTTTATTAGTTTTAAGTCATTTTGCTGCGCCCTAAGGCGCGTCGCCCACACGACCAAGAGTCGAGGCGCAGTCGCGGCGCGGGCGCGCTAGGTGCGTCGCCCACACGACATTCGCAAAGAAAATCTCATTGCGGCGTGAATCTGATGTGAGATTTTCTTTACAAATGTCGTGTGGGCGACGCACCTATCAGGTTCATGTACTCACTAGTTATAAGCCTAGCGTCTAACTTTTTTGTACATTGTGCATTTAATGAATATATAAATAATATATAAATCTGAACAGACTATACAATAACTACACAAGCAGCCCTTTAAAAGCAATAAATACACAATCGTACATACACCTGCATTATATAAATCTGATGACTATTCAATCGTTGTAATTCTAATCATATATATATCTATAATCACAGCGTATATTTAATATGCCTCGACCAGCGCATGCACTCAGAAACATCGCGTGCTGTCGCTGTGTTGTGCAAAAATATTTACGCTAGTGCTTGACTAAATTAGAAAATTGTCGATGCTTTTATTTTTATTTATCATACATTAATTTATTTTTGGGTTCCTAAAAACATAATAGGTAACTAAAAACAATATTTCCAAAACATATTTTATTAAAAAATACAATTATTTATTTGTATATTTTTATAAATAAAAAGGCCACCTTAATCCAGGTATCTCTTTCGAACCAACCAGCGGCCCGGGCGGAAAGGGGAACTAACTGTGTTTCCCCGAATTTAACGCGAGCGAAGCCGCGAGCAAAAGCTAGTAAACTACAAAAGCAATTCACCAATCGAAGTTGCTGTCGAAAACCCGCGTTTGTAGATTTGCAGAAGCACGTCATTATTCCGATGCGAGACACAGCAGCCGCATTAAAATAAATAGAGTATCGATTTGTGATATAGATTGCTTGTTCAGTAACTTAGCGCGACATACTGAAGTAGTAGTAAAGGAGCAATGTATTTATTAAAAAAATAGTACAGTCGCTCTGATATTTGACAATAAAAATAACATGACAATATTCTAAGAGTTTATGTCTTTTTACAAAGTATTTGTATTGTCTTTGATTTTTACAGGAAACCACTTAGAAACTCGGCATTTTGGAAAAAAAAACATGAAATCAGTCAAAAGCGCCCCATTGCCAATTCTCCTGCTTTTAATATTTCTATGGTAACATTATTCATTACGTTTTTTTTTTTTTTAATTTTGACACGCGTGTTGCAATCTCACGCATACTGCGACAGAAAACAAATTTAAGGCATAATATAAACTCTGCTACCCGTAGAAAGCCGGTCCCTAGTATAAGATAAATACCTACCAAGTGTCAGTCGTGTGGTGTGAGGCTCCCGTACAAACTTGGGACATAAACGGCCATTTCTTTTGACTGTGTACACTTAGTGGGTTAAGGACCACAGATGCAGATGAGCATTTGTTTTTAATTTCAACTCGATACCTCGAGTTCCCGAGATAAGCGGTCTCGGCAGACAGACAGACAGACAACAAAGTAATCCTATAAGGGTTTTTTCTATAGAGGGACGGAACTTTAAAAATAGGCCACTTAGGCGCGTCGCCCACAAGACCAACAGTCGAGGCGCAGTCGGGGCGCGGGAGCGTTAGGCGCGTCGCCCACAAGATCAACAGTCGAGGCGCAGTCGGGGCGCGGGAGCGTTAGGCGCGTCGCCCACAAGACCAACAGTCGAGGCGCAGTCGGGGCGCGGGAGCGTTAGGCGCGTCGCCCACAAGACCAACAGTCGAGGCGCAGTCGGGGCGCGGGAGCGTTAGGCGCGTCGCCCACACGACATTTGTAAAGAAAATCTCGTTATAGCGTGCCTCTTATGTCAGATTTTCTTTACAAATGTCGTGTGGGCGACTGCGCTTCGACTGTTGGTCGTGTGGGCGACGCGCCTTAGACGCATTTTTGCGATGTAGCGAGCGACATTGTTGAATAACCTACATAATTCATTTAACTTGTAAAATATTTCGATTAGGTGGTGACAGAATAAATCATTAAATAACTTCCCCCGCTCTGGGCGGAGCGTAGGGTAGTGTCAAACTTGTACGGACTAAAAGCCACCCATGTTCCTTCTTTGCCCTTCTAAAAACAGTCTTTTGCGGTGTGCATATGACTGTTTTTACAACACACTTAAAAATACTGTAGTCCAGTAACAATGTCACAAATATTTAATTTGTTGAGACAGAAAAACCCGTACATGTTTTGAATGGAATTTATTAAATAATTTATAATGTCTTACAGTAAGGTCAACTGGTTTACATTGCATGCACTCTATTTATATTTATTTATAAGTTGTGAATAAGTATCGTTTTCCTTAGTCATGATACATTATTATTAAACTTGCAGCGATGTTTGAATAGATCTTCTTCTCAAATATCCTTGCCATAACTCCCGATTACTCTTTCCTATAACTAAATACATATCTAACGCAATAATATTCATAAACTCCCCAAATACTCCTAATACATTAACATACTTGTCAGTTATTTCAAATAAATCTCGTAAACAGTATAACACCATAACATTGCTAATTACAAATATTAATGTAGATATATAGAAGCGACGTCTTTTATCAGTAGATTTATTTGCGGCAGCTTCACTACCTCGGAACAAAGAATGTACAACCATTACATAAACAACAAAACTTATAGTAACAGGTAATAATAACAGTGATATACCTATAGGAGTAGTGAGTATTTCCATAGAGTAATACACACGGAGTAATCTACCTGTTATAAAGTATAAGAGTACTGCTGTAAAAGACACACCCCAGGCAAAAAGGTTACTCTTAAGGTACCTCCTACGAATTTCAACGTTAAAAACTTTTACAAAATCAACGTAAAAAATATAGCACAATACAAGTAACCAACAGTTAAAAGTTAAAGCCCAAAATTCAAATAGATACAGAAAGAACTGAACGCGTACAAGATTTAGATATTGTAAGAAACAGTTTTTTTCTACATATACAAACAAACAGTATCGTATAGTATTACATAACATAAGATTGATAAGCACATAGTTTCTAAAATGTCTAAATTTCTTGATGATACACCAAGATGTTACTCCGTATATGAAACCTGCCACACTTAAGGCAACTATAATGCTGGCGAAAACTATAAGATAATATGCACTTGGAACACAGGGTTTATCTAAGGCACTGGTGTCATTTGCACTAAAGTTGTATCCACTTGTGTTGTACGCACTTATATCGTACTCACTGGTGTTGTATGCACTATTTTCGTATGCACTAGTGTCATTATCACTGTTATCAAATGCTGTAGTAACGTAAGCACTGAAATTATATGCATTGGTGACATATGCTTTGGTATCGAATGCTCTAGTATCTGCTAAACTAGTATCGTTGTCGGACATGGTGAGTGTCGCGTGGCGCAGTTAGTCGCTGATCCGCAAACCCGCCACACGTCCTCTCTTGTTCGTCTCGCAAAGTGGTATGAAGCTGGTTAAGAAACTTGTTTATACTTTATACAACAAGTTACTACTTGAATCACAGTCATTGCTCCTTAATCGCCTGGTTAGCCATGACGTCTGCCTTTATAACAATACCGGCCTGTTCGGGGAAATACTAACAACCATCACACCTACATTTGTATCTGCAAGTAGGCAGCGGTAGGACAAACCTATGAGTCAAGTTGGCAGATTCTCTAGTTCTAATTAAGGCTCTTCACTCACGAAGATTTTG
Source organism: Ochropleura leucogaster (assembly GCA_958449745.1). NCBI lineage: Eukaryota > Metazoa > Arthropoda > Insecta > Lepidoptera > Noctuidae > Ochropleura > Ochropleura leucogaster. The sequence goes on from OY288225.1 coordinate 3,201,953, forward strand.
TAGCGATTCTGTCTTATTAACATCATTTTTGTATAAGTCGCATTTTACCACAAGAAATCGCAATCAAAACTCATTTATACGCTTATAGCGACACGTCTCGGCTTAGCAATGCAATGTAGATAGATACTAATATTATAAATATTAACAGCATCAAAATCCGTTGCGCAGTTTTAAAGATCTAAGCAGACATAGTGACAGACAGACACCGCACCAGTGCTTGCCTGAGCCTTCGCCTGCCGGGTTACGGGTTGTTCGAAAGAGATACCGCGGCCCTAAAACGTAAAGGGCAATAGAAGGAACATGAGTGGGTTATAGTCAGTACAAGTCTGATAGCCCCCCGCTCCGCCCAGAGCAGGGGAAGTCATTAGATGATTTTCCACCCCAAAAATAAAATAAAAAAAGCGTATAAATGTGGTATACGGTACTAAAACCTTTTCGGAATCTAGCTTGTTCGGTAGGTTAGAAGTCATAGAAAACCGCTAATATACATATATGTATAGCGTATAGCTCCAAAAGAGTGCTTTCACCCTTCTTGAAGAATAGTACCTATCACCACGCCTCTGTGCCATACTTCTAGCGTTATAAATATACCTTCGAATATGACGGAATTCAAGAATTTCTAAAGAACTTTAAGTACCTACCGGTTTCCCACTCGCTTTTAGAAGGTCTGCTGTGAATCCGTTATAAGGCGTCTTGTTATTTTTTAACTTTTTAAAAGCGATACAGTTGATGTCCGGGGTGTCGTTTTTTAGAGATGACAAATATTCAAATAATTTCTCCCGCTCCGGGCGGAGCGGGGCGGAGTATTAGATTTTTACTGACGAGAAACCTGCCATGTTCATTCTATTGCTCTTTGTGTTCCGAGGTCACGGTATCGCTCTCAAATAACCCCCAACCCCGGGTCCAGGTTCGGTGTAGGGCCGACTCAGTCTAGCTCTAGGCTCTTTAGCCAGACTGCCAACTGGTTGAGATGTAAAAGTGTGTGTGTGTGTGTGTATGTGCCATAGAAGTGTGCCTTTCGACTTAAGAGGAGGCTTTTGCCTTGCAGTGAGACAATATAAGCATATATTGTAGCTTATATTGTATAAGTAGCCATTATAAATATATAATTTGTTTTGGTAGACCGTACTGGTACTGAATACGTGGCTAACCGTTTAAGGATCGGTGTTTCCCGCCCTGTGCAGCTAAACATATGAATAATTTGAGTATTAAATAATATAAGGAAAAAGTATTTGTTTAATCAAAGTGCATCGACATCGTAAATACAAAACAACACGACGTAGTAAAGTTTTTCCTTAATAGAATTAGAACAATGTGGTTTGCCTGGTCCTATCAATACAGCTTTAGAACTTCTTAGTAGTCAACGTAATGAATCACTGATAAAGCCAAAACACAAAATAATACAAAGTAGCCAGGATTATTCACCAGAAACTTATTTTTTTTTTGCGGATGGGAAATCAAATAATTTCTCCGGGCCTGCCAGGGCCACCGCCTGCCAGAGTTGCGGGTTGTTCGAAAGAGATACCGCGGCCCCGGATCATAAAGGGCAATAGAAGGAACATGGGTGAGTTTTAGTTAGTACAAGTCTGACACTCCCCCTCGCTCCGCCCAGAGCGAGGGAAGTTATTTACAAAAAAAAAATCCTTGATTCATGTATAATTGACTCGAAAGAAGTTAGGTACAGACGTCTGCAGGTCAAGCTACCCGAAACTGTCAATTCTTCCCAATGAACCTTGAACCTAATACTTCAGAAATAAAGTCGAAAATCTATCACAGAAATCTGACAGATTTAGCATTGTAGCTTGATGTGCAGGCGTCTGTACACTGCAAAATATCGCCCGCGTGAACACGGGTCGCTGTCATGGCGAGTTTAATATCTATAAATCGTGACAAAAATAACAAGCTACGAACTTATTATGTAACTTAATAAAAAAAACTTAAAACGCCATTTCAACTTATGACATCAGCAGAAAAACACTCCGTCGCAAAACATAGGACTTAAAAAAACCAGGTTTAAACTAGTTTAACAGCTTCGGTGATGGAACAACCGTTTTTAACATATTTTTTTGGTTTTTTGAATAGGTATGTTACTTATTTCATGTACCTAAACAAAAAGCCCAAAAGATTTAGTTTTTTTTCCTAAATTATATTTTATATTCATTAATATATACAGAGTGGCGCCGAATTAAATTAAACTCAATCAGTTTCTTTTCCAATATTTTCTTCATGATATGGATTAGCTAGCACCGACAAAGTCAAGCATTTAATTCAATTAGACAATTACAGACCCATTTGAATATCATAAAAACAAAAAGATTGGTGCTGCATTCTCACACAGTGCCCCACTGTAGTGACACAATACATAATAACTACTAATTACTGTAGTTGCCCATTCCAAAGCGAACATTTCTATGGAGAAGAATGGGCAAGAAACTCCATGACCACTCTTTTAAATCATAATATTTTTACAAAATAATCGTAACATCATTAATATTAAGATTATAAATATATGTGAGCACGATGTAGATTAATGAGCACCAAGAATTAATTAATAGATAAATTAATTTACAAAAAAACCGAGGCAGAGATGGTCATCAATCACGACTGACAGCGCCCGTTTACGAACATGACGCATGGATCAGCCTCGTTCAACTCAACCATTTTGAAGGGAACTAAATGGCCCGATACGCCCGCCACCATGAGCGAAACATTTAAGTGAGGGCTCATTCGTGTCAATAAAAGTACATAGCTCACTGGTAAGTCGAGGCGACACGTCGCGCGTCGTCGTCGGCGGTGTGGCGTCGCAGCACGGGCGAGGATAGGTCCTTCCTATAGACCTTCTTATTCTTCCTATAGAGATGCTTCCTTCACATTATTAATTCATTCAAAGAAAAAAAAAACATTAAAATTACAAAAGATTTTGGGTTGGGATTTGGGATTTTGGGAACCAAATGACAAAATCGCGGTGGAGTCGTGGCTTAGGTACACTTGAGCGCCCCTCCTGCGCCTACACATCACACTTCACCTCGCCTCCGCCCCGCCTTCACCCCGCCCGCGCCACAACTCTTGCATATGAGCGCACTGCCATTCATTTGTACAGAAAATCTTGTTGCGGCGTGCCTCTCATGCGCCCGCGCCTCGACTGTTAATCGTGTTGGCGACGCGCCTAAGAGGTTTATAACCTAACCAATGCTGGCTGGTTTGCCATAATGTTCAAATACTCAGGTCGTTTTAAAGTTAGAATTTAGGAAAAAAAAAAACATAAGAATAGGTTTTGAGATAAAAATGTGACCTGTACCTTAAACAAAATAATTTAAATTTTAAATTAAGTATTATATGCGCATTTTATTAAAATACACAATCAAATCCTTAAGTACTCCCACATGAGCATCACAATTATAAAATACTTGTAAATTGATTCTAAACAACGAAAAATAGTCTTACAATCTTCTGCAGCTTCCACAATAACTTCAGATGCTAATCAAATAGTTTGCCCCTAAGATTGTGGAGCAGGCAGTGGAATAATCTCCCAACTTATAATATGCTTACCCACATAGTGTGCCTTTAATACAAGATTTAAACTTCGATTCATTCAGTTAATAAATAAATAAATATCTTGGGACAACTCACACACGGCTACCTGAACCCAAGCTAAGCAGAGCTTGTGTTATGGTAACCAGACAACTGATATACATACTTATATAATTTATAAATACATACTTATTACAGATAAATCACACCCAGACACAGAACAAACAATCACGCTCATCACACAAAGTTTGTCCTGAGTGGGAATCGAACCCACGACCTCCGGCTCAGCAGTCAGGGCCACTAACCACTAGACCAACAGTTTTGCCCGCGGCTTCGCTCGCGTTAAATTCGGGGTAACACAGTTCCCCTTGCAGCTTATTCATTTGTGATTGCAACGCTAAGTATTCCCGTTTCTTCCCTCTTTCTCCCTCACATCCCATTTAAAAAAGCCTATGTCCGTCTCCTGGTTCTGAACTATCTCTGTACCAAAATTCATCAAAATCGGTTTAGCCATTAAAGCATGAAGAGGTAACAAACAAAGAAACTCACTTTTGCTTTTATAATATTAGTAAGGATAAGGAAGTAAGTATTTGAAACAGTACCCCATGAAAGGCTAGCTAAAGTAGACTCCTTACTTCAGCTGGCCTGAAACCTGGTTTAACTAGTTTGTCCCTATTTCTAGTACCTATTACCTATAGTGGCAAGGTACTGTTATGATGTTAATTTCCTTAAACAGTTATCTTAAAGAACCGCGCCTATAGATTATAGAAGTAGACAAGTTAACGAACCCCTCATCGATGGATAGAAAACATGTTTTTAAACTAGTTTTTGCAGTGAACCTAAAACTGTTTTTTCCCGAACTGTGGGCCTACTATGACATCGTAAAGCAGAACTTATTCCACTGAGTGAAAGAGATGGTGCTAGACACCCTGTATAGCTCTGTCCCTTTCCCTCAGCGGAATAAGTTCTGCTTTAACACGTCATGGGAGGGTAGCTGATATCAAATCACATGCCGTAAAATAGCAATGTACACTACTCGTTAATTTTTAGGGGTCTGCACCTCAAAAGGATAAAAACCGATCCCCTATTTTTTCGGGTAGGAAATTGTCCAATAACTTCCCCCGCTCTGGGCGGAGCGGGGGGGTGTGTCAGACTTTTACTGACTAAAATCCACCCATGTTCCTTCTGTTGCCCTTTACGTTCCGGGGCCGCGGTATCTCATTCGAACAACCCGCAACCCCGGCAGGCGCAGGCCCTCGCAAGCCCCTCTGCTTTGCTGACATCTCTTTGAGGCGACAGTCGCTCTCTCCATGCCACCATGAGATCGCACCGGAGGTCTGTCCGCTGAGCGGCAATTTGCCGCGGTAGCGGAGTTTCCCCCCAGTGCAGTGCCTCCGCGCGCCACTCATACAGGCGCGCGAGGACTATCGCCTCCAGATCCCACGATGGCAATCCGGCAAGGAGGCTCGCTGCCTCGCCGGAGATCGGGCGGTAGCCCCGGATCAGCCGTATAGCTACTACCTTTTGGGGCGCGCTCAGGTAGTGGGCGGTACGCCGCCCTAAAGAACGCGCCCATACCGGGGCCCCGTAAAGGGCCATGGACCGCACGACTCCAGCATAGAGCCTACGGCAAGAGGCGTTTGGCCCCCTCAGATTGGGCAGGAGCCGCTTGAAAGCAGCCCCCGCCCGCTCGAGTTTAGGAGCCAAACGTCGGAAGTGCTTCACGATATTCCACCAGCTGTCGAGGACCATTCCCAGGTACTTCATCGTCGACCCGACGCCGATGCGAACCTTTCCTACCATCAGCTGGGAGGGATCCCGACGGTGGCGTATTCCCGCGGCCATGAAAGACCATGGCCTCTGATTTGTGCAATGCCACCTCGAGACCTAGCAGCCGGATCCTCTCTGCGACTATCGCAACCCCGCGTGTCATGATGTCGGCCGCCGCCTGGTGCGACCCCCCCTGAGCCAGAACGAGCGTGTCGTCAGCGTAGCAAACCACGCTGACGCCGCTGGGGTTTATTTGTACCTTTGTATTATTATTCATTTATTGTAAAACGTCCATAAATATTTTAGTAAAGAAATCCTTACTAATATTATAAAAGTGAAAACGAGTTCGTTTGTTTGTTACGTCTTTACGCCTCGGCTAAACCGATTTTGATGAATTTTAGTACAGAGAGACCCTGGAGACGGACATAGACTGTATTACATTTTTTTAAAGGGAGAAAGATGGAGGAAAAGGGAAAACTTAGCTTTGCTATTGCAATAAATAAGGTGCAAGGAAAAAACTACAGGTATCAGGTACCTGCAAATCAGGAAAGGGGAACTGTGTTACCCCAAATTTAACGCGAGCGTAAGTTATAAATAAAATAGTCTGCGCGGACGGACAAGCAGACCAAGTTTTCTTATTAGAAGTTTCTTGTTAGATAATTGGCTGCTCGGCCGCAGGGGCACTAGATTGTTCAGCGAGAGGTGGCTGCCAGCCAGTCAACTCCATGCCTTGTAAGCGCTCGCAGTGCACTGTGTCGCTCGCGCTACGCCCCATACTTGAGCTAATCGCTGAAGGCTTCTGATCGCAGTAGTCCTAAGACTGTTTTCTGTTTACTCCATCTCTCTATTTCACTAGTGTTTTTCTTGTGCTGTGGACTAATATGTCGCACGCTTAGTAATATAGTGACTTAATCCAAAATCTTGTAGTTTAGATTTTCATTCATAAAATGACCTAAATTAACAGTAACATTTAATTTAGGTCATAACCACACGCTTAGAAATATAGTGACCTCAACAAAAGTTTTGTATTTTTGACTTTCATTCATAAAATGGATGAAATTAAATGTTAATTGGGTCATTTTTTGAATGAAAGGCAAAAATATAATATTTTGGATTAGGTTATATATATTTTGAAGCGTTCGATGTATACTACCTCATAAACTCTTACATATTCTGTGTACGTGTACGAACTTCTATTTCTCTTCGCACACACGCATGCAAGGAATGTGTGCAGATCACCTACCTACAAATACAGTTAAAATACATACATATTCCACGAGTTTTAGAACGGGTTATGCTATAACACTGGTTTTATACTAGTTTTATTAAAACGCTATACAGTTCCTTGTAGAGGTACATATCCTTGTGGCACTCCCCACTGCACACAATAGCAGACAGAAGTGCGCACGCGACGCTAACCATGGCTGACAACGAAATAAGTGTATATAACAGTTCAAGTGATACTAGTGCAAACGACACCAGTGCATACTACAACATGAGTGCATATTTCAACATGAGTGTTAACGACAGCATTTTAAACAACTCTACTAACAATGCTCTTTCCAATCTAAACAGACAAAGACTTAATTTGTCTATAATTGTCTTTGTCTGGTTTGTGCTGTCTATGGGTGCGTTCACATATGGACTGACGTCATGGTGTATCCACAATAAGTTTCGTAATGTCAAAAACTTTGTTCTTATGAACGCGATCTTTGCAGATGCGATGCGTTTATTAGTGTCGTTCTTCACACTTACTTATTTACGTACATTTGAATTAAAAGTGACATCGGAGATACAAGTAGCATCTGCGCTATTTATTGTATCTAGGATTTTTACGTATTCTTACAAGTGTTGGTTAGTCATGTTGTTTTATGCTTTTTATTTTGACATGCGCAGGTTCGTTAAAAGTTGCATATTTGGCTGGGGTATACCTTTTTTGTTGCTTGTAATATCTTTCATATTTGAGTACTTAGGTTTTTATGGTTTGATAGAAGAAGATGGTAATTTAATATCGTATTTTATAATGTTAATTATATTCACCCCTTCGGTTATTCATTTTGTTGTTTACGTTATATTTGTACATTCTCTGTTTTGCGGTAGTAATACTGGTGCGAATATTTCTACCAACAAATGGCGTCATTTTCAAATAGCTACGTTGATGTTCGTAATATGTAATATATTGAATGTTTCCAAATTATTTGTAACATATTTTCTTGTGACACTCGGTCTCATTGCAGATTTTTTAAATTCGTTATTTTTAAGTGTGTTTATATTCGTTTTAACGAGTAATCGCGAGTTATGGAGTGAATATTTCAAAAGGACATCTTTACAGACATCACTCGAATTGAGATAATTAAATAACGGCACGGTTGGCACAGTGGTTGAGCGATCAACTGCTGCGCTGCGTGTCGCGGGTTCAATCCCCGCACGGAACAAATATTAGTTTGACCTACAGGTAGTTGTTTCGGGTCTGGCTGTTTGTGTATGTGAGTTAAAATGTTTGTAAACGCACCCACGATACAGGAGAAATTCCTAGAGTGGGGCAACGTTTTGAAAAACATATTCCATCACGCATATTCTACACATATAGTACCAAATACTGAAACGTCACTCAAAAATTAAGTACCACTTAAATTCAACAGATACTCAAAAGTGACGTTTGACAATACGAAATCTAAAGTTTAAGAGCTGCTCAAATGTTAAGCAGCCCTCAAATTTTGAGTGACGTTTCAGTATTTGGGAGATACACTGTAAAACACGCAGTAATATATCCCACTGTGTCTAGGACTCTTGTGCAAAAGGACTAGGATAAATACATATTTTCTCATGGAATCAGTCGTTGCAATAAAATTGTAAACAATAACTTATTTACTAATTTAGATACTTAAACACTAATGTTACTAACACTAAAATACTTATAAAACTATGTACTGTAATCTGAAATAAAGTTTTCATTAAATTATAATTTAATAATTTTTGACGCTATTTTTTAATTTATTTATAAGTTGGGTACCTAGTTAAGTCAATTTAATATTATTATTCTTAACTGAACTATTGTAACTCTTATTTTAGAACTCATTGGTATCTATATGATAGCCGAGTTCACATTCCACATGTCGACAACCTCGGGTGCTAACATGAGATATTTTAAGATACTAATTTATTCTTATAACTTGTTATTAGTATATACTGGACACTGGCAGTTTACTATATAATATTTCTAGAAGTTTCTCCACTTGTTACATGGTAGTTTATTTTCAACTCATTTAAGCAATGATAATATGTCAGTTGCATATAAACGAGCCTGTTGGTCTAGTGGTTACTGGCCCTGACTGCTGAGCCGGAGGTCGTGGGTTCGATTCCCACCCAGGACAAACTTTGTGTGATGAGCATGACTGTTTGTTCTGTGTCTGGGTGTGATTTATCTATAATATGTATGTATTTATAAATTATAATAAGTATGTATATCAGTTGTCTGGTTACCATAACACAAGTTCTGCTTAGCTTGGGATCAGATAGCCGTGTGTGAGTAGTCCCAAGATATTTATTTATTTTATAAAGAGGTGACAAATAACAAAAAGATTCATTAAAACATTCGATATTTTAATTTCCATGAGTACATGATTCTAGACCACATTTCTAATAATCCGATCTTGTTGCATTCAATGTTCATCACTTTTTTTTATCAAGGAAAATCCTTGTAATAATCATGCAACATAACTAAATAATAACTAGTTGATACAAACACATTTCATGACTTTTAGAACCGGTTATTCCATTAAAAAACTAGATTTCGCAATCCGGTACAAAATTTTCTGTTTAGTCGGGTGGTGGCACTAATCACAGACGCGCGCATAGCTGCGCACGCGACGCTTACCAGGGCCGACAACCACAGTTTAATCAATACTCGTGCAAGCAACACCAGTTCTTACGACACCAGTGCGTATGTCACCAGTGCATACGACACCAGTGTATACGATACCACCACAAATGACATCAGTGCAAACACTAATATGAGTGCATACGTAAACGACACCAGTGTAGATTACAACATAAGTGCATATAACACCAGTGTTGACGACAGCGCTTTCAACTACTCTGCAGCCTATGAAGAACAAGAGAGACTGAGACAAGTTGTGTCTAATTGTTTATATATCTTCTTTGTGCTGTCATTGGCTGCGTTCACATACGGGGTGACATCTTGGTGTATCCTGAAAAAGTTTCGTAATTTCAAAAACTTTGTGCTTGTGAACGTAATCTTTGCAGATTCGATGCGTTTATTATTTTTTACGATCAGTTTTTCTTATTTAACGACATTGAATCCACCAGCTATATTAACACTATTCATTATATTTAGAATGTTTCTGTGTTCGTTCAAGTGTTGGTTAGTAGTGCTGTTTTATATTTTTTATATTGATTTTGTAAAGGTTTTCAATGTTGACATTCGTAGGAAATATCTTAAAAGTTACCTGTTTGCCTGGGGTGTACCTGTTGGGATGCTTGTAACATCTTTTATATTAGACTTTTTAGAATTGTATGGGTATGTTGGAGAGAATACCATAAAGTTTTCTTTATATTTTCGGAAAGTTATATTATTTACCCCTCCAGCATTTAATATTGTCATTTACATAATAGTTGTGTATTCTTTATTTCGACATAGTGATACTGGCGCAAGTCAATCAACAAATAAATGGCGTCGCTTCTACATAGCAACGTTAATATTTGTAATAAGTAATATTTTATCATTATCCTATTTAATTGAACCGATGCTATTTGGAGTGATTGGTTCTATAGGAGAAGTTTTTAATACGTTATTGTTAGATGTGTTTATAGTCATAGTGAAGAGTAATCGACAATTATGGAGCGAATATTTCAAAAAGAGATCATTACAAGCATCACTTGAAATGAGATAATTGTTTCGACTAATAAGTATAATCTTTATTACACAAGAAGTGGTTACATTTTTTGTGGAGTCCCTGACTCCTGTGCTAGGAGAAAAACCTGTGTTACAGGAGCCAGTGCCTTCTTCCAAAGGAGATTTTACTGTGTTGTGTGCAACAAGATTAACAAAACAATATTCATAAAAATTAAAAATAAAAGACAAATTAAATAAAAGAGTGTTAGTATGTATGTGTATGTGGAGTGTGAGTTTGTGTGTGTGTGAGTAAAAGAGAGAGAGTGTATGTTTGTTTGTGTGTGAGTGTGTGAGTGTGTGTGGGTGTAATTTAATGATCAGGAAGGGTTGGCAACATTTAATTACGCAATGGAAATAAGTATATCCTCTCAACTCTACGACTCGACTCATCTCAACATTATTGAAATACTCGCAATTAAGCATAACACTCGTACTAGTAAGCTTAATAACGTAAGTGCTGATTCTCATAAACCACCGGATTAAAACTAGTCTAATATCAAAATGACATACCTAATCACATCAAATTTTGTTCCACAGCATTTTAGTCCCTGTTATAAATAGTACCATTTAGCTTGACCACCACAATTTTAACTGAAAAACGTCAATTTTAAAATAGTGATAAAGATAGATTTATATTTATTTTGTAAAACATGACTGTGTATAAAGATGATAAAATTTGCAAAATCGCTACATGTTTTGCCATCCAGGAATGGCGTACAAAATTTTATGGCTTAAGCCATGCATTGAAGTTAAAATAAGACATAAAATTTATAAAAAACAAAAACATAAAAATAAACAAAGATACAAAACGTAGCTTAAATTTACAAGAAATGTGGTAATTGCATTTATTTGTTTTCAATCATTTAAAAATCCTGATAGGCTGTAGTAACATTTGGTTAAAAGGAATTTTTTAAGTTGTATTTTAAAGAATCTATTTGGTGATTCTGATTCCGATTTTCTTTAAATTGAGTAACTTAATCGTCATTAAAGCTGTCAAGCTATAATATGGTTTAGTTATGTTACTTAAATCTATTTCAAAATTGGAAACGTCGTTTGACAGGAATAAACTAAATGTTAGTGATTTTTAGAGTAGTTTTAGTTTAGTTTGTGACGTTATGTATATATTATTAAGTTATGTATATATAATTGACTTCATGACTGAAATAAATGTTAATTTTTTATATTTTATATATAAAATTGTTAATTTCTTATTCTTGATCACAAACACAATTTAGTTTTCATTGAATATGAAGGCCTTAAAAAGCCCCTGGCTTTCGCTGTGTAAGAAGAACGATCACTACCCATGGTTGTTTATTGTTTATAGCGGCAAAATTATGAAAAATAAATTATTGTGATACATGAAAATAGACGAGAGTATATACACTGCATATTGAACCTAATCATAGTCCAATAAGAGCAATTTTCGAGGAAGTGTATTGAAAAATTAATTTATGTTAGACTAAAAATATTATACTAAAAACTTAGACAAACCTGTAATACTATAAATGGCGTTAAGTTTAGTATCGTTATGTCGATTTTCCTTCCTATTTAAATAATAAATGAATTTATAAACGATGAGCTTAATACCCGCTTTATTGTTGAAAGATTATGGTGTCATTCAATTTTGAACAATATTGATCAGAGTCAATCTTAACATCGAATTTCACTTAAAAACAACTTGTAAATCCGCAAACGAGGAGTGAAGACTTAGCAAATGATTAAATACTACATCCATACTAATATCATGGTGGTATGGAGAGAGTGACTTGCAACCCCGTGCAAGAACGCCATAATAGTGGGATCCACAAAGTCCCTTCTTCTTTGAGGAGTGGCTGGAGAAACGCCTCGCACGGCGTCCTCACCAACCGCTTCACGCAGGTCTGTAACAGTGTTCCTCCCTCTGTTGCCTCAACCTTTTTGGATCAACATTGATTTTTTAAATGTTAGAATATTCATTATTCGAATGTCATTCTGTCATTTCATCTTCAACAATAATATTTTGGCTCATTACAATTTGATCACGGCTAGCAGCTACAAATGTTTGAAATATTATTTTTTATTAAAGCTGCTTCATTTTTTTAAAACCTTGGAGTGCTTCTTTCAACTCTCAATTATTAAATTACCACTGCTGAATATATGCTGTAAAATACTATTTACCCTGTTAAAGGTATGTTGTAAACTTATTTAGATTGTAATAGTTACCTACCTCTGCAGGTCTTCATGACCGTTACATAGTCTTGAGTGTTTTATTTTATGTTTTTGTTGTATTGTTCATAGACTCCACCCTTGGGGCTATAATAAAGAAATAACAAAACCTGTAGTGGCTATTCTTACTTTACCTGTCCCATAACTTTCATCACTACCCGCGCCATGCACCTGCGCCAGGGGCACGATCTAGAGTCACAGGTCCTCACTGGACACCTTAGTTTCGGGAGGTTGCTGCACATAATCGGGTGAGAGGAGAAGCCCAGGTGTCACCATCATGACGATCGCCGGTCTGCTCTGTTTGCGCGGAATGGGAAGCAGGTATGCTTGCGAACGAAGTGGCTGGACGTTTGAGCGAGAGAAAGAGGAAAAGAATTTGTATAAGTAACGCATTACCTGACCTTCGGAAGTAATGATTTGTTATGATACCTAAAATAAACAGAAACATGAACTTTAATAGATTGCATAACGTATGAGCCACGCGACTAGATTTTTTTTTAGGTAACAGTGATCTGCATACTTGTTTATGTAAAATACTAGGCATGTGGATGTTAAGTTATCGATAATTATGCTCTATACATATAAGATAGATTTTAAAACTGTAAAAGGTTCTTTAAATAAAATACAATTTTTGTTTTTGACGATACGGTTGGCTGTGCAATTAAGTGCCGCGCTGCGTGTCACGAATTCGATCCCCGCACAGAAGAATGAAAAGTTTTTCCGGGTCTGGCTGTTTGTGTATGGGAGTTTAAATGTTTGTAAACGCATCCACGACACAGGAGAAATCCTAGTAAGGGGCAAGGTTTTTAGAAAAAAAACAAAAGTGACTAGGTATTTTAATAGTATGCCTGCACATCAAGCTACTACAATCTGTCAGATTTCTTTGATAGATTTTCGACTTTATTTCTAAAGTATTAGGTTTAAGGTTCATTGGGAAAAATTGAGAGTTTCGGGTAGCTTGACCTGCAGGCGCGTACAACAACTGAGTACCGCACAACAGATTAAAGTCAGTATTGCTTCTCAGTATTAATCCATTCAACGGATATCTTCAAAAGATTGCTTTTTAAGATGAGACCTTACATTGTGTCACCCTATGTAGAATGTTTTTATTTCATATAATTTCAAATTTGTATAGTGTTCATAATAAAGAATACTATATTTATCTAAACTAGTGCAATCAATATGAACACAGCAGCAGTACTAACGTTGTAAAAGAGTAACAGTGGATTGTTGCTACCAGCAACCATCCTAAATTAGTTTGTAAAGCGTGGGTTCGAACCCAAGCTGTCAGTTTTCGTTTGGCTCCCAAGCTCGAGCGGACGGGGGCTGCTTTCAAGCGGCTCCTGCCCAATCTGAAGGGGCCAAACACCTCCTACCGTAGGCCGGAGTCGTGCGGTCCATGGCCCTTTACGGGGCCCCGGTATGGGCGCGTTCTTTAGGGCGGCGCGCCGCCCACTCTCTGGACGCGCCCCAAAAGGTGGTGGCCATACGGCTTATCCGGGGCTACCCCACGATCTCCGGCGAGGCAGCAAGCCTCCTTGCCGGACTGCCACCGTGGGATCTGGAGGCGATAGTCCTCGCGCGCCTGTTTGAGTGGCGCGCGGAGGCACTACACCGGGGGGAAAACCCGCTGCCGCGGCAAGTTGCCGCTCGGTGGACAGACCTCCGGTGCGATCTCATGGTGGAGAGAGCGACTGTCGCAACCCCGTGCAGGGCACGCCACAATTGTGGCGGTAAGTCCCCTCTTTGAGGAGTGGCTGGAGAGGCGTCATGGCGTCCTCACCTACCGCCTGACGCAGGTCCTCACCGGACACGGAAGTTTCGGGAGGTTCCTGCACATCATCGGGCGGGAGGAAGCGCCCGGGTGTCACCATTGTGACGATCGCCCGGAGAACACAGTGGCGATCTGCCCAGCGTGGGTGGAGCACCGCCGTGCCCTCGTAGAGGCGATCGGCGGCGGCGATCTCTCGCGTCCAGCCCTGGTTCAGGCCATGGTCTGGAGCGAGAGGGAATGGGAAGCGGTCACCACCTTCTGCGAAGCAGTAATGCTAGCAAAGGAGGGGGCCGGGCGTTTGAAGGAGAGAACATCTGCCCAACCCAGCCGCCGCAGGAGACGCCCCGGGCGCCGGGCGCCGCGAGACGACTTCCGGCCACCGTAGATGTGGGCCTGTGGGCGGTGAGCAATGGGTAGTTCACCGTCCGTCCGTCGATTGACGACAGGCCGTGTCGACGGCGCGTTCGTGTTTCACGCGCGCCTCAAAGAGAGTCAGCAAAGCAGAGGGGCTTGCCAGAGCCTCTGCCTGCCGGGGTTGCGGGTTGTTCGAAAGAGATACCGCGGCCTCGGAACGTAAAGGGCAAAAGAAGAAACATGGGTGGGTTTTAGTCAGTACAAGTCTGACATGCCCTCCCGCTCCGCCCAGAGCAGGGGAAGTCATTGGATGATTTCCCACCCGAAAAAAAAAATAAAAAAAAAGCTGTCAGTTTACTTTTTCTAATTTATTTCATCACCACTGCATTCAAAGTGAATATAAACACCTTGAGGAAACTGGGATGTTTTAGATGTGAATAAAATAACTTAGTAATGACTAACAAAAACACTCCAAATTAAAACATTAAATTTGGATGAATACATCCAAATTTATTTTATCGTCTATGAGAAGTCATATTGTCAATATTACCAATTACGTTTCCTCCGCGCCTCGGAAAGCACGTTAAGCCGTTGGTCCCGGCTGTCATTTGTAGATCTTTGACAGTCGTTACAGGTAGTCAGTGTTCCGAAAGTCTGACAACCAGTCTTACCAAGGGGTATCGTATTACCCAGTATTAACTGGGTTGTGGAGGTCAGATAGGCAGTCGCTCCATGTAAAATACTGATATTCAGCTGCATCCGGTTAGACTGGAAGCCGACCCCAACATAGTTGGGAAAAGGCTAGGCAGATGATGACCAATTACGTATTAAATTAAATTGGTTTATCGATAGTTAAAAGGGCTACCGTATATTGTTACATCACTGGCCGTTCGGTAGACATGTGGAGGCAATACGATTCCGTGCGCGTTGAACTGCGCACGCGACGCTCAACATGGCCAGCGGTGATATGGGTGTATACAACACCAGTGCAAACAATGCAAATACATACAACACTAGTGTATATAACTACAGTGCATACAACACCAGTGTATACAACGATAGTGCATCCAATACCAGTACCAGCAATACCAGTGATAACGACGGCAGTGTTAGCAACTCGATTGTATTTCAAGTTTATTATTTGATCTTGTTTCTGCTGTGTTTGGTTGCGTTCATCTATGGAGTGACATCGTGGTGCACGATCAAGAAATTCCGCCATTTCAGAAACTATGTGTTTCTTAGTGTGATCTTTGCAAATGCAATGCGTTTGATAAGTCTTTCCTTATATAAATCTTTATTTGCGGTTTGTCTGATATCTTTTCAGTGTTGGTTAGTCGTGTTGTGTTATATTTTCTATATTGATTTCGTAAAAGTTTTTAATATTGACATTCGTAGGAAATACCTTAAAACAGGTTTATTTGCCTGGGGTTTACCTTTAATCCTATTGGCTATACCATGTCTTTATGGGTTTATTTATGGGATTTTAAACTTAGGAGATGCAACAAGCAAAATCATCACCAATTTCGTTATAGTTTTTGTATTTCTTATTTACTTTACCCCTGCGGCGGTTAACTTGGTTATTTACATAGTAGTTGTATATACTCTGTTCCGTGATAATGACACTGGCGCGACTACCTCTACTAATAAATGGCGTCGCTTCTACATAGCTACTTTGATATTTATGCTTAGCAATATTTTATCGTTTTTCCATTCATTATATTTCATTGGCAATGGTAATATTTTCCCCTGGATAGGCGCAGTAGGAGACCTATTGCATACAACAGCATTCGATGTGTATATCGTGATAGTAAAAAGGAATCGAGAATTGTGGAGAGAACATTTCAAAAGGCGATCAGTACAAACATCACTGGAAAATACTTAATCTACTAATATTTAATTGGTAAAAAATCTATGTTATTGTACTTGACGTTTAGATGCAAGACTACTCTGTAAAACATGATTCTGTGCAAAAGCTAGAAATAAAATAAAATGTCGATTTGAGCAAAGCTTGGTTTCATCTGCGATGTATAAATTAAATATAGGTAGTCTATCTGTGTCTTACCTTAAAAACGTACCCTATAAATTTATAGGCTAAGATGAAATTTATGCTTTTACTTAATTTACATTAATAGTCAATTTTAATGTTCAGATGGAAAGTAAAAGAAAACACAATGTCAGAATGATATAAAAATTAAAATGATTACGATAAGTACATAAGAATTGTTTTTGCCTTATTCAACAGGTATTTTATGTAAAACCGGGTCAGAGGAAGATGAACCACAAAAAAAGAGAGGGCGAACCGTCTTTGTGTTTTTAGTTAATGCAATTTTCGAAGTTATCTAAATAAATGTATTAAAAATATCGGTTGTTTCAGTTATTTATTTTGGGCCACATGAAAAAACGGCAATCACTTTAAACGGTGTGATTTCATACAAGTCATCATCATTTTTAACAAAGTAATTTGTTTCAAATAATTTAGACGATGGTAAGTAGCTGGTTGCATATAGAGAGGTGACCAAAATTGGTACGTTTCATTAGAAAATTCGATATTTTAATTTTCACGTGTTTTTTTTGTACATGATTCTATATTGCTTATTTCTAAGAATTAAATCTCGTTTTTATTTAAAAAAAAACCTTGAAAAACTCATGGCAGATAAGCGTAACTTGAGAAAAACAAGTTAATACATACACATTCCACGAGTTTTAGAGCCGGTTGTTTACAGTGACATACATATTGGTCTTATAATTCTATATCCAGTATTTAATTATTCGTGCAGTCAGTTGGTGGCACTGATCATCACCAAGCTCAGGGCTCACGCGACGCGTACCGGTAACGAAAAAAGTCTTTACAACAGCTGAAGTGCACATAACATTAGTGCAAACACTAACATGAGTGCATACAATATCAGCACATCTGAAACTCCCTTCCGCACCGCCCAGATTGGGAGGAGTATCACAAGCGATTCCAAAACATACTTTTCTTATTAATATCATTAGTGTTAATCTATAAATATATAATTTGTAAATTCGAAATCTATTCTTAATATTATAAAGCTGAAGAGTTTGTTTCTTTGTTTGTTTGAACGCGCTAATCTCAGGGACTACTGGTTGGAATAGGAAAATTCTTTTAGTGTTGGATAGTCCATTTCTTGAGGAAGGCTATAGGCTATATAACATCACGCTACGACCAACAGGTGCTGAGCAGCGCGGGTGAAACCGCGTGGAACAGCTATAAATAATAAACAAGATGAATATCCTCTATCCACTCGCGTTAAATTTGGGGTAACACAGTTCCACCTTTAAAGATTTGCAAGTACCTGCTACCTGTAGTTTTGGCCCTTGCACCTTATTTATTGTAATAACAATGCTAAGTTTTCCCTTTTCTTCCCTCTTTCTCCCTTATTTCTCAATTTTTAAAAAAAAATAAAACTTCAACAAAATCGGTTTAACCAGTAAGGCGTGAAGACGTCAGACGACAAAAGAGGGAACATGGCGATCCATCTGAAAACCATGTTTCTGTCAGTAAAACTATATCGTCTCCCGCCCAGAAAGGGTAATTTATTTGATGATTTTTCTTAAAAAGGGGGATCACGTTATTAGGAGGTCCTTATGACGAGCTGTTGGTTTTCTTAAGGTAACGCATTACCTGACCTTCGGAAGATTTGTTATGATACAGAAAATATACAAAAAACATGAACTTTAATAGACTGCATGACGTATGAGCCACGCGACTAGATTTTTTAGGTAACAGTGCTCTGCATACTTGTTCGTGTAGGCATGTGGATGTTATAAGTTATCGATATATCGATAATTATGCTCTATCTATACATATTAAATAGATTTTAAAATTTTGATATTTAAAATAAAATTACTGTGTTAATAGTACACAAAAGAATACCTGCAGAATTGATTCTACCTCCTCTTTTAATCCATTCAACGGATGTCTTCAAATAATTATGATACATGATGTTTATGATAAACCAAAACAAGGACATTTGTGTAGGTCGCTTAAAGTACTCAAACTGCCAGACAATCGTCAAAAACAAACAAATTAAACAAAAGAAATGTTCCACATGGTCCTCACATTCATCATAAAGAAATAATAAACTAAAAAAATATTTACAAAATTAATTTAATGAAATCATAAATTGTCACAAATCAAAACAATCTTTAAAAAAAATGAAAAATGAAATGAAAATAACAAAATATTAAACAAAGTAAACAATCAGTAAGTAATTCTATTTGGGATCGGCAAACATCACTGACATTCGACACTCACTGTGTAAATTAAATTGGAGCAGCTTAATTCCAAGCCTTTATATCTTTTCACGATAATGATTAATACTGCTACTACTGTTGCAGGACTAGTTATTAGTTCCTCGTATTTATGTTGCGGATATCACTGTATTTTAAACAATTTTATATTTTTATGTGCGTACAAAAGGTTTTCGTAAATAAACTGAGAGGGCCCAGTAAGTATATTAATCTCTTTATTTTTTTTCTCTGAGGGAGTGTCTGGGACTTAATTTATAAATTAAACGAATTGCCTTTTTTTGCAAAATAAAAATTATCTGAATATCGCCAGCATGGCCCCAAAAGAGAATACCATAAAACATCACACACTGGAATTAACTAAAATACACTAAATGGGCTGTCTCTAAATCAGTCAAATCACGAATTTTTCTAAAGGCGTATGCTGCATAGCTCAGTTTTTTGGACAACTCATCTATACGATGGCCCCACTGCAGCTTAGCGTCCAAAGTTAAGCATAAGAACACTGTGTTATCTTCCGGTTTGAACTCTTCATTCTTGATTAGTACAATAGTTTCCACTTGTCTAACATAAGGTAACTTACAACTT
Source organism: Ochropleura leucogaster (assembly GCA_958449745.1). Classification (NCBI taxonomy): domain Eukaryota; kingdom Metazoa; phylum Arthropoda; class Insecta; order Lepidoptera; family Noctuidae; genus Ochropleura; species Ochropleura leucogaster. Next base: position 3,221,362 of record OY288225.1, read on the forward strand.
AATGCATTTGGTCTCTCATTTAAATGTACATTATTAACGTTAAACCAATTAACGACCTTTGCCAGAGCGCTATTAATATCGTCAGTAGCTAGCTGCTGACGTTTTAGTTTCAATAAAAGAGAAGTGTCGTCTGCAAACAACACTACATCATGATTATCCTTTATGAAGTAAGGCTAGTCATTATATATAAATGAGAAACAAAAGGGCCAAGAAGTGAGCCTTGTGGTACTCCCATTCTTACTACAGATCCGGGAGATCATTTCCTGTTAAAATCAACTCTCTGAATCCTACCACTCAAATATGACGTAAGAAGATTCAGAGAGGCGTTCCGGATTCCGTAGTGGTGTAGTTCCTAATTAATGTTTCATGGAGAACGCAATCGAAAGCCTTGGACAAATCTCAAAAAAATGCCCAAAGCATCGCATTTATCTTCCCATGCAATATAAATGTGTCCTAAAAGTTCAACACCGGTCCATCAGTAGTTGAACGACTCCTTGTAAAACCGAACTGTTTATTATGCATAACTTATGTTTATTGAAAAATCTTTGCATATATCCGAAAGTTATTTTTTCAAAAATTTACTATGTTATGTTGGTAGCACTGAAATTGGTCTATAGTTAGTGGGATCTGATGTACTACCCGATTTAAAAAATGGTATTATTTTACTATTTTTCATTAGATCAGGAGACTCACCGCGGTCAATACAATCATTAAATAAAACAGATTGCTTTTAGCAATGAGACCTTACATTGTGTCACCTTATGTAGAATGTTTTCATTTCATGTAATTTATAATTTTTATAGTGTACATGTAAAGAATTCTATATTTATCTAAAATAGTGCAATCAATATGAACTCAGCAGCAGTGCTAACCTAGAAGCAACTATCCTAACTTACGAGTTGGTAGAGCGTGGATTCGAACCCTAGCTATCAGTTTACTTTGCAAAATTTATTTTATCACGTTTGCTCTAAAAACGGTGAATTTAAACATCTTGAGGAAACTGGATTGTTTTAGATGTGAATAAAATAAGTAAGTTATTCATCTAAATTTATGTTATCATCTATTAGAAGTCATATTGTCAATATTACCAAATATGTAATAAATTTAATTGGTTTATCGATAGTGACGTAATCATTTATATTGTTACATCACTGGCCGTTCGGTAGACGTGTGGACGCAATACAATTCAGCGCGCGTTGAACTGCGCACGCGACGCTCAACATGGCCAGCAGTGATATGGGTGTATACAAACCCAGTCTAAACAATGCAAATACATACAACACTAGTGTATATAACTACAGTGCATACAACACCAGTGTATACAACGATAGTGCATCCAATACCAGTACCAGCAATACCAGTGATAACGACGGCAGTGTTAGCGACTCGATTGTTTTTCAAGTTTATTATTTGATCTTGTTTCTGCTGTGTTTGGTTGCGTTCATCTATGGAGTGACATCGTGGTGCACGATCAAGAAATTCCGTCATTTCAGAAACTATGTGTTTCTTAGTGTGATCTTTGCAAATGCAATGCGTTTGATAAGTCTTTCCTTATATAAATCTTTATTTGCGGTTTGTCTGATATCTTTTCAGTGTTGGTTAGTTGTGTTGTGTTATATTTTCTATATTGATTTCGTAAAAGTTTTTAATATTGACATTCGTAGAAAATACCTTAAAACAGGTTTATTTGCCTGGGGTTTACCTTTAATCCTATTGGCTATACCATGGCTTTATGGGTTTATTTATGGGATTTTAAACTTAGGAGATGCAACAAGCAAAATCATCACCAATTTCGTTATAGTTTTTGTATTTCTTATTTACTTTACCCCTGCGGCGGTTAACTTGGTTATTTACATAGTAGTTGTATATACTCTGTTCCGTGCTAATGACACTGGCGCGACTACCTCTACTAACAAATGGCGTCGCTTCTACATAGCTACTTTGATATTTATGCTTAGCAATATTTTATCGTTTTTCCATTCATTATATTTCACTGGCAATGAAGATATTTTTCCCTGGATAGGCGCTGTAGGAGACCTATTGCATACAACAGCATTCGATGTTTATATCATAGTAGTAAAAAAGAATCGAGAATTGTGGAGAGAACATTTCAAAAGGCGATCAATACTTACATCACTTGGAATTACTTTATCTACTAATGTATAATCGGTGTCAAACATGTGTTATTGTAGTCAAGACAATTACTTGACGTTTAGATGCAAGACTACTCTGTAAAAATGATTCTGCACAAAAGCTAGAAGTTAAATAAAATGTCGATTTGAGCAAAGCTTTGTGTCATCTGCGATGCGAATGCTCTCTGCATTAAAAATGAAAATGTGAATAAAAAACGGAAATATATAAATTAAATATAATCTATCTATGGCTTACCTTAAAAACGTAGCCTATAAATTTATATCATGAAATTAAATGAAATCAATGAATGTAAAAGAGGTACACAATGTCAAAATGATAAAAGTTATCTAAATAAATGTATTAAAAATGTCGGTTGCATAAGTTATTTATTTTCCTTGGTCACATGAAAAAACGGCATTTACCTTAAACGGTGTGATTTCATACAAGTCATCAGCACTTTTATAGAGTAATTTGTTTTAAATAATTTGGGCGATGATAAGTTGTCGGTTGCATAAAAAGAGGTGACCAAAATGGAAACGTATAATTAGAAATTCGATATTTAAATTTTCGTGACTTTTGTACAGCATTCTAGATCGCTTACTTCTAAGAATTCAATCTTATTTTATTAAGGAAAAACCTTGTAAAAATCATGGCAGAAAAACGTAACATGCTAAAAACAATTTAATACATACATACACATTCTACGAGTTTTAGAACCGGTTGTCTATCCAGTATTTAATTATCCATGCAGTCGGTTGGTGGCACTGATCATCACCGCGCTCAGGGCTGCGCACGCGACGCTTATCATGGCCGACAACGAAAAAAGTGATACAACATTTGAAGTGCACAATAACATTAGTGCAAACACTAACATGAGTGCATACAATATCAGTACATATGAAATTAGCGCCAGAAACAACAGTGTAGACTACAACATGAGTGCATATTTTAACAGTAGTGTTAACGCCAGCATTTTCAACAACTCTGCAGCCTATAATGATGAAGAGACTCTTAGACAAATAGTGTCAATTTGTTTTTATATCCTAAGTGTGCTGTCATTGGCCGCGTTCACGTACGGAGTGACATCTTGGTGTATCCTCAAAAAGTTTCGTAGTTTCAAAAACTTTGTGCTTGTAAACCTAATCTTTGCAGATTCGATGCGTTTATTATTTTTTGCACTCAGTTTTTCTTATTTCACGACATTGAAGCCATCAGCTTTATTATTGCTATTCAATGTTTTTCGAATGTTTCAGTGTTCGTTCAAGTATTGGTTAGTAGTGCTGTTTTATATTTTTTATATTGATTTTGTAAAGGTTTTCAATGTTGACATTCGTAGGAAATATCTTAAAAGTTACCTGTTTGCCTGGGGTGTACCTATTGAGATGCTTGTAATATCTTTTATTTTAGACTTTTTAGAATTGTATGGGTATGTTGGAGAGAATACCATAAATTTTTCTTTATATTTTCGGAAAGTAATATTATTTACCCCTGCAGCATTTAATATAGTCATTTACATAGTAGTTTTGTATTCTTTATTTCGACATAGTGATACTGGCGCAAGTCAATCTACAAATAAATGGCGTCGCTTCTTTATAGCATTGTTAATATTCGTAATAAGTAATATTTTATCATTATCGTTTTTAATTGAAGCAACGCTGTTTGGAGAGATAGCTTCTACGGGAGAAGTGTGTAATACTTTATTGTTAGATGTGTTTATAGCCTTAAACTTCCTTGGTTTAGATAGTTAACTAAAGGTCAACAAAAGATACCAAGTGACTCGGGGGTGGTAAACCTTTTATTTGCAATAGTATTTTTGTGTCTTCGTTAAACTAAAGGGGTGAGATCTGGGCCTCAAGTCTGCTATTTTATCTAACTTAGTCATTCCAACACGATCCCACTGTCATTGTGCTAAAAGTTCGTAATCTGCTAAATTACAATGGTCGATCATTGGTCGGCCAGTGGTCTCGTAATGGAATCGTAGCAGAATGACATTGTAGTATTGCCATTATTATAAAACCCGTTGGTAGAAATGATTTTCGAAAAACTACTACCACATTTTAAACATTTATTCAAGCCAGATTTTATTTAATATATTTTTCCTGTCCCGATGCATTTTATGTTAACACGTTTAGTCAACTTAAAAAATATAAAATGATGATTTTAAAATGATTTATATAATGCATCATAACCAATCCAACACTGAAATTTGTCAGTTGACAATATTAGAAATGTCATTTCATAACTTTGTTTACATTTGCATCACAGTGAGCTTCGTTTTCTATTAAAATCGCCGTTTTTGACCATGAATACTGACTCTGGTGATTCTCCTATACCTGACGACCACGGCTTGAATATGGATTCCGCTCTTGCTGATAATGACAACTCCCACGATAACATGGATTTGATGTCAGCACCTATCGAAGACCCGGCCATACAATCTGATTCGAGTTCTTCACTGCGAACTGTTGATATGTACGCTGTCTAAATAAATTGTAATTTTTAACATAATATCAAGATTGCAAAGACACCTTTTGGAAATTGTCGAAGTTTGATCTCTCGTAAAAACATGGGTTGGACTGTGGACATCAACAGGTACTTAACTATAACAAGTCTACAACTGTAATGATAATATGCAAATATGATTCAAACTACGATACCTTGCAAATAAATACATAATATTGTTTTTTCTTTTCCAGTCAGTTACAAGACAGTGATAGTTTGGTGTGACATGCATGTTGGACCAAAGCAGGAATAAAATCAGTCAGGGAACAAGTCAACACTCAACAGTCCACATTTTGTTATTGTTGTCCACATTCATATCTCTATTAGCTGTGGCACCTCTCTTCTAAGGCAAAGGGCATATTTGCTGAACATTGATATACCACAACGGTAAACCAAATAAGGAATGTGATTGCATATCAAATTGCACCACAACCAGGTTAAGATAAGAAGACAAACTATACTATTTTTACAATCCTATTGAATGCAGTAAGATTGCTCTAAAATGTTAAAAGGCTAACATTATATAATTTTTTTTTGTGTGATACTCAATTTTTGACAATGTTTTAGTTTATGATGAATTAAATGTTTTCTATTAATACATTGTTATTGTTTTATTTTCAACTATCTGTAATATTGAAATAGTATATTTAGCTTTTATATTTTATGTAGGAAGAGTTTTCAATACTTGTGTAGGGCACATAAAAATAACCTTATAGTTTGGAAACTCCAATGTTTTTCAATAATTTTCTTTTATTACTATATTATTTGGGTGGCATACTAATATCAACATTCAATGTTGCTTGTGGGCACTCAGGGCCTTAAGTCACTTTGGCGGCTTGACATCCCTCTTTATGAGTAATACAATTTTTGTAAAACAACTCAATAATGTTTTAGCTGTCACAGTCAAATGTGATATTAATGTCAGTTATAAGCAACTAACGTTAACCATATAGTTCTGTACAGACCACAGAGTACATTTTATATACACCTCATTTTATACAAACCTCCGCTGGCTCGGTACTGTACTGGCCCTGAAAGGAGTCGAATATTTAAGTCACACCACCACCTCATTATTTTTATAAATATTTTATTTTCTGGTTAATTGTATAACGGGCTGGTGTCCGCAACTCCACGTCTGAGGCGCGTATTTTGCGTATGGGCAGTTTTCTGGTTAAAAAATAATATGGGTGTGCCTCAATTAAGATAATAGAATTAAAAACTCTTATGTAAACGTCATTAGAAGTTCTTAAGTTATTGAGCAAGACGCTTGTAAAGTCCAAGACCGTAAATTACGATCATCGCAATTTTGATGGCAGTGTAGGTCGACGCTAAAAATCATGAAAAATGTGGTTTTCGGACATGTAAATCCACTTTATAGGGCATGAATATCTTTAATAAATATTCTTTAGCTCGTCGTGAACATATTTCTCCAATCAATACTCCACAAACACGATGGATAGCAAACACTTTTTGTCAAACCGAGCTACTAAAAGCAATGACTGCACAACGACTTTGTAATGGTAGATCAATGATCAAAGGAACTGTCAAAATTTTAGCAGATTACCGCAAGCGTCAGTCATTCGTTCGTCATTATGTACGAGATTACCATTCTAAGCAATTTCTTTCAATGGACTGTCAGTGACTGACCAGTGGAATGTCATAATGACGACAGTGTATTAGTAGATTACCAAACTTGTCAAAATCAACCATTAAGCGATCAGTGATCGACCATTCTGACACTATTGTAATAGCAGACTTGGCTTTAGGCCCCTGGTGATCTCGCAGGCCATCTGATTATGCCGTTGCGATTGCGACGTCAATGATAATAATTAATTAATAACATAAGTACACAGATGGAACTTAGAGTAAAAGTTCTTTTACTTGACCCATTGAATTAATAATTTAAGATTTCATCATTATCCTTTCATTTATCTTATGAAGTTTGTTCGTGTGATTTTTATTCTAATTTACAAATAAAAAAATACGTGTCCCTTATTTTTTAATTATTTAAAAGACGAACTAAATAGATTGTAATTACTTTGAACTTGTTAACTCCCCTATTCTAGTTTATTTCGTGGTGCTCTAGTTAGGAATGCATCGGAGCGCCACCTATGCGCCCAAGTGAAGAACTACTTAATCAGCTATCTAGTGTATTAAGAATATTGAAGATGGCGCCACCACAATTGCGGCACAATCGCACAACCCTATCATTTGGCGCTGGAATAACAGGGTAGGTAAACATTTTGGTAATAAAACTTTTTTGAAAAACAAAAAATAAACTAATCCAATAATCTTTCTGCCCGTTTTTCACTTTGTTTTGGAGTAAGCGCACGGGGCAAGATTTCTGCCTTGTCACTCGTCACGGCATCAATTCTTTCTCTTTGATCAAAATTCTTTTACAACCTATACTCTATACTATATCTATACTAATATTATAAACCTGAAGAGTTTGTTTGTTTGTATGAACGCGCTAAACTCAGGGACTACTGGTTGGAATTGGAAAATTCTTTTAGTGTTGGATAGTCCATTTCTCGAAGAAGGCTATAGGCTATATAACATCACGCGACGACTAAAAGGTGCTGAGCAGCGTGGGTGAAACCGCGGGGAACAGCTAGTAATATTATAAAGCTGAAGAGTTTGTTTGTTTGTTTGAACGCGCTAATCTCAGAGACTACTGGTTGGAATTGGAAAATTCTTTTAGCGTTGGATAGTCCATTTCTTGAGGAAGGCTATAGGCTATTTAACATCTTGCTACGTCCAACAGGTGCTGAGCTGAAAAACTGCAAAATGACCTACATTTTAGCGGGCATGACATTCAAAAAAAATCAAACATCGAAATATTTTCGACTTCATTTCTATTCTTTCGATGCAATACTGTCATGTAGGTACTTGTGTCAGACCATGCCTAGTGTGCAGCTAGCGTCACTTCCGCGAATACCTAAAGATTAGCTTATTGCCGCGCCACTTTAACTGATACATAGATAAATTACCTGAACCAGGAATCTAACGTGGAATAAACACTTAAGTGTGTCGTGGGATGCTCTCAGAACATACTTAATTGCTTTTATGTTATCAATAGCATTACATTAAACCAGTAGCACATCTTCGTCACTTGTTCCATATAATACATACCTATGTAGTACTTATGTAGTTATTTTTTATCCAATATTTTTCTATTTCATGCATAAATCCTTTTTTACCAATTCTTTGTGAATGCGTGGACATTGTTGGGCTTGTTAATTCTTAGACGCTTAATTGTTAACTTCTTATCTTATTTTACGTTTTGTAAAGTAACATGATTTATTGTCGGGCCTACGCTGTCCTCTCATACTTAAGTACTAACGCTGTAAAATCAACATTTTAAAACCAAATGATTTTAAAAGAGACCATGGAGTTTCTTGCCGATTCTTCTCCATAGGAAAGGATCAACCTGAACCTAAAAATATGTTGATTTTGATTTTTGGTTGAGCTGTGAGTATAATCAATGATTTAGCATATCGGTTCGATTAAATGTGTTGAATATACTCTGGACTCCAGATGGAAGAAGGGAGAAAGTGAAATGAATTGGAAAATTGATTTGAATTTGCATGCTACAATTATGGCATACATTATTTGTCCTACTAGAAATCAAGAGAAGTGTTTTATTTGCTTAAAATTTATATAAATACTAGCTGTGCGCAGTGGTTTCACCCGCTGCACACTTAGGGGTATTAAAAATAGATGTTTGCCGATTCTCAGACCTACCCGATATGTACACAAAGTTTCGTTTGAATCGGTCCAGCCGTTTCGGAGGAGTATGGGAACGAAAACTGTGACATGAGAATTTTATATATTAGAAGATGTGTATTTATTTGCTTAAAATGTGGTTAACACAAGACCTTCTTATACCACATTTTAAGCAAACAAATATACTGACTTACTATCCATAAGTATTTCAAAAATTCCTTTATGGCTAGGATAATTTGAAAGTTTTAAGGTCTAAGGTTAAATTGCTCGTTGTTAGTCTATATAGTTTTGAGTACTTTGAAATAGCCTTTAAAACTTTATAGGAGAACCACAGTTTAGAATATAATAAGTTAACTAATTACGTCAAATTGAATGGGTACGTTGGATTAGATTCAATAGAAGCACAGCTACCCTACTATGACGTCTTAAAGCAGAACTAATTCCACTGAGGGAAAGAGACAAAGCTATACAGGGTGTCTAGCGCCATCTCTTTCCCTCAGTGGAATAAGTTCTGCTTTAACACGTCATGGTAGGGTAGCTGAACTGTACTTAAAGCCTATGTATTGTGATGCACATCGGAGTCTTGACCACATTACAAGTATAGGCATCTTATAAATCCGTCTATTGACGACAGGTCGTGTCGACGGCGCGTTAGTGTTTCGCGCGCGCCTCAAAGAGATGTCAGCAAAGCAAAGGGGCAAGCCAGGGACTCCGCCTGCCGGGGTTGCGGGTTGTTCGAAAGGGATACCGTTGCCCCAATTTTCCAAGTCCAACCAGTACTCCCTGAGATTAGCGCGTTCAAACAAACAAACAAACAAACTCTTCAGCTTTATAATATTAGTATAGATTTCCCACTCCAAAAAAATGCATCTTATAATGACATAATATAACATAATCTGGTTCTTCTAACCTGACAGACAGATGTGTTGCTGGGGAGTTCAATCCGCCACTTTTTCTTCCCGGCGCCACTTTTTCTTCCCGGCGCCACTTTTTCTTTTTTTTCACACTAGAAAGTGGCGAAGGGCGGCCGTTTTGTGGGTCTTTCTCTTGTAATGTGTCGTTCAAAAGTGCTGATTATCAGCCTAACTAAACAAATTACTAATTACATGTTGTCCCCGTACGGTTAGGCAGAGGTGTTAATAGTACCTACACCAACATCCCGCCTAATATGTTCAGTCCCATATAAAAGTGGGCGAGCCATTTGCCATCAACCAGGCCCAAATCCAGACTACGTGGGTGCTATTGAAAAGTTGACAGACCTAAGATTCGAACCCATGACCCTATTCTCAACAGCCGCGCTTGATCAACGAAGCGCACCAATAGCATCAAGTATTAAATAAAAATACTTAATCATAACTTTTTTCAGTAACTCCGAGTCCCAAAGATAAATTGATGACTGCAGCAAACAAACTTGTATGGTAACTACATTTTAAAATAACAAACAAATAAACCGAATGTTAAAAAAGTGACTAGTCTGCTCAAAATTAGAGCCTTAAGAAACTACACCTACCGCAAGTATTACATCTGCAAGATTGCTATTCACTTACTACCAGGCGCCAACATTTCGAGTAAGATATTTGTGAGCTCAATCTAGGTGTTTTAGACTGCAAAGGGTCCTGTCAGGGTTGCGAGTTGTTTGAAGGAGATACCGCAGCCCCGGAACATAATAGGCAAAAGAAAGAACAACAACTAAAACCCACCCAGGGTTTTAGTTAACCAGAGCGGGGGAAGTTATTTGACGATTTCCCATTGGAAAAAAAAACGTTGTTCAGACTATGTAACTATCACATATTACTATCACTGTTATATGACTATCAGAGGCAGAAAACACTATAAAATTTATGAATTCATAAAAATAACTAGTTGGACATCTTAGGGGGACCGCCATTTTGAATTTAGAAGGACGCAACTTTGCTAGCTAGCATTGTTATCCAAACTAAACTTGATATAAAATTTTCAATCTTTCTGAAAACGGGAATGGGCCAAAATTATTGTTTTTAAGTATTTTACATAGTTAAATGATTAATGATGTTTATTATGCAAGTAGGTTTTAAATTTTTCGTGATTCACACCCGACTACTCTGAGAAGAAACAGCCGAAATAAACTCAGAGGTCGCTTTTAAGGTCCAGACAACAGTCTTGGTGTACTTAGGTACATGAGCACTATGCAGATAAGTGTCTAAAATTGATTTTAAAGAAAGCACCACACAGATTTGAGAGTACCTGTCCAGTCTGGTTTGTTAGACCATGTTAAAAATCACTGTACACAAAAATCATAGACAATACATACATATTTCTTCTACTTGCACTTTCTACTACACGCAACCCAGACATTACATCACCATGAACCAATCAAATTAACGCCACACATCCCCGACCAATTAGAAAACAGGAAAATTATACAAAAAAAAATGGCGACTGTGGAATTCAATTTGGTCGGTCGGTCGCTGGCAAATTAAATAAAGAGACTCCTTGTACGCTGCATTTTTCTATAGCCCTAATTTTGTGTACGCTTTATGAATTTAAATATAATGCCATTTTAAGAGTTCTTCGAGAAAAGGTAAATAATTTTTTTAATGTTAAGATTGTTGTGAAAAAAACATTATTGGACAAGAAAATCCTGTTTTCAAAATAAAAAAAAATTCAATATAACAGCTTTTTAGTGGAATGAAATTATTATTGCAACAAAAAAAAAAGTTTGTCTGACTGTTTGCTACGGCTCGTCTCCGAAACGGATAGATCGATTAGACTTTTACAGGATAATAGTTGATGTTATATGACGGGTCTGTTGGTCCAGTGATTAGTGGCCCTGACTGCTGAGCCGGAGGTCGTGGGTTCGATTCCCACCCAGGACAAATTTTGTGTGATGAGCATGATTGTTTGTTCTGTGTCTGGGTGTGATTTATGTATAATATGTATGTATTTATAAATTATATAAGAATGTATATCAGTTGTCTGGTTACCATAACACAAGCTCTGCTTAGCTTGGGATCAGATAGCCGTGTGTGAGTTGTCCCAATATATTTATTTATTTATATGGAAACACATAACTTAAATGAGGCAGCTACTTAAACATAGCCGCATTTTTAATGCTCAAATGATTTACAATTTAGTCATTTAGAAAAAAAAAAATTCTGTCTGGCCATTACTTTTAGCTAAACTCGCTGGAAGTCCTTTTATTTAAATAAGAATTTAGCTCCAACGTTGATATGCACACAGTACCAATATGATGATGATCTGATGTCCTTTCAATAAATCGACTAATAACAACATCAAAACAATGATTTGCTTCATTTGTTTTAAGCTGTCAAGACACGACGTGAAATGTCATCGCTAGTTCAAATTTTTGACACACGCCAAAACATCCTTGTACAGCTATATCCAAAATAATAACATTCACATTTACAGACGTCCGAAAAGGTGAGACGCAAAAAAATAAACAAAACCCTGAAACACGAAAAAACCCAGCCGTCGCGAAAGTTGTGTCGCTAAATATAAATGTATTCAAAGCGGTTGCTCTGCAGTCCTGGAACGGACGAGTTTGTTAAAAATTTAGACATTTCAGACCTACGGACCGCCCCGCCAGCCGCATTTCAATTAGACGTGTTAGGAACTTCCACGATTCACTAAATACGTTATCCTTCTGTTTGGACTGTTCGCCCGTTTGATTTTCGTGTTGATTTTTATTTATAGCACTGTTAGTTACGGTTTTATTGAATGAGGTCGCTTTTTTGCCGATGGGAAAACATCAAATAAGTTTTCCCAATCAGGGCGGAGCGGGGGGTGGGGCTGTCAGCGTTTTACTGACTAAAACCTACCCATGTTTTTTCTTTTGCCCATTATATTCCGAAGCCGTGGTATCTCTTTCGAACACCCCGCATTTAGCCAATGAGTCCTCGTGATTTTTTCGTAAATTAGCGGTTGGCACTTAGCCGTAACGTTAAGGACATAGCTCTGCCTCCATACATTATTTGCCCTGGAGCCAAGAGCATCGGAAAATGATGTACTGTATTCTCTACCATTAGTAATCTCCTTTATGATCTTACTAGCTTCCGCCCGCGGCTTCGCCCGCGTAGAATTTGGGGTAACACAGTACCTCTTGCGCCTTATTGATTTGTAATAGCAACGCTAAGTTTTCCCTTTTCTTCCCTCTTTCTCCCTCACATCCCACTTTTTTTTAATAAAAAATTAGCCTATGTCCGTCTCCTGGTTCCCAACTATCTCTGTACCAAAATCGGTTAAGCCATTAAAGCGTGAACAGGTAACAAACAAATAAACAAACAAACTCACTTTCGCTTTTATAATATCAGTAAGGAAGTAAGGATAAGGATATTTATAGCGGAGTACGGGAGTAGGAAGACAATTTTTTTTTATTGATTTAATACCCACACATGTTCCTTCTTCTGGCCCTCATGTTCCGGGGCTGTGGTGAGATACCGCGTCCCCGAATAACCCGCAACCCCGGCAGGCGGTGGCAATGGCAGGCCCCTCTGCTTTGCTGACATCTCTTTGAGGCGTGCGTGGAACACTAACGCGCCGTCGACACGGTATATCGTCACCGAACGTGGTCGGACGGACTTTGAGCTACCCATTGCTAACCCTCCACAGACCTCAGAATGAGCTCGCTTCTAAATAGTAACACTAGTATGGGTCGATATTAGGTTAAGCCGCGCTTGATTAGGTTGATCTATGGATGGGTGACCAAATACAGAGTTAAATTTTTAATTTTTTATCATTGCAGGTGTATAGAAGCTGGGTAACGATAATAAGTGGACTGTATAAATAGGTACTGGTATAATGCCGTATAGTTAAAAGTACAATAGTCCCGGACAAACATTAATATCTTAGAGGTCGGTTGAGGGGTCCGTCGCGGTCGGGTCCGTGGAAGCGAGAGCTGTGGCGGGGCCGGGCGGTATCTCGCTCGCCCGTCGCTCCCCTGCTCACCAGCTGATGACGCAGAGAGTGTGCACGCCGCCAGTGTGTGATGGCCGCGCGTATGTGTTGGGTTCGATTCCCAACATGCTGCCCGGGTTGAAGCACATGATTCAAAAATCTGGAAGGGGGCAAATATTATTAAAAGCCCTCCTAATGGTGCCCCGTTTGGTTTTAACCTCAGCGACGCGTGAGATGCCGTCGCTGCCAGGGTAGACCTTTACTACTCTTCCTAAGGCCCACAGTAAAGGAGGAAGAGCTCTATCCTTTATCAGGACAAGAGAGCCTATCTTCAGTTCTGTCTTCGTCGACCGCCACTTCACCTTCTGCTGGAGTAGAGCTACATATTCGAGCGAGAAACGTTGCCAGAAGTGCTGTTTTATGTGCTCTATTCTCTTGAAGCGTTCCAGGCGAGTAATATTAGTATCAGATACCTGTGGATGGGGTATAGCATTAAGTGGTCGTCCAATAAGGTAATGAGAAGGTGTCAAAGCGGAAAAATCTAACGGTTCTGAGGATAGAGGAGTCAGAGGACGAGAGTTTAATATAGCTTCTACCTGAGTGAGGCATGTAGCCATTTCTTCATATGTGAGATGCGTGGTCTGCAGCAGCCGTTTAAGGTGATATTTTGTTGAACGGACAGCTGCCTCGGCTAAGCCGTTGAAGTGAGGACTATAGGCAGGTACGAACTTGAATTCAATGCCCTCTTGAGCTATTTGACCTTCAAGGTCTGATTGTACCAGAAACCTTGATAGCTCATTGTAAGTTCCGACAAAGTTTGTGCCGTTATCGGACGTAATACTTTGTGGTTTCCCACGACGTGACACAAAGCGATTAAGAGCGGCTAAATAAGCTTCACTGGATAGTGCCGTAACAAGCTCGATATGACAGGCCTTTGTCGAGTTACAAATGAAAATTGCCAAAAATGACTTAATAAGTCTGCAGCCTCTGCCCTTTCTGTCCGCTATCATCACTGGCCCTGCGTAATCAACACTACAGTGTAAAAAGGGATATTCTAATACAGTTCGAGTTGTAGGTAACTGTCCCATAATGGGTTGCACAGTCTCTGTTTTAAACCTACAACACCGAACACATCTATTTACGGTGGTTTTGGCTAGGTTTTTGCCACGCAAAGGCCAATAAGTTTGCCTAACGTTAGCTAATAAGAGCTGGGGGCCAGCATGTAAATATTTTAAATGAAAATGTTCAAAAAGTATTTTGGTAACATGATGTTTGCTACATAATAAAATGGGATGTTTCGTATCAAAGGTATATGGGGAATTGTCTAATCTACCACCAACACGTAACAGATTATTAGGGTCTAGAAATGGGGATAACGAAATAAGTCTATTCTTTTTATGTAATGTTTCTCCCATTTTTAGAGTAGCGTATTCGTGAGGAAACATTTCCAACTGCGCCTTATGTAATATTACATTTAAAGATTCTTTAAGTTCGGGTACTGTGAGATGACCAATACGTTTGTTGGTTTTGTTTCGACAGTTGTATATGAACCTCCGCAAATACGCTAATGATCTTTGCAAACTAATTAAACTAGATCTACTATTAATAAAGCTACAAATGCTATCTACGCAACGATCACTGCTAGATACAATGCTTGAATAAGACACTAATTCTGGTAGATCCCGTTTCTCGTTCTGATTGGGCATTGCCGGCCATTCATGTTCATCTTTCTCTAAGAAAGGGGGACCAGACCACCACAAGGAAGAACCACTGATAGAATCAGCCTTCAGCCCGCGGGAAACAAGATCCGCCGGATTGTCTTTCGACGGTACGTAGCGCCACACGTGACCCTCTGTGCTCTCTTGAATTTCGTGGATTCGGTTCCGAACGAAACTTTTTAGTTGTGATGAGGGCGTTCTCAACCACCCTAAAACTATCGTAGAGTCACACCAAAATCTACATTTGCTTACCTTTAGAGTTAGAGAAGTTAATACTTTTGAACACAACCTTGCAGCCAACAAGGCTCCCGAAAGCTCTAGACGAGGTATCGTCGTAGGCTTAATCGGCGCTACCCTACTTTTAGAGGTTAAAAGGTGTACCTTAACTAATCCTGATGGATCCACAGAACGAATGTACAAGCAAGCGCCGTACGCTCGCTCTGAAGCATCTGAAAAAACATGGACTTCATGAATTTCTGAATTATCACTAAGAACCCATCGAGGAATTCTTAAATGATTTAGAAGGGGGAGGGTATCTGCAAATGCAACCCATAGTATTTTAATATCTTGTGAGACATCATCATCCCATGACAATTGTTCGATCCACAACCTTTGCATAACCATTTTGGCTTCAACAACGCACGGGCCTACTAGTCCCAATGGGTCAAAGACCTGACTTATGACAGAGAGTATGTATCGTTTTGTAACTTTCTTATTTAAATTAATATTAATTGAATATGACAAAGTGTCTGAATCACAAATCCAATTTAGACCAAGAGTTTTAGATGAGTCACTTTTATTTGTCTCTGCAAAGTCTAAAATGTTATCTGATGTATTTTCATTAGAGGAAGTAATTTGATTTAAAATGAATTTATTATTAGATTTAAATTTTCTTAAATTAAATTGCGCTGATTTTAAAGTTGATATAATACCCTTAGCAATTTTTATTGTGTTATCTAATGAATTCGAGCCACCTAAATAATCGTCAACATAAAAATCTCTTTGAATTGCTTGTTTGACATCATCATCAGGTGCGCTGGAAGCTAAGCTCACCAAACATTTGGTGGCTAAATAAGGAGCACTCGCCGTGCCATAAGTCACTGTATTAAGAGTGTATGTTTTTAAAGGTTCCTTAGAATCTGAGCGGAAGATAATTTTTTGGAGAGACCTTTGAGATAGGTGAATGTCAATCGCCCTGTACATCTTCTTTACGTCTCCAGTGACAACAAATTTATGTTGCCGAAAGCGTAACAGAATGGAAAAGATGTCTTCCTGTACAGTTGGGCCTACCATCTGGATGTCATTTAGTGACAGGCCAGTACTAGTGGTGGCCGAAGCATCAAAAACTGTACGCAGCTTGGTAGACGTGCTGGACTCTTTGATGACACCGTGGTGCGGGAGAAAATAACAGCAGTTTTTGTTGAGAGAGCTCTGCAAAGGCTCATTATCTTCAGTCATGTGACCGAGGCGTTCATATTCTTGCATGAACTCAACATACCTGCCTTTAAAGACAGAGTCTCTAAGAAACTTACGCTCCAATGACATGAAGCGACACTTTGCCTTTTGAAAAGAATCGCCTAAGACTGAAGGATCTTTCTTCAGCGGCATGGTTACGACAAAGCGTCCGTCATCTCCACGAAAGGTGTGTTGTTCGAAACTCTGCTCACAGGCACGCTCCTCGGGAGAGAAGGAGTGCTTGGCTGCAATCGTATCTAATTCCCAGAAACGAGATAAGTCTGGGTCGGCGCCCTCGTTTAAAAAATGGCAAACTTGGGACGAAGAGTGTGATTTATGACGGGCAACATACCCTGACACCAGCCAACCCAGTTTTGTTTCATATAACTTAGGTTGATTTTTACCTAAATCAATGGAATTGTTACATAAGACGGACCAAAATATTTCGGCTCCAACTAAAATATCTATAGCTGACGGTATATTAAATGACGGATCAGCTAAGCTTATTCCCAATGGAAGAGGAATGTCACTTATGTTTATAAATGAAGACGGTAAAGCTGTAGTGATTTGTGGTAAAATGTGACAGTCTATCGTTAATCTACAGTCGTCATCATAATTAGACACAATAGTAAGGCTGCAAGACTGTGTACAATGAGAAGTATTAATATTTATACCTGTCACGGTGGCGCGCGCACTACGTCGCGACATACCCAGCTTACCGCAAAGTGCCTCAGCAACGAAGTTACTCGTGCTGCCGTTGTCGAGCAGTACTCGAGCGGTGTGCATGTTCCCTTTGCTGTCTGCCACCCTCACGATCGCTGTGGAAAGCAAAACATTCGGAGCAGTAGTATGCTGTTGAACATTAGCTGAAGCAGCAAAGTTATTGACGGGAATTGCTAACTGAGGGCTTGTTATTTCTGCCTCATGAGAATGAAGCAATGTACTATGTTGTTTCTTACAATATTTGCAAGGAACAAGACTGCACTTTGATTCTATGTGCCCTGGTCGAAGACAATTAAGACAAACCTTTGCTTCTCTGGCCTTTTGCC
Organism: Ochropleura leucogaster; assembly: GCA_958449745.1. Taxonomy (NCBI): domain Eukaryota; kingdom Metazoa; phylum Arthropoda; class Insecta; order Lepidoptera; family Noctuidae; genus Ochropleura; species Ochropleura leucogaster. The sequence goes on from OY288225.1 coordinate 3,238,838, forward strand.
AACGAGCTTCAACAGTTAGGGCTCTAAAAGCTTCACAATTGAATAAGAAATGAGTTTGATTGCACATAGGACATGTAAATATTTTTCTATTATTATTGAATTTTTTATGTTTGTTTTTATTGTCATTCGTGGTTTGATTAGTTTTTGAAATTGTAATAAGATTTGAATTATGTTTGTTATTGTCTAAGTTTTGTTTTTTATTACTGTTTTTATTATGCTCTTGTAAGGTTTCTAACAAGTCGGCTCTATTGCTAAGAAAATTTATAAATAAATTTAAAGAGGGTGGATCATCAAGTGTGTTTCGATGTTCCTCCCATTCCCTGCGTGTGACACTGTCTAATTTGTCTGCCATAATATGAATTAAGAGGGTATCTTGTAAGCTAAATTCTGAATCCTGACTTAGTGTTAACAAAGCCCGCAGGTTTTTATTCGTAACATCTATAAGGTTTCGAATAGACGAACACGACTCATTCATCATATGTTCAATGTTAAATAAGGCATGGACATGATTATTAACGAGCAATCTTTTGTTATCGTACCTTTTGCATAATAAATTCCAAGCGGAATCATAATTCTGAGCACGAAAATCTAAATTATCGATAACGAGCAACGCACTACCTCTAAGAGAAGCACGCAAGTAATGCAACTTATTTATGTTGTCAATATCCGACCGCGAATGAATAAGTGATATGTAAGTGTCCCTAAATTCTAGCCAGTGTTGATAGTGACCATTAAAGACAGGTAAATTAATTTTTGGCAACCTAACACAATTAGATTTTAAGCCACCTGCCTGCACATCCTCGTCACCTGTTACGGAACCATCCAGAAGCCTGCTGGACTGGGGATGAGCACCGAGTAGACTCCGCGCCATCGCCACCAGCTTGTAATACTGGTTCTCGAACTGCTCACGCTCCTCGCTTTCGTCATCGGGGTCTTCCACCAACAACTCGATGTCGCACTGTAATTTGTCGAAATCCACATATAAGCTATCAAATTTATTAAACCTTGTCTCTAAATCTAAAAGTTGTACACTGCTAAGTTCTTTGCAACTTTTAAGCGTGTGAAGGTAGTTGCTAAAAATTGTGAGCTTTGATTTCATACAGCTACGCCGTTTAACGAGTTTTTCAACTTTCTCGTCAGCCATCGTAATAAACTATGAAGCAACCTCACAATGAAATAAATAAGCACAAACAGATACCTACAACAAATGCAATAAACTGTTACCGTTTGCTAATGAGTTATGTATGACTCAACGGTGCGAACACAGGATCACCTGACGAACCGGTAGCGGTATGTCGCCGAGCGATCAGCTGTTGTAGATAAGAAGCGTTTAAACAGATGTGCGTTATAGCTATGGATGTAGCTTCATAAGCAGAACAGATGATTCATAAGAAAGCTAGGCTATGAAATTGATATTTGTCATTAGCGACCGTAAATACAAGATAAAATTTAAAGCACTCACTTAAATATTGCTATTTAAACGTTAAATGTGACTAGGAAAAATAGGAAAAAAATAAGGAATAAATTGGAACGAACTCACAGAACATCTAAGATACCATCCACAGGGTAAATGATGACGCCGCAAGCTTCGACCTTCTTTGTCCTTGACGATGACTCGCACATTCGACGGTTGCAACGGCCGTCGTGCGGTTGACCTCTAGGTGACTTCTTCCTCTGGGCGTGTGCGGGTGCGGTGCGAGGTTTCTTCGACAGGAAATTGATGACTCCTGCGGGAACTGTTGCTGCTGAAGACCGCAGCTGAAGTGCTTCGAGGTTGAAGATTTTTTCCAAGACCGTTACTTCTTAAATACGGCGAGATCCAGAAGGACCAATGTATAGAAGCTGGGTAACGATAATAAGTGGACTGTATAAATAGGTACTGGTATAATGCCGTATAGTTAAAAGTACAATAGTCCCGGACAAACATTAATATCTTAGAGGTCGGTTGAGGGGTCCGTCGCGGTCGGGTCCGTGGAAGCGAGAGCTGTGGCGGGGCCGGGCGGTATCTCGCTCGCCCGTCGCTCCCCTGCTCACCAGCTGATGACGCAGAGAGTGTGCACGCCGCCAGTGTGTGATGGCCGCGCGTATGTGTTGGGTTCGATTCCCAACAGCAGGTTTATAAAATAAAAGAATACAAAATACCAAAGCAATAAGGAGGTTTATAAAATAAAATACCCAAGCAATATAAATAGCGCGGTGATGCTGCTAGCCTTCCGGGTACTTTTCCTGTTGACAGCAATGCGGACGAAATTTTTGACGTCCCGTAATTATTTTACATTTTTATGCTTGTAAATACTTTTATTATCAGTTTATGTCTATTTATAGTTTTAAATATGAATAAAATTCATATAGGAAGTATTATACCCTTTCGATTAAAAAAATAAATCGCGTAACACACTTAAAAAGATTGAGAACCTCCTCCTTTTTTGAAATAGGTTAAAAATGAAAATAATGCATCAGGAATAAATCAAAACAGTATTATCAATATCATATCATAACTCTTCATTTTTTACTTTTTAATCCAAAACATGAAACTGATGAAAATCGCATCACTTACAAATGATAAAAAAAAGCGTTTTCATAAAATCACATTGGACATTTACAGGATATTCCATTTCCCTAAAAGTAAATACAATATATTTGCCTCGTAGGTACATATATATACGTTGATAATGTAGGTAGGTATGTTGTTAACAAATATTTCGTTCGGAAATTGAAAATGTGTTATCGTTACTTGGATTAAATCCATCAATTTACAATTGCATTGATTTTTATATGGAACGCACATATCTTTATACAAACAACTTGGTATACATAAGGTGGAAAACCCCGTCAAGAGCGAGTCAGACTCGCGCAGCGAAGGTTCCGTACAAAATGAGACATAAACAGCCAAATAACAGTGGTTAGTGGCCCTGACTGCTGAGCCGGAGGTCGTGGGTTCGATTCCCACCCAGGACAAACTTTGTGTGATGAGCATGATTGTTTGTTCTGTGTCTGGGTGTGATTTATCTATAATATGTATGTATTTATAAATTATATAAGTATGTATATCAGTTGTCTGGTTACCATAACACAAGCTCTGCTTAGCTTGGGATCAGATAGCCGTGTGTGAGTTGTTCCAATATATATATATTTAAATCTTTTGCGTAGACTTAGATGTTGAATGGACCACAGAGTTGATTAGGTATATGGTTCCAATTTCTACTCCATACGTTGACGCGTTCCCGAGATAAAGGGTCTTGACAGAAAGAAACACGGGCATCAAAACGATCCTATAACTGTTCCGTTTTCTTTTTTTGTTTTTGAGGTATGAAACCCTAAAAATCAGGGTAGACCGCGAAATTATTCTTTTTTGCAATTATACTGCCAACATCAGTAGGCCTACTATGACATCTTAAAGCAGAACTTATTCCACTGAGTGAAAGAGATGGTGCGAGACACCCTGTATAGCTCTGTACCTTTCCCTCAGTGGAATAAGTTCTGCTTTAACACGTCATGGTAACCCTACGCAGCAGGTTAAAAAATGTGGCTTCAAAGTTTTCTATTAAAAGAACTACCCACACTAGAATTTACTTCTGTATAGGGAGTGCATTTACAAGCATTTAAACTCACATACACAAACAGACCCGCAACAACTATCTGTAGGCCATACAAATATTTGTTCCGTGTGGGGATGGAACCCGCGAAACGCAGCGTAGGTAGTAGTCGATCGCTCAGCCACTGCGCCAACCGAGTCGTCAGTTAATAATCAATATAATCACCCATACATAATATATATAAGTGATAATAATAATCATGTATATTTTTCTGGGTGGGAAATCATCAAATAACTTCCCCCGTTCCGAGCGGAGCAAAATCAAAAAAATCAAAATATTTTAATTTCACATAGGCCTACATGGGCACTTATAAAACGTCGAGAAAAGATGCACGGTTCGGGTTGGTCGTTTCCTATGGAGAAGAACCGGCAAGAAACTCCATGGTTATTCTTTTAAAATCATTTGGTTTTACAATGTTGTTGTTACAGCGTTAGTACTTAGGTAAGTATGAGAGGACAGCGTAGGCCCGACAATTAGTCAATGCTTACTTTACAGAAAGTAATATAAAATAATAAGTAACCAAAGTTAACAAGGGTCTAAGAATCTACAAGGCCTACCATGTCCACTCATTCACAACATAGAGCAGGGGGAGTGTCAGACTTGTACAGACTAAAACCCACCCATGTTCCATCTATTGCCCTTTACGTTACGGGGCCGCGGAGCCGGAGGCCCTAGCAGGCCCCTCTGCTTTGCTGACATCTCTTTGAGGTGCGGGTGAAACAAACGCGCCGTCGACACGGCCTGTCGTCAATAGACGGACGGACGGTGAGTTACCCATTGGTCACCGTCCACAGGTCCGCATCTACGGTGGTTTGAGGTTCTCTCCCTCCATACTATTGTTGGTTCGTCTACGAAATAGATCACCCCAAATTACCCCTAAAAATTACCTGCTGACGTAACACATTAGTCTTGAATAAATGTTTAAAAATACCGCAGCGTCACCTAATGGCTGTTCTCGAGGTAATCTCTTGTTTTACCCGCCGGTCGACCCTTCCGTAAAATTCATCATTTCAACATGGCAAGCGAAAAATTTGAGAAAGAGTTGAATGCGATAAAAAGTGGGTAGCTTTGATAAGGTAGACATTTTTTTTAGAAAGAATGAGATTATTTTTGTCGCTTGAATAATGAAACAATTGGAGTATGAAGATACTGGCACAATGAGTCTTAAAAGTTCATATATGACCATATCCATATTTCCTAAATCAAAATATTTTATTTCACAAAGACCTACATGCGCACTTATAAACCGACGTGAAAACGTGCACGGTTCGGACCTGTGATACCCCGAATTTAACGTGACCGAAGCCGCGGGCAAAAGCTAGTAATTATATAATTATGTACCTAGTCTATCAGGCAAAAAAGAATGGTTCATGAAGAGAAGAACTGACGTAATGAGAACGGCGGAACTCTACATTAGTGTGACGTCATACTATATTCGCAAATGTAAGGACTTCCCAGATTTTTTTGTCAAAAGACGTCCACCGCTGTATACGGCCATCTCTCAAACGCCAGATTACACTGCGCTTCGCGTCTACCGGAATCTGAGTTTAGTAAACAGTAGATCAGTTGTAACATACGTGTGTATTAAATAAAAACTAAATCCTCAACTGTCTTTTTTGAACCTACCACAGTTTTTCTCTGCATTACCCAAAGGCTGACTAGTAGAGAATGCATTTGGCATAAAGTCTGCCTCTGTACGTTATCTGTGCTAATATTATAAAAGCGAAAGTGATTTTTTTTGTAGCCTTTTTACGCCTTGCTATACCGATTTTGATGAATTTTGATACAGAGATAGTTGGGACCCTGGAGACGGACATATAAAAGATTGTGATATGAGGGACTAAGAGGGAAGAAAAGGGAAAACTTAGCATTGCTATTACAATAAATAAGGCGCTAGGGCAAAAACTACAAGTGGCAGGTACCTGTAAATCAGGAAAGGGGAACTGTGTTACCCCGAATTTAACGCGAGCGATACCGCGGGCAAAAGCTATGAATATAATACAATGATTATATGAAGCAGCAGTAAGAGCGGTTCTCGTAGCTTAATCGTTGACTATTGACTCTCGCCCCCATCCCCTCCCCCTACTTTTATGACAAAATAACAACATAACATTTAATATTACGTCTTTTTATTATACGTCAACAAGGCCATACAATTTCAGCTGGCCCCAATAACACAGCTCCCAAGGGTTTAACACTTGGGAAACTGGTTCCAAAGTCCATTTCAGTTTTAATGCTATTTTCCAATTGCAATAGTAGTCAGGCGCAAGTTTAGATATTGCCTGTTAGAAGTTTTGTACCGAGTTATTGGCTAAGGTATTTTTTGCTGGATAGATAGATACTTGTGATATAATGAAATTCTTTTACAGTTTCTGCGGAAGTCATTTCAAGTTGATCTCCGTGCTTATTCTGGACTTAAATGGACTACATTGTTAATCTAATTTAATCATACGCGATTGTCGATCTATCTCATGTGTTCGATTGCCAAAGTGATTTCTAAAGGTTTTATTGGGTAATACCATAGAGGATGAAATGTGGCAGTTAAAGTTTTTTTTTCTCTATTTCAAATGTCATTGCAAACCAGCCGGCATCCTTTAAAGTTTGGGTAATGCTATTAAACCTTTACAGCACCTACCATGGTACCGTAGGTGATCCGGATAACATCTGCATCAAAAAGAAAAAAACAAGATGGATGGCGCGGCTAGCGGTCACGTGTCATAGCAAACGCCCGCCGAAGCCATAATTAGGCCCCTTAAAACGGGTCCTGCAAGCAATCATATTGCCTATATAGGCTAGACTATTTTGCCAACCACACACGCATTGCAACGTGTGCCTGGGTGTGTGGTTGCTGTGTTGATTCTTGTAGGCGCGGCGAAAGGCCTAGCAGGAGACGACCAGCGACAAAGGCGCCAACTCCGACGCACCGACCATGGATGTGAGGCTCCCATCCGGCCGGTTTCCAGTAGTAGCCGGTCGCGGTACGGACAAAAGGCTTCATGAGTGTGTGGTCGATATTGTTTATTGTAACCCCGCCCAGTGTCAGCGTGTGTCACGAGCCTGCCTCAACGCTATTTGCCTCATTGACATACGGAATTACGGAGAAGAGCATTTCCTATTAGATAACATTTTACAATGGTACCATACAGGTTTGGACATCTGCTTCATTGATTCAAGAAATCCATGGCATAATGTGATGGTGTGTAAAAGCCCTATCAAATGATTTAAAGCAACTTATGTAGACCTAATTATAACAACATTTTAGATACCACAGGGCGCAGCAGAAGCTTCGTCTTGACTGTATAATGAAGTAATGACTTAACTCGCTCCACTGAGCCATAATAAAGTTTGAACAGAATTATACTTATTTTAAACATTCCTTTACCATTGGTCCTGGCTATCAGTTTTAGATCTTTGACAGTTTTGTAACAAGTAATCAGTGGTTTGAAAGCCTGACAACCAGTCACACTAAGGGAACTTGGTTGTGAAGGTAAAATCAAAATCATAATATTTTTATTTCACATAGGCCTACATGGACACTTATAAAACGTCGAGAAAAGCTGCACGGTTCTGGTCGGTTGTTTCCTATGGAGAAGAATCGGCAAGAAATTTAATAGTTACTCTTAAGTAAGGTACTCTGGTAAGATAAGTGGTCACTTCATCTAAAGTCGGGTTAGTCTGGAAGCTGAAACCCCAACATAGTTGTAAACATAACAGGGGAAAGATCTGCATAGGCCTGATGTAAGTTGACCAAGATTTTGTGTCTGGACATTAAAGAAGACTATGACCTCTGAGTTTGTTTCTTCTCAGAGTAGTCAGGTACAAAACACCGGCCTCATCTAGTTTTAAAAAAAGATATGCAAGTGTTTATGAAAACCTACTTGCAAAATAAACATCATTTATCATTACAAAGGTGTGTACTATGAAGTAAACATCTGCATAACCTAGCCAGCCATTGTTTTGTATTGTGACCAGCAGTGGCCTAATTGAAACTGAACCTAGGTTGAAAGTTGTAATTTTTACATTCCAATGTAGGTAACATCATGTACACAGTTACGCAATAAATATATCTTTATCTTTATCTTTATCTTTAACATACTCTCTCTAGTTTTGTATACACACCCTCAATAGAAACACAATCACCTATTATCATTCCTGTTAAATACAAACCATATCGCAACCCTTAACCATGATTAATTTTTTTCGGCTTTTATCATTCGTACATAATCACCTTCTGCAGTATTCTTGGAATTATCTATTATTAGAAGATAAAACTATTTACTATGGCTGCCAAGCCATATAGATATGTATTTTAATGTGTTTGTGTTTAACTTAGTTTCTCCATAATTAATAATACCCTGAATCTTAGACTTTCTAGTTTTCATGGCTAAATAAAAACAAAACTTCAACTTCAACTCTTCACACTTCTTCTTCTGGCTTTTGTGGAAAACAAACATTCAACTGTCTCAACTGATGACAATGACATTGACGTGATTGAATAGGGGCTACCAGCGTACAGCCAACAAAAATTACCGAAATAATGTAGGTGAATGAAACAAAATTAAAAGACCAAAAGAACGACGGATGTACAGACGACGGCAGGTCAAACTATTATAACCTGATCCCTCCACTAGGAATCGCACACCGTAGTGGAGAGATCTGGTTAAAATGGTTTTGCGTAGCTTGATGTGCCGTCGTATGTACCTACCGTGTGAAAGAGATTAGACTGAAAAGATGGTGTCAAAATTAGGTGCGTAGAGAACTCGTAAGTAGTCCTATTTATTTATTTTTAAATAGACGCACTCTATGTATGTTTAACATCCCGAATAAATTTATATCACAAATGAAGATAGTCTGTTACGGGAGAATGGAAAAAGAAAACGTGTTGCGCTGACCACAACTAGAATGGGATGAAAGCAGGAAAATGATGATGAAATGAAGATGATAAAGTTATCAAGTATCTCAGTCAGATGAGTCAGTCAATGAAATTATTAAAATTAATAATAATCTGCTAGTGAGACTGAAAAATGAACCCTGTGTAAATTCTAGGCTGACAATGATGTTAAAAATTAATAGATCTATTCATAACGTAATTATTAACTTTTAAAAGCACATAAGTAGATAAAAGAATAAGTACATAAAATACTTTAAAAAATATTACAATTGAGCCAATATTACGGTCAAATAATCGTTGACCTGATCTAATTTTCAAGTGGCAGAAAAACTGAATCCAATGTCATGGTTCTAAAGCTAAAGTCAATAGGTACTTTCTATGTTTTGGACTTAGGTTAGGATTTAGGTTAAATTTTCAGATTTTTTAATTTTGATTCAAATATAGTGTGATGTTATGACACTTATGACGTTAAAGTTTATTTTTATATGAGCTATCAATATCGGGAACTTATCATGACACAGGATAAAACATAAAACGCTTGGCACCTACGAGCATTTTAAACCGCTTATCATTCCTAAAATATTATGTAACAGGCAATAGTTTCTTTTTCATCAATCGTTCAATTTTATCATAAATCTGGACGAAAAAGAAAAATAAGGGGTTTTATTTTGCAAACACTACTAATCGACGATCAATTATTACTATGACAACACTGGAACAAGCAGTGTTGTAACCGAACAAAACATGAAAGTGTTATTATGAACCGGCAAAAATAAACCTTAAAAGTATTTATGCTCTTAAAGTGTGCTTTAACGACTAAAATCCACTTTTTTTATTCTTCAATCTTTTTCGGTTGTATTTCTATTTAATCACAGCGACGTACATAAAGTTTGTTCCTAATAAAAAGTTGTCAAGGCGAATCCTAACTCCCTCTAGTGAAAATAACCTCAAACTACGCGTTGGCGGAAGATGGCCGTCGCGTGCCGAGTGTTGCTCCGATTGTTTACGACGATTTTTTAAGTTTTTATAATACAAATCCTTACAATTGACCACAGAATAAGTGAAAAAGTTATTTAGTTGACCCTGAAAGTGTTATTTGGAGTGTTTTAACAGTGTTTTATGATAAATTTCTGTCAAAAAGTGCGGCATCAGTAGTGTGAGTGAAGCAACTAGTTTTGAGCCAGTGTTTTTAGGAATGTTGTGAATCCAAGTGGATTGTGTCTATATTACTGGAGTTTGAACTTGGTACAGCCACATTTAGCCCTAAAGGTAGGTTATACTAAGTTAGGAAAAGTTTTAGAAACTTTCGGTTTGTTTACATCGGAAAGCGCTACCGCGCATGTTCAGATCGTAGCCAAAGTTTCTTCAGAATAGTTTATAATTCGAACATAAAACTTTTTGCTTGTTTTTTTTCTTTTTCTAACCTATTGTTTCGATAAGGAGTTCTTGAAACGAATTAACAAGTTACATGTTTTTTGTAACCGTTTTGAATACGCTTCCTTGAACTTATAGACAGGAACCTACAAGTTACCTACCTACCTAATATTCAAACGAGTTTTTTTTAAACTGAATAGACACCTTACTTTTTTACCGTCTTCTTATGATAAGATTATCAAATTGGAATCCATTATAATAGTAGCGCACTATCAATAAAGCCTTCATATTCATAACTTTTTTTTTGTGGTCATTGAACCTTCGTTCGTGATGCCGACTTAAAGCCTCCATGATATTATTATAGTATTTTGACTGCTCGAAAAAGTTTTGTCTTATTGAACTATCTAACTACTTAGCTATTAATAGGTATATAATTCATCGCAAAATTAGTTAGTATGGCACAAAAACAATGACTTCAGTACTGTTTGTTTTATGTATTTACCATTAAATAAAACATTATTTTCGTACCCACATTAATTTATGTGCTAGAAATGGACGACTACAGCAGTCTATGTCGGACTAACGTAGTAATTTATGAGAAAATCACTGTAAAACGTGTTAAGAGCCAGATTTATAGGCAAGTAGGGACTTAATTAGACTATTAAAATGCTGAACTAGCTTTTACTACACGTAAACGTTGTCGTATTTACCACATATTGAATCATTTAACTCCAATTTAGGTATAAACTTACGTAACTGAGAAGATACTGCTGACAACTAGTTGGGACTAAGTTTCGGTCCGTTTTAACGTATAGGTAGTCAGGCTTTAAAACCGTACGTAACATACCTACTTACATATAAATATAACAACATAACATCGAATGTAATTTAGCAAACGTGTACTTTTATACACAAAACATACATTGAGCGTACTGGTAAAGTTCTTCAGAAAAGTCAGATGCGTACCTAGTACTTGCAACAGCCGTGCGTGTATCATGGACCAGATGAATTTGGATGAAACAAAAGGAGTATTAAAGATCATAGCAGGTGGCGTTCTGTGGTTTCTGCCAACTGCCAAGTGCGTGAATTTATGTCATTAATGTACCTACCTACACATACAAGAAAAGGTTAATTAATAGTATTCTTGATTTTGAGGAAACCAGATATTTCTCGATGGCGTATTCAGCCAAGTTAGATGCCCTATGGGCGACATAAAAATGACACCAGGTTTGACACTAGCCACACAATAAAGAAAAAACATAATATTTGAATTCGGAACGAATAATTCCATCGAATCAATATGGCGTCATTGCCATATTAAAAGCAACGCCAAATTAACGAATAAAATACAAGATATTCGCGCCTAATTAGCAAATGTTTACAGCACCGTTCATTTAAAATGGACATTTTACTAACAATGTTTAATTTAAACGCAGTTTTATTCAAAAGGCCCTTGTACCTACTCATTAAATACGATTTACGGTCTGAATGATCTTCATTAACAAAATTATGTTTGGCTACCTTTTGTTATGGTGTAGGTCTGTTTTGGAATTCTGATACCATAGTGTTAAAAATACCTATTTTAAGTAACAACAAACCGGGTTTTCGGTTTATTTATAATACAATAATTACTATTGTAAAACTATGAGATAAACTGCAACTCCTTTTGGGAACAGAGACGCAGTCAATGTGCAATAATATTTAGCCTTTGATTTCGGCGGCGTCAAGTATTAGTGAAATAATTTCACTCATCATCTGCTTAGCCATTTTCCAACTATGTTGAAGTCGCCTTCCAATCTGACCGGATACAGCTGAATACCAAAATTTTACATGAAGTAGTCACTTCATGTAAAATTTTGGTATATATTGTATAGGCAGTCGCCTATCTGACCTCTACAACTCAGTAGTAATAGGTAATACGATACCCTTTGGTAAGACTGGTTATTAGACTATCGAGCCACTAACGAAAATCAAAGATCTACTAATTACAGCCGGGACCAACGGCTTAACGTCTTTTCCGAGACTTGGAGAAAATTGGGCATACGTGTAGGTCTTCACCCATCCACGGACCAACCTAGATAAGCGCGGACTAACCTAAAGACCGACCCGAGCAACAGTTAACCACGAAGTGAGATAGAGGATACCTCACTTCTTTTAACTCACCATTCCCTGAAAAAGTAAAAACACTTAATCATGTACTTAGCTTAACTTTACTTCTAATCTTATGGCATAAATTATTCTCACAAGAGACCTTACATTTAATAACTTCTTAAGAACAAGTACAGTCTTAAATTATCTACCTACAGCATGGTAATATTAAGTGTTGGTGTTAAACTTTTAATAACTAGATCAAATGAGTTACAAAGCTCACATGAACGCTTATGTGCTAAGACATTACCTGAGATCGCTTTTCGTTATTACTGTTTTGAATAAATAATTTGGGACTTTGGAGAGAAGCTGGTTGTTTAACATGTATAAATTATTATCGTTTAACACAAGATTAAAGTATAGTAGAACGGATAGTCTGGCAAATATCTTATCTATGGTAGTGAAAACTTCTTGGTGTAGATCGATGGCCAATTGATCAAGTGTTTTGAGTAGGATTACAATTCTTACGCGCTTAGCTAATCCAGTGATGTCTGTGGAGTATCACAGGATTTCTAAGGCGCCCATAAACCTCCATGTAAGTTTTTTTGCTCCATAGGACTTGGGTTCGAAGATCACTTGATGGTATTTTACACAAATTTTTATCGAGTGTTCATTTTCCATTGTTACTAAAACATATTAGCAGATCATCCATAGGCAAAGACGAAAAATATGTATTACACAAGTAAACTCATTAACTACCCAAGCAACAAAATACAATTGATATGGGACCACTTCGGAAGTGCCTCCTTTCGACTATAAAAATAATTTTGAAAATCGGCCCCAAATTGAGAGAGGAATCGCGTGACAAACATAAAAAACCTTTTTTTTAAACCGCTTAAAAGACGAGTTCTCTTTTCAAACAAAAATAAAAGCATGACATGACCTTCACTTTAAAAGAGGAAAGCCACAAGATACGAAGATCAAAGAATGGCGATACATTTACTAAAAAGTGTTCTTAGAAATTGAGTTTGTAGACTTCCTTTCCTAAAGGTTGATTTTCCGGAAAGGGGTAGGCTGAAGAATTGAAACCGTTAAACATCTAAATACATACACTCAAGCCTTTTTACCCACAGGGGTAGGCAGAACGCCACCTGCCTTATTGAGAGGTGCTTCAGAAAGGTCCACCAGTAACCGACATGCTTGTATGACCAGATATTATATGAATGTGGACAAGCCAAGGAGTGGTAAAATGGTAGTTCTAAACTTAAAAGTAATTAAGTACTATACGCAAGTGCTTAATAAATGTTACATACTGTAATACTAAATTAAATTAATCCTATAATTCTGTCTTCTGGCAGAACTGCGAACATTCTAGTATTATTGTCCATTCATCACGAACAAGTCCAATTTCGGGTTAGTGTCCAAATGTCCACGAGTTCGTTGAGCATCTGCAAACGCGGTATAGGAGATCTTGATAATAGCATTGTCGACTGAAGAATAGAAACATTTATTTACTAAATATTTAATATCGCCATGTTTAAGATTATTTTTTACTATTTTTTTATGGTAAATCTGGTTCCGACATTGTCAAGCTGACGCGGTACACTCTCCGGACTTCCGGCCACCATGAGCGTAGGCCTGTGGACGGTGAGCAATCAGTAGCTCACCGTCCGTTCGCCTAGTGACGACAGGCCGTGTCGACGGCGCGTTCATGGTCCATGCGCGCCTCAAAGAGATATCAGCAAGTCTGAAGGTCCCGTCAGGGTCTTGGCCCCGAAACACAAAGGGGGAGAAAATTAAAAATAAAAAAGTAACATGGATGGTTTTTAGTCAGTACAAGTCTAACAATCCCTTCCGCTTCATTCGCTTCGCTTCCACAGCGGGGGAAGCCATTTAATAATTTCCCAAAAGAAAAAAGAAACGTGGTCATGATACGCGTGATCGGAAGCTCCGTAAGCTTAGGGACATAATATGACCGAATTCTTCATGAACTTTCAAACCTAGATACATTGTAGTATGCATTTTTCAAAACGTAATAAAACCCAAAAGTCAGTTCCAAACATTCCTTTATTAAATAAAATATTGGTCGACTCACTCACGCGGTATATAGATGTATCGTTGATCAGTATTCACTGGCATATTTCATAATAATTCACCATGCATGCCTGCATACATTGATTGGTTAATATTTATGCAAAACTGCACCATCACAATTGTCTTTGTTGTGTAAAATGGTTGTGGAACCAGAGAGGAATATTAACCAGGAGTTTTATTGAATATAATTTGATTATTATTAGCTTGTATCGTTTTTATATTCTCTGTTGGGGAAATACAAAATGTTTGAAATTAATTCTGCCAGAGTTTAATTAGGGTAGCTATTAACAAACAATTTAGTCGTAGTCGGAATCGACAATTGACACTTATAGTCAACTAGCTTTCGCCCGCGGCTTCGCCCGCGTTGAATTTGGGGTAACACTCTTGCGCCTTATTGATTTGTAATAGCAACGCTAAGTTTTCCCTTATCTTCCCTCTTTCTCCCTCACATCCAACTGTTTAAAAAAAAAAATTTTGCCTATGTCCGTCTCTTGGTTCCCAACTATCTCTGTACCAAAATTCATCAAAATCGGTTAAGCCATTAAAGCGTGAAGAGGTAACAAACAAACAAACTCACTTTCGCTTTTATAATATTAGTAAGGATGTTCTCGTAATCCAATCGTCACACCGCGGCACCGGCAAAACACTATTCACGATCCGAGTGGAGTTTTTTTTTAGTCAATGAAAGGTATGTTTAACAGGGTACGTTACATAATCGTTGCCAATAAAAATTTCATCATCTGCCATCATCTGCCTTTCCCCACCTATGTTGGGGTCGGCTTCCAGGCTAACCTGATGCAGCTGAATATCAAGTATTTTACATGGAGCGACTGCCTATCTGACCTCCACAACCCAGTTAGTACTTGGTAATGCGATACCCCTTGGTAAGACTGGTTGTCAAACTTTCGGAACAACTGACTACCTGTAACAGTGATGTCCGGTGATGGTCCCCGTCACCAGGCGCAGACTTTTCCTGTCCAGCTGCAGAAGGCGTTTGGACAGCTTACGGATCAGCTGTCTACAGCCTGGTGTGCGCTCCACCAGTGTGAGGCTATCTGTAAATAGCGTATAGAGGACTTTTTCGATTCTACTCACGGCACCATTGCAATCGAATGGTTGTAAATAGCTATGCAGATAAAGTATTATTAGGTTTTCCATCAGAATTTTTATTAGCCACCCTGCAGTCCGCATTTGAGCCCGGTTGATGGGAATAGGCTCGCACCCAATAACATGGAACTTAAATGCTAATAACGATATTAGCCAAAACCTTCAGGAAATTATGGGTGTAATGTTTATGCTTTCAATACAAAGAGACTATGATGATGATTTTGGGTTAAGATTGCTGTTGTACGTAAATTGTATATTTTCTTAAACTGCGCTTGCATAAAAACTTTTTTGACAACAAAAGAAAAACAACTTCCATAAAAAACCTAGTCTTTGCCTTTAGTTTGATTCATAGATTTTTTTTGTAAACAGACTTCCGGAAGTAAACTTATTTTCAGTCTTTTTAGTGTTTTTTTTTTGGTGAAAATCGGTTCTTTTTTATTTCAGTTAAGTTTTAGTTGTGGTATCTTGGTATCTCACACTAATTCTTTTCAAGTATTCTTTTTTCATTGCTTTCATTTCCAAATACATTAGAAGAAAAAATAGGTAAGTATTATAGAAGATAACTTATAAATTATCCAAGCAATATCTATGTATAGATAAAATTCGATTGGGATCCCTTCGGTCCCTTTCGATTAATAAAAGAAAATCAGCTTACAGTTAAATAGACGGAGAAATCACGAAACACACATTACAAAAAAAAACATCGTCCTTTAATAATAAAACCTGTAAAATAAAGAAAAAGATGGAATATTTTCCGATTTAAGAATTTGAAGCCCATACTAGTCATCAATTGTCTCCTCTCCCTTCACTTGTAAGTTGTAAAACCCAGCCTGTAGGCCTACTATGACATCTTAAAGCAGAACTTATTCCACTGAGTGAAAGAGATGGTGCTAGACACCCTGTATAGCTCTGTCCCTTTACCTCAGCGGAATAAGTTCTGCTTTAACACGTCATGGTAGGGTAGCTGGTTCCTCGACTCGTTTTTACGACGTACACGAAACGATAAGCAATCGAGTTGGGATCCCGCGGCGCAGTATTAAGCTAAAAATCTATCACTATTCAACAGCTATAAAATATGTTAAGATGTTGTTTTATGTGGCTACAATACCTTTGAATAGTTCGATAATTAAACTTCGTTATTATGTAGAAGAATGAAGCTTTGAGCGCTAAGGCTAGACGAAAGTAACTTTGAAGCTTTTGTTACCAAGTTATCTTTGTACTGGTACTATAGACAATCTCTTCTATTCATGACTTCTTGGATCATAAAATACTAAATAAGATATAATATGATTTTATTGTGAAACAAAGGAAATTATTTCGAGATTTATTACGGCTGTGCTGCATGTCGCGGGTTTGATCCCCGCATGGAACTAATATTTGTATGACCTACATATTATATATTATATATATTTGTTCCGTGTCTGGCTGTTTGTAGATTGAGTTAAATGTTTGTGAAAGCACCTCCGATACAGGAGAAATTATTAGTTAGGCAAGATTTTGTAAAAGGAAAAACAAAATAGTTAGTAAAGGTTGTCTGTTGTATGTTTTCTTTCTGCTGTAAACAACCATGATGAAGAAAAAAAGGGTTTAGAAAGATAAACATTCGCCAACCAAAAACCACCTGCCTTTAACCACGGTTAACGTAAAGGCCGTTGCTTCACGGTTCGGTTTTTTTAGACAAAGCTATCAGGATCGTATTACTAATCGTGGTTAGTCGGCAATTAAACAATTAGCCGTAATGAATGAGGCTTAGAGTAGGGTTCATGTTCTCACGCTTCACCTGTGTTTGTATTGGAAACGGTGTGGAGTGCTACAGGACTTTTTTTTATTTAATGTACAATCAGCAAAAAAAGTAACACAAAACAAAAAAAAACTTTATTTTTTCTTAAGTACATACTTTGTATCCAATACTACACAATACAATAAATAAGTAGAACAAAATAAAAATCATGTTAAAATAAATAAAATTATTCAAAATAGGTAGTAGTAGGTAGTTAATAAATATGAACGTACTTTCCAAATAATGTTCTTTGAACATGTTTCCCGATTCAGTCTTTTACGCAAAAGTATCAATTATTCACAAAGATTCTTGTTAAATTATAGCATAACTTAATTTTCTTTTCCGTTTAAATGTGCAAATAATGTGAAAAATATTTTCCATTCATTGCTACGGAAAGGGACAACTCGAAAACGAAGCGAATATAGCAGTAATGACGCGAATGACGGGACAGAAACATTTATTCCCATCGTTCATGGCATTTATTACCCACTTGATTGCGCACTTATTCGCAATGAAAACAAAATATCCTCAATTATTACCTTATTATCGAGAAACGATTTTCACGAATATTTTTGCTATAACCTGTATTTTTTCGTAGTGTTTTTTTTTATTTGCTTGTTATAAATTGGTTAATGAAAATGGCGTACTTAAGTATGCAATTTGAAGCAGTTTTTAATCTAACTAATATTCAAAATGCGATAGTTTGTGAAGATAGATGCATTGTTACTATTTCGCAAAAAACTATTGAACAGATTTGGATGAAATTTAGCACATGGATGGTTTATAACCTAGATTAACACATAGGATACTTTTAATCCCGGTAGAGCGATCCCATGGGACTATTCCACAGGGACAACGCACAGCTAGTCTATACCAATATTATAAAGATTTTTGTTTGCATCGAATAGGCTCCAAAACTACAGAACCGATTTTAACCATTTTTTCACTAATAGAAAGCGACATTATCAGAAATCACATAGGCTATACAACATTATGCTACTACCCTCGGGAGCGGGGCAGCAACTGAAACCGCACAGGACTAGCTAGCTAGTCTATACTAATATTATAAAGCTGAAGAGTTTGTTTGTTTGTTTGAACGCGTTAATCTCAGGAAGTACTGGTTCGAATTGAAAAATTCTTTTAGTGTTGGATAGTCCATTTCTTGAGGAAGGCTATAGGCTATATAACATCACGCTACGACCAGGTGCTGAGCAGCGTGGGTGAAACCGCGAGGAACAGCTAGTATAAAATAAAGCACAAGATATTCAGCTGCATTTGATGAGACTTGAAACCGTCCTTAGTTAATAAAACGCTAGGTTTAGCCTAACTATATGTTTCGTCTCCGTGTTTCTTATAAAGATCGAAACACCAGGGGGTCTACTCTAATTCTACGTTAAACGAAATTGCGGCCGAAACTTCAAACGTTTTCTACCACGGTTTCATTTCATTTCGAAATTTCGGACGTCCGAAGTTTATTTGACATTAAAATTTTCTAAACCTACACTAATTCACGCAAAATGATATAGAGTAAGGTTACAAACGTAACTACCTTTGACTTTCGTTCGTTACCGAAGTTACGTTTCGGAGAAAGAGAGTAGACCCCCAGTAACGGACTTCGAGCGGATTTCACCAATAAAACTGATCAACACGTCTTAATAACGCTCAAGAACTATCAATCTCAATATTTCACAAATGTGATAGGTACTAAATAATAATATGATCTTGAACGCGGTTTAAATGTGCCGATCGCGTAGTTTTAGTTAGTGAAATATTAATGATTGAGAATTTACATATGTATACGTATTTTTTTTGGTTAGTTAATCGTTGCTTCACACTAGGAATTTTCGTGTATCGTGGGTGCGTCAACAAACATTTAAACTAACATACACAAACAGCCAGACCCGGAACAACTATCTGTAGGCCATACAAATATTTGTTTCGTGCGGGAAACGAACCCGCGACACGCAGCGCAACAGTAGATCGCAAAGCCACTGCGCCAACCGTGTTGTCAACTATGTAAGTAAGTGAAAGCACACTCTATATTTTTCTTCGTTCGTTGTAGACACAGAAGGGCTACTATGACATCTTATAGCAATTCTTATTCCACTGAGTGAAAGAGATGGTGCTAGACACCCTGTATAGCTCTGTCTGTTTCCCTCAGCGGAATAAGAATTGCTTTAAGAGGTCATAGTAGGGCTACTGGAGTGGTATTTGAATCTGTTTACAATATTTTACATAAATCGCCGATAAAATCCGTCATGTTTACTTTAGGCTTACGGGTCTGGAGTATGCAAATGTACGGTTTCGTAAATATCACTTTTGGATCTTTGTGGGGAGGCTTGTGTGCATCATATAGGATATTATGTGTTTAGCAGTGACAATACTTTAATGCCTTTATTTATTTGACATTAAGCGCAATACACACTGAGCCCGCCGGCAGGTCAACAAAGCCCGGCGACACAACCAGGCCGCCTGTATGAAAATAATCATGTCGCAAACATGCGCCCGCGCGTGTTGCCCGCCGACATGTTGGCGGCTAGGGTATGCCTGCGCTCAGCTGCCCGTCGACGCACGACCTGTAGTAGTTAAAGTTGCCGACATATGTCGGCGGCCCGGCGGGCTCAATGTGTATCGCGCTGTAAACTAACAAAAGACTAAAAGGGTACAAAAAACTCGTCGCCAACGCTGTCAGCTGCTAATGAACTCAAGAGACTGGACGTGTTGCCACTTTGTATAGGAACACTTAGCCTGTGGCCAAGGTCAACACCAGCCTTTTTTTTTGCGAATAATCAAATAACTTCCCTCGCTATGGGTGGAACGGAGTGGAGTATCAGACTTGTACTTACTCAAACCCATCCATGTTCCTTCTATTGCCCTTATGATAAAATATATAAAGACAGCCCATGGGTCATGGGAGGCGTCATAGTCATCTGCCTAGCGTTTTCCTAACCATATTCTGTTCAGCTTCCAGTCTAACCTGATGCAACTCATTGATTTAGAAGGAACGGCTGCCTATTTGTACTCCACAGCCCGTTTAGTACTGGGTATTACAATTCCTCTTGCTAAGACAATTTGTCACACCTTCGAGACACTGACTACTTGTAATGACTGCCAGATCCATTAAATAACAGCCTGGACCAAAATGCATTTCGGACCACGAAGATTCTATACCGAATGAAGCAAACCCAGTAATTGACGAGAAGCGATTTTCTGCCTGACCTTCACTATCCAGCTTGGTTGTCAAAACTCTGCTTCTACTCTACCACTGATACCCACACGTCGTGCCTCGGGTAACACAATAACCAAGGGTGTCTAAGTAATTCAAAAACTTCATACGATTTCTTCTTTTGCAGACATTTAATATATTATATTTACTCTTTCTAAGAATTATTGTCTTTGAAGGTTCAGCCTCATTTTTCTTAGGAGCAGCGTGGGTAGGGTAAATCTATGTAATCTGGAAATATTGGGAGCGGAATATGATCGGCATGATAACGCTGACTTATGATAAGGACAAATTTTATCGAAGCTTATTCGTTTTTTTTGAAATAATAAGTAGGGTATAGAAACGTTTTGTAGGTTATGTTGTAGGGACTCTATAGGACGTGAATATATAACCTTTTTGGAAAAGTAACTAGAAACAAGCTACTGTGTAGACATGATCATTCACATGCCTTTAATTTGTTTGGGGTCGGAACAGCTGGCCATTTCGCCAGACACCTTTTTAATAGTCATTAACTAATAGAATAGATAATGCCTTAATCTCCTAATATAGTTTTCAATCCCAAAGTTGCCCTTCAATTTAGGGCGCACAAACTCAATGCTGCGAAAACCAAAAGAATTACAAAAAAGATTTAGTACGTTTCCGGATTTTTACTGTAGCCAAATAATTACTGAGGTTTACCAAAAACATCAAGAGCATTCATTCCTCCTCATTCGCTATTCGCCAAAAAATAACCGTCAGTTTGCGTACAAACATATCCAGCTCATATTTGCTCTTACAAAGTAGCTTGAAGCAGAGAACTTTAAATAAAACAGTGTAAAGACAGTCTGCACTGCATTCAGCTTGTGTTTGCTCGTCTCGTCAACATTTACTCTGGCCGGCCATTTAGTCGTGTTTGCACTTGGAGTAGTTAGTAAATGGAGTGATAATTGAAATAGCATTTGACCACTGTTACATAAGTTACAACTTTACCACGTCAAAAGAAAAGAATAATCTCCGGCTTATTGAAGACATTATGATCGAGGAATGTCAAAAAATATGTAAAAATATGTCGTTGAATATAGTAGAATAGGAATACTGACTCTATTTCTAGGGTTTGTTGTAGTGAGTACTTTGAGGAAGTCACACCTTCTCTTAGTTCTTCTTAGTGTTAGTATGTCATATATTATATATTCAATCATAGCTACATGCTTTCTTAAATTAGGACCGCAGCTCGATATACTTCAAACATCTGTAGATAATTGGCAGTAATCAGAAACTGGCATTTCTATAATCTATATCTCCCAACAATTTACCCTACAATGACATACAAAACCAAGAACTTGAGCACTCCATTGACTCACTCCTCCGCATACATCAGCTATGTCATTAAAAACACTCTTTATGTCTAACAGACTAACAACACGTCATTTGAGTGTTTGGAAACTGATTTGGTACTAGATAAAGTTTATTTTGCTTTGTAGTCCTCACTGATTTGGTAGTTTAATTTTTGATGTTGTTAGTTTCATGAGGCAGATAAATGAGATGAATAGACGTATGCTTAGAAGTGGGTAATCTAATTTATTCTCTTGACGTTGATTAGACTAATGAACGATGATAGTTGTCCCGAAATAGAATTAGTTTAACGAGGTAACGCATTAATTAAAAAGTGGTCAAGTGCGAGTCGGATCGCGCTCCGAGGGTTCCGTACAAACTTACGACATAAACGCCAATATCCTTTGACTGCGTGGATTTAGAGGATTTTTTTTTTCAAATCTCTAAGGGACCACGTACTTAGTATATGTTTTTAATTTCAAATCGATACCTCCACGCGTTCCTGAGATAAAGGGTCTTGTCAGACAAACAGACGGACAACAGTGATCCATTAAAAGTTCCGTTTTTCCTTTTGAGATACGGGAATCCTAAAAGTATTTCTATCCTGGTTATTACGTTAAACTTAAATCTTTAAGATTTTCTGCTAAAGACTTCTAGAATGTTTACAAAACCCACATAACGCACTTAAAAAAAGTATGTTTACAAAACCCACATAACGCACTTAAAAAAAGTCTTTAAACCTGAGTAGGTCCCCACCAAACAATATGTTTACTTTCAACCCAACTTAGTACCTACATAAAATCCAACAGTATTAAAATCTAGCGTCTGTCTGAAAGTCTGAACATTGCCACATCATGAAAAATCCAATACAGTGGAGAATCGTGACCTGGGTCTGTAATAACCCTGAATAACTGAAAGTTATTCTTCTGGCGACGCCCAAACAGTTTGACGCCTCAAACACGACTGGCGATGCGATCTAGAAAAATTGATGATGTCCATCTGAATTGAGGGTTTCTTAATATCTTTTTGAGGACTTTGTATGTACAGGCTGTGCCCCGCTGGAAATAGCGTTAACATAGGACTTTTTTCTTTGCTTCTGGATCTTGGTTATTGCTGTCGTATTTTTAAAACAAAACGTAAGATTATACATCCAGGTTTTTCCATTAATTTTTCATTCCCATGAAATCATCTTTAAAGGTGCTATATTGTGACGTTTTATTTGACGTTGTATCTTTCATAATTTATAATACGAGAGAGGACAACACGACGAGTTTTAAATATTTTTATTTCGCATAGGCCTACATGAGCACTTATAAAAAACGTCGAGGAAAGGTGCACGGTTCGGGTTGGTCGTCTCCTATGGAAAAGAACCGGCAAGAAACTCCATGGTTACTCTTTTATAATCATTTTCTTTTTACAAGGGTGTTGTTACATCGTTAGTAATTTAGTATGAGAGGACAGTTGTAATTACACATGACCTACAACTCTATTCCTATACTGGACTAGAAACTTAAGGCTTTTTACACCTACCATTACGGCCCTAGAACCTACTTTTCATTGCCATTTCAGGCCAGAAAGTTTACTTCATAAACTCCTGTTTCTTAAGTCTAAGATTAGGTCGCTTAGTGTGATAGCACAGTCTCAGCACAGTTTGTGTTTTAGTACTCCATAGATAAGCCAGGATTAGTTACACTGTAGCATCTCTAGTGTTACGTCATCCATCAAAGAGGTGTCGCTTAGCTTAGATTCTACACCGCAATTAGTAATGCAGCGGTGATTTTCAGTGCCACCCCTGTGACGTTTAATAGCATTCATTACATAGATGACGTTGAGTCCTAAACTGGGGTACTAATCTTGGTAACTTCTGTCTGAAGAGGTTTAAATCTTAAGATATTATTTTAAAGACAGGATCTTAATGCTAAACTAACTTTAACTTTCAAGATAAAAGCTGAGGCAGAAGTCGGTGGCTTGTTTGATTCATTTTTTTGGCACTTCCGGACTTCCAGAAGTAAATTTGTTTTTTCGTGTTTTTATTTGGAAGTCGGCTTTTTTTGGCAAAATGTTTTTAATTTAAGTCTTTATAGTTATTCTTTTTGTCGAGTAAGTATTCATTTTTCAATGCTACCAAGACATTTTAGCATATCATAAAACATGCATTTTAGAAAATAACTCTTAAATTAAAAAAAAAGGACGACCCTTACGATTATAAAAATATTTTTGATAATCATATCATAAAGAAATCGTGTAACAGACATACAAAAAAGAAGTCAGGCAAAAATAATTTCGTGAAAAAGACGCCGATACTCACCAGTGGGAAACCAATAACCACCCGCATAAGAATAGCAATGAACAGTTGTATTATATTATAAACAAAAACATCTAACATATACTAAACTGAACACGTATTGATGATTAGAAAGATCATTAGTCATCTACTTAAAACACAATCGGCGAAGCGCAGCCCACTTGGCCGGGGAAGAGACTAGGATAACAAGAACATCAAATAGGTAGGTAATATTGTGATCATTAAACTCAATTGGATGGACCATGTTTTACGTAGCGTCAAGTGGCGACGATGAATCTCGTGAGCTCTGAGCTCTAAACTCTCATCAGTGTCCAATAAAAATGATAATGTAAAATGTAGAATTTTCGAGACGTACAGGGTGGTCGTTTGTAATGAAATTTTATCTTGTCTTCAACGTGTTTGCGTCAGACTTTGTTTACTAATGAGAATTTCTATTGAAATCTTTTTGCAAAGTCTAGCTTTATATTAGAATTTTTCAAATAATAAAGGCCTATGAGAAACGGATTTTGGTAATCACTTCTTATACCGTACTGATTGGTCCCCATGATTTCAGCACCGCTCTACCGCCAAAAGTTGTGACTTGTTGTTACGCCTAGCCATGCCTTTCCCCATAAATGGGCCATCAACACCCTTTTTATTTTTTAAATTTTACTAGTAATTCTTGAGATAGCGCGTTCGACCAAAAATCTCTTCAGCTTTATAATATTAAAGTGTAAACTATAATATTAGTATAGATTACTAGCTGTGCCCAGCGGTTTCACCCGCTGCTCAGTTAGGGGTATGAAAAATAGATGTTGGCCGATTCTCAGACCTACCCGATATGTAAACAAAATTTCGTTTAAATCGGTCCAGCCGTTTCGGAGGAGTATGGGAACAAAAACTGTGACACGAGAATTTTATATACTAGATAAATTTTACCATACCAAAAAACAAAGCAACTTAATTAAATCATTAAGTTTAGTTACAAAAACAAAACTAAAAACTCTTATTTGTGCAGACTCCCTATGTAAAAGTTGCCTTAGTCTTTTTTTTTCTTAGCACATCTCGGGACTGCCTAGAAAAGAAGACGTAATAAAAAGTTCCATCAATAACGTTCTTTGATAAGAGTTTTGCAAGGTCCCCCAGACAATAATAAATTGCAGAAGTTATAGTATTTCACCAGTCACCGTTGGAACTTGTTGAAAAGAAGTTTCGCTACATTCTTCTTATCTGCTCTTAAAACTGGATTATTAACTTCATTAGCTGAACAGGCATTCTTAAGTTATAATTGAGCATTATTCATGATGGTTTCGCTAAGTTACTTAATTACTCATGCTTTCTCGGGGGAATATATTAAAATCCTCAAAGTCAGTTTCGAGGTCGAGTTTGTTCTGCATAATTTATAGCTCCGAATTCTGTATCCATATATCTAAAATTTTCATAATCTCCTATCCCCAATGTTCGGTGTAAGTGTGCAATAAATATTGTATGCAATGGGGCTACAACATGTTATTTGCTAACTCACAATCCCCTGCTTCTGTGCAGGGGTCGTTTCTATTCATAATACGGCCAGAAATTGCGAACAAATCATTCATAGTAAAACAAACTTTACGCCATTGGTGTTTGGGCCGGAATTCGTTTCCAGAACCTCCTTAAGTTTCACCGTCCTAGATTTATGTTGCTTATTACATTTTACACGCGTGAAATGAACACGTATCAAATATAAAATGCAATTTCCAACTTTATTTTACTGGGCACAGAAACTATTTGAGAAAAAACACAGGCGTTATAGAGGTCCTTTGTTAGATCCCTGTTGAACCCTTTTGTCGATGAGGCCGTAAATTATCTATTTAGGTTTGCATTTGGTGATAAATTGCTTTTTATTCAACGAATCGTAAAAAGAAACATGTCAACACAGTATTATTAAAAGTGATATGTATTCAGACGTGAACGGCCCATTCAAAACATATGTGACTTCAATCAAAAGCTTGTCTAGTTTGCTTCAATGTTAGTTCTGAAGCAACTTCAATAACGTTTTCGAACTGAAATACCGATGTTATCCATAAAGTTATTAGAACACGAAGCCCTTTATCTAAGCCATCGGATGTACTGAGAGCCGTTCTGAGTACTTACCTAATCTGTACGGTTGCTATCTCGGGTCATAGGCCAGCAGATACCGTAAGTCGTACGCCAAAAGCCTCCCAGCGATACTGTTACGTATAGGTATCAGACTAAGGTTAATTTTCCAATGAGGCTATTGGAAAGCGACGGCAGAGTTTCCAACATACCGCATTTCGTTGAAGAGTACATTTTAAAGAACTCTCAATGCCGAGTTCGACCTATTTCCGAATGTGATTGATGATTTCAACCCCTCATGTTATCGGGATAGCACGATCATTTTGAATCTTATCGCGTTAGAGATACAGTCTACAACGAATTCGATTTGGTTATTTAATTTGCAATTATTTATTGTAAAGCTGCAGCTGCAGACTTCGCGCTAACATATTTTTGGGAGGAAATTAAATGTAGCAGTACACATTAAGACAAGAACCAGGAAATTCTCAAGAGATAAGTAAATTCTGACCTAGTTAGCTCAATTGCTAGAGTTTGCCTCTAAAACGTGGAGTTCTTGGCTTGAATAGTAAGTGGAGTAGGTATTTCCGAGCACTGCTTATCTATGTCCTAAGGATGTTAGCAGACTTATAATCTTTCTAGTCACCGTGAGAATAAATTGCATTTGTTCACGCCAAAATCGGGTACCGTTTGGAATTCGCAAACATGTTTATTACAATGAACAAAACTTTCAATTAACTTATATTTATTCGACTTCATTTAGCTTCACTAAACCGTAATATTGGAAAAATAATACTCGTAAAAGCATTACCATAGCTTCCGCAGTAAGGGCGAGTATTTCCTTACATTTTTTTTTGGTCTGTCACATCCGTTTGTCCGGACAATTAGCTTGTTCCCTTTGCCCGGCGTTTGTCCTCCTTTGCATAAAATCCCCAAGAACACGACTTAATTTCTTTAAAGACAAATATTGCTTTTTTCTTTGGCCAGAAATTAAGAACGTCCCTTTTGTTGCTCAAAATCTGAACGCGAAAACGAGTCCTGGAGAGCTTTACTAGAGCTTTACCGAGTTAAAAATGCTTCTTAGACTGTGGAAATTAAAAATGAATTTACTCTGAAACTCGTCTAAAAGCACAATGGACAGAGATAAAAGGAGGAAACTTTGTAACCCGACTGTTCATTATTCGAGTCATTAAGTCCATTTTCACTCGACTTAGACGAAGAGTTAATCTCCATGATACCAGGTATGTTTTTGGTTTTTTAAGCTTACCATTTGACACATCCGTCTTGCATCGTTGAATAATGGCTCTGGTCCATTAAAATATCTACTTTGGACGCCCCTAAGCTTCTAAATATAACGAAACTGTGTCCCTTGACAGCTAAATGTTTATTTGTGGGAATTTTTTGTGACGTTTTTTTGTGTGTAAAGCGGTGTGATACGGGATTTTACATGTTAAACTTGAGTCGTGTTGAGCTCTCGTAATATGTTTTATTTTCTTAGTTTTTACACTGTTTACAGTATTTTAGACTTTGAGTGCGTATAAAGGGACTTACTTGGAGCTTTAAGGATTCGTTTTGCCAAGTTTATAACTGGAGTAAGACAGTTTATTTAGTACTTTATCAACTTGTCTTATTGAGAGAATAATGTGTTTTAAAGGATATTTTCTTCTGTGTTGGAATTTTATGAAAATTAATCGCCTCAGAGCTTAGAGATTTATGTCAGCAAAGCAGAGGGGCTCATCATCAGTTTGCTGGTTGTTCGAAAGAGATAACGCAACCACAAAGAGCAAAAGAAGGAATACAGATGGGTTTTAATCAGTAAAAGTCTGACACTCACTTCCGGTCCGTTCAAAGCGGAAGAAGTTATTTGATGATTTCCCACCTAAAAACAAACCTAAAGCAGATTTTCAGCCAAGTCAAGCTCTCGGTTATTGATTGACTATTTTGTTTTGTTCCAACACAGTGAGAAGTTTTCAAGAGTACACAGAAACATAACTTTTAAAAGAACCTCTTGAATATTTTAATGAACTTGCCGCGTCTATTCGAAACAACGAACGTTTACAAACACTTTACATTTGAAAACAAAGAGTTATTTCCCAGAACCAATACCGATGAGTATTAGTCATAAGTTTTATTGATATTTTAAATGACCGCCGAGGTATTTTTATCTCAGTACGTTAACTTTGACTTATCTTTTATTTGCTTTAAGAATTCTCCCATTCCGTTTCGGACAGAACTGTCATTGTAACGTGTTCTGTTATTTTATGGACTAAACTTTTTTTTTGTTTCCTTGTCTTTGAAGATTGCTTTCCATTTTATTCATGTCACTCGGGCGGAGTTTGTGAGGACGTTTTATTTCGTAGGTACATATCTTTAAATCGTAATAGTGTTTGGTGTTATGGTTTTCTAAAGATCTCATTAAATATTAATCTTGATTTTGAGTTGATGATGATTTTATAAGACAATCTTTGGATGACAGGAGGAGAGACATTACTGTAGGTACTGGTGATCCGTGTGGCTTGCTGTTTAATATGATTTTGTATCTTCTTTTTTTTTTGTCGCAGCAGCGAAGTTTCCCCTTGATGTAGTGCCTCCGCACGCCACTCTTTAAACTTCGTTTTAGAACGTTAAAATGCCATTTAATGATATTACCCTCTTGGACTGCCTCGTTGGTCTAATCGTTGCAAGCGCGAATGCTGACCGTGAAGCTCTGGGTTCGAATTCAAAGTCTGGCAGTGATTCTACATCAGGGACTGTTCTGTAGCCACAGCGTCTTGATTTGTGCCCATTTGATGGTAATCAGCTCGCCAACTATTACGTAGGACTGGAACATAACTGACGAATTGTAAGTGTAAGGTACACCTTTGCTTAACCCTTTGAGTATTACAGGCGTGATGTTATGCTATGTAGGAACTTCTCATAAACAAGAGCTCTTTACC
Source organism: Ochropleura leucogaster (assembly GCA_958449745.1). Classification (NCBI taxonomy): domain Eukaryota; kingdom Metazoa; phylum Arthropoda; class Insecta; order Lepidoptera; family Noctuidae; genus Ochropleura; species Ochropleura leucogaster. The sequence continues at coordinate 3,267,595 of OY288225.1, forward strand.
ACAAAACTATGATATCAATTACTCTTTTGAACGATATGAAAAACATCCAAAATGCAAAAGTGAAAACATGATCGTAGTTTTCATGGCATCACTGCATCTCCAAAAAGGTCTAGCCACTGAAATTCTAGGAAGTCTAGCATGTTTTAATGAAAATTCTACAAGCTGTAATAGCTAACTATTTAATAATTATATATTCAGTCTTCAACTTCGCGGTGTAACCTAGTTTAAACTGTAAATTAATTAAGAGTTTAATTTTGGCTAGTTTATAAAGTGCCGTTGAGCGTATTTACTTCTATCTGCAATTAAACAAGTTTTTAAGCTAATTAACAACTTTTCGATCGAATAGAACTTCATTAACAAATAAGTGTCTTACGTACTAGTTTGAAAAATCTATTAAACGATTTACCAGATTTTTAAGCACAAGCAAAACATCGTAGTTCAACTTTTTTTAGCTTTTCTGCTCTTTTATTAATTATTTCAGACCATAGCTTAATATCTACGCATTCATTAAATTATAACTGACATACACATTATACATTCTTAATATTTTCGTCTTATTATATTTCTTTGTGCAAGTTTCATCAAAATCCATTCGGTAGTTTTTGCTTGAAAGAGCAACAAACATGTACATCCTTACAAACTTTCGCTTTTATAATACTAGCTGGCGCCCGTGGCTTCGCCCGCGTGATGACCGAAAAAAAAGTATCCTGTGTTATTCCAGACTATAATCTACCTCTGTGCCAAATTTCATCAGCCGTTTTGACGTGAAAGAGAACTTAGAAACATCCTTACAAACTTTTGCATTTTTAATATTATAGTAAGATTAATAGAATGCATAGGGGTGGTTAAACCACGTTCACGATTGTTGAAGCATGTCTAAAACGAGTGTGGTCATGAATCACTTAAAAGCGTAGCCTTGACCTTTTGTACCTTGTATCACTGACATTTTTTTTTTTTAAACTTGGGCAAAGTTTAAAAAAAAATGTCTCAGTAGTGATTTCTCCTGTACCTATCGTGTGTTTATTTACAAACATTTAAACATATACACAGTCAGACCCGAAAAAACTACCTGTAGGTCATACAAATATTTGTTTCGTGCGGGGCTCGAACCCGCGACGAGCACCACAGCAATCAATCTCTCAGCCACTGCGCCAACCATGCCGAAAAATTAATTAGTTTCGACAATTTAATTGTTTAAGATCTTTAAAAAATTACGTAACCGGCATGCTTTATTTCTGGGAATTTATTTACTGTAGTGACATAAGGTAGACATAACACAGGTACGCTACGCTACAGTCACTTGACCTTCGTTATACCTCTCGCGTTTTGGCCTTAAAAACAGCGGATGATACCTGTATTACGGTAAAATCGCTCTTGCCAAGGTATTATTGATTCACTTCATCATCATCTGTCTAGCCTTTTTAGTTAGGAAAAGGCTGATGCTGGTGATTGTATGCAGCTGAATACTAGTATTTTACATCGAACGACTGCCTATCTAAATTCCACAACCCAGTTAGTACCAGGTAATACGGTACTGTAGAGGTTTAATAACACTAGCCAAACCCAAGTATACACTGGTTTGCTATGACGTTCGATTTCTCAAGTGGTTTCAATAAATATGAAAAGAGCTTATAATGGAATAGGAGGTGTGTGACCTGTATTGCTGAATTTATAATGTAAAATTATAATCTTAAAGTATTTTATGTTCTTTAAATTACGTATACCATCATATGTCAAACTTTCGGTACACTGACAACCTGTAACGACTGTCAAAGATCTACGACTGTCAATGATTTTCGAGTCACAGAGGAAACTCGGTATGTAATGGGTGGTCACCCATCCACAGACCAACCTAGGCAAGCGCGGCTTAACCTAAAGATCGACCCGAGCGGCTGTTATTTTTTAGCCACGAGCTCCTCTATTGTGATTCACTTATAATTCAAATAAAATACTTGAATTGAACTGACTCTTTCTTTTATTTTTACAGAACTGGAAGCTTTGATGCATGATTAGAAAATGCTGCGGCCATTTTTGGTTTATAAAATCTTTTTCTTTTTTCAAATTATCATGTAGATAAGGTACTTTACTTACTTAGAAAAAAAAATAGCTAAGTACGTATGTTATTGTTTTTTGGTATAGTTATTGAACTCTCCTTATAGTTTATGTTTAATGCTACAACTGCAGTGTGTGCAGTAGGTACATCATGGAGTACCCCATATTTAATTCATTTATGCTCCTCGAAAACCTATCTGGTAGATATTGCTAAAAACGATAAAACAGTCTTTGTTCCCTGAATATTATAATTTGTCAAAACATTATTGTTGAATAAAACATTATTCTTTGAATTTCCAGCTAGCCTTTATCTTCTACTCCAACAAATAACGTTATCACTCTCTCAAGTCTTAACATCCCTATTAATAGCGTTATCACCTCGTTATTAGATCGTTTGCAAGCTATCTTTGTAACTTGTCTCATTTAGTTTTATTGCTGAACTACTTAAACTTATCTAGATAAAACCTAATTTAAAGCACCAATCTTCGTCATTGTTAACTTCAAATTCTATATTTCAAATGGATAATACAACTTTTCTGAGATATCATCCAAACAATTTTGATTGTCATCGTAATATACAAAATGCACGATCTAAACGAATGACACAAAATCGTGACAATTCCAAAGTCATTTCCTAAATGACAGATTGCATTGTACACATCGTTAACGGTATTCTCGACAATGTGTTTTTTTCTTAAGATATCAATGCCTAACGGTGAGATAAATAGAAAGGCCAAGCTACTGCAGCGTGTCTAATAGCCTTTTCTACTTCCCCAAAATTGATAACTACATCCCAATATCTGTCCCTTATCTCATTTTTACCTTTAACACTTTCTGGTATCAGTACTTATGACGTTTTTCTATCACCATCAAAGCACCTGCTCAGCAGTGTTCAATGGTTGATAAACTAGTTTGACAGCTCTCCAGGAATGTTTAACGTAAACTATTGAGTTATCTGTCATAAGTAAACAGGTAGTGTCCTCATCGTTGGTGCCTATATTGTTTTGATAAGAACTTTTTTGAAAACTACTAAATAGGCTTGCGTTTGGCTGGAAATCGCCAGATGAGAAGCGGTGATGCGGCCTAGGGTGGTGGACACTAACCTAGAAGAAACCGATCCAGTTAAACTTCAAATAGATCTAGATTATTTTCGGGAAACAGAGATTCCACAGAATGGGGGTTCGCACAATAAATGCAATTCCTAGCAACATAATGGAAATACCTCATCAAGCTTCTAGTCTGGGTCCTAAAATCTTGCTACGGTCTCAATCAATGTCCTTATAACCTATAACATATAGTCGGAATAATAAATCTCTTGTCGTAAATCTACAGTTTCGGAGCCCACCGTCCAACAGATTTGTTGCCAAACTTGTTTGACAGCTGTCGAGAATTTTAAGCTCCTACCCATGCATCATACTCGTCACATTTATCATTAGTTTCCACTTCGTTAGAATTATGGCTTTTAGTTTTATCATCTTTTAGTTTAGTTTCATATTTTATGTTATTCGTAGTGTTGGAAGATTTTGTTGTACTATGCTTTTATTTTTCTTTGATTAGAAACTCTTTTTTAATATCAGAGGTTGGAACTATATTTATTTTTAAACTGCTTAATCTCAAACGTTTCTTTACCAGGAGACATGGCTGTCCGAAAGAATCCTAACATGATTTTCGAAGACGGTGGAGGATCACGGAACAATTTAGAAGTGGCCAAAAAAAATCTATTGACTCCAGACAATATTATGAGGCTACTAGATATAATAAGAATGCCTAATTCCTTTTACAGGTTTCCGTTTGAATAATAAAAAAAAACAACGAAAGATTAATGTTCTTCTATTGCAGCCTAAGACCTAATTGAACAGCATTGTGGAGTAGGTAATAAGCTTTTAGTAATAAAACCCAGGTAATAAAAGACTTAATACCTGGCTTTTACTTAAACCACAAAGCACTTCTGGACGAAAATTCTACCGAAATTGTTCAAATTTAATATACTTTCATTCAAAATTACAATTCCAACTTCGAAAAGTGAAATTTCAATAACTAGAGGGCCAGACTAGAAAGCATTTTAAACCAATTTGCTGATAGAATTGTTCTGAAGACGAAACTCATAACCTCAGCTTATGTCTTGTCATATATTGGTTTTTAGATAGCTGATTAGTTTATATGTCATGAACTTATAAAGAGTAAGGCTAGCAACGTAATATCACATTACGCCTTCAGTCTTCGAAGGGTAAGTCAGAGGTGTACCCAATAATAGGAACACCCACATTTCACATTTCAAAAAGGGCGAGCATACTGCCATCGACCGGGCACTAATCCAGACTCTTTGGTTGCTATTTGAAAACGTTATTGATGGGAAAACATAATATCAACTTGCTCAACCCGAGAATCGAACCCAAGTAGACACCTCATGCAAGCTCGCGACCGCTCGACTAAAGTCGGATTTTCACTAGCAGCCATCGCCCCCTATGATATAAAACTTAAAACCAACTGGCGAAACGTATTCAAGGTCACTTTTATACCCGTCAGGAATACATACGTGTTGTCATGTTATGTATGTATAAAAAACCGTTTTAGGGGTCCATAAGTCACAAGGAAAACAAGGAACCCTTATAGGATCACTTTGCTGTCCGTCTATCTGTGAAGAGCCTTTATCTCGGGCATGCGTGGAGGTTATCCATTTGAAATTAAAACAATCTACTGAAATCTGTGGTCTCTTAGATTTGAAATAATCAACCCTCTAAGTCTACCCTGTCAAATGAGATGGCCGTTTATGTCGCAAGTTTGTACGGAACCCTCGGTGCGACTCGCACTTAGCCGCTTTCTTTTTATCTCCCGTGATTACCAAAACAACGGTAGATCGCCAGATTTTAGTTGCGTGTTTCAGAAACATTCAATTTTGAATCGAGGCGTAAACGTTTTTTTTTTATTATTAATACATTCTTGATTCATGACTTGCTGCACAGAAATGTCAGTGACCTGATAACACAAAAAGTTTTCGTTTATTTACGTTAGTTCCTTTCAAGAAGAAAGATGCTGGTGAAATACTTAATTCTCCGTTTGAGGATATCGGTTAATCCGGGGTTACGGGTTGTTCGGAAGAGATACCTCGGCCCCGGAACATATGAAAATTGCAATAGAAGGAACATGGGTGGGTTTTAGTCAGTACAAGTCTGACAGTTCCCCCCCCCTGAGTGGGGGAAGTTATTTGATGATTTCCCACCCTTAAAAAAAAGGATGTCGGTTAAAAGTGTTCTTCTGATGGATAGTTTAAAACAAGTTGAGATCACCAGGCGGTGATCAAGAGACAGTGTCCTTACCAAGAATGCAAATGAAACACCTGTTTCATTTGCATTCTTGGTTAGGACACTGTCAACATGTGACACCGTTCGTAGAAAAAAAAGAACATTATTAAGTTTCGAACATTTGTATTTTAACTACCTACGACATTGTGGAGGCGATGAACCTAAAGCCCCATTTAATTTTATTTATTTACCACCAATTATAGCACCATTACAGATACATCCAAAACGATCTTCAAGTCAAGAGTGAATAGGTTATTTCTAGGTAAGCGTGCTTCATCGTCGACCACATCATCACTTACCATCAGGTGAGATAGTGGTCAAACGCGAGCCTATCAATAATAATAAAAAAACAAAAAACGATGCTATAAGTCACCTAACTACACATATAATATAAAAACAAGTTCGTAAAATTAATACCTAATTTTAATTAAACATGATAAAGCTTATGCATGCATTGGGATATAAATTAAACATACAATGTTGAGTACTTTTATCTCAAAAACTAAAAGGCAACAGTTTCTGCGCCATTTATGAAAACTAAAAGCGCCCTCTATGTGTCACTTAGTTATTACTGTCCAACTACCCACTCATTTTGATTAAGTTTTGTCAAAGGAGTGTGTGGTAACCATTACTCCTTCAATAAAACTCATTTTAGATTTTGTTTATAAAACTATCTACTTAACGAGAGCACGCAGAGAAAACATCAGAATTTATGTAGATTTATCTATTTGCTTTGTATTCATGTCAGTAACAACATTGTTTAGCTGTGAATCGATTGTAATTAAAATGAAAAATGCTTTTATTTTTTCGAAAATATCATTTCGTAAAGCATTCAATAATCCAAAAAGTAAGTAACGTTACTGACACTGTTAATAAAAAAAAACCTCACTGTGGGAACATAAAAATCTTACCACAAAGTCTCAAAAGTGGTATCAATACGTGTTCCCACAAAGGCGTAAAATGAAGCGAATAATGAAGAGTATCGGGCAGAAAATTACAAGGCTTGGAGAACACATGTTTCCTAATAATAGGGAGGCGGGAAAGGTGAGGGTTCTTGCAAGGAAGGTGCTCCTTTTTTTTACACGGTGAATCGCTTATCGATCTTTTTGAAGAATGGCTATCAAGAATGTCTAAAGTTTTTTTTTTGTTAACCTATGTGTCATGTTGGGCGCCAAAATTAGTTTTAATGAGACGGGGGTGTGTGGTACTCGAAAATGTGTACCCACAAATTTGTATAGTTTTGTTCGATGCCGGGGATAATGTACTTAGTTATAATTAACATAATAAATTCTTTAAAAAACAACTATGGATTTCTATCAACACAATAAACATGAATGTTTATAAGGCATGTAATGGGGTTAGCATAATTGATACAGATTCAGGTCTAACTGTTCAACAAACCATTTTAATTCGAAAGTGGATGTTGTAACTGTCACTTAAAAACAAAGCTGTGGATAATTATGGTAGGAATTTACTTAAATAATTAAAAAAAAAAATCTCTAGGCAGTTAAAACAATATGCTAAGTTCATGAAACAAACACCATGTCCCATGATACCCACGCTGAACAAGGGTAAATTCCAATTAAACCCAGACTTGGCAACGCACCATGCTTAGCATAAAACGTTTAAAACCCTATAATTACTCGATAACGTATTCATTACCTACTTAAAAATGTTAACAGCAATACGGATTTTCCACCACGTGTATTTTCCCATAGAAAAATAACTCGGTTGGGAATAAACCGACATAATATGATGTATTTTTAATGTTTCAAGAAAATTTGCATGTCAAAGCTTTGTGAATATAAATATTTCTGGTCGCGTGGTTGTGGGTAGTCGCGTTTTCGAGTAGACTTTTTGGATCTTTTAGTATCTTCCTCTTGATTTGTAACATCTCTTTGAGGCGCGCGTGAAACACGAACGCGCCGTCGACACGGCCTGTCGTCAATCGACGGACGGACGGTGAGCTAACCATTGCTCACCGTCCACAGGCCTGCATCTACGGTGGCCGGGAGTCGTCGCGCGACCCTGTATAGCTTACGCATTATGAATCCGTGAACAATGCTTTCTGTACATTAAATTATAACTGCTACTGAACGCAAAAAAATATTGCTTAGAAACGACTTTTGGGATGGAAAATCACGTTTTTAGGTAGAGCTCAATGTTACGCACTCAATATACATATAATATAGTAATTGTGTAATAGCCGGCAAGTATTTAAAGTAAAAAAAAAACTTGTCAAAGATTAAGAACGGTGACACCTAATATTTCCGTAACTAGAAGGTTCTAGAAGGTATGGTCCAGTCTTGAACAAAAAAACAAAGACTTGGATAACAAGCGCTTTTTGGCTTCTTTAGGGGTACATCCTTTACTCCATCCCATCACTTATCACTAATAAACCAGTATTATACTAGTGACTAGTTATTTTAGTGACTTAGTAGTTTTTACCGGTTGTGGTCGCAAGCGCGACCGCGGGTTCGATCCCTCGGGTCGAGCTAAAAATGGTAATTGAATTTTCCATTAAGAAATCCTTAGTGGCAGCCCGGAGTTTTGAAGTTGGTGGTGTGATCGTGCCTTGGAAAGCACGTTAAGCCTGCGTCTGACCTCTCTGCGGTCGTGTGGCATTGTCGTCTATGAGAGTGAGAGAACAGAGACTGCACCTACACCTGCGCCAACACTTGTGCTATAATATCTCCCGCGCCTATGGTTCATCTCTTCTTTTCCAAAACAGAAAAATTGAAATAGACTTCCAACGCACAAGTTCAACAATCGAACCTCGAAACACGCGACACGTTTTAATTTTAAATGAAGACTTCAAATTAATACGACTCCATTTTGGTTCCTTTTATGTCATTACATCACACACATCTTCGACTTGATAATGTAATTATAGCCGTACTAGGGAAGTAATTAATGACGTGTTTGACATTCTACGCTCATTAATATTCGTAATCATTGAAGTGAATACATCAATTGTATACTTCGGTGACTATTTGACGCTATTCTATGTTTGCTTTCTTGAAATAGAAAATAAGTAATTTAGTTAGAAAAAAACGAAGTAACCCGAGTTAGACTCGCGCGCCCAGCGCAAATTTGCGACATAAACGGCCATATCGTTTTAAAACCCCTTTTTTATAGAGCGGAGTGTCAGACTTGTACTGACTAAACCCACTCATGTTCATTCTATTGCCCTTTATGTTCAGGGGCCGCGGTATCTCATTCGAACAACTCGCAATCTCGGCAGGCGGTGGCCCGTGCAGGCCCCTCTGCTTTGCTCTATAAGGCACGCGTGGAACACTAACACGCTGTCAACACGGCCTGTCATCACTGGACGGACGGACGGTGAGCTACCTATTGCTCACCGTCCACAGGCTCGCGTCTAAGGTCCCCCCCGGACACTGACCTGCAAAATGCAGAAAATTTAAGAAAATAAAATGCGCGGTCTTCCCTGGCGCTTGCACTTTAAACTGATTAAATTTGGAGAGGCGCATGTCCCGGTACTTAGTTGTATTGTAATGATGATGACGAAGGAAAGACAAGGTTGCGAATTGAACGTTTTTAAGATTATTACGATGCCTTAATTTAACTCTCCGAGCCTACAAAATCCCAAAGCAATCATTTTGTCTTTGAAGTACACTTCCTGTGCTCAAGCTGACAGAAATGTATTTTGTATGCGCCTTCAGTAGCTTCGTAATAAACTTTTATCAGTCCCTTTTGCACCGTGAGAATTCTACAGGATTTTTTTATTTTGTTTATCACTGCCTCGATAGAAAAAGCGATCCCTAGATAACTATATATTCAATGCACAGACAGATCCTTTTACCGTTTATATGTATTTTTATATTTCAGCGTATTATCTACCAAAGGCCTTGGATTTTGGTGAGCTAAGAAGAAAAAGGCGAACACAAAAATATTCAGAATATTTTTATGGTTTCTTCTTATAAAGTTTTATTTTGTCTTTCATTAGATCTTGACTTGGACAGTAACGTAAAGAGTGATGAATTATATTTGCATTTAGAAATTTAGACTGTTGTTCTTTTGGAGTTTCATATTCTGGAGACCTACATAAGTACTGATTGAATAATATATTTTTTGTAATGTTAATGTTGTTGTAAGCAGATTTTCTTACCGTAAGATTTTTTGCCATTAATAAAATTAAAGTAAAATGAGACCTTTGTTCGGACTATTCAACTCCCTATCTCAACTCGCGCCTGTGATCCCCGAAAGGTTAAGCAGAGGTGTACCTAATAGTACACCCACATTGTCCCAGTTATGTTTAAGTCCTGTATAGGGGGCGAGCCTATTCTCATCAACCGAAGTCGAATCTGGACTTCGTAGCTGCTACTGAGAAATTCTTGATAGTAAATCCCAACCAACGAGGCGGTTTCACAGAACTTATTATATGAAAACTATATCCCAACAGTACTCCTTGTACAACATTCGTTTTCTATCTAATTTTGTTAACATCTACAGTACAGTATATGCAGTTGAGCCCAAAGCTGGCACTCCCCGCTGTGGCATTTGAATCTCTAGTACATATTTTTTTCTTTATGCTGATCCATATCAGGCGGCCATCAAAAACAACAATAACCCGACTTTATAACAGTAATACGAAGAATAACTGTTAAAAAGTTAAGCAATGCTGACAACTTACGCACTAATCTGATGGAGGAACCGGCTGGTTTTCCCTGTACGTGACTCCTTCAAACGAGGAAGCTACATTTTTGTTATATCGTCAGTCACGACTGCGAAAAAGTAGACAAAATATTGTTAGACTTTCCGTTAATATCTTTAAATTGAGAGCAAAATTTAGCTTACTAGCTTTTGGATCCCCAAAAAATTTAGAAGTAATTTCTGCTTGTCATTCTTTTTTGGTAGTCTTTTATTTCCCACTACTTAGCAAAGCAAACCCCCATATTCAGGTGGTCATGTCCTGCAACCCCAAACCAGCCTTATATAAATATAAAACCATTTTAAAGCAACTCCTGTCTTGTCTAGTATCTAGGTTAGGACACACGAAACTTTTTACTTTCCCGACAAACTATTTTCGATGTCAACGCAAGCAAAGCCATTGGTTACAGTGCCTCTTCTCCAAGCCAGGACAACCATAAAGTTTAAATAACTACGAATACATTCTGATATCGCATGAAACTAAATAAATTCTTGCAAAACGATCGATTGACAAAACATTAACTGAATTCAAACTACAAAGTACCCGTACTTTTATCGTCAGCAACTTAGTTTTACTGCTCAATAAAAGCTACCGCACTTCCTTAACTGAACGGTTAACTGGCAGATAAAAAAATAAACTATTTTTACTTTACATTTAAACATTTGTTTAGACCACCGTATACTGCACATATAGACAGTCTGTGTAAAAAATTGAGTTCATCCGCATATGTGTTATATAGACTATCCTCCATAGTAGATCTCAAAACACTTCTTATGGCTTACTACGGAATAGTTGAATCACACTTGCGCTACGGTATCATTTTCTGGGGGAACTCAACGGACCGAGATATAGCTTTTAAGGCCCAGAAAAGATGTCTCCGGTCATTATTTAAACTTAAATCGACAGACAGTTGCGCACCTTATTTTAAGCTACATAAAATGTTAACTCTTTCATGTATATATATTTTCGAAGTAGCTATGTTCGTTAAGCAAAATCCATCTCGTTTTGAGCGCCAGGCTGTTGTATTCCCAAGGAATAGGCGTGACAACAGCAAACTATGTCAAGTATCATGTCGAACCACCTTGATGCGTAAGAGCGTTTCTTGCATGGCCCCCATTATTTACAATAAATTACCGAGTAGTTGGAAAACTTTAAATACAACACAATTTAAGAGTAGATTGCGGAAATTTCTGGTAGATAAAACTTACTACAGTGTAACTGAGTTCTTATCGGAGAAAAATATTTATTAATTAGTACATATTGATTTTTGAAATTTTTATTCGTGACATTTTTGATTTTTGATTTTTGAAAACTTTATTCATGACATTTTTGATCTTTTGATTTTGACATTTAGATTTTTGACATTTAGACTACTGACATTTTGACTTTGGAATTGTAATACTAATATTTGTAATAGTAATGACATGTTAAATTTATTGATATAATGACAATGGTATGACATTCGTAATAGTAATGACATTCTTATATGAAAAATAGTAAAATCAATCATTGTTGTAATTAATGTATTAAATCTATTTGAAAATTTGTACGCCGGTTATGGCAGAGCATAGAGACACTAGCTTTTAAATTATGTAACACCAATGTATCACCTGTGTTCCACAAATAAATTAATTTGAATTTTGAATTTGAATTTGAAACCGTGTGTTAGTTTCAAAGAGAGTTTAAGTAAGTTTTTACGGTTAAAATATCCGTATCATGCCCTGGTGTTGGCTGTTACGCTACTGAATTTAACTGCGTTATGTTAAAGCTAATAAAGTCAGATCGTTTGATAGCCTAGTTATGTGACACATAGGTCATAGATTTCGAGTTCGAGCCCAAGAAACGTATGACTAATTTTTAGGATTCATATGCGTGTAGGTACATAATTATCACTTGCCCAACATAAATGACTGCTATTTCTTGACGACATGTTAACCGATTCATTGCCCATGACGCGCCAGGCGCGTCATAAGGAGATATCACGGGAGGCCCTTGACGCACCTGGCGCGTCATATAGAATTTACTTAAAAACAGATTTTAAAAAGTTGAGATAAAGAGAACTATCATTTCTTATCCTAAATTAAACATTGCAGTTGACAATAGCCTTGGCCATTAATTTTGAATACATATTTTATAAGTCAGGGATAGCAAACCTTTGGTAAGTTTACAAACTTATACGGGGTGGAAGGGACACGAAAAATTTGAATTTCGCGTGCAACCTTAACTTTTTATGATAACTTTTGTTTTGTGTCTATTCTGTACAAAATAAACTATGATTCTTTCTAGAAAAATATTAGTTTTAAAAAAAATGAAAATATTCATATAATATAGAATAGAATAAACTTATATTCTTAGAAGATAAAAATATCCGATTTTGTTGTATCTTAGTTTGTCTAAACTAACTAAAAAAACCGGCCAAGTGCGAGTCGGACTCGCCCACCGAGGGTTCCGTACACGGAACGTATAGGGTATAGGGAACATTTCACTGATTTATTTTATTTTATTACAATTTAAAAAATAAAAATAAATTGGGCTAGGTAGGTAAGTACCTAAATAATTATTATACAGTTCAGGAATCGAATCTCGAACTTTTGCCGAAATTCAGTTTCCAAAACCTATAATTACTTATATTATTGTATTTTATGTGTGAAATTTACTATATTTTTACAACATAAAAACTAATTAAAAATATTTTTAAGCTTGTGAAAATGAAACCCTTTCATATGATACCCCACATGACAAGGTTTACCGACTTCATAATTTGGAGCCCCATTCTTTACATTAAGCCCTGTTTTTTAGTGATTTAATTAATTATGTATAATTTTCAGACATTTTCCAGAACAAGTACCTACTCTGTGACGATATTACTTGCCAAACTTTTTCTTACATTCGTCTTCTTCAGAATCCATAATTTCTTCAATGCTAGTGTCTGAATTATAATTTGTATTTTGACTATTGGTCATGGTACATGGTCCCATTTTACGCTTCTTTGAAATACGCAAAATCGATTGACTATATTCAGGAAAAACATCATTTTCTTTATCGTTATCTTCTTGATAATGTTCATGCTCAATATTAGTGAATAATGCCTCACTACATTCAGGAAAAATTTCGTCTTGCTGATTATCTACAAATAATACGTTTATTATCACAAACAATTGACCTAATACAAATAAATTTACACAAATGTTGACGACCCCCGTAACATTTTACTAAAATAAATAAATCCTACCTTGGGGGCCATATTTCCTTTGAAAACCAACGAATAAGAATTGAAACACACAAAGAACTTTTTCTCTTAGCAGATCGACGCTAGATAACGGCGAAATACGCATAAAACATCATAGGGTGCCAATGACGCTCTAGGTGCGTCATCATGTATGTAGGCCCATGACGCGCCTGGCGCGTCATCGTCCAATGTTCGGGGCCTGGCTAAAGTATGCATGAAAATGATGGTGGCAATGAATCGGTTAAGCCAAGTTGGAGGCCTAGGTGCGGCATAAAAATGAGCCACCAGGTTAAGCCTTAAACACCCTCAACGCTAACTTCAATACTAATTAAATCTCTAAAGAACTTCAACGACTTTCACAATTACTCTCCAAAGTACTAAGACAGATGATATGGCGTTGAAAAATTACAAGTTCAAAGCGTTGAAACTGCGACACAATTCGTTTAATTGCTCTTTCATGAGTCTGATACCTTTGCAGACAAAAGTTCTTAATATTTTAATGAGTTCAGAAACCTTGAGACAGACCTTCAAATGGATTTAGCATACATCACCAGAATAAAAGTTTTTGTAATGAAAAGAGCATTTTAATTGCTTAGATGGCTTGGCCATGTCATAAGATCTTAGGCGTTTAACGAAAGGTATTTATATATCTATAAGGGAGATGTGAGTATCAACACCGGGAGGGGACGGACAGACAAGTAGGACATACACTGACGAGTGCGCAGGTGGTGTTTTGTAAATTCTGCTCTAACCTATAGGAAAAAACATAAGTTCATGTATAAATGTGCCACTCCGCAAGTTTTTATGATGCCCATGTATTGTGAAGATTTATGAGGTTAATAAATCAAATGTGACTGCCCAGTGAACAGCATAGCATAGCCAGTGAGACGTCTCATTTATTACTAACTGCTAACCTAAACATACATCACAGTAGGTACTACACTATTAGACTGCCGTAGCGGATATAATTTGCTGACGACTTAATCTTCGGTCCGTGTGCGGGCCGCATCTGCTCTATTAGTGCAAGATACTTCGACCAGCCACTGCCTAAAAACATTTCTTTCGTTTGGGGTAAAAAGAATCCTGCCGGAGTTGCGGGTTGTTCGAAAGAGAAACCGCGGCCCCGGAATATAAAGGGCAATAGAAGGAACATGGGTGGATTTTTGTCAGTACAAGTCTGTATCTGTAAGTTATTTGATGATTTCCCATCTGCAAAAAAATGGGTAAAAAGAGTTGTCATTTCTGCATTATTACAATTCAAAATACCCACCTTTACTTAAAAAATTACAACATCACACCAAAAACATCTTGCAAAACATTTTGAGTTTTACAAAGTATCCCCGATCCAAAAACTAATTTTCATCTACTGCCCACCGTACACTTTTCAGAGTGGAAAACGCACCATTTCTACATTGTTAGATACAATTTCAAAATACCCACCTATTTACGTTAAAAAACGACATCAAGAGGATTCCACCCACCAACACTCGAAATATCGACAATTCCATCGCTGACGTGGCAAAATTGGACTGTTAACGGTACTCATAATGGCTCTTAAAGTCGTTTCAACAAAAAAACGGAGACTTCCATTCAGTAAGTACTACTTATCTCCGTCTAATAAGTGTTTTTGGTCGTCATTTCTTCGGTAAAATCATATTTTTGTGGTTCCACGCCTACTGGGGTACTGCCTTAGAAATAGATTCTTAATTACATTTTTGAGTTAATTAAAAAGCTTTGCTAGGAATTTTCCTCTGCTATTTAATTTGTCACTGAGCATTCTATTTTTATAGTTCTTGGGCTGCGTTTGTACCTAGTTCAAATAATAATAAAAACTTTTTGATACAATCTGATAGTTTAATCTAATCGTAATTAATTGATTTGAACTACTTCGTCTTAAGGTATTGTTGAACGTGAGTGTAAAAATGTAATAGAATGACCTACTAAGAATATATATATACACTTATAGTATTTTTTCTTGCGTATGGGTAATAATCAAATAACTTCCCCCGCTCTGGGCGGACCCTCCCGAAACTTTCGTGTCCGGTGAGGACCTGCGTCACGTGGTAGTTGATGACGCCATGGCGCCTCTCCATCCACTCTTCAAAGAGGGGACTTATCGCCACTAATGTGGCGTGCCCTACACATATAGTACTCACACATTATCGAACGTAGAACTTGTCAGTTTTTATGAAACCCATGGGCCTTTTGACTTGGCTTAACATGCCATCGAGAAAAATCTCTCAGGGATTCTGGTTTGGTTTCCTTACTATGTTTTATTTCAACGAAGCAAGTGCAAATAATGCAATACGCACATGAAACTGAAAAAAAAAACAAAGTAGCGTGTCTTGAGTTAGAGCTCATCCTACCTATCACTTGGCAGTCCAAAAAACACACCGCTGTGCTATGACTGCAGATGATTGAACTTACACTTTGACTAATAATTCTCATCCTACCTTACGTCATTCCAAACGGACGTATTTCGTTTCTAAAATATGATTAAAACAAGTTTGTTATTCCGTAAAATATTATGTTAGCATACCCGATCTTCATTTCATCCGTTCCCAAAAACAACAGTTGCTCCAAGATTATATTCTTAGGTATTCCATTCAGACATATGTTAAGACAACGAGGACGTTAAGGAATATTCCACCTACGCTGCGGTCTCTAAGATATTTTTGGATCAAAATTAATTAAGTTTATTAGCGTTGTGGTGTCGAGCTTATAATAGAACCTACGTATCTTCGCTTGTTTCATAAAAGCTTGGTATTATCACACCACAGTACCTGTGAAACAGAGAATAATGCAGTTGGTGCTCTATAATTATTTAAACGCGTAGCTCTATTGTTGTTTTTACAGAACAATAACCATAGACAATTTCACAAATGTATACCACCAGCACCCTCCTGTCAATGTCATCCAGGCGCCAAAAGTGTCTTGTAGCACTGTTATGTTCTAGAAACCAAACGCACATTTTGTTGTTTCTAGCTTGCAAAAAAATAAATGAACGTGGTGTCAGCACATTCTGAACACACTCTGTCAATTCCTGTCCATTGTTGTTATCTTCTTTAGGCATTAACCATACAAAAGAGAAAGAACATAGAATAAAACTTTAGCTTAAGAACATCATAATTATAATATAGGTAGGCCCTGTTCTAGTCTAGTCTAGTCCTAGTACAAAATGGAATTTATATTGATCCACATCTCCATGTTCAGAAAGACACACTGAAAAAAAAACACCATTATCATAGAAAACCAAGTCCAATGCAGGAAATAAATATAGGTACTTCCAGGATGATAATCCGTGTTAATACACATTTCTCGCACACATCAGCACAAAGATCCGATAAAAGCGACTTTCAGCTACATCAGGGAAACATGATTTTGCTGAACCTACTTTTTCTACGATATTATGCTAATGTTTCCTGCCCTACATCTCGTTTGAGAGTGGCTTTTTCACCTTAATATGTGTCTTTGGCTAAACTTATACATTATATAACTTAAATGTACTTACCTAATTTCAATCCTTTTTTATATCTTTTGGCGACAAATTCAGGTCAAATCTCTTGGAAGAATAAGGAAGGAAAACATTATATTCGGAAAAATGGCTCCGATAATCCGTTAGCTTTGCTCAATGATTTAATAGTAAAATAATGTATCCTTGTGTTCTTTGTAGAAAGAAGGGTACTGACCGTGTGTGTTTAGACATCGTACCAGGGGACTACACACAAATAGCGTTGTCAGGGTAGTACTATTTGGGGGAAAACAATTTAAGTAACATATAGGTATACGATAATAGTTTCTTCCTAGCAACTGGAAACATCCATAAACTTGAGAATGATTTTAAAACTCCAAGCAAATCAATCAGCAAGTCCATAAAACCATAAACTACCCTCCTAACGTGACTTTTGAACATAACCGAATTTAGCATGTCGTGCGCCATAAACTAATTGAATTGTAGCGCAATAAAATAATTTAATTACTCGTCAAACACATTTTGAGTCAGTAATGGCCGCGCTGGCGTCTCTAAACGCAATTAAGACTGCTTTGCATAATCACGAAATATGCGTTGCGTGAATGTTAGACAGTATTTTCATCTGAATGCTCGGTAAATGAGGAAAGAGCATAATAGGGCTTAATGTCAAGGTGTTTTAATGTCCCTTTTATTCCCATTTGACCCCAAATTCTGTGTCCTGGAATAGGTTATAACTTCACAAAATTTCTGAACTGAAGATTTTTTTTGTGAATAGTTTTTAAAGTCTAAACTTTGGTTAGCAATGATCTCTACTTAATTATATAATCCTTATGAATAAATGATTATTGAAGATAATAAAAATTATGACCAACGATAAAACACATGAACCATCTCATTTACTAATAAGATCTGATCTTGATCCATTAGAATCGAACTCTGTGTGTGGTCTAGATAGAACGAGTAACATCTGTTTCTAAATGCACAAATAGGTCACGGAAATAAACTACATAGTAACTATTCATACGAGGCTTTATAACATCTTGTCTGTATGGCAGATGTGACCGTGACCATACTTGATCCTCAACTCTGGTATTCTCTTTGTCACCATAATCCTTAGTTGGTTTCCTGATAAAGGTGTCTTCAGAACGTCCCGTCTGTCTTGTGACGCGTCTTACAGCTTACATCGAAGCGGGCAGTAGCAAACAAAAGACACGCAAGATTCAATAGAATAGACTAAAGACGCCACTTGGAATCCATCAAATTTGATCACAATGTTGGGCCACAAAACGCATGTACGAAATGCATGTGGCAGCCAGAAAGCTTATATAAATATTTGTTGTAACGGGAATGGACAAAATAAGAAATGTGTACATAATAGAGGGTCTGAAAGTGGTATGGACACGTGATGCAAAGGAAAAAAGAAAATTTTGGGTGTAGGTAAATGAAATTGACGGATGGACTGTGTGAAAAATGATATGGCTAGAAAGGAAGCGATTGTTGAGACGACGAGTAATGGAGAAATATAGAAGAAGACATCTTGCGTTGACACTAAATTTGATGACACGGTTGGCTCAGTGGCTGAGCGATCTACTGCTGCGCTGCGTTTCGCCCCGCACGGAACAAATGTTTGTATGGTCTATTGATAGTTGTTCCGGGTCTGACTGTTTGTGTATCTGAGTTAAAATGATTGTAAACGCATTCACGATACAGTAGAAAATTCTAGTGTTACACTTTTTTTTTTTTTTTTTAAAGAAAGATATAAATTGGCATAAGAGCAGGAGAAAGATAATGATTGATAGATTCCCTCTCATATTTTCTCCGCTCCGGCCAAGCTCGCTTTATTGTATAAGTGGCCTAAATCAACGCCAATGTTTCATTTTCTAATTGTAAATCGCTGCGCGTACTTCAATTCCGTCTGGCGCATAGGGATTAAATGTTAGGTTAGGAGACGCAGGTGATCGGTGAGAGCTGAGGGAATTCGAATTTAATCGTACAATTTAGAAGTTATAATGATGATTTAGGTTCATGCCATAACTAAAGCCGCTTATAGAAACGTTTCTTCGTTGAAAATATTTGAAAAAATAGCTAATGGAGCTGGTATTTTTGGAAATACTGGATTAACATGTCCTAGGATATCATCGAAATACCTAAGTGTGGGCATCCCAAAATAAAAATAAAAAATCTAAAGAAAATTCCAGACGTTCTTGAAAATAAGTGTTAGAGAATAAGAACTGTCAATAGCATATTTATCTTCAGATAAAACTCAAAAGGCATTAATTTACAGCAAATAAGATATTCAAACTCAAGATCATAAGTTCCTGATGCCGGAAATAACCCAGACGGCGGCTCCTCTCCTACAAAGCGAGTGTAGTGACAACGCTGTTTTGTTTACCCTGCTAATCACGGATTGAATATTTAACACGTCGTTTAAACGATGAAAACGCGTTGTCAGCACAAACATTCAACACGAATTGTTTATTATTTGAGTTACAATTTCGATTTCCGCTTTTGAAGTGTCAGTTATTTTTGAAGTTATACCGAGCGTTCGTTATGAATGTTTGTTCAATTTTAGAAGTGAAAAGTTTCTGTGTGTTTGTTTGGACAATGCGAGGTTGAACTTGAATTGTCAAAACAAATACTGAGATAGAGATAGGATATTTTCTTGATAACTTGACATTTTAGATGATTTTGTCTCTGCTCACAAGTATTTATTCAATGTCAGTCGCTTTGTCTCAAATATGGGTATTTAGCGGCATAAGATTAGACTGGAAGCCAACCCCAATATACCTAATTGGTATAAAAAGTAAACAGATAATTATTTCCGGCAGTAAAAAGAAAATTTTAAGCAGTCACGAAGCTGCTGCAAATCAGTCTAACGTAAAATGTTCAAACTACCCGAAACTTGTACAAAAACTTTTTTCTTACTACCTTCGAAAAAAACAAACCAAGAAACACCCTAAATTCTTAAAAGCCAACTTTAGGTAAATTTTAGTAGCAAGCTGGGCACGTTCTGTCAACTTGTCACGACATAAGTGACTCCGGCGTGCTCCAATTATGCTGGCAGACATGTCCCCAGTCCTCTAGTGGCTAGAGAGGTTTACGGGAACATCGCACGTATGATTTAGTTAGCTTTGGGACCAATTTGAGACGGTTTTGAGGTCAAGATGGTGTGGAGTTGACTGTTTATGTTCAGTTCAAGTTTTAGCTGGATTAAATGTTTTATAGGGTGTTGTTATGATTGTGGGAGCAGAGTAATTAATTTTAGGAGTCTTGCGGATTTTGGGAAGGTAGCGTTTGAGGTTTCCAAATCATCAAGTTGAACTAATGACTTAGATATAGACTCTCTAAGGACTTTAGGAAAAACACATTCTAGGAAAGATTTGTTGGGTTTGGTATTTAATGCAACCAGATGCAGCTGAATATCAGTATTCCACATGGAGCATCTGCCTATCTGACCTCCGCAATCCATGTTGTACTGGGTAATACAATACCCCCTAGTAAGATTGTTTATCAGACTTACGGGCCACTAATGAGGTAATCAGTAGTGAAAACCAGTGTTAAAACTGAGTTCCGTCGTCACATAAAGTTATTATTCTTATCTAAATATTCAAAGTAAACACAGTGAAGCTACAAGTACATTTCCGAATACGTCACATATTTTCATTTCGCCATGTATATGCTTCCTGTTTCTGAAGCTCGCTTGGCTAATTTCGTGATTCAGCCGACGAAGTGAATTAATTTTCACAATTTCATATTCGCAACACGATTCGCTTTACGTACATACGTTAAGTGTTACGCGATTATTTGGATCATCAAATTACTCTGTTGAAATTCAAAATATGAACGATTTTACAGGGTACAATATTTTGCCCGTAGATATCAGGTGAATTATGTTGAGAGGAATCTGTGAAAGGCGCGCGAAATTGGGTCGACAACTTCGTTATGTGGTTTGATTTTCCTTTCTCTGTTTTCTGTAATAATGATATGGTTTTCGTATTTAATAATTCATGTCCTTTGTTTCCTTTCACAATGTGCTCAAAATTGAGTGACGACTTAAGACTTAGACTTAGTAGTGTCTCCTCAGATGTGCCAACAACAAGACAAGACACAATATCAAGATGTCCATATGGGCCTAACATTACATTTACACTCCATGGCAAAACTGTCTAAGTATGAATCTCCACTTGAACAGGTTTTCATCGCTTCGGCCAACCTGTGTCCGGAGTCTATTTAAAGACTTCCAGACAACCATGGCAACTTGAACTCCAAGTAGGAGATTTTTGCCAAGTGGCACAAATGGGTCGCATAGGGATACTGTCTGCCTGTCTCGCCATAACTTCTTCTTTGGTGTTGCATTACTAGTCCTTGTAATCCTTGTAATAAGTACCTAATTTGATTTACTGTTTCCAGAATTTGGCTGATGTGCGATTTTCACTCTTCATGGTCGAAGTATAGTCATCAAAATAGCTTCATATCCTAAATGATCATTTTCTAGAATCTAGATAAACCTACTCTCAATAGTTCCAAAATCGTAATTTCTTCTACTACGACTCTGAAAACTATTTCTAACAAATATGTAGGTACAAATCGTCGTATAACGTCAGAAGTTCAGTATTTCAGGAGCCCTGAAAGCCTTGATAACGTCCAATGACATGTCGTAGACGAACATACTAAACGAGATATGAAATATCTAGAACATGTCCTTATTTTTTACGCCTAGTCTTTATATATTTGGTGAGATACGAATATGAAACGTTTTCGAGAGGACAATCGGATTTCAAGGAACAGCCAATGTAGGATTCGTTTGCTTGTTTATTCACGTGAATCAGAACGTATCTCTTAATTCAGATCCAACTAATAACAATTTCTTAGTATTGTGGCTGTTGGAGAATATCAATATTTATAATCAGTCCTGGTGTGAATATCTGTTAATTAAAACTTTTGCTTTAAATTTAATAACATGGATGAAGAGACATTAGAAAATCACACTTCTGTTTCACTTATTTTTAATCAAATCAAATGGTGGTCTGAAAGAGATTATCCCGTGTTATCAGACCACCCTTGTCAAAGTTTTAAATATGGAAGTTCTTCCTTATTGATACAAGTCCATAAATTACTCATAATTATTACTTTAACCATAAACACGAATGCGATCATCATCATTTTCCAGCCCTTGCCCCATTCTATTTGAGGTCAGCGCAAAATGTTTCCTTCTTCCATTCTCTGCCAGAAGTCACGCACGGCATCGTGTGCTCCTTTATCCTTCAGATCAATCCTGACACAATCCATCCATCTTTTCTTTGGCCTTCCAATCCCTCTCCATCCATCAACATTCAGATCGATCACTCTTTTAGTCACATGTGATTCGTCCCTCATTACATGTCTATACCAAGAGAGCAAATGCGATCATCGCGTATAAACCGCGTTCAAGATTCGTCAGTGTCAAAATGGTGGACTCGCACCTATATGCGCCTCCAGAATCTTACGCGTCGCAGTTATCGTATTTACGGATGGTCCCGCGCACTAAACCGCATCACACGCTCCGTAATTTAATTTCCTTTAAAGAATTATAAAATTTGAAAACTGCTCCGCATACTATTTCTGCGGCGCGTCTGGGTGTATCTTCTTCGTTGCCTCACTGCTAAGGAACACGACCAGACATGACCCGTCTTCTGCAGTGTAAACCCGTCGGTACAAGCTGCCTCCAACAGCCCTCTTGATCGCGTCTGATCATCTTGCTGGTGCTCAGTTTTATGCGCGTTTGTCCTCAACCCAGCAGCGATGCGCGTCCACGTTTAAAAACAGTTCCAAAATAATATTTCTGTGTGTTTGACTACTCTGGCGCTTTGACCTTAATGTCAGACTGAATATATTGCCAGCAAAATATGGCCATTAAATTAAATCGAATCCATTTTCGGATGCAGCGTTTTACATATGGATTGACGTTTAACCATTGGAATCTGCAGGAATATGGCCGTAGGAGTGCTTACATGTAGCGTGTAACGTGTTTAGCGTTTATCACGCAGGATTGCGTGCGTGTTACTTAAGTTAACTCTGAAATATGTTCCTGCGTTTAATGGGGACTTTTTACTTTTTTAAAGTCCGATTTAAGGCATGTTTTTTATGGTAGCTTTTAAGAATATAATTAAGCTCTACAATGAAAGTTTATATGGATGTTTCTTGCTCTTTTACGCAAAAACTACTGAATAGATTTTAATGAAACTTTACAATAATATAGCTCATCAGAATAACGTATAGGCTACAATTAATAAAGATACATTGTATATTCTGTGACGACGCGAGTGAAACAACGGGGCACAGCTAGTAGATAAAATAAATCCGTGCTAGCAAATGATCTCAAACAATTCAAGAGCGAATGGTTATAACAGACCGAAAATAGGTAACCAAGCACTGGCACAGACTGGGCAGCCGACAGTTGGTCTAGTAGTTGCAAGCACGACTGCTGAGTTCGTGGACTAGAATCCCAGATCGGGCAAAGTGTTATTGGGCTTTCCCATCAGGAATTTCTCAGTAGCAGCCAGAGTTTGGATTCCTGTCCGGTTGCTGGCAATAGGCTCGTCCGCTATCACATAGGGCTTAAACCTAACTAGCGAAATGTGGGTGTTCTATTACACCACTGCTTCACTCGTTGGGTACCTACTATAGGGGTTATAAGGGTTATGAGGGGCCTGTTGGTCTAGTGGTTAGTGGCCCTGACTGTTGAGCTGGAGGTCGTGGGTTCGATTCCCATCCAGGACAAACTTTGTGTGATGAGCATGATTGTTTGTTCTGTGTCTGGGTGTGATTTATCTATAATATGTATGTATTTATAAATTATATAAAGAATGTATATCAGTTGTCTGGTTACCATAACACAAGCTCTGCTTAGCTTGGGATCAGATAGCCGTGTGTGAGTTGTTCCAAGATATTTATTTATATGTACCTAAACTCTTATAAATATCTCTTATAATGCACCACTCTTATAATAAATCTAGATCCTTATTTTCCACCACTGACCGTCGCTTTTAATATAAGCTTTAAAAATCATAGCCCGTCTGACAAATATAATTCAATTCAGTAACAGATATCGCGTATTCGCTCATGCAAATAGATTCATCTGTGACGTCATGACGTGTGTCTGTCAGGCGTTGCCCTAACGTGATCGGATACGGCTAATTATGTAGCTTTGACCTATTGTCATAAGCTTAATCAGTTGTAAAACGTAGTATTGTGTGATTGTGGTAGTTATTTATTATGTTGATTAGTATGCAGCCGTTCGGTTCGATCTTTAGGTTAAGCGGCGCTTGTCCAGGTTGGTTTGTGGATGGGTGCCTCTTAAAGCAAGTTAAGCTGTTGGTCCCGGCTGTTATTTGTAAATCTTTGACATTAGTTACAGGTCATAGGACAGGTCACAGGACATAGTCAGTGTCCTGAAATTCTGGCAACTAGTCTTACCAAGGACTTTTACCCAGTAATAACTGGCTTGTGATGGTACATAATACCACCTGCTTCTGGTAAGACTGTAAGCCGAGCACGCTAGGCGGGTGATGATGTTTATGTCTATGCGTGATTCTTGATATTGAAGGTTCAATAGCGTTCTGCAATTTCGGATTTTTGGTTGTTTGATAAATTAAGTTGATTTTGATCTTTAATAACATTTCGCCAATTATGTTATATGCCTAGTTAGGCAAAACTAGCCATTGTGGTTATGTAACAGTGGCTTTAAAGCCTTATCGTTAAAAACTGCATTCAAAATTATCAGTGAGAAAGTAAGTCGTAGAGAATTAAAAAATGATTCGAGATTCTATGAGGTCGGCGATGTTAAAAAGCAAATAAAGGAAAGAAACTCGTCGAGAACACATCCTGTTGTATTCCATTACCATATTTTCTCCTCATCTATTATCCAGCTTAAATTTAATTCCTGCTGTACGCAACAAATGTATCTAATCTAAAGAGGATTAAATATAAAACTCAAAAACACAGTCAAAGTGATGAGAAAACAAGCAGACTTTAAATGTAAACAGCGCATGATTACAGAAAATGGCTGAAATAAATAATAAATTATAACCTCATCCGAGTTAGTTCATTAAAAATGTACGTACAGAGGAACAATCTAAATTGTGTCTTATTGTTTAAATACAGCAATTAGCAACTGGTTGCTCAGAGCTTGTTTAACGAACGATAATTAGCTTCAGCTTCGCTAGTAGCTAGTGCTTTTATTAGGATGTAAGCTGACATCATAATTTGACTTGTTTTGCAGCTTTAGTAATTACAACGAATACTTGGTTGTTTTAAATCGTAGCAAAGAACAGGGAATTGACAGACTAGAATAACGTAGTAGAATATCTGCCCACAAATAGGTATAGAAGAAAGTTATCCTATGACACTTTGTAATAAACTGTAGCTTTCATCTGCGTTTTTTTAATCGGGTATTTACAGTCAGGGTCACGATGTTTGCGAGTTGTTCTAAAGAGATACCCGGAAAAAAAGGGCAAAAAAAGGAGAACGGATAAGTTTTAGTTAGTAAAAGTCTGACATGCCCCCTGCTCCGTTATGTGATGATTTCCTATCACCAAAAAAAGGGTCACAATGTGGGTACGGGTACCTACGGATTAATGTTAATTTTGTTGCAACTGGGGCACCCAATCGATGCAGCCCACTATAAATACTTAATTTCAAAAATTATTACAAAAAAACTTTTTTTTTAACTTTGCTCCACACTAAGAATTTCTCCTGTAACGTGGGTGCGTTTACTCACATACACAAACAGCCAGACCCGGAACAACTATCTGTAGGCCATACAAATATTTGTTCCGTGCGGGGATCGAACCCGCGCCAACCGTGTCGACAGAAATGTACTAACCTTTTTTAGTACTCGTATAGAATTAACATGTACTCACAATACTATCAACCAAAGTAGATGCTTCAAAACCTCAGTAATTTTCTCCCAAAACACACACAAAAATATGTCATTACACCAAACAATGTCAAACAGTTTAAACTCACAAAAACTTCAGTATCTAAAACGATTGCTAAGCAATCATTAAACAACCGTTGTTCCTACCATTTGTGTAATGTACTCACGATAGCAAACACGCTTGGATGCCCTGAACAAAGTGCCCAGATGCATGCTGGAGATACGAATAATTATTATGTAATTTCCATGATATTTTACTGAGAATAGCGCTTGTTGAAAGACAATTGCAATTCTGTTCGAAATAATATCTGGGACTGTATCTTTTCTTGTTGATTGCCAGAAACTTTGAATCATGACATCGGGAATTGGATCTGTAGTACATCCAATTTTGTAAGCTATGTTTAACTACCAGGTAAGAGACGAGCCTGTGTGACACTGGGATATTGTATATATACCGATATACTATATATATATTATTTTATTTATATATTAATACGTTGCCCACACTAGGATTTCTCCTGCATCGTGGGTGCGTTTACAAACATTTATACTCACATACACAAACAGCCAGTCTCAACTCAAGTCTGTGGTCCTTTTGTTCTGTGATTCCTCTAGATTTACGCTGTCAAAAGTTATAGCTGCTTGTACGGAACCCTCGGCGAGAGTCCGACTCTCTCTTGACCGGTTTATTTTTAGTTATTTGATGACTTTTAGCATAGTATTGAATGTATCTGTAATGGTTCTATAATTGGTGGTAAATACTACCTTTATCTTTTTATGCCATTAAATTCGCCTTTTGGTCCGCCATTATGCATTCAAAACAAAACGTGTCGATCACAAATAACCCTCCACCTGCTGCCCCATAAAAAGCAATCAATAAAAGTGCTTTTAAACCCTAATAACATTAAACGTTGTTATAAAAAGCATGTAAAATAAACCTCGGCGAGCCACAAACCGCTCGTATCACGAACTGACGCACATCAATACTGTGCAAATTTACTTTCTGGCAGTAAACTTTGGGTGTAAAATCGCCTAAAATACTCGAACCAGACGTTTGTTTGTCTGCGACTGGATTAATATCCAGTTGATGTGGTAACTGTCGGAATTATCTCGGGACCACAGATTAAATAAGATTATGCTAGATCTTTAGATACACTACGATACCGGGATAGGAATCGGCAAAAGAAGGAACATTGGTGGGTTTTAGTCAGTAAAAGTCGAGACTATACCCCCTTCTCTGTCTAGAACAGAGGAAGTTAATTGATGATTTCCCATTCAGAAAAAAAGATTTTTCCAGTAGTAAAAAAGTTTGTTTCTAGAAATTATTTGCTGTTGATAATATAACAGAGAGTAACACTTAATTTAATTTCTTTTTAACCTGAAAAACACTTTTTGAAATACTATAATTACACAGGTCTGCATCAAAACGCCTGCCCTGCGCCACTTCCTAGCGTTTCCGTAGAAGAACTGGAGGAAAAAATACTCGTTTTGAACAGCAGCATTGAAAATCTTACACCTATATTTTGTTCTACACTTCCCAAAGATCTCTCATGAAGATACACATAATTTATGACATTATAGACCCACCTCATAAGTCTTTAAATTGTCAAGACGTCACTTAATTTGAGAACGCAAGCATCGTCACGCAATCATTTAGTCGCGTATAAAAACGTTACGTTTTACGACGTCACGCCACGTGTGGCGTCGACGCTTAGAGGCAAGAGCATTATAGGGTTGAACTCTTTTAAAGCACTTTCTGATGATACGAAACTCTTGTCGTGTTCGAAATTCGTGTTGATTACCTTATCATCATTTTCCTGCCCTTCTATTTGGGGTCGGCGCAACATGTTTTTTTTCTTCCATTCTCCCCTATCAGACGTCACGGCATTATTTTCTCCTTTCTCCTTCATATCATTCCTTACACAATCCATCGACCTTTTCTTTGGCCTTCCTCTCGCTCTCTGTCCATCAACATTCAGATCCATCACTCTTTTAGTCACATGTCCTTCATCCCTCCTCATTACATGTCCATACCAAGACAAATAACTCTTCAAAGTGAAATAGCAAATTGGATATCTGCGATATGCCGAAAAAGTAGATGTCTGATGAGGTGAGGAGTAAGACAATGGAAGAAAACGACACCCTGCGCCGACCCCAAATTATTTGGGCTTTACTAACTACTGATTTTACCCGAATACGTAAACGCAAAAAGGAGGGTTATGATTTCGACCGGTATGTGTCTGTATGTGTACATGTTCATCTGTTCCTTCATAACTTCCGGACTGCCTATCATAGTTAGACAGTTAAGGTATCGATGGAAGCGTCGTGACCGTTCGATAGTAACAAGAGCTATGTGACGTCTCATTAAATTAAAAATGGCGCCCTCTAGTAGGTATAAAGTCTCGAATTAAAGAAACATTTTTTTACAACAATGCTGTGTTGGGTATCAAATGAACCTTTCAAATACGTATAAAAAGTCTGAACCCAGAATAACATATAAGTAATATAAGTTCCCAACTAGTGAGTGATTCACAAATATGTTAAAACTTGTTTATGCCAGTAAATAATTTGTTTATTTACTGAAACATCGCGGCTTTAAAAAAAATTAAACAAGAAAACGTTCCCGTCTGACATAGTTATCTATGAACTATATAATATTTAGATTCTTACTTAAAGAACATTAGCAATATAGTCATAGTTCTCATTTACAACAAAGAGAAAACCGGAAAATTCAGTCAAAATGGAATCTTCACTCAATTTCGGCGTGAATTCTTTGAAATTCAAAGCTCGTATTTTTTCACTATTGGGCAGCTCGGGGCTGACGCTATCAGTAGCGTTCAGATAACCTGATTAAGTCATTGTAAAAGCTGATGCTTTTCCAGTTACTTTCCAAATTGCCCTTTTATTCTTGAAAGTCAACCGTGCTCTGAAACATTTTTGGAACCAATAAACGAGAAATGAAACTCCGTTTTTTTATTTTATTAATATATAACCAACTTATCATCATCTGCCTAGCCTTAGGGTCGGCTTCCAGTCTAACCGGATGCAGCTAAATATCAGTATTTTACATGGAGGGACTGCCTATCTGACCTTCACAACCCAGTTAGTACTGGGTAATGCGATACGCCTTGGTAAGACTGGATGTCAGACTTTCGGAACACTAACTAAGTGTAACGACTGTCAAAAGATCTACAAATGACAGCCCGGACCAACGGCTTAACGTGCTTTCCGAGGAAACTCGGTATGTAACGGGTGGTCACCCAACCACAGACCAGCCTAGGCAAGCGCGGCTTAACTTAAAGATCGACCCGAGCGTTATATATAACCAACTTATTTTAACAGTTAACACATAGATAAAATTTATCGGTTGGACATATTATTTCCAATCCAAAGACTTCCCCCGCTCTGGGCGGAGCAGGGGGGCATGTCGGCCTTGTACTGACTTAACCCACCCATGTTCCTTCTATTGCCCTTTACGTTCCAGGGCCGCGGTATCTCTTTCGAACAACCCGCAACCCCGGCAGGCGGAGGCTCTGGCAAGCCCCTCTGCTTTGCTGACATCTCTTTGAGACGCGCATATACACGAACGCGCCGTCGACACGGCCTGTCGAAGTTAGTTGATTATACATCATCGTTATATGGATCACGAACCCGCGAACCGCTAGGCTATGGAATTGACTGCTGGTTTCTCTGTTCCCTGACCATTAAAATCTGGATCTCTTGAAAGATTGAATGAATCAGTTTCTTCTAGACAAGCATGCTCCACCCTAGTCCGAATCCATCCCTTCAAATAAGCCGAGTTGCGGCCAAACGTAAGCCTATTTATTACATAAAAAAAACAACTCGGCGCAAATCCAGATTCCGAAGGTGTTGCTGATACCCACAAACAATTTTCCCGATATAGGAATCGAATCCCCACGCGACCACTTGACAAATGAAGCAGTGATATCCTTACTAGCATTATAAAAGCGAAAGTGTGTTTGTTTGTTAGTGTGTGTGTTTGTTTGTTGTACGCTTAAATGGCTGAACCGATTTTAATGAATTTTGGTGCAGAGATAGTTGGGACCCTGGAGACGGACATAGGCTAATTATTTAAAAAAAATGATAGAAAGGGTAGAAAGAGGGAAGAAAAGGTGAGAGATTTTTTTTTCGATCTTTGCGCTAGTTAAAGTAAGCGTTAGCCCAAAGTAACTATGCCACGCGGACGAAATCGCGGGCTGAAGATAGCAATTAAATAATATAACAAGTTTTAAATAGCCCTACACTCCCTTAAATCTAATAAAATAAATCGCTGAAGCGCGCGACATAAAATTACGTCACACTAAAACCTTTACAACTCATAAAATAGATAATTAAATTTGGCAGGCAAGCACAATAAAGTTTTGCTGAATCAATCCAAAACCATTCTTATCTTAAACAAAGATCATATGAGCGGATTGGCTATCACAGACTTTACGATCTAGTCTACCTTGATGAGATCTTAATCTCAGATTTGTCTGAGTAAATATAACAAGCAAGTTTTAGGCTCCGACCTCACTGCGGCGTATGTCGTTGGTTTAGTCTCAAGCGCTGAGCATGTCTTGTGTCCGATTCCTAGGCCTGGCAAGGCTTTGTAGGGACTTTTTCAAGAATTTCTTAGTCTAGATTTACGCCCCGTTGATGGTACAAGTTTCATCCCCACTTACATGTGACTTAAACATAATTAATGTGGCAGGTCAACCTATTCTAAACTAATATAACCTGATCTCTTTAATACGGATCGCACACCGTAGTGGAGAGATCAGGTTAAAATGGTTTTGTGTAGGTTGATGTGCCGTCGTGTGGCATCTCTGCCCAGGTAGAATTATCTAAACTCTTAATAAGTCTGGATCCTTATTTCCTACCTCCGCCTATCGCGCCTTAAATATAATCATTACCCTACTACTACTATAACATCGCTCTAAGAATTAATATGGAGGTCTCGGCACTTTTCGCGCCAGTTTGAACACCTTACAAGTAAGTTAACACCATAAATGCGAGCGAATTTAATACGACATCCCGCGCGGGATACGCGTGAGTTTAAACAGAGCTTTACGTTTTATTTGCAGTATCAGTTTAAGAACATAGATTTGTGGGTCTGTGATTCTTGTACTTTAAGTATTGTGTAAGCATAAACTGACACAGAAATATCTTGCCAATAACAAATATAAAACTATAACTAACTTCATAGTGAAGCATTTAATTGCTTCATTAAACATACCGATACGATTAATAACTTAAACTAACTTTTTCTTGCAAACTGTTTTGTTGAATTTATACCTTACTTACTGGCGCCCGCGGCTTTGCCTGCGTGATGATTGAAAAAAAACGTATCCTATGTATTTTCCAGACTAGAATCTACCTCTGTGTCAAATTTCATCAAGATCCGTTCAGCTGTTTTGACACAAAAGAGTACATCCATACATTCATCCATCCATCCATCCACCCATCCTTACAAATATTCGCATTTATAATATTAGTAGGATTCGTTCATTAATTGTTTTTTTTTTAAATACAATTACATTTTTAATTATTTCTTAATAAAAAAAAAAACATTTAGTAGGATTTATTATTAATCATCTGCAAAGTCTTTTCAAGTCTGTTTTGTGGTAAGCTTTCAGTCTAAGCGGACTGCATATCTTACCATTTATTTACTGGATAATTATTGCAACACCTTTTGGTAAGACTAATAAACTTCATAACGTCTGTCAAAGATCTACAAATGACAGCCCGAATCAACGGCTTAACGTGTTTTCCGAGACATGTTACTAGCTTCGACCAGCGTTGCGTTGTCTTAAAGGTCGAACTATATAACTGTTATTATTTATCCAAGAATTGTAATCCTTACTAATATTATAAAAGTGAAAGTGAGTTTGTTTGTTACCTCTTCACGCCTTAATGGCTAAACCGATTTTGATGAATTTTGGTACAGAGTTAGTTGGGACCTTAGAGACGGACGTAGGCAAATTTTTGGGTAGGTTAATTGGGAATCGGGATATGAGGGAGAAAGAGGGAAAAAAAGGGAAAACTTAGCATTGCTATTACAATAAATAAGACGCAAAGGCAAAAACTACAGTAAGCGGGTACCTGTAAATCACGAATGGGGAACTGTGTTACCCCAAATTTAATTCGAGCAAAGCTGCGGGCAAAAGCTAGTTAGGTATAAAATTACATATTAATACTTTTATTTGTTGAACATAGGTGGGTTAGGTACAGATGTTATTATAATTAATGAACGCTATGTCTAGCCGTGATTGGCGTACAAATATTCTAGTACAAACATGCTGATTATAAGAAATTACTTAATAAATATTAAAAAAAATAAAATATCCATGAAAAAATAAACCAATGTTATTATCACAACATTTAACTAATTCTAATCGTCAATAAAAAATACATAAATCTTCCCTTGTAAAATAATACGCATAATCGACGATTATCAAATAACATTCCACAATAAATACTTGAAGCGTCGCCATCTTTGAAATAACTTAAACGAGACTTCCAACGGCCCTCGTAAAACCTAAAACTTATAAAAAGCATTACCATATGTGCAAATGTAATAAAAACAGTGTTATTCAGACGAAGTATAGCCATTCCGATCTGTTCCCGGCACTAAAATTATACTGATATCAGAATTCTTCAAAGATATGAAAACATCTTTTAATATTTCATATATTTTATTGACTTTGGTTTACTGGTGTCTTATTTTCTGCGACTTTTATTTTTGAACTAGCTTTCGCCCGCGGATTCGCCCGCATTAAATTTAGGGTAACACAGTCCCCCTGTGCCTTATTGATTTGTGATAGCAACGGTAAGTTTTCCCTTTTCTTCCCTCTTTCTCCCTCGCATCCCACTTTTTTTTTAATAAAAATTAGCCTATGTCCGTCTCCTGGTTACCTGTGTACCAAAATTCATCACAATCGGTTTAGCCATTAAAGCGTGAAGAGGTAACAAACAAATAAACAAACTCACTTTCGCTTTTATAATATTAGTAAGGATTATTTCCGTTGTTATTGACCCGGGTTTTTTAAGAGCGATTTTGTAAGTAAGCACAGAGGTAGATTATAGTGTGGAATAACAGGTAGTTTTTTTTCTTTCGATATCACGCGGGCGAAGCCGCGGGCGCCAGCTACTCTATAGTTCTATTGTTTTGTGTGTTATGGGGAATATTTCAGTGATATACCACGTTCACACTTCACAAAAATTACACTCCATCACACAAACAATAAGGCACCAGCTAGTGTGGTGTAAAAGGATGTATGGCCAGTTTCGTGCATGACACATTATAATTGTCTATTAATTTCGTGAAAAAAGGTATCCTCTGTGCTATTCCAGACTACAATCTACCTCTGTGCTGAATTTCATTAAGATCCGTCCTGCCGTTTTGACGTGAAAGAGTAACAAACATCCACATTCGCAATTATAATATAAGTAGGACTAGTAAAATATATAATAAATACTTCCATTAAGAAATAACGAAAAAGATTTACTGATCACAAACACGTCATTAGTTTTTTATTCACATTTAATTTATAAACATCTAAAACAGTTTATTAAATTGCTAGGTAATTCAGTTAATAAGTGTTAAGCAAAAAAGGGAAAACACTTCACATCAATATCAATTAGGTAACTTATAAAAACGAATAAAAAAACTCTAATATCATCCTAATGTAAGTTTCATTAGTATTAGGTTATTTAAAAACTAAGTATAATGTATTATCTTTGAATTAACTTGTAGTTCCGTAGGTCTAGTTAAGTTAACCACTATCTTTTGCTAGGTGTCATCACGGAAATGTACTATGAGGATGAGAATCCTACTAATATTATAAATGCGAATGTTTGTTAAGATGGATAGATGGATGTATGTTTGTTACTCTCACTTCAAAATGGCTGAACGGATCTTGATGAAATTTGGCACTGAGGTAGATTATAATCTGGAATAACACATAGGATATGATTTGTTTTGATCATCAAGCGGGTGAAGCCGCGTGCGCCAGCTAATTATCCTATATTCTAGCCCAAGAATATAGTCCCTTCATTAAAAGCCATTTAGTTTTAAGTCATAGTCAAAGTAATTTATTGGTAAGGGATTCTTACATGTCACAAAGGTTTTAAGTAAATTGCAGAAATTGATAACATTGTAATTTTTTTATGTTTAACTATAATCCCCGAACCCCTTTTTTTCACCGTTACCTTAATACTTATCACCTAAAAGAACACCCACATTGCGCCATTTATATTTAAGTTTCCATGTAAGACGGGCGACCCTATTACCATCAACTGAACCACCTTGCCCACATCCTTGCACCGTGGCTTCTACTGATAATTTCAGATGAAAAAACCTGAAAACAATATGGCCGAACCGGAAATCCAACCTAAGATAAAAAAAATAATATCATCAAAAAAACTGACAACAGATCCTAAGAAATCCGGTAGGCAGACAATATTGGTACGAAATTATATCACGTTTGTTTATATTCAAAAGTAAATCTCACTCTGCGTTCGGCCAACAAATAAAAAAGGGTTTCGAAGCAATTAACAAAAATACCATCGAAAAATCCAAACTAGTCCTGAAAGTCGACATTTCGATTTTAACTTGTTGACGGTACCCGTGTTAGTTTAAACTGTACAACATGAATTTATTCGTCAGAATTTCAGACAGTTAGACCACCCCTAACAAAGTTCAGAAACATTCCCTGTTATTGAAACGAGCTCTACTTCGAAAATCATCAAATGTGAATTTCATTTTCGACGTTAGAACCCCAAAACTTTGAACCAAGGAATTAAACAGATCTATCAGTGTCATTCATAAATGCTGCCACTGTTTTTGCCGTAACACAAATGCATGCTAATCAAATACCACTCTTAACACCCAGTAATAAAAGTTTTTATTAAGAGGGTAGTCAGAAAAAAAATATGTTTTAGTGCAACATAGAGCAAATTGTGGGAAAAACACGGAGGTGTCTGAATAATAACTTAGTATGTACAAATTACTCATTTGAAATGACAGCTACCGTGAAAAATGCATAACTATGCTTAGGATGGTTTTATGCATAGCCGGGCCAGCTGCATCTTTGTTTGGGTACAGAATAAAAATTCAACGTCCGTTATTCTGCCTGAAATGTGTCAAAAGCGGACGCCGCGCGATAGTTTTTTTCAGTATTTGCAGTGGGTGAAACTTTCTTTTTGAAAAAAAGTGCGATCCTTTTCTGCTTTGGAAATTGATGCAGCTGGTGAATTTAGTTTCCCTTTTATTTCTAAATGCTAATGAGCGTTAGCGTTAATCAATTAGTCTTTGTGGTTACGTCATTCATATAATCTATATAAATTAACATTTGAAAGCTCAAATTTTCAGTTACATATTAACGCTAATAAACTGCGGGTTAGACAGAAATGTAAAAATCAAAAGAAAAAATGTTATATAAAAATAAAATAATCCTTACTAATACAAATTATAACAGCAAAAGTGAGTGTGTTTGTCTGTTACCTCTTCACGCCTTAATGGCTTAACCGATTTTGATGAATTTTGGTACATAGATAGTTGGGACCCAGTAGACGGACATAGGTTCACTTTAAAAAAAAAGTTTGATATGAGGGTAGAACAGGGAAAACTTAGCTTTGCTTTCACAAATCAATAAGGCGTAAAGGTAAAAACTACAGGTAGTAGGTACCTGCAAATGAGGAAAGGGAAATGTTTAGTCGGTACAAGTGTGACGCTCCCTTCATCTCCAAGAGCGGGAGAACTTATTTAACGAGTTCTTATCCGTTAATAAATTTGGTATCAACCCAGATGAAATCTTAACACTGAACTGGAATGCTACTGAGATATCCACAATCAACTTTCTTTAATTTATCTGTGTCGTTTTTGGTTGTTCCAAATATACATTTATGGTTTGCCCTCACATAAACAGTCCCTCATAATGTATTTCGTCAAATCTAGCGAGTGTGCGATGATAATAATAACTCGACCCGGTCTCCGAGACTAATTCAAAGCCTGATAATGATGCCATTAGTTCGGGAGCTAGTCATTTTTTCTTCAAGTATATTTAAATTATAGTTTTTGTTTATACAAATATTCGGTGTAGCGGAAGTAATATCAAAAATGTTAGATTGGTATGGAAGATGATTAGGTGACCAAGAAAAAATGGTACACACAACAATGCATCAAGCTATATAAAACCAGTTTATGCAGATCTCACATTGTAGGAAAAATCTGTACAAAACGAGGCTACGTTATACTGGAAATGTGTAGTTTAATGTTATGCTGTATGTACGTTTTCGATTATTTTTTTGTTTAATGGTAATTGAAGATGTTATAGCTAAATAAAGACGTTGGACGCGGTTGTGTTGTAAAAAATGTAATTATCTCGTACAATCTGTTGACCTTTGTGATACAAATTATTTAATTTCAGGAAAATTAGTTTAGAATGACTAATTATGACACAAAAGCTCTAAAATCAATTATGCGTTTTTTTATAATTATCGTGATTGATATATATATATAAAATCCTAGAATTATTTTTAATTGCCGAAATAAAGCTGTTCAATTTAAGAAAAAAATAGTTTTTGAGCTTTTGCAAATATTTTTTTAATCGATTCGTTACATACAAAAATACAAATATTTCCTCTTTATAATATTAGTGAAGATCTCTCGTATTTCTTAAGATAGATAAATATAAAGTTTCTATATTTCCCT
The DNA here is from genome assembly GCA_958449745.1 of Ochropleura leucogaster. Classification (NCBI taxonomy): domain Eukaryota; kingdom Metazoa; phylum Arthropoda; class Insecta; order Lepidoptera; family Noctuidae; genus Ochropleura; species Ochropleura leucogaster. Next base: position 3,303,956 of record OY288225.1, read on the forward strand.
AATGATGATCTTACTTCATAATTATTTATGTAACTGTATTCGAACCCAACTTGACCGCTGATGACTTAATGTCCCGCTGAGCTTCTGGTCATCAAGTAGGAGTTAATTATGGGAATCTTAGTCATTACCCTTATGTGGGCCATGGACTTGTAATTTTCTGTCTATTATAATTCTACCTTGGTATGCCATGCATGGCGGTCTTAAGTATAATTGTTAACTACCTTTTTTGCGAAAGTATCATTTATGATTGTTTTTTTTTTCTTTTATTTTTAAATATCAACTAGCTGTCCTGCGCGGTTTCAACCGCGTCTTTGGTTATTGCCCCCCATGAATGGGGATCTTAAGTATAATTGTTAACTACCTTTTTTGCGAAAGTATCATTTATGTTTTTTTTTTTCTTTTATTTTTAAATATTAACTATAACACGGCCAACGAGAAGCGATACGAAAGGTCATTAACCTAAAGAACAACTGTGGCGTTGACAATCTAATATTTAGCTCTTTCCATCTTGTGCCTTTGTCGTAATGTCTCGTTCTCCCGGCAAAAAACATGACAACGTTAAGACGGGTTCGCTAACATTCGGGCGGCCATTTTAGATAGGGTTTTAGCATGGGTTTTGTTTACATTTGGTATCGCTTCTCGTTGGCCGTGCTATAGCTGTCCCGCGCGGTTTCAACCGCATCTTTGGTTACTGCCCCGCTTCTGTGTATTAGTAGCGTCATACTATATAGCTTATGTGTTTGTATGTAACGAATAAACTCAAAAACTACTGATAGGTCCAGTTTTTGAGATGAAAAAATCAAAACGAATAGTAACATACAAATAATTCTTCTTTGTAATTTAAGTGTAGATATAGCAAGTATTTTTAATTATGTAGTGTTACTATAAAATATTTTTTAAAAAATGTTCGTATGTTTATAAGCCGCAAAACGGAGAACAATTACAGGGTACCTATCAAAAAATCATCTACATCGCTCTAATCTAAATAGTAAAAATGCTTAGAAGGCTGGCAACACTTATTTAATAGTCACGTGAAGAGTCGACCAACCTTTTGGCGATATCCCGAAAAACTATGCCCTAGTGTTTCAACCCCAATTATGGTTGTGACATTTGTTGTTAAAATATACCTTGACATGGGTTTTTATAATGGACTTGCTGGCGCCCGCGGCTTCGCCCGCGTGAAATTGTAAATAAAGTATCCTATGTGTTATTCTGGACCATAATATACTTCTGTGCCAAATTTCATCAATAACCGTTCAGCCGTTTTGACTTGAAAGAGTAACAAACATCCATCTTCACAGACATACGCATTTATGATATTATAAAATAGTAGGAAGTACGATTTAATGGTTTGTATAACAGCTACATAAGTAGTTGGTTTATGGGTTATCAATTATGGCATTTATCGAAACGGCAAGGAAAGTATGCTGGATAAGACTACATTACTGCTCTTTCTGTGGGTAAATTTAATATAATTAGTAGAATATTAGAAATCCAATTTAGCATGAAAAATAAATCCATAGGAGCGTAATGTAGAGAATCAGTAAGAATGTAGAGTCCCAGCATAGTTGAAATTCCTACTGTACAACAGTATAAACATAAGTATACAATTAGATGAGACTTTGTGTTAGTGAAAACGAGTACAAGGTCTGACTCAACTAAACAAAACATCTATAAACTGTTTAACAATTTCACTTGAGTCATAATAACATTGCGCACGATTGACAGCGCAGTAACACAACTAAGCTCTTGTTTTGAAACAAATGACAGTTGTGACTTGAACCGGCGCGTGCGCTGAACAAAAACACATTGTGACGTTTGCTTTATGCTCAATGAGTTTCTTTGACGATTGTAGATGTCAATTGTTTTTTGTTCGAACTCTTGGTTGCTATGTGTAGTTTGACGGGCCTGTTGGTCTAGAGAGGTTAGTGGCCCTGACTGCTGAGCCGGAGGTCGTGGGTTCGATTCCCACCCAGAACAAACTTTGTGTGATGAGCATGATTGTTTGTTCTGTGTCTGGGTGTGATTTATCTATAATATGTATGTATTTATAAATTATATAAGTATGTATATCAGTTGTCTGGTTACCATAACACAAGCTCTGCTTAGCTTGGGATCAGATAGCCGTGTGTGAGCTGTCCTAAGATATTTATTTATATAGGTTTGGCTAGGTTGGTTCGTGAACATGTGATCACCCGTTATACAACGAGTTTTCTCGGTGCCTCTTCGTTGGTTTTGGCTGTTATTTATTTAAACTTTGATAGTAACAGCCAGCCAATTACATGAAAGATTTGATAACCAGTCATACCTAGGGTTATTGTATTATACAGTACTAACTGGGTTGTGGAGGTCAGGTAGGCAGTTGCTCAATGTACAGCGAAACTGTCAATTTTTCCCAATGTACCTAATAACCTAAAACTCTAGAAATAAAGTCGAAAATCTATCAAATAAATCTGACAGATTGTAGTAGCTTGATGTGCTAGCGTCTGTACTCGTACTATACAGACTATACTAGTATGCATCCACATCCGTTTAGACTGGAAGCTGACCCAACATATTGTGTACCTAGTTGGGAAAAGAGTAAACAGATGATGATTCATAGTCTACTTCTCAAATTCAGCTCTTATACTCTTGGATGAGGGGGCTAAAAGAAGAGAGAGGACAGTATAATATGTTTTCAATCTATTCTATTCCATTTTACAAAGTTGGAAAAAAAACTAAGCGGACTCAAAGGTGTCAGCATTTTCAGCAAAGTAGAGCGGCCTATCAGGGCCACTGCTTGCCATGGTTGCGGGTTGTTCGAATCAGATACAAAGACGGAACATGGGTGGGTTTTAGTCAGTAAAAGTCTGAGACCTACCCCCGCTTCGCCCAGAGCGGGGGAAGGTACTTGATGATTTCCCATTTGCAAAAAAAAATGCTTAGCAGACAATAAGATCAAGGACAAGAATAGTCATTTTCTGGTCACAAAAACCATACAAAGTTCTACTTGATCAATCTGCTCTATAACTGTGGTTCCCATGTAAAAGTATAGGCAGACCCGTGTAGGCGTTTTCGATCAGCGAATTCATTGCCACCTTATAATAATCTGTTAAGCTCTTAAACATTATTTCGTTCATTACCAAGGTGTCCGTATTCTTGTTATCTATCGGAACTATCTTTTTCATAAACAACTGTTGCCTTAATCTATATATAATGGTTTCACATGTCTTGCTTGTAATTGCTACGGGGTAGACTTTTTCGTTCATATTTTATGGTAGAGTGAATTTTGTTTGGTTTAAGTTGAAAGATGTAGCGATTGTTGACGGCCAATACAATAATTGAAATTTTGAGTATATAAACCGTTTAGTCTCCAACCAAATGACCTGTTTTGGCTTTGGCTTCGAAGACATCCCTAAACAGCGCACTTTGTGCTGAAAAGCTTCCAGCGTCACTTGTTTCATAAAGTTACTTTTTTTTTTGTAATATTTTTCCTGTTTCTTGTATGTATAGATATTTTTACCTTTTAAAATTCTTTGTAAAAGAGTGGACATTGTGGGCCTTGTAGATTCTTGTGATAGCGACGATTTACCCGCAGCGTTGTATCTTTATAAATCTTATATGTAAAACTAGGTGTGCCCAGCGGTTTCACCAGCTGTTCCGACCAACCGTACCAGTTAGACTACATATAAAATTACATAAAAATCGCTCAAGTCATTTCGGAGGAGTGTGGAATATAAAACTGTGACACGAGAACCTAATATATAAAATTCTCGTGTTGCGGTGTTTGTTAACAGTCTACCGAAACGGCTTGACCGATTTTTTATATGTATAAGTACTAGGTAGGACTGAGAAATGGTCGTAGTCTAATTTGGGTGGCCCTGGCGCTGGGCACAGGTAAAGTAAGTTTACAGTTGTTTTCAATTCTGAATACATAAATGAACTCTGTTTTTTTTTGCCAATGGGATGGGCAGAAACCATAGAACGCTATTTCTAATTCTCCGCAGAAACGTTAATAAAATGGTTTCGCTTTCTCTTATGGCTTGCGACATAATGGGTGGGTCTCATCCCATGCCCGTTAAGGGGCGTGCCGTAATGCCGGTTTTGATTAGATTTCTACAAATTAGTTTCTTTAAATTGTGTTTTTGTTATTAAATTCCTTTTTTGTGTATGACTAACGCAGTTTTTATTCGCCCAGTTTCATTTTTATTTCTAGATTGAATCTGTAATTATAATAATATGGTAATTTTATGGCCATTCATTAATTTGAGCCTGATTTATTATTTAAATCTGTTATATCAACGTTTTGCGATGTTGTTTAGGTATTTGAGGTAGGATTTACTAAATTTATTTTGAATATATATAAATATTTGTTCGGTGTTCGATTGCTTTTGTCCAAATTAAGTTCATGGAAGTTATTATTCGGCTTTAGAATTTGGAGATGTTTGCTGTAAATAACTTTTTAAGTAGATCTCTTAGGGAAGTAACTTACCAGTCTATGGGGGACTTTCACTCCTTCGGTGAGATGCTATTTATTTATAAGCATTAATTTGAGTTAAGTTTTCTTACCATTATTTATCTTTTTGCAGGTACGTTCACTCAAGAATCCCAGTCAAACCTACAGTCTAGATCTTTTAAAACATAGAACATATGAAACTAACATCGGAACACTCGGTAAGTTTACATAAAGATCCTAGTCAAGACTACAGTCTAGATCTTTAAAAAATAACATAGGATAGTAATGTATCTTTCTCATCAGTCATTCTTTATCCAGTCTATTTCGTTTTGGAATGCGCTTCCCCAGGAATTTAGGGTTGCAACCATCTGTTTATCTTTTGAACTTAAAGTTTGTGAGTTTCTCCGTAAAAGTCGGCAGTAGCGTCACATCGTTAAATGTTTTCCCCATTGATCTCAAATGAACGGTAAGTTTATTCATAACCCTTATATGATCACTTTGTTGTCCGTCTGTCTGAAGACCCTTTATCTCGGAAACGCATGGAAGTATCGCATTGTAGTTAAAACAACATAATATAAAGAAAGAAAGAAGAAAAAACAATTATTAGTCGCAAATTACGACGAGCAACAAAAGAAATAAAAATAAACATTCAACATGCAAAGTATCACAAACATTTACATATACATATAAAATAGCATTGGCACAAAATAAAATAGCTTGCACGTCGTGACTGCGACAGGTCACCACTCAGCATGATGCTGTGCCATGGGAGCCCACAGCACAGCGCTGGTTTCCAGTGGTCAATCCGTGAATAAAACGTACGGAAGTCAAAATAGCATACATAAATGTTTTAAATACTTAAATTAATAAAAAAATAATCAAATAGTTTTGAGATTTTAAAAAACAAAAACTAAATAATTTGACTTGACACTATAAATATGTTGGTTGGTTTTAGTTGGTATACTCATGTCTGTGTTCCTAGTTAAAAATTAAACCTTATATCTATTATATATTATACTAGCTGTTCCACGCGGTTTCACCCACGCTGCTCAGCACCTGTTGGTCGTAGCGTGATGTTATATAGCCTATAGCCTTCCTCAAGAAATGGACTATCCAACACTAAAAGAATTTTCCAATTCCAACCAGTGGTCCCTGAGATTAGCGCGTTCAAACAAACAAACAAACAAACAAACTCTTTAGCTTTATAATATTAGTATAGATGCTTGTGACAATATACCTAACGCTACATGCAAATGCATTAATCCGATGCATAGTTACAATCATGGTCAACAATAGCTTAAGAATTCATTGAAGCAATATAAATTGCTCATTGGGAGCTTGCGGTTCGCACCAATTAATTATATGATGAATAGGAAGCCTATCTGCATTAATTGCTGTTATAAATTAATTGGAACACTAATTAACTTGTTACGTACTGTTCTCGATTATGTCGATTTAATATTAATTATGATTATCTGCTTGCCTAATGCAGTTGTGATATCATGGTACCTAGCCATTTCGCAACTACGTTGAGATCGGCTTTCAGTCTACTAGATGCAGAGGAATACCATTATTTTAGATTCTTTTAAAACGTTGCCCCACACTAGGAATTTGGAGTGGCTGGAGAGGCGTCATGGCGTCCTCACCTACCGCCTGACGCAGGTCCTCACCGCACACGGAAGTTTCGGGAGGTTCCTGCACATCATCGGGCGGGAGGAAGCGCCCGGGTGTCACCATTGTGACGATCGCCCGGAGGACACGGTGGAGCACACAGTGGCGATCTGCCCGGCTTGGGCGGAGCACCGCCGTGCCCTCGTAGAGGCGATCGGCGGCGGCGATCTCTCGCGTCCGGCCCTGGTTCAGGCCATGGTCCGGAGCGAGAGGGAATGGGAAGCGGTCACCACCTTCTGCGAAGCAGTAATGCTAGCGAAGGAGGTGGCCGGGCGTTTGAGGGAGAGAACATCTGCCCAACCCAGCCGCCGCGGGAGACGCCCATGGCGCCGGGCGCCGCGAGACGACTTCCGGCCACCGTAGATGCGGGCCTGTGGGCGGTGAGCAATGGGTAGTTCACCGTCCGTCCGTCGATTGACGACAGGCCGTGTCGACGGCGCGTTCGTGTTTCACGCGCGCCTCATAGAAAGTCAGCAAAGCAGAGGCGCTTGCCAGAGCCTCTGCCTGCCGGGGTTGCGGGTTGTTCGAAAGAGATACCGCGGCCTCGGAACGTAAAGGGCAATAGAAGAAACATGGGTGGGTTTTAGTCAGTACAAGTCTGACATGCCCCCCCGCTCCACCCAGAGCGGGGGAAGTCATTGGATGATTTCCCACCCGAAAAAAAAAAAAAAAACACTAGGAATTTTGTCTGTATCGTGGGTGCGTTTACAAACATTTAAACTCACATACACAAATAGCCAGACCCTGAAAAAGTATCTGTATCCTATGTGTTTTTCAAGACTATAATCTACCTCTGTGCCAAATTTCATCAAGATCCGTTCAGCCGTTTTGACGTGAAAGAGTATCAAACATCCATACAACCATCCGTCCATCCTCACAAACATTCGCGTTTATAAAGGAATGACCCCTCTAATATTATAATGCTACTAATTATTTAGTAGCATTATAATATTAGAGGGGTCATCCTTCACTACATCCCTCATTTCTCATTAAATTCGTCGCCCATATTACCTCTAGATTTAACACAAAAATACCTCAAACATTTCTTCGCTTTTCCCTCGAATTTAGGACAGAATCACACCCTTTTCTCAACACAGTGGGCGTGTTCAGTGGTCACCCTGTGGTCAACGGGTCAATTTTATTGCCTCGTCGAGACCCCCTTACAAATCGTATTAGGAAATAGAGACTATCAGTTCTTTAGACCTGTTGATTTGATTGTAAAATTGTGGATGGTCAGAATAGTTTAAGATGTTTTTTTTAGGGTTCCGTAGCTCAATCAAAAGGAAGAAACGGAACCCTTATATTATCACTATGTTGTCCGTTTGTCAAGACCTACCACGGAAACTCGTGAAGGTATCCAGTCGAAATTAAAACCATATACTCAAATCTGTAGTCCCTTAAAGCTGTGAAAAAATCAATCCTTTCAAGCCACGCAGTATTTTCATGCATGTATGGCTTCACGCAGTTCAACCCATAAGGTTGTTTTCTGCTTAACTGACTCGCACTTGACCGGTTTTTTTATCACCATTCATCTGCCTAGCTTTTTCCAACTATAGAGATGGATGTGTGGAGTGACAAGAATGGATAAAGTAAGGAATATATTCGAGGAAGTTTGAAAGTTGCGTCTGTTACAGAAAAAATGAAAGGGAGTTGTTTGTCTTGGGGACATGTGATGAGGAGGGATGAAGGACATGCGACTAAAAGAGTGATGGATCTGAATGTTGATGGACGGAGAGCGAGAGGAAGGCCAAAGAAAAGATGGATGGATTGTGTAAGGAGTGATATGAAGGAGAAAGGAGTAAATGATGCCATGACGTCTGATAGAGGAGAATGGAAGAAGAAAACGTATTGCGCCGACCCCAAATAAAATGGGACAAGGCCAGGAAAATTATGATGATGATGACATGGAGCGACTGCCTATCTGACCTCCACAACCCAGTTAAGTAAGTACTGTATGGGTAATACGATGTCCCTTGATAAGACTGGTTGTCAGACTTTAGGTCACCCATCCAAAGACCAACCTAGGCAGGCGCGGCTTAATCGACCCGAGCCGCTGCTAATATAGCCACGAGCACCTCTCTATATTTTGTCACCATTACGTGACGTAATAAAAATTGTTTTTGTTGAACAATTAATTTATTCGGTTCACCCGTCGTTACAGAAAACTGCCAGGAAACAGATCATTGCACCATTAAATATGGCGACCAAATTATTTCTTGTACTTTGTATTATTTTGTAACAAAGTTCTAAACTTCTACGTAGGATTAGATTAATCCCAAATGTTCTTTTAACGGTCTGTCGTCAACATTAAACGTTTACCTTCAAAGTTTTTAAAGCTGTCCTTGATTTCAAGGTAAAATGGCTAAATGGTAAAATGGCTTTCACCAAAATGATGACGAATTAAGTGTCCATCTTATGCTTGCAGAGCTTTGACCCACGATAGTTTTGATATAATTAGGGATCAGTAGGTTTGTTTGGGGCTTTAGCAATATCATTTACTAAATGTTGTTGAAATAAATGGCAATTCAAGTCATATCAATTCAATTTTTTTTTTATTTCACTTAGACCTACATGGGCACTTATAAATCGTCGAAAAAATGTGCACGGTTCGGGCATCGGATTATTGATAGTTACTTTTTTTTGCGGATGGTAAATCGTCAAATAACTTCCTGTGTCGGACTTGTACTGATCAAAACCCACCCATGTTCCTTCTGTTGACCTTTACGTTCCGGAGCCGCGGTATCTAGCGGCCCTAGCAGGCCCTGCTTTGCTGACATCTCTTTGAGGCGCGCGTGGAACTAACGCGGCATCGACACGGCCAGTCGTCAATAGACAGACGGTGAGCTACCCATTGCTCGCGGCCACAGGCCCGCATCTACGGTGGCCGGGAGTCGTCTCGCGGCCCTGTATTACTTAGGTCTTGGATTCGATTTCTTGGTCGGTCATGTTATTGGGGTTAAGGTTATTAGCTGCGCGGAGTTTGTTTTGTGTCCACAGGATGACAGAAGGCTCGCACATGTGTACAGACAGTCTAGACTAGGCGTTTTGAAAGGTTGTGTGTTAATTACAATTCGATTTTAACTTAACTTGCCTTTACTTCCACACGATTCTATAAGCTTCGCTTTTAATTAATCGACTATGTTACAAAATATTTGAAGTGTGGAATTGGATAAACTTATCAAATTATCTAAGTAACGTCATTATAGGTCCAATATGGCGGATTTCCAAAAATGCCGAACTAGTTATTCATAATATTGATATTGTGAATAAATAGTCCGGGTGAAATGAATGGGTTTCCTGAGAAGAATACGAGACAGTTCGTTATTTACAATATAACGCAACGTTATAAATATTTAGTTGAGTTCTTTATTTAAAGTTTTAAAACTTTAACCAGTTACCCTACTATGACGTCTTAAAGCAGAACTTATTCCACTGAGGGAAAGCGCCAGGGTGTCTAGCACCATCTCTTTCCCTCAGTGGAATAAGTTCTGCTTTAAGACGTCATGGTAAGGTACCTGCCCTCTTACTGGTATTCTTTCCAAGCCGTTGCGATTATTCGAAAGTTAAGAACTAATTAGTAATCAGGGCCACCCTAGGTTCTTGGTAAAACTTTGTTTCTTTATGAATATCTAGAATAATGAGTTCTGCTGCTCACAAGAAAGTTCAAGATCAAAAAAAAAAAAGTTGCTGTATAAATACTTTTTAAACTGACTTCTGACGTTTTATTTTGTAACAATCCATGAATCATACAAATGTTATAAATGCGAATGATTGTGAGGACGGATGTATGGATGGTTGTTTGTTACTCTTTCACGTCAAAACGACTGAACGGATCTTGATGAAATTTGACACAAAGGTAGATTATAGTCTGGGATAACACCTATTATGATACTTTTTTTTTCGATATCACGAGGGCTAAGCTGCGGTCGCCAGCTTCTATTAAATAATCCCTCCAAAGGTTGTCTTGAAAAGATCGCTTTAAGCGATAAGACCGCCCATTGTGTCACCCTATTTATAAGTTGTATTATGTTATTATTGTCATTTGTATGGTGTACGTAATAAAAAATATTCTATCTTATCTAATAATTTAAGGGCTAAAACTAAATCCACTAGAAAAATCAAACTAAATTCTGTTTCTTTTTACCTCGCCAATCATGAACGGAGGGTAGTCTGTGAAAATAATATTTAATCAAACTTTTGGCGCGTACGAATATTATTAGGTTTAGTAAGATAAATTGAATTTCTTCCAATTTTTTCTGCTCTTTTAGCTTTTAAATTATATTATTAATGTCAGATTTTTTTTGTGAAATTATTTTAGTTCTTTACACTTTTTTTTTAAGTAATTGGGTAACACAATTGAATTATGCGGAGATAAAAAATAACCAATTAGGTTATGATGAAAATTAAGTTTTTTCACGCTCTTTATGGAAAAAACTTTACCTAATAAATGTTCGCCCAATTTAATACCCTAGAAATCACATGACGAAAGTTTACCCGTAGACATTCACCCATTGTTTTAAAAAGATGCACAACAAACATACATTAAGAGCTCTCCTGCCTTCAGTTAATGCTCAATTTACTTTGCTGCTGCATGAACTGGAAGCGAATTTTTGTATATATTTTTTTTGTAAACTTACAAAACATATTGGACTTTATGTTAATTGTGTAAAGTTTAAACTAGATAAGAGCCAAAAATAAATTGTGGGTATTCGGAAGAATTCTCTCGTATTTTTGTAGTAAACAGCTGTTTTCTATTCAAAGTTTAATTTGCTCTGTTAAGATTTCATATTTCGACGGCGCGGTTGGCGCAGTGCCTGAACGATTGACTGTTGCGCTGCGTATCGCGGGTTCGATTCTCGCAAGGAAAAAAAATTGTATGGCCTAAAAATTGTTGTTTCGGGCTGTGTGAGTTTAATTGTTCGTAAACGCACCCACGACACAGGAGAAATTCCTAGTTTTTTATTGTAATAGCAAACCTAAGTTTTCCCCTTTCTTCTCTCTTTATTATATCTCGCTTTAAAAAAGAAATTAGGCTATGTCCGTCTCCGGGATCTCAACTATCTCTGTACCAAAATTCATCAAAATCAGTTTACGTAGCAAACAAACCCAATTTCGCTTTTATAATATATATATTTTTAAAAGATTGAGATATGAGGGAGAAAGAAGGAAGAAAAGGGAAAACTTAGCATTGCTATTACAATAAATAAGGCGCTAGGGCAAAAACTACAAGTAGCAACCAGGAAAGGGGAACAGTGTTATCCCGAATTAAACGCGAGCGAATCCGCGAGCGAAAGCTAGTAAAATAATGATCACAAAATGTGCATACAAAACGGCTGTACATCAGAAACGTTGCACGTCGTAAGTTTTACGTGTATTCACGTAAATAACGTTTCGTTGGAGGGAACAAAACAATCGTGTCATTGAGAACAAGAGTGTTGCACGAATACGGAAGGTTTGCTCCAATTGCGACTTAGAGATTGTTATACTTTTTAGGTCATTTTTGAATTTTGCTAAATAATAGTAGCTTGGATCGATGTTAAGGTTAAGCCGCGCTTACCTAGGTTGTTCTGTGGATGGGTGACCACCCGTTACATACCGAGTTTCTTAACGTGCCTCGGAAAGCACGTTAAGCTGTTGCCGGCTGTCATTTATAGACGTTACAGACAGTCAGGGTCCCGAAAGTCTGACAACCAGACATACCAAGAGGAACAATATTACCCAGTATTAGCTGTAGATCTGGTAAGTCACTAAGTACACGATAAAAAAAAAGAAAAAAGACCCAAAGACTTAACCAAACTTAAACACTCGGAAGCAAACTGAAAAAAAAAAGGTTTGAACTTAGTTTATTTCAAGTTCTGACTCAAGTCTAATTTAGTTTGTCCATATTTTTCTTTAAAAAGTTTTTTCACAAAACATAAAACGTAAAAAGACCTTATCACAATCCTGGATCAAACGCAGGAGTCTCAGTTACACCACTAGTGCCAGTTAGTGGTAAGTCATAGACATACACACACACATTATCAGACACCTACATAGTACACACACGCACAACCTATAAATTAGAATGCCAATCAAATCGAGTCACTCTCGCCTAATCTTAATGTTCTTACTGTGTACTTCGTAATTGGCGTAATGTTTAATTTAATATTTTTGTGTTTATGTACTGTAAGCTGTGAAGCCATCTTTTATAAAATAAATATGAAAAAAATCGGCCAAAAGCGAGTCAGAGTCGCGCACCGAGGGTTCCGTACAAACTTGCGACTTAACCAGCCATATCTTTTGACTGCGTAGACTAACGCCCGGTTCCAATAAACAAAAACGAGTCGTTTTGCTTACGGATAGTTGTATTTTGACATAAGTCTCATAGAACTTATGTCAAAATACAACTATCCGTAAGCAAAACGAATCGTTTTTGTTAATGGAACCGGGCGTTAGAGGGTTAATTTTTTCACAGTATAAGGGGACCACGGAGTTGAGTATATGGTTTTAATTTCATGCAAGATACTTCCACGCGTTCCCGAGATGAGGGGTCTTGACGGATAAACAAACGGATAGCAAAGTGAACAAATAAGGGTTTTTTTATTTGAGGAAGGAAACCCTAAAAACTAAGGCAAAGTTCGATTTTCACCCAAAAGCTAATAATCTATTGGTCTTAATTGATTACGATAAACTCAAAGCGAACGTAAATACACATGTACAGTGTTGGGACTCCCTAATCGAGGATTATGAACACCCTTTGTTTGTCGCGAACAGACTTACTTACGTCATTAATTTCTGTTGGGAAATCAGTTAATCTGAATGTACACTGTACAGTCAGCAAAATAGTAACCAGGTTGCTGTGTACAGTTGAAATTTTCATATTATTTTTCGTTTTATTTATTGAATAAAAATTAAACTGTTAAATACGTAAAATTAACTGTATGTGACAAACTTGGTTACTTATCTCTTGTTAGCTTTTGCCCGCGGCTTCGCTCGCGTGAAATTCGGTATAACACAGTACCTGCTACCTGCAGTTTTTGCCCTTGCGCCTTATTGATTTGAAATAGCAACGCTAAGTTTTCCTTTCTCTTCCCTCGTTCTCCCTCATATCCCACTTTTTAAAATAAAAAATGCCTATGTCCGTCTCCTGGTTCCCAACTATATCTGCACCAAAATTCATCAAAATCGGTTTAGCCATTAAAGCGTGAAGAGTTAACAAACAAAAAAACTCACTTTCGCTTTTATAATATTAGTAAAGATACCTATTACTTTTCTTTTCGTCCCTAATAAACAGAGGAGTCAAAATAAAGGGTGCTAAAAGGAACAAACCTTCGTACAACGTCTACAATTCTAAATCCATTTTGCTTCCCGTGTCTTGTAAATAAACAGACGGCAAGTTCCCGTGATGACACAGCGCGTTCGTGTCAGGATCGTGTCACTTCGGGTTAGTTCGTGCGTCTTCGGGCGGTTTGACGGGTACGTTTGAAAATGATATTCGTAAGTGGAATGAAGCTTTTCGTTTTAGTTTTATTAATTTTAAATGAAGTTAGTCGGAAATTGAAAATAGCTTCAGTAAAATTAGTTTACGTCGTTTTGACAGGAACTTTGAGATTCTTATTAATTACGTCCCTAAAACAGTCACAAAGTGTGTTTCTTGTTGAATATGTGATCAATGAAGCAGAATTATACTGGGTGGAGCGAGGGGAAGGTCAGACTTTTACTGACTAAAAGTCATTCAACTTCATCTTCGCAACCCCAGCAGGCAGTGGCCCTGGCAGACCCCTCTGATTGCTGACATGTCTTAAAGGCGCTCGTGGACACGTCATGTAAGGTATCACCTTCATAAGTTTTAAACAGAAAATTCTAAATTCTGAAAACGACTGAGAATCAATGATTTTAAGAATACAGATAAAAATAACCATGAAAATATCAAAGGAAATAGCAAACACTCATACGTGACTTGTAATCACATAAAAATGAAGAGACAACAACTGCGCCCTAGTTATTGCGACAAAACAATATAATAGGGGGTTCTCGTAAAAATAACATAAAAATAAATGATTTCCTTTATTCAATACAGTTTCACCTTACGTCCCAAGAAGGATTTTATGGTAAAAATAACAGAATCCAATACTTCGATTTGTATTCCCCTTACCACTGGGGGCTTCCGTTTTTTTACATTCTGCCTCCCCCTCTTTCTAATACGATGGAGGGGTAGTTTTAAGGTAAAAGAGGAAGCGGAAGATAAGTGGAGACAGTCATGCTCCTTGTAAAAACCTTGGAGAAATAGAAGAGAAGAATGTTTGAAATCTTGTGACTTGGAAATTAGACGGACACAATACGGACTTTGCATGTGCAGTTGCAGAAACCAGCTGGATATATAAGACTTATAAGTAAAGGGTAAATGAGAGTGGACGTCACCGCCGAGGCACACTGCGTTGGTTGTATCGTGGTGGCACATAAAAAGACCACCTAATATGGGGAATGCCTCTGCCTAGCATGTACTAGGATTACAATGGCTACTAATAAAATAAATACACGTAGACAGGGTTCTTCTCTCTCTTGTACGACGATGGCATCGCTCTTTAATTGAGGGCCTAACAGTCCTTCTAGGATTAAAAAAAAACGTTGTCTTAGAAATCTGTCTTTAAACCAAAATGAATTATTAGAACCTGTGTTCTATAGGAATCTAAGATCTCTTATGAAGGTGTTTTTATAGAAGCCATGAATACGAATGTCATGATCTCAATCTACCACTCGTCAAACCATTCAGTAGTAGAAAATAAGCTTTAATAAAATAACCTTTTCAAAAATAAATGCCTCTCCTATTGCGTCAATAGTCTCAATACACCATAAACTCTATTTATAAAACGCTTACAAATCCGTACACAAAAAAATATATTACTTCTCAAGTATTTATAAACCTTTACCTATTCGAGATTCTTATCTTATACTCCTTCTGAATCACCGAACACAATTGGCTTATCAAGAGGAAATCTTGCGCAATTTTCGCTCATAACTTGTGCCTGGACAAAAGCAGACCCAGCCAATGTTTATAGAGGAAAAACCCTGGAACAACGACTATCCTGGCAGTAAATAAGCCAAAGCAGATCTCAATTGCACTTTCATGTCTCCAACTGGACGTCAAACGATGTTTAGGAGCATATAAACGTGTTTTGCATCAGAATCGGTTTCTATTGATTTATTTGTATCTTGGATAAACATATTCTGGTCTTCTGTGCAAATGAGAATTCGGGGTCCTAAAATTTTTATAGCATTAACGTGTACGTGTACGTGTTGTCACTGTTTTTAGGGTTCAGTACCTCAAAAGAAAAAAGCGGAACCCTTGTTAGATCACTTTGTTGTCCGACTATCTGCCTGTCAAGAACCTTTATCTCGGGAACGCGTCGAGGTATCGAGTTGAAATTAAAACTATTTACTCAAGTCTGTGGTCCCTTCGTGCTGTTAAAACTCAACTTCAACTCTATATTATCTACACAGTCAGAAGAAAGAAAAGATAAAAGTAGCAAGTTTGTAAGGAAACCTCGGTGCGCGAGTTTGACTCGCTCTTGTTTTTCATTTGTTGAATATAATCGCAAGCTTTAATATCCAACCAAAGCATTCGTCATATATTTATTTCTCTCATTATATTATCTACTATTATTTACAAACTATAAATAGATATAAACTAAAAAATGTACAAGTATAAAAATGGTAAAATAATTACAGGGCGTCAAAAAATTCGTCCGCATCGCACTCAACAGGAAAAATTCCCAGAAGGCTGGCAGCATTACTGCGTTGGATGGCAATTCTAATTCTACTATTATTTGTGTGATGGAGTGTGAACGTGGTATATCACTGAAAATGTTCCTCATCACTACATCACTACATAGTATAAAACAAAGTCGCTTTCTCTGTCCCTATGTCCCTTTGTATGCTTAAATCTTTGAAAGTACGCCACGGATTTTGATGCGGTTTTTTTAATAGATAGAGTGATTCAAGAGGAAGGTTTTTATGTATAATACATACATATTATAGTAGATAAAAGTGGGGATTTTCAAAGATTTGTAACACCCGTGCGAAGCTGGGACGGGTCGCTAGTAAACTAATAATAGTAAAAGAAAATATAATAGAACTATAAAGTATTCCGATTATCGTACGTAAGTGCAACTAATTATCAAACTAAAGTCGTTAAAATTCATCTTTTAAACGACTAAGTTCCTCTTCAAGCTCTGTGTGCGACACTCCCATGAGATTACAGGTTCTTAACTATTTCTATTGGAAAAATAAAATATCTTCTTGGGACAACTCACACACGGCTATCTGATCCCAAGCTAAGCAGAGCTTGTGTTATGGTAACCAGACAACTGATATACATACTTATATAATTTATAAATATATACATATTATAGATAAATCACACCCAGACACAGAACAAACAATCATGCTCATCACACAAAGTTTGTCCTGGGTGGGAATCGAACCCACGACCTCCGGCTCAGCAGTCAGGGCCATTAACCACTGGACCAACAGGCCTGTCAGAATGAAAATGTATTGTTTCCCGGTCTTTCTTCTTTATCGAATGGTTAGTGTCTAACTTGGTGTCAGAGTTTCGATGCAGCCCACGAGCCTCTGAATTAGCTAACATGCTATCGAGAAACATGTCTTAGCCTGGTTTCCCTCACCGAAGCAAGTGATAATTGTAAAATAGGCACATAAATCCGAAAAATCAGAGGTCTCTTTTATCAGAGGAGCCTTTTTTATCACTTGGCAGTGCTATGACCACGTCACAGTAAATTTAAACCTCCCTGATAATCACAGTGTCAGCAACACGTTTTCCTTTGGCATAGGCACCACCAAGTGTTAACATGTCATCCGGACTTTGCGGACGGCCTTGGCGGACGGGAAATCATCAAATAAGTTCCCCCGCTCTGGGCGGACTGACTAAAACCCACCCATGTTCCTTCTCTACCATCTCTTCACTGTATGTTCCGGGGCCGCGGTATCTATTTCGAACAACCCGCAACCCCACAAGGCGGCAGCCCTGGCAGGCCCCTCTGTTTTGCTGACATTCTCTGACTCTGATTCGTCTCCCGCGGCCTTTCTTCCTCACTTGTGTAAAAAATACTTGCCTAAATTTCATCAGCAAAACCATCTCATTTGAAGAAACAAAGCCACACATTACCAGCAGCAAAATTCACCTCGCTTTAAAACCCAAGAATTTTTCTTACACCTCTTTGCCGCAATCTCAGATCAGTCGTTTTTTTTACTGTCAAGAGCCATTCTAATTCAAAGCGCAGTACGAACAGGTGATGGTAGATACGACGAACCGTTTTAGGTTCGTGTCGGTGGCGGTGTAGAGATCCGGCGATATGTTGGTATGTGAGCGAAAATTGTAGGACAATGTTGGTTTTTGGAACGAGAGCGGGGATTAAGGTTGTTCTTTGTAGTTTTTGGGACCGTGGTCTCGTGTGCTGGTTTGCAGATTGTTTTATTCTTACTCGTGTTCTTATCTGCTTGCAACTGGAGAAGGAAGAAAGAGCTTAGCATGAACGGAGACTTTTCTAAGCCTTTATTTTTTTCTATCGCATACGATACTACGAAATACGACGATACAAAACAATGACGGCACGGTTCGCTCAGATACAATTTTCGCTGGTTCGATCCCCGGATGCAACACATATTTGTATGACCTACAAGTTGTTTTGGTTCGGTTTGTTTGTGTAGGTATGTGAGTTTAAATATTTGTTAACGCATCCACTATACAGGTAAAATTACAAGTGTGGGGCAACGTATATCAAAAATTTATACAAAAAGTAGCATATAGAGACGCTCTAATCAAATGGAGATTAGAGTTGACTGGACAAATAATGTAAGAATGATGCGAGTAGTACCAGACCGGTCCATGTAACTAAACTAGAGTCCTAAGCCCACAAGCAGTTGTATCTGGACGTCAATGATAATGATAATGTGCAAATGCAAGAAAAACTAAACAAAACACTCGACCAAAAGTTTAAATAAAACATATTCGTGCAAATCAAACACACTCATAACTTAAAAAGCCACATATCCCTTAGCAAAACTAAATAATAGAACAAAACTCAGACTACCCGCGGTTCGGGGTTAATTAAAATTAGTTAGTTAACTTTAAACTAAAACATGCCCCACTGAATACATGCCGGGCTAAACACGTGGAAATGTAGGACCCACTTGCCGAAGATATAATGGAAATAGCTTTACAAGTGTTGTTACAAACATTTTTGGGTGTTGGTCTAAGTTAAAAGGCTTAGGGATTACGGCAACCATTTTGTAACGCTTATTGGAGAAATTGGGAGGATAAGAATAGATGTTGGTTTGTTTGAAACAAATGAGGAATTAATAATTTCTGTTAGAACTAGTAGGTATTAAAATACGGATTATAAATTTAGGAATTGGTAATAAAAACGACTAATTTGAAAGCTGCCATTGCATTTTTAAGATTTAGTCTTCCTTAGAGCTTTTGAGCCTATGAATGCCATGACATTTGTTTTTTTATCTGTATGCTTATAAATCTCTTGGTGAAAAAAACTTGCGCCACCATCGAGTTCTTTCAATAGATGCAGATAAATTTCGCTAATGTTTGACAATACCTCTTCAATTAAAATTCGATCTCCATTCTCGGCAGGCAAAACAAGGGTCTACTTACTGTCAAATTCTCAACCGCAATATTCAAAAATATTCAGATGAATCATTGCCTTCTTTTTATTGCCCCGCTGTAGCCCAGAAACCAAAAACATACACAAACCCCGCCACCAACTCATAACCCACGTCCCAGTCCAGTCCAGCGCCCCGAGGTACGCGACCGTCCCGGCGTATAATTCGATTCAGATAGATGTTACAAAGACTCCAACTAACTTAGCTACGGGTTGCAAAGGCTCCCTAACTAGTTTACCATTATACTGAAAAGTGAAAAATGAATAGATAAGTTTTACTGGAGCAGAAAGTGTGGATTTCGGTGTTGGAAGTTCTCTTTTGTGGGTTTAGGGATCTGTTATATCGTGTCGTGTTGCCGACTGTCTTTCTGGATGAAATGCAGCCTATATTAGTAGCCTTTTTATATTTTAACCTTGTTTAGTCATATTTTGTACTAGGCTTTATTCTACTGAGTCCAATAAACGATTTAATTTAATACAGTAATAGCTCTTTATTCGCGGGGTATATGTTCCATAAATAGGCCGCGAATACAGAAATCGTGAATACGGAATGGTAATTTACATGGGATTATAGGGGATACGTTCTTAGGTGACAAAATAAAAAAAAATATATATTTAAAACGATCAATGTCATTCAAGTTTTTGAACATTTGGTTTGAAGATTGCAATTGCTGGATCACGAACAATTTTCGCTCACAGTGAAGTTGAAGCTACAGACGACCTTATTTTCTCGATATTTTTATCGATCGAACAGTTGATTCGTTAACATTGAATGAGCGTGATATAGATGCAAATGAATCCAAGGCGTAAACGTTCAAGCATTTCTTATTTCACTTTTAGCGGTAACACAGGTTTTTTCGTTAAAGCTTGGTGTTTTGTATCTGTCTTGCATAATGTATGTACATTGCATTGTTGCATGAATTTTATATGTATTTACTTATTAGATACGCGAATAAAGAAATTTTCAAATATAGGAATTGGGTCGCATTTTTTTAATCCGCGAATAGTGAAAACGCGAATGAAGGAAGCGCGAATAAGGAGCTTCTACTGTATTGTGATTTTATTTAATATGCACTTTATCGATGAGGTAACTATGCTCTTGTTTAGTGAAATGTTGGATTGAATTATTTGAATGAATATCTTTATTTCGGATCAAAACAATCCATAACGTGTTAGTAACTCAAAAAATTACTACCTAGTGTTAGTAATTATCACTCTCTGCCCTATGAGAAGAAACAGCCGAAACAAACTCAGAGGTCATAGTCCCTTTTGAGGTCCAGACAAAGATTGAGTGGACCTGTCCAGTCAGTGCAAACATTTGTCAGTTATCGTGTAGCTGGACTCATAACTCAAGAAGCTTAACGACACGACGAACAATACCAAAAAATAAAATTAAAATCACTCTGTAAATGCTGAAATATTCGTCCAAACTACGGAACCCTACACTCTCTGTGATCCAACTTTTCTGGTTTTTTGTCTTGGTCGGGATTTAGTTTTCCCGCTCTGTCAGCATTAGGTGAGGGTTATGATTTGTGGATTCTGTCAGTTCTTTGTCATGAGATGCATTAGCATCCAAGTATGTGGCTTCCAGTGCATTATGCACCGGTATTAAAGGTCTTGTTATATTTTTTACTAGCCTTTGCCCGCGGCTTTGTTCGCGTTAAATTCGAGGTAACACAGATTTTAGCTTCCTACCTTGAAAATAGCGGAATGCTCCATCATGTTCAAGTTCGCTTTTATAATATTAGTAAGGATTATGTTACGGAGGTTACGACTCATTAGGTGTGCTACGTATTATTCTGAATCTGAAAATGGTCTGGATATTCCCTGAGCCAGATGTGGCCACTCAGATATTGCCAAAGAATTATTTGGAAGTCAAATAAGGAACCTTTTGCTCAGCAGTGGATCGTAATAATACCACCTTTTAAAATTCATCGTGGCTTATCTTTAAGTAGCTAATCAATATGTTATTTATTTAAACTTCATGTACAATTGTGGTACATAGGCGGACTTAATGCCATAAGCCATTCTCTACCAGTCAACCTTTGGGTTAAATAAGACATTGTGATAGGGTACAAAAATTACATCCAAAAAACAAACACAGCTATTTCTGGTCCCGGCTGTCATTTGTAGATCTTTGACAGTCCTTACAGGTAGTCGGTGTTCCGAAAGTCTGACAACCAGTCTTACCAAGGGGTATCGCATTATCCAGTACTAACTGGGTTGTGGAGGTCAGATAGGCAGTCGCTCCATGTAAAATACTAATATTCAGCTGTATCCGGTTAGACTGGAAGCCGACCAGACTGTTCAGGTTTAAATTGTTCAGTTTTTTTCTAATACTTACTTTACCTACTCTACAAAAATTAGAGCCAATAAATCTATGTCTCCATAATTTCTAGTCTATCTAAATACATCAAATTCCAACCAAAATTGATTAGATTTACAAACTCTTTTATCGACCTAACTCTGTTCCACTCGAATGGGTCTCAGTTGATTGATGGACTCGAAACTAACTTAGTTAGGGTCGCCAAAGTCAGTAACCGGGTTATCATTACAACCGGTAATAGAGTGTGTAGCGGTATTTGATGTGCTTTGATTAGTGGCAACCCTATTGATTTTGGAAATAATATTGGTTGGCTTATTTGAATTGTAAACGTAAGTCATAATGATAAAAGATGTTTATTTTGCAAGTAGGTTTTCACAAACACTTTTAAACAGATGATGCCGGTGTTTCGTACTACTCTGAGAAGAAACAGCCAAAACAAACTCAGAGGTCATCATAGTCTCTTTTAAGGTCCAGACAAAAATCTTGGTCAACTAACATGAGGATTATGCAGATTAGTGTCTGAAATGGTCTTTTTAAGAAAACACTAGACAGATTAAGTGGACCTATCCAGTCAGTGCACGGATTTATCAGTTAAGGGTTGATATCATTGTGCTCGCTTCTTCTTTATGAAACAATGAAACTTATACTAGGTATCTTGCAATGTTCTAAACCACTGTAGACTAATATTTAATTAAAACTTTGTTTTATATCAGACTAGCTGGTGCCCGCGGCTTCGTCCGCGTAATGTAATACAAAAAGTATCCTTGTATGTGTTATTCTACACTATAATCTACCTCTGTGGCATGTGCCAAATTTTATCAAGATCCGTTCAGTAGTTTTTTAGTGGAAAAGGATCAAACACACATCCATACTCACAAACTTTCACATTTATAATATTAGTAGGAAACAAGTAGGATTTATATGTTTTTATTAAAAATTTATAGCTTTAGGATTGAATATTTATTTTGTTTATTTGATTATATACCTACATCATTTTAAACTAAGTTTCCCCACACTAGATATTCCTCCTGTATCATAGGTGCGTTAAAAAATATTTAAACGCACACACACATACACAAACAGTGAGACCCGGAACAAGTATCTGTAGGCCATACAAATATTTGTTCCGTGCAAGGAGGTCTACTCTAATTCTACGTAAAACGAAATTGCGGCCGAAACTTCGAACGTTTTCTACCACGGTTTCATTTCATTTCATTCATTTCGAAATTTTTGGACGTCCGAAGTTTATTTGACATTAAAATTTTCTAAACCTACTCTAATTCACGCAAAATGATATAGAGTAGGGTTACAAACGTAACTACTTTTTACTTTCGTTCGTTAACGAAGTTACGTTTCGGAGAAAGAGAGTAGACCCCAAGGATCGAATCTGCGACATGCAGCGCGGCAGCCGATCGCTCAGACACTCGACAAACCGTGCCGTCAAAAAAATAAAAAAATATTGAAAGTGTTTCATCCACACACACTTTAACCAACATATCATATTATCTCGAGACCTGGCTGTTATGGTGCGAAAAAAAACAAGCATCCTCTAGTAGAATATTATTATAAACAACTAGCTGTGCCCAGCGGTTTCACCCGCTGCTCACTTAGGGGTATGAAAAATAGATGTTAGCCGATTCTCAGACCTACCCATATGCACACAAAATTTCGTTCAAAGCGATCCAGCCGTTTTGGAGGAGTATGGGAACGAAAATTGTGACACGAGAATTGTATATATTAGACTAGCTGTGCCCAGCGGTTGCACCCGCTGCTCGGTTAGGGGCATGAAAAATAGATGTTAGCCGATTCTCAGACCTACCCGATATGCACACAAAATTTCGTTCAAAGCGGTCCAGCCGTTTTGGAGGAGTATGGGAACGAAAATTGTGACACGAGAATTGTATATATTAGACTAGCTGTGCCCAGCGATTGCACCCGCTGCTCGGTTAAGGGCATGAAAAATAGATGTTAGCCGATTCTCAGACCTACCCGATATGTACACAAAATTTCGTTCAAAGTGGTCCAGCCGTTTTGGAGGAGTATGGGAACGAAAACTGTGACACGAGAATTTTTTATATTAGATATATATAGATAAGATTTCCAACAAAACAAATATTCTGTTAATTATTTTCATTTCGCATTTCAGCGAGGTCTCGAGATAATGTGACCGGGTTGTACTTAAGTACCAGAACAGATCTACATTACCAAGTTATGCAGTAAAATCTAACTTCAGTGCAGACAGACGTTTTAACTTACCGAGTCCCGCGTACTGCAGATAAAACTTCTATTTCAACTTTTCTACACGATACTCTTCGTTTTTTCACCTGATGCCGACTGGGTAATCCTGGGATTTTGTACCGGAACTAAAAGGCATTGTAGGGAGGTAAAATTAGGGTTGCTACCTTTATTTTTGTTCAAATAAAGTACATTGGCACTGAAGGGTAGAAAAAAAATCCTTACTAATATTATAAAAGCGAAAGTGAGATTGTAACGTCTTCACGACTAAATGACTAAACCGATTTTGATAAATTTTGGTACAGAGGTAGTTGAAACCCTGGAGACGGACATAAACTTTTAAAAAAAAATATTGAGATATGAAGGAGAAAGAGGGAAGAAAAGGGAAAACTTAGCGTTGCTTTTACAATAAATAAGGCGCAAGGGCAAAAACTACAGGTAGCAGGTACCTTCAAATCAGGAAAGGGGAACTGTGTTACCCGGAATTTAACGCGGGCGAAACCGCGGGCAAAAGCTAGTACTAAAATAATTTCAAACATGTTCTATTTTACTCAAAACTCGTACAATGACCCTGTTTCTGTATATTTTGTGTCAAGACAAATCAAGTCACGCAAAATAAAGTGTTTTCGAGTTCTTTATAGTCGATTTAAAATATAAAATCGAAATCAAAAGCCATGAGGCCAAAAACATTTTCTTTTACATTTTTTAAATTTTTGGCCCTGTACAACCTTTGTTCTGTGCCTGGTTGGGTAATGGCAATAGATTTCTTTTCTGTAGAGCTGAAATATAGGCACAAGAATTTTGTGACAGATAACGTTATTAAAAAAAAATCGCTAAGGGAGAATCAGACTGGCGCAACGAGGATTTTTTTTTGTTTCTTTTCGGGTGGAAATTATCAAATAACTTCCCCCGCCCTGGGCGGAGAGGGGGGGCATGTCAGACTTGTACTGACTAAAACCCACCCATGTTCCTTCTATTGCCCTTTACGTTCCGGGGCCGCGGTATCTCTTTCGAACAACCCGCAACCCCGGCAGGCAGTGGCAACGAGGGTTACGTACAAACTTACAACATAAACAGTCATATCTCTTGATTGCGTAGACTTAGAGGGTAATCTTTTTCACAGCACAAAAGGGTTTGAGTATTGGTCTAATTACAACTCGTTACCCGCAGAGAAAGTGATCCCGCATTTGCCGCGGAAAATAGTACGCGCGCGGCAGTCCGTGTTAATATTCCAAAAATAATTATATTTTCGACTAGCAACGTATATTTCAATCGTCGATGTCAAGTAATTACGCGTACATATACGCTCCGGCAGACTAACACCAACTTATTTTGAGCGTAGATGTACCTACGTTCCGGCATTCGAAAGGATAAGGGTTCGGTTTTTTCCAATTGAGGTACGGAACCAGGGGCGAAGGTCCAATAGAAGCCCATAAGCCAGGCTTGCCCTAAATTATAACACCAATCAGACCAATAGTTATATAACCTAAGTACTACCTAACTGTACCCAAACTAACATAAACATTCACGAACAAAAATATTTTAAATACACGCAAATTAATTTGCCGCACGCTTACATTACCAGATCCATATAAAAATACTACGACTCACTAAAGTCAATCATTCATCAAATTCGAACAAAATTCAATCGTGTCTGATTCGGAGCTATTCGTGACATGTCAACACTACCGAAAGCGCGCGCAATGATCTCTCGCTCTAGCGCGTCTCTTTCGCACTCGTTGGCTTTCAATGGGGCTTTTCATTTGTATAGAAGTTAAATACAATTCATTGATAAATTTTAGGTACTTGTACGGCGATTTATACGGGCTAGTAAAGCCTGGCTTGTCCATTAAGTTCGCGCAAATGAATCCGATGACCGACCTGAATATAGTTGCAAGAACAAGTGCAACAAATTGCGAATGACAATTGTTATTATTTTGTTTCTTTTGTATACATAGTTTGTTTAGTTTTGGAGTTTTGATTTAGTTATTAAATGTTAATTAAATTACTGAGTAATGTGGTTAATGTTTTTGGTGCGATGTGACAACCTACGATTTTGTTAAGTGATTAACTGATTTAGTGATTTTAATTTTAAAATGTGAATTCGGAAATTGGCGCCTGAAAGGTATGCTACATTGAGATAACTTATAATTCACCGTATATTCAATGAATCCACAAGAAATGATTTCTTGTACAGACCTAGTAGGTAGGTATGTTTATTCTATTGTTTTGAAGGAGCGTGACAAACTTCTTTTGGTATAAAAAACGCATCAAAATCCGCTTCAGAATAATGCTTAATGGTCATTTCGTATGTCATTTTGCATGATTTATACTTTCAGACTTTGTGAATGTAAAAGCTGAAAAGCAAAATAAAGAATTAGATGTTCATTAATTTATTAGTGAGATTTAAACGTTGAATATATATTCATTTAAAGCTTAAATAACAACAAATCGATAATTTGTAATATGCCATCTAGTGGCCATCGATTGAATTATTTTACGAATTATTAAACCTACGTTAAGAGATAGAACTTTGATGTCGCGTGGAGTCTCGGTACCAATAGATGGCGCGTAGAACGTTTAATCCCATTCGTGAAAGGTAAATAAATAGGTAATAGATTTTTTTAAAGTATAATTTACAATAATTGTGTTACTAGAGCAGTATTGAGCAGCAATTTAACTATACCAATGACTCCTAACAACCACATAAACACTAAGAGGGGGGGGGGGGGGGGGGGGTCATTTCAAAAGTCGATAGCTTGCCCTACATCCAGGCCCCTCGCCCGCCACTGTACGGAACCCTAAAAACTACGTATTACTAGTAGTACATCTGTTAAAATAATAATCCAAACAACCGAACAGATTTTTTATTGCCATCATAATTAACCCTATCAGTACTTGCCTACGGTATTATTGACCCCAACACGTTTTAATTCAACTACCCAAAAAAGTTTTTCAATCAAAAACCGTCCTTATTTCTTAGAGATAAAAGCTGAATTTGGAGTGACATTACGAGTTAATGGGACATCTGCTGTATGTAAGGAATGAAAGATATTAATATTATTCTTCACTGTTGATGCTGTAAGTTAAATGATTGAAATTAACATTAGAAATACACGTTTTGTATGTAATTAGTCATTCATTTATAACTACATATTATAATATGTTTAATTAATAGTTTCTGTATGTTTAACAACGTGTGTTGAATGTCTTGACGTGTTTTTAATAAATTACAATTAATCTTACCGAACTAAGGTTTTATTTAAATTAATATTATTAACTCGAAAGTTTGTAAGGAAGGATGGAAGAATGGGTGGATGTATGTTTCTTAAAAAAATGCAGTGTTACTAATAGAATACTAGCTTTTGCCCGCGGCTTCGCTCGCGTTAAATTCGGGGTAACACAGTTCCCCTTTCCTGATTTACAGCTACCGGCTACTTGTGGTTCTTGCCCTTGCGCCTTATTTAATGTAATGACAATGATAAGTTTTCCTTTATTCTTCCGTCTTTCTCCCTCATTTCTCACTTTTTTTAGAAAAAAAAAGTGAGAAATGAGGGAAGCCTATGTCCGTCTCCAGGGTCCCAACTATCTCTGTACCAAAATTCATCAAAATCGGTTTAGCCATTTAGGCGTGAAGACGTAACAAACAAACTCACTTTCGCTTTTATAATATTAGTAAGGATTAGTGTAGGTGTAGAACAGAATTATTAATATAGCTTATAATGTATACACGCAAACCATAACACATAGAATATCAGTTATGTGTTAGTTTATTGTTAGAAAGATATTGTGTAAAAATAAATACGCATGTAAAACCACGAGCGGAATCTAGTCAAAATAACCGTACTAAGGCGGATTTAATGCCTTGCCTTGTTCCGTTTACACAGCGAATAAGAATTTTCCTTTCAAAACAACCTCGAAATAAAACAGAATATTTCATTTCGAAGTATTTTTCTTCTTATTTCGTTATCCTCATGAAATATAATGCCGTCTGCCGAACCTCAGGTGACCACTTACGCCCGTAAATTACTTTTGTTTACTTAAAGCGCTAAGTCACTGAATTATATAAGTTAGCACTTGGAAATCCAATGCATTAATAATATGAAAATCCACAAAAACTCATTAAAAATAACACTTGAAAGTTATAATCGTTGAAAGTCGACCGCGGGCCTATTTGACCCGGGAAGTTTAAATTAAACTTGTCACCCACGGCAAGTGAGGGTTGCCCGGGACTTCTTGCGAAAAAATTGGAGAGGGAAGCTTCCGTGGTCCTGTAGGTTAGATTTGATTTTAAATGACTTTTGAAATGTATGCGGTTTTTTCCGAGACGGTAGGTTTTCGACTTTTTTTATGTAGGATTTCAACATCTATTTATTAAAAATCGCACTTACAGCTCCATCATCATTACCGGGCCTTCATTTGACGGGCCTGTTGGTCTAGTGGTTAGTGGCCCTGACTGCTGAGCCGGAGGTCGTGGGTTCGTTTCCCACCCAGGACAAACTTTGTGTGATGAGCATGATTGTTTGTTCTGTGTCTGGGTGTGATTTATCTTTAATATGTTTGTTTTTATAAATTATATAAGTATGTATATCAGTTGTCTGGTTACCATAACACAAGCTCTGCTTAGCTTGGGATCAGATAGCCGTGTGTGAGTTGTCCCAAGATATTTATTTATTTACTAGCTTTCGCCCGCGGCTTCGCCCGCGTTAAATTTGGGGTAACACAGTTCCCCTTGAGCATTATTGATTTTTAATAGCAACGGTAAGTTTTCCCTTTTCTTCCCTCTTTCTCCCTCACATCCCACTTTTTTCTTAAAAATATTAGCCTATGTCCGTCTCCTGGTTCCCAACTATCTCTGTACCAAAATTCATCAAAATCGGTTAAGCCATTAAAGTGTGAAGAGGTAACAAACAAATAAACAAACAAACAAACAAACAAACTCACTTTCGCTTTTATAATATTAGTAAGGATTTATTACCGGTGCCAACCTATCACACTGGTATACAATAAAGAAAAAGTTTGTTTGTGTGTATGTTTGTTACTTCTTCACGCTAAAACGGCTAACGGATTTAAATAAAAATTGTTACCAAGATAGCTTATATTCTTTATTGAAAATTCGCTACCTACTTTAATTCCGGTAAAATATGGTGTTCCTATGGGATGATCAAATACCTCAAATATGGTTTTTCATCGCGGGGTGTAGCTAGTTTTTAGAAAAGATGGATGGATTGTGTAAGGAATGATATGAAGGAGAAAGGAGTAAATGATGCCGTGACGTCTGATAGGAGAGAATGGAAGAAGAAAATGTGTTGCGCTGACCCCAAAATAAAATGGGACAACGGCAGAAATATGATGATAATGATGGTGTACCTAAGTTTTATATAGCAAAACATTTAATCATCATTAGGCAACTTTGACCCATAGATACATACTGGAAGAACAACAACTGCCCTACCTTACTTTATATTCCCAAAAGCAAAACACTTAATTATGCATTAAAATTTCATTGATAAAAATAACAAGACTATTGTCACATCTTCAGAATTAGAATCATCTCGCGGTACCCAATTTTTTCTCGAATCTTCTTGAACGTTCGCGTCCCCTGATGCATACACAAGTAGGGGTTCCCGACAGTAATTCGTTTTTAAAACGCCGATGGGTCCTACGGAATAAGATTTTAATTGTAACGGGAAAATCGCGGTTTGATTGATGTTCTCTGAACTTTTTTAACATGGCTTGTAGAGTAATTGGTTTGACAAGGATTGTCAATTTTCGGTGTCGTTTTAATTAAGTTTGAGTGGTTCGAAAAACAATTATTCTTTGCTTGTTTCTTGGGGGATTCTGTCTGGATTTCTGAAGAGTGTAAGGAATTTTTGGAGATATGGTTCTTATCATAAAACATGGGATAAGAGAGAATTCTTTTCTTTGCTTAGAAAACTGCTATTTAATTCTAGTAAAGTAGAAATATCAGCACGGTTACCCGTGCTGATATTTCCATACTTCTTATTTATTATTTCTTGACCAATAAAGACAGTGTGTCATAAAACTTATCGTATTGACAGTCCGACTGATAATAAGTCATCATCTGCCTAGCCTTTTCCCAACTATGTTGGGTCGGCTTCCAGTCTAACCGGAAGCAGCTGAATATCAGTATTTTAAATCCGACTGAGAATAAGTCTGAGAATAAGACTGTTAATAAGAAAAGTGGGAGTGTTGGATGGCAATGCTAATACTTTAATTGTCAAGCTTATATAAGGAGTAAGCTACGCCGATTCGACATAGCTTGTGGTAAGGACGGCAGGAAAGTAGAAGGGCCAGGCAGGGCAACTGCCTGCTAGGGTTGCTATCGCGACTCCGAGACACAAAGGACAAAAGAAGAAGAGAAGAATATGGGTGGGTTTGTTGGTAAAAGTTGAACACTCCCGCTTCGCCCAGAGGGGGGAATTGATGATTTCCCTTCCAAAAAAAGGGTAGCAGGAGTAGGAAGATGGTTCTTCAGATATAGTAGCTACAAGCTGCTGAACATAGTCTGTGGATATACTCATCTTTACATTAATGCATCATTGAAGAAGACGACAAGGCGCTACGCCAAACTCCGCACTTTGAAAACAACTAACATTTGCATAAATGCTCTCTCTTTAAAATCAATTTATTGACTGACAACTAACCTATCGACAATACCAAAGTAAACCGCAGTTTAATCCGAAACCATCAAATGTACACCTAGCCCCATAATAGATGAACAAATCAAATCTAAATCAAATTCCGATCTCGTTGGGCCAATTAGAGCCGATTCGGCGCCGACATGGTGATCGATTGGTTCATGGAACCACCAGCCTAATTAGGACTCTCGTACTTCCACAGTATAGACGAAACAAGTAGATCAACGCTGTTAAAGTGACAGTCATTTCGACAACATCAAAAAGTCTGAGAGCCGTTTTTTGCGGATGACAAGATGGCATATCACCAAATAACCTCCCAGTCCAGACTAAAACCCACCCGTGTTCCTTCTATGGCCCTTTACGTTTCGGGGCCGCGGTATTTCTTTTGAACAGCCCGCAACTCCGGCAGTCGGTGGCCCTGGCAGGCCCCTCTGCTTTGCTGACATCTCTTTGAGGCGCGCGTGAAACACGAACGCGCCGTCTACACGGCCTGTCGTCAATAGACAGACGGGCGGTGAGCTACCTATTGCTCATCGTCCACTCCTACCTATTGCTCCATGTCCCGCGGCGGCTGCGTTGGTTTGAGGTGAGGATCTCTCCCTCAAACGCCCGGCCACCTCCCTCGCTAGCATGACTTCTTCGCAGAAGGAAGTGACCGCTTCCTATTCCCTCTCGCTGCGTACCATGGACTGAACCAGGGCCCGACGCGAGAGATCGCCGCCGCCGATCGCATCTACGAGGGCACGGTGGTGTTCCGCCCAAGATGGGCAGACTGCCACAGGGTGCTCCACCGTGTTCTCCGGGCCGTTTTGCCCCTTGGTTCCGGAACCGTAAAAACAGATTCAACTCAAACAAACTCCATTCTGATATTTATGGTATGAACCGTTTCCGATTTGTTCCTATTTGAAATACTGCATGTAAGCGTACTGCGTAGGTAGGTATACTGTGGTTCTGATAAATTAAATCAAGTTACATACCTACTTGTAAAGGGTTCAACATAAAATTGTGGTTGTAATACATTTGATTAATATTTGAAATGGTGGTAATTTGGAGCTGATTGTCACGTATGGGGTCGAGACCGGTGCCATCGTGGTTTGGTAACTAGGTTTTTAAAGTTGGGTGTGGAATAACGGGCTTTGCACATTGAGCATATATTGGGGCAACTGGCAACTAGCTATTTATATATAAGTACTAGCTGTGCCCCGGCATGCGTTGCAATGCAATTTTCTACATTTCTACCTACCTGCCTACCCTACCTATCGTACATACCCTACCTACCCTACATACCCTACCTACCCTACATACCCTACCTACCCTACATACATACCCTACCTACCCTACCTACCCTACCTACCCTACCTACCCTACATACCCTACCTACCCTACCTACCCTACCTACCCTACATACCCTATCTACCCTACATACCCTACCTACCCAACATACCCTACCTACCCTACATACCCTACCTACCCTACATACCCTACATACCCTACCTACCCTATCTCTCAAGTTGGATCGAACTGCACATGGTGTGCGAATTTTATTATAATCGGTTAAGTGGTTTAGGAGTCCATTGAGGACAAACATTGTGACACGAGATTTATATAATATTAAGAAGAAGATTAATTATAGTATTTATAATATTTAATTTAGCTCTGGTGCTCGTTGCAAACAGACGTATCACAAAATTCTTACGAAAAGTATTCGTGTGAAATAAATAGTACCCATTGCAAAGTGATTCTTACCAACATAGACTCAAAGTGAACAATAGAAACAAAGTGCAACTAAGTTAAAACCTTGTGACTATACGCTATACTGCAAACCGGCGAGCGCGCGGCACCGCTCACCCCCGCGGAGAAAAGAGATCGTGGCTATTTTTCGTCGCGCTCACACCCGAACGTGCCCGAACGGAGAACCGATGAACCATACGCCACGCGCGATGAATGCGCAAAGGTCACCAACGACACATACAAGGGCGATCAGCGAGAGCGCGAGCGCTAGCGGATCTGCACCCAACCTGCTCAACTACTACGATAATGATGAATTTAGAAATGTCAACACATCGAAACGAAAAGAACGTACCGAGGAAACGGAATATAAAAAGGATTTCGGAAACTTCCGTACAGAGATGATGAGTTTTCTAGAGAACTTTGGCAAAACCCAGAATAATAACCTAAATTACATAAAAAATGAAATATCTGAAATTAAAAGTGAAATACAAAACATAAAATCAACAACTGAATCCTTCACACAGCGTTTTAGTCAAATAAATAACGATATACAAGATATTAAAAGCGACAACAAGACAACCCAAAACAAAATTAAATACATAGAAAACGAAATAAATGAAATAAAAACTCAACAAATTTCTGGAAATTCAACACCTAAATCGCCCATCTTGTACCACCAAAACCATAACCTTATCCTAGAACTAAAAGACCGATGTGAACGCGAGAAAAACATAGTTATTGTGGGTATACCAGAAATCAACGACAGAAATACACAGTCCAGGCAAAACTACGATAATAATGAAGCCATGAAGATAATTATATCCCTATACGAAGACTGTCCAAAACCAACAAAAACGATCCGACTAGGAAAATACACCCCAAACAAAAACAGACCATTAAAAGTCTGTTTTAATAATACCGACGTCCCGAAATTTCTACTCAAAAATAAGAAAAACCTACAGGACAATATAAAAATTTATACAGATCAAACCCCAACACAAAAACAATATTTGCAAACTTTGAAAGAGGAGCTAAACAAACGCATTGAAAATGGCGAATCGGATCTCATCATTAAATACATAAAAGGATTACCAACAATTACGCAAAACAAAACAAGTCAAAAAAACCAATAACAGATCCTCTACAAAAAGCAAAATATACAAATAGACTAAACCACCAATTAGTAAGTAGATACGAAGATTTACCAACCTACCCATCCTCGTTACGATTTTTCTATGCGAACCTACGTAGTATCCGGAAGACGGGCAAACTCGATGAAATAAAATGCATAATAAAAGCAACACCTATGACAATACATGTCTTAATTTTTTCTGAAACATGGATTACATCCGACGCGGACGCAGAATTATACAAAATACCACACTATAAACATGTTTACAACTACAGGACAGATCGCAAAGGTGGCGGAGTTTCAATCTACATACATGATAGTATCAAATACGAAATAACAGAAGAGTTATACGAAAACGGAAACCACTACCTATGGATTCACATAAATAAACTCTCATTAAATATAGGAGCGATCTACAAACCCGGTGACTCCAATTTCAACAATTTTATAGAGACTTATACCTCACAATTAGAAAAGAGAAAAAGAACAGTTGTATTTGGGGACTTTAATATCGATCTACTCAGTAAGAACAACCACGCTACAAGATACTTAAATGAAATAAAGGAAACCGGCTACGAAATATTAAATAAAATAAACAAACTGTACAGTACTCGTGAAACCGACACTACAAACACCTTACTGGATCATATATGTACCAACGTCAATAACCACGCATTCAGCATATCTATAATTGACTCGAGCTTGTCAGACCACAAGCAATTATTCCTTCAGATAGGCAACTTAGCACCGAAGGTAAAAAATAGGATGAAGTATAAAGCACTCAACTATGAAAAATTATACAATAATGCCATAACAGCACAATACACTAATAACGAAAACGACTACTACCACTTGGAAAGATTTATCTCAGAGCAAATATACAAAAGTAAAGAAGATAAGACTAAAATCTTAAATCTACCCCAAGAAGACTGGATAACTCGAAATGTTTTAGACTCAATCAACCTACGTAATCAACTATGGCAACAAACAAAATCCCACCTGAAAGACGAGGAACTTAAGAAGAACTTTAAAGAAGAACAAGAAAAAGTAAAATACCTCATAAAGACGCAGAAAAAGAATTACTACCACAATCTATTCCAGAATAGCTATAAACAACCTAAAAAGATGTGGAAAGTAATAAACAACTTAGCAGCCAACAAAATCATAGACAGTAGTGCTCCTCCTAAACTGTTGACAAACTCGGGATTCGTCACAGAAGGTAATCAAATTTGCAATATATTTAATTCATTCTTTGCATCAATAGGCGCGGATTTGGCTAATAAAATACCGGAAGTGTACCATACAAACCCAGGCAACATCCTCATGTACGACAGTAACTACAAACATGAAGTAACTTTGAGTGAACTACCCCCGTGTGATACTAATGAAATATTAAAAATTATTGACAACCTTGATGGTAACTGTAGTACAGGTTTGGATGGTATCAGCACAAAAGCCATTAAATGTCTTAAAAATATAATTGCTGAAGGATTATCCAATTGTATTAATATGTGCTTAACTCGCGGTATTTTCCCTGACTCGCTTAAGGTTGCAAGGGTCAGTCCTATTTACAAATCTGGCAGTAGAACTGACCCCGGCAACTACCGGCCGGTATCAGTCCTACCAGTCATTTCAAAAATATTTGAACGAGTGTTATACAACCGTCTAAACGCGTACTTAACTAAGAAAAAATTCTTAATTGATCAGCAATATGGGTTTCGCCCTAAATCAAGTACCCTCACAGCCTCAATAGATTTAATAACAAAAATAAAAACAAATATTGATCAAAAAAATGTTGCTGTCGGCATTTTCATTGACCTAAAAAAAGCCTATGATACAGTTAGCCATCACAAACTACTACAAAAATTAAATAATATAGGTATTTCAGGCAACGCCCTTAGTATATTCGCTTCTTACTTACAAAACAGAAAACAAATAGTTAAAATTGATAATTTCACAAGCTCAATGCAAAACATAACATACGGCTGTCCACAAGGCTCAATTATTAGCTCGTTACTATTTCTTATATACATCAATAATATCGACAATATAGGTTTGAAAGGACACCTAACATTATATGCAGACGATACTTGTCTCTTTTATTTCAATAAGTCATTACAAAACATTATATCTGATGCTCAAAAAGACCTTGACCTACTAAACGAATGGCTAAAATATAACTTGCTAACTATTAACACGTCAAAAACATCATTTATGATCTTTTCCGCAAAAAATAAACAGTTACCCGATTTCTCACCTCTAACGATTGACGGAGAAGTAATCAAAAGAGCTAGTCACGAAAAGTACCTCGGGTTGTGGGTAGATGACAAACTTACGTGGAAACAACACATAGACCATGTCAAAACAAAACTAACGTCACTATTAGGAATGGTACGAAATATTAGAAACTGTATACCAAAGAAAATAAAACAAATTATATATAACTCTCTAGTAAAATCTAACCTGGAATACCTAATCGAGCTATGGGGATCAGCCACTAAGTCAAACCTAAATTCATTACAAAGAACACAAAACAAAATTATTAAAATATTATTTCATTATAACTATTTATACCCAACAAAAAAACTTTATGAAGAGACAAACCTACTAAATCTCAAACAGCTGTACACATTCTATACATGCACTCTTATTAAAAAAATCACCACTAATTCTGTACAATCGAATATTAAAATACGTAAAAAGTCAATAACATACAATACTAGAAGCAAAAACAGGTTCCAACTAATGACTGCACGCACACGAACT
The DNA here is from genome assembly GCA_958449745.1 of Ochropleura leucogaster. NCBI lineage: Eukaryota > Metazoa > Arthropoda > Insecta > Lepidoptera > Noctuidae > Ochropleura > Ochropleura leucogaster. Next base: position 3,339,585 of record OY288225.1, read on the forward strand.
AATTACGGCAAAAAAACAATACTGTTTGAAGGAGCACGACTGTTCAATGATTTACCGGAAGAAATAAAGACATGTGAAAGCATTAATATGTTTAAATCCAAATTAAGAAGACATATATTATGTAACCGATGACGTCGACAACACACCAGAAGCGAAGATGCACAAAATTAATTTTAAGATTATAATTTGTATCTCATTTTAAGTGAACTGTAATTGTTCTTATGAGAATAAATTCTTTAAACCTAAACCTATTATATAATTGAACTGCGCTCCAGTTTCGAGTTCCATTGATAGTTTTGTTAATTTTTTTTTAAAAAACTTTGCCCCACACTAGGATTTTATCCTGTATCGTGCGGGAATCGAACTCGCGACATGCAGCGCAGCAGTCGATCGCTCAGCCATTACGCAAACCGTGTCGTTAACAGTTTTCTGTTGCTGTAATCGATGACTAAGTTAGTTCCTAATTGCCGCTACTAGCGACCGTTAAATATTATACTGGTTTTTAAAGTTGCCGGATTTTAAATTAGTTTTTTTTCTATTTTAAAATAAAACCTTGCTGCAGACTACGAATTTCCACTGTATCATGGGTGCTTTTACAAACATTTCTGTTACATTTTGGAGAGTGTGCGATGGAATTGCACAGCCTAATTCCGCCAAGCCCGTTCCATCATAGGACTACAAGACGTACGGCGATGCGCCACCGTTACATGGTAGACATCCCACCCACACGCACTAAACGGTTTGGGAATACCTTCATTGTGCGTACTGCTAAGGAGTGGAATTCCCTGCCGGAGTCTGTATTTCCTGACAGCTATAACCTGGGGGTCTTCAAGTCAAGAGTGAATAGGTTATTTCTAGGTAAGCGTGCTTCATCGTCGACCACATCATCACTTACCATCAGGTGAGATAGTGGTCAAACGCGAGCCTATCAATAATAAAAAAAAAAAACTCATATACACAAACAGCCAGATTCGTTCCGTGCGAGAATCAAATCCGCGACACGCAGCGTAGCAATCAATTTTTCAGCCACTGAAGGTTTCCATATATGGTCTAGGAGAAAAAAAAACGTTCCAGGGCCGCGGTATCCCTTTGGAACTAACCGAAACTAAAGAAAAATCAAACATAACCATCAAAATGTAGGTCGCAACAATGGGAATCGCAGCCCATCCAAGTATTGACCTCATTAACCTACCCTTACCCCGAATGATGAAGCAATAATGAACCCCTAAAACACTTATTTAATTATACTTGTAACTGTTATTAGTAAGATAAGTATCATCAATTAGTTTAGTGTTAATTAAAAACTATTATTGTTGTATCTTTTGATCTAGATTAAGTATCTTTTGGGGTGCGAAATGCCCAGGTGGTGATGACTCTAAGCTTTTTATTTTTTTGCGGACGGGAAATCATCAGGGAAAGTTTCCCCTGCAGTGGGCAGAGCAGGGGGAAGTGTCAGACTTTTACTGACTAAAACCCGCCCATTTTCCTTCTTTTGCCCTTTATATTGGCTACACGATTGCTGCGAGCGATTGACTGCTTTGCTCCCCGTACGGAACAATTATTTGTATGAACTACAGATAGTTGTTCCGGGTCTGGCTGTTTGTGTATGTGAATTTAAATGTTTGTAAACGTACCCACGATACTGGGGAAATTCCTAGTGTGGGGACAATGTTTAAAAAAAAAACCGTGGCCGCGGTATCTCTTTTAAACAACTCGTGAATGATATTAATCTTGTATTTCGACCCCTATATAAGAAATTCATGAAAGCTTTATTAGTTTCATGTAGTTAGTCTGCCTCGCTGGTCTGTTCTATTTAAACCCCGCGAAGCTGCGGGCAAAAGCTAGTCATTTATATAAAAAACAACGTTTTTCTTCCTAGTAGGTTTTACCTAAAAACATAATTAAATCATTCCTTACTTAGGTAATTGTACTTTATTTCCAACTCATCTGAGTAGACAAACAACATTACCATATCACAAATTAAAAAAAAAACATCGAAGCCCTCTTAGTAAAAGGCTAGCTAACGTACACTTTAACAACAGTAACTAAACAGTTGCATTAACAATTCCCTAAAAACAACAATCATTAATTTCGCCACACAAGGGTGAAATTTCACTATAACGGGGGGTGATACGCTACCCCCTCGACCCCTTATCTACCCCGTCATCTTGTTCCGATCCCCACAAAATGATATCATGTTATTTCTATTAATGACTTATTTCCCTTGGACTTACTTACCCTTCAAAAACCTTTATCGCGTTCCGCCGATCGCATTTGTCCCTAAGTAAATTTATTTGAGTTACTTTTTTATTGTTAGTTCTTGATCAAGATAAGACATGGATTGGCAGTTATTATTAGTGACTATTGTTGAGTTATAATGTCGAAATTGGTAATCATTGTTGTGATTTGTTTTTATTGATGTGGCAATTGTTTTTTATGTAGATTTTAGCAATTTGCACTATTGTTTTAATAGGATTGCAAATTTTGTTTTTTTTAATGAAAATTATACTTATATTTATAACATTTAAATGGGCAGAATTTATGTTTATTGACCTAAGATCCGAAGCCCTTCACAATAGTCATAGTATTTTCTTCATAATAAAATATAAAAATACAATTGTGGAGTGTCGGGTCCAGTTGTTCAGAAGTTTCAGAAGAACACCTTAAACAGAGCCTCAAATCTTTACGAACAAAATATTTTACAATAGAATACCTACGGGAGTGCATTGTAAAAGTATTTGTGAAATAAATACACTGATTACACAGCTTCACGGATCCCCAAGTGGGTTAGAAACAATCATTCTAAAAATAGAAAATGTTTTTAAGAAACTAAAAATAATGACCTCGCATTACACCAACAATTTCTGTGACTTTAATTAACGACATACGCTTAAACGAAACAAGATAACTAATTTAAATATAAAATTAATATATCACACCTTCCTCATACTAAATTACAGACAGCCAGATTTTTATTGATTTCATTTGTCATTCGTATTTATCCAATTAAAGGTAAAAGCGCGTCCCACCCACATCAGGAAATCAGTAAAAATAATTCAATTTAAACTTATTACATTAATCTACGCCTACGATTTAAATCGTGCAATCAAATTAAGAATGGTGTCGAATGCGCTTTCAATTACAAGAGTGCATCGTTTGTGACTAACTGCTTTGTGATTGGTGGAAATTGTTTTTTGATGTTGCCGCTCTTCAAAAGGGCAATGGGTAATATAGTATGTCTCTGTTTGTAACGGATATCTGTAAGTGTTTTTCAGTCGACGGAAGTTCCTGTAAAGTGGTCCGGAATGATGTTTGACGTCAATGGGTTTCATTGTTTCCTGTCGATTAATTTTAAATGATTTGAATGAGGGTAATGGGAGAAAAGTGTTAATGGTAGCCGAGTATTTTTTTAAATGTGTTTCAGTTGCTTTTACGAGACATGTAAACAAACAGATCTTCAGTATTTTCTCAACTATATTGGGGTCGCCTTCAAGACTACCTGAATGCAGCTGAATATTAATTTTTGATTTCATACACTTGTTTTTGATCGTGACTTCGCTCCCGTAACTATATTATTTAAAACCGACCTAAAAAGAGGACAACGTTATCAACGAATGTTTAATATTTTGCATGTTTGTTACGCGATTTGTCCGTCGATTGTGAGCCGATTTTCTATTTATAAATTCCGAAGGTTTCACATAGGTATGCAGAGGAGCCTGCCAGGGTTGCGGGTTGTTCGAAAGAGATACCGCGGCCGCGGAACATAAAGGGCAATAGAAGGAACATGGGTGGGTTTTAGTCAGTACAAATCTGACTCAACCTCCGGTCCGGCCACAGCGGGGGAAGTTATCTGATGATTTCCCATCCGCAAAAAAAAGGTTTCACATATTAATTTTATTATTATTGCTTCGGTAGTTAATAAGTTATCTTCTATAATACGTATTTTTTACTAATAAATATGGTTTATTTGCTGATACCTCTTATTAGCAATGGAAAATGAATACTCGATCAGAATTTGTGTGAGAAACCACTTTTTTTGGTTAAAACTAATTGCGTACCAAAAAAACCCTAATATACGGTACCTAATTAAAATTATTTCCGTAAGTGGGTTATTTTTGTTTGAATAATCATTTACATTTTTGGATGTCAGTTTTACTTCTTATATATAAAAAGACTACATTAACAAAATTTCTTCCCGACCTCATTTTCCTATACATATTCAATACCAGACAAAATCCCTCAAGACTTTAATCTCAGATTAGATTCCGATACCATTACTATTCTTTATCGAATCTCTTTTTAAGTGTCTCTAGAGAAATTATGAATTTAGAGCACTAGTGGGCCTAGCAATTTATTATATATGCTTAGGCAACGAGAGGCCCAGAAAACTAGGCTGTGACGGTTGAGACGCGTTCCGCTTCAAAACAGTAGCTGTAGACTAGGGACACAAAGAAATGTAGGACACAGATGTAGGTTGGACTGAATGGATTATCTTACAAGTTGATGTCCTCGACATACTAAGATCTAGCGTGTATTCCCTGTGGGTTTAGGCAGACAGATGAGTTACATGTTCTATCTATCGTATCCTATGATAGCATGTCATGATACGCATTTAGTTTGTTTTACTCTCATAATAAAATATTCTTATATTAATACTAGATGGCGTCCGCGGCTTCGCCCTCGTGATTTCGAAAAAAAAAGTATCCTATGTGTTATTCCAGACTATAATTTACCTCTGTGCCAAATTCGACGGGCCTGTTGGTCCAGTGGTTAGTGGCCCTGACTGCTGAGCCGGAGGTCGTGGGTTCGATTCCCGCCCAGGACAAACTTTGTGTGATGAGCATGATTGTTTGTTCTGTGTCTGGGTGTGATTTATCTATAATATGTATGTATTTATAAATTATATAAGTATTTATATCAGTTGTCTGGTTACCATAACACAAGCTCTGCTTAGCTTGGGATCAGATAGCCGTGTGTGAGTTGTCCCAAGATATTTATTTATTTATTTAAATTTTATCAAGATCCGTTAAGCCGTTTTTACGTAAAAGAGTGACAAACATCTATATTTCATCCATCCATCCTCAAAAACATTCGCATTTATAATATTACTAGGATTATATAAAAAAATGTAAATAGAAAGAAAGATAGAATATTTTTTATTATGTACACCATTCAAAAGACAAGAATAATAGTTATACCACTTATAAATAGGGAGACACAATGGGCGGTCTTATCGCTAAAAGCGATCTTTTCAAGACAACCTTTGGAAAAGGATTAAAAGGAGGAGAGACAGTTCTGAAATATAGTAGGAAGTAAAATACTTAATTCTAAATTTGTAGGGTTCCGTAACTAAGGAGGAAAAACAAAACACTTATATGATCACTTTACTGTCCGTCTGTCTGTCTGTATTTTGGGAACACGTGAAGGTATCGAGTTAAAACCAAAACCATATCTTTTAAGTCTATAGTCCCTTGGAAATGTGAAAAAATTAACCCTTTAAGTCTACGCAGTAAAAATATGTGGCCGTTTATTTTATAGTTGTCGAGTTACCCACAGGTGGGCAAAGGCCTTCCATTTTTCGTTTCAAACTGCTCTATCTTGAACTATCTCTAGCCATATTCACAGGCCTGTTGGTCTAGTGGTTAGTGGCCCTGACTGCTGAGCCGGAGGTCGTGGGTTCGATTCCCACCCAGGACAAACTTTGTGTGTTGAGCATGATTGTTTGTGCTGTGTCTGGGTGTGATTTATCTATAATATGTATGTATTTATAAATTATATAAGTATGTATATCAGTTGTCTGGTTACCATAACACAAGCTCTGCTTAGCTTGGGATCAGATAGCCGTGTGTGAGTTGTCCCAAGATATTTATTCATCCCACAAACAAGATCAACATCGTCACACCATCTCCGCGGTCTACCTTGGCGGCGTTTCCCTTCATCAGTGAGTGATGAGCCGTGCCTACCTCTAATTTTATTAAAGGAAATTAATTTCATGATAGCGGAGAGCGAGAGGAAGTCCAAAGAGAAGATGGATGGATTGTGTAAGGAATGTATGAAGGAGAAAGGAGTAAATGATGCCGTGACGTCTGATAGGGGAGAATGGAAGAAGAAAACGTGTTGCGCCGACCCCAAATAGAATGGGACAAGGGCAGGAAAATGATGAATTTCATAATAGCGTAAACGTAAATCGGGTAATGATTTATGTTTCTCAGATCGGGTTTAGTGTTATAGTGTGCTAAACAGCGCATGTAGCTTGGAAAAGCGAGGCGACTTTCGGCCACCGTAGATAGACGTCCATGGACGGTAGCATTTCATCATTCGTCCGTCCAGTAACGACAGGCCGTGTTGACGGCGCGTTAGTGTTCCACGCGCGCCTCAATGAGATATCAGCGAAGCAGAGGGGCCTGCCGGCATCGAACAACCCGCAACCCTGGATGCGGATTCTTCAATACCGCTCTGCCCCGGAACATAGAGAGCAGAAGAAGGACAATGAGCGGTTTTAGTGTGTAAAAGACACAACCCCCGCTCTGAGCAGGGGAAGTATTAAGATATGCGTAGATACTATGTGAAGATACTAGAAAAATGCGTACGATCTGTTTCGACCCCATAATACATAGAAATAGAGACAGAAGGAGAATAATAACAAATACATATACCTACATAAAGGATTAAAAGGTAACTAGTAAGGTCACAATTACCCCCAAGCGGAGATAAAAGCTGTTTCGATTGAGCATTTAATACATAATTCAGAGTGCGCACTTTGTGTTCTTGATGCGGCGTTATACATACAGTAGGACAGTTTGGACAGCTTCTCCGAAGAGATGTGTCTCGGTATACTCCCTAAATATAAAAAGGGAAGAAGTAAAGGGCAAAGCAAAGTAAGGTTAAAGGGTATAAACGGCCATATTTTTTGACTACGTAGACTTAAAGGGTTGTTTTTTTTCATACCTCAATCCTTACTAATATTATAAAAGCGAAAGTGAGTTTGTTTGTTTGTTTGTTACCTCTTCACGCTTTAATGGCTAAACCGATTGTGATGAATTTTGGGACATGGATAGTTGGGAACCAGGAGACGGACATTTTTTTTTTAAAAAAAGTGGGATGTGAGGGAGAAAGAGGGAAGAAAAGGGAAAACTTAGCGTTGCTATTACAAATCAATAAGGCGCAAGGGGAACTGTGTTACCCCAAATTTAACGCCTGCGAAGCTAGTGGAACCATAATCTTGAGTATCTAAATAGTTTTTATTACAAGTCGATACATCCACCCAAGATAAAGGGTACTGACAGTAAGACAGAAGGACAACAAACTGATCCTATTAGGGTTCCGCTTTTTCCTTTTGAATTACGGATCTCTAAAAAAAGACCAGAAGCTAAGCTAAGTAAGTTTAGCTAACAGAAACTATGTAAACAATTAAGAAACAGCGTTCGCAAAAATGTTGCCTAAGGATCAACAAACAGACAGACCGTTCAGAAACTCTTATACGGCCAAACCTAATTTTATACGAAAGAACCACCCCAGCCCTGCGGTTGCCATACTTAAAAACACTGTGTATTTTAACCGTCCAACCCCCTTTTAATTTCATTTTAAACTCAGTCAAGTACATCTAACTATTAATTACGTTAGCAAACTTTCTCAACCGTGTGTATCTATTACAATGGCGGGTATAATTACTACTCCGCTCTTTGATATTGTTATTCATTCTCTAACGTCAAATACAAAAGGCATGAACTAACTCAACCATTTTACTCCGTTGGGTCGTAGTTAAAAGTAGTTTGTTTTATCTAGATTATATTTTCGGGTCGGTTGGAGTTTTCTCTTTATAATAGGATCCTATTATAGTACACTGCAAGCTACGTACAAACGCTGTAACAACAACATTGTAAAATTAAACGATTTAAAAGAGTAACCATGGAGTTTCTTGCCGGTTCTTCTCCATAGGAAATGACCAACCCAAACCATGCACCTTTTCTTGACGTTTTATAAGTGCTCATGTAGGCCTATCTATCTTTTATTTCTTCTATTATATTATATTATATTATTTATTATTTTATTATTAATATATAAAGCTGAAGAGTTTGTTTGTTTGTTTGAACGCGCTAATCTCAGGGACTACTGGTTGGAATTGGAAAATTCCTTTAGTGTTGGATAGTCCATTTCTTGAGGAAGGCTATAGGCTATATAACATCACGCTACGGCCAACAGGTGCTGAGCAGCGTGGGTGAAACCGCGTGGAACAGCTAGTCTTCTATAATACGAGTATAAAAATGAATCGCAATATGTTTTTTCCAATTTTACCAAATATTTTTTCAAATATTTGTTGAAGTTCAAAGATGGTTTTTACGGTGAGAGAAAAGGCTAAAGGCAGTATAGGTTTTTATGTAGGTAGGTAGGGTAGGTAGGTAGAAAGGTAGAAAAATTGCATTGCAACGCATGCCGGCCGGGGCACAGCTAGTGTGAAATGAAATATTTTGATTTGTACATTTGTGAAATCTTCTCTCTATAAGGGCGTCAAAAAACTCCTTAACTCTGTCAGCTATTCCTGCACATAGCCTAAGTGACTACACTTAGCCTCTAGTCAAGGTAAATAGCACTTGGGTCACAGGAAGCTTAAAGGAAGATAAATGATTAGAAAGGCTGGGAGCACTCGGCCCCTTCGGCACTAGAGTTTCAAACCCATTCGAAAGAAAGGCTTTTAGTCAGCACAATTCTGAAACTCCTTTCCACTCCGCCCAGAGCGGGAGAAATCCATTAATGATTTAAGGTTCATCTAGGTTAACAAGATGGTTTTCCACGCGCACAGATAACGTAATGTAATCGATTTGCGGAACAAATGACACACTGTTTAAAAAAGTTTACGCTTGACCCTGATGTTAGTCAAGTATATTTAAAACAAGTCTGTAAGCCAAGTCGCATTTTTAAGCTATTGCATAGCTTCTATCGCGGGCCTTGAGCGTGGAGACCGAATCGAGAAATTTCGTAACGAAAACACCTAACATCACGAATACCGTCAGTTATTTCTATCGCGATTCCAATGTTGAATTAGCGTGTTTGGTAGAGAATCGGGTCGTCAATCAATATTACTCTGGACCAAACCCAAGGTCTAATTTTTCTTTTTGCGACTTCTTTTCACTGATAAATGATAAATAAATGATAAATGATGTTTATTTTGCAAGTAGGTTTTCACAAACACTTTTACACGTCATCTTTTTTTAAAACTAGATGAGGCCGGTGTTTCGTACCCGACTACTCTGAGAAGAAACAGCCGAAACAAACTCAGAGGTCATAGTCTCTTTTAAAGTCCAGACAAAATAATCTTGGTCAACTTACATGAGGACTATGCAGATAGTGTCTGAAATGGTCTTTTTAAGAAAGCACCACACAGATTGAGTGGACCTGTCCAGTCAGTGCAAGCATTGGAAGTTCTTTTTAAATTTTATTTAGTTTTTTTTTTTATATATATTGCATATTTTTTATTTATTGCATAAGTTCATAAAAAATGCTATGTAATAGCTTTACCGCGACAGTCCCCGAGTGCCACACGTATTTTTTCGTAGAAGCCCTACCATATTAGTAATATGGGCTCAAGCAACAATCCAACACTTACCCTCTAAGAGGGCACTTAACTCCACCTTCTCAAACACTCGCATTATTTACTCACAATTATGTTCAAACATCTCAACTGGCGTCATATTTTAAGAGCTGGCAACTTGGCAGCGAAACGCCGTTAAAAACCCGAGCTAGGCTGGCAACCCCAGGCATTAAGAGCCGATTGCCACGTGAAAATGTATGGCAACATCAAGTTGAATATTTTATAATGTGCTTTTTACACTCGAGGACACATTTAACGACACAGTTTAACCGTATCGACATATTTTGATTCGATAAAACTTTTCGAGCGTATTTTGTTTTGTGTTGCGTATTTATTTTCGAGGACGGTGCGAATTTTTGTGTGCTGTTCAAACATTTTGGTGGACATATTTTATTTTTGGTATAATCCCAATTACCTGAAAAAGCAATTTTCACGTACGTAATAGTTTTGATTAAAAATAAACTTTGAACAAAGAATACTTTTACTTTTTAGGAAATTTATAAAATCATTGTTTATTAATTTAAACTTTATGTACAAAAAGGTGATTGGTAGAGCATTCTATACCAATCACCTTTGACCTAAATATGACAACATTGTGATAGGAAAAAAATATATAATAATTACTCGTTTGTTAGTACTCATCATCATATTTCGTATCATTCTTATTTTATGAAAACTTAGTTCATAAATACTAAAACAGTGTCTGGGCTAACCCCAACCAAAATCTAAGCATATTTAAGCACAAAATACCCCTAAATTGACCACATAAAAAAACATAAGTATCAAAAAAGATTCCAGTCCATTTTATTACGTCTACAAAACCCAGCTTAGAACATTCATAACATCCTCAAACACGACAATATCAACCCAGAAACATGTTTACACATCACTTCGGCCGCAAGTGTACTCACTTTACGACCCGGGGCGCTACACAGCGATAAGTCGTACCGATGACGTGCGAGCTTTGGTAACCGATTACTCGATACCGATATCGATAATTCGATACCGAGTTTACATGTTTTTATTCGCATAATATAACAGTGTTTTACCGATCTTATCTGAGCTGTCAATGCGGTAAAAGGGAATGTTTTCGAATCGAGTTAACGACGATTACGAATCGATTTGAGACGGGTTCGAATAGTTAATTAGAGTTTTGGTTATCTGTTTTTGAAATGTTCGTGAGCGGTGTTTTTTGGGTTTATCTCGGTTACCGGTGAACTAAACATTTGTAAAAGGCTATTATGATAGGTTTAGGTTATTTTGGAAACATTTTAAAAAGTGTTGTCGAAGAAGCACTCACATCAGCCCAGGTTTTTACCAACTGTATTGAGATCGGCTTCCAGTCTGACCTGATGCAGCTGAATACCAGTATTTAACACGGAGGGACTGCCTATCTCCAAAAACTAATTCTTAGACTTTGAAACGACAAAAAAAAACTGGCCAAGTACGAGTCGGTGTCGCGCACCAAGAGTTCCGTATTAATTTGCGACAAAAATGGCCATATGTTATGATTGCGTTGACTTAGAGAGTTGATTTTTATCGCTAACTTAAGTATACTTTTTTAATTTCAACTCGAAAGCCCCACGCGCGCGAGGCAAAGAGACCCACCGACAATTAAGTTAGCCTGTAAGTATAAGGGTTCTCTTTTTTTCCTCGAGAGGTATGGAACCCTAATAATTATGAAACCTACCTGCAATTGATCCAAAAAGCGAATGTCTTACGTTTACTAAATTTCACAGTAAAATGATCGTTTCGTAAATTGAACCCATCTTCTACCCACCTCATTGTAGTGAAATAGGGAAATAAAATAATAAGTATCGATTTTACGACTTCAAAATATTATGAGCAATAAACACTGACATACGAAACCTTATTCATACAAAGTAGAGCTTGCTTGTAAGTGATGCTTATCGTAGTTTCACTATAAAAGAGTAACCATGGAGTTTCTTGCCGGTGCTTCTCCATTGGAAACGACCAACCCGAACCGTGCATCTTTTCTCGACGTTTTATAATTGTCCATGTAGGCCTATGTAAAATAAAAATATTTTGATTGATTGATTTTGACTATAATAAGGCGATTCTCACAGGATACCCTTCGTCCGGCGGTGCAGCGGATCTCATAAATCCTTAGTAATATTATAAAAGCGAAAGTGACTTTGTTTGTTTGTTACGTCTTCACGCCTAAATGGCTTAAACGATTTTAATGAATTTTGGTACAGAGACAGTTGGGACCCTGGAGACGGACATAGGCTTTTTTTTGAAAGATTAAGTTATGAGGGAGAAAGAGGGAAGAAAAGGGAAAACTTAGCATTGCTATTACAATAAATAAGGCGCTAGCGCAAAAACTACAGGTAGCAGGTGCCTGTAAATCAGGAAAAGGGAACTTTGTTACCCCGAATTTAAAATACGTCATTTAAAGAAAGATTACAGACTTCTTGAAAAACTTAAAAAAAGGTTGCATGTGGATGCAAGCTCTATTATATAGTAGACCAACACAGCAGTCGTTTGCTTGGTACTTCAATTATCCGTTAATTTTTAAGGTTCCGTAGGGAAATCGGAACCCTTCTTGGATCACTTTGTTGTCCATCAGTCTGTCTCTCAAGATCCTTTATCTCAAGAACGCGTGAAGGTATCTAGTTGGAATTAAAACCGTTTACTCAAGTCTGTGGTTCTTTTGTGCTGTGAAAAAATCAACTGTTTAAGTCTAGGCAGTCAAAAGATATAGACGTTTATGTCGCAGTAAGTTTGTACGCAACCGTCGCCTCGAAGCACGTGTCCCACTCGCATTTGTTTTTTTTTAATAACTTCACATTCTGTACAAAGGAGATTGCCCAATAGACTTTCACGACATTCCCAAATTGATACGTATAACCCGAAAACTATTAAACACAAATGGATCCGTTCTAGTTCCTCTGCCAAACTGTTTAATCTTTAGCCCGGGACGGTTAGCGCCGCAGCGCATAACCCGGGACAATTATAGCCCTATGTTGTTTTAAATTGCTCAAGCATGGCATACTGTTATTTGCTGTTTTGTACCGGTTTTTAAGTGAATCTGCTTGGTTAGTTTATTTGGAAGATTTTCCTTTATTTGAATGAAGTATGAGGGTTTCCTTTGAGTTGTCATAGGAAGCTTATAGATCTGCCGGGGTGACTGTGTAGAATGCAATTATGTCCCCGCATCCCAGCCAGAAGTGACGAGAAGGAACATCGTGTGGTTTTAGTCAGTAGGAATCTGACAAATCTGCCGCCCCATGACGGGGAATATCCATCGAGAATTTCCATTCGAAAAATAAGGTAGCTTATAGATATATATTTGTTGAGATGGTGGATCAAATAATAATACACTTTTACACTTTAACTTTTATTTAAATACTAGCTTTCGCCCGCGGCTTCGCCCGCGTTAAATTTGGAGTAACACAGTTCCCCTTGCGCCTTATTGATTTGTAATAGCTTAGTTTTCCCTTTTTCTCCCTCACTTCCCACTTTTTTTCAAAAATTTATTAGCATATGTCCGTCTCCTGGTTCCCAACTATCTCTGTACAAAAATTCATCAAAATCGGTGTAGCCATTAAAGCGTGAAGAGGTAACAAACAAACTCACTTTCGCTTTTATAATATTAGTAAGGATTTCGTACATTGTAAATCGTAATGTTTGGGCAGAGACAAAACCATAGACATCAGATTATTTTGCGTGTGGTTTCTCTAACACCGCAATCATTAAAGATCGATCTGAGCGGCTGCTATTATTTAGCCAACGAGCTCCTCAACCTCTTAACTGTAAACATGCGTATGAATACCACATGTCTCATATCACAAACATAGTTCCAATTCCTCAACGACTTTGGAGTACTACTTCGAATCTCGAGACCCCCACTTAACTGTTATACTAGTTTCTTATTGTTAAACTGGTGTCTGAATTACGTACCATGTGTGTTGGTTTCGTTTGAAGTTGGTTTTGTCACACTACAGTAATAGCTTTTGCCCACGGCTTCGGTCGCGTTAAATTCGGGGTTACACAGTTCCCCTTTCTTGATTTGCAGGTTGTACCTGTAGTTTTTGCCCTTGCGCCTTATTTATTGTCATAGCAAAGCTAAGTTTCCCTTTTCTTCCCTCTTTCTCCCTCATTTCTCACTTTAAAAAAATATATAGTCTTTGTCCGTCTCCAGGGTCCCAAATATCTCTGCACCAAAATTTTGCCATTTGGCGTGAAGACGTTTCAAACAAACTCACTTTCGCTTTTATAATATTAGTAAGGATGTATCTGTATATCGCTACTTAATTTCAACAGCCACATGTTAAAACAGTTATTTTTGTACTGGAGCCTATCAAAATATTAGTTAGCTCAAATAAAGTGTGTAAATGCAAGAAAGGGTAGCAATCTGATTGGACCATTTATAATGTGAGAAAACTGTGTGTATTTTTTGCAAATAAAATATAAAGAGAAGCTGTTTGCGCGGTTTTACCCGCGTCTTTAGTTGCTGCCCCGCTCCCGTGGGTAGTAGCGTGATCTTGTATAGCCTATGTTACTTCCTGATAATGTAGCTTCCTCTTAATGAAAAAAAGGTTAAAATTGGTCCAGTAGTTTTGGAGTTTATCCATTACAATAAAAAAAAAACAAATCTTTCCTCTTTAAAATATTAGTGTAGATAGATTGATAGGATTTTTGCAATAGCATTTTTTGTTTTATATTTTTATTTGTGGCTCTTTTTATGTTAATAATTGTCATCTTTATATTTTACTAGATGCACTTGTTTCACACGCGTGGTGATAGAATATACAATATATCTTAATGAATCCTAAATAATCTAATAGTCTTGTGTGTTATTCTGATGTATAAGCTATATTATTGTAAAGTTTCATTAAAATCCATTCAGTAGTTTTTGCGTGAAAGAATAACAAACATCCATACATCCTCACAAATTTTCGCATTTATAGGATAGGAAGGATTAATGCACTCTATTCAATGTTATTTCCTTCTCTAATTATTTGCTGTGGTTTTCGGAAAATATGACTTCGGTATTGGACTACTTTTTAACACGCTGAATATATTCAGCAGGAATTTTTCCAAACTATACCGTTTTGGCCTACAAGCCTACCCTTTGGGAAATATATGCGAGTACATTTTTAACTTAAAACTACACCCCACGGTGAAAATTAAACCTTTTAACCAACATTTATACTAGGAACGTCAAATTTGAACCCTCAGACGCGCCCACAACAGACTAGGGTTACCATCCCTCTATATTTTTCCGAATATCTTTTCTTAGTACATTTTGAAAGTATTGTAATTGTCCGTTTCAAAGCATCGATGTCTATGGAGAAGGTTTCCCGTTACAGTCAAAAACAGTATCTCAAGGAAAGCCTGTTTTAAGTTCTTAATATAGTTAGTTACTTTTTTTACAGATTTTTGGGGCCGCAGTGTCTCTTTCCAAAAACGGCCTGTAATCACTAGACGAATGGACGATGAGCTACCTATTGCTCACCGTCCACAGGTCAGCATCTACGGTGGCCGGGAGTCGTCTCGCGACGTCCGATGGCCGGAGCGCCTCCCATCGCTCCCCGTCGTTTATCCGGCCTTTTAAAAATAAATATAATTATGTAGGTACCTACCTATAAGAACTTCCGCCCGCGACTTCATCCGCGTGGCATAGTAACTTTGGGCTAACGCTAACTTTAACCCGCGTGATGGTCGAAAAAAATTCTTTCTCTCCCTTTTCTTTCCTCTTTCTCCCCCTTATCCCTTTTTATAGAGTCTCCAGGGTCCCAATTATAAAAAACAAAACAAAATCAGTTTGGTCATTTAGGCGCGAAGACGTAAGAAACGAAGTCACTTTGGCTTTTATAATATTACTGAGGATTTTTAAATCGAAAAAAGGTCGGAGACTGCAAAAGTTAAGACTTGCTTTTGTAATAATAAAAACTATATATTTTTGCTAATATTTGGCTTAATGTCAGAACAATTCAAATTTCGAAATGGTGACCCTACCCACAACGCACCATTACACAGGGGTCATTAAGACCCCCGATTTATATCTTCATTTTTAATGGTGAGACACACTCCAATGCTTTCCTATTGTCCAAATCACTTGGAAGTATTGTTTACCAGTTTTTGAACTTGGAATTTTCTTGGTAGGTTTTGATTGGCGCTCATTTAGGTACGGGTTCTTCTCGGATGTTTTGACCTGAATCGGGTTACAATTTGCATCATCATTGTTTTACATGTGTCTCATATGTTTTTTTTGCGGATGGGTAATCATCAAATAAATTCCCCCGCTGTGGGCGGAGCAGGGGGAGTGTCAGACTAGTACTGACTAAAACCCACCCATGTTCTTTCTTTTGCCTTTCACGTTCCGGGTTCCGTTCTCTTTCGAACAACTCGCAACGTCTCTTATGATTCCACAAAATTGTGAAACTAGTGAGTTACTGACAACCATCGTCTGTACTAATATAATATTATAAAGAGGAAAGTTGTTTGTTTGTTTATATCGAATAGGCTCCAAAACTACTGGATAGATTTTAAAAATGTTTAGTGGCCAGGCCGTGGTACTGACCAGGGATGAAAAACGCGGGTGAAACCGCACAAGACAGCTTGTTAATAAAATCCGAACCCATCTCACTGTATTTCAATGGTGAGTTTTCACGAGAATTCGAACTCTATTTAGGTATTTGTGACAGTTACAATCTTATCTATTATAATCTTTCCCACCTTTTATTAACCAATATTACTTAGAACTTGGTTCTCCAAAAGTCCTTGTAACTTATCACAAACTGAACCCATCACCATTTCATTATAATTCACACAGAAACGCCTCAAATATTCTACTCCAGTATTAATCGTATCTAAAATACCATTCAACAACTCACTTAATTAATTCCTATTTTAATCAACAAAGTGGTTGAATTTCTCTACGCTTCCATTATGTATTCTGTCTTTCGGTACCTAAATGTGGGTAGATAATAAAATAATAATTGTATTCATTTTATCTAGAAAGTCCCGCGTGGCGTTTTCAGGGTTGAGTGTAGAAATTCCAAATTCGAAAATTTTGGGGGCAGTTATTTGAATTTAGATTTGGAATCGTCTGATAGATTGTTTGTCAAAAAGAGTCGGATGACAGGCTTTGAAAACAGTCTAACCATGCGCTCTTATTGTTTTTTCTGAGTATGTTGACCTGGCTTATTTAATTGCAATTGCAATATTTGCAATGCATGCACACCATGGGTCCTTTTAGTACCAAATTCTAATATTTTCTTCACGGCAGAAGTTAATCTTATGATTCTCTGGTCGACATAAGAGAAATAGAACTAGTCCATCCATTTTAAAAAATAATACAAAAAAGAAATCTTGACGCAATAAAAATACTACAAAGAAAACATAATATCCGTTCTCCTCCAAATAGTTACTGAAACACATTGACACAGCCCATCGCATTATTTTATATTCGTTAACGAAAAGACACCGGCTATCATAAAAGTTTATAGATCATTGAACACTGTTGAAGGTGAAATTTACGGTAAATAAAATATTACGTTTGTACCTCTACAAGGGTATTTTCATTAATAAATGGTGGGGTGGCTATGGCCATTGTTTCATAATAAGCGCGGTCCAACTGTCAGCGGGCGCGAGGCTTATGAAATTAGCTATTTTATTGGTTAACGCAGTGTACACCGATTTATTTCTTACTAGCTTTTGCCCGCGGTTTCAATTCCTGATTTACAGGTATCTGCTACCTGTAGTTTTTGCCCGAGCGCCTTATTGATTGTAATAGCAATGCTAAGATTTCTCTTTTCTTCCCTGTTTCTCCTCTCAATCTTTTTTTTAAATAGCCTGTCCGTCTCCAGGGTCCCAACTATCTCTGTGCCAAAATTCATCAAAATCCGTTTAGCCATTTAGGCGTGAAGACGTCACAAACAAACAAACTCACTTTCGCTTTTATAATATTAGTAAGGATGATTGATTGATGTATCGATTGATTTTTAGTTTTCAATATGGGTACAGTAAATATCTATGTTTCCTTTTTGGGAGTTTCAAATAATGAAATTAAAAAACGACCACACGAACTGGTAGCCTTTTCCGAGCTGTATAAATGCAGGCTTCTCACAGCTACACATATTATTGCCAAGTTTATAACGGATTGCAGTTTTTTTTATACTACTACGAAAATGTTTTGCCATTGGCCGCAACTCGCCTGATTTGAAGCGAAAACGCGGCCTAGGGTGGAGTACGCTTATGTAGAAAAAACAGATTCACTCGAACTTTGAAGGAATCCAGATTGTTATGATCAGGGAACATACGAGCTGGCAGTGAATGCTAATATTTAACATGGAACTGCCTTTTTGCAGACCTCAACAACCAAATTACTTGATAATCCGTTAGTAAGACTAGTGAAAGGTAGTTCTCGGTTTAAAGTTGATGTTATTATACAAAAAGTCATAAAGCAAGTAGAATCAAAATAATGAAACGTTCTTCGATTGTAATTTTTTCATCAAGGTTAATATCCAGCCTTTTAAAACGCTGTCAGTATGACCACGTCCTACTATTCAGTGTTTAATGTTGTAAAGACTACATTAAAGTGGGGTCCCACCGCGGGCCTTAGGCTTGCCACCGAATACATTAAGTTTATTTCTGTTTTTAATAAAAAAACTTTTGAGGATTACGTTTTGTTTTGATGTTAATTCCGATGTTGCCGTGTTGGGCGTGTTTGTTTAATAAGATTAAGGTTTTGCTTCATTAGTTTCGGCTTTTATGTTCATGAATCTTTTGTAATGGCAGAATAAACAAGGTGTATAAATAAATGTAAGACTTCTCGCGTGATGACGAAACTGAACAACTTTTAGTTTACGTTTTTTTTTGTTTTTCGCTAATATAACCTTCCAAATGCGAGTCGTACTCTTGCACCGAGAATCCGTACAAACTTGTGACATAAACGCATCTATATTTTGGTTGCGTAGATTTAGACGGTTAATTTTGTCACAGCTCCACACAGACAGCCAGACCCGAAACTACCTGTAGGTCACACAATTGTTTGTTCCGTGCGGGGATCGAACCCGCGACACGCAGCGCAGAAGTTGATCGCTCAGCCATTGCGCCAACCGTGTGTCGTTTATGGACGATAAACGAATATCTCTTAGTAGTAAAATTAATAAATATTTGTGTGAGATACTGTGATCGGAAAAGGTAGAAAAAAAACTCTTTTGACAAAAAATAAATTTACTTCCGGAAGTCGGTGACTTCTGTTTGACAAAAAAAAAATATTTATAGACTACATTCGCCCATATTGTGTTAGAAATTATCATTAAAACCTATGTTAGTACTTATAGAAAAAATAAATTGTTTTGTCAAACATATTATATATTTATTCATATATTATTAAATTTTTGATTCATCGATTTTGCCACCGACTTCCGGAAGTCAATTTATTTTCCGTCTTTTCAGTGTTTTCTTGGAAGTCGGTTTTCAAGAAAACATACACCACTTGTATAAAAAAAAATCTTCCTTATACGTAGAAACTAGAATAACCTGGTTTTATACGGATAAAAAAGACGTTAACCCAGAAAGTGACAATAGAAACAAGATACTTTTCTAATGTCTTTCATTTAAACAAGCAAACTCGTACAAAAAGGCCTGTATATGTAGAAATAGCGTATTAAGAAATACAATTAAGCCGAGGTCATTGCTTTTAATGTTAATTGAAACCTAGGTTTAATACTAATGAAATTCCCTAAGGTCTGGATCGAGAATGTATTGAATTTTAAGGAGAGAGTATTTTTAAGGCTATTTGACACGTTATTAAGGTTTGGGTGATTTGGTTTTATTTTCTAATATTTTAATTATTTACTTTTATTTTGGGATAGTACGTACGTATTTTAAGAGAGAAAGGAAATTAAGGCTTTATTATTACAGCCGCTTGGCTCGATCTTTAGTTGGTCAGTGGATGGTTGCCTCGGCAAGCACATTAAGCTGTTGGTCCCGGGCTCCCGGCTGTCATTTGTAGATCTTTGGCAGTCGTTACAGGTAGTCAGTGTCGCGAATGTCTGACAACCAGTCTTAGCAAGGGGTACCGCATTACTGAATAATAACTGGGCTGTGGTAAAGGCGCTCCAGGTAAAGTATTCACCTTCAGCTGCGTCCGGTTAGACTGGAAGCCGACCCCAAAATAGTCAAAGCCAGTCTAGAGAAATAACGGTTCATGATTTTAAGACATCAAAAATTACTACCTAATCTAGTGTCCGTGGCTTGTACTGAGAAACTCTTTTAGAAAACCCAATAACATTTTCCACGACTGGGGAATCGAACCGACGACCTCAAGCTCAGCAGTTGCGATTGCGACCACTAGACCTTCGAGGCAAATTTATAAAAAAAAAAATGACTGATCGTAACAAAAATCTGCACTCTTACTTTTTTTTTTTGTTATGTGAAATCATCAAATTCTCTCTCCCGTTCTGGGCAGAGCTGAAGGGAATGCCCGACATGTACAGACTAAAACCCATCCAAGGTTCTTCTTCTTCTTCCCTTCGCGTTTCGGTGTGTTGGTATCTTTTTCGAACAACCCGTAAAACCGGCAAAACCCGCAAGCCCGGTAACTTAACCGTATTTTAGGTTATTTTTGACCATTCTATTTTTGGAACTTCGTCATCATTCCCTTTCCGTAATCATCGCAGCAAATCCCAACCCTTTATTACTTCACAAATTACTTCAAATAGTTAAGTGATAGTAATAAAATAATTCACAACTCCTAACTCACAAGTTTTCGTTACTCAGAAGTTAGTTATTCAGTATTCTGCGACGTTATACATTTGTCATAAAAGATCTGAGAGCGAAGCGTTGAGATGGGCGTGGTTACGTGTGGGGCTGTGAAAACAGCGGCTGGGTAGAAGCGGGTTGTAGCGTCATCATCGTCATTTTCCTGCCCTTGTGCCATTCTTTTTGGGGTCAGCGCAATACGTTTTCTTTTTCCATTCTCCCCTATCAGACGTCACGGCATCATTTGCGCTTTTCTCCTTCATATCATTCCTTATACAATCCATCCATCTTTTCTTTGGCCTTCCTCTCGGTCTCTGGCCATCAACATTAGGATCCATCATTCTTTTAGTCACATGTACTTCGTCCCTCCTCATTACATGTCCATGCCAAGAAGCCAACCATGTTGGGTTGTAGCGTGATATATTTTGAAAAGCCTATCTTTCATCACGGTGTCGTTAGGTGACAGTCTCCATTCGTCTTAGTTTTCTGCTTTGTTCTATCAACTTTCAAATAAACAAAACAATAAATAAACCATCCAATGACTTCCCCCGCTCTAGGCGGAGCGGGGGGGGGGGGGCATGTCAGGCATGTAAAACGCACCTGCCCGTTTTACGTGAATATTAAGGTAATATTGTTACACTAGCTTCCGCCCGCGACTCCGTCCGCGTGGCAGAGTTACTTTGTGCTAACGCTAACTTAAAAAATATCTTTCTCTCCCCTTTTCTTCTCTCTTTCTCTCCCTTTTTTTTGCATATGTCTGTCTCCAGGGTCCCAACTATCTCTGTGCCAAAATTCATCAAAATTGGTTGGGCCATTTGGGCGTGAAGACATAACAAACAAACAACTCACTTTCGCTTTTATAATATTAAAATTTAAATCAGTCGCTCAGATTAATCTTTAGGTTAAGCTGTGCTTGTTTTGGTTGGCCTGTGAATCAGTAGCCACCATCTTCGTGCCTCGGAAAGCCCGTTAACATGTTGACAGTCAATAGTAGTTCTCTGATAGTTGTTACAGCCCACAGGCAGCTGACTACCCGCGCTGCGCTTTTATACTATAGTTATAAGTAACCGGAAAGTTGAACCTTTTGGAGCGTGTGCCCTAGACGCCAACGACAACAAAAACTTCACAAATATGTGACAAAATGTACGTAAAATGAGTTTTTTGGTGTGGACGGCACGCGCTTGCGTTTAATAAGTCAACAACCACCTTCATAAAAAACATTTTTTCGTTTGAGTTTCTCCATAGAAATCGACCAATCCCAACCGTAATCCTTTTCTCAACGTTTTGTTAGTGCAAATGTTGACTTAAGTGAAAAAAAATATTTTGATCTCTGCGCAGAAAAAGGTTTTGTATCTGCGAATGGAAAAAAAAAGTTTGCTAATGAGCAATTCAGCGTAGTATTACAGCAAAATGCACCGTTAAACGAATTTAAGGCACCAAAACTTAAAATCCCCAATCCCGTCCTTCGGAGCCGCTCCAAAAACATAACGTAATGACTTCACGGCGCCGTTTATAGGGCAAGTTTCTTACGATAACAAATCGCCAAGAATTTGTCCCACTTCACTTTTATATTCTACTTAAAACTTTTGAGCCCCGTCTGAACAGACATCTCGAGTACATTATCTTTTTACTGAACATAAAAAAAAGGTTGAGGTACCTACTCAACTCGTCATTTTATAAAAATATTATTTAAAGAAAGATTTTTTAGGATAGCCGTTGTTTTAAGATTAAAGTAAGACCTGGAAGGGGCTGTAGGACATATCAATTTACGGGACAGACTTATATGGAGCTATTACGTAAGAACTTAAGTCAGTAAGTCTTAAGTCAATAATCGAAATTAGATGTCGGGGCTGAGAAAGCTTTTTTTTCGGATGGGAAATCATCAAATAACTTCCCCCGCTTTGGGTGGAGCGGGGAGGAGTGTCAGTTTTGTACTCACTGACAGTTTTTTAACTGTGGGAACTTGAAGGGCAATAGAAGTATTGCCCTTTAAGTTCCGGGGCCGCGGCATCTCTTTCGAACAACCCGCAACCCCGGTAGGCACTGCAGGTAGGCAAAACAGATGTATCACGCCAGCCACACCCAAAAGCAAGGAGCCAAAGTAAGGACGCAATTACCATGGTAACCAACGGACTACTAGATGAAAGGAAAGGACACAGTCCTGCCCATCCTCTAAGGCTTTAACCGTCATGTTTCGCGACAAAGACTAAAGCGTAAGACGGCTTAACATTGTACGGGAACTACACGAAACACCACAGAATTGGCATTGTTTCGTGAAAACACAATTGGTACCAGAAATCCTGCAGAGAACAATACAGATTTGCTAATTAAGTGCCAATCACTAGTTTACACATGGTTTCAGTGTGTTTATGTTTGTGATTTAGTTGCTTATGTTATGGAATTGCTTCGATATTGGAGATGATAGCAGCTACGTCTTAGAGTAGACTTACGGGGATGCTGTTCTATTATAAAATGTACAAATGACTGATTTTTTGGCTAGTGGTCTGCTGAGCATAAAGTCTTGGATTTTATTTCCGGGCCGGTAAGTGAAGTTTAGATTTTTGCCCGGTTGCTGGCAATACGCTCGCCCTCTATTACATGTATACACCTTTTCTGCGGGCGTGATGTAATGCTTAAACACAGGTATAATGGACCTAGAAGCTGCCGCAAAGTATTTAAAATAAAGTGACTCGGCAAAAAATAATTTTATTAGTTAAAACGATTATGGATCACGTGGTTGGCGCAGTGGCTAAGCGTTTGACTGTTGTACTACGTGTAACGGATGCGGTCCCGGCACGGAGCAAATATTTGCATGATCTAGTTGTTCTGGGTCTGGGTGTTTGTGTATGTGAGTTTAAATGTTTGTAAATAAATAAATAAATAAATATCTTGGGACAACTCACACACGGCTATCTGATCCCAAGCTAAGCAGAGCTTGTGTTATGGTAACCAGACAACTGATATACATACTTATATAATTTATAAATACATACATTTTATAGATAAAATGCACCCATGATCCTTCCTACTTCCTACTAATATTATAAATGCGAATGTTTGTGAGGATGGATGTATAGATGTCTCTTTCACGTCAAAACGGCTGAACGTATCTTGATGAAATTTGAAATTTGTAGATTGTAGTCTGGAATACTAAATAAAATACTTTTTTTTAATATCACGCTAGCAAAGCCGCGGGCGCCAGCTAGTACAGAATAAGTTCCTATTGTAATTAATAGAGATTGCAACTTGAACTACGAACTTCTTGGTCCTCCTGGCGCGTGTTGAACCAAACAATCGACAACGACTCCAGAATACCAAGAAGAAAGGTCACTTCAATAAAAAAGCTGAAAAAATTTCCAATTCTGTCACATTCTGAACATTTTCCCAAATCTGTCAATAACTGTATCAAATCCGAAACCAACCCAATTCCAAACCCACTTTTAGAACCAAACGTTCGCGGTATTTCAGAAAAATCCTAAACTGTAACAGCGTTTGCGTGTCAATCGTCATTTAAGAGCGTTACATAAATAACGTGCGGCCCCGGCGGAGGTCGCCGTCCGACTGGCTGTGATTTGTTTGTTTTGACTAGTAGCGCCATCTCGCGTGATCTACGGGCTTTTAGCGACATTACGTTGGTGCGTGCCGAATGAAGTATGGCGCTCGCTGACGCTGTAAATTGAGGGGTCGGGAATGAGTTAATTAAATTAAAAAGGGTATAGATTTATACTTCGAAAGTTTGCATTAGATTTTATTGCTTTTTTAAAGTTGAAAGACTTGTTTTCAATTTAAGTAATTTAAAAGCAGTCGTTTTAATTTGCTGACACCGCTTAGGCAGCAAGTTGTAAGAATGCAGCTTCAAGTTTAAGTGATAAAAAAAATGTAAATTTGTCTACAGTAATTGGCAAACATACAAAATACGGACGAACATAGAACCTCCTCCTTTTTTGAAGTCGGAAAATGTATGAGCAACAAGTGATCAATAACTTCCACTGAAACAATCTAACTTACAAAACCAAAAATAAACAGTTTGTTGCTCTTACACACATTTCTGCTAAATCCTGAAAACTTGTTCATTAGAAATCTCAACTCGACGGCACGGTTAGCGCAATGGTTGAGCGATTGACTGCTGCGTTGCGTGTCACGGGTTCGATCCCCGCACAAAACAAATATTTTGTACATCTAACAGATTTTTTTGTTTTTTTTTTTTTGAAATACCGGTTCCGGCTGTTTGTGTATATAAGTTTAAACGTTATAACGCACCCACGGTACAAGAGAAATAAATAGAAACGGGCAGTCTTAAAAAACAAGTTTGCAGGCAATAACTTTTGGGTCATCAATAAATGGCATTTAGCCGTAAAATCCACATAAAACAAATCCAAGAAGAAAACAAGTCTTCTTCGCTCACATATTTAGCCCATTAATTCATGGTGTAAACTATCCGCTATGACCTCCAAGGATCCTTGTCTCGTTATTACATCCGACACTCCCAGGGGAAGGCAGATTTCATCCTGTTTCTAATTTATTGTCGGAAAAGGGCGACAGAATGATAATATTCATATTAGTTAGTTTCTTGTTAATTATTGTTTTGTTAATATTGCCCATAGGAGTTCGGTATTTGGGCAACCTTTATTTGAAATCTATTCCGACTAGTATTTTTGAGAGTTTACGAAAGTGGAAACAGTTATCCCGTTTACAAATCAAATCAAATTATTTATTTCAATTAGACCATTACAGGCACTTTTGAATGTCATGAAACAAAATGAATCTACAGTCCCGGTCACAAGGCATAATAACTTGTGAAAGTACTGCAGTTAGCACTTACTTTTGAGCGGTTTCTGACCATCTCACGATCAAATGACAAAGACTGCTCTTGGCATCCATCAATCAATCAATTCAGGACACTGTTGGACATCTAAGCCTGTCCTACGCTGCGCCAGAACACGCGGTCTTCAGTCCTCCGCACACATTACGAGCTTCCTTTTATAAGGTTGGTCCATATTTTTTGGTTAGGTACGTCCTATTACACATCCTACTAATACATGTTATAAATGCGAATATTTGTGAGGATGGATGTATGGATGTTTGTTACTTTTTCAGTCAAAACGGCTGAACGGATCTTGATGAAATATAGCACAGAGGTAGATTGTGGTCTGGAATAACACATGGATCCTTTTTTTATTTCTTTAGATATCACGCGGGCGAAGCCCCGGGTACCAGCTAGTATCCTACTAAAATAATAAGTTCGAAAGTTTTTGAGGATGTATGTTTGTTACTCGTTCACTTAAAAACCACCGAACGGATTTCGATTAAATTTGACACAAAGATGGTCAATAACTTGTATTAACACATGGGATACTTTTAATCCCGCTAAAACGATCCCGTGGGACGATTTCAGAGCTTCACGCGGGCGACGTCGCGAGTATGACCTCGTACAATTTATAAAAAATCATTGCCATGCTTCGAACTATAGC
Source organism: Ochropleura leucogaster (assembly GCA_958449745.1). Taxonomy (NCBI): domain Eukaryota; kingdom Metazoa; phylum Arthropoda; class Insecta; order Lepidoptera; family Noctuidae; genus Ochropleura; species Ochropleura leucogaster. Next base: position 3,365,385 of record OY288225.1, read on the forward strand.
ACGGCCAACGAGAAGCGATACCAAATGTAAACAAAACCCATGCTAAAACCCCATCTAAAATGGCCGCCCGAATGTTGGCGAACCCGTCATAACGTTGTCATGTTTTTGCCGGGAGAACGAGACATCACGACAAAGGCACAAGATGGAAAGAGCTAAATATTAGATTGTCAACGCCACAGTTGTTCTTTAGGTTAATGACCTTTCGTATCGCTTCTCGTTGGCCGTACTATAGGTACCTCTGTCAGCAAGAGCTCTGATTCTTCTACAAGAATCTTCCTAATCCCTGGTAACTTTACCATTGCACTTGACACATGCAGCAGGTGGTTGGTAGACAGCCAGATAATAACTAATTACTTTAGAAACTACTCAAGCAAATTCCAAATAGGTTAGTAGGTTTAGTAATCGCACTTATGAAAATCGATCGCAACCTACATTTAGATGCTTAAATAATTCACGAAAACCCACTTCTGTCGTCCTTGAATTTACTTAAGTAAACATATTAATTATTTCAACTTATTACTTAGGTATAACTGTTAGTAATTTACTAAATTGCGATATCTTGACTTTTTGGTTAGAATTTTAGAAGTTTGACCTAAAAACTGTTTTGAGGGCCAATTTGTTGCTCTCTTCTACAATTTTGGGTCTAGATTATTAATTAAATTGAAATTTTAATTAGTCCAGTGCCATTTGATGTGTTTTAATTAAAATTCTATGTGTATATTAGTTTTTATGTCTTCGTGAATGGTAGTTTTGAAAATGTTATGTGTCAAAATGGCCGCTGTGACAGTTTATGGCGGGAATATGAATATTATGAGTACTGAAGTATTTTTGTTGTAACATGGTGTGGGTAACATTAGATGAAAAAAGTCTATAGTGCGTTTACTATGACTAATCAATGACCAATCTTGATCCTTTTATCTATCCTTACTAACATTATAAAAACGAAAGTGAGTTTGTTTGTTACGCCTTCACCCGTAAATGGCTTAACCGAATTTTGGTACAGAAATAGTTGGGACCCTGGAGACAGACATTTAAAAAAAATAAAAATGAGAATTGGAAAATGAAAACCTAACTTTGCTATTGCAATAAATATAGTGCAAGGGCAAAAACTGCCCCGAATTTAACGCGAACGCAGCCGCGGGCAAAAGCTAGTTTTTTTAAAATAAAAAATAACAATTGATTTCTTCGATTAGCTATAACGTCATCAACATGCCGCGAGCTCAGTCCCTTTCTATTTTTAAAAGCATTGTAGATATTCGTAGCTTCTATGAATATTTGAAAGTATAGGAAACAGTATGAAAAAGAACTAAAAGCGCTACAGAACTGGAATGTCACCTCAGCAGTCCCTTGTCCCATAAAAAGTTAAATATAAAACAGGGAAATAATAATAAAAAAACCTGCATATTTCAGTTTGTTTTACGACCCACCAATGGCTGCCAAGTCCAATGAAAAAAGCCGTATCCAGTTTATCAAATATTCTTAGATTTAAAAATCTTCTTCATTCAAATATGGCTTCATGACTTGGCCGATTTTCCTGTCACTTAACAAGTTTCAAGTTACAAAAAGACGGACGATTATAAAAGTTTTAAGCGTACTACAGTTAAATTTAATATCCGTTGGAAGAGTAAAAAGACTGGGTTAACTGCGGGTTTTCTAGTGACGGCCAGTTTATATTGGGTAACAGGCCTCTTTGTGAGCTGAAAAAAGAGGAAAAAGGAGAAGAGTGGAAGCGCCCTTTTGCCTTTTTTGGATGGGAAAATTGTTAGCCAAGTCAGCGTTAGTAAGAATATTTAGCGATACAGTTTCGTAATATCGTTGTGACAACTTTTGTATAGTTTAGCTAAATTTAGGTCCGTCGAGGCGCAGTCGCGGCGCGGGCGCGTTAGGCGCGTCGCCCACACGACTTTTGTAAAGAAAGTCTCACATCAGAGTCACGCCGCAACGAGATTTTCTTTACAAATTAGATCGTCATCCCACCTGGTCGGAGGGCGTCCTACATTACGCTTGCCGAGTCGCGGTCTCCACTCAAGAACACGTTTACCCCAACGGTTGTCGGTTCTTCGTGAGATATGGCCAGCCCACTGCCACTTCAGCTTGCTGATTCTTTGAGCTATGTCGATAACTTTGGTTCTTTGTTCACGCGGCTTCGCTCGCGTTAAATTTGGGGTAACACAGTTCCCCTTTCCTGACTTGCAGGAACTGCTACCTGCAGTTTTTGCCTTTGCGCCTTATTTATTTGTAATAGCAAAGCTTAGTTTTCCTTTTCCTTCCCTCTTTCCACCTCATATCCCACTTTTTTAAAAGAAAATATCGTAGGTCCCAACTATCTCTGTACCAAAATTCATCAAAATCGGTTTAGCCATTTAGGCGTGAAGAGGTAACAAACAAACAAACTCACTTTCGCTTTTATAATATTAGTAACGATAACTCATAAATTACCTTGATTTTCATATGCAAAATACGTAGTCATAGATTTTCTTACAAACAAAGTTGTTTCACAAGGCTTTTCATAAATTACACTGTAATTCAATTCGTAGTCTTTACTGAATTTAACTTACATTCAGCAGTTTTCAAAGCAATCCTATTACTTGCTGACGCGCTTGCAAATATCATTGCTATGTACATTCGCGAGCAGCAAAATGTTTTCACTTTGCAAAATTTAAAAGCGAAATCTCGAATGTAGTGTTTTTATAAAACATTGCCCCACACTAGAAATTTCTTCTGTATCGTGGGTGCGTTTACAAACATTAAACTCAGACAAATAAACAGACAGACCCGCAACAACTATCTGTAGGCCATACAAATATTTGTTCCGTGTGGGAATCGAACGCGCGACACGCAGCGCCAACCGTATCGTCGAAATATAGAATATAGTATTTTGAAATCATACTATCACGAAATAATTATGTCTTATTTCATAGTAAATTCGCTTGAACGAAAAAATCGCTATTCAACCGACTTAAAAAAGGAGGAGGTTCTATGTTAGACTGTTTTTTTTCTTTATGTGTATTCACCAATAACTCCAACTGTGGACCAATTTTCATTTTTTTTTTCTTGTTGGTCAATCCACACTTTCGAGTTCGTCCGTCTATTTTTTATAGCTTGGTTATGGTAAGTTATACATAGATACATATTATTGCTCGTGATTGTACGTCAACTCTTTATGTAATAACTTAGCAAGTTAAATAAAAACTTACCGTAAAATTGGCTCGGTTTTTATGAAGTTATAATTTTTTTAGTGATGCGACAGTCCAAGACTTTGTTGTTATATTAGATTTAGGGATGTTTGTGTGTGTGTGTGTGTGTTTATTTTGTCTTGGTGTGTATTTTTATATGATATCTTATATAAAGTGCGATGCCCGTAAATAAACTCAACTGCGTTTGTCTGTAAATAATGAATATTATTTTGTTGAAAAAGACTGTTTTATAAAGTACTAAGAGCTTTACAAAATATTACTTAAACAGTAAATAAAAAAAACAACACTTTTAATATGACAATATCGACTCCGTTACATCCAGGTACATACAGGTATTTTATTTCAAACTAGCTGTTCCTCGCGGTTTCACCCGCGCTGCTCAGCACCTGTTGGTCGTAGCGTGATGTTATAAAGCCTATAGCCTTCCTCAAGAAATGGAATATCCAACACTAAAAAAATTTTCAATTCGAACCAGTACTTCCTGAATTTAGCGCGTTCAAACAAACAAACAAACTCTACAGCTTTATAATATTATATAGTATAGACTATAGTTGAAATCTCGGAAACTATAAATGTTAGGAGTCTCAAATTTTGCTTTTAGGACGTAGGTACTCACTAAGACGGAATTTAGCAAAATACAACCCCATAGGGAGTGAAACTGAACTGTGACATGAAATTGTATATAGGCATTCTCTTTTTGGTTTATTGACGTGACAACGTCTTATAAATTGGTTTACCGGGTGACACTTCAAGAAACTGCGTTACGCTCCGCTCACGTTATGCGCTCACAATGAGAGCGAGTGAGAGGCACGCGTCCCTTCCACTCGGGCATGGTTAGCCCGCCTAAGAGCGAGAGAGACAGACATATCATCCTTCTTCCTACTATACGAATGAATATTCACATTAAAATTATTTTACCACTCAAAGTCGTTGTCACGTAAAACTTTCGCCCGTATACCGACTTTACAGGCAACCAATTTTTTTTTTTTTTTATACTAAACCACCTTACTGTACTTAATTGATCAAAATCCATAACTTCACCCATTTATAATACGAATAATAATTCCATGATATTAATAACAATTTTCTTCTCTTTTTCAGGTAAAATTGAAGTTGGCAGTAAGTTACCAAAGACGTCAGACTGGTGGAGTTTTAATGAGGTTTCTGGATTAGGCTCGACAGGCTAATTTGTAGGGCTCGTAGAACTTTAATAAGATGTTCTTGTTCAAGTGTTCCAGAATGGACGAAACGAAATTTTCTTATTAACTTTCTGAGTTTTATATGGATTTATTTTGCAAGGAAGTTTTAGTTAATTGTTTGTACTTTGATATTTATGTTTTTATTTTGATCTGATAAACTGATTAGTAAGCCATTTATGTACAGACGTCAGCAGGTCAAACTACCCGAAACTGTCATTTTTTCCCAATGAAACTTGAACCTAATACTTTAGAAATAAAGTCGAAAATCTATCAAAGAAATCTGAAAGATTGTAGTAGCTTGATGTGCAGGCGTTTTTACTACACAAAATTTATCCTCATAACAGTATGGGAAAACTATAAAACAATCAATAAACAATCAGAGATAATTTAGAATAAAAGACTAAGTGGGACTTTTTTTATACGGATTTGATATTGTTAGCGTATTGTTTACTGAAAGAACTGTAGCCATCTTGTAAAAAAAATAATTAACTTATTACTTTACAAGCAATAAGTTAATTAAGGCAAAGTTTTTTTTCTTTGGAGTTGCGGGTTGTTCGGGTTTGCGGGTTGTTCGAAAGAGATACCGCGGCCCCGGAACGTAAAGGGCAACAGAAGGAACATGGGTGGGTTTTAGTCAGTACAAGTCTGACACTTTCCCCGCTCCGCCCAGAGCGGGGGAAGTCATTGGATGATTCCCCACCCGAAAAAAAAGGCACCGCGTTAAAGAAAACTTTGCCTGTAACACACATGGGCCAAAATACTTTTTAATGCCTAAAAACTGGTCCCTTCGAAAGAATAATTAATTTTATGGGATATCAGTACAAAATTGCTCAAAAAGTATACTTATATCGAAATATAACATTATTTTCTAACGCAGAAAACAAGATTTGACCGGGAAAATATGTTATTTATCCTAAAATTGCAGTAACAACGTTGTAATTTTTGGTAACGCAGTCGTTCTTAGTACAAAATATTGCTGTCCTTGAGCACTGTGCCAAGATGTACTTAGCTATTTCTCCCAATATTTCCTAGGTGGCGTTAAATCTTAAATGTCCTTATAAAAATGTAACATTTAAACTTTATTACAACGCCAATAGATATTTTTTACATTAAATATTTCATGGAATAAAAAAATATTTTGTCTGTGTCCCCAACAAAGAACAAAATCGTAACTACCTTGCGTTGCTATATGAAAATAAACCTTAAAGTGAGTGTGTTACATATTATTTCATTTCATTTGGTTCGACTTATTGTAACTATTACAACGAATGATAGCAACTGCGCGGGGGGGAGACCGCTAGCCGGATCAGTCACAGAGTACATTGTATATAGTGACATAGAGACGTCACTCGCACATTTTGTAGCGCCCTCTGGTAATGAGTAAGTACAACTTTTCATGAAGATATATACGTATAACTACACCTTCATATCTGTAGTAGGATTTGTAAAATCTGGGGGCTTTCTATTATTTGTTTGTTGTATTTTCTTTAAGTTTATGTAGTAGTTTTCTAAAAATAAAACATTATTTACAAAACATAAATCTTTTATTTTAATCTTTTTTTTAACAATATTTTAATGCCAACTCCTGAATCTTATCTTCCACACATAATCTTTCCGTGATCCACATAATAATTTATTTGTGTCTTTACACCAATTGTAAATGAATAAATTAGTGCACAAATCTTCAATTTTTGAAATTAATTGCCCTTTGTGGCCGTTGCATTTAATAAAACTATAATCACTTTCAACTATTAGTCAAAATAATTCACTTGCAAAGAGAAAAACGGATACGGATTACGGATACTTTGAAAACGAATTAGTTTGTCATTTGCTCGCGTTGCGTTCCTTTATTACCATTCAGAGCAGTTTAAAAAAATATGGATATTTTGCATTTGTGGATGATTTTATCCATTTAAACAAACATAGTCGGATAAAACAATGCATTCAAAAGGTATTATAACTCATTATTTGTTTTTATTTCTCATAAAAATATTTTGATTATCTAATAAAAATCTGAGTAAAACGGATCTTATTTTTGGACTTTCCCAATGAACATCTTGAGAAAAGCACCATCTACCGTTAAGTAAGTCAAACTCTTGATATTCCTATACGAGTAAATTAAAAATCTATTAAACTGAGTGTGTCCCTGCAAAGGCAGAAGCCTACTCTAATTGGTCGGCTATGAATCGGTCACTTTTGTTCTAAGTTATAGCACCGTGGGATCAGTCGCGTCACAGTCGTTGAGAGAGGTGCGTGTGTTAATTGCGTGGCCGCTGAGTTACCGCTGTGGAAAGGTACGTACTGACGATATTTACATTATTGTTATTTTAATACGCAGCTTATCATGTTTTGTTTCTATCAGTGTTAGAATATTTGCATTTTGTTATTCTTTTTTAGTGAATATTTACAACGAAGTCAAATATTTACAACTGCGTAACTGCTACACTGCGTTACTAGAACAAGTAACGCAGTTGTTGTAAAGGTAACGCAGTTGCGTTTTTTATTATTTTTGATGTTAGAAATATGACCGAAATGCAAAAATACTCTTTTTTTTTCACAGAAAAAAGCTTCTGCACTAAATGGCGTTAACGAACGCAGAAAAGCAACGTCGTTATAGGCTTAAATTGAAGTTGGACCCTACAAAAAATGCTGAAGCCAAAAAAAAACATCTTGAAGGGTACCACGCAAATAAAAAACCTTGTAAAAGATATGACAGAGCGTGAACACAGAAATATCAAGCGTAAAAGGAAGACTGCGAACAAGAAACGACGAGAACGTCAAAAGTGTGCTCAACAAATTATAAACATTACACTGGCGTCCAGCTCACGGTCAGGAACTCCAGTTTCACCGAGATCTAGAGGCCGAAGACAAATACGAAGAGATCGCTCTGCAGTTTACAGAAAAAATCTGAAAATTCAGGAAGAACTCGAAAAGATGAAACGGCTGTGCGATAAATACAAAAAGAGATACCAACGATTTAAAACCACAATCAAAGACACGAAAAAAGTAAATAAGCTTAACCAAAACAAGTATTCAACGTTATCTAATGCAATCAAAGACCATTACAAAAGTTTGAAGTCAGTGAGAGAGAAGAAAGCCTTAAAACGAATTTTCCAAGGAGAAGGCATAGCCAAGTCTAAAATGAAGATTAGTATTATACGCGAGACTTTGGGTATTGATCAGATGAAAGCGATGAAACGACAGAATAACCCTTCAGGGAAAAAGCTTCTGATTGATAATATTTAAAGCTTTTTTGACCGTGATGATGTTTCTAGAGCTACGGCGGGTAAACGGGAAACTGTCACCTTTAAAAAATAAAAATAAAAATGCAGAAGCACTATTTACTGGACACGATGAAAGGCCTATTTCGTTCATTCAAAAAAGAAAACCCAGAACTGAGATGTTCTTATTCATATTTCAGAAAAAATAGGCCTTTTTACGTAAAACCGCCTTCAGTTGCTGGAAGAGAGACTTGCCTATGCAAGACATACAAATGCGCAGTATATTATAGATGCTCTTATCACGTCATAAGAAGTAAAATTTTATTTTGTTTTATCATTATATATAACAGATCTCTATAGAAAGTACAAAGTATATTATGTAAGAAAATACTACTGCATTACTAAGCTTACTACTGCGTTACTTTTGTGTCCCTTTGATTATTGTAGTAATTTCAGTAAAACATGGGCTTCTAGTGATCTTAAATGCCTGAACCTCTTACGTACGTATTGTTGATCAAAAGTGGAAGGTTATGCCATTAGGTGGTATTAAATATAAGTTGTTTTTTGTTATTAACAGGAAAGTTTATGTTTTAAAATGACACTTTGGTAACGCAGTAATCTTAATTATTAAGAATACTCCATGAAACTGATTATTTCTGTGATTTAACTTACTAAGAGCTAAATGTAAGCGTTACAGTTTAAAACTGGCATATTGAAAAGTCTGATTGTGCAATTTTAATAAAAAAAGTTAATTTTGTAAAAAAGTAACGCTGTTGTTTAATTTCTTGACACCTTGATATATTAGTTGCCAGAAATATAATAAACTCATTAAAATTATCGCTGCAGAGGTATGTATATTATAAATCGAACTATAACTAATCTATATTTACCTAAAAAAACAAAGAAATTTAATATTTTATTTTTTTCTTTTATTGAAATTTGTTGGCTCGGATTAGGCATTAAAAAGTATTTTGGCCCACATATTATATTGATGTAACAAAAACTAGCACTAGACTACCTCTGTTATTCTGCAATAGGATACATTTTTTGCTACTTACTCTTGAGGTGGTGTCTGCCATCTTATGTTAACGTATCAGTCATTAAACATCAATAAGAACCAACGAATTATAATATACTTACATAAAGTAAGTCAACTAAAAATATGAACCCATTTTTTTTGCATAGATCTGTCTATCACAGATAATAATAGCTATACCGGCATGACACATTCATTCATTACATTATTTAAAAAAAAACTCGTGACACTATTTTCAGCTGTCACAATGACAGTTGACAGTTTTGATAGATGAAAAAAAACAATGGTTGTTAATGTTTTTTATTTGGTATAATTATTATGCAAATGTTACTGGAATTTAGAGTCACGAATACGATTTGAATTAAGTATTATTAATTAGACGTATGTGGAAAAAGTAGTGAATTTACATCTGCATTCAAACACGTAGAGTTTGTTTTTGATGTTGGAAAATATGAATATGCATACAATGGTCAAATAGTAGACAATACAAATGTCGCAAAATTTTTAGGTATACTAATTGACAATCAACTGACATGGAAACCACAGGCCCAGGAGATCTGCAAGAAATTAAGCAAATCTGTATACATATTATATAATTTGACAAAAAAAGTTAACATTGACACGATTATTACAGCTTATCATGGTTTAGTTGTTTCTGTTTTAAGATACGGAGTAGTTTTTTGGGGTAATTGCAGTGAGAGAGAAAGGATTTTCAGAGCCCAAAAATATTGTATTAGATCAATGACCGGATTAAATTCAACAGACAGCTGCGTTCCTATGTTTAAATCTCTTAACTTATTAACCTTTCCATCGCTCTATATTTTTGAAATGGCACTATTTGTAAAGGGTAATCAAAATTTATTTTGTTCAAACATTGATCACTCAACAAGGCACATTAATAAGATCTCAATATAAAAATCTTTTATATACAGGCAATTTTAAAACAGCACTGCTGAAAAAAAGTGTTATGCATATGGGACCCGTGGTATACAATAAAATACCTGATGATATAAAAAATTGTACACTACAAATATTTAAAACTAAATTAAATAAATTGCTAGTTAAAAAATGTTATTATACAATAGATGAATTTTTGAATGACAAATCCATATAATTATTTATTAACAATGATTTTCCTGAAGATTTTAACTATTTACTTAATTTATATTTTCATTGTATTATTGCCTAATTAATAACTTGCTATTGACATTGTATATTTAACTTATTATTGACATTGTATTGATGACTAATTATTAACTTATTATTAACATTTTATTATTGACTAATGATTAATTTATTTTTTTTGACATTGTTTACTATTTAATGAATTTGAATGATTTATATTTTATTGATGATTGTAATCACTTGACATTAGTTAAATATTTGTTTCTTTTATTTTGTTTATTGAAATAATTTCGTAATTAATTCTAATATAAAAATGTTGCATGCCTGACGGTAGAATGTATTGGATCCTTCTCTTACTCAACACCATATTTCTGTACCTACATTCATAGCAAATAAATTTCATTTCATTTCATTTCAATAATCATCCAATAATTTAGAGTAACTAAAATAACTAACTAAAATTTATAAAAGTCTCAAAAAGGAAAATCAATTATAGGGCGTCGAAAATTCATCTACATACATGACATGCCATGACACTATTTTCAGCAAGGTTTTTTTTTGGAGTGGGAAAACATCAAATAACTTCCCCCGCTCTGGGCGGAGCGGGGGGACTTGTCAGACTTTTACTGACTAAAACCCACCCATGTTCCTTCTATTGCCCTTTACGTTCCGGGGCTGCGGTATCTTCGAATACCCCGCAACCCCGGCAGGCGGATGCTCTGGCAAGCCCCCTTCTGGTTTGCTGACATTTTTTGAGGCGCGCGTGAAACACAAACGCGCCGTCGACACGGCCTGCCGCCAATAGATGGACGGACGGTGAGCTACCCATTGCTCACCGTCCACAGGCCCGCATCTACGGTGGCCGGGAGTCGTCTCGCGGTGCCCGGCGCCCGGGGCGTCCCCTGCGGCGGCTGGCTTGGTTTGAGGTTCTCTCCCTCAAACGCCCGGCCACCTTCTTCGCTAGCATGACTGCTTCGCAGAAGGAGGTTACCGCTTCCCATTCCCTCTCGCTCCGGAGCATGGACTGAACCAGGGCCGGACGCGAGAGATCGCCGCCGCCGATCGCCTCTACGAGGGCATTTAGATTTACCATTTGGGTTGTTAAAGGAGCTTGTATTGTTGAGATAAAGTTTCATGCCTATTCTTTTTTAAGTGAAAGAGTTATCTGTACCTTGCGTTAGCGTTACCATAGACAAAGATGAAAAGTCTCATCACTATTTCGAGAACTAAGTCTCCCTTACAATAATCGTTCGTCAGTAAGATAGTGACACAACACTATATCCACAAACAGACAATGCTATTAGTACACGATGTTGACATTCGATTTCCCTGGCTTACAGCTCTGATGTAGTTAGGTACACACCACCAGAACATGTACATTGTACAGTTAGCAAAAGAGATACCTAACTATTCTTGATAGATACAGTTGAAATTGTCTGTAAAATTCGTCAATGTTTTCAAATAAATTTGAATTTATCCAAAAGAAAACAAACAGTTCATTAAATATATTAAATTTTACTTGATGGTGGCTATCGGTTTCTCTGAAAATATCAACTGTATCTGACATGCCCGGTTAGTTATATGTTTTGCTGACTGTAGATGTAATGGTAGGAAAACAATGTGTGTACTGTGTGATTGTAATCGGTAGTTTGGTGTTGATTTGATTTTGGTGTAAGCGGAGATATAGTCTTTAGTTTAATGGAAACCTTTATTTTGTTAACACTTTAAACTTACAACAAGCTAGTGAACATTAAAAATAGTACCAAAGCTGCTCATAATTAATTTTGTTATAGATATGGATTAAGTTAGCTGAATATTTGACAGGTATTTACGGTGTTGCCAATTTTCAAAATGCATCTTTTTCCGGAAAAAATCACTCAGGTGTAGGGAAAATATTATGACTAGTACTAAAAGGCGCGGGCAGGCCCGTATGCTGCGGGTTTTTCACAGCGGCCACCAATTCTGAGCACCCGCGAAAGTTTAAAAACAAAAAATAATAAATTAGAATAAAAAAATCATGTTACGCCAGCAACCAACCAGTTTTAATAAAAAGTTTGTATTGTAGAATAAAAAATAGAATATGAAAGCATTATAACTTGTAATGTAAAATTAGTCTGTAATTTGATGCAACCAAACCCGCATTCTGTATATTTTTTTTTAAATTTAGAATTATTCTTTTTTTAAATTAGAACTTCTCACAAATGATTAAAAACTGAGGTAGGCCTTCAGTGGTTTTGCACAGTGAACCTAGTTCACATTTTTACTTAGGAAAAGTTAGTCAAACTTTCTTGCGTATTTTTTTTAGAATAATATAAATAAGTTTGAAATTCATTCTACATTGTTTGATTTGAATTCTAGTCTGATATTAAACACTTCAATAAATAAAACTTGTGATTGTCACCAAATTCTTAAAAAAAAACCCTCTAAATTAAATTGACAGATGAAATCCCCAAGTCCTCCAACTCACGATTAATGTGGACAAAATGAACGCGTCTGTTATTCGCATTTAGTTCGAAATTTATCTTTTAACTTATTAGTTAATTGCATTCACAGTGGCATTAAAGGAATTCTCTTATTTGCATAGAATATAAATGCATGCGCAAAAGCCCGGGGTATTTACCTCGGGAGCTACGTCGTAACACGGTTGTTTTTGATACTATTATATCTTAGGTAAGTATCTATAAAGTTTTGTTCTTTCTGTAGTCACACCTGTACGGGATAGTTTTGTTCCAATTTGCATGTGTATTATACTATTTTTTAAAATAGAGGACCATTATACCGTATTTCGTTTTTTTTTTGAAAACTTTGCCCCACACATGGGAATTTCTCCTGGAATTTAATGAGGTACAAAACTACAAAAATGCAGAAGAATGTTGTTTTAAAACGAAATACGTAATTTCGTTTCATTTAAATATTACTAAGACAACAATCATACGTTGCCAAACGTCATGCCAAAATATAAAAAAAAGAAAAATACACATTAGCGCTTTTTAAAAGTTCCGTTTTTAAAACAATATAGGAACACTTAGTTGTCCGTCTGTCTGTCTGTCAAGACCATTCATCTCGAAAACGCGTCGAGGTATCGAGTTGAAATTAAAACCATCTGAAGTCTAAGATCCCTTTGAGCTGAGTAAAAAATCAACTCTGAAAGTTTAATCAATCAGCAGATATAATTGACGACATGCCGTGTCGACGGCGCGTTAGTGTTTCACGCGCGCCTCAAAGAGATGTCAGCTAAGCAGATGGGCTTGCCAGAACCTCCGCCTACCGGGGTTGCGGGTTGTTCGAAAGAGATACCGCGGCCCCGGAAAGTAAAGGAACATAGGTGGGTTTTAGTCAGTAAAAGTCTGACACTCCCCCCTCTCCGCCCAGAGCGGAGGAAGTTATTTGATTATCTCCCACCCCAAAAAAAAACAGCAGATATAGCCGTGTATGTCGCGAATTCGTACGGAACCCTCGGTTTTTTTTTATAGTTATTTAAGAAAAACAAAAGCCATTTGTTTACTTTTCGCAATAAAATGCAACGCTAATTTGTATGCGATCACATTATTTAAATGTCTAGGGGAGGGATTTATGTAATAACTCACAGGGGATTCCGGGGGTCTTAATTAACGATTATAACTTAAAAACTTTGAGCAACCGTGTTTTCCCGTGTAATTTATATATTTTTTTGTGTTCCCCAAAAATAGGGTAGGTATGCAAATGTAGTGCTTTTGTGCGTTGTTCAACTTTTCAACAAATAAATTATAACGGTTCAATACAAATACAAATTGGGGAAGTTTGTTGGATTGTGGAGGAATGGGTTTCGAACGGTACCCTAATTTGGCGGGGCTACGTAGGTAGGGTATTCAAAAAATTTATATGAACGACTAACATATAATTTGTATAGAAGTATGAATAACATTTAAGTCAAAATGTCGTCGAAAGAACGACCAAGAAAAACAAAAAAGACGCTAAAAATTTATCGTAACTGAAACATTTAAATTAATCAAAGTATATATTGGTTTGATTTTTGGTAAAACAGCTCCCTGTATCTAATTGTCTAGTATAGTACTATATAATAGTAGTAAACTTAGATTATGGTTACTCAAAAAATTACCCATTAGACAATAAAGAATTTCAAATCGGTATAACATGTAAATTAACACTAGTTTCAACATTTAGAAGGAATACAATTATTATGAAAACATTTCATAGTTTAATATTTGAAAATTAGAAGCATAGATATTCAGTTACGAGCATTTCAGTACAGCTTAGTGTAAATTGGACTGATCATTACAAAATATTCTCATTATGACGAACTTATGAAAACAAATATTCAGAATACAATTAATGAGTGAAGTTTTTCAACCATCCAAAAATGTTCATAATAATGGAATCGGGCGACAATCTGACTTGGATACCACATATTTTTGGTCATAGGATATCGTTTTTCGCCTTCTTCCTCGGCCATTGACCATCATTTTAAGACTTTTCCCAACTGTATACTGTGTAGAAACCGACCCCAGGTTTCTAGTCTAACCGAAAGCAGCTGAATACCCGTATTTTACATATAGCGACCTCCACAACCCAGGTAGTACTGGTTAATACGATACCCCTTGGTAAGACTGGTTGTCAGACTTTCGGGACACTGACTATCTGTAACGACGGTCAAAGTTCTACAAATGACAGCCGGGACCAACAGCGTAACGTGCTTTCTGAGGCACGGAGGAAAACCGGCATGTAACTGGTTGTCACGTATCGTCAGACCAACCTATATAGCTAGTGGAATGCGAGGCTTAACCTTAAGATCCTGAGCTCCTCCACTGTTATTCCTTAACTGCGCATAATCCTTACTAATATTATTAAAGCGAAATTGAGTTTGTTTGTTACGGCTTCACACCTAAATGGCTAAACCGATTTTGATGAATTTTGGTACAGAGATGGTTGGGAACTTGGAGACGGACAAAGGCAATTTTTTTTTTTCAAAAATAAAGTGTGAAAGAGGGAGGAAAAGGGAAAACTTAACTTTGCTATTATAATAAAAAAGGGGCAAGGGCAAAAAATACAGGTAGCAGGTACCTGCAAATCAGGAAAGGGGAACTGTGTTACCCCGAATATAACGCGAGCAAATCCGCTGCCAAAAGCTAGTAAAACATATTTTAGAATTTCTCGGTCTTTTCACAGTAAACTTAAAGCTGACTTTTAGTAGCTAAATTCAATATTGCTCTGCAAATTGCAAGTTATGGGCGGAGTAATCTATTATTTATTGGGATTTGAAGAGCTACTATGACATCTTATAGCAATTCTTATTCCACTGAGTGAAAGAGATGGTGCTAGACACCCTGTATAGCTCTGTCTCTTTCCCTCAGTGGAATAAGAATTGCTTTAAGAGGTCATAGTAGGGTAGTTGATCTCGAATGTTTGCGGAAGTCGTATAACTGTGCAATGTATTTTCTTAGGCAAATCTCTTTTTAGGGTTCCGTAGTCAACTAGGAACCCTTATAGTTTCGCCATGTCTGTCTGTCCGTCCGTCCGTCCGTCCGTCCTCGCTTAATCTCTGTGACCGTTAGCACTAGAAAGCTGAAATTTGGTACCAATATGTATATCAATCACGCCGACAAAGTGGTAAAATAAAAATTTGAAAAAAATGTTTTATTAGGGTAGCCACCCTATATGTAAAGTGGGAAGTGATTTTTTTTTTAATTTCAACCCTAACGTGTGATATATTGTTGGAAAGGTATTTAAAAATGAATAGGGGTTTACTGAAATCATTTTTTGATAATGTCATTAATTTCGGAAATAATCGCTCCAAAAGTAAAAAACAATGTGTCCCCCCCCCTCTAACTTTTGAACCATAAGTTTAGAAAATATGAAAAAAATCTGAAAAGTAGAACTTTATAAGAACTTTCTATGAAAATCATTTTGAACTTGATTGACACAACAGTTTTTGTACAAAAAAGACAAAAAGTTGTACAAAATAATTTCTGAACTAAGTTTGTAGTATAATCGTATATGCAAGCATTTTTTGTAACTTTGTTTACATATTTTATTATCCTGAACGTATCTTTTTTCACGTCTTTGTATTAATTAGTAACCCAATTCCCCGAGAGATGGCGCTGTAGGTACTTATTACATTGGATCGGGTATTACCGAATTGTTCGGTTGGCCTCATAACTGGGAACACTTATTGTGACGGACGGGAAACTACGGAACCCTACACTGAGCGTGGCCCGACACGCTCTTGGCCGGTTTTTTAGGGTTCCGTAGTCAACTAGGAACCCTTATAGTTTCGCCATGTCTGTCTGTCCGTCCGTCCGTCCGTCCGTCCGTCCGTCCGTCCGTCCGTCCGTCCGTCCGTCCGTCCTCGCTTAATCTCTGTGACCGTTAGCACTAGAAAGCTGAAATTTGGTACTAATATGTATATCAATCACGCCGACAAAGTGGTAAAACAAAAATTGGAAAAAAATGTTTTATTATTGTAGCCACCCTATATGTAAAGTGGGAAGTGATTTTTTTTTAATTTCAACCCTAACGTGTGATATATTGTTGGAAAGGTATTTAAAAATGAATAGGGGTTTACTAAAATCATTTTTTGATATTGTCAATAATTTCGGAAATAATCGCTCCAAAAGTAAAAAACAATGTGTCCCCCCCCCTCTAACTTTTGAACCATAAGTTTAGAAAATATGAAAAAAATCTGAAAAGTAGAACTTTATAAGGACTTTCTATGAAAATTATTTTGAACTTGATTGACACAACAATTTTTGTACAAAAAAGACAAAAAGTTTTACAAAATAATTTCTGGACTAAGTTTGTAGTATAATCGTATATGCAAGCATTTTTTTAACTTCGTTTACATATTTTATTATCCTGAACGTATCTTTTTTCAAACAAAAAAAAGAATTATTGAAATCGGTTCTCGCAATCCAAAATGATTAAAAAAAGTATTAATTAGGAAATACAATTCTCTAGTGTTCAACGTCAAACAAATAATAAACTCATAAGTGGGAACACTTATTGTGACGGACGGGAAACTACGGAACCCTACACTGAGCGTGGCCCGACACGCTCTTGGCCGGTTTTTTTTTTGTATTGAAACAAATTCCATATTTATTGTGTCTAATCTCTAACTTTTATTTACAAACTACAAATACACATAAACTAATTTAAAAAAAAAAAACGAATGTACAAAAAAAAAACAAACTTGTGGTCTATCACCATCAACTACTTGTCTGTCAAACATGTTAATCTATACTAATATTATAAAGCTGAAGAGTTTGTTTGTTTGTTGGAATTGGAAAATTCTTTTAGTGTTGGATAGTCCATTTCTTGAGGAAGGGTATAGGCTATATAACATCACGCTACGACCAACAGGTGCTGAGCAACGTGGCTAAAACCGCGAGGAACAGCTAGTTACTGATAACTTTAGAAAATTTTGTTGCCTCTATCACTCTAATATTATACAGGTAAATGTTTGTACTTATGCGTGTGTATGTTTTCAAAATCAAAATATTTTTATTTCACATAGGCTTTCATGGGCACTTATAAAACGTCGAGAAAAGATGCACGGTTCGGGTTGGTCATTTACTATGGAGAAAAACCGGCAAGAAACTCCTTTTAAAATCATTTGGTTTTACAATGTTGTCGATACATGCGTTAGTACTTCCGTATGAGAGAACAGAGTAGGCCCGTCAATAAGTCATTGCTTACTTTACCAAACGTAAAATAAAATCATACGTTAACAAGCGTCTAAGAATCTACAAGGCCAACCATGTCCACTCATTCACAACGAATTGGTGAAAAAGAATCTATACAAGAATAAGAAAAAATATTGAAAAAAAATACTATATGAAACAAGTCACACAGATGTTGCTATCAGTACTGTTTACAACAAGGGTTTTGGTTTACCAAGAATAGTCAAAATCGCTCCGCTCCTTCTAATATTCTCAATACACAAACACACCTACACAATAATTCCCTAATATTATAAAAGAACGTCGTTTAATAGGGGAGCATATTCTCGCCCCTACTACTCAATAAGGATGGCCATTCACTCCCCCGCTTGGCACATAACTTACGGTGTTAATGAAAAGCTTTCTATTCAATGCCGTGCTGTGTAGAAGTGGCATTGATTTAATTTATGGCAACACTGTAATTATGGTGAAGTGTTATAAATTAGGTTTAGTTGGGCTGGTCAGTTTTATTTGGGATTTCCTTACTATACTTTTGTGTATGAAACAAAGTACCCGCTGTTTGTATGTAAACTTGCGCAACGGATTTTTCTGCATTTTTTTAAATAGATAGTGTGATAGTTAAGGGGATGTTTTAAACGGGTTGTGGTCTGTTCGAAAGAAATAACACGGCCCTGGAACACAAAGGACAATAGAATGAACATAGATGGGTTTTAGTCAGTAAGTCTGACACTTCTCCTATTTGCCTATTTGGCGCAGCCGTGAGACAAACAATTGCGTATTTGTATTTTGTAATTTTGTATCGTTTAGTTTTAAGTCTTTATCTCATTTTGTGTGCACTTGTGGCATGGGCCAAATAAATGTTTTTTTGTTCTTTTTTTTATTCTCCACGCTCCGCCCAGAGCGGGGAAAGTTATTTCATGTTCTGACTTTTTAAAAAAGGTGTTATACGTAAGTGCAGTTGAACTTGCTGAGTTGTTAAAATATTGGTTAGTCACCTGATCAACCCTAAAAGTCAGAACTCTACCAATATTAAACCGATGCCACAATTGAAATTAATACAACTTTCGTTGTAATATTACATCGTGTTACAACTAAATATAATTAAATTCTATGCAATGTAATCTATACTAATATTATAAAGCTGAAGAGTTTGTTTGTTTGTTTGAACGCGCTAATCTCAGGGACTACTGGTTGGAATTGGAAAATTCTTTTAGTGTTGGATAGTCTATTTCTTGAGGAAGGCTATAGGCTATATAACATCACGCTACGACCAACAGGTGCTTAGCAGCGCGGGTGAAACCGTGGGGAACAGCTAGTCATATAATAAAACTACTTAGCATGTCTATCTGTATGTCCACGTTATTCTCCTAAACATCGCAACTAATTTTGATACCGTTTTCATAATCATTTATAGAATTTCTTTGTACAACGTAAAAAAAAGTCGTAAAACCGAGCGAAGCAAGGGTGCGTCGCTAGTCTATTCCAATTTGAAAACGACTGGGTGGGCTTGACATCTCAGAATTAGCCGCACGATGTTCAAAACTTTATTAATTTCGTGGAACGACTTGTCCAATGAGTCTTTGGTATTATTAAAAAAAAAAGGTTATTTTTTTAAATACAAGCGTTATGTAGACACGAAGGCAGGTTAACCTATTTTAAACTATTATAACCTGATCTCTCTACTACGGATCGCACACCGTAGTTAAGAGATCAGGTTAAAATGGTTTTGTGTAGGTTGATGTGCCGTTGTGTGTACCTCCGGGGTTGCGAGATGTTCCTAAGAGATACCGCGGTGGAACAAAAGCACAAAAGAAGGAACACGGTTTTAGTAAAAGTCGTACTCCCCCCACTAGAGTGGGGGGAGAGGGGGAAGTTATTTGACGATTTCCTATACGCAAAAGAAAACATTATGTTCCTCAAGATCAGGTTAAATAACTGTTATTTTAAGATTGAAAAAAAAATACATAAATAAACCATTAAAGCGTGAAGAGGTAACAAACAAACAAACAAAAAAAACTAACTCACTTTCGCTTTTATAAAATTAGTAAGGATTCTTTTCATAAATTCTCTCATTACTGTGTAAAACCTAGTAACCTAGGGACTGTCTCGCCAGACATACAACAAAGTTATCCTTAAAAGGGTTACATTAAAAAAAACTTTTTATTCTGAAAATAAAATCTTAAAAGCACATAAAATACGAAAGAAGCCCGCAATTTCTAATAAACCATTTTTCCCAATCAATAAATCACCTTTGTCACGTTTTTTCCCGTTGTCCTATTTTCCCCCGATAGTTGATCCCCTTAAAATTTATCGTCATAATTTTAGTCTTGTTTTACAAGCGAATTTCTTTTTTACGAGTTTTCAAAGTGTTGGGGTGGCCGTTCGTTGTTTAGATAACTTTTTTTTTTACACTAGCAACCCCGCTTTAAGGTTGACAACAATTTTAATTTTGTACGTGAACATTTTTGTTTCATAATTGTGTGAAATATTTTTAATTTCGCTTTGAACATAGGGTTGTGTGTTTTATCGATTTTTTTTCTTTTATTTTTGTTTTAGGGTGGGTAGTTTACGTTGCCTCGCTTATAGACATTGTTCATAAACATGAATTTTTATCGTGGAATTAAAGCGTAGTAAAGACTTAAGTCAGAGGATTACTAAGCCCACTACTAAAAATAGTCCAATTTCTGACATTAGTGTGTTTGGTTTGATAATTGTTATCTAACTATCACTAGCTGTGCCCAACGGTTTCACCCGCTGCACAGCCCTTGTATTGTATAACGGGCTGGTGTCCGCAACTCCACGTCTAATTTTCGTAGCGTGATGTTATTAGCTCATAGCCTTTCTCGATAAATCGGCTATCCAACCCCAACAGATTTTTTTCAATTCGAACCAGTAGGTTTTGAGAATAGCGCGAGCAACCAAACAAACTCTTGGATTTAATATTGGTACCTTTAGGTAAAATTGTACATTACAAACGCTGGCATTATCATTAATTTTCTTTTTACATAAAACAAGACAGATACAATTAGAGTTTCGGAGCTAATTAAGGTTAATTAATAACGTATAATTGTCGCTTTAAAATAACATAATAGAAATAAGAACACTTACTAAATGTAGGTATCCCTTAAAAAAAATACCCAAACTGACGACACAAAAAACAATTAAAAACATCATAGTTAATTAACGTTAACCACACCCAATCACGCCTCAAACAGTTAATTTATTTGTATCATAAACAATGTAGAACTAATTATAGAACCTAGTATTGCCGTTACTGAATTAATATCAACGCGAGTTAAGTATATACCTTTATATATATTGAGTGGTATAGAGCGATCCCTTGAGAGTACATAGCCTACTTGTTAGAGATTATGATAACAAAACATCAAGCCTCTAATCCCATAAAGGTTAAGCAGAGGTGTAGCTAATGTTACACCCACCCACGTTTAGCCAGATATATCCTTTTTTTTGGGTGAGAAACCATCAAATAACTCCCCCCCTCTTTGGTCGGAGCGGGGGGGAGTGTCAGACTTGTTCTGCCTAAAACCCAAGCATGTTCCTTCTATTGCCCTTTACGTTCCGGGGCCGCGGTATCTCTTTCGAACAACCCGCAACCCCGGCAGGCTGAGGCTCTGGCAGGCCCTTCCGCGGAAGCGGGTCAGATCGAGGAGCGATGGGTCCTCGGCCTCGGGGTCGAAGCGTTTGCCGAAGGCTAAAAAGCCGACGGTGGCCGCGGATACCCATGTCGTTGGGCTCGCGGATGCCCAACGCCAGTTGGACCTGGCTCGCCGGGCGCAGCTCCAGCAAGAGCTAGAAGAGCGGGTTGCCGCAAAGGAAAAGCGGGCGCACGCCGCCCGGGCCAAGTCCGGATACGGTGCGTCCCGCGTTTTATACGCGGACCACTCTATGGAAGAGCTGGAGAGAATGGCGGAGGAGGACGAGGAGGAGATTGTGGAGGTTGCCTCAAAGTCCTCCAACCTGAAGGGGACCTTCCAAAAGGCCCTCAAGAGCAGGGCCGCGAGCTTGCGCGGTGTCGTTGCGGAGCTCGTGAAACGCATGGCCACCGACGAGACGCGGCAACTGCAGGCGAAAATAGATCGCCTGCAGTCGGAGGTCAGCCAGCTTCACCAGAAGCTAGCTGAAGCCACGGCCCGGCCACAACAGGCCCAGACAAGCCCTGTGGCAGAGGCCCCCCCCTCCAACCTTGAGGAAGTCATCCGCAAGGTTGTAATGGAGGAGAGGGCCTTCACAAGAGCCTGCTTAGCAGGCATCGAGGACCGGCTGTTGCCGGAGAAACGCCTCCGACCGCCGCTTGCGGCGGATAACAGGCAATCCGAGCCGGGGCCGTCCTCCTCCCAGACGGAGGATGCCCTTCTCCCCTCGACCACCCCGTCCAACGAGTGGACAGAAGTGGTCCGTAAGGGGAAGGGCAAAGGGAAAAAGTCGGCGACGGCCGCCCCTGTCGTCCCCGCCACCACCGGCAAGGGAAAGGGGAAGAGGACAGGCAAAGGGAGAGCAAAAGGGCAGCTAGTCGCCCCAAAAACCGCGGCCGTCGTGGTGACTCTCACCGCGGAGGCGGCGGGGCGAGGGGAGACGTACGCGTCCATTTTGGTGCGGGCGCGTGCTAATGCCGATCCCACCCAGCTCGGGATCGGCAGTGTGTCTTGCCGGCGAACCCAAGCCGGGGCTCGAATCTTCGAGTTCCCGGGGGCAGAGGGGAGTGCCCATGCGGACCTCTTTGCAGCCAAGCTGCAGGAGGTCATCGCGGACTCGGCCAAGGTGGCCCGACCGGTCAAGTCAGCGGCCATAGAGGTGGCTGACCTGGACGACTCCGTCACCAAGGAGGAGGTGGCGAAGGCGATCGCAGCGATAGGGGGCTGTGACGTCGCGGCGGTCCAAAGCCGGGACATAAGGCCCGGCCGCGGCGGCATGGGCACCATTCGCCTCGAGTGTCCAATCGCCGCTGCCAAAGCCGTCCTTGCCAAAGGACGGCTAACAGTCGGCTTCAGCTCGGGTGCAGTCCGGGCACTCGACGATCAGCCTGTACGGTGTTTCCGATGCTTTGGCATCGGACACACGCGGCCGCTGTGTCCGTCCACGGTAGACAGGACAGACACGTGCTACCGCTGCGGTAAGGAGGGCCACAAAGCCACCTCTTGTGACGCTGCCACGCCGCACTGCGCGGTATGTGCCGCCAGTGGCTGCCCGTCAGACCACGTTATGAAGGGGAGGAGCTGCAATCCTCCCCCTAAGCGGGGTAAAGCGCAGGCGCCGTCCGGGCCTGCTGCTGCTGCCGCCAGCGCCGTCGTTCCTGCGGTGGCTGAGGAGGAGGGGGGTGCAATGTCCGACTGATGGATAGGGTCGAACATCGCATCCTTCAGGCGAACATCAACCACTGCAGGGCAGCCCAGAATCTGCTGATGCAGACCATGGCCGAGTGGTTGGTGGACTTGGTGGTGGTCGCCGAGCCTTACTCGGTCCCTGGCCGTTGGCTGGGCGACCGGGACGGCTTGGTGGCGTTGGTGTCGCGGTCTTCCACAGACTCCCCTCCCCTCTCGCTCTTAGAGAGGGGACCGGGATACGTGGCCGCCGCGTGGGCAGACATGGTTGTGGTGGGGGTCTATTTCTCCCCAAACCGCCCTCTCTCGGACTTTGAGGATTTCCTCGAGGTTCTCACCGCAGTGGTAGGGAGGGCGGCGCCGCGCCAGGTCATGGTTTTGGGCGACCCGAACGCCAAGTCGGCGGCCTGGGGCAACCCGGCCACCGGTTGCAACGTCCGTGGGCGCGCCCTCGAGTTTTGGGCGGCATCATGCGGTGTGTCCCTCCTCAACAGGGGGGCGGTCCACACGTGTGTACGGCAGCTGGGAGGGTCGGTAGTGGACGTCTCTTTTGCCACCCCCGCGCTAGCGACCCGCGTCGTCAACTGGCGGGTAGAGATGGTGGAGACCTTGTCGGACCACCGATATGTGCGGTTCGACATCACCACCCGGCAAGGACGGGGGATGTCCCGCGCTGGGCAATCTCCCTTCCCGCGGTGGGCACTCACCCGCCTGGACCGGGAGGCAGCGAAGGAGGCAGCCTTTCTCCAGGACTGGCTGTCGCCCCCTGTCGCGGTCCTAGACGTGGACGCCGCAGCGGTCCGACTAAGGGGGTCTCTGACCGAGGTGTGCAACTCAAGCATGCCTCGGTCTCGCCGCCCGCCGCCCCGTCGCGCTGTCTATTGGTGGACGGAGGAGTTGACGGGGCTCCGGGCTGCCTGTGTGGCGGCCAGAAGGGCCTACGCGCGGAGCCGACGGCGCAGCGCCCAAAACCGAGTCCAGGCAGAAGAGGACCGCCTATACGCCTCTTATCGAGAGGCGACGATGGTCCTCAAGTCTGCGATGGGAGCTGCAGAAGACTCGGCCAGGGCCGAGATGCTGGAGGGTCTCGACAGGGATCCTTATGGAAGACCATACAGGGCGGCGCGGAACCAGCTACGCCCCTTTGGTCCCCCACTGACGGAGACCCTCGAGCCAGTGTTGCTGGACGGGGTGGTCCGGTCCCTGTTTCCGCGCAGGACCGACTTCACCCCACCAACTATGGATCCACCGCAAGGGGCGGCTTCGCCGGAGGAGGAGGTCCCCCCGGTGACAGCGGCGGAGTTTCGCGCTGGGGTTCTCAGCTTCCGCGCAAAGAAGACGGCACCCGGACCGGACGGCGTCCCCGCACGGGTGGTGGCGATCGCCGCCTCCGAAATGGATGAAAGATTTCGGGACCTCTTCAGCGCTTGTCTCACTGCTGGGAGGTTTCCGAAACTGTGGAAGGAGGGGCAGCTATGCCTCCTCCGAAAGGAGGGACGCCCGGTGGACTCTCCATCGGCATACCGGCCCATCGTCCTGCTCGATGAGGTCGGTAAGTTGTTTGAGGGGATTGTCGCCTCCCGGCTTGATAGCTTTTTGCGGGGGGTTGGGCCCAACCTGTCGGACGCCCAATTCGGTTTTCGACGAGGGCGTTCGACTATCGATGCGCTAGCCCTACTCAAGGGCCAGGTGAAGGAGGCGGTGGACGCCGGGGATGGAGTGCTGGCGGTGTCATTCGACATAGCCAACGCCTTTAACTCCATGCCCCACGCGACGATATTGGAGGCGCTCCGGTATCACGGCGTGCCGCAATACCTGCGCAACCTCCTAGCCAGCTACTTGGAGGGCCGAGAGGTTCTCTTCGTAGACAAGACGGCCACGGTGAGGCGGTACGGCGCAGAGTCCGGTGTTCCGCAAGGGTCGGTGCTCGGACCCTCACTGTGGAACATTGGGTACGACTGGATCCTGCGGGGAGTCCTCCTCCAGGGCACGAGTGTCATCTGCTACGCGGATGACACCCTCCTCATTGCCCGGGGCAGGAACTTTGGGGATGCGGCCTGTCTGGCCTCGGCTGGCGGGTCCTTGGTTGCAGAGAGGATCCGCCGCCTGGGATTGAAGGTGGCGCTGCACAAGACCGAGGCCGTGTTCTTTCGCGGGCCTCGGCAACGTTGCCCTCCTCCCGATGCTCACATTGTCGTGAAGGGCGTCACGATAGGGGTCCAGCCCCAGATGAAGTATCTGGGCCTGGTGCTGGACGACAGGTGGCGGTTTGGCCCGCATTTCAGCGGGTTGTCGACGCGACTGTTGAAAGCCGCGGATGCTTTCTCGTGGCTCCTCCCGAACCTGGGGGGGCCCAAAGCGAAATGCCGGCGCCTGTATTCGGGCATCTTGAGGAGCATGGCCCTATACGGGGCCCCCATCTGGGCCGACTCCCTACACAGGAGGGAGAACGCGACTGCCATCCGCAAGCCCCAAAGGGCCATTGCACTGAGGGTGGCAAGGGCCTACCGCTCGGTGGGTTTCTCGGCGGCGTGCGCTCTGGCCGGCACCCCTCCTTGGGAGTTGGAGGCCTGGGTACTCGCCAGAGTGTACGACTGGACCGCGCAACGGAAGGCGCTCGGGGAGCGCCCCGCCGCCGAGGAGCGGGAGGCCGTGCGGCGAGAGGCGAAGGAAGCCATTGTCCTCCACTGGACGGAGGACCTCGCTGCAGCCGCCTTCGGCCGCCGGACGTTGGACGCAATCGGTCCGGTTCTGCAGGGCTGGCTCGAGCGGTCCCACGGTTTCCTCTCGTTCCGTCTGGTTCAGGTGTTGTCCGGCCATGGCTGTTTCGGATCGCACCTGCACCGGATCGGGAGGGAGGAGACCCCGGTCTGCCACGACTGCGGCGCGGCGGAGGACACGGCCCAGCACACCCTCGAAGTGTGCCCGGCTTGGTCCGAACAACGCCGCGGTATGACCGCGGTAGTCGGACAGGACCTCTCGCTTCCTGGCGTCGTCAATGCCATGCTGGAGAGCGAGGAGGCCTGGGCAGCGGTTGCCTCCTTTTGCGAGGATGTCATCTCGCAAAAAGAGGAGGCGGAGCGCGCGCGGGAGGACGACCCTCTCGCTGCGCCGCTCCGCAGACGACGAAGGGGTCGGAGAAGGCGCCGTCCTCTCCCTCCTCTTCATGGTGGCGATGGGCGGGCGATGGGCACGGGGGTGCCCTTGCCTGCATTGTACCCATCGCCACCTTCGTCGGTCACTCCCGGGCCCGGCCCCCCCTCCCCGCCTAGGGGAGGGCGTTAGGGGTCCAGGCATGGAGGGCAATCGTCGGCGGAGGACTGGACGTTAAGGCTGTGCCGGTTTCCCAGTCCCCCGCCTCTTGGACGAAGCGGGAGTGCCGCTGGGTATTTTTAGTGGGTATACCGGGTCAGACCGGGGAGTCCCACATAGCCCCCCCATCCCCCGATGGGAGGGTATGCGTAATGCATTTTTTCCCAGCGCAAAAAAAAAAAAAAAGAAAGGCCCTTCTACAGCCACATTTATCTTGAGATGTAGTAAATCAAGAGCATTTTGTGAATGACTTAGGATGTAAGTTGACTAAGATTTTTGTCTGGACCTTGAAAGAGACTATGACCTCTTTTCTTAAAATACTTTGCCTACTAGGAATGTCTCCTGTATCGCAGGTGCGTTAACAAACATTTAAACTCACATACACAAACAACTAGACCCGAAATAACTACCTGCAGGTCATACAAATATTTGTCCTGAGCGGGAATCGAACCCGCGACACGGAGCATAGCAGTCGATCGCTCAACCACTGCGCCATGCGGTTGTGCACCTGTGAGTTGGTTTCGGCTGTTTCTTCTTAGAGACGAGTAAAACTGGTTGTGAAAACTTGCTTGCAAAATAAACCATAATTTATTATTTGCCCAAAATCGCTGCTATTGTGAAATTCTTGATGGGAAACTTATCCCCACCTAAGAATCGAACACAGGACCTCAATACAAGTGCTAGCGACCATTAGACCTACGGAGCAGTTAGTTACAAGTTATAGACGATTATATTAAACGGAATTAATATCGACGAGGGATTACACGTACGATTATAATTGTTATAAAGTGATCCCTAAGGGAAATATACCCAACTTGTTAGGAGAGAGTGGTTCTAATTGTCTATAGAATATTAAGTTTAGAGACTTGATAATTAAAATAATTAATGTTCGTCTCTTATGCTTGTGCTTAACCTCGAGTCGGAGCGAGAGCAAATGGGAAGCGGTCAGCTCCTTCTGCGAAGCAGTCATGCTAGCGAAGAAGGTAGCCGGGCGTTTGAGGGACAGAACCTCAAACCAACCCAGCCGCCGATATAGATGCGGGCCTAGCCGGTGAGCAATGGGTAGCTCACCGTCCGTCCGTCTATTGACAACAGGCCGTGTCGACGGCGCGTTAGTGCTCCACTCGCGCCTCAAAGAGA
This sequence comes from Ochropleura leucogaster, assembly GCA_958449745.1. Taxonomy (NCBI): domain Eukaryota; kingdom Metazoa; phylum Arthropoda; class Insecta; order Lepidoptera; family Noctuidae; genus Ochropleura; species Ochropleura leucogaster. Next base: position 3,392,630 of record OY288225.1, read on the forward strand.
TGTCAGCAAAGCAGAAGCGCCTGCGAGGACCACCGCCGCCGGGTATGGGGGTTGTTCGAAAGAATGACCGCGGCCTCGGAACGTAAAGGGCAATAGAAGGAACATGGGAGGGTTTTAGTCAGTACAAATCTGACACTCCCCTCCCCGCTCCAACCAGGGCGGGGGAAGTTATTTGATGATTTCCCATCCGCAAAAAAAGGGATACACCTCCTTATTAGGAGAGGGATGTTCTCACAGGCGTGCACACGTTCTAATGACCGGGTAGGCAGCGTATTTTTTTCCGCGAAAATTAGGAAAGATTCCGCAATTGCACGTATTAGTTAGTCTTTTTTGCCGTGGAATAAAAATTATGTAAATCTGTAGGTATACCCCGAATGACTCCACACTGTTGTATTATTCGAATTAAATAACAGGCACGGAAAACAATATAATTTATTTGTGTGTATGCAACCACACAGCCAGGAGTATGTTTCATAATTTTTCTTATTAAATTTACGACTTACATTACCTTTTTGCTGGGTTAATGCTGGTAATTCAAGCACACATCTACCTTTCGACACTATTTGAAGCTTTTCATTAAACGACAATTGAGAAAACCTACCATTTATTACTTTTAACAAACACACATTATAGAATTTAGAACAATTCGAACTGAATTTGCGATTCGTTAATTAATTATTCACAAAAAACAAATATTAACTGCAAACTTCACATAAACATTTCAAAATTTTGATAATAAAATGTTGACAAATAAAATTGCATCACTTTCAACCGGAATTGTACATAGCTAATGACTTCTTCAACTTGTCGTATAATCTCTGTTGAGCGCCAATCAGTAAAAAGCTGAGCTGTACCGACCAATGCAACGAGCTGTTCATGTCGCAACGAATTGCGACATGAATTGCGGCCCCCGATTAGCTTCTCATGCCGCAGGAGATACGTCGCTGTGTGAGCCATACACGACGTGTCTGTACACGAGGTTTTACACACACACGCATACTTCATGCCTACATTTATCAATGAACTAAAGGCACTATTGAAGTTTGCCTATAATTCGCTCGTGACGATCTGTTGAACGCGAAACGCCTGCCATAGTGTTAATTTAGGGCGTTGTGGAACGTTGCTATTATTTTTACGTTAGGAATTTATAAAAAAAGTTTAAATTAATTAGATATTTGTTTATTCTTTGATTTTTTTTCTTTCTTTGTTTACCTATGGAGTCTAGGGTAGGCAGTGTCTTTTTGCCTATAAGGAGTGCACGCCCCTGGATGTTCTAATTTTCTATAGAATATAAGTATATTACGTTTAGTGACTTGATAATTAAAATAATTAATGTACTTCTCTTATGTTTAATGCTTAACCTTAACTACTTACAAATTTCTAAAGTGTAACTCGGCACCGTTTTTGAAACCTTAACTTCTCAAGGACCGCCATTATTTACGTCAACCATCCGTCAAGCACCGCCGGGCGAGCCCTTATCGTAAGCGTTATCTGATTTTAAGACTTATCTTTACTACAAAAACCGTTTTATATCGGTCGGGATTTAGTGGCACAAATTTGTGCCAGCAGGGCTCAACGGTTATACTTGTTAACTGGCACATTTTTGTGCCGCTGGGGCTGTAGAGGTTAATCACTGCATACATTTCAAATAAAACTTATCAATATGTAAACCCACATTTCCAACAACCAACATCCTCCCAGGTTACACGCTACCAACCAAACCTGGTATCTGAGCACCCACTAATTGTCTCTCCCGTGGTTAAACTAAGCGAACATGACCCGATTTGCATGAACATGTCGCAGTAATGTACCTACCTAATGTTGGTTGCTAAATGTGTGATTTGTATCCATTAATACTTACTGTAGGTGTTGGAGATACATTCTTGAATAAAGGTGCTGTAATTTTATATAAGAACTAGCTTTTGCCCGCGGCTTTGCTCGCGTTAAATTCGGGGTAACACAGTTCCCCTTTCCTGATTTTTAGGTACTACGTGCTACTTGTAGTTTTTGCCCTAGCGCCTTATTTATTGTAATGGCATAAGATTTCTTCCCTCTTTTTTCTTCATTTCCCACTTAAATTAAAAACCTATGTCCGTCTCCAGGGTTCCAACTATCTCTGTACCAAAATTCATCAAAATTGGTTTAGCCATTTAGGCGTGAAGAGGTAACCGACAAACAAACTCGCTTTCGCTTTTATAATATAAATAAGGATTATCAGTTTCCTTTTGTAAATACTTCTATTTGTTAAAAAAAAACTCTTAAACATACTCGTTTATTTTATTCTGGACTAAGTTACAGAGATAAACAAATGAATCGATAGCTTCTATATTGTTTAGTCCAAGTATTTCAAGCCATCGAAGGTCTTTGGCCGGTGAGCAACGGGTAGCTCACCATCCGTCACTCTAGTAGCGAGAGGCCGTGTCGACGGCGTGTTCGTCATCCACGCACGCCTCATAAAGATGTCAGCAAAGCAGAGGGGCTCGTCAGGGTCACTGCCTGCAGGCGTTGCGGGTTGTCCGAAAGAGATACAGCGACCGCAAAACAAAAAGGGCAATAGAAGGAACATCGAAGTTTTAGTTAGACACACTCTATAATTTATTTATTTATTAAAACTTTATGCACATGTATATTTACACTGTACAAAGGCGGACTTAATGCCTTGGGCATTTTCTACAAGTCTACCTTAGTTAATTTACGTCGGAGACCGACAAAAAAATCTTCGTAGTAACTTAAATATAAGGTCTAGGAATCCTTACTAATATTATAAAAGCGAAAGTGAGTTTGTTTGTTTGTTTGTTACCTCTTCACGCTTTAATGGCTTCACCGATTTTGATGAATTTTGGTACAGAGATAGTTGGGAACCAGGAGACGGACATAGGGTATATATATTTTTTTCAAAAAAGTGGTATGTGAGGGAGAAAGAGGGAAGAAAAGGGAAAACTTAGCGTTGCTATTACAAATCGATAAGGCGCAAGGAGAACTTTGTTACCCCGAATTTAACGCGAGCGAAGCCGCGGGCAAAAGCTAGTCTGGTATATTTATTAAACTGTATTAGATGTATACTGGATGCTCCTTTTCACCCATTATAATAAACAAATTTAGCCCAACCTACTAACTGAAGTATGTTCAGGTAAATCAGCCGTCTACAGTTCCACACGAAACTACTAATTACTTAATAGTTTCACCCGACACTTTACTTACTTGAAGAAATCTGTCTTCTTAGCCTTCAAATTGTATATTATTTCCAAGTAAAACGATGTATTTAATGTCAAAGACGGGCAACAGTGACAGGCTTGAAACCTCATTTCAACCTATTTTAGCCACTTTTAACATTCGTAATAACATATTGTTTTCACAGACATTTTAGGGTTATGTGGCTTTTGAGACCCGTAATATTTTGTGAGGTTGTTACTGTGTACCATGAGGCTCTATACACATAAATAACATCAGAAGGGCTACTATGACATCTTATAGCAATTCTTATTCCACTGAGTGAAAGAGACGGTGCTAGACACCCTTTATAGCTCTGTCTCTTTCCCCCAGCGGAATAAAAATTGCTTTAAGAGATCATAGTAGGATAGCAGTAGGCCTACTATGACATCTTAAAGCAGAACTTATTCCACTGAGTGAAAGAGATGGTGCTAGCCACCCTGTATAGCTCTGTCCCTTTCCCTCAGTGGGATAAGTTCTGCTTTAACACATCATGGTAGGGTAGCAGGTATTTTCCTTTAGACGGTAGGCAGAATGCTGCTAGCTACGATCCTTGTTTTTCGCTTAGGAAAATCATTAAAAAACTTCCCCTCCCTGGGCGGAGTGTAAGGGAGTGTCACGAACTTAAACTTCCATGTTCCTTCTTTTGCCCTTTTTTTCCTCACCACTCGACAGGCAATGCCCTGGTAGGTCCGTCTGCTTTACTGACATCTCTTTGAAGCGCGCGTGGCACACGAACGCGCCGTCGACACGGCCAGCTACGATCCTTACAAACTTCTTTAGTTTCTTCCACTTTCATATCTGATGAGGGAAATAGACAGACCTATACAAGATTTGTAGCGCCATCTCTTTCTCAACCTGGAATAAGTTTAAAACAATGTCGAAATACATCATGGCAACCCCACTGAATATGAAGTTTATATTTTTTTAATGTTATGTTATTTTTTAAATGTTAGGCAAATATATCGACTCTTTTTAACTTTGTTTTTTTATTATTATAAGCCTACTTGTCAATGTAGGGCAAAGGCCTACCTTCCCTCTTTCCTTTGTCAATCCTTTGAGAAAGAGTGCTGTAGGGTTACCATGACATTTTATAGCAGTTCTTATTCCTATGTGAGAAAGAGATGGTGCTAAACAACCTGTATAGCTCTGTCCCTTTCCCTCATTGGAATAAGTTATGTTTTAAGACGTCATGTTAGGGTAACAGCTCCTTAGTAAGGAGGTCCGAATTTAACGCGAGCGAAGCCGCGGGCCAAAGCTCTTTCCTAATAATTTTAGCTTTACAAACAAGCTCTCATACAGAACCGTTCATTCTCAACAGTTTTTTTTTTTATAAAACTACCCTCATCAAAATGGTAGCAAGTTATTATTAATATTGCAAAAATATTTTCTCTGACAAATAAATACTAGCAAGGAGTACTGTTCGTCGCTGTCTTTTCTTCACGCAAATGCTGCTAATTAGTTTAATTTCAATGCTGCTTTTAAGGCGTGGTACAAGTTACAAAAAATACTACGAAAAAATAACTTGAATTGGGTTAAGTATGGAATGTATGAAAAGCACTCAACCGGTTGCACGTACAAATAGGACGCTGTAAACATAATTTGGCAATATGGGGTATTTAAGACCACAGGCTAAATATTATAAAAGATCCAATAAAAAAACACGTAAACAAACATCTAAATGTAAATAATTTGCTGCTGGAGTGTCCAAAATGTCCCAACAGACGTTTTTTAGAGCTTAAAAACCGACTTCCAAAAGAACACTTAATTAAAGGACCGAAAATAAATTAATTTCCGGGATTGTGTGCTTCATCGATTCTTTTTGCCACCGACTGTTGTAAGTCAAATTATTGGAGTTTATTGGAGTTTACTTCTTAAAAATCGATTTTCATATATAAGGCGCCCGGTATGAAAAAAATCCGAGGCGTAAAACCTACTAAAGTAACGAAAATGTGTCACGTTTTTGGTGCGCACCTTTAGTGCGCATCTTTCTAATTTGGCTGTGAGTCAAAAAATGAAAATCAAAATATTTTTATTTCACATAGGCCTACACGGGCACTTATAAAACGTCGAGAAAAGATGCACGAGTGTATTAAGACGTACATATGGTATGCTGTATAGGCGACTATACCTATATACTATATGTTATTGGGCTTGTTTGTTTCTACCAGTGTCGATGTATTTATATTGCTATTTTTTTTCATTAATTTGTGAATTTACCCTTTCATATGATATTAATTTTTTTTCAGTTGAATAAACTGTTTTTGCGTATGGTTAGATAGTCGTACTTAAGGAGTAAACTCCAGTCGTGCGTCGGAGCTGACACACACACTTCTTATCTATCTGTTAAGTGTTTTTTAAAAAAAAAAGGTTTTTTTTTCAGCCTTTTCAGTTAATAGTATCTCACACTAATTCTTCTCCAGACAATGGCGAAAGCATAATGAAAAAATAATATCTGAAAAATTGAATCTAATCCCAACTAAATTATTTTGAAATGAGCTGCCAAACTGCATTTAAGTCATAGAATATTTTTCCGTAGCTACAGAACGACGGTCTTATAAAATCGCTGCTAACTTCTAAATTAAACTCCTCATGGCAACACCTGCAGACTACAACAATAATAATAATTGTTGTACACCAGGGCAACGCCGACATTTTGTTCCCCCGCTGTACAGCGTGATCTGTCTTCAGTCAAACTGAATGATATTTATGATATCCTCCTATTATTTATCAGACAAAAATATACGAAAACGTCTTTGGTATTTAAATATGACAAACTGTGCCCCGGCATGCGTTGCAATGCAATTTTCTACCTTTCTACCTACCTGCCTACCCTACCTACCCTACATACCCTACCTACCCTACATACCCTACCTACCCTACATACCCTACCTACCCTACATACCCTACCTACCCTACATAACCTACCTACCCTACATACCGTATATACCCTACATACCCTACCTACCCTACCTACCCTACCTACCCTACCTACCCCACATACCCTACCTACCCTATCTTTTAAGTTGGATCAAACTGCACATGGTGTGCAAATTTAATTTAAATTGGTTAAGAAGTTTAGGAGTCCATCGCGGACAAACAACACACGTGATTTATATATATTAAGAAGATAACTGATTAACTAAACTCAAAGAAAAACATAATTTAGTTCTTTTTAAAAGATTTTCTTGATAAGTAAACAATTACTTGTTTTCCTATCAAGAAAAAGAATTCTTCTTCTATCGATTCTACGTCGAATATACCTTGGAATGTACAGGTTAGGCAATCAATGTTGCCTACGTTCACAGGGTAGTTTTCACTAAACAAATGAACGCGAACGAATAAGCTCTTAAACTTTGTTTACGCGTTTGGTCGTGTTCAATTTAATAGGGTAACCAATTTCCCTATAAAATTGAACGCGACCAAATGTCTCGCTATCAACTTTTAGTTTTTTTTTAGTAGCCTCTAGTGTCCTACTGCTGGACAAAGGCATCCCCAAATTCCGTCCATGAGCTATTATCCCAGGCGCCTCGAACCAGCCGTTACGGTTTCTATAAGTCCTCGTATGGCCTACCTCCTCGTACCCCTTTGTTAATTCGCATATTCAAGACTTTTGTGTTTAATGTTTAAGGCGCTGTACAAAGCAAACACTTTGTAAAACGTCTAGATTTTCGTCGCAAAGTTAGCCGTATCTGTACATGCCACTAGCCAAAAGAAATTACCGTGTATAGTTCAATACATAAAGTAAAGAGTTAAACAAAATCAGTTTACAGAAGTGGTTTAGTACTACGAAAAAAAAATTTTTCAGCGACAACCATCATAGTTTTTATATCTATAACAAAGAAAATTATGTTGACTAAATTGATATTTGAAAATTTTCAAACTCGGAGCTGTAATATTTTTATATTTAATAAAAACTGCAAAATGACCTACATTTTGGCGGACATGATATTCAAATAAAATCAAGCACCGAAATATTTTTCACCTTATTTCTATTCTTTCGATGCAATACTGTCATGTACTTGTGTCAAACCATGCCTAGTACGCAGCTTGCGTCACTTCCGCGAATACCTAAAGATTAGTTTATTGCCGCGCCTTAATACTAAACTTTAGTGTTTAATACTAAAAATAGAAGCCATTTTTATTCCGCTCTTAAAGGCACATCTTCTATGAACGCAGTAATTATTCTAACACCGTACAGTGCTCTAAACAGACATACGAAAGCTTTTAGCTCGCCTTGTTACTGATTCGTGAGCTAGTTAATAAAATACGAGTAAATACTAACACCTTAACACTTGAAGTCGACGAGAATAAGAATTGGAGTTAAACTGTTACAAAGGGAACCTTTTTTCCACTTTTTGCTTACAATCTGTCTCTATTTCATAAAAAAATAAAAAAATCATCAAATAACTTCCCCCGTTCTGGGCGGAAAGGTGCACGGTTCGGGCATCGGATTATTGATAATTACTTAGGTCTTTTGTTTTGCGGATGGGAAATCTTTAAATAACTTCTCCCGCTCTGGGCGGAGCGGGTTGAGTGTCAGACTTGTTCTGACTAAAACCCACCCATGTTCTTTCTTTTATGTTGCGGGGCCACGGTATCTCTTTCGAACAACCCGCAACCCTGGCAGGCGGTGGCCCTGGCAAGCCCCTCTGCTTTGCTGACATCTCTTTGAGGCCCGCGTGGAACACTAAAGCAACATTGACACGGCATAAAACGGCCTAGTTCACGGCTTTGTCTCATGGGTTTTGGCAGTAACTATATAACTGCTACAATCTTAAGCCAGGATTGTAGCAGTTATATAAGAGGCGAAGAAGAGCAAGCGCTCTTCGTCCATATTTTACCCACTCAGAGGTGCACGGAATATTTGCATGATATGCGAAACAGCAATAGTTGCAAAACTATAAATGCCCATAGTCATCTTTTTTAACAAATAAAAAGTAAAATATTCATTAAAATTCTCTTAGAAACGATCAATCATACCGTTATTATGCATAATGTATGTGCACTTACTCTAGTAAACTTGGCTCATTTTGTAAAACTTCGCAAGCAAATATCGCCATTAGATTTAACTTTTTTACAAATCATCTTTTATACTAAAAAGTTCAGAACTATCATTTTTATGACAGCTAAAAGAAGCCATATTTAAAAAGAGAAAGTGTTTTTACGTTTTCAATTGGAACGTCTATTGTTTTTTTCTTCAAAAACATCTCAAGTTGTCAGCAATGTCGCGGCTGCCATTAAAAAAAAGAAACTGAATTTTAAATTCATAAACAATTTATTCGAATACAATTCCGCTCAATCAACCCCTTCAACGGCGGTCGGGTTGCACCGAGCAACTTGAATAAAAAAATATATCCGCATCAATTAACATATCAACATTGAAATTTTAATTTCGGATACGACACCGCTCGGCGGTCAGATGTTGCTGCCACGATTTACAGATAATTAACCCTTGCCGGTCGAAAGCACCGAACGATGATATATTTAAAAACGTGTCGAATGCAGTTGATTGATTAATTTTGTGCGGTTTCATTGTTTGGGTTAATTTATTATGTCGTGATGAAACGCTGAAGAATAGGTAGGTGTGTTTTTGTGGTGATGTTAAAAGGTTTTTTCATTAACTGATGATTTAACTGGAACATTTTCATTGTTTGTTTTGAACATATATTTATTTTATTAAAACCACTTGTTTAATTAAAAAACAAAATATCCGTTCCTGGTGGTACTTAGTTTTTAATTAGAAAATTTTCCGCATATACAAGAAAGCTAAACAGTGTTATTTTACCAAACGCAAAACAAAACAGCCTGCAAAATATTCCAGGAGCGAGTGCATTAACCAAATTCGTCGGCAATATCTCGCTAAGTGGCCTATCTATCCGAATATCCGCATAGAGGCTTGTCGTGCTGCGCTCATAATAACCTTTAGTTCGGGATAACCGCCCGCTTCCAGTGCGGTCCACGCCATGAATGAGAGCGCGGATATTGAGAGCGGGGACCGAATTGTTGGACGTTTGAATTTAGTATTATGGAATATTTTAGGGAAATTATCCGAATAAATAGTTCTCATTCCTAACATGAGGTAGATATACAATGTTATTCATGAATGCATTGTTATAGTTTCTACATGAATGACGTATAAAATACCCTAGGCTTTTAAAACACACATACAGAGTAAGATATTCTGAAACCAATTCAATTGACCTAAAGTCTAGGAAGTAAATGGTGATGATAAGAAACCAAAAACTCATGTGGCTATTTAAGACTCGTGTAAAATACCATCGTTTAAAACCAGACTTATCAACCCACAAAAACGCTAACCCAAAACCACACAAGCAGATGTTTAATTAAAACCACCCTCGCAATTTATACAACCCTTTATCCGCTCTTCTCAAAACCAAACACCTATTTTTCCCGAACAGACTCATCGGACCACCGCGGTATGTTTCACGCCCGCACGCTTTCAATTTGCATTAAGGGTTTATCAGTTTTAATGTGAACACTAAAAGTTGTGCGCCGTCACCGCTAGGGGCCGCCCCAACCGCTGTTCGGATTTACGGGTTGAAAATTTTAAGTTGCTTTGAGAACGCCTTTTAAAGAAGATGGATTGCTCTCGGCATTAAGATTTTTATGTAAATAGTTTATGTTGAAGGGAATTTGTGGTTTAGCATTTTAGTTTGTTGATGTTATTTTTTTGTGTAATTGTCATTTATTTGATTATGCTAATGCTTTGTGATTCACTAAATCGCTTTACACTACTAATAAGTAACTCATTGTTAAAAACGACAAACAAAAGACTATAAAATGCACCATAAACACCATACATGTTTACATCATCCACTAAAAAAAAATTTCACTCCACCAAATTAACCACGATTTACTCCAAAACATTATTACAATCTTCAAAACCGCGAATAAGCAAAAGTTATTCACAAAACCAGCTAGCATTCCGCGAAAATTATATTGCGTTACAATTGCATTACTGCGTTGTTGGTCCCCGACTACCCGCCAGCCAAATGGCGCCCAACATGGGACCATTTTAATTGCACTTTTTGCCTCACCCGGGTAATTACCCACCTCGGAAAACCCGGGAAGTGTATGACGTTGTTAATGTGCCGCCTAGTAACCCGACTACAGTGAACAATAAACATAACACCGTTTTGTGACTTTTATACCCAGAGCTGTAGTTGGGGGTTAGGTTTGAAAGTTTGAATTCGTTAGTAGTTTGTAGAATGTAGTGTTTGTGTCGAGAAGTTGGAAAGTGTGTTTTGAATCTGTTGGGTTGTAGTTTTAGGGGTGTTTTGCTACCGATTTTAGCTCCTAAGAAGTTATTTGTAAAAGTATAACAATAATATCATTGTTTTGTCTTTTACTGATATGTTAATTGTTAAACCAACTAACATAAAAACAATATTATGTTCTTTGCCAAATACTTTTCTACAAACTTCTTGTTTACAAATCACAATGTGTATTTTCGGTAGAAAAATGTTATAAGTAAACATGTTCAATTATTCTTAAATAATCTTTGTAACAATTGTTTATTGTTATTAAAGTATAAGTTATATTATAAGGGCCCGTTTATATGAAACGAACGTCATTACCGCGGCGGCTTGCTATTTTTGTAAAATAAGCTTTTTAGCAACTACATTAATTCCGTACAGCAGTTACAAATTCAGACATGTTCATAATGGGTAAATTGAGTCATCATCTGCCTAGCCTTTTTCCCAACTATGCTGGGGTCGCCTTCCAGGCTTACCAGATGCAGCTGAATATCAGTATTTCACATGGAGCGACTGCCTATCTGACCTCCACAACCCAGTTAGTACTGGGTAATACGATACCCCTTGGTAAGACTGGTTGTCAGACTTTTGGAACACTGACTACTTGTAACGACTGTCAAAGATCTACAAATGACAGCCAGGACCAACGGCTTAACGTGCTTTCCGAGGCACGGAGGAAACTCGGTATGTAATGGGTGGTCACCCATCCACAGACCAACCTAGGCAAGCGCGGCTTAACCTAAAGATCGACCCGAGCGGCTACTATTTATTTAGCCACGAGCTCCTCATATAATATAATGGGTAAATTGAGTAAAAAGAAGAAAAAGAAAACTAGAGTTTAAGAAGATTTTGGATTCATTCTGTTTTAGCTCGTCGAGAAGAGTTTAGTGAATTTTATACATCGAGTGGCGTACATCTAGAACATTCCAGTTATAGAGCGAGACGGCCGCGCAGCCATCGCTTCGTTAGTTAATCATAAAGAATTTGAACGTTGTATCCTAGTTAATAAAACATAACCTTTAGTAGCCCCCTGACGCGTAATAGCAAGCCTATATAATAAACCAGCTTTTGCCCGCGAATTCGCTCGCGTTAAATAAAAAACCTGTAGTTTTTTCCCTTGCGCCTTATTTAATGTGATAGCAAAGCTAAGTTTTCTCTTTTCTTCCCTATTTGTACTCACTTAAAAAAAATATAATATCCTATTCGATAATAGGCTAATTTTATATATTAGGGTAATGTTTAGTACAGAGATAGTTTAGACCCTGGAGACGGTTCTCCAGGGTCTAAACTATCTCTGTACTAAAAATTCATCAAAATCGTTTCAGGTATCTCTGTACCAAAATTAATCAAAATCGCTTCGGCCATTTAGGAGTGAAGACGTAAGAAACAAACTTACTTTCGCTTTTACAATATTTGTAGATAAGGTTATTAAGGATTTGCAAAATTCCAACTCTTAAACGCATTTCATTAAAAATGAGGCCTATGAACGTACTTCTATTAAAAAGAAACTTGTACTGTATAAATTAAATAAATATCTTAGGACAACTCACACACGGCTATCTGATCCCAAGCTAAGCAGAGCTTGTGTTATGGTAACCAGACAACTGATATACATACTTATATAATTTATAAATACATACATATTATAGATAAATCACACCCAGACACAGAACAAACAGTCAATACTCAATACTCAATACTCAATATATTTATTGCATTCCACAATGTGAACTTAGGTGGTAGGGTACATTAATTAATGGTTAACATACATTAGTTTAGGAGCATTGTGGGCCCTGTCGGGCATAACAAAAATAAAAATGAAAAATTAGGAATTAGGAGGAGGGCTATTACAAATAATGTTAACATTTTTTTTTTAAGTAGGTAGGCTTAATAACTAATTGAATACATGTACGTATAACTAATTGAATACTATCATACTTTTACGTCATATATACCTATTGGATTAACTTATTAATATTTATTTTAATTATACATTGGAATTATAGATTATTATTTTTTATTTGTTTATATTATTACTGTTTATTTGTTAAATTTATCATTTAAATATTCCTGTACATTATAATAACATTTTTGGATTAGAAGCTGTTTTAATTTATTTATAAATATATTAATTTTTTGTTCATTTTTAATTTCACCTGGTAGTTTATTATATATTTTAGCTGCCATTATTAAAGTACTTGTAGAGTGTATTTTTAGTTTAGAACCTGGTACGTTTAGTCTATTTTTGTGTCGTAGTGTGTAGTGAGTCTGTGTGTTTTCGCGTGTAGTGTATAGTTTTTCATTATTTCTAACAAATTTACACATTTCCAAGATGTAAATACAAGGTAGGGTTAGAAGTTTATGTTCTTGGAAATGGGGTTTGCAGCTGTCCATGCTATCTATGTTAACCAGTATTCTAATCAGTCGTTTTTGTAATATGGCACAGCATCATGCTGAGTCAAAGACTACTATAGTATACTGCTGAGTGGTGACCGATCTGTCGCAGTCACGACGTGCAAGCTATTTTTATTTTGTCCCATACCTATATGTATTTGTAAATGTTTGTGATACTTTGCATGTTGAATGTTTATTTTTCTTTGTTATTTTGTTGCTCGTCGTAATTTGCGACTAATAAATGTTTTTTCTTTCTTTCTTTCTTCTAATATAAAAAGTGTAGGTGCATCTGTGCTATTTCCCCATAATATTATGCCGTAGTTCAGCCATGCGTATGCATAGGCATAATATGTAACCAGAGCAGTGGAGAAATTTGTTGATTTTTTTATTTCACGGAGGGCATAGGCAAATTTTGATAACTTTGATCTGATTTTATTTTTGTGCGATTTCCAATTTAAATGTGTATCTATGGATAGGCCGAGTAGGTTGAATTCTTTAACTGTTTCTATTTTGTTATCATTGTAAATAAAATTGATATCTATAGGAGTTTTCTGATGAGGATGGAAAGACATGATTTTAGTTTTATTAAAATTAAGTTCGAGGTTATGTTCTGTCATCCAAGTTGTTATTTTGTTGAATATACCTGTAAGTACTTCGGTTAAGTTGGTATTGTCGTGACAAGAGGTTAGTACTGAGATATCGTCGGCATACAGAACACATGACTCATTTATGATTGCAGGGAGATCGTTTATATAGATGATAAATAGGGGGCATCCAATAACAGTACCTTGGGGGATTGAGGCATTAATTTGCTTGCTTTCTGACCGAATGAATTGTATTTGTTTAGCCTGTTCGTTGTAGTATTCCACTTCGACTAGTTGTTCTCTATTTTCCAAATATGATTTGAACCATTCGTAAGCTTTTCCACGGATCCCTATTCCTTGTAGCTTTTTAAGTAGGATGTCAAATTGCACTTTATCGTAAGCTTTTGTCATATCTAATAGTACACCGATGGCATATTTTTTCTTATCAATTATATTAATAGCTTCCTGAATAAAATTATACACTGCTAGAACGGTAGAGTGGTTTTTACGAAAACCATTCTGGGATTCATTAAAAATTTTATATTTTTCGCAAAAGGAATAGACGCGATTACACATCGCTTTCTCGAATACTTTCGAGGCTGTAGGTAAAAGGGCAATAGGGCGGTAATTAGAGGGGTTGGTTAATGAGTCTTTTTTGTGAATTGGTTTTATAACGGCTTTCTTAAGGTAGTTGGGAAATCTTCCTTCCTCAAAAGACTGGTTGACTAGCAAGTAGAATGGTAGAGTTAGCTCGTCTGCACACTGTTTGACTAGGGTTGGTGGTATTTCATCTATACCATAGCTGTTTTTGTTTTTAAGGCTTTTCAATATTGAATTTATTTCACTGGGACCTACTGTACTAAGGAACATGGTATTTTCTGTGCGGTGGACCACGGAGATGTTACGCGGTTCTTTGTCGGGGGCTTGCGTGTTTCCCTCTCCGATAGACGCGAAGAAGTTATTAAATATATTTGCTGTTTGCTTTGGATCCGAGACAACTTTGTCATTTAAATGTAGTGTTATGCTTTTCTTGACCTTTTTTACGTTTTTATTTGTTCGCTCGTTAATAATTTTCCACATAGTCTTTATTTTATTACTAGATTTCATTAATTTATTTATATATTGTAGTTTTTTAGCCTTGTTTACAATTTGTTTTAATGTTTTTGCATACGTTTTGTAATGTTGTGTAATAATATGGTTATTTGTTTTAGTAGAGAGTATTTTTTCAAGCCTTTTATTTTTACATGAAATTTTGATGCCAGTCATGCTCATCTCACAAAGTTTGTCCTGGGTGGGAATCGAACCCACGACCTCCGGCTCAGCAATCAGGGCCACTAACCATAGACCAACAGGTCCGCCAAAAACATAATTATTATGAATAAAAAAAAAACCTTTTTTCTATTCATAATAAGAAATATTTCTAGCTAAATGTCCGTATAAGACAAATTGATCATTATTTTAGGTTATAACTCACTGGAATTGTACCAAGTACATTATTTTTGTGGCGGGTAGGTAGATATTATTTTAGAAAAGTACCCTGTTTAGCGACATTGTGTGTTTTTCTTATGTATCTCATTGTGTTTCTTTGTATCATTTTATTGTGTGTTAACTCAACGTAGATGTCGGAGTATTTGAAGAGACTTGGCTGTTATTTTTCGTTTTTGTTTGGTTATTTTGGACTTGAAAATGTGGAATCTGTTGGCTTTAGAGGGATGTTTTTTTATACTAAACTAGCTTTCGCCCGCGGCTTCGTCCGCGTTAAATTTGGGGTAATACAGTTCCCCTTGCGCCTTTATGATTTGTAATAGCAACGCTAAGTTTTCCCTTTTCTTCCCTCTTTCTCCCTCACATCCCACGTTTTTTAAATAAATTAGCCTATGTCCATCTCCTGGTTCCCAAGTATCTATGTACCAAATTTCATCACAATCGGTTTTGTCATTAAAGCGTGAAGAGGTAACAAACAAACAAATAAACAAACAAACTCACTTTCGCTTTTATAATATTATATATAATATATAATAATTATATTATATAAAAGTAAGGATAGGCTTGCGTTTGGCCGCAACTCGCCTGATGTAAAGGGATGATTCCGCCTAGGGATAAGTCAGGGTTTTCTGCGGATGGTAAATCATCAAATAACTTTCGAGTGTCTGAGCGTCAGACTTTTGTTGACTAAAACCCATCCAGGTTCCTTCTTTATGTTCCGGGGCCGTGGTATCTCTTCCGAACAACTCACAACCCTGGCAGGCGGTGACCCTAGCGAGCCCCTCTGCTTTGCTGACATCTGTTAAAGGTGCGCGTGGAACACGGCTTATAAAGTGGCTTGACAGTACATATCCATCACCAATCCATTTTTGTTTCGTATATTCAATCTTTTTAAAAATCAAACTTTAGCAAACTAAAATCTATACTAATCTATACTAATATTATAAAGCTGAAGAGTTTGTTTGTTTGTTTGTTTGTTTGAACGCGCTAATCTCAGGGACTACTGGTTGGAATTGGAAAATTCTTTTAGTGTTGGATAGTCCATTTCTTGAGGAAGGCTATAGGCTATATAACATCACGCTACGACCAACAGGTGCTGAGCAGCGTGGGTGAAACCGCGTGGAACAGCTAGTTGTCAATATTATTACTGAAAAATAAACCAATCCTGCATCTCTAGATCTTGGATCTGATTCTGAGAGAATGTGTCGGGTATTACGTTAGAATGTTCAACGGTTTCATGTTATTGTGGAAGCAAATCCTTTGCTATGTCCCGCTTGTAAGCGTGTACGCACAATGGATACTTTAGTACTGACACTTTGTAAACGGCGCACATGTGCGACTTTTTGTCGCAGCAGTTTTTAAGCAGGTTTTAGAAGATATGAAAAAAAAAACGCAAATTATGCTTCGTTCCAGACTATAATCTACCTCTGTGCCAAATGTCATCAAGATCCTTTCAGCCGTTTTGACGTGAAAGAGTAAGAAACATCCCTTCATCCATCCTCACAAACATTCGCATATATTGGAACGAAGTTCTATATCGCGCGTCGTGAAAGGGGGCTAGACGGAAAAAAATTCTTACGAAAAGTTGTCACGACACTTTTTGCTATAGTAAGCTATTGTAAGCTGTGCGGCGTCGCATGTTTCTCTGTCTGTCTGTCTGTCTCTCTCTCTCTTATAGAAAGCAAGCCACTATTTATATTGTATTTTCATTTCTATAGGAACTTCGTTCCATCCGGGTGTCCCTTGACACCTCTAAATTTTTAATTTTAGTAGGATAAAGTAGAAAGTAGGATAGTTGGATGTTATGCGCTTGTTCTTAGGTAAAATACGGGTTATGAGTAGAGAGCAGAAGTATGTTTTGTATGTACAATAGGACGCGGTGGATTTGAACCGCGCTACGGATTAACTGTAGCTCTATAGTCTGTGGTTTGCGTTGTCCTTTTGTTGTACTGGGGCCGTTGCTAACATGGACTGTGGCTGCAGATGCTTTCGTATGATTTTAAGCTCGAATTTGAATACTATAAAAGAATAAGCCTTTATTGCAGTTAGAGTTTTAACTTACATATCTAAACATCACTTAAGATATAGGTAACTGTAGGTAATATAATATACTAGCTGTTCCACGCGGTTTCACCCACGCTGCTCAGCACCTGTTGGTCGTAGCGTGATGTTATATAGCCTATAGCCTTCCTCAAGAAATGGACTATCCAACACTAAAAAGAATTTTCCAATTCCAACCAGTAGTCCCTCAGATTAGCGCGTTCAAACAAACAAACAAACAAACTCTTCAGCTTTATAATATTATAGAATAGATAGTATAGATTATGTATACACATGGAAAATTCCTGACTCAAGAAAATATTTTTTCGGACATCTGAGTGTACTATTTCATTAGACACTCTGCCTTCCTCTTCGTGGTACTCCGCGTGAAGTTCTTTTTGATCGGATGAGAAGACATCTTGCGCTGACACCTAATAACTACACTGGAATAAGAGCAGAAGAATGATGATAGATTCTGTTCTTGTAGAACATGATTTAGTGGTTGCTATACAGTCTTCATGCTACAACCTTTTATATAAGTGATTATAATCCGTATTGTGTTTAACAATTTCGTCAGCCACACCACACGAGCAGTGTATATACATAATTAATGTACATCAATATCGTCATTACCGACGCTCTTTAGCTTAATGTTGTTCGAGCTGGTTGGCGTCGAGTCTTAGTGCCTGTGTGAGCGGGATTCCTTCCAGAAACGATAAAAAAGTAAGCTGATAATTAATTAACTGGAGCATAGGCCTACAACTACATTAATCGGTATTATCCATCTAAGTAATACTAAACTAAACTTAATATACTCCGTAATCCTTACTAATATTATAAAAGCGAAACTGAATTTGTTTGTTTGTTACGTCTTCACGCCTAAATGGCTAAACCGGTTTTGATGAATTTTAGTACAAAAGATAGTTGGGACCCTGGAGACGGACACAGCTTATATATTTTTTATAAAAGTGAGACATGACATTTAAAAAAAAAGATTGAGATTTGAGGGAGAAAGATGGACGAAAAGGGAAAAATTAGCATTGCTATTACAATAAATGGAGTTATCGGTGAACATAAAAAATATATATACCTACACGGTCGAACATAGAACTACTACTCATTTTTTAGTCGGTTAAAAAATAAAGGGTTTGCGGAGAAGAATACGAGATATAAAATTATGTCTCTCAATAGCAAATATTAATATTTGTGATGCTTTGAAAGTTTAACTTTTTTTTTTGTTATTTTGTGTGCTCTTCGTAATTTGTGACAAATAAATTTATTTATTTATTTATTTATTTAATGATTTATGTACACACAAGAGAAAACACAGGAAAACATCATAAAAAACAAAGAGTACAAAGGCACAGCTTATTTCTAAAGAAATTTCTACCAGCAGGCCTGCGAGAGGAAATATGAAGAAAGAAACGTAGACAATAGTGTGTGAGAACAGGAAGAGAATAGTAACTAAAATAAGAATGTCTTAACCTAAATATAAGTACACATATAAGCATTATAATATTTAACTTAGACATACATATCACAAAAATATATAAACAGATATGTAAATACAATATTATAAATAATCACAATTGAGAGGAAAGGTAATGCTCTTTCAATCTAATTTTAAAAATTGAAATGGTTTTCAAGTCTCTAATGCTAGGCGGGAGTGAGTTCCACAATCTTACGGCATGGATGGAGAAGGAATAGGAGTAGTAACTAGTCTTATGAGTGAATGTTTTTTCTTTCTTTCTTTCTTGATACAAAATATTAATGGTTAAGTTATATAGTCCTGAATGCGTTATGTTTCCTCACAAGTTCTTAACCAATCATACAACATAGGTCGTTACTCCAAATCCGCTGTTTCCCCCGCTTACCGCTCTCACCATGCCCACACCCCACCAATCCCCACGCTCCACCGATAAATAATCCTCGACTCGCCCATTACACGCGGCTGTACATCGCTTCCCGATAATTTATACGCCAAGAGTTACCTTAATACGCTATTCCCAAGGTTTTATTTTACTTTCCCAAGTATCGTTAGCAAGGTCTTTAAGGAGATTCTTTGGGACATTATTGGGTCGGTGTTTTGCAACCTTGTCACCTCCAATACCATCAGCTCTTGTTTACGAATTCAATCTTGCAAGTTTCAAAAATTTTTATAAGACTAAGGATGTAGACAAGAACAGTAACTCGATGAGCGAAAATTATCATGAAACAATCCTTACTTTAATATTATAAAAGCGAGAGTTTGTTTGTTTGTTTGTTACCCCTTCACGCTTTAATGGCTAAACCGATTTTGATGAATTTTGGTACAGAGATAGTTGGGAACCAGGAGACGGACATAGGACATATTTTTTTTAGAAAAAAGTGGGATGTGAGGAAGAAAGAGGGAAGAAAAGGGAAAACTTAGCGTTGCTATTACAAATCAAAAAGGCGCAAGGCGAACTTTGTTACCCCGAATTTAACGCGAGCGAAGCCGCGGGCAAAAGTTAGTCCATAATATAAAAATGAATATCGGAATTTGTTGCTAAGCGCAAATCTCGAGAACAGCAGCTAAACCGAATTCGCTTTTCTTCGAAGATGGTTCTTATGAAAAAAAGTAGTTTAGGTAGCGTAGGTAGGGTAGTAAAATTGCATCGCAACGCATGCAGGGCACAGCTAGTATATTATATGACAAAATGACCCGTTTATTAGCCAATTCTTCAGAACACTTAGTGAACTATGTTAATAAGCCAAAAACTTATCTTGTACCAAGTTGCATCTAAGTTCTCTTGATATCTACAGTTGTAGCTGCTAAGCTAAATCAGCTGCTAAGCGAGATGTCCATTATGAAGCTAAGTATATTAATGTAGCTGAAGTTTAGCTTAACATCCTGTTTAAAGTTGTACTTAAGTAGAACTTATTCTACCATCTCAATAGATGGATCAACATCAATAAATGACGCCACGGTTGGCGCAGTGGCTAAGCGTTTGACTGCCGCGATACGTGTCGTTAGTTCGATCCAAATACGGAACGAATATTTCTATGACCTACAGATAGTTGCTCCGGGTCTGGCTGTTTGTGTATGTGAGTTTAAATGTTTGTATACGCTACTACGATACAGGAGAAATTCCAAGTGTGGGGCCACGTTTAAATAAAAATCTTACAAAACATCTTATCTGCAATCTCTGAAGGGTTAGGTAGTGGGTGGTGTAGGGTAGTATTCCGACGTCATATTGAAGTCTCATGCAGTTAGGGGCGAGCCTATTGCCATCAATCGATCACAAATCTAGATTTCCGAAGCTATTACTGAGATATTTCTGAAAAAAAAAAATAAACAGAACAATCTGACCGATCCGGTTTTAAACTTAATCATTTCATCTTTAACTTGAAATGTTTACATAAAAGAAAACAAGTTTATTTGACACTTGCCACAAGTGCACACAACATTAAACAAAGAAAGAAAACAAATTAAATTAAAAGAATAGATAGTAAATAATAATGCTCTAAGTAATGCACTCGTTCCAAACCATTTTCTGGACCACACACGAGGAGGGGAAAATCAGTTGTTATGGCAACAATCTTACAAGAGGATTTATTTCTGCTTGACATTTTATATATCTCCTTTTCTCATGAAGTAACACTGGCATAGAGATATGTACGCGAAGGTTGTCATGACGACCACTGTACTTCGTCTGAAAACTTTCAGGTCTCAATGTTCTTACCCTGGTAACAAAAATCGATGTACTTGCTTTTACAAGGCTAGGAACAAAAGCCTTCAAATCCAGGCCAAACATGTAGAAAGGCCTGGATATGACTTAGCAAAAACTTCCTAAAAGAGCTATTAGCAAAATTGGGTTCCGTCGTACCGTCGAAACGACGATAAAATTCAGCTCTGGAGTCATTACCCGCCTTGTGTCAACTTAATATGCTGTATTTCATCCTGAAAACCGGTTTAGGGACATCATTTTTGGGTGAAACTATTTTTAGGACATCGTTTTCGGGGGATACGGGGTTTAATCTCATAAGAGTTAGAATTTTGAGGTGTTTTAAGGTCTGTTAATCAAAGGAATATTTTCAATAGAGATCAATTAGGAGGGATATTGCTTAATAATGTAGTTTTTGAAACTGGTATCAGCGAAATTACATGTTTTCCACATTTGTTTTTTTTTATACAGTTGACCAATGTCACAAGGTCATCTTTACACAGTAGGTTTTGTTATCTTTTTACAAGTACGTTAACGTTAAGTGTATTAATTTCCGCTTGATAAAAGACTATTAAATACTTTTCTGAGGCGGCCAAAGAAGATTTTTGAGGACATCGACATCTTTTCTGTCACTGCTCAAAAATTGAAAAGTGTTATCCGCAATGGTCATCAAGCTTTTAAACATTTTTTTTTAAACGTTGCCCCACTCTAGGAATTTCTCCTGTGTCGTGGGTGCGTTTACAAACATATAAACTCACATACACAAACAGCCAGTCCCCGAACAACTATCTACAGGTCATACAAATATTTGTTCCGTGCGGGAATCGAACCCGCGACACGTAAGGCAGCAGTCGATCCGTCATCCACTGCGCCAACCGTGCCGTCAAATATACAGGGAGGGATTGAAAACTGGCTTTGAAAACCTTGCAAAAGTTTAGTATCATGTTTAAGACAAAAAAAAGCACTAGAACTATAATAGTTTCTGTCTATTATGTTACACCCTGTATAATTTGTTTTTAAACATTCGTCTTTACCAATTCTTATCAAGTATTGATAGCTACAGGAACATCTTATACGTTAATTGAAATAAAATACACTTCTCGCTTCTAAACAAACCTTAAAAACTAAAAATCCAAGATGTTATACACGCTTATCAAAATCAACGAAACAAAATTAGTATGCCCCATGCATCTAAAAGATACATACATACCCATATCTAATTGTATCTGTATCTTGCATACATAATGTTAATCCTATAGTCTTTTCACCATTAGGTTACTTGTGACTCGTGCTTTGTAATGGCAACCTAAGTGCAACGACGTTAAAGATCACTATCGTATGGATTTCTCAGTGGTAGCAACGCAGCGCTACCTTATAAAGTATCGGAGAGTGTGAATGCGATCTGATACTAAATCGGTTTCATACCATCAAATTAAAGAAATTTCTGATTGGGGAAATAATTATGAATTTTGGCATTTTGTATAGGACAGCTGATTGTTTTTTATGCGAATTTATTTGTTGTTCCGTGAAGAGAGTTGCTCATTTTAATATGGTCTTTTCTACAGTTAAATATACACTACGCTTTTCTTAATATACGCTGCTCACAACGACAATTATTATACATTGTGACTTTGACAGTAACAGTCAGCTAGGTAAAATAACTGTGAACGAACTGTACTTGTTAATTATGTGAGTAGTAGTTACTGATATGAGCCTTTTTACATTGACTATGGATGATGGTTTAAATTTTCATAGATTAGGTAGATATAGAGGTGGCACTCGCGTGTATTTATTTCTTGGTTTAACATAGGTACACACTATACACACATGATGCAAACTATAAACGTATTAAAGTTGTATGACTGGGGGGCTGAGTTTGACCACATTTTTTATTGTTTCTATACTTCTATACTTATTAGTACTAACCAAGGTTTTAATGGTAAAACTAACACAATGTGGGCCAATGTAGTCTGTTAATAGAAGATTTTTATTTTTTTATTATTTTAAATAAAATAAACAATGGCACATCAATATTGCTTAACTAAAACTGGAATAAGAAATCATATTTCGCAAAAAAGGTATGCCTAGGAAAGTAGAAGTAAATAAAGGCCTACATACTATCTTCGCTGACCGAGCTGCTTCTCTCAAACAGCCTAATAGTAACGCCATAAAAAACCGGTTTTTAGTTAATTTGTTATATTTTGGTAAAAAAAAATACTTAGCTCAATTGTCGCGTTATTCTTTTGCAGCTAATCTCATCTTTATGAACTGTTCTTATAAATCCGTACTGGCAAAAAAGTCAACGGAACAAACAAAAGTCGGTCGGAAGTCGGTTGTTTTTATTTGTGTTCCGGGGCTGCGGTGTCTCTTTCGAACAACCCACAGCCCATGGAACAAAGTTGACCTCATTGCATTACTTAAACTATTTATCACCCAACTGCAATTTAATTCGGTGCCTCTATCGCTACCTACTCTATATTCAAATTCATCTGCCTATCGGCTCAAGCTATTTGAATTAGTAGCGACGCTGCATCCTTCTGGAGAGTGTTAATACCGCATTACTAAGTAACGGTGGGCGAGCTACGAGTTATGTGTCGTGGCCCATAGTGTAAAGATGATAAGGCCATGTCCCACTGTGTTGCGTGGATAGATAGAGGTCCTGTTGGCCTACTATGACATCATAAAGCAAAACTTATTTCACTGAGGGAAAGAGATGGTGCTAGACACCCTGTATAGCTCTGTCTCTTTCCCTCAGTAGAATAAGTTCTGCTTTAAAACGTCATGGTAGGCTCACTGGTCATTAAATAAACAAAATTTGAGTTGGAGACGCCGACCGATTTTTTTGAAAAAAAAAAAAACATTTTAAACTGACGTGCGTATTTACTTCTTTTGTTAACCGTACACAATATAAGTAGCAATCTTAAACTGAAATGAACTTTAAATTAAATCTCTTTTGATATAAATTTCTTATTGTCTATTATTTTGCTATAGAATACATTGTTTATACCCACAATACACGCCATACGACCGGTATAATATAATTTATTTTACCGTTACGATATCTATAAGAACAATCGGATAATCTCCGCTCGCATCGGGAATGCGGCGAGGCCTGCGCGCGCGCATGTACTCGTAATACGTTCTGATTGGAGATGCTTTTTTTGAAGAAATTGTGAGGAAAAATAAAGTTTATACTTTTATGAATAAACTTGTGATAGTGCTTAAAATCCTGACGAATATTATAAAAGCGACAGTGAGTTTGTTTGTTTGTTACGTCAGTTAGCCTGTGAAAACTTACTCTTTGCTATTACGATAAATAAGGCGAAAACTACAAGGAGCAAGTACCTGCAAATCAGGAAAGGGGAACTGTGTTACCCCGAATTAAACGCGAGCGAAGCCGCGGGCAAAAGCTTTACATAAATTAATGTTGAACTTATGTGTATCATGATGTAACCTATGACACTCACAAATAAACTGACTATCTATGCGTGGCTAAAATAATTCAATATTGGTTCTATGTAGATCTAGAGAGTACCCCTACAACCTCACAATCTTTACCTATTTATAATATCTTTTAGTTTCCATACTCCTCCGAAACGGCTTTACCGATTTTCATGAATTTTATATCTGTATTCGGTAGGTCTAAAAAGGAAAAACGGGACCCTAATAAAATCACTTTGTTGTTTGTTTTGTTGTCTGTGTGTCAGTCTCTCAAGAATCTATCTCGGGAACGCGTGGAGGTAACTTGGTGTTGTGAGAAAATTAAATCCTCTAAGTCTACGCAGTCAAAGAAATGGCCGTTTACATCGCTAGTTTGTACTGAACCCTTGGTGCGCGAGTCTGAATCGCTCTTGGCCGGTTTTTTTCATATCCCTAGCTGATAAGGGTGGCTGTGGTGGATGAACAGCTGGTGAAACCGTGGGGCACACCTAGTGTATATTCGTAATATTACTACATACTCAGAAACTGTAGGTACCTCTTTTTAATATTAGTTTAGATTACGAACACCACCATGTTTCTTCTATTGCCCTTTACATTCCTAATCGGACTATCCGGTATCATCATGATCTGCTTAGCCTTTCCCGAACTACGATGGGGTCGACTATCCACTATCAACCACACAAATATTAAATATGACACAGCCCCCCTAGGTGAAGTGAGCAGCACGATCAAAAGGTTCACCGTTCGAGCGCCGTTTCATGCCCGGAGCAATACGATAATCTTGGGTAGCGGTATCCGGGAACCTGGTTGGTACTTACTTATAGAGAACAATAGAGAGAAAGCTTTTGTTTCCTGTGAATTAAGCATGTTTTAGAAAAGGCTTTGCTTTTCTAAAACATGACTTTCTGGATAAATTTAATGTAAAAGCCGATTTTGCAATTTATTCATTTACTAGCTTTTGCCCGCGGCTTCGCTTGCGTTAAATTCTGGGTAACACAGTTCCCCTTTCCTGATTTGCAGGTATTTTTCTTTGGTAACAAAGAGTTTGTTTACCGATTTTAAATTTCAGCCCCTCTTTTGAGGGGTAGAGGCAGATTTCCAAAAAAAAAATAGCTTCTTACCTTAAAATGGAATACTCCATACAAACTTCCACCCCTATTTATACAAAAAACCTATGTCTGTCTCCAGGGTCTCAACTATATCTGTAACAAATTTCATCAATATCGGTTTTGCCTTTGGTGATGTATTTCTGTTGCTGCTATAAAAAAAAGTAATTGAGCTGCCATACCATAAACATAATTATATTTTTTAAATTAATCTAAGACGTCATTATTTTTAAGAGTTGGTTTTAAACATTACTATTACACTGAAGCATAGATCTTACGTAGACCTCTTGGATGCAATTGCTAAAGCTCTGAGCTAGCGTCAAGAAAGTGACTTCTTTATAAATTTCTTTGTACTTAATTACCTCTTTTCTAATTAATTACTATATATACAAACTATAAATAGACACAAAATAATAATAAAAATATTTACCAGTAAAAATGGTAAATTACAGGGCCTCAAAAAATACTCCGCATCGCAGTCAACAGGAAAAAAGCCCAGAAGGCTGGCAGCATAACCGCGTTGGATGGCAATGCTTATTGTTTGTACAAAAAATTAGCAGTTTGTTACTTTGTAGTTAATTATCTCTTTTCTTCGAAATTATTTTCAAATGGTGTTACTTAAAAGCATGAAAAATAAAATAAATAGTTTTTAGCAAACCTTTTTATTTAATATCCAAATTTTGGATATGCTATACGTCTGTCAAAACTGGGCAAAACTGGATGACCATTGCTAAAGAAAGAGATGTGTGGAAGGAGAAAGAGGAGGCCTTTACCCATATGGGATCCACATCCCACGAGCAAAAATAACCCTACTAACACTAGAATATTAAGTTAAAAGTACTAACTCAACTAACAACATTTGAAATATATTAATAAGATGTGGAAATAAAAGGCTAAAATATAATATCTATACTAATATTATAAAGCTGAAGAATTTGTTTGTTAGAACGCGCTAATCTCAGGGACTACTGGTTGGAATTTAAAAATTCTTTTAGTGTCGGATAGTCCATTTCTTGAGGAAGGCTATAGGCTATATAACATCACGCTACGACCAACGGGTGCTGAGCAGCGTGGGTGAAACCGCGTGGAACAGCTAGTAATATATAAATATATATACGTCTGTCACCATAAAGTATGTCATGAACCGCGATAGTTAGACAGTTGATTATTTTACAGATGACGTATTTCTGTTGGTTTTTTGTTCTATATTTAAGGGTGCTCCCATAGCCGCCGCCGGAGCCGCCCCGGACGTTGTGTGCCGAGAGACGACTCCCGGCCACCCTAGATGCGGGTCTGTGAACGGTGAGCAATGAGTAGCTCACCGTTCGTCTGTCTATTGACGACAGGCTGTGTCGACGGCGCGTTGGTGTTCCACGCGCGCCTCAAAGACATGTCAGCAATGCAGGGGCCGACGACTACTGGGTTTGGGGGTTGATCAAAAGAGAGATACCGCGGGCCCCGGAACGTCAAGGGCAATAGAAGGAACATGGGTGGGTTTTAGTAGTAGAAGTTATTCGATGATTTTCCATTCTCATGAAAGGGGGCTTCCGTATAGTAAAAAATTATGTTTGTTTTATAACAAATATTATTTTTTTGCGGAATTTATATATTTTGTACGGAACCCTCAGTGCGCGAGTCCGTCTCACACTCTGAAGGTTTTTATGCTTGTTTTATTAGTATGAAACAGTAGGCCTCTTCGCGTCTCTCTAGACGTCTTAAAGCAGAACTTATTCCACTGAGGGAAAGAGATGGTGCTAGACACCCTGTATAGCTCTGTCTCTTTCCCTCAGTGGAATAAGAACTGCTTTAAGACGTCATAGTAGGGTAGCAGGATTTGGTTAATATTGATTGATTAGGTTTAGGCGCTAATAAATGTGTTTTGTTTGTATTATATGTCTACAGTATCGGTCTAGCCTTTTCCCAACTATGTTGGGGTCGGCTTCCAGTCTTACCGGATGCAGGTGAATATCAGTATTTACTAATGAGCTACTGCTTATCTGACCTCCTGACAACCCAGTTAGTACTGGGTTATACGATACCCCTTGGTAAGACTGATTGTCAGACTTGACGGTTTAACGTGCTTTCCGAGGCACGGAGGAAACACGGTATATAACGGATGGTCACCCGTCCACAAGAGCAACCTAGGCATGCTCGGCTTAACTTCAAGATCGACTCGAGCGGCTGCTATTATTTAGCCACGAGCTCCTCGTTACCACGAGCTGTTATATGTCTACATTAAAAAAATAACTTATATCTAACTTGTAAATAAAATACGAAATTGCGTCAAAACAATTCGTCCTCAACGCTGTCAATTGGTAACGTCAGTAATCAGTCGCTTGCTTGAATTCCCTAAATAATCTGCCTGTATCTCGATTCATAAGTTTGTCTAGTCATTACAATAATCTGAGAACATAAAAGTGTTGTACTTGTGATCTAGTGAGGTGCGTGTATCTGAAGCACGGACTTACGAAGGTTGCGCGCGCGCCGTGTCACTGACACCGCCGGCGTTTGGCAGCGGCCATGTTGGTGAGCGGAAGCGGGAGCGGATAGCGGGGAACGTTATTTACGTGGTATTTCGTGATTCTCGTAGTGAATCATGTATTGTATTTTTTAATCGTCAATCAGATTAGTAGTTGTTAACACTTACTGCTAGAATGGATTAGTACAGGTCGGTGAAAATGCTGTTATAAAAAGCTATCTAGACATCAAATTTCATCTAAATCGGTCCAGCCATTTATGAGTACGAGTAACAAACATACACACATTGTAATAGTGGTATTGATTGTATTGCAATTATTTTTTTGGAATGACATTGTAAACGGACGTTTGGAAGAACGGATTATTTTTTATTCAAAGGACGTTTTAAAATAAACTCGTTATTACTTTTCCGTTATCATAATTTGTTTATTGGGGATTTTAACTAAAACTTTTGTTATTTATTATTATATTCGGAACTACAACTATTTATGTTTTTAGAATGAACATAATGGCTCATAATTATAATGATTTTCCCTCTCTCTCTTTATGACATAACCATAACCAACAACTTTACTTTTTTTTTCGGTTGTGATATCATCTAATCACTCCTCTGGGCGAAGCGGAAGGTAGTGTCAGACTTCTACTGACTAAAACTCATCCATTCGTTTTTTTGCCCTTTGTGTTCCGTGAACCCCGGGTTACCAACATCTTGGAGTGATCACACAAAACATCCATCGGTTGTTCTTTCACTCTAATAAATTACGGGTTATTGTCGTTCACTCTCCTTATACTATAACCAACTATTTCATACAACAAAATATAATATTCCAATTTCACCAACATGGAACTTTGACACAAAACAACCACTCTTTAGTATTAGTTTACTCCAAAGACATATCTCATGATAATTCCCCTTCTTATGATATAACCTATATTCTTTTTTTTTTAAACTTTGCTCGACACTAGGAATTTCTCCTGTATCGTGGGTGCGTTTACAAACATATAAACTCACGTACACATACAGCCAGACTCAAAACAACTATCTGCAGATCAACTCTCGCTGCGCAGCAATCGATCCCTCAGCCACTGCGCACAACCGTATCGTATATTGAAGATTACTAAATATTCCTAGTTAACTGAACAACTGAAGGAGGAACTCATGGCTAAATAAATAGCAGCCGCTCGGGTCGATCTTTAGGTTAAGCCGCGCTTGCCTAGGTTGGTCTGTGGATGGGTGACCACCCGTTACATACCGAGTTTCCTCCGTGCCTGGGAAAGCACGTTAAGCCGTTGGTCCCGGCTGTCATTTGTAGATCTTTGACAGTCGTTACAGGTAGTCAGTGTTCTGAAAGTCTGACAACCAGTCTTACCAAGGGGTATCGTATTACCTGGGTACTAACTGGGTTATGGAGGTCAGATAGACAGTCGCTCCATATAAAATACTGCTATTCAACTGCATCCGGTTAGACTGGAAGCCGACCCCAACATAGTTGGGAAAAGGCTAAGCAGATGATGAAATAAACAACTGAAAAATCGCTACCTCTTATCAATATTCCCGCTACCCAAGTATCCCAGCAGACGCCTCCCCGAGCGGGTTCCTCCAACCGGTTTGAACACACCTTTAACTTATTTGTTGTGTTATGATTTATGTTAATCACTGATGTTGACTTTTCTGTCACTCCTAGAACGAAGAGACACTTGAATAGGAAACGAAAATAGATCTAAATGTATTAAAAAAACTTGTAAAGTAAAATCGGGAAATAATTGTTTTCTCTAACATCAAAATATTTTATTTGTAAAACTGACAAGTACTTTATCTACAAATTAATGAAAATTAAAAATCGTGGAATATTCTAGAGTAGTAGCGATTTTGGGGCCTCTTCTTTTTGGGTTTATGCTTAGTCCATATAAATTACCTAGCTTTTGCCCGCGGCTTCGCTCGCGTTAAATTCGGGGTAACACAGTTCTCCTTGCGCCTTATTGATTTGTAATAGCAACGCTAGGTTTTCCCTTTTCTTCCCTCTTTCTCCCTCACATACCACTTTAAAAAAAAAATTGCCTATGTCCGTCTCCTGGTTCCCAACTATCTCAGTACCAAAATTCATCAAAATCGGTGTAGCCATTAAAGCGTGAAGAGGTAACAAACAAACAAATAAACAAACAAACAAACTCACTTTCGCTTTGATAATATTAGTAAGGAAGTAAGGATTATTTGAAGATCTTTGACCAGGAGTGGACCGAAGTCTAACAACCTGTCTTACCAATAATAATTGGGCTGTCAAGGTCAGATTGGCAGTGGCGGTACATTCATATAAGCATTAAAGCTTGAATTTGAAACTTATTACTTTTATAATGGGCTTTCTAAGCAGCTTGACTTTTAGGCTTGCCGTATTATTGGCCTAGCCACGCCACTGCAAGGCAGTTGCTTTATGTAAAATATTGGTATTCAGCTGCATCCAGTTAGTCTGGAAGCCGATTCCAATATTGGAAGCCTGCCGTGGTTGCGGGTTGTTCGAAAGAGATACCGGGACCCCGGAACATGGGTGGGTTTAAGTCAGTGAAAGTTTGACACTCCCCCCGCTCCGTCCAGAGTGGGAGAAGTTATTCGATGACTTCCCATGCGCTAGAAAAAAAACGTAGGAAACACATCGTCAGTAATCCTCAAAAAGAACTACATAAAACGAAATTACCAACGTCAAGCTGTTCCTTTTCTATAACCGGTTCATGAGCTCATGTGTTTGTTGTACGAAGAGTTATGGTAATCAGTGCTGTTGACTTTGAAGCCACGTGGGTGTGGTGTTAGGATCCTGTCAACATTATGAGACGTGGAATAACTAAGGTGTTTATCTGTCCACACCGCGGTTGTGGCGCCTTCTATAATAAATACAAGCTAGTAGGACATTCACCTCTTTTAATTTTGGAGAAGAATCTAGCATCATTGTTATTGGTCTATGTAATGGAATGAATAGATAGATAGAATATTTCTTATTATGTACACCATGCAAATGACAAGAATGCCAATAAACAACTTATAAATAGGGTGACACAATGGGCGGTCTTATCGCTAAAAGCGATCTTTTCAAGACAACCTTTGGATGGATTTAAAGGAGGAGTTACAGTATTGTAATAGAGTTATGGAACATTATATATATGGAACATCGGTCTTGTGGTCGCGTAGCCCTGGCTCTGGGTTCGATTCTCATGTCTGGCAAAAGGTTATTGAGTTATTCCATCAGGAGTTTCTTAGTAGCCAGAGAAACTGACGCTATTAAAAAGCTGAGAGAATAGGTGTCCAAGATATATTTAGAAAAGTAAATGTGAATTGAAAAAGTCACATTGGTTGTGCACTTGCCCGGATTTGAACAACCTCGTGTATGAGAGGCGACGCCTTAACGTCTAGGCCAACACGACTCTTAATTAAAAAAATAGTAAATTTCTTTTAATATATTAAAATTCTCGTGTCACAATGTTCGTTCCCGAAACGGCTCGACCGATTTTTATGATTTTTTTATACATATTCAGTAAGTCTGAGATATACAGTAGGTACATCTTTCAAACCCTTAAGTGAGAAGGGGAACCTAAGCAGCGAGTGAAACCGCTGGGCACAGCTAGTCCTTACTAATATTATAAAAGCGAAAGTGAGTTTGTTTATTTGTTTGTTAAGCCTTCACACCTAAATGGCTAAACCAATTTTGATACAGAAATAGTTGAGACCATGGAGACGAACATAGCCTATTTTTTTTAAGTGAGAAATGAGGGAAGTCAAGGGAAAACTTAGCTTTGCTATTACAATAAACAAGACGCAAGGGCAAAAACTACAGGTAGCAGGTACCTGCAAATCAGGACCTCGAGTATTACAAAATTATCTTCAGCTTAAGTTTTGGAACTGTTGAAACGTGTCACATAACTCAAGACCCTGACCAAATACGGCACTGCTTTCAACAATCAACCATACGTATTGCCATATAAAGCTCATTTTGTAGCTGTCATCAATGTCGCAATGCATCGCCCGAAGGTCAGTCATGATGAATAGCATTCAATACAACGTGTATGTCATTCAAATGATGACAGGAGGTGTGTCTGTGTGTCTTTTGACATCATCACATATGTTTTGTTGATTGCTAGTTTTTTTTTTATATCCTTGGCATTTTCAATTTCGTTTGATTGTGGGAAAAATGTTGCTACATATGGCACCAACATCATATACCTAGCATTGATGCATTAGATGAATGAAGCCGTGACGTTTGATAGGGGAGAATGGAAGAAGAAAACGTGTTGCGCCGACCCCAAATAGAATGGGACTAGGGTAGGAAAATGATGATCATCATGTACCGATTTCCCCAACTATTTTGGGATCGGCTTCCAGTCTAACCGGATATAGCTGAATAGCAATCTATGCCAATATTATAAAGAGGAAAGTTTTTTTTTGTTTGTTTGTGTATCGAATATGCTCTAAAAGTACTGAACCAATTTTAAGCATTTGTTCACTAAAAGCTACATTATCAGAAAGTAATATAGTCTATACAACATCACGCTACTACCCTCGGGAGCGAGGTAGCAACTAATGACTAGTATTTTAAATGGTGCCACTGCCTATCTGACATTCATAACCTAGTTAGTTAGTTACCCCTAAAAACTGGTGTCAAACATTCGGGCCACTGTTACGGCGGTCAAAAATCTACTAATGACAGCCGGGAGCTTAGAAACCTGGTATATAATGGGTGGCCCCCTTATACGGGTCAACCTAGATAGGATTGACTTGAACTGCTGTTATGATTTAGCCAGGAGCTTTTTGGCAAGCTTACGACAGTGGGTGAGTGTCAGACTTTTACTGACTAAAATCCACCCATGTTCCTTCTATTGCCCTTACTTTTAACAAAATACCAAGTCGCTTTAAAATATTGAACTCTAAGAAATTTAAGATAGAATTACACAAGTGGCTTACTGAATGTAATTTTTACAGTTTAAAAGATTTTATGGATGTGAGATGTTGATTCCTTTTGTCAATATAGATATTTTTTGCATGCTGTGTTATATCTAAGCAAAACATGTTGAGCAACTGTAATAATATTAACATCAATGTATACCATGTTTTACGCAAATAAATGATTTACTTACTTACTTACTTACGTTCCAGGTCCGTAGTATTTCTTTCGAACAACCCGCAACCCTGGCAGGCGGTGGCTCTAGCAGTTTCCTCTGCTTTGCTGACATATCTTTGAGGCGCGCGTGGAACACAAACGCGCCGTCGACACGTTGTGATCGTCCTTGAGAGCGCTCTCTCCACACGGACAAACAACACTAGTATCGTGAAATCTATTTTGAGATTGGGCATAGGTCAGTGTAGGTACCTATTACAGTTTACTCAGTGTGAATTTATTCCACAATACTAATCTACCCCTTGAAACCAGCGAGGCGTGCGAGTATTAAAACCACCTCACTGATTTTAAGTCCTAAATATGGAGCTATACGTCTTGTATTTCATTGGACAATCAAAGTGGGACTGATTATAACATCACGTCTGTTATCATTGGGAACCCTCATTTCTGGAGTTAATCAAAAGTTCCGAGGAACATCTCTTTTGCTTCGGATGTCTCTGGGAGGAGTGGGGGGGACCCCGCTCCTCCCAGAGCCTGGGAAGTTATTTGATGATAACCTTTCCCTTATTTAAAGGGTAGTTGAATGATGATGTTGATACTGAAGTTCTGTAGCATAAAGGGCGTACCTATTGCCATCAATCAGGCACAAATTCGGAGTCCGTGCTGCCGCTAAGCAGTTCCTGATTGAAAAACCCAATACTACTGCGATGTGGGAATCGAACCTAAGATCCTATGTTCAGCTGTCGAGCTTGCGATTACTAGACCTGTCTTATTCCTTTGCTATACACATTTTTTTTTAGAAATCTTGCCCTGCACTAGGAATTTCTCCTGTATCGTGGGTGCGTTTACAAACAATTAAACTCGCATCCACAAACAGCCAGACCCGAAACAACTATTTGTAGGTCATAAAAATATTCTGTGCGGGAATCGAACCCGCGACACGCAGTGCAGCAGTCAATTATTTAGCCACTGCGCCAACCATGCCGTCAAACAAAATTAAACTCTAAACCTTAAACATAGTACCTACAGTCTTAAAAGGGTGTTTGTTAAAACATTTCTAATTAATCATGTGTTAAATAGTGAGTTTTAATACGTTTAATTAATAAAACCTCAACCCTATTAGTTCAGGATAGATTAACACCTTTTAACCCAAAGCATGGGTTAACTCTTTAAAGTTTACCTCCTACCTACTCAATACAAGGGTAACGCTTTAAAAGGTTTAACTTTTCAAAAGGCTTTTAACATCAATTTTATTTACTAACGTAGACAAAGCAAATAGAGAAAATTCCTGACTAAAAACCCAAAAATAATTTACCCCATTCGGGAATCGAACCCAGGATCTCTTGCTCAGCAGTTGAAATTGCGACCACCGAACCAACGAGGCAGTCCAGTCTCGGACTCGTACTTATAGGTAAATAGGAACTATTTTATTTAAAAAAAAACGGTTCCCCACAGGAATTTCTCCTGTATCGTGGGTGCGTTTACAAACATTTAAACTCACTTACACAACAAACAGCTAGACCCGGAACAACTATCTGTGGGCCATACAAATATTTGTTCCGTGTGGGGACCAAACCCGCGACACGCAGCGCAGCAGTCGATCGTTCAGCCATTGCGCCAATCATGTGGTCAAACTGTTTTTTCTGTTCAAACACACTTTCGCTTTAATAATTTTAGTAAGGATTATAAAATATCGTCCTCAACGCTGTCAGTTGGCAATAGGGACATTGCCAACTGACAGCGTTGAGGACGATGACGCTGTCAGTTGGCAATGTCCCCAAGAGACTGGCCGCGTTGCCAAGTTGTATGGCAACGCTAAGCCTCTGGCCAAAGTAAAAACCAGCCTGGGTCACAGGAAGTGTCAGCCAAACGTTTTGAAATATCCTTAAAGAATCTGGGAGCACAAGGACCCCATGGTCCCAGAGTTTCAACCCCAAAGGACTCGAAAATATAGTTACCAATAAGGTTATTTATTATATTTACGCCACTTAAAGTTCTCTGCAGCCGCAGCAGCAGCGCCAGCGCAGCACGAAGAGCTAGGAAGATGGGAAGAGTATCGACGCACGTTGCGTCCCACTTTAAAGGCCTACCCAAACAGGAAAAGGATTAATTATAAGACATTATTATTACAGTCTTCAAGTCAAGAGTGAATAGGTTATTTCTAGGTAAGCGTGCTTCATCGTCGACCACATCATCACTTACCATCAGGTGAGATAGTGGTCAAACGCGAGCCTATCAATAATAAAAAAAAAAAAAAAAAAGTACCCATCGCTGTCAATAGATAAATCGTCTTTTAGACCGCGTCGCTGCATTTTTACGCAACAAGTGACGTCACAGTTTAACTATAATGGGCTATATGTTTGTCATTTATGGTGTAATTAACAAATAAAAAAATACGTGTCCCTTATTCTAGAATAATCTAAAAGACGGACTAAATAGAGTATAATTGCTTTGACCCTGGAAACTAACCTATCGTCCAAGAGGCTGGGTTTGCCACGTCGAATGACAATGCTAATTCACAGCCTTTGACCTCACCCTCCACTCAGTCATATCCAGTGACCTTTAAAATGTTCTGAAGACTCAAGCTTTTATATCGAAAGAAACAAAACGTCAATAAAATAACAAACAATATCTAGAACTAAATTGTTCTCTAGTATCAAATATCGGACAAATATATTGGGCAATAAAACACGTACCAATAAAACTGTATTGAAATATATGTAAATTGTCTCATAAAAATAAAAATATTACTAGTATTGGAATTGGTACTGATAAAACAATAAAGGAGATATGACAAGAATCTTTTTCTGTTGAAATGTGTGTCGTTCTATTTATACATTAAAAGCTTTTCCTCTCGCTGTATTCACTTACTGTACTGCTCAGCCCCCATAGTTCGTAGCGTGATAGCCTATGACACTCAAAAATGATGTGGCTTTCTATTAGTAATAGAAATGACACGGCCGTTACTTGTATAGAGCAATACCCTAACAAAAAAACATTCATGTACTTGCCTGCACATCAAGCTTCTACAATCTGTCAGATTTCTTTGATAGATTTTCGACTTTATTGCTAAATCATTAGGTTCAAGATTCATTGGGAAAAATTGACAGTTTCGGGTAGCTTGACCTGCTGGCGTCTGTACAGTAATGTACAATACGTCATTTTAAAGCTCACATGCAAGGCTTTACAAATGATTATATTTTATCACTAGCTGTTCCCCACGGTTTCACCCGCGCTGCTCAGCACCTGTTGGTCGTATCGTGATGTTATATAGCCTATAGCCTTCCTCAAGAAATGGACTATCCAACACTAAAAGAATTTTCCAATTCCAACCAGTAGTTCCTGAGATTAGCGCGTTCAAACAAACAAACAAACTCTTCAGCTTTATAATATTAGTACCTATAGATAAGTATAGATCAGAGAATAGGCGAGAGATAGTGTCTCTCGCCTATTCTCACCGTCCATAGGTCTGCATCTACGGTGGCCGGGAGACTTACGGGTCCCTTTTTTTTTGGAAAATTAGACTTTTGGTAAATATAAAATTTAAAAATTTGTTTGTCTTTTAGCACCCACGACGCAAACGTCTAGTTTCATTGAAAAAGATTGAGTTACCTTTCGTAATATGAAGTTTATGGATTTCACAGGAAAAACTATCCAATATAAATCGTGATCTTAATAAAAATCGAAGCAATTGCGCTTATATATATCATCGCACGATATTGAATCATTCCTACTCATTGGGAAGCTACTGAAATGCAGGCAATATCAAAAGTTATTTATTCAAATAAGGCTGATAACCAGCACTTTTTGAACGTCAAATTACAAGAGACAGTCCCACGAAACGCCCCGCCCTTCGCCACTTCCTAGTGTTTAGCTGGGAAAAAGTGGCGAAATAAACTACCCAGCAAAACATCTGTCTGTCAGGTTAGAAGAACTAGATTGGAAAGGGCAGACAGGATTGAAATTGTATAATTGTGTCAATTGTATACTACAATTCAATTGCAGATGTTGTATAATTAACTATTGGAACACTATCAAATGCAATCAATAGTTACTAGACTAGACACAAACACTCAAAATTAATTCTGGCTGCTACCTCCACACACGGTTGAGCGGATTTTGATGAAATTTTGCTCACAAGTTATCTTCTTGCCCTTGTTCCAATTTATTTGGGGTCGTCACAACACGTAAACACAGGTAGACCTAATTTATCCAAGGTTAAGTTCAACCTTAACCAAGATAAATATCTATGGAATACTTTTCGATTTACAAATAAATAATGTAATATGTTTTCACAAACAATTTTACACGTCGTTTTTTTTTTAACTAGTTGAGGCGGTGTTTCGTACCCGTCCACTCTGAGAAGAAACAGGCGAAACAAAGTCAGAAGTCATAGTCTCTTTTAAGGTCCATAAAACATCTTGATCAACTTACATACCTGTGATACTTACCGATTTACAAGCAAGCAAAGTCACGATCAATAACTAGTTTTGAAATAATATCGATTGTAGGGGCTTTTACACACCCATTTTTACGAAACACAAAACCCACTTCACTTTAATCCACAGTGCCAACACTAAAAAAAAAACCAAACAATCATACATCACCATTACTTGTCCCAAGGCACTATTTCGAAATCATATCCCATAAGGGTGATAGTTCCCCCCAAAATTCTTCTATTGACAAACATCTTAATTTAATTGAAAATCCCCATTTCATAATTGACTTTCCCCCTTCGACCATTTAGCTTGTATTGTGATTGGATTGTGTGAAGGCGCACGTGACGCAGTGACGTCAGAAGTTAATGTCATTGTCATTTATCGTGAAGTAGAACTGTCAGATTCGTAGAATATCGTCTGCTGCAACGTTCTTCGGTTCTACAACTAATACAGCTTACTTGTGAGCTTATTGTGGAGAATCCTTAGGCTTAGACCCAAAGGCCAAATTATATCTAAACTAGCTTCCGCCCGCGACTTCGTCCGCGTGGCATACATACTTCATCAAAAAATTTCTTCCCTCTTCCCCCCCCCCCATTTTAATAATGTATTCCATAGTTTTGCATGCTAATTTTAGCGTATTGTGTGAGCGATTGTAAAAAACGCGACCGCGCGATATTGTACAGACGCCTGCACATCAAGCTACTGCAATCTGTCAGATTTCTTTAATAGATTTTCGACTTTATTTTTAAAGTATTAGGTTCAAGGTTCATTGTGAAAAATTGACAGTTTCGGGTAGCTTGACCTGCTGGCGTCTGTACTACAAATCTAGTAAATAAACATTTAATTTCAACATTCACAGCCCCAGACCTCGTCTTGCATGATCTGTCACGGGTTTCCGTGCTCTCAGCAACAGTAATCTATCTCAATTCTCAGAACCGGGCATGCTATTGAATAATATCCTTAGATATTAGAAGACGCATAGTTTGTCAACGTTGTGAGGAGGCTAATTGGGTGACGTACCTTCTTACTGGGTGATTTATTGTTTGTTATTGTGGTAAGTGTGTAATGTGGCAGAAGGGCTCGGCAGGGCCACTGTTTTCCGGGGTTAAGGGCAAAAGCCAAAAAAAGGAACATGGCCGAGTTTTAGGCAGTAAAAGTGACACTCTTCGCCCAGAACGAAGGAACTAGTTTGACGATTTTCCCATCTGAAAAAAAAAGTGTGTAATGTAGTGATGATTTCAAAAATATCAGATGCCATAGCCTGTTCGTTTTTTGAAACGTACCATTGTGACAAAGATTGAACCATTCCTCATTTTTTTATGGTACTCATGAAAAGAACAAGGACAGGAAGATCATGATGGCAGTCTTATTAAGCTAATAGAGAGTACCAAGTCTGTTTCACTACCTAAAACGTTTGCAACGTAATATTTTATCTCATCTCCTCTCCATAATAGATAGGGTTCAATATCCGATTATAGTAAGTGTTAATGCTATCCCACGGGAGTCGAACCCCGTTACAACGTTAATGACATATTCACTGGGTACGGGGATGCATAGCAATTTAGATTACGGCTGTAGAACATGCGGTCATAGAAGAGAGAATGCAGAAGGTCCAATAAACATTTGCGTAAAATTTGTTTGAATGAGGATTTAAATTCAAAATCAAAGCCTTTATGTCAATGAGAGCATTACAGGCACTTTTATAGAAAGAAGAGCTAGCTAGAGTCCCGGTTACATGGCATTATAGCTCGTGAAAGTACTGTAGTTGCCCATTTCTACACTTTGATCTCTATGGAGAAGAATGGACAAGAAATTCCATGGACACTAGTAGTAAGTCTGAGCCATCGCGGCGAAGAGATTAGTCTGCTAGACTCTGCGTTACCGAGTTCTGGCTATCCAGAGTGCGTTTGGAATCGCAGTACGAAAGTTTTAGCACCGCTCGGGAAGGCTCCTTCCACGCACCACTTTTGAATTGGATAGCTGCAAATTTTCTGTAGTTGTTGCTGTTTAAAGTCATTTACTATACTGAATAGTATCGTAATAAGTACAGCGCGCCATGGATCTTTTGAGGTTATGAAAGTGGTTCGCGTTGGTAAAATCGGAACTAACGCCACCATTTGATTTTTCACAAAAAAAGCCATTGCATAATGCATAATTTACGAATAACTAGTGTCAAAAAATATTTATCTTTGGCTAAAAATAACGGCCAACCCGCTGGTCATGTCAAAAGTTGACCAACCGCTTTGCAATATCCCGGAAACTTAGGTGAGTACTAGGACTCTTTGGCCCTAGTGTATCAACCCATGGTTCAAACACATAATTTCTTTTTCTTAGGTATTCTATAAATACTTTTTACGAAAGTGCAAAAAAAAAACGAAATAGAAATGTCAAAACAAATGATTGACAGTGACAGTTTCTTGTCATCAAAGTGTGGCTCATTTTTGGTCGCTCGCGTATTAAATGTTTATTAACTTTTCAAAGTTGGTTGAGATACAATGGACTGATACTTCTGGCAGTATATCTATTAAGTGTTGGTACAGTGCAAGTTGAGTGATTTCAGTACTGTTATTGATGCAAACGGATCGCCTGAAAGTGGTGCGAATTCATGTTTAAGTTATTGTATATATTTGTGTGGAGGTGTTGCTGGGGAAGTACTTAGTAGATAAGATGAATATATATATATATAATAGTAGATAAGGAGGGGAATTTATTTAAAAGCTATGTTTAGGTAGCTGCGTACTGCGTATGCAATAAGGAACCCGTTTGGGTCGATCTTCAGGGTAAGCTGCGTTTGCCTAGGTTGGTCCGTGGATGGGTGATCAACCCGACCTGGGCATCGAACCTAGGACCTTTATTCTCAGACCTATGAAACAGTCAATGTCTACCAAAGCATCCAAATGAAACAACTAGCGAAATACTAAACTTTCACGAAACAACTTTTCTCATCCCATCACAAACTGCGTTCAAAATTGAGTTCCTAGGTAAGTTCTTTAGAATTCACTTTGGAACGCAGTCTTCTCATTCGCTACACTTGCAAATTCAATTTGATTGAACTTAAACGATAAATACGTCTATTTATGCCAACGTCCCCTTAACCCCCCTTTAATCCCCAGTAACTGGTGACACCGATAATGCGATCCCCTGGGGATAAAAAGACGTCGTTTTTGATATTGCACACCTGACTTCAAACGGGGTTAAGGGGTATGATTTTGTTACGAAATGGTAGGTGTACTACTGCGCTTGTGTGTTCGTGGCAAAATAATAGCAGCCGTTTGGTTTGATTTTAGGTTAAGCCGCGCTTGCCTTGGTTGGTCTGTGGATGGGTGACCGTCTGTTACATTTCGAGTTTCCTAAGTGCCTCGGAAAGCACGTTAAACTGTTAGTCCCGGATGTCATTTGAAGATATTTGACAGTCGTTACAGGTAGTCCGTGATCCGAAAGTCTTACCAAGGACTATAAGTATTACCCAGTAATAAATGGGTTGTGGAGGTCAGCTGGTAGTCGCTCCATGTAAAATATTAGTATTCCGCTGTATCCGGTTAGACTGGAAGCCAACCCTAACATAGTTGGGAAAAGGCAGATGATGACTATTGCGCTATATAGGATTAGTTTTGCTTGGATAAGCTTTTGTTTAGGCTTTCAACAATCCCTGGATCGTGAGCTTAGGCATTGTCTGGAACTGAATGGAGTTCTAATACTGTGCCGGGTAGAAGATAAACGCGCGCAATGCAGAGCACCGGCGAGATGATCTGACGTCATCAAGAAGGCTGTTCGAGGTAGTTTGAACCGAGCGGTTCAGACTTCAGGAGACCTCATGTCATGGAAACGGTTCTTGTGGTCGTGATCCTCAGTAGTGAGGGAACGTCGAAGAATAAGCGTTTGTTTGTGTATTTGTGTGACTGGTTTACTATGACCAATAGGCAAGTCCCTGGCATAGTGCTATCATGGATGCATCATGGATAAGATTCTCGCGTGTGTCGTGGGAATATTTTGTGGTTCCTTTATAAAGGTAGTGTTTAAGGAAATATTAGTTAATAGTTTTGCCAATAGATGGCGTTGTTAGATGAGCGCCGATTTCTGAATCTTGGTGTTAAGATTCTCCGGCGCTCAACTAGGTCAAAATATGTTTCGAATTTTTTGGTGTGAGCAGCAAGCAGCACTGTAATCTATATACTAATATTATAAAGCTGAAGAGTTTGTTTGTTTGTTTGTTTGAACGCGCTAATCTCAGGGACTACTGGTTGGAATTGGAAAATTCTTTTAGTGTTGGATAGTCCATTTCTTGAGGAAGGCTATAGGCTATATAACATCACGCTACGACCAACAGGTGCTGAGCAGCGTGGGTGAAACCGCGAGGAACAGCTAGTTGTATTATAAAACGCGCTTAATATAAAGCCCAGTGTTTCATTTAGCTACCCGCTCCCACCCAAGTCGATCAAATCGGGTTTTGTTCAGGTAGAATATTCTTTATTATGTACAGTTGTACACCATATAAATCACAAGAATTAAGGTATCCAACTTATAAATAGGGTGACACAATGGGCGGTATTATCGCTTAAAGCGATCTTTTCAAGACGACCTTTGGATGGATTTAAGGGAGGAGGAGAGATTACTGTTTCTATTTCATATTTTGTTTTTTTTTGTGTTTTCTCCGTTTCATAATTATTTTTTTGCTAATGATGTTTGCCTTTGTTTCAGGTATGTTTTTCGAAAAACTAAGACAGCGCCTACATGCTATTGCAGTTGTGTGAGTATTGAAAATATTTTAGACTTGACAACTTTGGGAAACTTACTGCCTACCTTGTGAGTAATGCCCCAAGAGTGTGTATTTTGAAAGTTGGCAACTGCGTAAATAACTGTCAAATGTATTACTGTGATTTTGAGTGTCTTTCATATCCTTACTAATATTATAAAAGCGAAAGTGAGTTTGTCGTTTTTACCTCTTCACGCTTTAATGACTAAACCGATTCTGACGATTTTTTGTACAGAGATAGTTGGGAACCAAAAGTCGTTTTTGGGCAAAAACTGCAGGTAGTTGCAGGTACCTGCAATTAATTAAAGGAGAACTGTGTTACCCCGAATTTAACGCGAGCGAAGCCACGAGCAAAAGCTAGTAATAATAAAAACGAAATATCAATTTTGTGTTATATTTAAAATATTGGCCGCTGTAGATATAATCTTGCCAAATAGGGCATCATTGACTCATCCCAAAAACACTGCCAGCTTGGTGCCCTTTTGCAGGATACGCCCCATCTTCTTTCCTGCGCATCCTGCACAAACACTTGCACCTATCAGCATTTAAACGAAGCTAGTGCTAGAAGTGTGCAGGCAGACATACTGGTCCAATACAATATGAGTTTCATCAACACGAAAAGGAAGAAACGAATTGATGGTTTAGTTGTAGGTCTGTGAAAAGCACTTCTAGTCTTTCTGTTGCTTTCGAGATTACCTTTAACAGTTACAACGCCAATCGAGTGTTACTTCTGCAATAGTTAGTCAGTATTTGATTGCAACACTGAGAAATAATTCGTAATTAAATTAAATTATTAAAATAGCGAAATACTTGACAGCTACGTACAATGTTGCCAACTTACAGAACGCATCCTCTTTAATAAAACTTAAATGTCTATGGTCCTCAATAAAACACTGTGTATTCGTTGGTTTGATACTTCCCCGGTTTAAACCACGGTGCTCAGGGCCGTAAACTTTCGGGCCATCGTGATAAGTCCGGGATACGAACCCGGGTGCATTTTAGTCACGTATCTCAAGCTGGCCAGTGTTGCCAATTAACACGGTTCATAAACTTTACTATCGAAACAGGGACCCGGACAAAGCTTTGTCTTTGTTACGTACTGTTGTCCGGTGTCATACAATATAACATACTTATACTTAGAAATACGTATTTTTTGAAGTTAGGTGACTCATGAGATTTATGAGTTACTAGCTTTTGCCCGCGACTTCGTCCGCGTAGATTAATAGTTCCCCATCCCGGGGGATCCTATGTCCTTTCTCGGGTCCCAGACTATATCTGTGCCAAATTTCATTGAAATCGGTTCAGTGGTTTAGGTGTGAAGAAGAGACAGACAGAGTTACTTTCGCATTAATAATATTAGTACGGATAGTGCGGATTAGCTGGCGCCGATGATCGAAAAAAAGAATCCTGTGTTATTTTAGACTACAATCTACCTCTGTTCCAAATTTCATCAAGATTCCGTTCAGCCGTTTTTCGTGAAAGAGTAACAAACATCCATTACATACATACATCCATCCTCACAAACATAATATGGAATAACACATAGGATACTTTTTTTTTCGATCATCACGCGGGCATCAGCTAGTTTTCTATATTATTTTGTAACAACAGACACGGGCGAATACACTTCACAAATAATACATGATGTTCATCACTACATTGTATGTTTGTTTAATGAAGTCAGTGTGGTATGAACTTAAGACCTCTAGGTTATCAGTAGCTCTTATCAAGTTATAGGGGCCACTGACAATCTAGAGGTCTACCTACCTACATCGAACACTGAAATGAATGTGATCGATATCGGAATAAACTCGCCTTCTTTATCATTCTGGAATTGATGTTAATTGGTGTAAATTGACGAGAGTAAAAAAGAAACAACATAGACAAAATATTCAAAGTAACTTCAGGGAGATGTCATCCGAGGTTGCGGGTTTTTTAAAGAAGATACCGCGGCCCCGGAACCCAAAGGGCAAAATAATGCGCCGTCCTGAGCGGAGCAAGATATTTGATGACACTCCCCTTGTCACACTTTTACTGACTAATATAGAAGAAGAAGAAGAAGAAGAAAAACTTTTATTTGGGACTCGCACAAATCAAGTAAAACAGTAACAAAATAAAATAAAATAGTACAGACAAGGTTATTGTCTGTGCGAGGCCAAAAAAGGTCCCTGTCTCAGCATAAGCTGCAATATTTTAAAAATAAAATAACACAGCGCTGGTATTCTGACAGGGCCAGTTAGTGTTAATATCCACCCATGTTCCTACTTTTGCCCTTTATGCTCCGGGGCCGTAACCCCGGCAGGCAGCATCTGGCTTGCTGTAGTTTTCGTATTTGTAACCATTCTACCA
This sequence comes from Ochropleura leucogaster, assembly GCA_958449745.1. Taxonomy (NCBI): domain Eukaryota; kingdom Metazoa; phylum Arthropoda; class Insecta; order Lepidoptera; family Noctuidae; genus Ochropleura; species Ochropleura leucogaster. The sequence continues at coordinate 3,436,974 of OY288225.1, forward strand.
TTCACGAAACATAAATCGTATATCAACCCCGTGGTGTCGGAGATTAGTGTCAGCATCAATAATCCTGTTATAGCTAGAGGGTAGACAGAACTAATGCTGATGGATAGGGTTCCACCACCGTTGTGTGACCTGCTAGGTCAGTAGGTCAGCTCAGTAATATTCACAATCTAAGGAATATTGACTGGCAATGTCAGGATTAGCAAAGAGTTTCAGTATTTGAAAATTGTGGCTTTTGAGGTACGGAACCCTAAAAAGCATGCAAAGTAATGTAATTTTTATTCATCCTATGCTGTACTATTTTCGGGGAATAAACTTAAATTCATTCAAAAAAGTCTTTAACCAGCCCTTTTTTTTGGAGTGGGAAATCACCAAATGACTTCCCCCGCTCTGGGACGTGTCAGACTTTTACTGACCAAAACCCACCCATGTTACTTCTATTGCCCTTTACGTTCCGAGGCCGCGGTATCTCTTTCGAACAACCCGCAACCCCGGCAGGCGGAGGCCCTCGCAAGCCCCTCGCTTTGCTGACATCTCTAACCCGAACGCCCCGTCGACACGGCCTCTCGTCAATAGAACGGACGGTGAGCTACCCATTGCTCACCGTCCACAGGCCCGCATCTACGCCTGGGGCGTCTCCCGCGGCGGCTGGGTTGTTTTGAGGTTCTCTCCCTCAAACGCTCGGCCACCTCCTTCGCTAGCATGACTGCTTCGTAGAAAGAGCTGAACGCTTCCCATTCCCTCTCGCTCCGGACCCATGTAACCAGCCCTTATGCTACGCATCGTAATATTCCTACTAAGTTACATAACTTCAAAAAACTTCCCCAGATATAAATAATGCACAAACATCTCAAGCCTAAAGTCCCCTCCACACAAGCCGTCCTTCCTCCGGGACTGTTTGTTGTGGCGTGACCTTTACACCGCGATATCCCGGGATTACGGGATCATCCCGAACTTGTGGACGAATCGGTGACGTCTGACGGTCTATGTTTAGGGTTTATGTATGTATGTGTGTGTAGAGTAAGTCTGCGGTTAGATATAGCTATTGAAATGTTGGCGTTTTTTTAGTATTCTTCAGTGTTAAACTTTACATAACTTTACGGTTGGCAAAGGTGTACCTAATATAGTCCTTTATAGGTCCCAGGTTAAAGGCCTATTGCCATTAACCGGGCAAATTTTAGATGTCACATTACTGTCATGTTATTGATACAATTTTCTTAAACCTAGCAATTAACTAACTAAAAAATAGTGTCTAAAAATTCGTCGTCAATGCTGTCTATTGGTAATGTCCCCAAGAGACGTTGTCATGTTGTATGGCAACGCTTAACCTCTGGCAAAAGCAAAAGCCAGCAAAAAAAACAGCTTTAAAAAAAAAGTTTAGTTGACACTTGTATCAACTTAACTTTTTTTAAATCCTTAAAAAGGCTGCGAGCACAATGACCCCACTGCCAAAGCTTACCTTTTGCCCGTGGCTTCGCTGGCGTTAAATTCGCTGTTAAATAGAAAAACTAAGTTTTCCCTTTCTTTCCTTGTCCATCCCCTTTTCTCACGTTATTTTAAATTAGCCTATGTCCGTCTCCAGGGTACCAACTATCTCTGTACCAAAATTCATCAAAATCGGTTTTGCCGTTTAGGCGTGAAGACGTAACAAACAAACAAAGTCACTTTCGCTTTTATGATATTAGTAAGGATTCTTTTTTCTTCCTTTTCCTTAGTCTTTTTCGAGACCGTATTTAAACGTAACCACACATTATAACCCCACTCACATTAACCAGTAGTTCTAAGTATTGAATACACAAGCAAGCAGCGTATCAACAATATTGTACTAACTTGTACCAACTTAGCTGGTGCTTTGACAAGCTCTTATTAGCTTATAACACGCTTAACTTAGTTCCCAACTTAGAACTTAACGGAAGTGGTAATGGTAATTAAATATGTACGAATTGTACTGTATTTACATTTGTTGGGAGTAGTTGGGGAACTGGATTGAGAGAGTAATCTTGGTTGTTTTGCTAGTATAACATCTAGCTTGTCACTTAAAGGGTTTGGCAGGGGTGTCCCTTAGTGAAGGAGTAGGCTGGGTGTTTGAGGGAGAGAACCTCAAACCAAACAAGCCGCCACAGGAGACGCCCCGGGTGCCGGGTGACTCCTGGCCGCCGGCGGGCCTGTGGACGGTGAGCAATGGGTAGCTCACCGTCGACTCAGGCCGTGTCGACGCGCGCCTCAAAGAGATGTCAGCAAAGCAGAGGGACTTGCCAAAGCCTCCGCCTGCCAGGTTTGCGGGTTGTTCGAAAGAGATACCGTGGCCCCGGAACGTAAAGGGCAATAGAAGGAACATGGGAGGGAAGCGGTCACCACCTGGGAAGCGGTCACTACCCGGGAAGCGGTCACCACCTTCTGCGAAGCAGTAATGTTAGCGAAGGAGGTGGCCGGGCGTTTGAGGGAGAGAACATCTGCCCAACCCAGCCGCCGCGGTAGACGCCCATGGCGCCGGGCGCCGCGAGACGACTTCCGGCCACCGTAGATGCGGGCCTGTGGGCGGTGAGCAATGGGTAGTTCACCGTCCGTCCGTCGATTGACGACAGGCCGTGTCGACGGCGCGTTCGTGTTTCACGCGCGCCTCAAAGAGAGTCAGCAAAGCAGAGGGGCTTGCCAGAGCCTCTGCCTGCCGGGGTTGCGGGTTGTTCGAAAGAGATACCGCGGCCTCGGAACGTAAAGGGCAATAGAAGAAACATGGGTGGGTTTTAGTCAGTACAAGTCTGACATGCCCCCCCGCTCCACCCAGAGCGGGGGAAGTCATTGGATGATTTCCCATCCAAAAAAAAAAGGAACATGGGTGGTTTTTAGTCAGTAAAAGTCTGACATTCCCCCCGCTCCGCCCAGAGCGGGGGAAGTTATTTGTTGATTTCCCATTTCTGTCTATCAAGAAAAAAGAAGAGTAAGGGTAACAAAAAAAATAACGGTGTGGTTGAGCGATCGACTGCTGCGCCACTTGTCGCGGGTTTGATCCCCGCACGGAAAAAATATTTGTATTACCTACAGGTGGTTGTTTCGGGTCTGGCAGTTTGTGTATGTGAGTTTAAATGTTTGTAAACGCACCCACGATACGGGAGAAATTCTTAGCGTGGGGCAGTTTTTTGTCCGACATGGCTTCTGAACCCAACCTCAAGATGAGCTTTCGTACTTGCGACCAATAGACCGTAGATCAAATATTTTGGTTATACCAGCTCATTGTATTAAACTAGAAAGAATTGGTACTTACTAAAATGTATCATTGAATAAGCAATTAAAGAAATCCAGCTTATTAAATAATAGAATTACACCATTTACCGAAATAATAACAATTTTCATTATTATATTGAAGCTCCTGTACTATAACCCCAACCATTATTATTATAATTGATCGTTTTTCCAATTAGGTACTTTATCTGAAATACAAAATTTTTGAAACGAGATAAAGTAAAAACGAAGCAGAAAATATAAACAAAACACAAGATAAGACAGACGACGCTCTCTTAATAACTCTGGAACTTTGCTAATTTTATGACAGAACAAATGCTGTTCCACCTAATTTGATTGCACATTTTATCTGATGTATCTCCTCGACTAAATTACTTGCGATCCCATCTTTGTTTGAAAATAACAATATTAGAGTCGCAGTATTATTTTATGTCATTATCATCTATCTCTTGTATGATGGGCTTGGTGGATGCAGACGCTTTTTTTGAGGATGGGAAATCTATCTGCTCCCACTCTGGGTGGATTGGGGGGGGGAGTATCAGACTTTTAATGACTAAAGTCCTCCCATGTTCCTTCTTTTGCCCTTTATGTTCCAAACTCAAACCATTTATTTCAATTAGACCATTTCAAGTCAAGAAACAAAATGAAGCTACAGTCCCGGTCACAAGGCATAATAACTTGTGAAAGTAGTTGCCCATTCCAAAGCTTCGATCTCTGTGGAGAAAAAGCCAAAGCCGCGGTATCTCTTTCGAACAACCCCTCTTTCGCAACCCCGGTCTTGGTAAGACTGACTGTATTAGACTTTCGGGTGTCTGACTACGTGTAACGACTGTCAAAGATTATACAATTTTTTGCCGGGACCAAGGTTTTACTTGCTTTCCGAAGCACGAAGGAAACTCGGTATGTAATAAGTCGTATATAACCTGAAGGTCGTTCTGAGCGTTATTCAACATGCTAAAAAAAACTGACAGCACTCACACATACAATACATCACTTGAATTATAATGTTTTTTTACAAAAATTGCCTAGAATATGCGTACTCATTTCGAAACAAAAATCTTGAAACAAAAAACTGCAATGAAAGTGAAATAAAATCGATGAAAAAGCAATCGATTTGCCAGAAGGAAGGGTCCAACAAAAGGGAGCTGGAACTACCCTCATTAAGACAAGTATTTCCAGTATTGTACAACGAAATGAATTTCTCTCTCACAGTGTAAACGCTTTTCAGCTTCCATTGTCTTTAACTTGGACTATGCTAATGAGGATACGAAAATAGACAATTACTTTTCCAGATTTTCCGTTATTTTTTCTTGGAAACTTTGAAGTGCCATTTCTATATGGATGACGTTGAACCTAGTAAAATCTTTTATGAATGTTTTATAATACATTTTGTTTTAGGTTGTCTAGAAGAAATTGCTAACGATTGAACTAGCAATATTTTGAAACAGTTGTGTGTAAATTTAGTTGTACAAAAAAGTATATTCTGCTTTTAAGAAAGAGCATAATTATTGTGTGTTACTTGAGCGTTTTTCTTGTTTTTTTTTTTTAAGTTTGTTTACCATTTTGCTCTCTGTGAGTCAAATTAATACTTTTTCGTCGTGTCGATAGTTCGTAATTAAATCCTCTAGCCACGAATACTTACTATATTTGCTGCTTATATGCCTATACCATAAAACGTTGCAATTCAATGCCCAAAGTAGGACCATTCTCCGAAATACATTTTGTTTAACTTTTTACTCCCATCACAAATCATTACTAACCTCGTCATAGTCACATTACCATACACAATTACCATAGCTCATTTCGGCCCTCCATCCCCTTGTTTTTCCATTCCACCCTTCGTTGTTCCAAGTCTTGGAGCAACTATACTTTATTATTTCAGCGCGCTGTTTGCATAAGTTTTATGAAAACGCTTGGTATAAAGCCTCCCAGACTCCTTATTGAGAGCCATTTCTTTAATATCGGACACTTTCAAATTTAAATCTTGCCGAGTTTATCTTGGATGACGAAAATATTTGGCGTTGGTATTATGAGATGGTAAGGTAAGGCTTTTTGGGTTTACAGGTGTGGTTTTGGGGATTACAGCGATATAATCTTTCACTGATAAGTGTAGGCCACATAATCTATATATATAAAAGATAAAATCGACGCATTGACGGGCCTCTTGGTCTAGTGGTTAGTGGCCCTGACTGCTGAGCCGGAGGTCGTGGGTGCGATTTCCACCCAGGACAAACTTTGTGTGATGAGCATGATTGTTTGTTCTGTGTCTGGGCAGGCGTCCGTCACTCGCTCAAGGCCACGCGTTTTATGCCTACCGCTTCGTGTATCGCCGGCGATACAACTGACAGTGGGCTGTCGCACCGTGCGACGTCGTCATTACCGCGCTGAGTTTCAAAATGCCGAAACTACGTAATTTTTGTGCAGTATATGTGTAATATAATTATATTGAATATAATAATTCTACTATTATACTTCAATATAATAATTATACATATTGAAGAATTAGAACTTTTTAAATAATTTTGACAACGTAGGTAGGTAATGATGGATCGGCCTGGCAGTACCATCTTGGAAATTTTGAAATTGATTGACTTTCCTCCACGTTGCTCCTGTTTCCCTTTCGATTATTTATTAAAATTATTTACGCGGTTTAGAATATTTTCCACAATAAAATTTAATAATCGTGAATTCAGGGAAGGAAAAAAAAATATCAGTCATTTTATTAAACTGAAACATATTTGATTCTACAACTTAACATTCGTTTTATTATCATTATCATCAATTCATCATACGTTCAACCCTAGCACATTCGCTCGATGACGCACCCGCACGTTGGTCGCGCGGCGGGCAATACAATCTCAACTCTCTTTGTGCGTACTTAAGGTGCATTTCTTTTGGCTGCAAACAGCTGGTATTATTATTGTGATTTTGTAGGCTATTATAGCGTAGGTATTTTCCTTTTTGTATTGGAGTGATGTATCTGCTACGTAGTAGCTATTTAGTAATCTGTGGTCTGGGTGCGATTTATCTATAATATGTATGTATTTATAAATTATATAAGTATGTATATCAGTTGTCTGGTTACCATAACACAAGTTCTGCTTAGCTTGGGATCAGATAGCCGAATGTGAGTTGTCCCAAGATATTTATTTGTTTTATTTAATCACTTACCCACTGATCACAAAATCTCAGAAACTACAAGTTTTAGTAGGCTCAAATTTTGCATAGAGATCCCTTTAAGACTAAAGTGCTCATTAAGATAGGATTTTGCAATAATCAACCTCTTAGGAGGTGAAACAGTGGCAAGGTAAATATAGGAGAATGTACCAGGATTGCAAGAAATTCAAAAGTAGTATTCATTCCAAAAATCTGGTCTGGGACATAGAAGTTCCAGAAACCTTTTATCTCGGTCTCTTCACCGAACAATATTTAGAAGCAGTGGTGAAACCCCTGTGTTCCTAAGCGACGGTATCTCTTTCAAACAACCCGCAGCCGCGGCAGGAACCACAGAAGTGTTATTGGGTTTTTTCCCAGTGTTATTAGGTTTTTCATTTTTTTTTTCTATCTCTTGAATGCCGAGTTGATGGCCATAGGTTAGATCTTATTATATGGTACCTAAATATAACTGGCGGAATTTTAACTATTTAGTAGACCTCTGCCTTACTCTTCGCGTAATTCAGGCGTAATGTTATATTATGTGTGCTAGCTCCTGTTTGTACCATTTCATGTCATAATCCTTACTAGAATTATAAAAGCAAAAGTGAGTTTGTTTGTTACGTCTTCACGCCTAAATAGCCGAACCGATTTTGATGAATTTTGGTTTTGAGATAGTTGGGACCCTGGAGACGGACAAAGGCTATTTAAAAAAAGAAAATGAGAAAGAGGGAAGAAAAGTGAAAGCTAAGATTTGTTATTATAATAAATAAGGCGCAATGGCAAAAACTACAGGTAACAGGTACCTATAAATCAGGAAAGGAGAACTGTGTTACCCCAAATTTAACGCGAGCGAAGCCGCGGGCAAAAGCTACTTATATTATATTAATGGAAATCACTTTCAATTTATTCTATCACGTGTGAGCTATATTTAATTTCGGCCCAATAAGCACCATTTGGTTTGTTGAAAAAAACCCTCTGAAACATTTATTTGAAACAATTCACGTAAAAACTAGAAGAAAATCCACTTTATATCAAAATAGTAGTTCGTAGTTATAGTTAAATTGAAAGGTACCCTTGTAAATGCCATTCAGCTGTCTGCTACTAATTTATTTTTCAAAAATAACTACGCTTACATACTGTTCAATTTACTTTGACGTTTCAACATTTGACAGCTGCTGTCAAAAACTTTTTTTTATTGTATGGCTAGCACTTTAGTATTGGCAGGTTTTATTATTTTTAATATCGAATTTGGTTATTGTTTTTGATGTATTGAGTGATAATGTTTATATTATAAATATTGAAAGGAGTTTTATGTTTTTTGATGAATTGAATAAAAATAATTTTACTTTTTAGACGCCTCTTTTGTTTAAGTTTCTTTTGGCCAGTTTATTTATAAGGGTGTTTTTTTTTCTTAAACTTTGCTTACAATTGAGTTGTGATGAACGCTTCTATTACATAAAATATCTGCATATATATTATACGTAATACCTACGTCTGTATATGAATAAATTTCGTTTGATATTTAACGACTCCCAACATTGAGGAATGTCCAAAAAAATCCTTTTTGTTTAAAAAAAAAAAGCATTTTACGAATAAATCGCGTAGAACGTAGTTTACCTTACCTTGGAATTGCCTGGTAATAACCAATGACAGTTTTACAATTCTTGTAATTTTCTTATTCTTGTAATTTGTATGGTGTACATAATAAAGAATATTCTATGTATCTATCAAATATTTATATGATAACTGAACTCAGCAACAAAAATAAGCAAAGAAAATAAGAACAATGCTGCTGTGAGTAACGTAATCAATCTGTTTGCAACGGATACTCCTAATCAAAAACTCCAACGCGAATCAGTTCAACAGAATTTGTTGCTCAGATTCGGGGTTTATTTGTATTTGTTGTGGCCTAAAGAGAGAGAGGCAAGCGAGTACATAGTTTAAACACAGTTTAGAATAGTGTTCTTCGTTCAATTTTTAACCAACTTAAAAAACGGGAGAAGGAAAACATATGACGCGATTTTACGTCGATATTCAATTTTTTTTTATCCTTTTTTTAATATAATTTCAAATTGATTTTGTACCATTAAACTAGTAAATGGTTTGTTGGTAATCACATTCGTTACTTAATTTCTAAAAACAAGATACGTACTTTCAAATTGGACCCATTTTTGCAAACAAGAACCAACCCATAGGAAAAATGGGTCCATTATACAATTACGAAAGTGTATACTCTCAAATGACTCTGTATGAGTTATCTTCTATAATACATATTTTTCTGTAAATATACATATATTAACGATATGCTGATATCTCTTAGTAGCAATGAAAAATAAATAATTGATAAGAATTTGTGTAAGAGACCATTATTTCTAGTTTTAGCACGCTTTAACTAGCTTGATTTATTTTTTTGTGTTAACTGAGTCAAATAGTTATGAATATGGCGGGCTTTCTAGGATGGCGGCATAGTTATTTTTTTATGCATTCCTTTGATATCAAATGAAAGGGTTTGGACAGAAAAATAAGAGCAATGGTTTTACAAAAAAATATACTCACAACAAACAACTACCTGTAAGTCATACAAATATTTGGTCCGTGCGGGGATCGAACCCGCGACACGCAGCGCAGCAGTCGATCAATCAAACACTGTGCCAACCGTTCCGTTGAATAATATTTTTAACTTAACCTACAGACCGCGTTATATTAAATATTAAGATTCCTATTTTTGTTTTACGTCTGTTTTCTAATTTATCAATACAATAAAATCGCAAATCCTTCTTTACTTCTACCATAGAAACGCAACTAAATCCTAACATTGTTTTCGGACACCCATCCCGAATTTGACAACAACCCTTAAAACGTGTCGGGGTCTTCCGGACCCGACCGTTGTTCGGCGGCCATCTTTGATTCCAAATATAATTGTTTTATAGTCAATATTGAATTTACGCATTAAATTTGAGCTCATTACTCATCTGAATTTATTTGACTCACTGATTTGTTAAGCTTGAATTGTTATGTGATTTTGTTTGTGTTTAATGAGAATTTATCTGTTTGTTGTTTTGAAGTCTGTTTATTTATATTTCCTTGGTTCAAGAAAGCTTGAAGGAAAATGCTCTTAATATATAATTACTCTGGTAACACCAATTATGTTAAATTCACATATAATAGGGGTGAGCCTATTACCATCCAACGGGCACAGATGCAGACTCTGTGGCTGTGACTGAAAAAAAATCCTGATAAAATAACCTAATTTCAACACATTTTGTAAAATGTGCGTGTACAAAATAGACTAGGGTTAGGTCATATCTGCTTCTGCCGGGGTTGCGGGTTGTTCGAAAGAGATATCGCGGCCCCGAAACATAAAGGGCAATAGAAGGAGCTTGGATGTGTTTTAGTCAATACAAGTCTGACACTGGGAGGAGTATCAGACTCCGCCCAGAGCCGGGGAAGATATTTAATGATTTTTGAATAGGTCATAATTTGCTTAACTCTTTAAAAAGGCGTGGTCTTATTTTAGATGAAACGCATAAATACTTAAACTTTGTATATCGACAGAGTAAAAATATTGATACTTCTATCCCTTAAAAAGTGCTCTAAAGATCGTCCAAGTACCTCTCCCCGCAAAGAACCTACTTTCTTTGACTTAAGAGCACTTGACGAGCAGTTGATCTTATAAAACATTTTTTTAAAGTACAAAGATAAGAACTGTAAAAAAAGGGAACAGTTTCAACAAATATTTAGTCCTAAACAAATTGAACGCAATCATTGAAATTCAACCTTCTACATCAAGTCATTAGGCTTTCTTTATAGTTATACCCAAGAAAACAGGCAAAGAACACTGGCAGAAATCCGTACGTCTTTACTAGTAACAGGTGGCCCAAATACAGGGTAATAGTCGGCCGTTGTTCTTTTTTTCCGTAACAAATAAACTTGGACCCAAATTAAAGGATGCCGGTTGTCATTCGTAAAACAAATCCTACGTAAAAAAGACTAGTAAAAAAACCGGTCAAGTGTGTTGAACCTCTCAGAGTTAAGGGTTCCGTAGTTGATATGAATATTTACTTATGCACAGTATTGATTTTTTTATTTAATTTTATTTCGATGTGTTTTTTTTCAACTCTCTGTTAGATGTGTATGTAGAATAGAATGTCAACAATCAACCCCAATTTTTTTTTTTTAATATTATTTTACCATATTTTTTAGATTTCTTTTTCACTCTAATTTATCATCGATATAGTGTCAAATCATTCGGAAAAAAATGTTTGTGTGAAATCCGCACGGATAAACAGACAGAACTAAACAATGTGTTCCTGTATGAGTTGTTGATACAAAAAAATAATGTTGATGTGTTCCAGAATCATTGCAGCTATTGTGATAAGTTCTAAAAACAAAATCCTTATCCTTACTTCCTTACTAATAATATAAAAGCAAAAGTGGGTTTGTTTGTTTGGCTAAACCGATTTTGATGAATTTTGGTATATGATAATAGTTGGGAACCAGGAGACGGACATAGGCTAATATTTTTTTGAAAAAAGTGGGATGTGAGGGAGAAAGAGGGAAGAAAAAGGAAAACTTAGCGTTGCTATTACAAATCAATAAGGCTCAACGGGAACTGTGTTAACCCGAATTTAACGCGAGCGAAGCCGCGGGCAAAAGCTAGTGCTACTATAAAAATATTATAAATTCGAATGTTTATGAGGTTGGATGTATGGGTGTTTATTATCTACTCTTTCACGCCGAAACGGCTGACCGGATCTTGATAAAATTTGGTTTAGACGTAGATTATAGTCTGGAATAACACATAGGATACCTTTATTTCGATCATCACTCGGGCAAAGCCGCGGCGTTTACGAGACATACAGCTAATTTAGCATACGCCCAGGGTGGACAATTCGTAGTAAACCCAAAAAAGAGGGTTCAGCTTTTTGCCAGTTGACTGCGGAACCTTAAAAAGGCAAAGAAGAAATAATTAAAACCTCACAGGCGGTCCGATGTACCCCACAGCCGCGGTGAAATTTTTTAATTAGGAATTTTAATGATTACAGCGAAATGCCTGTATAGTCGAATTTTTGATCGTAAAATGCGATGTTATGAAATACTAAAAAGCTGTGATATTAAATTTCTGTGGTGGCTTTATAACTGGATTCGTGGCTTGATTAATGTCTCGTTAAATGTGGAAAAAATGCGTTCATATGCGATGCGGTCCACTGATATTTTTTTAGACAGAATTTATATCAGTACTTTTTTTGCTTACATACTAGATAGATTATAAATGGCAAAGTAGTCGGTTTGTACACGGTTTGTTTGTCACTTTTAATGACTGAACTGATTTCTATGAATTTGGCTGGCAGTTAGACTCTTTATAATTATTGTATTTAATTTATTTATAACCGACTTATACTAAAACTTTACACCACACAAACAAAGTATCAGTTGGACATCTATTTATATTCTAGAAATCTGTAAATTTGTAAGACAATATTCAAACTTCTTTGTTAAAATCTCTGACCAGCCTCGCCGATATGAACAGCGTTCTCGATTTAAAAACACGCTCGTACTACCGCAGTCCAAACTAAAATTACACAGCACTAGCCCTTACGTCACTTCAATAAAAAATTATAATAAAATACCTAGTAACATCAGACTGGAACAAAATGACAAAATATTTATAAAACGGGTCAGAAAACTTTTAATTGACAAATGTTATTACACACTAAATGATTTTTTTAATGATGACATCAAAATGGAGTGACTTTTATTGTTTACATAATAATCTTATTTTATTGACATGATGTATCTTATTATTTTTGTTTTAATGTATTCTATTCGTTTGTATTGACATAATGTATTAGATTTTTATTGTATTGTCATAATGTATTGATTTATTATTGAAACGATCTGATATTTTTACAAATTTACCTGTGACATTGATACCTATAATGATAATGATTTATTAATTTACTAGCTTTTTTAATTACTTAGACTTCTTATTTTCTAAATATTGTTGTGCCCGACAGGGTCCATGTGAACTGTATTATTATTATTTAAGACCTGTTAAACACATGTGAGAAGCAATAAATGATTGAATTGAATTGAATTGAATTGACATAAAACACGAAAATCAAGAAAATTAAATACAGTCACAATAAAAAATAGCAGAAACAAAAAAAATATATTTATATATTAAAAATAAAACAAATTATTCGAATATGATAATTATATTAAATGATACTCTTGACTTCAACGTTGTTCTGAAGATAGAGATGAGATTCTTAAGAGAATGAGATTTCAGGACATTGGATATATTTTTATCATGGAACTATGTTCTCATTGTATATTTTTCGACTTGGCGAAGCTGCAGTTATAAACTGCTGCGAAACATTCGGGTTAAATAAATATTATAAAACGATTTCAATAGCGCAATAAAGTAATTTGTAAGACAAAAAACCGGTCAAATACGAGTCTGACTCTCGCACCTAGGGTTCCGCATAGAATTGCGACATAAACTTCAAGGGGCCACAGACTTAAGTATACGGTTTTAATTTCAATTTGATACCTCTAAGCGTTCCGTAAATAAAGGGTCTTGACAGACGGATAGACAACAAAATAAGTCTATAAGAGTTCCGTTAACCCAAAAACAAATACTCCACTGAAACATACCAATAAAAAACTATAATTAAAACGTACAACACAATTAACTACTGCACATTAAAGAAATATAATTAACAAGAATATAAAGCTTCACAATTGTTTCCACACTCTTACGACATTTATAACATTTACGAGCCATAACTTTGTCAGTACAAGCCATAAACTGTTGGTAATTGGCTATAATTGGTACAATCATGGCGTTATGGCTACCCAGTACCCGGCTATTATTTTGACGTTTAACGATATTCTGCTTTGTCAATAAATGTATTTCTTAGATGACTTTGCTATCCAAAAAGTTACTCTTCATTAATGGCTTTTGTGGATGAGAGATACCACAATTTAGCCAATATCACGTGTAAACTGATAATAAACTATCAAACACTGGAGAATATTTAGCAAGTAATAACAGTAATTTGAGAAATATAGCAACAATAAAGTATTTCATTGCAGATTTAGTTTATCAATTCATGACAGAAACTTAGGTGAAAATGGTCTTATTCCTGTGTGAGAAAGAGATGGTGCTAGACACACTGTATAGCTCTGTATCTTTCCCTCAGTGTAACGTGACGTCATGGTAAGCAGAGACTTCAAGTCAAAAAAAGAAACGATCCAATAAGTTACAAGTTAATTTTATTAATAATTTCAATGAATTTACAGTCCGAAAAGTAGAAACAAAGATTGAACAAGCATGCCCTACACGCTGAGATACTCATTTTACCAATATTTGTCACATATTTGTGTCATTGGCGTCCAGGGCACGTGTTTGCTTGTCACAAATGTGTTATAATGGCGTTCAAAAGTTCAAGCTTACCTACACGGTTATAACGTTTGGTTTTTTTAATAAAACGTTGCCCCACACTAGGAATTACTTCTGTATCGTAGGTGCGTTTACAAACATTTAAACTCACATACACAATCAGCCAGACCCGGTACAACTATCTGTAGGCCATACAAATATTTGTTCCGTGCGGAGATCGAAACCGCGACACGCAGCGTAGGAGTCGATTGCTCAGCCACTGCGCCACATTTTTTACATTTCTTATTTTTCATATCGATGGCAAAAAGTTCAAATGCGTTCTGCCCAAAACTTAGATTCTTAGCTCACTTTTGCAGTACATACCTCATCATGTTCCCCAGGTGATATAGTGTATAGTGCGTGCCGTACAAGATGGAAGGTGTTACAATATTACTGACTAAAACCCACCCATGTTCTTTCTTTTGCCGTTTGTGCTCCGGGGCTGCGGTATCTCTTTCGAACAACCCGCAACCCCCTTCAGCAACCCTTTTTTTGGGGTGGGAAATCATCAAATAACTTCCCTCGCTCTGGGCGAAGCGGGGGGGAGTGTCAGACTTTAACTGAATAAAACCCACCCAAGTTCCTTCTATTGCCTTTTACGTTCCGGAGCCGAGGTATCTCTTTTGGACAACCCGCAACCCTCTTTAGCAACCCTTGATCAAGAATGTAGGTCCGATCATCAAAGACTTCAAAAGCATGTCAATCAAGAATGAACAGATTTTCTGATCGTTGCTTTGAACCCTTAAAACCCTTCCTGTTAAAAAAATAAGGTCAGGGAAAAGTGAATGACCATTGAATGAATGAATTAATGAATGAACGAATGAACGGTACAGCCATTAGGGCGATTAATATGAAGTAGTGAACTTGATTGTAGAGAATCAATATAAATGAATGTTTGAATCAATGACCCGCTAGAAAATGATAGCTAAGAATGTGCCACATTTTAATAATTTGAGGATAATTTGTATATTATCACTACCAGCGGTCCCAATAAAACTATTTTTGCTTTTTTAAGGACAACAGAATGCTTAAAATTGTTTGTTTTATTTAAAACACTAGCTCCGCCTGCGCCATAGCCCGCGTGATATCGAAAAAAAGTATCCTATGTGTTATTCCAGACTATAATCTATCTCTGTTTCTTCAAGATCCGTTCAGCCGTTTTGACGTGAAAGAGTAAAAGAGATATGAGAGATGAAAAGGGGCGGGAAAAAGTTGAGACCAAAAGTTGTAACGACACTTTTTGCTATAGTTGTAAGCCGTGCGGCGTGCGCATCTTTCTCTGTCTCTCTCATAGAAAGAAAACCAGTTATTTTCGTTTCGTCTTTCTATTTCGCATTTAATAGTGTAGTATCGCGACGATTATTTTTGTTGAGTTTAAACAGGTTTTTAGTACATAATAAATAATTACTTCGTTCCATCTGAGTATCCCTTGACACCTGTCAAGTTTTTTTAATTTAACGTAACAAAATTAGCTAAGACAGAAAACAAAAATATAGGAAAAGCATAACATAAATCGCGAAAGGTTCCTAGCACAACCCACGCACAGCACTTTGGATTCAGCGTCAGTATTTCTAGGCGACATTGATTCGAATTTATCACAGCTTGTATTAAATTTATGAATCATTCGGATACTGGACTGGATGCAAAAATAATGGGACTAGGTTTTGTATGTGGTTTTGCCTGCTTTAGATCAAGACTTGTTTAATCTTTTTAACGCCAAAGTGCGTGCGTAACCTTCGCGCCAAAGCAACTCTGTTTACGGTTTTTTCCATAGAAGTAGAAGAAATCACATAACGGTCTCGCTTTTTTTTAAAGCAATTCTTTCAATTTGTCCGGAGTCGCCGAGAAAGTCTTGTATCGGCACGGTTGGCGTAGTGGGTGAGCGACGCGGATTCGATTCTCGCACGGAACAAATATTTGTATGGCCTACAAATAGTTGTTTCGGGTCTGGCTGTTTGTGTATGTGAGTTTAAATGTTTGTAAACGTACCCATGATACAGGAGAGATTTTTAGTGTGGGCAACGTTTTTTTTAAAAAAAATCTCTATAAGTACCTCGGTAGCTTTGTAAAAAAGAAGATTACCCTCATACATTTATAGTCAAACTTCATACTAATTCTCAGAACACAATAACTTGTGTTATGTATTAAGTACTAGCTTTCGCCCGCGGCTTCGCCCGCGTTATATTTGGGATAACACAGTTCCCCTTGCGCTTTATTGATTTGTAATAGCAACGCTAAGTTTTCCCTTTTCTTCCCTTTTTCTCCCTCACATCCCACTTTTTTCAAAAGAATATTATGCCTATGTCCGTCTCCTGGTTCCCAACTATCTCTGTACCAAAATTCATCAATATCGGTTTAGCCATTAAAGCGTGAAGAGGTAACAAACAAACTCACTTTCGCTTTTATAATATTAGTAAGGATTATAATCTTCTTTGCCTAAAAGCTTAAAAAATACTACGTACTACAACCATTTTCAGTAATAGCAACGCGTAACAGGTCCTCGGTGGCGCTGTAAATATATATCACAAGTAATAAATGGTGAGGATTTTCAGTTAAAAAAGAAATTTGGAGAAGGTCGAGCGAACATACTGATTTATGAAGATACTAGCACTCCGTCCCAGCTTCTTACGGATTTTACAAAACATGAAGATTTATTTTATATAAGCCTGTTAATTAATCTAGAAAGGCTTTTGAGTTAATTCGTTAAAGGCGTATCATCGCGATGATTGGAAAGTATAGAGGATGTGTCCTAAAAAGAATTTTGCAAATTGGTCCAGGCGTCTTTGAGTAATCGCTGAACATACGTAAAAAAAATACATTCCGACGAATTGAGAATGTCCTCCTTTTTTTGAAGTCGCTGAAAAACCGACCCTGTCATGGTTGAAAAAAGGCTGGGAGAAACTTATTAACCCATTTATAACGACCGATCGTTATAAAGATAAAAAAAAATACTGAGGAATACCCTCACTTTAAAAATAATAACGAGCGGATAACTTTTACTTATTGTGTACCAATCGCCGCAGAGATCGTTTGACAGTGTTTTAGTGCATAGAAAAATATAATAAGATCATATTTTTGAAGTGATTTTGTATTTTAGTGCGTATTAGTGTAATAAACTTTTACTATGTCTTCAAAACGGTAAGTGTTTACAAATTAGCTTGTGATTTAAAGTTATTTTATGCACGTTTTTTATAAATTTATAACCTGTCTAACAAAACTGTGAATAAAAATTTGATATGTTAATATCTTTTATATATTTGATGATCGGTCGTAATTTGGGGATGACTTTTTCGTTCAGACCCAGGAACACCAATAAACTATTGTCTCCCAATGAAATCGTTGACGAATTGGAACAATTAGATGATGATGATGATTTTCAGAAATCTAACTATTTTAGCACCAGATAACGCGAATGCTGATGTCACGGATGAAGGTTCTGGTGATGATGAGTGTGTAACTCTGAACAATCTTCCAGGGGCCTTAGTCTGCTATTACAATAGTGTCAGAATGGTCGATCACTGATCGCATAATGGTTGACTTTGACAAGTTTAGTATGTAGCAGATTACCCAACTTGTCAAAATTAACCATTATGCGAACAGTGATCGACCATTCTGACACCATTGTAATAACAGACTAAGGCCCCAGGTTTCTTTACGTTATTTTCTCATGTCAGTTGTTGTATTTATTTTCTATCTAGGTTTCAGCTAAGAGCTCCTGCTGAGTGATGATACATGAGTTCCGAAAGCGACGAGGACACTGTACCCTTGTCATCTTCAGCGAAAAGAAGTAGTACCATCGAAGAACCCCTAATGTAGAAGGTCGACAACCTGAGCCATCTAATTCAGCTCCAGTTATTAGCAGCACGTCAACCGTTCATTTTGTTGATCCAAGCGTACCAAAAAAATAAAATTATACTTGGAGAAATCGCCATAATTCTCGCGACCGACCACAATGGCTAGAAAACTATGGTCGAAATATTTGTTTATTTGAAAGTAATACATGGGTGTTTGAAGGTGTCTTGCACCTTCAAACACCCATGTATTACTTTGACTGTATGTTTGATGACTCTGTTATCGAATTATTGGTCAAATAAACAAATATTTACGCGATTCAAAAAAAAGGCTGCCAATATGACAACGAGTGAAATGAAGTGTTTCTTTGCTATACTAGAAAAATGTGTATATATTGATCAGCCTGCAATTATAAAAAGCTACAATGAATACATGGGGGGAGTCGATAGGTCGGACCAAAACATTGGTCTTCATCGTACATTAATCCGTGGAAACAAATGGTATTTCTCATTGTTTGGACATGGCGACTCATAAAGCGTGGCAACTTTACAACTAATGGAGGAGAGTACGATCATCTCACATTCCGGAGAACTATCGCCAGAGGTATCTTCGAAACATGTTAAAATATGCGAAACGCGGTCCTTGTGCCACTCCTAGAACTAACAGAGAAAATTCATGCTATGGTAGAGTTGATAGATGATCAACTCTATTGTATCTGATCTACTAGAGTACAATGCATCTCGACTTCGATGTTCGCTTTGCAAAAAATAATACAAACTTTACCTGTCAAAATGTAAAATCCATTTGCATGCTAAAACATGTTTTGTTACTTACCACACTTCTATATAGACTTGTTAGTTAATTTACGTTTTTTATTTAGATAATAAAGCCTTTTTTACGGTAATAATTGTGTTTCTCTAATTTAAAATGAGATAAAATTTATTTACTGGCAGTAGTAATAGGCAGGTAGGTTAACGCTCATAGCGTTAACCTACCTGCCTATTACTACTGATCGTTAAAACGATCCGTATTTTCCGAGCTTTCCTGAAAACTTGTTTTTTTTTTGTATTTTTCCATGTTTACTATATGCATCAAGGTAACAATACTACAAAATTACTGTGATTCGAGATAAAAAAAAGTTTCAGTAACAACTGGGTTCATGACTGTTACATAAATATCAACTTGTTAAAGACCCTCATTGTTATGTGCATATGTATTTGTGTGATAATATAGAGTTTAAAAAAAACTGTTACAAACAATTTTTGGGCCTAGTTGCCATAAATAAAAACACACTAATCCTTACTAATATTATTAGAAAGGGAGTTTTTTTGTTTGTTACGTCTTCACGCCTACATGGCTAAGCTGATTTTTATGATTTTGGCACAGAGAAAGTCAGGACCCTGGAGACGGACAAAGGCTGACTTTTTTTTTAAGTAGTAAATTAGGGAGAAAGAGGGAAGAAAAGGGGAAACTTAGCATTGCTATTACAATAAATAAGGCGTTAGGGCAAAAACTACAGGAAGCATGTACCTGTATAGCAGGAAAAGGAAACTGTGTTAACCCGAATTCAACGCGGGCGAAGCTGTGGGCAAAAGCTAGTATAAATATAAACCTTTCCGAACAATTTCACTTAATGATTATGGTCGCTCCATAGACACAAGAATCAACTTCAATTATATATTACTAGTTGTCTCGCGCGGTTTCACCCGTGTCGTTAGTTACTGCTCCGCTCCTGTGGGTAGTAGCGTGTAGTTATATAGCCTATGTTGAAACCGAACCAGTAGTTGGAGCTTATTCGATACAAACAAACGAACAAATCTTTCCTCTTTATAATATTAGTATACTCTAGGGTAGGGTAGAAAAGATTAAGTACACGCTCATTCAAGGTTGATGTTCTTGCTCAAGAAACACACACATTAGGCCTTCTACAATATTTCTAGGTTGAATAAAAGATAAGAAATGTTCTGAACTTAGCACATTTTAGACTTTTGAAGAGAAACGCGTGAGATAAATTGGTCTTAACAGTGCTAGACTGTGATACACTTGAGGTCTGAAGTGTTACCCTCAGTTCAACTGAAGTTTTATTACTTTTTGTAAGATTGTACTTGGGTGTTACATATGTTGAACTTTAACTTGTGTTGCTGTCTGTACATCTATCTACATTACATCATTACGTCTGTAATTCCCGGAGGGTAGTTAGAGGTGTTCAGTTCTTTTTAGGGTTCCGTACATCTGAAGGAAAATAATGGAACCGGTCTTGGATCACTTTGATATCTGTCTGTCTGTTTGCACCTTTTATCTCAGAAACGCGTGTAGGTATCGAGTTGATATTACTAAAAAACCATATACTCAACACTATGGAGCCTTTGTGAAAGAAAAAACATGAATAGGTTTTAGTCAGTAAAAGTCTGAAACTTTCCACTCCACCCAGAGAGAGATAAGTTTTATAATGATTTACCACCCGAAAAATAGAGAAAGGCACTCACAGGTAGGTCAAGTATTTTACAACCCCATTTGAAACCTTCACGGCAATAAAATGCTTCCTAAGTGTATCTAAACAACAGTACTTTAATACTGTATCGGAAAGTGGTTGCAGCTCTTACCGCACAACGTTTGGGCCATCAAAAGATAATGTACAAATACTGAGTGCAGTCCATCGATTTCTTATATAAAGTGTATGATACTGATTCCCTTGCATCATATTTGGTCTGAACAAAATGTTCGCGGTTGTGGGTTAAGGAATATGTTGAAGCGGGAGGTTTAATTGAAAGAAAGAAAATAAGTTAATTTGGCACATGCCACAAGTGCACACATAACTTAAAAAAGAAAAAGTAATTAAATCTATACACAAAAAGGAGATAATTATTGTGTCTCACGGCTGCGCCAAATAGGCCCTGTTCAGCAAACTCGGGCAACTAGGGTCCGATGCTGGCTTTCAACTGGACTTCTGATGGTGTGATGTGACAAAATTCTATAACGTGGTCATCAATGTCGGCACGTTTGGCGCAGTTGCTGAGCAATTGACTGCTGCTGCGTGTCTCGGGTACTATTCCCGCACGGAACAAACATTTGTATGGCCTGCAGATAGTTATTTCGTATCTGGCTGTTTGTGTATGTGAGTTTAAATGTTTGTAAATGCACCCACGACACAGGAAAAATTCCTAGTGTGGAACGTTTTTAATAAATATATATTTATTCACCATATTATGTAACAACATTGTAGGTAGCCACAGAAATAATTTGGTATATAAAACAATAAACGCGGCCCCAGAACACAAAGGGCAAAAGAAGGAAGTGAGTTCTGGTCAGTAAAAGTCTGACACTCCCTCGCCGCTCCGCCCAGCGCGAGGGAAGTTATCTGATAATTTCCCATACGATTCATGTCCGATTGTTGATAACAAGGTCGCCAAAAAAATACACAAAATATAGCTCATTACTTACTCAGTTACAGAATAAAGGTTACTCACAAAAACCTCAAAATATGAGTTTTAACGCTGGCTTTAAAATTGACAGTTCAAATTTCACCCTATAATCTCGCCACCGCTGTATTTCGCCCCTTTAACCATCCTTTCAGAGTTTCAGTAAAGTGGCTTAGTGAAATGGCCGGTGCACTAGACCCTGTATTTTCAGCTACATCTCTGTTTCGGTGTCTCCCGAGCACATCTATGTCGCAAAATGTTTTATAAAACCATTCAGATTTTATGGTAGAGACGCCATTTTGAACGAATTGGGAATACTAATTTTATTCTTAGTGTTATGGAAGGTTGAAGGTCGGGAGATTTTCAGGGTTCCGTGGCTTAAAAAGAAAAACGTAACCCTTATTTGATCATATTGTTGTATATCTGTCTGCCTGTCAGCGAAGACTCTTTGTCTCCGGAACGCAGGTAGCTATCGAGTTGAAATTAAAACTATATCCTCAAGTCTGTGATTCATTTGTGCTGTGAACCCTCCAAGTGTATAAGTGTACTTATGTCGGTGTAAGTTTTTATGGAACCCTCGGTGGGCGAGTCCGACTCGCTCTTGGCCGGTTTTAGATATTTCTTTTTGCTGAAGAAAATGAATGTTGAAATGTTGGATCTCTACTTGGGGTATTTTCAAGGTTACTACAGGTCAGATAGAGTCAAAGTTCTTTCTCGTTTTCATTTATTTCACGTTAAGAGCGAATACGCAGTGTATTCGATTCGAATCCGTGAAAATACGAATATAAAAAAAAAAAACTCGGGAGTGAATTCGGATATTTCTTTTTGCACTTGCATCCGATTTGAATTCAGAAAATATGGATTTGGAGTCCAAATAATTAACACCGAATTCGGATATTGCATTTTGCACTTGCATCCGATTTAAATTCGTGAAAATATGGTTTTGGACTCTAAAAAATTCGCACCGAATTCGGATATTGCTTACTCAATAATCCGATCTCAGATCCAAGCTATGTTTGCTATATGCCGGTCGTCCATACAAACATTACTAAATTAGTACTGTTTGTGTGAACTTCGTACATACTTGGTCCATTAAAATTTCTTCCGAATTCGAGATTCCCGATTGACGAAGACAAATCGGACGACGGAGGTCGTATCTAGGAGCTTAAATTACCATACAAATAGTTTTATGGCAGCTTTGGAACGTATTTACAAAAAATCAAAAGTCATTTATTCAAATTAGGCTGATAATCAGCACTTTTTGAACGTCAGATTACATGAGACAGTCCCACAAAAACGCCCAGCCCTTCGCCACTTCCTAGTGTTTGAGCTGGGAAGAAGAAGTGGCGGAACAAACTCCCCAGCAACACATCTGTCTGTCAGGTTACAGGTTTTTTTTATCACAAATTTAATTTAAGAAATAATTAATTCATTAGATAGTCGTATCTGCCAATGGCTTAAATGATAAGAGCCTCGACCAATACCTGAGGAGGCTCTCGTTAGGCAGCTGGATCAAGGGCTTGATATAGAAAGCGGTACTCCTGGACACGGCTCGTATTGTTAGGAGGTTCCTTTCTCTGGAGCCCTGACCGCCGGTAGCTTGGACCCTGTTCCCTATACCGGTGGGCTACTATTTTTATATGTTTTTAAGAAATATTTAAAAATAATTATATGTAAATAAAACGAAAAAAAAAAAACATTATCAATTTGATTCAGGAATCCCAAACAGTAAATAAGTTTGAGTAATTCAGATTTAACTAGACTTTAACTTTTAGACTACTCAACCACACCCCACGTATGCTCGAGAACTTTACAGTTAAACTGTGTGTTGATTATGTGTAGTAATTTGCGTTAAATCATCAAAATCAGTTCAATTCAATTTCGGAAACATTTGGTTCTGAAATGTGGTGTAACTGTTATTTCAGGATAGTTTACAGGTTTGTGTGATGTAATTTGGTAAGCGGCTTTTTTTAAATTAAATCGTTGCCCCACACTAGGAATTTCTCCTGTATCGTGGGTGCATTTACAAACATTTAAACTCACATACACAAACAGCCAAGACCAATTACCTAGTAGTGACGAAAAATAACGATAAGGGACTCTGACGAGGTCATACAATTATTTGTTATGGATCGAACCCGCGACACGCAGCGCAGCAATCTATCGCTCAACCACTGTCCGTGGCTTTGACCCAGGAGTGGATGCTATGATAATACAAGGTTGTTTGTAGGAATCCGATTTGAAATAGAATTATGGTGTTCTATCTCCATGTCATGATTTTAATATTCTTTGACGTTTGTGTGTTTGTGTTTGCTTATTTTGTTTTTCTACTCACGATACGCGAGAGGGGAAGATTTTAATTATTTATGAGACTGTGTCGTTTTCTTTCTTGTCTGTTTGTTAAAATGACGGGATGTTTTGATATGTTGGTATTGAATGTGAGAGAAACTGGGTTTTTAAAATGAACTCATCAAGTGAAGATCCGTGGCTCGTGTTAGTTATTAGGTTTTGTACTTTGTAGATTTTTACGTTGTTTTAAATGAGAATGAGGAAAGGGTTTTGCGTTTGTCCAACAGTGGAACGGTATTGACAAGTGGCTGAGCAGATAACTGTGATGATAATAGAAAGAAAGTTACTTTTGGAACTCGGTGACTTAGTTGCTAGCGACTTCCAAAAGCAAAGTTATTTATATAAAACTAGCTGCCCCCCGCGGGTTCGCCCGCGTATATCGAAAAATAGTATCCTATGTGTTACTCCAGACTACAATATACCTCTGTGCCAAATTTCATCATAACTTTATTTTATCGCACTTTTACAAAAGAAGGAGGTTCTTCAGACAGCAACACTGGTAGTCTCATATAAATCCTACTAATATTATAAATGCGAATGTTTTTGTGGATGTATGGATGTTTGTTACTCTTTTACGTCAAAACGGCTAAACTGATCTTGATGAAATTCGGCACAAAGGCAGATTATGGTCTGGAAAAACACATGGGATTTTTTACGATATCACGCAGTCGAAGCCGCGGGCACCAGCTAGTACAAAATAAAGATTTGGAACAATAACTTTAAACAAAACACACGCTACCTAAAAATCAGTGTTTTAGCTAATTATCTCTAAGTTAATCTAAACTAAACTAATAGTAATTATATCGTAGCATAGGATGTTTACGTCAGAACGCTTCTTGAAGCGAGTGCTGGTTAAAGAGAATAAAGAAGAGGGCTATTAAGTCTACCCCCTTGTTTCTGACTGATATACCACTACTATTTGTTTTCTGGGCTGAGTTCGTGAGTTTCGATTTTAAAGTGAGTTAGTACGTTTTGGAGTTCGAATGATTTGAAAGACATAGGAGTAAATGATGACGTGACGTCTGACAGGGGAGAATGGATGAAGGGTAGGAAGATCATGTTTTTGAGTTAGATTGATGAAGACAATATGTAAATTGATGGAGAGGGAGCTTGGATTGAGATCCAAGCTCCCGCTCTTTGGATTTGGAGCTCGTCGCTAAATTATATCAGCCCTTTGGTCGATCTTCAGACAATGCCGCTCTTGCCTGGATGCCTATCTGTGGATGGGTGATCTCTCAAGAGGTCATTACATACCGAGTTTCCTCCGTGCCTCGGAAAGCACGTTAAGCAGTTGGTGGTAGACGGTGAGCAATAGGAGCTTACCGTCCGTCCGTCTATTGACGTCAGGCCGTGTCGGCGGCCGCCGTCAGCCGCCTGCCGGGGTTGCGGGTTGTTCGAAAGAGATACCGCGGCCCCGGAACGTAAAGGGCATTAGAAGGAACATGGGTGGGTTTTAGTCAGTACAAGTCTGACACTTCCCCAGAGCGGGGGAATTATTTGATGATTTGCCATTCGCAAAAAAAAAACCAGTTGGTCCCGATTGTTATATTTACTTTTTTGACAGTGGTTACTGTCTTACCAAGGGGTATATGTAAATTACTAGTATTCAGTTGCATCCGGTAAGATTCCAAACCGATCCTAATATAGTCGGAAAAGGCTGGGCAGATGATGACGTTTGTATTAAGTTGCCTTTCATTCATCTTCACAAAATTACCAGGTAAGCATCTTTTAAATGTTTGTCATAATCTTACCAACAGTAGGGGCTTCAAGTGAAATAATTATGATCTCGCTCCGCAGCGTGAAGTATACTTAATGGGATTGGCTGAATCTTACGTAACTATCTTATTTTCTGTTCAAAATAAGATACTTTCTTCTAGTTTGTCCCCGGACTGCGCGCTGAACTACTTTATAAATGTGTTGTTCCTAGGTTATTGTTTATTTTACGACTGTCTATGGTCCGTTCGTGTTGCCAAAAGACCGTAGAATACAAAGTCCTAGGTCAAGATGTGGGCCTGTGGACGGTGAGCAATGGAAAGCTCACCGTCCGTCCGTCGATTGACGACAGTCCGTGTCGACGGCGCGTTCGTTTCACGCGCGCCTCAAAGAAATGTCAGCAAAGCAGAGGGGCTTTGAAAGAGATACCGCGGCCCCGGAACGTAAAGGGCAATAGAAGGAACATGGGTGGGTTTTACTCAGTAAGAGTCTCACATGCCCCCCCGCTCCGCCTAGAGCGGGGGAAGTCATTCGGTGATTTCCCACCCGAAAAATGAAACTCGGAGAAATTATCGGTTTTCATCGTAATTCTTTTGCTTTTAGGGGCTGCGCAAGCGTCAGATACTTTTGCAGTAGCAGTGAGCTAAACAAAATAAGCTATCTAAATACCACATTTCATCCATATCTGTTAAGCTGTTTGTGCGTGAACATACACACATACAAACTTTCTTCTTTATAATATTAGTGTGATTTTTAGTCAAAAATAGCGTAAATAAATGAAAGCGAATGACCTTGAGCCTCCTTACTTTGATCTATTTAAGCACGAGTAAATACTGAATGAATTGAACGTGGAATGTATAATAAAACAAAGTTTTATCAACTTCAAACGATCGACAGATTTTCCATTTTCCTTATTTACTTCCAAAGCCGCATTTGTCTAGGTTGTTCCTGGGATGGGTGACCACCCATTACCTACCGAGTTACCTCCGTGCTTCTTTTATATGGATGGGAAATCTAAAAATAACTTCCCCTGCTTTGGGTCGAGCAAGGGAGAGTGTCAGACTTTTACTGACTAAAACCCACCCATGTTCCTTCTTTTGCCCAGCTTTTTTGTGGATTGGAAGTCATCAATATCCTATGTCCTCCTGGTTCAAATAGCTGGTACCTTGAGTTATAAATGGTGTAACTAACACGACTTTCTTTTGTGTATATAGATTACTAGCGACCCGCCCAGCGGTTTCACCCGCTGCTCACCTTCTAAGAGCCATAGCGTGAAGTATTACACATATAAACCTTCCTCTTGAATCACTCAACATATTAAAAAAAACCGCATCAACATACGTTGCATAGTTTTAAAGATTTAACCATACAAACAAAATATAGCAACAGGCAGACAGCAACTTTCTTTTTAATATGTAGTGATCCACAATTCTGTATGTCAAAGTAAATTTAAAAAAAAAAAAAAAAAACGTCGCCCCACACTAGGAATTCCTCCATTAAAAGTCACATACACAAACAGCCAGACCCGGAACAACTATCTGCAAGCCATACAAATATTTGTTCCGTGCGGGAATCGAACCCGCACCACGCAGCGCAGCAGTCGATCGCTGAGCCACTGCGCCAACCGTGTCGTCGAATTGGTTGTCTGTCTACAAAGTATTTAATTTATCAATTGTAAATAAATCACTTTCCCGACATAATATTGACAAACGCAGGAGGTCGAGTTTGTCAACCTTTTCATTATAAATCGAGTTGATTTATTTGTCGTTTAGGGTTAGTTGGCTGTCCAAAAGGGAAATCCTAATGTTTTGACAATGGCAGGTTTAATGAGAATTTAGTTGGTCCAATCGAATGCCTTACTGACGATTCGGACAAAATATCCAAATTTACAAATTAAACTTAAAAACTTCGAAATTAATAGCATGATCTTAGTATCTAATCACACTATAACAGTAGTATCTATAGTATAGTAGTAATAACATATCCCAATACGATGGAAGTTTCGAGAAAAAAAAAGAATCTACTAAAGTAAGGCCAACTAGCAGCGATACGAAAGGTCATTAACCTAAAGAACAACTGTGGCGTTGACAATCTAATATTTAGCTCTTTCCATCTTGTGCCTTTGTCGTAATATCTCGTTCTCCCGGCAAACACATGACAACGTTAAGACGGGTTCGCCAACATTCGGGCGGCCATTTTAGATGGGGTTTTAGCATGGGTTTTGTTTACATTTGGTATCGCTTCTCGTTGGCCGTACTGTACACATCAGGATCTAACAAAGTTTCGAGGTTCCTTTATGTTCTTACATGTGCAGCATTAGAGGCGGCATCGATGTTTCTAAGACCATAATTGCGTACTGTACGTAGTTTAAGAAAAATATTTATTTTTCTAATTATCTGGTACACAAAAATTGTCTAAGTTCAAGAATGCATTTCTCTAAAACAACATCCTAGTTAAATGGCAATGCCGAATTCTACATTGAAATGATTTAAGCTATCAGTGCTTCAAATAAAAAGCTATGTCCAAAACATCGTGCATCGCTGCTGGTTGTTCGAAAGAGATCCCGCGGCTCCGGAACGTAAAGGGAATAGACGGAACGTGGGTGGGTTTTAGTCAGTACAAGTCTGAGAGTTTCCCCCGCTCCACCCAGAGCGGGGGAAGTTAGTTAATGATTTCACATCCAAAAAAAACCCCTTTGGAGATTACAGTCATGATGTTATGTATTCATCTAAAAGAGATTGAATCGGCAAGCGTTTCAGAAACCTATGTTAGTTTATAACTTACTAGCTTTCGCCCGTGGCTTCGCCCGCGTTAAATTTGGGGTAACACAGTTCCCCTTGTGCCTTATTGATTTTTAATAGCAACGCTAACTTTTCCCTTTTCTTCCCTCTTTCTCCCTCATATTCCACTTTTTAAAAAAAAATATTAGCCTATATCCGTCTCCTGGTTCCCAACTATCTCTGTACCAAAATTCATGAAAATCGGTTCAGCCATTAAAGCGTGAAGAGGTAACAAACAAACAAACAAACTTACTTTCGCTTTTATAATATTAGTAAGGATTGCCCTATTGGATCGCTACGACCGTTTTGCAGTTAAAATTATAAGTTATTTCGCTTAGTTTATGACCACTTAATGTTAAACGTTAAATAAAAACCCGATCTATGCGCATACAATATCACATAAAGTGCACGGAACCATGTTTCATAAATATATAATATTGAATGTAGCCAGGAGCGGACTCAGAGTGGTTTTTTATGTTAAAAAATATATTTTTAACGTGTTTTTTTATTATTATAGATTTAGGCGTTGTGACACTACGTTTGCGTGGAAATTTTTCGTGTGGTTTTAAAGAAGAAGTACCTATATTATACTATTCTAAACTCAAATTTGCCTCTCTACCACGTCCCGTACGTCGTTCTAACGAAATATTAAACACCAAAACCATCTGTAAAAACCGTCTTCACTTAATTAATTACCTTAAAGCAAGGAGTTGTTTAATTATGTCTTGAAAAGTGCCTCGGAACTTGTTTGTAATGTCAGATGAATTATTTTGTCAAAAAAAGTCTTAACATCCTTACTAATAAAAAAGTGAAAATGAGTTTGTTTGTTACGTCTTCACGCCTAAATGGCTAAACTGATTTTGAGGACTTGGTACAGAGATAGTAGTAGTAGGACCTTGGAAACGGACATAGGCATTTTTTTTCTTTTTAAGTGCCAAATGATAGGGATCATTTTGAAAGAGGGAAGAAAAGGGAGAACTTAGCTTTGCTATAAATAATGACAAAAACTAAAGGCAGCAAGTACCTGCAAATCAGGAAAGGTGTTACCTTGAATTTAACGCGAGCGAAGCCAGCAAAAGCTAGTTTTATATAAATTCTGGGTATGTTCGTTGTATAAATTATCGTAGTATTTTTTGTTTTGGCTTTTTTTAGCTTTTGGGTCGATTTTAGTTAATTATACATGTAGTAAAAAAAAACATACGTAAGTCACATTTAAGTGCGAAAAACATCCTTAAACTAACTCAGCCGCCACGGGAGACGCCCCAGGCGTCGGGCGCCGCCGCCGGGAGACTACTCTCGGCTACCGTAGATGCGGTCCTGTGAACGGTGAGCAATGGGTAGCTCACTGTCCGCGACACGACAGGCCATGTTGACAGCGCTTAGGTGTTCCACGCGCGCCTCAAAGACACGTCAGTAAAGCTGATGGACCTGCAAGGGCCACCTCCTGCCGGGGTTGATACCTCCGCCCAACCCGCCCGTGGTGGAAGTTATTTAAAAAATTCTCTTCCGAAAAAAGAGTGCAATAAATATCATACCCACACTGTTATTCTCATCACTTTCAATACAAACAACACATACCAGAAAATTGCGTTTTTCATACTTTCTACACTTAAACTCAAGTATTTTATCTTCCCCTTCCAAGACTTTTATGATAGCGTAAAATTACTGCATCAGCCTGTTTACAACTTCATCTCATGCATTATTGAAATCCACTGAAAATGTTGCTGAAATGTTATAAGAAGTCTGAGAAAATATACATGGCTGTAAAGTGGCCTTGACCGAAATTTCAGATGTATTTTCCCGAGGTTTAAGGCTTTGACCTAGTTTAATTGTTATTGTTTCCACCCTAGAGCTTTTACTTTTTCGCTTCCCATCGAAAATTCGCTTTAAACTGTCTTTTGCTTAATTTTTGTTAGCATTTGCTTTTCCAATTTCAAAGTTCCTTATTTGCACTTGCAGCTAAAATAGATTTTAGTCTAGTTCCGTTTGTAATTCCATATATTTTGGTATTGTAGTAAGATTCGATCCAATCCAGTTTTACTTAGGGGTGTCGTATTCGGAAGTAAGTGAGTCGAGGAAGTCAAATAGGTAGAAGGTTCATGTAAAATACTATTATTCAACTGGTTTCGGTTAGATTGGAACATTATAGTTGGGAAAAGCCAGGGCAGAAGAAGTGTAAGATACAATGTCAACTATAAAACTCGTATCTAAACTGTTCTTTTACTAATATATCCCACTATCCATTATCCTACTAATATTATAAATGCGAATTTTTGTGAGGATGGATGTATGGGTGTATGGATGTTTGTTACTCTTTTACGTCAAAACGGGTGAATGGATCTAGATGAAATTTGGTACAGAGGTAGGTTATAGTCTGGAATAACACATAGGATACTTTTTTTCAATATCAAGCAGGTAAAGCCGCGGGCACAAGGTAGTATTATAAATAAAGGGGAAAGATTTGTTTGTATCGATTAGGCTCCTAAACTGCCGGACCGATTACAACCATTTTTTTACTAATAGAAAGCTAGATTATCAGGAAGTAATATAGGCTATACAACATCACGCTACTACCTACAGGAGCGGTGCAACAACTGAAACCGCGCAAGACAGCTAGTATCTAATATATAATGTTCTCATGTCGCGGTGAACGGATTTTCAAGTACATGTAGACTATGACTATATCACACAATCAAGTTCATGACTTGTACTTCAAAATCCGATATACTACACACTCCACTAACTAATTCATTGACTCAAGCACATCCTCACGGTATCCCCAAACAAAAGGACCAAAAATATCCTCCCAAATCCGGCCCTTAAATACATAAGATACGCAATCGGGCGGTATAAATAAAGTTAGGACAAAACAAAAGGGACACTTGATACGATTAATGTCGCCGATTCGAGTCCCGGCTGCGTTTAAATACAATATACCATATATTGCGAGTAGTTGTGTTGATATAAAAATATGTGGGGTATATTTTTATTTGGTCTTTTATTTCCGTAGTGGGGAAGAATTGTGCAGTGTTCTCCTCTACTCGTTTATTCGTTTGTTTACAGTTCTAGTAGTTTTTTAATCAGTGTTTCGTTCTATCCTTTCATTCTACATTAATTCGTTTCAGCTTTTAGCAATTGGTTTTTATTTACAAGCTTTTTTTTCAGATGGGTAATCATCAAATAATTTCTCCCGCTCTGGGCGGAGCGGGGGGAGTGTCAGACTTTTAAGGACTAAAACGATCTTTGGCCCTTTATGTTCCGAGGCCGCGAGATTTCTTTCGAACAACCCGCAACCCCGCATAGGTAGAAGGCTGTGGTTGCTATATTATTATGTAAGGTATAAATTATGAGGGCCAAAAGTTGTTATTATTATTATTACTTTGAGCTAACCCTAACTTAAACCCGCGTGATGGTCGAAAAAAATATCTTTCTCTCCCATTTTCTTCCCTGTTTTTCCCCATTTTCTCACTATTTTTACCCTACTAAAAGGTCCTAACAATCTCTGTACCAAAATTCATCAAAACTCGGTTAAGCCATTTAGGCGTGAAGACGTAACAAACAAACTCGCTTTCGCTTTATTATAATATTAGTAAGGATTTTTACAGTTATCTCATTTAATATCGAATGTTACCCAACCCAAATCGATCACGTACATCAAAACCTCTGCACATGACTCCCCTTAATTACTAAAGCCGAGATCACATCTATCGTCATCGGTCAATTTTCAAGATACGATCTTTTCAACAGTAATTTATTAAAGAAGGTACGAAAAGTAATTTTTAGGGATACGATGCGAATTCTGCATTCCGTTAGTTAATCGATTCTCGATGCGATGGACGGATCGAGATTAAGAATCAGGAGTATCGGGTTCCGTCATCGGGGATTTTGTTACACCGTTGCGTAGTTTTACAGAGAGGAAAATTAGAAACAAAGATTTGTTTTATATTTTATTGTGAATTTGAGGTTCAAAAGTGCTCAATAATTAATTGAAATAATAGATTTTTTAGTTTTTCTGTTTGGATGCCGCCTTGTTCGCAAACGTGACTACTCAATATGACGTCCTGGGTTCAATATCCGGCTTGGGTAAATTTTTTGTTGGGTTTTTCATCTGGAATTTCTAAGTAGCAGTCACAAATTCTAAATTTGTGGACGGTCGATGGCACAAACCGAATTACTCGCCCTTTATTACTCAGGATTTAAACGTGAAATGTCTTGTTAAGTCTCTCTCGGCCTCGACCTTCGGGCCTGATGCTGTGTATTTCTTTTGGCATAGTAACTTTTATAATAAGTTTTGCAAATAAACGAAACCGCCATAATTTGCGGACCACATATCCTAATTACGGTGGTGGATAACTGGAAACCTGAGCTCACTTGAACATAAATAAATAATCTATGTCTAACTATTAAAATAACCAATCTGCATTAATTGTAACTGAGTATGCCAAACATAAAAGAGCACTGATACCCAAACACAAGTTTTATCTTTACCAAATTAACTGAGTTACGATAAAATTTACAAGAAAATATTACATGGTTTGTAAGTGTTCATGTGTAACTTTGTTTCTGGTAATAAATATTATTAATTAAAAAAAAAATAGTACAGTATGTAAGAAAATTTGTTAAGCTTTCAAAACTTAAAACTAACCTACTCTTTATTTTTTTGTTTACTACAGTAATTTCTAACCTTGTATATTAAGTAGAAATAATTATAAAAATGTAACATTAAATTTACGGTATATTAAAGTCAACTATAAACTAACTACTAAAGTTAAATGAATGAGTTTAAATGCCTATAATTAGTGTAAAATAACAATAAGCATAAAACGTAAGTGTAGTATCGAATACACTTTGTGAAATTACTAAAGATTTACGACTGAAATAATTGTTATTATTGCTACTTGAGTTACAGTTCATCTATTTTTAATGATAATGTGAAAGGGGAATAAGCTATTAATATAATTAGTTTTTTTTTTTAATACTGAATAGGGCCGACAAGTTACATGATGTAATAAGCCATATGACATTTTTAAGAGTTAAAAAGTATTATTTTTTGTAAAAGTTTTAATTAATTTGGTAACTTTAATTTTCGATAAGTGCATTTTTAAATTATTAACTGGGTAATTAAGTCTCGTATACATACTTTAATCTTTTATTGAATCTCTCTGTATTTATTGGCAATGTAGTTCGCAACGGTGTGATAGGCGGCCACTAAGCATCAGCGCAGTATCAAGTTTTCGCTTGTTTTATTCTGATCGCGACTCGAGAGGCGTTCCTTTTTTAATTCGCGATGGTCGTTACCGATGTTAAGTTTCCGATGAAATTTCATTCGTCTCGATATTTTCGCGAAGTTGTTTGCATATCTATCGATACTTGATTATTCGATTACTCGGTAATTTGGGCGCATCGCGGTCGGCAATCGGTTAAGTTTTTCGGGAAATTATCGGGATTTTATTGTGATCGCGTGAACATGGTGGGATGTTTTTTTTGTTTTAATTTTAAAGATCCGTGCTTTTAGATTGATGTGTTGGCGTACGTTGTTCTTTGTGTTTTTGTTTTTTTTTTTATTTAAATATATTTTAATTATTCAAAAAATATTTTTAAACCAATCGCTTTTAAAGAACATTCCTTGTTATCTTACGTAACTTTCGAACACTTTTACAAGACATAATTTCATAGAAATACGCGTTTGAAATCGTAAGCTCACAGCTCTAAGGGAGTATATGGTTTAAATTTCAACTCAATACCTTCACGCGTTCCCGAGATATAGGGTCTTGACAGACAGACGGCCAACAAAGTGATCCAATAAGGGTTCCGTTTTTTTCTTTTGAGGTACAGAACACTAAAAATATTGTGGTGTTGGATAACCTATTTATCAAGAAAGGCTATAACATCACGGCACGATACTTACTAGCTAAGCAGCGGTGTGAAACCGCAGGTCCCAGCCAATTTTTTTAAGGCACTGTGGGCGCAGTTGCTGAGTGATTGACTGCTGCGCTGCGTGTCGCGCGTTCAATTCCCGCACGTAACAAATATTTATATGACCTACAGGTAGTTGTTTCGGGTCTGGTTGTTTGTTTATCTGAGTTTAAATGTTTGTAAACGCACCCACGATACAGGAGAAATTCCTAGAGCGCCAAAGTTTTTTAAAAAAAAAAACAAATAAAATTAACCCAATTATTTTTGTTACAGGTAACACTTCAATTTCTCCCACTTCTAAGTTACGAAGTATTTCGTAAGTATACAAAACTTTATCCGAAACTTAACAGTTACCCGTCGAACCATTAAGTACAAGTACTTTTAATAATGAAGGATCAGAACTTTACAACTTAACCTTTATTGCGTTTCAGAGGTTTACCTTCAAAGATCTTCAGATTCAGTAGACGAGATTATTAGTTGGTAAGAGTTAGTTAGTATTCTCACGATTCGAGTTAATAATACTTAGTAAGTACTGTGAAATATGTATAGGGGAAGCGTTTATTTGTCTTTAGAGCTTTTCTGCGATCTATTTTAGAATATCATCTTTTTTCAAGGACATGAGAAGCTCGGGGCTAAATAATAGCAGCCGGCCGGGTCAATCTTAAGGTTAAGCCGCGCTTGCTTAGGTTGGTCTGTGGATGGGTTACTTACCGAGTTTCCTCCGTGCCTCAGAAAGCACGTTAAGGCGTTGGTCCCGGCTGGCATTTGTAGATCTTTGACAGTCGTTACAGGTAGTCAGTGTTCCGAAAGTCTGACAACGGTTGTGGAGGTCAGATAGGCAGTCGTTCCATGTAAAATACTGATATTCAGCTGCATCTGACTGAAAGCCGACCTCAACATAATTGGGAAAAGGCTAGGCAGATGATGATGATGTTCTTTTTTCAAGGACATCCTTTTTAACCGATTTCAAAAAAGGAGGCACTTCTATCTTCAACACTATTTTTATGCACATATGTTCGCCGATTATTTCTCCAACTTTGGACCGATTTTCTTTATTTATTTTTTGTTCGAAAGGAAAATACTTCACTAAACCCGCGAATCGAATCTAGAACCTCTATCTTAGTAGGCGTACTTGCGGGAGGCAGTCGCTTGAGGCAGTTGACACATCACTCATCCAGCAGATAACTATTTTTTTTTATAATTATTTATTTGTTTATTGTAAATGTGAGGACAAGATGGAGGTGTTTGACGATTTTCTTGCAGTTTGAGTACTATAAGCTACCTACACAAATGTTCTTTTTTTGGTATCGTTCGTCGTGTCGTTGAGCTCCTTGAGTTATGAGTCGACCAACACGATTGACAAATGCTTGCACTTACTTGACAGGTCCAGTCAATCTGTGTAGTGCTTTCTTAAAAAGACCATTTAGGACACTAATCCTCTCTATCATTAGTTCTCATGTAAGTTGACCAAGATTTTTGTCTGGACCTTAAAAGAGACATCTGAGTTTATTTTGGCTGTTTCTTCTCAGATTAGTCGGATACGAAACACCAGCCTTATTTAATTTTAAGAAAAAAAAAACAGCGTGTTAACCTACTGTTAAAATAAACAAAAAATATCATTAAATAATTAAGCACAATCCCTATTAATAAATGGATGAGATGGCTCTGCATCTCTTCAACTATCCTCACTTAAAAAATCTTGTGATTCTTTAAGTTTGTCCTATTTGCCGTGACAGATTGACAAACAAACAGACACATACAGTCATACCCTTTCCCATTTATAATATTAGTATGGATTGTACTTAATAAAAAGTAGCCTATGAGTAGCTTAAAAACTAGCTAGTTCTTGTCTCTTTCCAACCCCCCAATTCTCTAAAATGGGGGTGGACGCGAGCGAAACCGCGGGCAAAAGCTAGTTTATTATAAGTACAAGCCACAAAGGAGGATAAAACTCAACACGTTCAATGAAAATGGTTCCTTAAGTGAAGTGGAGTCTTCAGAGAAGCGGACTTGCGAAAAGTGAGGAAATGCAACTTGGTCTTGTTATGGAACTTTGTTTGACCGCTTTGAAAAGGAAGTATACGGTTGGGTAGTTTGGACGGGTGCTCTGAAACCTAGGCTCTCAGATAGGTCCACGGTTGCGGGTTGTTCGAAAGATATACCGCTGCCCCGGAATACCTTACAGTCTTTACCTGACAGACCTTTCCACTCCGCCTAGAGTAAGATAAGTTATTTTATGACTAGCTTTTGCATATTCGGGGTAACACAGTTCCCCTTTCCTGATTTGCAGTTACCGGCTACTTGCAGGTTTTGCCCTAGCGCCTTATTGATTTGTAATAGCAAAGCTAAGTTTTCCCTTTTGTTCCCTCTTTCTCTCTCATTTCCCACTTTAAAAAAAAAGTAGCCTGTGTCCGTCTCCTGTGTCCTAACTATATCTGTACCAAAATTCATCAAAATCGGTTTAGCCATTAAGACTTGAAGAGATAACAAACAGACAAACTCAGTGTCGCTTTTATAATATTAGTAAGGATTTCCCACACGAGAAAAAAGCCGCCAAGTACGACTCGGACGCGATATCTTTGGATAGAAGAAGGCTAAAGAAAATATGGATGTAATGTGTTTCTTTGTTTTAATTAATTCTTTAATCAAAGTTTGAATATATCATTGAATCTTCGTGTCCTAATTAACATTTATCTTTTTCTTTAATAATAACCGCGACTCTTAATCTTCCCCGTATATTTCCAACCTTCGAGATAGAATACTAATTATGAATTTCAGTGTTTTGCGAGTAAATAATTATGCAGTGAAAAGTTTGAGCTTCTATGCTCACCGGTGTTTAGTTACTATAACTACTAACTAGAGATAAATTCTGCTAAACCCCGGATTCATTAGTAGCGCGAGGAATATAGTAAATGGTTCTGGAATTCTAGGAATCTAGAAATAACATATTATATTTCTGTACCTTACGGGACGTAAGTTAGAATTCTTACGTATAATTTTGCATCATTGTCTATAGTACGGCCAACGAGAAGCGATACCAAATGTAAACAAAACCCATGCTAAAACCCCATCTAAAATGGCCGCCCGAATGTTGGTGAACCCGTCTTAACGTTGTCATGTTTTTGCCGGAAGAACGAGACATTACGACAAAGGCACAAGATGGAAAGAGTTAAATATTAGATTGTCAACGCCACAGTTGTTCTTTAGGTTAATATCGCTTCTCGTTGGCCGTACTGTAGCTAGAGTTTCGAGACCATCATCAAAACCTTCATACAAACTTCCATCTCCAATTTTAGGGTAGTGGGAGGTTAGAAAGAGTCAAAAAGGAGCCTATATCGCACTCCATCCCTTCAATTGCCTCCACCTAAAAAATCACGTCAATTCGTCGCTCCGATTTGCCGTGAAAGACGGGCAAACTAACAGTCACACACATACAATTTCCCATTTATAATATTAGTATGGATATACAGAAATATATTTATGATAGTAGTATTCTAATATACTTTATTTTTATTATATAAGTATTGTAGAAATGGGGATTACATTGGGTTTTCTACTTTGTAAAAACGATTTGATCCTTAGATCCGAATATTACAAAAGCGAATGTGAGTTTGTTTTTTTTGTTACGTCTTCACGCCTAAATGGCCAAAACGATTGTGATGAATTTGTGTACAGAGATAGTTGGGACCCCGGAGACGGAAATAGGCTGAAAAAAGTGAGAAAAGGGGGGAAAAAAGGGAAGAAAAGGGGAGAGAAAGATATTTTTTTCGATCATCACGCGGGTTAAAGTTAGAGTTAGTCCAAAGTAACTATGCCACGCGGACAAAGTCGCAGGCGGAAGCTAGTAAAACAATAAATAATGAGATGTGCAACTGAAAACGAACACGTCAACAAAATTCATTGGTACCTTTTTAAAAAACTGAAAGTTTCAACAGTTCCATAGTAAAACAAAAATGCTCGAAGTTTAAACTCGTTTCATATTTATGGAGGTTATATTTCAGTTTCAGACCGTCCATATATCCGGATGTACGGACACTCTGTATAGTGTATTATCTAGTGTTGTGTGTGTCTAGCTTAGTACTCCAGACCTAAGTGTAGTCTAGGTTTTAGTGCTAACTTCTAAGTCTCTCCGTCCATTGTTGATCTCTGTGTGTCCATATTGTTCAGTATTTTTGCACAAACTGTAAAAACTTTATACAGATTTAGTCTTTCTTTATTTTCTTTTTTTGTAAATCCAGTTTTAAACTGAGAATTTTAATGTTCTTAATTTAAATATTCTAAGTTCTTGATTTTTGCATACAACTGGCTGTACATACGCGACGTTCCAAGAAAAAAATAATCTTATACCGCAACCTAAGTTTTTGACAAACCCATAACGTCACGCTTCTAATCTTTGAAGAGTGAGGCAGAAGTCTACCTATTCAAAGGGACCAGGGCCACTGCCTACCGGGTTTTCGGGTTATTCGGAAGAGATACCGCGGCCCCGGAACATGAAGTGTAAAAAAGAACATGGGTATAAGTCTGACACTCCGACAGTCGTTATTTGATAATTTTAAATCCGCAACAAAAAAAGGCGCGTTTATTGTCATCAAAATGTGCAGTAAACTGTAGGCCTACCATGACGTCTTAAAGCAGAAGGTATTCCACTGAGGGAAAGAGATGGTACTAGATACCCTGTATAGCCCTGTCTCTTTCCCTCAGTGGAATAAGTTCTGCTTTAAGACGTCATAGTAGGGTAGCTGTACTACCAACATAATAGACACACAGTACAACAAAACATCTGCATATTTTCAAATCCATCCACCCCGATTGTGTTCAATATAATTTACATCCATTTTCTCGAATCCGCGTTATATTTTCTGAGAAGCGTTATAAGATCAGATCGGATATATAATATGTTGAGACGTTGAGCTGAGTACTAGGAAATTCTTCTTACGCTTTGATGTTCCGGTTTTATCGCGAATGTGTAATAATGTATTTTTTGTAATACTCGTGTTATTTATTCTGTTGTTTATTTTGTGTTGTCTGTTTTTTTTAATAAGATTGTATTAAGAAGAATTTTATCGTTGAGAAAAAAAAACGAAAATTTTCAAATGTTACCTGGTACCTTTTAAGGGGAAATAAATGCCCAAAAATTAAAGTAATTACTAATAAGTATGCTTTTCAATTTTTCATTAAAATTTGATATTAAAGGAAAAAAATGATACAAAAAAAGTATTTCTGCAAAAATGTCAGAAGTGGTTTAATTCTTTAGCGGTAAGTACCTATAAATTTTATGTTTAAGAATTAACTTAATTTGAAACACAATTTGCACAAAAATTGTGATTATTCATAAAGGCTGTATTTTCAAAATTTTCTTATTTTTTTTTGTAGTGAGTCCCTTAAACAACACATCTTCACGCCTGTAATTCCTTAAGAGGTAGGTTTACTTCTCTGATTTACGATTATCGACCATCTATGATTTCATATATTATTAAGTACCATAAATATTCATCCTCCTAAAGCAGTCATCCGTATTCTAAACTAAGACTTTCTCACAATCAGTTAACAAAAAATATTTTTTCTCTATAAACTATTCACATTGCCAAACACTTCTAAGTTTAAAGATATAGGCATATCACATTCGAAGAAACGCTACAAAAATATCCCGAGATCTCATAGGGATGTGCAAGCTTATCCCGGGATCACGGGACTCAGTTCAAGCGTGCAACTCAGCCCAGTTATTAAAGCTCTTAGCTTGTCTACTTGTGACTCCAAATTCTAGAAATTGCTAGCTTTACTGTCCTAGTTTTGAGTCTAGAATTTCTGGGGATATAACTAATTTCATTTGGTTAAATTTTGGAGTGGTTTCCGTTTCTTTGTGTGATGTACTGGTGTTGGACGTGGCCTATATTTTGCATGAGCGAGTGGAAACGGGTTTCCGGAGAGCAACTGAATGTAGTACGAATGTGATTTATTTTTGAGTATTTTGCGCAAAAGTAGCTAAAGTGAATATTTTGAGATATTTTTTTTATTTAATGTTTAAGTATTTATTCAGAAATGTTGAGTTCAGGAGCTCGTGGATAAATAATAGCAGCCGCTCGGGTCTTAAGGTTAAGCTGCGCTTGCCTAGGTTGGTCTGTGGATAGGTGACCACCCGTTACATACCGAATTTCCTCCGTGCCTCGGAAAGCACGTTAAGCCGTTGGTCCCTGCTGTCATTTGTAGATCTTTGATAGTCGTTACAGGTAGTCAGTGTTCCGATAGTCTGACAACCAGTCTTACCAAGGGGTATCGCATTACCCAGTACTAACTGGGTTGTGGAGGTCAGATAGGCAGTCGCTCCATGTAAAATACTGATATTCAGCTGCATCCGGTAAGACCGGAAGCCGACCCCAACATAGTTGAGAAAAGGCTAGGCAGATGATGTTCAGTAAGAAATCTTTTGACGATTATACAGTTAAATAGATGTTTCTTTCCTGCTGGAAAATATTTATGAATAATCATATTATCATCTTAAAAAAAAATTGGTATTGTCTCTTAGTTTTATAACTAAAAAACCGGCCAGGAGCGAGGCAGAGTCGTGCGCCGAGGGTAGACATTTTGGCTGCCTAGACTTAGAGTGTTGATTTTTTCACAGCAAAAAGACACTACAGAGTTGACAATATGGTTTTTAATTTCCTTATGTTCTTGACAGACAAACGGACAACAAAGTGATCCAATACGGGGTTCCGTTTTTTCCTTTCGAGGCACGGAACCCAACTTTTTTACAATTTCTCCGAAAAAAAAATACGTGCAATACAACCCTACCAAAAGAAGTATTAACAACACTCCAAAATCGAATTTAGCAAAGTCAATACACCATCGTATAATATAAATATCAATATGGTAAACTTGACAGTACTCGCAATCCCTGTAATACCACGATTACCATCTGTCCGTCGGAGATCGACGGAAAAAGCCGAAGTGCCCCGAAACAATAATCCTGTCCGATTGAATTGCTCATAAGTTGGTAATACTTTATTCGGGCGATCCGCGGGGGTTATATTATGCGAATGTATTGGAGCTACTATGATTCCTGTTTTAGATACTCGTGATTCGAAAGTGAGTTGCGATCGAGTGTTTTTGTATTTAAAAAGTTTTGATTTAACCTCTAGAGCCCCAGGCACAAAAACGTGCCAGTGAACAAGTGTTACCGTCGAGCCCCGTTGGCACAAATTCGTGCCACCAAACCCCGACCGATTTAAACTGTATTTGTAGTAAAGATAAGTCTTAAAATCAGATTACGCTTACGATAAGAGTTCGCCCGGCGGTGCTTGACGGATAGTTGACGTAAATAATGGCGGTCCTTATGGGGTTAATTTGCCTTGTATTTAAATTTAATGCTAATATTCTTAATTGTACTATTGCAACTCTTATTTTAATAATTTAATAAATACCACTTGCCTTGTTAGTTCGTATGAATAGATCAAATCTTGTAACTGAATTTTTAACTAGTTTTCCCCAACCCAATGCTTATTAATGTTAGTGACCATGTCAGTTCAAAAAGTTATATGTATGTGTGAGTGTAGAATGTTTTATTGGATAGTGTTTACTTTACCATGCACAAAAGAATGGCGTAAATGCTTGAACTAAAGTCAAAAAGTAAAGGATACGACGATGATGGACCTAGATGTTTGTGTATTACAACATTTTAACTACAGCCTTGATAGTTAAATTCAGTCCCAAGAATCTTTAAAAAAGCTATGACACAATACTTACTCACAGAAGCGAGTTCTCATCGACTACCACTCGCCATTCGAGTTCCAATCGTAGCACTCTGTAATCTAATAGTTCTATGCGCAGGCTTCGGTGAAATTTGATATTTTTACCGGAATATCGTTTCTGATCAGTTCGCTTTTACTTATTGTGTAAAGCCAATGTATTGTATCAGATAACAAGTATGTATTATGTACCGAAAAACAAGGAAAATATAAGCTTTTATATAAGCTCGTCGCGCGCTGATCTCGTTTATGTACCTCTGATTGTATTGTTATGTTTTGTGGGGAAGGAAGTACATTGAGTTTTGGTGACGGGGGGGATGAATAGTTATTAGAATAGAATATTCTTTATTATGTTCACCATTTATGTATGTAAATAGTCTTAAAGGTAGAAATTTATTACGAGTTGTTAATTTAAATTATGATTTAATGATTTTTCTAATGAAATAAGAAGATTTGTCTAGTACAGAAAGTCTTACAATAACTGTATTTTTTTTTAGAAAAAATCTTTGGATATAACAAGTAAAATCCACAGTTTGTAATGTTTTTGCGACATATATTTTTTCATCCGATGAAAAAAGTTTTTAACAATTTTTCAATTTCCAATATTCAACTCAGATTGACATCCGGGACCAATAGCTTAACGAGCTATACTCTATATCACATATAATGGGTGGTCACCCATCCACGCACCAACCTTAGCAAGCGCGGCTTAACCTGAAGATGGACTTCACGTAGCCACGATATCGTCCTTAAATATACGTCTATCAAAGCTATGTAAATTACACGCCCATAGGGTTAAAATAATTAGAAGGTTCTAATTTGACCGTTTGACCATTTGACCCTCTTAATTGATGAAACTTAAAACAGTGTGCGTTTTAAGTAATTAAAAAGAAATTACTATTTCAATAGTTATTAATTTTAATTACTAACATAAACTTAAATGTTTCTTTTAATTAGTATTTGTAAACAAATTTAGTACTACATCGACTAACGGCGTCCTGTTATTTCTGAAGGAAACTTCAAGACTGTATTCCTTTTTGGGGTTGGGCAGAAAAGTGCCTATAAGTAGTTCAATCATATTTCGCTAGCAAAGTTGTTTCTAAAGTGTATAATGTTTTTACTTTTCTCGATTCATTGTAATTAGTCATATTATAGTATACCTATTTCTTTATATTTATTAAAAATATGAGAAAATATTTGGAAAATAAGACACTTTGTTTCAACGGTGGCTACCAGAAAGAAAGTATATATTTTTGGAGTCATTCATTTATTTTGTAACACACAAATTATAAACGATTTACATATTATTATTAGTTTGATTGACACACTTAGTACACAATACTTTCAATAGATGGCGTTACTGGTTTCATTTGATGAATTAACCTATTAATTTTAACACAAATACATTAAAAAGTTAACGAGTGATAGACGAGACAAAACGAAGAAAATATGTAATCCAATACTTGTTACTACTTGGTAACAAATCGTTCGGTCTAGTGACACTCCCCGTTCAGGATCAAAATTTTTGTATGAAAATATTACTAATATCCGCTCTACAGGTCTTTTAAATCTCTTTGCAAAATATTGATCATGAAGTCGATGTTGCTGACATTAAAAAAAGAGACTGAAATAAAAATTACGTAACATAACGCCTGTGATCACCGTAAGGTTCAGCAGAGGTGTACCCACTAGTTCTCCCACAAATGTGTCCCCAGATATCAACAATTATAACTCAAAACTTTTCCACAATTTAAATTAATACTAATTATACATAAAAAAAGCTAAAACTTCTTCAATTAGTCTCTGTCCTTAGTTTTAATGACAATCAACGAACACACATACAGTCATGCACACAATAAATTATCACTTTTAACGATCGAACCTTAAATTCCTTTCATTATTTATTGAACTGGTAACATTACACCATAAGGTTAACTTGCAAGGCGCCTTCGAAAAATAAAAAAAAGTAATAAGAAAATAAAGCAGGCTGTGCGCGATTGTTCTTCGGATTTTTTCCGTTGATTGTTAATTGTTTTCTTTTTTTATCCGACTTACAAAAGGAGAAGGTTATGTATTCGGCGAGTACCTTTTTTATTGGCCGCTGTCTTGGTATTGAAGTTATGGCTGTATTGTCTTGTTTCTGAATAAAATGGATTTTTACGTTGGTGGTTTAAATTCTTGTGTAATTCTTGGTTGTGCTGATAGACTTGAGCATTCACTTGGTGCAGAACATCGTTTAAAAAAGGCCCTCGACAAAGTAACTGTATATATGTAATATATGTATTTGTTTTTAAAAATGTATCTATCCGTTCGTAAGACTACCTACAGTACTGTTTCTCCTCTTTTAAATCCATCCACAGGTTGTCTTGAAAAGATCGCAATTAGCGTTAAGACCGCCCATTGTGTCACGCTATTTATATGTTGTTTAATGTTATTCTTGTATGGTGTACATAATAAAGAATATTCTATCTATCTATCTATCTATCTAATAAGGGTTCCGTTTTTGCCTTTGGACAGAATCTATAAATATCTGTATCAACGACTCAGTGGCCAAAACTCCGTCCTCCTAACTAGTGGCAAGTTAACTATCAATAAGAGGTAGTTTAATATTCCACGTGCGTACCCTCCCCAATCCTGCGCAGTCATCTGTATGGCGCACAAATGAACAAATATTGGCCAAGTTTCAGTCGAGGCTGACGTATGAATTGATATTTCTATTTGAGGGAATGAATAGACCCTTATTTATGTAGTAGTGTGTTTTGCTGTAGAAAAGATATATAATTATATCTTTAAAGAGAATAGATATATAATTATAACTTTTCTGAAGTAGCCCT
Source organism: Ochropleura leucogaster (assembly GCA_958449745.1). Lineage (NCBI taxonomy): Eukaryota > Metazoa > Arthropoda > Insecta > Lepidoptera > Noctuidae > Ochropleura > Ochropleura leucogaster. The sequence continues at coordinate 3,481,359 of OY288225.1, forward strand.
TTCTCTTTTCTGGAGTAGACCCTAACGGTTTATATATTTTTAGCCAACTTAAAAAAAAGGAGTAGGTTATCAAAATGATACACGGTTGGCGCAGTGGCTGAGAGATCAACTTCTGCGCTGCGTGTCGCGGGTTCGAACCCCGCACGTAACAAATATTTGTATGGCCTACAGTAGTTGTTTCGGGTCTGGCTGTTGGTTTATGTGAATTTCAGGTTTCAGTGTAAACGCACCCACGATACACAGGAGAAATTCCTAGTGTGGGGCAACGTTTAAAAAAAAGCCTTTTTAGGGTTCCGTAGTCAACTAGGAACCCTTATAGTTTCGCCATGTCTGTCTGTCCGTCCGTCCGTCCGTCCGTCCTCGCTTAATCTCTGTGACCGTTAGCGCTAGAAAGCTGAAATTTGGTAACAATATGTATATCAATCACGCCGACAAAGTGGTAAAATAAAAATTGGAAAAAAATGTTTTATTAGGGTAGCCACCCTAAATGTAAAATGGGAAGTGTTTTTTTTTTTAATTTCAACCCTAACGTGTGATATATTGTTGGAAAGGTATTTAAAAATGAATAGGGGTTTACTAAGATCATTTTTTGATAATGTCAATAATTTCGGAAATAATCGCTCCAAAAGTAAAAAACAATGTGTCCCCCCCCCTCTAACTTTTGAACCATAAGTCTAAAAAATATGAAAAAAATCTGAAAAGTAGAACTTTATAAGGACTTTCTATGAAAATTATTTTGAACTTGATTGACACAAAAGTTTTTGTACAAAAAGGACAAAAAGTTGTGCAAAATAATTTCTGGACTAAGTTTGTAGTATAATCGTATATGCAAGCTTTTTTTGTAACTTTGTTTACATATTTTATTATCCTGAACGTATCTTTTTTCAAACAAAAAAAGAATTATTGAAATCGGTTCACGCAATCCAAAATTACCACCGAAATTGCACGTCTTTGTATTAATTAGTAACCCAATTCCCCGAGAGATGGCGCTGTAGGTACTTATTACATTGGATCGTTTATTACCGAATTGTTCGGTTGGCCTCATAACTGGGAACACTTATTGTGACGGACAGGAAACTACGGAACCCTACACTGAGCGTGGCCCGACACGCTCTTGGCCGGTTTTTTTATCTATGTTCTTTTGCCCCTTATGTTCCGGGGCCGCGGTATCTTTTGAGAACAACCCGCATCATTATCATTTGCGATAATGGAAGGAGAAAGATGATGATTATGAAGTTAGTTAATCGGTATCATTACTAATATTATAAAAGCGAAAGTGAGTTGGTTACGTCTTCACGCCCAAATAGCCAAACCGATTTTGATGAATTTTGGTATAGAGATAGTTGGGACCCTGGAGACGGACAAATGCTTTATTTTATTTTAAAAAATTGAGAAATGAAGGAGAAAGAGGGAAGAAAAGGGAAACTTAGCTTTGCTATTACAATAAATAAGGCGCTAGAGCAAAAACTACAGGTACAAATCACGAAAGGGAAACTGTTTTACCCCGAATTTAACGCGAAGCCGCGAGCAAAAGCTAGTGTATAATAAAAATCCTCTTTGGGTAAAGATTTTAAAACATCGATTCAAAAAATAATACTGTCATGTCGAATTTCAAATAAGTATGCAATCATAAGCTCTACTTGAGAAGAAAATTTCTAAAATTGATTGAACCCAATCTCCCTATTTGAGGGGTGTTGTAAACAGGATATTTTCTGACACTCCTTTGGGACGGTGTGTCGAAAAGGTACTGATTTTAAATTGGTTTGCTTGCTTCCTTTCATACCCTTTCATCCCCTTTCATCTTGCATATTGTGGAATAAGTTTTTAGTTCAATTGAACTAGTTATTCGTTGTGGTGGATGCAGTTTCCAGGTTTGACAAGTCGTTATTATATTCCGTCACGAATTTATCTGTAGATGCATGTTTTATAATGTCTATAATTTTATAACTTTCAAAATTTCTTGGGACAACTCACACATGGTTATCTGATCCCAAGCTAAGCAGAGCTTGTGTTATGGTAACCAGACAACTGATATACATACTTATATAATTTATAAATACATACATATAGATAAATCACACCCAGACACAGAACAAACAATCATGCTCATCACACAAGTTTGTCCTGGGTGGGAATCGAACCCACGACCTCCGGCTCAGCAGTCAGGGCCACTAACCACTGGACCAACAGGCCCGTCGCCTGCAATGTGACAGAAAATTACAATTTTTTTTTTAATTATAAATCCTTGTATATACTAACATAGACAATATACAAAAGTTAAGAGAGGTAAAAAAACAGAATATGAAGAAGAAAAACGGAAAAAAAATATATTTGGAGACGAGTCTGTCAACTTCTACCTTACATTACCTTCAACCAACTGGTGGCCGTCCAAATTATAATCTACAAAACTAAATAATATAGTAAAGAAAAACTTATCATGTTGACCAAAGCTTGCCAACATATATCCGAATACTTACTTAAATAATTCTGTCTTTTCGTCGAATAAACTGCCGACCGGGTTCCCAGATCCCAGTTAGAAGTTCCCAGTGTGCTAGGGCTGTCACAAACCTCACTTGCAAATCGCGTGTGGAGTAATAAGGTCCTCGCTTAGTGGCGCGCGTGCTTTGAGTTGTAATGCGCGACGCCCCTAGCTTTTTGGGATGGGTTTTTGGTGATGAGCGGAGCGGAAAATGTACCCAATACTCAATTCATTTATAAAACTAGCTTTTGCTCGTGACTTCGCTCGCGTTAAATTCGGTATAGCACAGTACATGCTACCTGCAGTTTTTGCCCTTGCGCTTTATTGATTTGTAATAGCAATGCTAAGTTTTCCCTTTTCTTCCCGCGTTCGCTCTCTCTCATATCCCACTTTTTTTTAAATAAATATTAGCCTATGTCCGTGTCCTGGTTCCCAATTATCTCTGTACCAAAATTCATCAAAATCGGTTTAGCCATTAAAGCGTGAAGAGGTAACAAACAAACAAACTCACTTTCGCTTATATAATATTAGTAAGGAAGTAAGGATTCCACAATGTATTTGCTTAGGTGGTAAATTATATAATGCTCTATCGGGCATTGCAAAAGAAAAAATTGGAAAAGGACTTATTTTAAATATGCAACCTAACTTATTCGTATTAATCTTAACTTAATACATATTATAAAAGCGAAAGTGAATTTGTTTGTGAGGTCTTTAGGCCTAAGTGACCGAACCGATTTTGATGAATGTTAGTACAGAGATAGTTGGGACCCTGAAGACGGGCATACGCTAATTTAAAAAGTGAGAAAAGAGGAAGAAAAGGGGAGAGAAAGATAATTTTTTTTCGATCATCACGCGGGTTAGCGTTAGCCCAAAGTAACTATGCCACGCGGACGAAGTCGCGGGCGAAAATAATTGCCAATTATTTTCGAGTGGTAGCTATATCTAGCTACCACTCGAAAATAGAAAATAACTATCCAGTCTAGAGGGATACGGCACTGTTTCTCTTTACTACAGTCTAAGTAGCCTATCTAAGAGGACAGTAACCCTCACCTATTGTAGCATAATATTAGTAAGGATATAAGTAGGATTAGTATGATATAATATTTAGTTGGGCTTATATCTTCGGCCTGTGATTATCGCTGCCGCTTACACCATGTCCTCACCCTAACCCAAGCGAATTTACTCCACGCATTGAACGTATGTCATCACACCGTCCCTGATACCAGCTTTGCGTGCTCCTAACACTCTTTATGTATGTGAAGTGTTAAACTTGCATTATGTACAGTCAGGGACAGAAGCGAGCGGTTGTTGAACTGTGTGTTCGTATGTCACTGTACTAACGCTGGTACCAGCTTTTCGTGTTCCTCTCACTCTTTTAATACTAGTCTTTAACTATCCCACTGCTGGGCAAAAGCCCCTTTTCATACAGATAAAACCAGAGCATTGATCGTCACGCTTGCTCAAGACGTGTTAGCTATTCCAAACTTATCTCCTTACTTATAATATTATAAAAGCGGAAGCGAGTTTGGTTTGTTTGTTACGTCTTCACGCCTAAATGGCCACACCGATTTTGGTGAGTTTCGTTACAGAGATAGTTGGGACCTCTGGGGACGGAGATAGATATTTTTTAATGTAAATGTGAGAAGAGGGGAGAGAAATAAATATTTTTCGATCATCACGCGGGTTAAAGTTAACGTGAGCTCAAAGTTACTATGCTATGCAGACAAAGTCGCGGGCGGAAGCTATGTAACTAATAAATACCAACTTTAAAAATAAATAAAAATACAAATTAAAACGTTATATAAAATATTAAAACATTTTAATATAACATAAAAACATTTTGCTCTAATAATCACTTTGGTATTGCTGCATTTCTTGCTTTATCGTCCAGCTTTCGGTTAGGGAAGTTTGTTTTATCAATTTATAGTTTTAGAACTCGATAACTCGAAAAATATCTCTTATCCGAAGAAAAAACGTTATCCAGAAAGAATCTTTACTTTATGTTCCTCAATCTGACCTTTACAAAAAAAAATACTTTTCCGTCCAAAAAGTTATTTAAGTATACATTACCAGTTGCGTATAATCGTCTAGTTTCCACACTTGTTGTTTTTCGTACTAAAGTTACTTCTAACTTTGATACTTCTTCGATAAAGTTACTCGTACTTACGTAGACATGTGTCGATACGGGGTAGGCGAAACACGTGCGGCTCGTATACTTTCCTTCTTTCTTTCTTTCTTTCCGCAATATCTTTACAAACGAGTAATAACTGGGTCATTTATTACTGTGATCTTTGTTCAGTTTAGGGTAGGAACATGTTTCCGATTTTTGTTTGGCCGATATATCGGTAGGTATGATGAATTTGTTAGAAAATAATGCCTATTATTGTGTGTTACTACAGCACGGCCAACGAGAAGCGATACCAAATGTAAACAAAACCCATGCTAAAACCCCATCTAAAATGGCCGCCCGAATGTTGGCGAACCCGTCTTAACGTTGTCATGTTTTTGCCGGGAGAACGAGACATTACGACAAAGGCACAAGATGGAAAGAGCTAAATATTAGATTGTCAACGTCACAGTTGTTCTTTAGGTTAATGGCCTTTCGGATCGCTTCTCGTTGGCCGTATTATACTGGGCTTAAATCCTCACAAAGAAAAGGCATGATATGGCAACTTATTTTAATACTAGCTGTGTTCAACGGTTTCAATTGCTACTCTGGTCCTATGATGATATGTAGTCTATGTTACGTCCTAATTATTTAGCTTTCTATTGACGAAAAAATGGTGAAAATCCGTCATGCAGTTTCATAGCTTATTCGGTACAAAAAAATTAAATCTCGGTCCCCTCTATTTATATCTTTATTTATAGAATAGACTAGTAACATTAAACATGCAAAGCATCGCACACATTTACAAATACGGACAAAATAAAAATAGCTTGACGTCGTGACTGTGACAGGTCACCACTCAGCATGATGCTGTGCTATGGGAGCCCACAGCACAGCGCTGGTTTCCAGTGGTCAACCCGTGAGTAAAACGGAAGTCAAAACAGAATATATAAATATTTTACATATACTTAAACGAATCCTTACTTAATTTTATAAAAGCGAAAGTGAGTTTGTTTGTTACGTCTTCACGCCTAAATAGCTTAATCGATTTCGATGAATTTTGATACAGAGATAGTTGGGGACCCTGGAACGAACATATGCTATTTTTTTAAAGTGAGTTACAATAAATAAGGTGCAAGGACAAAAACTAAAGGAAGCAGGTACCTGCAAATCAGGAAAGGGGTACCGAATTTAACTCGAGCGAAGCCGCAGGCAAAAGATAGTAAAAAATAAATTAAACAGTATTAAGACTCACTAAAGGATGATCCAATCAATCAATTTTTGACATAACGACACTTCAATAAATTCTTTACGTAATAAAATCCTATAGTTATTCTGTCATCGCAGCTAAGCATGCAAGGCACAAAATCAATAATAAAATTAATATCGAAAAAAATGTGGAACCCCATTGCCTTAGCAAATAGAAGGGCTTCCACAAACCCTTGATCGGCAAACTGTATACCACAATACCTTACAATAGGGGTGAACCCAAAAATTCTATAGAATATCATATTTTTATGATGAGCCCTGATTAATCATGGTTCAGTATGAGGGTTCGATTACAAACATAATCATCTCAAGAAACAATCAATTTTGGATCTATTTTCGATAGGAATAAGAGTGGTTGTAAACGCAAATTACGGTTGTCAAAAAAGTATTTGTTTAAATGCTTATTTTTGGAGCTAAATACCCTTTATTAGTTTTGGTTTTATGAAAAGGTTCAAACGCAGATGGTTGGAAAGAAAAGAGGATATTTGATGTGGTTTTGTGATAGACCCTATTGTGTGTTAGCGTAATAATATCGATTGCTCTAGTTGTTAGTTATATTATTCGTTTATTCTATCTACTCGGTACTGGTAGTTTGATGAACTGAGCCTATTTGGCGCAGCCTTGAGACATAACATTTTCATTCTTTATTAATTTCCAGTTTTTTAACCGACTTCAATAGAAGGAGGAGGTTCTCAATTCGATGGAATCGTTTTTTTTTTCACTCAAAGACAGGCGTCTTTGAGTGAAAAATTTGCCCTATTTGCAATTTTTTTTGGAACGAAGTTCCTTATCGCGCGTTGTAAAAGGGGGCTAGACGGAAAAAATACTTACGAAAAGTTGTCATGACACTTTTTGCTATAGTAAGCTACTGTAAGCTGTGCGGCGTCGCATGTTTCTCTGTGTGTCTGTCTGTCTCTCTCTCTCTCTCTTATAGAAAGCAAGCCAGATATTTTCATTTCTATAGGAACTTCGTTCCATCCGGGTGTCCCTTGACACATCTAATTTTTTTCTCTAAGTATGTCTATATGGATGATCTGCGAATCTTTTAGTATCTAACAATGGAAAATGAATTATGTGATATATATATATATATATATATATATATATATATATATTATCGTTCTTTATACGAAGACCTCCTGGGAGGCATACCATATAAAACAAAAAAAGAATTTTGCAAGTCCAGACGTCTTTGAGTAAACGGTGCACATACATAAAAAAACATACCGACGGCGACGTATGGAGAACCTTCTCTTTTTTTTAAATCAGTTAAAATTAAAAGGCAAAATACAACTACTTTAAAATTACTTTGTCGTTTAATTCTAAACTAAAAAGAACACCATCCTACTGGCAAAACCCAATTCATTTATTAAATTAATTAATTCATACTCCAACAGAAATATCGTCGTAATATCTTTCAAACACGCAAATATTAATTAATTTGTACGCGTGCCTTTAAAAACTGAAACTAATTCGTGGCTTCATCGTGGTCGCGATTTTGTTGAGAATCTCCCTTGGTTCCCAGTCTTTCGTTATATATATACTAGCTGTGCTTAACGGTTTCACCCGCTGCTCACTTAGGGGTATGAAAAACAGATGTTGGCCGATTCTCAGACCTACTTACTCCATATGCTCACAAAATTTGATGAGAATCGGTCAAGCCGTTTCGGAGGAGTATGGGAACGAAAATTGTGACACGAGAATTTTATATATTATATTTATATATTTTAAACTTTGCCCCACCCTAGGAATTTCTCCTGTATCGTGGGTGCGTTTACTAACATTTAAATTATACATAAACAGCCAGATCCGGGACAATTATCTGTAGGCCATTCAAATATATATTCCTTGCGGGAATCGATCACGCGACACATAGTGCGCTATGTGTCGCGTGTTCGATTGCAGTCGATCGCTCAGCCACTGCGCCAACCGTGTCGTCAAAATATTTATTTGACCGCATCGTTGGTCTTCATTTTGCAAACGAAACAGGGGGTCTACTCTCTTTCTCCGAAACGTAACTTCGTTAACGAACGAAAGTAAAAAGTAGTTACGTTTGTAACCCTACTCAATATCATTTTGCGTGAATTAGAGTAGGTTTAGAAAATTTTAATGTCAAATAAACTTCGGACGTCCAAAAATTTCGAAATGAATAAAATGAAATGAAACCGTGATAGAAAACGTTCGAAGTTTCGGCCGCAATTTCGTTTTACGTAGAATTAGAGTAGACCCCCTGGACATGAGGTATTGTGTTCGATTCTCTGGTCCAGAGAAGTACCTACTATTGAATTTGTTCATCAAGGATTTCTCAGTAGCTACCGTGTCTGGATTTGTGCCTAGTTTAGGGCGATATGTTAGCCCTTTTTTGCTGATTGGAAATCATCAAATAACTTCTCCTGCTCTGGGCGGAGCGGAGGGAGTGTTAGAGTTTTACTGACTAAAACCCACCTCACGTTTTACTCACGGGTTGACCATTGAATACTAGCGCTGTGCTGTGGGCTCCCATGGCACATCATGCTGAGTGGTGACCTACCAGTCACGACGTGCAAGCTATTTTTTTTGTCCCATGTATGTATTTGCAAAATTTGTGTGATACTTTGCATGTTAAAATGTTTATTTTTCTCACATGCCAATGTATACGTTTTTATAACTAACTCCCAAACGACGTTCAAACACTAAGCATCAATAAATTTAAAGTGTTTGTAAAACGTAAGTTATTTCTGAAAGCTTACTATGACATTAATCATTACCTTGAAGATAAAAAGGCTTGAGCTGCTCCAATTAATTTACTCAGTGAGTGTCAAAATTTTTCTTTGTTTCTTTTATTTATTGTTTATTCCTTTATTTTATACACTGACATTTAATGATTTGACATTAATATTTTTTTTTACTCTACATTTTTTTGATTATTATTTTCGATTTGTGACATTTTATGTTTTTATTATGATCTTATTAATTTAATTTTGTAAATATTTTCTATGTGGTAATATGTGGATCATAACTTTTATTTACTTTGTTCGTTTTTGACGATTGTCTGGCAGTTTGAGTACTATAAGGACCTACATAAATGTCCTTTTTTTGGTATTGTTCGTCGTTTCGTTGAGCTCCTTGGGTTTTGAGTCGAGCTACACGATAACTGACAAATGCTTGCACTGACTGGACAGGTCCACTCAATCTGTGTGGTGCTTTCTTAAAAAGACCATTTCAGACACTAGTCTGCATAGTCCTCATGTAAGTTGACCAAAATTTTATGTCTGGACCTTAAAAGAGACTATGACCTCTGAGTTTGTTTCGGCTATTTCTTAAAAGAGTTTGTGAAAACCTACTTGCAAAATAAACATCATCTCATTTATTTTGTGTAGATACTCTTCGTAATTTGCGACAAATAAATATTTTTTCTTACTTTTCTTAGTACAAAGCGGAAAGGGAAATTCACCAAATGCAATTACAAGTTACAAACTGCATATGCATGCGTTAAATTTCGTTACATGACTAAACAAATTGTTATAACGATGTCTGGGAGCATGAACAATTAAAACAGGAACGATCTAGAACGTGGAACGTTCTGGAAATGTCGAGAAAAAACGAAAAGTTTACGGCTTTCCCTTCACACTATTTGAGTTGAATGGCGGTTTTTATTTTTGGTTATGCTGGTTGGATTTTTGCGCACGCTTAATTGAATATGTTCTGTGTATCATTTTGTTTTCATCATGTGTTAGTGATGATGGGGGAACTCGGTTCGGTTAGGTGAAAACTGTGACCTCCTAACTGTGAGCGGTGCCGCGGCAGCGGCCGGCGAGTGCCACAAACGACCTGCATTTATAGAAAAAAATTATATCACAAATAAACTTGATTATTTTTTACTCATGCCAGTCTAGTACTATTTGGAGTACATCATTTGTCTTATTTATTCCCCAGTGGCAACAATCCTAAAAAATCAAAAATACACACACGGTGTTTTTGAAATATTTAATAAAAGTAAATCACTTTTTTTCTGAAATGTACACATGTTGTCATAAAATGGGATTCAATGGTAATATCAAATGGGACCCATCGTTAATACCTAAAAAATGGGATCAAAAACTGGGATCCAACGAAAATAAATCTTTATATTTGGCCCAACAATGTATGGATTTCTGGCGATCTACTTTAACAGAAGTTTTTAGATATAGATTTAAAAAAGGAAGTTTTATAGGATCACTTTGTTATCCGTCTCTCTGTCTGCCAAGGCTTTTTATCTCGGGAACGGCTGAAGGTATCAAGTTGAAATTATAAACCATATACTCAAGTTTAAGCCCCCCTACAATCGCTGAAAAAATCAACCCCCTCAAGTTCAAAAGATATGAACGTTTATATCGCAAGTTTGTACGGAAACCTCGGTGCTCGATTCCGACTCGCACTTGGCCGGTTTTTGCTACCATCTAGGTAATTGATGGAAACTAGTCTAGATTACATGAGTCACTAAACATCTGTCCTTATTCATAGCCCTTGAAAAGTCAGTTAACTCAACAATTATTGCGACACTATGATTGTGATGTGATGTGTGTGAAAATGATGTTTTGAAGTTATCATTGCGCTTGTAATCCACAGAAAGGTACAACAGAGTTGTATCTACACTGTACATCTACATTTCAATAGTTATGTTTAGGCCTATGTGATAGGGCCTAGGGGCCAGCCAATTTCCATCAACCAGTCATAATTCAAGATCCGTTGCTGCTATTAAGAAATTCGGGTTTATTAAATTAAAAAAAAACATGTTCGATATGGGAATCGAACCCCCGGACTTCATCAACAAATAACTTGCTAGTATTGGGAGGAGGGGGGGGGGGGTTGAGTGTCAAAGTTTTATTGATTAAAATCCACCCATGTTCGTTCTTTTGCCCTTAATTTCCGGAACATTAAGGGCAAAAGAACGAAGATGTTCCTTCTGCCGCGGTATCTGTTTCGAACAACTCTCAACGCCCTGACAGGCTTTGTCGTTTATTGCATTCGCCCTTGCTACAGCCAGACCAACGATCTAGCTTTCAGAAACCAAAACCAACTTTTAGCAACCTTGATTACAAGACACGCAAATAATCCAAACACAGTGTTTGTCTAGTTGGAAAACGAAAAGCAACACGAGTCTCCGGACACGCCAATTAAAACCTCTGCTCTTTCTTTTGTCATTCGCTTCGTTTGTGCCCATTGCACTGGACATGAATGAAGCCGTAAAAGTTGGCTTTTACAGCCAATCTTGATACTTTATTTCAATTTGAAGGATAACATTTTGATGGGGGATCGTTTATTTGAAGTTTGTTGGCACCTGCAATTTATTGGATTGTGACGGAGAGTCTTGATTTATTTTGCAGTAGTGTATCTTTATCCTTACTAATATTATAAAAGCGAAAGTGACTTTGTTACGTCTTCACGCCTAAATGGCTAAACCGATTTTGATGAATTTTGGTACAAAGATAGTTGGGACCCTGGAGACGGGAGGCTATAGGATGGAGAAAGAGGGAAAACTTAGCATTGCTATTACAATAAATAAGGCGCAAGGACAAAAACTACAGGTAGCAGGTACCTGTAAATCAGAAAAGGAGAACTGTGTTACCCCGATTTTAACGGGCAAAAGCTAGTTATTTATACAGTTATTCAGTAAGAAGATGAGTCACTATTTGCGGGCAAGTTCAGTTAAAATCCTATGATTCACCGTGAATTATCTTCATCATTCAATGCGAAATCTTTAAAACGCATCTTTTTAAAATTCCACTTTTTATGAAAACGTATGACACAGCCTGTCCAGTCATTCTTTAACCACTTTTAAAGAAATTCTCATGATTATTTCTGAAGAATGTCAAATCACTCACTGGTTGTCAATGTGTGATTCATTCATTCATCACAGTTCATTCACAAGTAGATCGTCACTTGTCTTTTTGTAATTTCAATGATTCAGGGAAATTGTTTTCGTGACTCATAGTACCGGGATCATAATTTGCAAAATCAATCAATCAAATCAAAATATTTTTATTTCACATAGGCCTACATGGGCACTTATGAAACGATGAGAAAAGGTGCACCTGTTCGGGTTGGTCGTTTCCTATGGAGGAGAACCGGCAAGAAACATCATGGTTACTCTTTTAAAATCATTTAGTTTTACAATGATGTTGTTACAGCTTAGTACTTAGCATTATCCCTTTTTTTGCTAATGGGAAATCGTTACATAACTTCCTCCGCTCCGGGCAGAGCGGGGGGGGGGGGGGGTGTCAGACTTTTACTGAGTAAAACACACATAACAACCCCGGAGACATTATCCCTAACTCTGAACTGTATTCTCTCTTTCAACTTTCAGAGGTTATAGTTAAAAATTCATCATCATGTTCCTGTCATTTTCTCAATTTATTTGGGGTTAGCAAAGCATTTCTTCTCCTGCCATACTTTTTCTATTACTTATCAACTCGTTTCTAGCTTTTCCATCTATCGCACAGTTTATCCATCCTCTTTGTGGTTCTAAATGATTAAAAGTAATAAATAATAAACAACTGTGTACGTATGAAGAGTTGATGGATGCACATTACAGTCGTCTGCAAGCTACAGCTCGCTCCAGCGTGCTCCAGAACGTTCCAGCGCGTTCCAGCTCCGTTTGCGGATAAGCTTCGTACATGAATATTAAAGTGAGGCGTTATTGTGGCGGCCATTACACCGTAGCGAATACATGGGGGATTTTAGTGTAGGTGTAAGGTTGATTAAAAAACTTGGCAGTAATAATTATAGCAAATGATTAGATGGATGGGCAACTACAGCACTTTCGCATGTTGTGACTGGGACTGTACCAGCATCGTATTGTTTTTATGACATTCAAAAGTGTCTGTAATGGACTAATTTGATTTTGAGTTTGGTGAATTGTGTAAAGAATGAGATGAAGAAGAGAGGGGTAAATGATGCCGTGGTGTCTGATGGGAACTTGACTTTTCAAGTGAAAACGTGTTGCGTCAACCCCAAGTAGAATGGGACAAGGGCAGAGAGATATGTATGGTTGCTTAGTATGTGTTTTCAAAAGAATAGTCTGGACAGCTGGATGATGGAGTTGTTTGTAGGTTTAGATTGCGTAGTGAGATGCTGAGCCTTGTTATCTTCAGATGATATTAAAGTACACCCAAAGACTATACACTACTGGAGGGTCCACCGTAGATGCGGGCCTGTGGACGGTGAGCAATGGGTAGCTCACCGTCCGTCCGTCGATTGACGACAGGCCGTGTCGACGGCGCGTTCGTGTTTCACGCGCGCCTCAAAGAGAGTCAACTAAGCAGAGGGGCTTGCCAGAGCCTCCGCCTGCCGAGGTTGCGGGTTGTTCGAAAGAGATACCGCGGCCTCGGAACGTAAAGGGCAATAGAAGGAACATGGGTGGGTTTTAGTCAGTACAAGTCCGACATGCCCCACCGCTCCGCCCAGAGCGGGGGAAGTCATTGGATGATTTCTCAACCGAAAAAAAAAGTTTCCGTTTGGGAACAAAATATGGCTTAAAGACGGCTAGTTTTGTGAATTACAGCGCCTTTTCAGTTTCTGATTCCTAAGTTTGAAATGTCTGTTCGTATCACAGATGTTATAAACGTGTGCACTAATGGTCATTCTACTGTCACTTATGACGACAAAATGACTATACTAATCTAAAAACTTATGGCTAATGTCATCGTTAATTTGTTCCAAAGCATTGATCTTTTGCCACTGAAATGTTGTTGACGGAGGAGCACTGTAGATATTAAAAAAACAAGATGTAGATCACCATGCTACGCTGCGGTGTAACAGAATTCGGTTTTAAAGCATCACGAACATACATCAAATGCAGCACAGCACTTTGCATACGCGCCCTATGTTTGACTAACACGCCTTCGAAATGGACCACATGAGAACATTTATTTACTTTAAAAATACATGACACGATGAGAAAAGTTAATGGATTTTGACATAGAGCTATATATAGCTGGCGAAACATTAAACCAAATATATTTCTTTGCCACCCAATGCTGTGGTGTCGCGAGACGACTCCCGGCCACCGTGGATTAGAGTCTGTTGACGGCCTCCGTCCGTCTAGTCACGACAGGCCGTCGACGACGCGTTCCACGCGCGTCTCAAAGAGATTTCAGCAAAGCAGAGCGGCCTGTCAGAGCCACCGCTTGCGGGAGCAGTGGCCCTGACAGGGCGCTCTGTAACTAATAACTTCCCCCGCTCTGGCGGGGCGGGGGGCAGTGCCAGACTTGTACTTACTATAACCCACCCATGTTCCTTCTATTTATAAACTAGCTTTTGCTTAGGCTTCGCTTGCGTTAAATCCGCGCAGTTCCCCTTTCCAGATTTACAGGTACCTGCTACCTGTAGTTTTTGCCCTTGCGCCTTATTGATTGTAATAGCAAAGCTAAGTTTCCTTCTTCTTCCCTCTCTCTCCCTTATTTCTCATTTTAATAAAGGGTCTAGGGTCCCAACTATCTCTGTACCAAAATTCATGAAAATCGGTTTAGCCATTTAGGCGTGAAGGCGTAACAAACAAACTCACTTTCGCTTTTATAATATTAGTAAGGATATTTCGGGGCTGCGGTATTTCTTTCGAACAAGCCTCAACCCCGCCAGGATCTTGACCCCTTCTTTATATAAAAACCTAAACCAATACATTATTAAAAAATTCTTCAAGAAAAGTCACCTATTTACACTTATTTTAATTCAATATACTTCGCACCGTCTCTTATGCCCGTCCTAACTTATTGGCGCATAAAATTACGTCATTAAGTGGCCATCTTTGACAAGTAATTACTCCTAACACTCCTTAGTACCTGGTGCTCTGTCAGGCTTCACGGCTTGCTAATGCAGAAATATAGCTAGTCTTTGTGTTGGGGATAGGTTTCTTGGAAACGATGTATGGTTATGCTTCGGTTGTTTGAGTATCCAGTATACAAAAGACATCATAATGTAAACTCGCTCGTACAATATCAACCTGTAGGTTATTTTAATATCAGACTTATTGATTGTAGTACATAACAATCCTTACTATAACGGAATATTATAAAAGCGAAATTGACTGTGTTTGTTTGTTATGTCTTTACGCCAAAATGGCCAAACCCATTTTAATAAATTATAGGCTAAAAAAAAGTGAGAAAAGGGGCAGAAAGAGTGAAGAAAAGGGAAAAGAAAGATACATTTTTTTCGATCATCACGCGGGTAAAGTTAGTATCAAAGTAAGTATACCACGCGGAAAAAGTCGCGGGCGGAAGCTAGTTTTATCATAAAACTACAATAAATACTATATAAATTTTGTTTATTCATTTACATCTTTTTTTATATTTTTACCTTATTCTTAAAAAACAGTAGTCCACCAGCATCAGCAACAGGGTCCGAGCTACCAATGGTCGGGGTTCTCGAGACGGGAACCTTCTTAAAATACGCGCCGTGTCGACGGCGTAGGTCATGTTCCACTCGCGTCTGAAAATCAGAGGGGTCTGCCAGGGCCACTGCCTGCCGGAGCTGTGGCTGTGGGGAAGATAGAGGGTCAAAGGAAGGAACATTGGTGAGTTTTAGTCAGACTTTTACTGACTAAAACCCGCCCATGTTCCTTCTTATGCCGTGGCTGCTCCTCTGCTAAAAGAACTCCCTTAAGCTATGATCACTTATTTATTTTAGTTTATGACAACAACCGGTTTTATTTTTAACTCTACTTTTTCAAAACATCCTGTACTTGTTACAATCAAAAACACTATTAATAATAAATAAAAATCCTTACTAATATTATAAAAGCGAAAGTGAGTTTGTTTGTTTGTTTGTTTATTTGTTTGTTTGTTTGTTACCTCTTCACGCTTTAATGGCTAAACCGATTTTGATGAATTTTGGTACAGAGATAGTTGGGAACCATGAGACGGACATAGGCTAATATTTTTTTGAAAAAAGTGGGATGTGAGGGAGAAAGAGGGAAGAAACGGGAAAACTTAGCGTTGCTGTTACAAATCAATAAGGCGCTACCGAATTTAACGCGAGCGAAGCCGCGGGCAAAAGCTAGTTACTCATAAATTAATTAACGATTGACCCTTCATTAAATATGTACCAAAAATCAGGGTAAACACCAATAATATGAACAGGGTAAGCAGAATGAATAGTTAATTGAAATCAGCCGTAAGTGGTGAGCGGTTGGGTACGGACAATTAAATACAGATACATTGAATAGTCTACGTTAATTAATTTAATTATAGAGTGTAAAATTCAATGGCTATGCACGTTTTTGTTTTGGTTGGTTAGGGTTAATCAGGTGTGGTTTTGCAGCGAAAATTGCAAACTATGGAGTGGTCGGTTTTGCTTAAGTAAAGGTCATTTGCCCCGGGGTTGCGGGTTGTTCGAAAGAGATACGGCGGCCCCGGAACGTAAAAGGAACACGTAAATAAAACCCACCGGTTTTATTCAGCACAAGTCTGACACTCCCTCCCGCTCCGCCCAAAGAGGGGGAAGTTATTTGATGGTTTCACCCCCAAAAAAAGAAAGGGTCATCATCTGCCCTGCCTTTTTCCAAGTATTTTGGGATCAGCTTTCATGCTACTGAATACCAGTATTTCAACATGGAGCGACTGCCTATCTGACCTCCAGAATCCAGTTAGTATTGCGTAATACCATAACCCCTTTGTGGGACTGTCTTGAATAGGGTAGTTTCCAGGGTCTGCGAAAAAAATGCAGCAACGCGTGACGTCACACGTTACTTTAATGGGCTATATCTTTGTCATTTTTATTCTAATTTACAAACAAAAAAACAAGTGTCCCTTATTTTTGAATACCTAATCTAAAAGACGGGCTAAATAGAATGTAATTACTTATTTTTTTAGAAATTAGCCTATTGTCAGACTATCTGTAACGACTGTCAAAGATCTGCATATAACAGCCGGGGCAAATAGCTTAACTTGCTTTCCAAAGTACAGTGGATTCTCGGTATGTAACGGGTGGTTACCCATCCACAGACCAACCTAGGCGAGCGCGGATTAGCCTTAAGATCGACCCCAGCGGCTGCTATGATTTAGCTACGAGCTACCCGAGCTGATGAGTTAAGGGCTTATATCATAGTAGTAAAGCACACTAATATTATAAAGGCGAAAGTTTGCATGTTTGTTACTTCTTCATGCTCAAATAGCTTAACAGATTTGTATGAGATTTGGTTTGTAGATCGCTTTTACTCTTTCTTAACATAGGCTTTTTTATCCCGGTTTACGTCGATAAAAAACGGAGCGCAGCTAGTCAAAAGATAAAAAAAAACCACGGGATAAAGGTACTAGAAGTGTCTTGTGTGCCATTTCTGTAAAAAAAATAACTTTCTGCGATATTTCATCTAAGTTTGTTCAGCGATTTTGGTAAAATCAAGTAACATTCGAAAGAATTAACAAACATTTAATTTAACTGAACTGTCCTCAGTTTCACTAGAGCTAAACTGGTGTGATCGTATTATTAAATAACTAGCTTATGCCCGCGGTTTCACGTAGTATCGTAATTCTGAGATAAAAAGTCTCTTACGCGTTAGTTTAGGTTATAAACTATCTGTAGGCCAAGTTTCATCTAATTCGAATTCTATTATATCATTAAAATGATATTTTTAACTGTCCTAGTTCTAAATATACGCATAGAAACTGACTATTAAAATTTTAACAAGAATATCTCCCTAACTAAAATTCTAGTCTGACATTTAAATTGTACTGTTTTTTATCTATAATTTTGCTAAAAATAAGCTCGTAACGTAGTTAGTCGTATATCTCTGGATTTCCAATTAAAACGATTTTAATTGATTAACGTAGAAGTAGGGTATAAATAATTAAGGGTTTCATTTATAAGTCCCTTGTGAGTTTAGACTGCTCAGTATTTTGTAATTATAACTTTAAAATAAATATTTAGAGGTCCCTATCCAGATGCCGTTTCCTTCGTGAACTAACATATTAGGCTATTTTAGTCGCCGGGGTTGCGGGTTGTTGCCGGGTTTGCGGGTTGTTCGAAAGAGATACCGCGGCCTCGTAACGTAAAGGGCAAAAGAAGAAACATGGGTGGGTTTTAGTCAGTACAAGTCTGACATGCCCTCCCGCTCCGCCCAGAGCGGGGGAAGTCATTGGATGATTTCCCACCCGAAAAAAAAAATAGGCTATTTGAGTCCTCTGCTTTTTTTAGGGTTCTGGGAGCAGGAGCACCTTGTTTTCCTTATGTCTATCACGACCCTTTACCCTAGGAACGCGTGGAGGTATCGAGTTGAAATCCTTCATCTATACTAATATTATAAAGCTGAAGAGTTTGTTTGTTTGTTTGTTTGAACGCGCTAATCTCAGGGACTACTGGTTGGAATTGGAAAATTCATTTAGTGTTGGATAGTCCATTTCTTGAGGAAGGCTATAGGCTATATAACATCACGCTACGACCAACAGGTGCTGAGCAGCGTGGGTGAAACAGCGTGGAACAGCTAGTATTTTATAAAAGTGAAAGTGAGTTTGTTTGTTACGTCTTCAAGCCTAAATGGCTAAACCAATTTTGATGAATTTTGGTACAGAGATAGTTAAGACCCTGGAGACGGACTAGGCTAATTAGTTTTTTTTTTAAAGTGAAAAATGAAGGAAGAAAAAGGGAAACTTAGATTTGTTATTACAATCAATAAGGCGCAAGGGGAACTGTGTTATCCCAAATTTAACGCGGGCGAAGCCGCGGGTAAAAGCTAGTCGTAAATATTTTATGCTTTTTATTAAGAAATAAAAAATGTAATTCTATGTAAAAAAAAACAATAAATGAACGAATAGATACATATTTCATTAGTCACCTCTAAGTTTGTACGAAATGCTCGGTGCTCGAGTTCGACTCGCACTTGTCTTGTATAATTTTCGGATGAGAAATCATTATTTTTAACGTTTTTTGTTTTGTTTTCAGGTAATTCAACCAATGTACTTATACCTACCGTTGTTTAATCAGTCTATTACAAAGGTAAGCCTATCTCTCTACGTAAATAAGTCCTATATCCAAATTTACAAATCTTTTGTCATCATTCTGCTGAGATGCAATATCACATAAGTTATTAATATAAAATTAAAAACATAATAATAAAAAACCCCAAGTGTCATGCATGTCGTTATCTGTTTCCTCACTAAAATAAATCAAACAACCAGTTTTCGGCCTCCAATCATACATAATTTGAGTAAATAACGAAAAAGAATCCTATAGAAATTAAATGTAAAGAGTAAAAAGTTAAAATATAGCTAAAAACCGTTTTTGTTAAAATAAAATGGACCATGGCAGACGAACGTCAACTGTCAGAAAAAAAAAATTGAAAATACCGGATGAAACGATGCTTGATGCTTAAAATATGATAACAAGATCAGCGGCTCGCCGTGATGCACGCCTTCCACCTCCGGGCCCGTCGCTCAGCTCCGCCTCGCCGCCGCCGGAACCCAGCCTCGTCGTGAGCGCTGTGACACCGGCCGTGGCAGTTGCGTCGAGCTCGAGCGACGAGTATTTTTCCCCGCCCACGACGCCACCACCTGCTCGTCGACGGGGAGGACGCCGGCCGCCGGACGGTTTTGGACTTCGAGGCCCACCGGCCTTTGATAGGGTCCCAGCTCCCGGCGGAAGTGTGCAGCGCATGCGATGGACTCAATCAGTCAATGAAAACGTCATGCGCTCATACTATGGGGCTACAGAGGGGGGAAACAACCTGACTGCGTACCGGGTTCGGATGCTCTCTCTGTTTCAGGTGCTTGAGCCAGCTGTCAACGTATCGGCACAACGACTGTCGGATCAGGTGCGGGTAATCCAGCGTAATCGTATGTTGGATGATACCGTACTTGATCGCTTGCGAACAGAAATGCAGAGTAGCCAGGTCATTACCTCTTCGTCGCAGGCTGTGGTTCCACCACAGTCCTATCAACTAGTTAGTCACGCTGACGAGGTAAGTAATGACATGGCTACTATTGTAAGTACCCAGTGTAATGAGGAAATGAGGAGTGCTTTGGAGGGTGCGATTCGAGAATATCGGTACATATCGCCCGAACTTAGACCACGCTTACCTCGTTTGCCCATGCATAATAAAAATAGAGCGCTGGTGGCTGTTCTGGATTTGCAGTTGTCAAACTATTTTGACAACTGCGAAAACCTCACTGATGCTCACTCAATCTTGTATTGTGCGGCTGTAGCAGCGTGTCGTGTAGCTCACGTTAAATTTCCTGATGACAGAGCTACACGACCGAAACCAGCTGTTCCATTCTGGCAGTGCAGGATTGAGCGGCGTATTGGTGTGGCCAGAGCACTCATCGGCAAACTAATCAGTTTCAGGGAGGGCAACACTCGACCTCGAGTGATGCGCTTTGTGAGGCGGGCATTTGCAGGGACTGACATAAGTCCTCCAGACTATATGTCCCGCATCACAGAGCGCATCGACTTCCTGAAACAGAAAGTATATGCATGGGCAAACCGTATTCGTAGGTATAAGCGGCGGGTGGAACGATACACTTTGAATCGCACATTCCAAAGTGATGAAAGGTGGGTGTATAGAGCATGGGAGCGACCGGACCAAGGTGTGTCTGACACGCGCCTACCGGATGATGACGCCATGTGTTTGTTTTGGCGCAACATCTGGTCGGTGCCTGTCAGTCATACCGAAGGTGAATGGACTCGGGAAGTCGAACGAGAGTGTGACCCCATACCAGAAATGGGGGCCTTAACAATCAGCCCCCAAGATGTAGCTTGTGCTGTCCGTCCGTTGCCTAATTGGAAATCTCCAGGGCCGGACGGACTGCACAACTTCTGGATAAAGAGTATTCAGAGGTCGCACGCTTGTTTGGCAACCCTATTCCAGACAGCCTTAGAGTCAGGGTCGCTACCCAAGTTTCTGACAACTGGTATAACCCACCTGCTCCATAAATCGGGTAGTACGGCGGAACCCAAAAATTATAGACCAATTACGTGTCTTCCGACACTTTATAAAGTTCTTACATCCATTTTGAGAGCTAAAATCACTAAACACATTGATGACAATTCTATCATGTCTGTTTCTCAAAATGGATGTAAGAACGGGTCCCGCGGTACTAAGGAGCTGCTCCTCATTGATATGGCCATTAGTCAACAGGTTCGCCGTTCCCGAAGGCATCTGTCGACATGCTGGATAGACTATAAGAAGGCCTATGACTCCGTGCCACATACATGGCTCATGAGGGTGCTAGAATTGTATAAAGTTGATGCAACTCTGCGCACCTTCCTGATCTCGTGTATGAGGCAATGGAGTACAGTCCTTCGCTATCCAGGATGCCGGCAGATTCGGAGGAATAGTGAACCGATAAGGATAGAGCGAGGTATATTCCAGGGCGATAGTTTGAGTCCACTTTGGTTCTGCTTAGCCTTGAATCCTCTAAGCACGTTGCTGGAGAATTCAGGTCTGGGCTATCGATTGAGGAGAGGTGGTCAGGTTATATCTCACCTCCTTTACATGGATGACCTGAAACTCTTTGCCCCCAACGATTTGCAGCTGATGGAACTACTGAAGGTAACTGAAACTTTCAGTAGCGCCATCAGGATGGAATTTGGTGTGGACAAATGTGCGGTCATGCATGTAAAGCGAGGGGAAATTGTGGAATCTGTGGGAACCCAGCTCTCAGATTCCATAAACCTTAGATCCCTCTCAGCAACCGAAACCTACAAGTATTTGGGGATGTCGGAAGCGCTGGGCATCAATGTTGCTGACATGAAGCAATCGTTGAAGGAACGCTTCTTTGGCCGCCTGAGAAAAGTATTTAATAGTCTTTTATCAGGCGGAAACAAGGTGCGTGCTTTTAACGGTTGGGTCATGCCGGTTTTGATGTACTCTTTCGGCATACTCAAATGGACTCAAACAGAACTGGACGCCCTAGATAGGAAGGTCCGTACATTGTTAACGGCATTTCGTATGCATCACCCACGTTCTTCGGTTATGAGACTGTATATCCCGCGGAGTTGTGGAGGTCGAGGTTTTTTAAACGCCAAGACTCTCCACAATCGCGAGATATGCAGCCTCAGGGAATATTTCCTAGAAACCGACGTGGGAATGCATCGGGATGTGGTTGCAGTGGACAAAGGCCTCACCCCGCTCTCCTTGGCTAAAGAGAACTGGTGCAAACCTGTAGTGCTTGACACTAACGACCGCAGGGAGGTATGGCAGAGTAAGGAGCTTCACGGACGCTTTTTCCGGGCCCTACATGGACCCGATGTAGATCATTCAGCGTCCGTAGCCTGGCTACGTTCCGGGGATCTCTTTGGAGAAACTGAAGGTTTTGTCTGTGCAATTATGGATGAAGTTATGATGACAAATAACTACCGGAGATTTATTGTGAAGGACGGCACGGTTGACATATGTCGGGCATGCCACCGTCCGGGTGAATCAATTCGACACATTATCTCCGGTTGTTCTCGTCTAGCTAACGGAGAGTACTTGCATAGACACAACCTTGTAGCCAGGATTATCCATCAGCAACTTGCTCTAAAATACAATCTTGTGGAATCGGAAGTGCCGTACTACAGGTATGAGCCCGACCCAGTTCTTGAACATGGCAATATCACATTGTACTGGGATCGATCCATCATCACTGACAGGACTATTGTTGCCAACAAGCCTGATATAGTGGTGGTGGATCGATCAGAGCGGCGCGCAATGATTGTTGACATAACAGTCCCGCATGATGAGAACCTCGTGAAAGCCGAGAAAGATAAACAAATGAAGTATATTGACTTGGCTCGCGAGGTTGTCGACATGTGGGATGTGGACTCAGCGATCATTGTGCCGATAGTCGTATCTGCCAATGGCTTAATTGCCAAGAGCCTCGACCAATACCTAAGAAGGCTCTCGTTAGGCAGCTGGATCAAGGGCTTGATACAGAAAGCGGTACTCCTGGACACGGCTCGTATTGTTAGGAGGTTCCTTTCTCTGGAGCCCTGACCGCCGGTAGCTTGGACCCTGTTCCCGATACCGGTGGGCTACTATTTTTATATTTTTAAATGTTTTTTATTTTTATTATTTTAAGAAATATTTAAAAATGTAATTTTATGTTAAAAAATAAATGAATGTACGAAAAAACTTGTAAGGTGTCAAGGGACACCAGGATGGAACGAAGATATTATTTA
This sequence comes from Ochropleura leucogaster, assembly GCA_958449745.1. Lineage (NCBI taxonomy): Eukaryota > Metazoa > Arthropoda > Insecta > Lepidoptera > Noctuidae > Ochropleura > Ochropleura leucogaster. The sequence goes on from OY288225.1 coordinate 3,504,320, forward strand.
TTATGTACAAAAAACCTGCAAACACTCAACAAAAATAACCGTCGCGACAACACACTGTTCAATGCGAAATAGAAAGACGAAACTAATATAACTGGCTTGCTTTCTATGAGGGTACCCCAAGGCTCGACGTTTGGCCCATTTCTGTTTTTCGTTTATCAATATCAGTAACTTACATCAAGGGTAACCTCAAGCCTGCCAGGGCCACTGCCTGCCGGAGTTGCGGGTTGTTCAAAAGACCGCCGCGACTCCGGAACATTAAAGGCAAAAGAAGGAACATGGGTGGGTATTGGTCAACGCCTAATACCTCCCCCCTATACCTATATACCAGAATAGTAACAGAGTAAAAACTATCATCCCTATTCTTTTTGAAACGACAATTATTTAAGAAAAAAAAAACCCAGTTACAGTTTGCTATCCAAAACTACAGCTCATTTGCGACATTACCCAAAAAATAAACCCACGAACGGACCAAACAAAACGAACTTTAAAAACACAATTTTATACTTATCCCACAAGTACTGATAGTGAATTTATTTTAGTACTACAATGGTTTTCGAGCTAGAAACCATTTGAATACACATTACCTAAGCTGGGTCGTGCTTAGCGGCTGAAGAAAAAGAATTAAAAAGCCCTGACCGCCTGTTGCTGCGGTGTTATTCTTATTTTAGTTGTGGGCTGACGGCTAGGGATGGGACGAGGTTAATATCGATAGAATATTCTTTATTATGTACACCATACAAATTACAAGATTAACAGTATACAATTTATAAATAGGGTGACACAATGGGTGGTGTTATCTTACCTTTGGATGGATTTAAAGGTGGAGAGACAGTACTGTAGGTAGTCTGTGGTGTTTCATTTGATTGATTATTTAAAAATTAATAGTCGTTTACTCAATTTAGGCTGATTATCAGCATTTTTGACCCTCAACATTACAAGAATCAGTTCTCCAAAACCCTCGCTGCTGTAAAAGTGATTTTGTATCAAAAATAAAACAGATTTTTCTACAAGTCTCAAGTCTCTTTTTGTAAAATCTTGAGATTTTATACTTGATGTCAGGCAGAAAATAGGATTCACTTAAAATTTGATTCCAATTGTTACGAATGGAGATACTTGCCGAATAACAGTCGCATCCCTTTTTTTAAGTGGAAATTAACGAGTAATCTCTTTTGCACGGAAATACACTCCCACATCTAGTTATTTAAGGGAGACAAACGTCTCCCTTAAATAATCAAGGAAAATTTACGAGAGTGTACTTTTTTGTATCAGGAAAATCTCAGAAATACACAAACTTATCTAGAGATATATCGACAACCTTACCACATCCCTAAAAAATGCATCTACCCGTGTGCACTACATGACACAAGGATATCGTTCAAGATTCTTTGGAGACTGCTCGCTTTGTCTACCTTCCACATAATCGATAATTTAAATGCACGTCACTAGAAATAGCGACGACCAAGCGTGTTCACGACGTCGCCGATTTTGTATTATCAACTATATTATCGATAACATAAAGTCGAATTTTACTATGTCGATGTTGTATTAATAGATTCTGTAAGTTTGTTAGTTCAGTTTTTGTTTTTAGTCTTACGTTTATAGTAAAAGTTGTTGTCTTGAATAAAGCTATAATAAAGCGTGTCTTGTGTGTTGAAGTCTTGAGGTAAAGTTTTTAAAATAAATAAGTTGGTTGGAGCATCTTGTTTTCTATTAAAGTTTAAGTTAAGTTATAATGTTGGTATATCATTTTTAACTTTTATGTAACTGTTTGGCTTGTTTTCTTTGAGCGTATAAGGTAAGAGTTGTGTGTTTACTGAAAATAAGCTGACAGTTTGTTATCAGTACATGTTTTAGTGTTTGTTGTTCACAAACGCCTGCTACATTCTTATTTAATGGGGGAGATGAATGTAGGTTTTTATGTTTTGCGGGTGGGAAATCATCAAAAAACTTCCTCAAGGGAGTGTCACATTTTATTGACTAAAACCCACCCATGTTGTTTCTCTTGCCCTTTTTTTTCCGGGCCGCGGTATCACTTTCGAGCAATCCGCAATCCTGGCATTTGATGAATTTTGTCTTAAATGGCTTGTATAGACAGCCGGGCAGTGACTTATAGTAAGTTGTATTCGTTTTGATTGGCCATTGTTGTGTGGTCTCAGCATGTTATATATTTAATCTATAAAACCAAATCTTTGTGATAAACACAACTTTCACGCACTTGAGATCAATTGCACAAAAAAAATTTTAGAGCGATATCACCGACATACAAACAACAGCTTGTTCCTCTAATTAAAACAATTTCATATAATCAGTTAATTATTGTAGAACACCGCAGCTACTAACAATGTTAAACTTCATTCAATTTCATCGACATCGTCCCATCCCTATTCGAGCTCCGCGTGCTCGCGACACTAGCAGCGTGGCACCTTATTGTTTAACTTGGCTAATTAGTCGCTCGCGTGCAAATAGGACTGATAAAACAATCCCGTGTTTGCTATTCCTATTGTCAATACTATTTACTTTACGAGGAATATGTGGAAATGAGGGTGTTAGCCTTGCTCGAAGTACGAATGCTATCTTTAAATTTTTAGCTATACTGAGCCCAGCAGTGCCCGTAGCGTGATGTTATTTATGATAGATAGATAGATAAATTATTTATTTGGTGCAACAAAAGACACAATACAAGCATTAATACAAAAAAAAAACATCACACAGAAAAAAAAGGAACTCATTTAAAAAAATGTTAGTAGACTAAGTTAGATCACATCATACATTTAAAAAAAAGTCGCCCACTACTGGGCGGTGTGTGTCTCAAGCTTGCACCAAATAGGAGTCCAGCTCAGCATAATGCCAAGTAGACTACCTGATGCTGGAATCCTGCTAGTGACACACGGATGTCGAGAAAATGTGTGGCGAATATTATGTAGGTGGGTTGTCAATAGGAAAGATTATGCTATGTTATTTACTGATATTTTAGCTTTCTATTGTCGAAAAAAGTTTTGAAATCGGTCCAGTAGCTTCCTTTTTAAATAGAAAAAATATCGAAACAACAGCTATGGCATTACTGGTGAACAGATATAATGGAAATTATTACCTCTACCACCTTGGTTACAAGTATTAGTATAATTATTAACCGCCATACATCAAACTGAAGTACTGTTATTAGTTAATGACAGCACGGTTGGCGCAGTGGCTGAACGATTGACTGCAGTGCTGCGTGTCACGGGCTCGATCCTCGCACGAAACAAATATTTGTATGTCCTACAGTTAGTTGTTCCGGGTCTGACTGTTTGTGGATGTAAGTGTGAATGTTTGTAAATACACCCACACAGAGAGAAACTCCGTGTACCCCGACAAGTTTTATTAAATAATGTACAACAAAATATTATACAACTGTGCAGGAAATCGATGTCTACATTCTCACAGGATTTTTGTTCATAGCTTCGAGCTTCGTCAGTTTCATGAAACTGTACGGAAATCTTTACTGGAGAAACTCGTTGATATTTCAATAATAAAATTGAAATGTATGTACTATATAAATATATATATAAATATGTAAAATAAAGTTAGAAAATGAATTTCAATTTTAACTGAACGCACACTTTAATGACAGCTGTCAGTCTGACAGTTGTGTAAAATGACTGTGGCGCGGTAAATCGACGTTGTGTGTCACCAGCTGTCATTCTTTGACAGTTCTGTGAAATGCCTGTATAACATCAAATTGTCAATTCGATAGTAAAATAATCTTTGAAATGATCGTATTTGTAAACACACCGTAGTGAGTGAGGAGATACCCAACAGGCACATTACATCGAGATTAGAAACTTTCAACAAAATAGTCACATCAAACTTCTCTTCGATGCTATCGATAAAGTGCGGTCGCTTTATCGATAACCGTTTCTCGTATCATGGTACACCACTAATCGTGTGCACGACACTACTCAAGGCGTATTGTTTGACTCCAGTAATTAGTTCTTCGCGTGAGTTTCTGATGAATAAATCGTATATCCGAGGATCAAATGTAGGTTTATTGGTATGTAGGTAAAGTATTTAATAGGTTATTGAAAAATATTGGGAATAAGCCACTGAGAGCTTTTTGTCATTAAAACTTTGTTGTATGTCGATGTCAATTTATTGGTGATATACTTACATTAAAATTTCTATTAGTATTAGTAGAAATTATATTATTGTTTTTTCGGTACTATGATGATAAATACAATATTAATAAGTCCTAGGGTAACAAACGAGTTTTCCCCTGAAATGAGACTTACGAGGAGGTAGTTTAATTTTCGCCGTAAGCCCCCTCTTCCCAATCAAAAATTTCATCGAAATCGTGAGAGTTGTTTTTGATATCGTGATTACAAATGTTGCCAGCAACATCCGGTTAGACTAAAGGCTGGATAGATTATGATGATTGGTCTTTTAATAGTTAAGGATTCAGTTGACAATTTGTACAATGTTTAAGGCACATGTTGTCAATACTGACGGGCCTGTTGGTCTAGTGGTTAGTAGCCCTGACTGCTGAGCCGGAGGTCGTGGGTTCGATTCCCACCCAGGACAAACTTTGTGTGATGAGCATGATTGTTTGTTCTGTGTCTGGGTGTGATTTATCTATAAAATGTATGTATTTATAAAATATATAAGTATGTATATCAGTTGTCTGGTTACCATAACACAAGCTCCGCTTAGTTTGGGATCGGATAGCCGTGTGTGAGTTGTCCCAAGATATTTATTTATTTTATTTATTTATAATAATTTTATCCTTGATAATCATTAATAAGCAATCATATATAGCTGGGTTGAAAAGGACATAATTAATAACTAGCCCATATTGTCCCACTGCCCAAGGGATACAGGAGGGAGAAACCGTAATCCACCACCAGTTCGGAAGAAGAGGAAGATGGGTTTTAGGATATACCGGTTTTTGCATTATGTTTTCGTTCGTCGTGTTCAGAGCAATAATAAAGAAACACTTTACTTAAACAAAGTGACATTGCTTTCCGATACATTACAAAAATCCTACAACTGCGGATTCCAGTAGCAAGATAGTTAAAAGCTTTAAACGTAACCAAACGTTAATAGTAAATAAACAGCTTTTAACTGCTACATTTAACGACTGCACTAACTACACTGTCCTATATTTAAAATCGTAACTATACTACGACAGTTACTCAACTGAAATCTAAATTCGAAGCTGAGTAATCGATTTTTTTCGCCATCGGAAAGCAGTCGATCGGTCGCTGTTCGTCCAAATGTTTACTACGGGTTTCTGTAATGTGGGTTAATCGATGTGGATCGTATGTGATACTGTTGATTCCATGTATTTTTAGTTTTTACTAGATGGACATTCGATATAGTTGATGTGTTAGGTAGTTTTGTTGGCTTATCGTTTGGTAGTTGACAAAGGTAATTTAAAATACAGTTGTAGTTTCTGTCAGTATTTGAAATTTAAGCTTTTGATTTCATATGTAATCTATAGTACGGCCAACGAGAAGCGATACCAAATGTAAACAAAACCCATGCTAAAACCCCATCTAAAATGGCCGGCCGAATGTTGGCGAACCCGTCTTAACGTTGTCATGTTTTTGCCGGGAGAACGAGACATTACGACAAAGGCACAAGATGGAAAGAGCTAAATATTAGATTGTCAACGCCACAGTTGTTCTTTAGGTTAATGACCTTTCGTATCGCTTCTCGTTGACCGTACTGTAAACTTAAACTGAATCAAGTTATTTCTAACCATTCTCTGCACAAACATAATACGGTAACAATGACTCATAAATTAACTACGGGTATATGAAAGACGTTTATCTTCAATATATCATTATTACACGGTGTATCGGTTCGGTTGGAGCCAACTGAGCGTGTGTCGTGACGGCGACTTGAGAAGCCATGTGTCATAATTGTTGCGTCTTTTTGTAGTATACTCTGAGCTGTAGTAGGGTTTGTTAGGTGTGAAAGCATGATGCCACGTTGTATGCGCTGAGGTGGAGTAGGGTTTGTTAGGTGTGAAAGCATGATGCCACGTTATATGCGCTGAGGTGGAGTAGAGTTTGTTAGATGAGAAAGCATGATGCCACGTCTCATATTTGTTGCATAGTTTTGTACTAAGCGCTGAGTTGTAGTAGGGTTTGTTAGGTGTGAAAGCATGATGCCACGTCTCATATTTGTTGCGTAGTTTTGTAGTATGCGCTGAGGTGTAGTAGGGTTTGTTAAATGAGAAAGCATGAAGGAATCGACGTGTCATATTTGTTGCGCAGTTTTGTAGTATGCGCTGAGTTGTAGTAGGGTTCATTGAGAAATCGTGAATTTAGATGTCATATTTGTTGTGCAGTTTTGTAGAATGCTCTGAGTTGGAGCAGGGTTGGTGACTAGGGTGGTGGTTGTTAGGTGAGAAAGTGAGCTGTGGTATGGATTGATGTAAAAGTCAGGGAAGACGGAAGACAATAACGTGTTAAGCAGACCCCAAATAGAATGGGACGAGGGCAGGAAAATGGTGAAACTTGTAGTGAAACTTTCTATTAACTTAGGTCTTTCTGCGAATATACCCTTTTCCATTTTATACGCCGACCTTAGAATTATTCATACAATTTGAACCCATAAATCATATGCATCCCTGTTCAAGTGCATCTTGGCTCTTGGATAGGGACGCAGAGAACGCACTCGAACACTGTATTACAGAAATACGCGACCGCCCGCTTCGCCTTATTAAACACGATGAATGATTTATAGTAATATAAGACTTATGGCGTTTGAAATAACGACGAGCCTGTAATTTAGTTAAAAGGGTTATTTTAGCGTGTCAATTAAGTACTAAAATCGTGTGCTCTATATTTGGAATCGTCTTGCTCCGCCATATTGGATATGGTCCTTAAAATAAATGTCAAAATTGTTTTCTGGAATACAACATGAAGTTTGTGAGTGTTTAGCGTGACTTTACTATTTGCTTTTTTATTGAATTAGGTTTTTGTGCCACTATTAAAGATTTAGTAGATACAATTTAAAATTGAAAACTAACCTAACACTCTTATTAATTACCACGGTAATGTAATATTTGTAATGTATATATAGTCTTTAGTATCTCATTATTAGAAACTCTTGTCTTTCTGAGTTAGTTTTTGTAGTCGCAAATGCGACTGCTGAGCGTGAGGTCTCGGGTTCGATTCCCAGTTTGGGCAAACTGTCATGGGGTTTACCCATAGTGGTTTTGTTTAGTAGCAATATGGCCCCCCGGTTGCTAGTAATATGGCCCTATTACGTGGTACATAAAAATAACTAGCAAAATGTGGGTGTGTGGTACTATTCGGTACAACTCTGCCAAAGACTTCGAAGATTACAGGCGTGATGTAAAACTAAAATATAAATAGTCCCGCTACGTCGATACTTGATTTGATCGTAAGGTTGTTCCAAGGTTGCGGGTTGTTCGAAAGAGATACCGCGGCCCCGGAACATAAAGGGCAATAGAATGTATATGGGTGGGTTTTAGTCAGTACAAGTGTAACACTCCCCCCGCCTCGCCCAGAGAGGGGGAAGTTAATTGATGATTTCCCATCTTTAAAAAAAGGGAAGGTTGCCCTGGCTGTAGGCCTTAATTTCAAGGCATCCACAGGAACTACCCGGTTAAGCAGACAACAACCTCCTAGGTTGAACTGCGAGATGCTATTAAAAAAAAGATTCTTGATATAATCTTAAAAATGTTGGACATAGAAATCACTTAAGCACAGTTCTCACCGCGTTTATAGAAAATATGACACCGTATCAGATTTTAAAACATCAAACAACGCATTTCATTTATTATAACATAAATATTTAAACGAGTATTTACTTTCCAATATTTACGTATAAACTCATATAAATGCAAATCAGTTTCTTGATAACCCGAAAATCCGTTTTTCCGACAGTGGGAATTTAACAGTCTGTTAATGTTTTTTTTTATTGTTTATTTAATGTTAACAAACAAATCAGTTCCGTTTAAATAAGTTACCGGAGCCAATAAAATTAAATTTAATTAAAGAATAAACATTACCTGAGCGCAGATGACCGTTAAAATTGTTAATTATTTTTTTAAATTAAACCGGTTTGAAGCGGTTATAAGTGGTTATAAGTAGTCTTAACTGGTTATAAATAGTTTTTTTATTCGTTGCACAGCTTAAAATGAAATTTATGTAAATATGACAAGAATGTAACTTTGTAAAATGTGTGGGTTCTGTATGTTGAAGGTAATTGGATTTTCGTGTGTTCTGTCTAATTTTGGAGTGTGTTCATAAATATTGATGTTTACACCTATTCATTGAAGATTGGTGTATAATCAATAGATTTATTTATTCTGATTAAATACTTACATTTAAAAGCTGCTTATAAACGAACGTTTCGACTAAGTTAGTTGTTATTTATTTCAATGGTTTTCTTTTTGGCTTAAATTGTTTTTGTGAGTTGAATTTAAATGATCATTTAGCATTACTTTAGAGAGTGATTAATTTATAAGGTCGTGCGAAAGGGGAAAGGCGAAATGAAGGACTGCAGTTACTGTGTGACCAGAGTAGGTAATTTAAGAAATCAATAATACGTATTATGAAAACAAAATATATGTACTATTTATTAATTTTTGCCTTTGAATTTGTCACACTCCGCGCTTTTTATAGATCTGCGTTGTAAGAGTGTCAGTTCAGTTGTCAAGAAAAGTTATGGTTGAAAAAACATGGTTTGCGATAGTCAATTTTTATAAGATTTATTTCAGTTAAATAAAAACGAAAACACAAGATACAGAAAAGTCGTTTCTATCTTTTGGTAAGCATAGTTATTTAAACTTTATAGTTGTATGTAGGTTTTAAAGTACGTAATTAAAACAAAATATATCTTTATAATGTAGAGCAACACAATTTGGATTCCTCAAAATAATTAAATTAATTATATTTTATATAATTGTCTTTGTACTTGCATGTATTTAAATACTAACTTTCGCCCGCGGCTTCGCCCACGTTAAATTTGGGGTAACACAGTTCCTCTTGCGCCTTATTGATTTGTAATAGCAACGCTAAGTTTTTCCTTTTCTTCCCTCTTGCTCCCTAACATCCCACTTTTTTTAAATAAAAATTAGCCTATGTCCGTCGCCTGGTTCCCAACTATCTCTGTACCAAAATTCATCAAAATTGGTTCAGCCATTAAAGCGTGTAGAGGTAACAGACAAACAAACAAACTCACTTTCGCTTTTATAATATTAGTAAGGATTATATTCTTATTTTGTATTTGGTCTATATTTGACTATGTTTCTATGTTTATATATATATTTTCTCTTTTTTACACACTGTGTCCATCTCTTTTTATTTAAGTACCTACTCTCCTTTCGCAGGTATGCTGGAAGAGATTATTTAAAAATAAACATTACTTTTGTATCTATTTTCTGTTCCTGCCTTTTTATCTGTATTCAGTGTGTACATAAATCGTGAAATAAATAAAGAAATACTTAAACATCACACATATCATATCAAATTAAAACGGTGAATGCAGATATCGTAAAGAAACTAGTCTCTTAGAACAAAAACGTCGAAGTCATGAGATATCTGCGGGGTCTTGCATGTTTGACGACAGCCCTGTACAACCCCTCACAAAGAGAAGACTTGTGTCTTGTCCAGTAAGAACATTAAAAGGCCGACTATGTGGTGTTGACGGCACGATTAGCGCAATGGCTGAACGATCGACTGCTGCGCTGCATTTCGCGGGTTCGATCCCCGCACGGAACAAATATTTGTATCACCTACAGATAGTTGTTTCGGGTCTGGCTGTTTGTGTATGTGAGTTAAATGTTTGTAAATGCACACACAATACAGGAGCAATTCCTAGTGTGGATGCCTTAAAAAACAATAAATGGGTTCGTAAGTCTCATGCCCTAGGTTATTACAGGGGACTTAAAACATAACTTGTATAATGTGACTTTACTATTGGGGATACCTCAGCCCATCCCTTCGGGTTCACAGGCGTGATGCTATTTCATATACTTACATATCTTTGTCTGTACCTACATACTGATCATAGATTTTTTGTTTTTGCGTATGTTAAATCATTAAATAACTTCCCTCGCTCTGGGCGTAGCACGGGGGAATGCCTGGCTTGAACTGACTAAAACCCATCCATGTTCATTCTTTGGCCCTGTTATGGGTCGTGGTATCTCTTTTGAGCAACTTGCAAACCCGGATATTGATCATGGTTTAGAAAGAACTAGCTGCGCCCCCGGTTCCTCTCGCGTGTAAACCGCGGATAACGGCGATAAACGGTGTTATTCTGATGTATAAGCTATATTATTCTAAAGTTTCATTAAAATCCATTCAGTAGTTTTTGCGTGAAAGAGTAACAAACATCCACACACACTTTAGCGTTTATAATATTAGTAGGACTTTTCACAAAAACACTTATATGGTAAACATTATCATCCAGAATAACGTTTTATTAAACAATTTCCTTTACAACGGGCCCCTAAAAATTGAAATCCCACAAAGCGAACGGACGCGAACGTAATTTTAGTCGTAAAATCGGGCCGCGCTCGACGGGGCCTGCCTGCGGTCGTACGGACGCGTGTGGTCCACCCTTAACGGACGTTTTACGATGCCCCAAGCGATGTCGGTGACCCTTTATATTTTACACTTGATTAACTTTTTTAGTTTAATTGTTCGTATTAGTGTTTTTTTTTTGGGTTGTGTGAAATTTTTGTAAAAAATATTTTTGGTATGTCTACGTTTCTTAATAGAAAAACTTGCACACCGAGATTTCCAAACAAACTTGCTATTATAAGAGGCCATATTTTTGACGCCATAGACTTGAGAAGGTTTTTCAAAGCCTTAAAGGTGTAGACTCAATAATATTACGTAGTAGGGTCCACAAACAAAATTAAATATCATCATTGTTATGAAAAAAAGCATCGATTTGAACCGAGGGTTCGCAATGTTATCGTCATCATCATCTGCTTAGCCTTTTCCCTACTATATTTTTTAAACGTATTTATTAGTTTGTTTTATATGTGTATTAGTATATGTATAAAAATATGCCTATCCGAAAACAAATAGTTTTAGATAAATATATCTATATTACTAGCTGTGCCCAGCGGTTTCAAGCGCTGCTCACTTAGGGGTATGAAAAATAGATGTTGGCCGATTCTCAGACCTACCCGATATGTACACAAAATTTCGTTTAAATCGGTCCAGCCGTTTCGGAGGAGGAACGAAAATTGTTTCATGACAATTTTATATATTAGATATAATTTTTGTACCCTATCACAATGTTGTCGTATTCAACACAAAGGTTGACTGGTAGAGAATGCCTTATGGCATTAAGTCCATCAATGTACCACTATTGTACATGCAGTTTAAATAAATGAATATATATATATATATTGGGTTCAGCTTCCAGTCTTACCAGATATAGCTGAATACCGACTGCTCCTCATATCTTAACCACATGAATAAACACTAGATAACACCAATCACAAGTAATCTCTACCGCAAACTATAACAACATATTGGTTGTTAATTACTACTCTAATATAACCCGATATCACCGATGGCGGTATTCATCCTGTGACGTCACTGCCGGTACCCTATCATTGCTAATAACGTTCAACAAACAGATCGTAATGCCAGTGTGGAGGTACGCTGCAGAAAGTTAACTTTGTTTAGAACACGAGATAATGTCACAGGATTCTACAATAATTGCGTTATGACGGCACAGTTGGTGCAGTGGTTGAGCCATCGATTACTGCGTTGCGTGTCGCTGGTTCGGTTTCAACACGATTCGATTTTAATTAAAAACCGGGCAAGTGTGAGGCGGACTCGCGCACCGAGACAAACTTGCGAAATAAACAGCCAAATTTTTTGACTGCGTAGATTTAAAGGTTTTTTTTTTCACAGTTCCAATGGACCACAAACTTAAGTATATACAGGGTGGTCAGTTGATAGGCGTCCAAAGAAAAAAAATAGATGCCTTATGCTAAGTTCTACAATGCCTAGGCAAACAGGATTTCGCATGGTAGCTATTGCTATCGCTAATAGATTCCACAAAAAAGAACATCTAAAAATGGTAGGAATAAAGAGATAAAAATTAAAAACCACTGTTAGATGAAAATTTTGAAAATAGTACTTAAAAAAATTCTAACTCCTAAACTAGAAAAAATCGCGGAACATACCTGGAGGTAATTCAGGTACCCCTTAGCATAAGGGATCTATTTTTTTTCTTTGGACGCCTATCAACTGGCTACCCTGTATATGGTTTTAATTTCAACTCGATACGTCTACGCGTTCCTTAGATAAAGGGTCTTGACAGACAGACGGACAACAAATCGATCCTATAAGGGTTCCGTTTTTTTTCTTTTGAGGTACGGGACCTTAAAAACAGAGAGAATTGTAAACAGTTGTATTTGGTGTAGGTACAATAAAGTGATTTATTTATTACATCATGGAGGACTTACAACTTAAATAGAAATTTTATTATAAAAAAAACCATAGACAACAGAAAGCCAATTATTATTACAAGTCCTTACGTATAGAAACCTATTCTAAATCGTTGTTTTCCTTCTAGTCTTTTAGTACAATTTCTGCAGCAGTGGTCCTTCTGTTCGTTCCCTGTATCGTGTTAATTTAATGCTGAGCGAATACAGACCGTATACTTTTATGAGTATATGCTGATTTGGATACAATATTGAATGTATGTGCTTCAGTTTTACGCGATGTATCAAGACCTCCTCTTATTGGGTTGGTGGAATTTAGACGAGATTAGGGATATTTATAGAAGGTGGATTGATTCGACGGGAGCGAATATCTATAGGATCTTCGGAGGTATATTTTTGGGAAATAAATGAAGATTAAAGATTGTTTTCATCAAAGTATTACATATTTTACCTGTTTATTTTTCCCCTCTGTTGTTGTTATTGTCTCGTTGGTCTAGTGGGCGCATCACGACTGGTGGGCATGAAGTATTGGGTTCGATTACCGGATGGGGCAAATTGTTAATGGGAAGTACTCAGAACTAGCTGACGTAACTTAATTCGTTTTGTTTGATTTTATCTTTTCTGTAAATAATTTACTTATATTCTTACATGACTCTTATATGCCAATGCCAATATTTTCATCAAGATCCGTTGTGACGTGAAAGACTAACACTGACAAACATCCATACATCGAAGCTAGTTTCTTGATAAAAAAAGTTTAATGCATTTACCCTAAATTACTTTCTTTGCTAATCGCATAACAGGTACCCTATTTAAAAAAAATAGCTACTGTAGTTTTTTTTTCTGATAGCAAATCATCAAGTAACATCCCCCGATCTAGCCAGAGAGCCATCCATGTTCCTTCTTTTGCCCTTTGCGTTCCGGGGCCGCATCTCTTTCGAACAACCCGTAACCCCGACAACCTACAACCCCAGATATAGCTACACTGGTAGGTATTTTCATGTTTACTCACAATAAAAGTTGTTGTATTTGTTAACGTGTTGCCTTGCCATAAACTAAATACAGTAGTCGACATGTGTTGGTTCTCAATTTACCAGATAATGACAGTTCGCGTCAGTTCCTCGCCCGAGGGCGCCACGCGTCCGTACATTACAAATAGCTACTTAATTGTAGTAATGATTATAACTTAACATGATGGTATTTAAGACCTGTAAGGTGGTTAAATGACAAAAAAAACATGATTTAAGTGTTATTTTTAGGGTTCCGTACCTTATTGGATCACTTTGTTTTCCGTCTGTATGTCAAGACCCCTACTATGGCCTCTTAAAGCAATTCTTATTCTACTGAGGGAAAGAGACAGAGCTATACAGGGTGTCTAGACCCATCTCTTTCCCTCAGTGGAATAAGAATTGCTATATGATGTCATAGTAGCCTTTCTGTAAGGTGGTTAAATGTCAAAAAAAACATGAATTAAGTGTTATTTTTAGGGTGCCGTAACTTATTGGATCACTTTGTTTTTCGTCTGTATGTCAAGAGTTCAAGACCCTTTATCTCGGGAATACGAGAAGGTTTAGAGTTGAAATCAATACCATATACTATGATCTGTGGTCCCTTAATGTTGTGGACCACTGCCTGTTGGGGTTGCCAGTTGGTTGACTCTGAAACATAAAGGACAAAATAATGACAATGGGTTGGTTTTGGGCAGTAAAAACCCAGAACAGAGAAGTTATTTGATGATTGCCTATCCGTATAAAAAGTGACCTACACGCAGCTTTGGGTAGACAAAGTATTAAGAAGAGAAGGTTCTGTAAAATTAGTGCGGACTGGCAGCGGACACGACACTGACAAATACTTTAATATCCTTACTAATATTATAAAAGCAAATGTGAGTTTGTTTGTTACGCCTTCACGCCTAAATGGCCAAATTTAATGTATTTTGGTATAGATATTATAGTTGAGACCCTGGAGACGGACATAGGCTAAAAAGTGAGAAAAAGGGTAGAAAAGGGGAAGAAAAGGGCAGAGAAAGGTTTTATTTTCGTCATCACTAGCCCAAAGTAACTATGCCACGCGGACGAAGTCGCGGGCGGAAGCTAGTGTATATTATAAATGGCCGTTGTCCAGTGCAACGTGTGGTACTAGCTGTGGAAACAGACTATTAAAAGATAGCATGAGGCGATCTGTAGATACTGCTAACCTCCATTGGGAAAATGCGCGTTTTTTTGTTTCTAAATATATTATTCATGAGCTTTTTAAAAGTCTGTCTAGGTTACCAGTCTTAAAACCTACCCCAAGGGAAAAGACAGCAGAACATCTGTATCTACAAAAAATAAGCCTAAGGTTTGTTCGTTAAAGCAAAACCGACCTACCGAATGGTTCTGAAGTCACATTTTTCTTTGCTTTGATTATATAGACATACAAAAAAATGCTACCATGTTTTTTAGCCGGATCCGCAAATAATTATGACTTTTAATTGGATATTTTGATTAGGATGAAGTTTTAAGGTTGTTAGTAAGAGTATATTTATAAATCTGTCTGTTTTGCTTGCCAAAAAATAGACGTATAATATTATGGTTAAAATAAAACAATTGATTCCCATACAATGAATACATTCCTATACAATACATACCTAATGGGAATTTATAAATAACTTTTAGTAAAAAAATAAAACCGACTTCTAAAAAAAAAACTAAAAACTGGTTTTTATTTCAGCATTTTTAGTTATAGTATTATGATATAATACGCAAACACGGTTAAAAAGTTTTTATTTTTAGCTTTAGTCGCGTCTTAGATACAAGTTTTAGTTCCACATCATATATAGATTAAATACTAAGTATCTATATTATGCTTTAGTATTAAACCAATTCAGAAATCATATGCATCATCCCCTAGGTGATACGATCACCCTGCTCTCACTCGCCTGCCTACCCTGGCGAAACCCATACTTATACATGTGATTGCAGCAATCATGGCAGATTTGCTGTCATTTATTAAAGAGTGCCGTTGTATATCACTGAAGATCTATCACCAAATTAAAATACAATCACCTCAAAAAACTGCGATGACCTTCCAAGCATACGATGACTTTCCTTATCATTTTTTGATCATTTGTCTTCGACAACTTCTAAAATATAATCGACGAATGAGTATATCATCAACGTACACGAAGTCAATCTAATACGCATTATTAAAGATAACTCAAAAACTACTTGTCGGATCTTGATATTTTTTTTATGGGACCAAACGACAACCACCAGCTTTCGAATAAAAAAAGAATCATCAAAATCGGTTCACTCAGACCTGAGTAATGAGGTAACAAAAAAAAAAAACATACAGTCGAATTGAGAACCTCCTCCTTTTTATGAAGTCGGTTAAAAAACAAAATAGTCTACCATCCTTAAGAGTTCGCCATATTGGTTTTAGAATGACGTCACTTAAATTACCATGCATTTTTCGTCTAAATTCAAAATTTCAGCTCAAGTAAAAACAGGGACGTCGGTTTTAATTTAGTTAACTGTCTTACTCTCGCGTTTCATGAAATACAGCCTGGTGACAGACGGACAGACAGCGGAGTCTTAGTAACAATGCCGTTTTACCCTTTGGGTACGAACCCTAAAAATAACTTATATCGATCTCTTTATAACTTCAATCTGCATTTAACTCGCAAACCCGCCATTTTTAATCATGTAAATTAAAACGCACCCAAAAAAGGCAGACATTGGAATACTGTCAATTTGTCCTGTTGGTGTACCGTCCGCCATTTTGGTAGTTTCCACTGATGAAATACCTACGTTATATGGAGGCTTTAAAGTTTATTATTGCTTGTGTTGATTTTGCCCGCCTGACTTGCGTTCCATCCACCATTTCGCCAATTGTCATCAATTAAATAGCGACATTATTTTAAAGTAATAAAGTCTAGTTTTGATTGTGTTTGTGTATATCTGCACCTGTTGTTATGCGTCATCATTAATTTGTTCAGGAACGCAATTTTGCTCGTCGTTAGAGTATCGTCTCAAGTTGCTAGAATTTCGATATTCGGGAAACGCCCTCTTTGTGTTACGACTGATGTTTATGTACAGAAACCAAGATAAATGGACTATATTAGCCATTAAAATACATATTTGGGACAGGATGCAGATGAAATGTGTGAATTTTAGAATTATTGGTTTCAAAATCTTAAAATCGTCTTATTTAAAGTTTTAATGAATATCTCTCGAAGCTTTCCTTAAACGGTTGTATCAAGGGCCTGATTCAGAAGGCAGTACTCCTCGATACGGCCCCCATTGTGAGGAGGTTCCTGTCTCTGGAACCCTTACCACTGGTAGCTTGGACCCTGCTCCCGATAAACCTGTTTTCAAATGTTTTTCTACATATAAATAATATCATTTAAATAAGTATTAAAAGTGAATAATTTCAAAAAATATTTTATGTTTGTAAATGTATTAATGTACATAATATTCTCTTGTCTGAATAATAACTGTCGTACGGGCTCTAACTCCCTTACAGTCCGTCCACACCTTAGGACTTATTTAATGATTTCCAACCCAAAAAGAAATGGTTAAAACTTTCGCAGGATCTCACTCCATAAATTCCAACTTAACTCCTTGAATCCTTGCACCCGTCATCAAAACTTAGTACCCACTTCATTCCTCCACAATGTACCCATACATAAAGCTGGTTACACGTCAACGGGTTGTCAGTCGTTGTCAGACCTTGCGGACTGACATCAGGCTTGTCAATTAAACTGACAGTCGACTTATGCACGCGACGAGATTCAATGCCCGGCCGAGGCAATATGTTAATGTTTTCTTTTTAATTGTAAACGTATTGAAATTAGTTCTTTCTTGTTTATTTGTGTATGTTCCTTATTGTGTGTGGTGAAGTTTTTGTTTTCTTAAGGTTTTTGGTGTTGGCAAAAGAATTTTGCAAAGTTGAATATGTATATCCGATTAGTTATGATTAGTGCAAAAATATTTTAAATCCTAACTAATATTATAAAAGAGATAGTTTCGAGTTTTCGACTCTGCAGACGGACACAGGCTAAAGTTTTTTTTTAAAGTGAGAAATAAGGGAGGAAGAGGGAAGAGATGGGAAAACTTAGCTTTGCTATTACAATAAATAAGGCGCAATGGCAAATATTGCTGTGGTACCCCGAATTCAATGCGAGCAAAGCCGCAGGCAAAACCTAGTATAAAATAAAAATATACCCAAGCTTTGTTAGCTTACCATGCGTATGTGGAATCCATATTACGTTATGGCCTTATAATATGGGGTAACAGTACGGACCAAAATAGAACATTTATTGCTCAAAAAAAAATGCATTAGGGCTCTACACGGACTTCATCCTGAGGAATCATGTCAGCCAGTATTTAAGAAACTTGGCTTGTTACCGCTACCTTGTCTGTATATTAATGAAATAAGCATGTTTGTATGGAAATATAAAGAGCTCTTTAAAATAGCAAACGATGTAAATCCTAGAAGCCGACGAGATCCTCATTTACTTAAGCTTAACAATGCTCCCAGGCTTGCTAAATATAATAAAAGCTGCTTAACTATGTGTGTACGCATTTATAACCAATTGCCTGGTTACCTGAAAATGTTAAATTCGAGATATGCTTTTAAGACCAAATTGTATGAATGGTTAATTAATAACAATTTTTATAGTATAAAACAATTCCTAGAACGAAAATAGCACTGTTGTAACATAATAATTATTTTGTTAAGTAAATTGTTCCTACAAATATTTGCATGCTATGTTTAATCTTGGCAAAACATGTCTGCTCTATCTTTGTACTGTAAGACCTTTTATACCATGTTTTACGCAAATAAATATATTATTATTATTATTTATTATTATAAATAAATCCTCCTGTCTAACGGGTGTGCCCGCTTACACGTCAAGTGAAGAAGTCACAAATGAGAAACTAGGACCATAGTACAAAAAATGCCCCCGCTGAGTAACATATCAAACAACCAATAAAATTGGTTATTAGTAAGTCAATTCGGCAAAACAAAATGAAGAACAACCAGTAAAAGATAACCAATTAAATAAAATATTTCTTTAACCGTACATTTCCATTTAACAAATTACCATATTTCACAAAACACATCATAATTTAAAACCTCACTCAATTTAAAAGTTAAAACAATAACGTATCTCTTTCGTTTACAAACAAATTACGGAAATAAGAAGAAAAACGTTTGCCTTATAAATTCCCTTGTTTGTAAAGGAGAGTTCACATTAAAATATTTCCGTGTGGAGTTATATTTTCTTAAAAATTTTGTCATACTAAGTACAGGCATATATGCTCAAAGTTTTAAATTTTTAATCTAGCCTACATTCTGGCGGTTTTGTGTTTAAGCATTTATTTGCCTGTAAACTTTCGTTGTGAAAAAGTGCCTAGGGGGTCAAATACAGCGAAAAGAATGTTCAGAAACCCTCGTGAAAAGTAGTAGAAGACAAGAGCAAGGCAAGGTTTTAGGCTTCTATGAAACCACTATTCCATATTTACTTACCCACGCCCTTTTCCTGGTCTGTATTATGCCCGTTTCATGGGTCGCCCCTTATTACATAATTTAAATATAAGTGGCAAAATACTCAACCACTGCGCCAACCGTGCCGTCGATTTGTTATAAGTAGTTATTTGACCCATTCGCAAAAAAAACTAATCGCACAAATGTGTCCTCACCTTTACAAAATTCTTCGCTTCAAACACGCGTCATGCGGTTAATGAAAAATTGTCTGTCTGTCTGTTTGTTTTTAACAAATTTGTGAGCGAATTCCGTATATATCATGTTTAAATGCTTATTTTTCACGTGTAAAAATATTTGTATGAATATTACGTGAAGTTTTGATTTACGATTTTGGTTTTCAGAATACTGTTATGCAGGTTTGATTTTTTGATTTCAATTATTTATTTGATATGGTTGTTTGTTTTTAATTTCATATTTAGGCATTGTACAGTATTTTTTTAAGGTTCCCTACCTCATAAGGAAAACACCGGCTAAGTGCGAGTCGGACTCGCGCACCGAGGGTTCCGTACAAACCTGCGACATAAACAGCCATATCTTTTGACTGCTTAGACTTAAAGGGTCGAATTTTTTTACAGCACATGAGACCACAGAGTTGGATTAGGTACACTTTGTTGCCCGTCTGTCTGTCAAGATAAGTCTGTTATCTCGGGAACGAGTGGAAGTATCGACTTAAAATCATAACCATACTAGCTGGCGCCGGCGGCTTCGCCCGGGTGATATCGAAGATAAAAAGTATCCTATGTGTTATTTCAGACTATAATCTACCGCAGTGCCAAATTTCATCAAGATCCGTTCAGCCCTTTTGACATGAAAGAGTAACAAACATCCATATATCCATCCATCCTCCCAAACATGCGCATTTATAATATAAGTAGGATACTCAAGTCTTGAAGGAAACTCACCCATCCGCGGACCAACCTAGGCAAGTGTCAAATAAAATGAAAGCTTTAAAAGAAATACAACGATGCAAAAGGCATCGTTGTATTATATTTTGGCGTAACACTAAAACCAATTCCCAAAGAGAAAAATTCAAAATCCTTTCACACACGCTTCCTAGTCCAACATTTCCTTTTTCTCTAGAAAAATATAAATTGCCATCAAACTCCCATCCTTGTATCAGCCGCAGACTTCCCTATACCGTTACATTAGGAGCCTTCCATTTGGCGGCCGTCCAGAGGGGCAGCCGTACGACCTATTTAGATTTTATCGCCTCATGGATGGAATTAAAACGGATCCGGCTTTAAAAACGGTATGTTTTCGTCAGTTTCCGAATGGTTCGTGCACGGAATTGGGTAGTTGACACCATTAACCAATAATTAAAAAACACAATTTTTCTGAAAGAACACCTTATTCTAGACCTAAGAACTCCATTCATTTCAAAATAACTTTAAAATTCGATTTTTAGTTGCTTTTAAATCAATAAATAGTTGCATCATTGACTTGACAAAATAGTGACGTCATCGGTTGCGAGTCTCATACAAAATCTATGGGGGAAGCGCGTTTTGACAGCTCATAAAAAGTATATCAATTGATTGGTGGTGTCATCTACCTATTACTATTGTGAGGTTTGTTTTTATGATTAAACTAGTAGTTACCCGTGGCCTCTTATGCGATAGTTTCGCGATTTATTGGCTTATTCGTCAACTCGCGCCTCATAAACTCGCGACTGCGCGCGATTACTCGCGACCGAGTGAAAATCTGACGTATTTAGAGTCATCTACAAAGGTGTTTTGTCTTTGACTACAACAAAAATAGGTTAAATCAGAAGGTGCTAACTCTCGCGCAGTCGCGAGTTTATGAGACGCGAGTTGACGAATAAGCCGATTTATTGAAATAAGTTTTTCAGTCAAAAGATACTTGATATACCTATCATTTCTCTTTTTTTTTTAAAAAAAACGTTACCCCTCTAAGTCTACGCAGACAATATATATTTCTGTATATACGGAACCCTCGGTGCGCAAGTCTGACTCGCTCTTGGCAGGTTTTTTTAAAATAACTTCGGCTCACATGATTTGAGAGTGTAACAGAATAAATACTGTCAATCCGACATATTATAATTATATCTTTTGTTGCTAAGAAATTAACAGCTTTCGAGTAGAAAAATAAACTTTGTAATGACTTCTAAGTATTATTCAAGACTAGCTTATGCCCGCGGCTTCGTTCGCGTTAAATTCGGTATAACACAGTACCGGCTACCTGCAGTTTTTCCCTTGCGCCTTATTGATTTGTAATAGCAACTCTAAGTTTTACCTATGTTCGTTTCCTGGTTCCCAACTATCTCTGTACCAAAATTCATCAAAATCGGTTTAGCCATTAAAGCGTGAAGTGGTAACAAACACACTTTCGCTGTTATAAGATTAGTAAGGATTATCGCGTTGAAACAATTACGAGAAACACCGCATTAACTAGTCAATGCCCTACATTAGCTTTACTAACCTTACCTTATCAAATCTCACAACGAAAACCAACCCTAATGAGCTAACCCGTGAAACCTGACCCCTGAAAGCTACTCCGGGATAATCAATCACCACAGCTTCCATTCGCTGTCTCATGTAATCCGATATTAAGCTATGTGGAGCATACTGAAGCTGGAAAGGTCATATCGAGCAGCCATATCTGTGACCTCACTGTTAGTTTTAGATTAACAGCTGTTTCGATGATCTGTGGTTTTATTAGTATAGGGAATATGCATGTTATTTTTAGAATTCAGTAACTCAAAAGGAAAAAACGGAACCCTTATTGGATTAATTGTTTAAAAAAAAACTTTTCCCTTCACTAGGAATTTCTCGATACATACATACACAGACAGACCCGGAACAACTATTTGTATGGTCATACAAATATTTATTCCATGTTCCAAACTGACAAACATGTGTTTGTGAGTTTAAATGTTTGTAAACGCACCCTCGATACAAGGGGAAACAGGGTGGCTAAGTTTGTACGGGAGAACGCGATTGCTTGGTATTATTTCACAAAATTATCATGACTACATCACTAAGAAGATGAGTTGCAAGCAAAACAACTGGGGCCTAAGTCTACTATTACAATAGTGTCAGAATGGTCGATCACTGATCTCATAATAGTTGATTTTGACAAGTTTAGTATGTAGATTACCAAAATTATCAAAATCAACCATTATGCGATCAGTGATCGACCATTCTGACACTATTGTAATAGCAAACTTAAGCCCCTGGTCGCAACTAGTTTATTAAAATAAGCTAATTGTCATCCTTTCCCTAACTACATCAAACTAAATCAAGATCAATGCTCCTCTATACTCCCAATGAAATCCTAATCTCAGGTGATTACACGATGGACTCAAAGGACTAAAACAAAGACACATCGTATCAGCGGCCATCAAGGTGAAACAATGGCTTCTGTTCACAATACCTATAATTGTGATCTGCACAGTTTGGCGGGAGTCCAGGAGTTGACAGCTACTCCTGGGAACCCATTAAGATGTTATCGTCGTGTGGTAGAGATGGGTAGAAGGTTAATTGTGGAAAAAAACTTGGAAGAACCGGCCAAGTCGGACTCGCCCATTGAGAGTTCCTCACAGTCTTGCGACTCAAACGGCCATAAGCTATTGCTCCCGGCTGTTTTTTGTAGATCTTGGACAGTAGTTACAGGTAGTCAGTGTCCCGAAAGTCTGACAAACAGTCTTACCAAGGGGTATCTTATTTTCCGGTACTAACTGGGTTGTGGAGGTCAGATCGGCAGTAGCTCCTTGTAAAATCTTAATCTGGACGCTCTGACCTCAACATAGTTGGAAAGAGCTAGGCTGATGATGACCAGTCCAGTACAGTATGAAAGAACAAACAAATGCATAAACAAATAACGATATTTCTTTCGCAAAACATATTATTGTTTTGAAGATCGCTCAGAGTGGAACTTCTGCCGTCGTATCCTAATTGCGTCTGCTATCTCAGACACGGTTAGATTATTTATCAACCAGATTCCCAGCGGTATTAGAAAATGAATACCATAATGAAAGAAAAGCAGTTCTATTGCCTTAGAGATGTCGCCATTTATACATAGCTCTGAGCCAAGCTGATATAATTGGCCATCTGCTTTATTAATAAGAATGAAAGAAAGAATCCTTACTTCCTTACTTAATATTATAAAAGCGAAAGTGAGTTTGTTTGTTTGTTTATTTGTTTGTTACCTCTTCACGCTTTAATGGCTAAACCGACTTTGATGAATTTTGGTACAGAGATAGTTGGGAACCAGGAGACGGACATAGGCTATGTGAGGGAGAAAGAGGGATGAAAAGGGAAAACTTAGCGTTGCTATTACAAAACAATAAGGCGCAAGAGGAACTGTGTTACCCCAAATTCGACGCGGGTGAAGCCGCGGGCGAAAACTAGTATTTCATAAAAAAAAAACACGTGTTAATTCAAATTATCGAGCTACTCTCTATCCAGCCCGTATCTTCGTTGAATGACTTCTAAGTAAGACCCTTGAGCCAAACGTGTGACCTACCAGTCGTTAGCTTAAGTCTCTACCACTGAGCCACACTGCTCTAATATTATGTAGTTCTCTTGATACTTTTTAAAAACAAGTTTTTCTACTAACCAATGCTATATCGTAGCTTCCAATAAAGAGCAGTGATAAGCTGTGTGAGCATCGAACTGCCAAATCTCGAGTTCGAATCCCAGGCTTCTATAATTTCGGAATCATTTGCGTATTATATAATTACTAGCTGTGCCCAGAGGTTTCACCCGCTGCTGGGGTCATTTTTAGAAGAGTGGTAAATCCTTACTTAATATTATAAAAGCGAAAGTGAGTTTGTTTGTTTGTTTTTTTGTTACCTCTTCACGCTTTAATGGCTAAACCGATTGTGATGAATTTTGGTACATAGATAGTTGGGAACCAGGAGACGGACATAGGCTATTTTTATTTAAAAATAGTGGGATGTGAGGGAGAAAGAGGGAAGAAAAGGGAAAACTTAGCGTTGCTATTACAAATCAATAAGGCGCAAGGGGAACTGTGTTACCCCAAATTTAACGCGGGCGAAGCCGCGGGCGAAAGCTAGTGATTAAATAAGTGAGATATTTCATGACGGCATCTTAAGCCAGGTCGAAGGTTCATAAGCAGTATATAAACTCTGACATCAGGTTACACAATAAAGAAAGATAGATAAAGAGCAGAGATGGCAGTTCCCCGAACCCAGATAAAGATGGTTCATTGACCTTCCCAGAATAGTTCTCATTGGGCTCATGAAGGATTATTGATAGGTAACTTAATACCTTTATTAAGTCTTTTGTATATAGACTGAGCAATGGACGGTCAAGTGTCTTAGCGTCATCTGTGTTGTATTTATATAAATGGACAAAGATAGACTTGGCTTGCGAGGTTGTCGACATGTGGGATGTGGAGTCAGCGATCTTTGTGCCGATAGTTGTTGCAGCCAATGGTTTAGTAGAAAAGAGCCTCTTTCAACATCTGAGGAGGCTCTCGTTAGGCAGTTGGATCGGAACCGGTACTCCTGGACACGGCTCGTATCGTTAGGAGATTCCTCTCTTTGGAGCCCTGACTGCCGTAAATAAATAAATATCTTAAGACAACTCACACACGGCTATCTGATCCCAAGCTAAGCAGAGCTTGTGTTATGGTACCCAGACAACTGATATACATACTTAAATAATTTATAAATACATACATATTATAGATAAATCACACCCAGACACAGAACATACAATCATGCTCATCACACAAAGTTTGTCATGGGTGGGAATCGAACCCACGACCTCCGGCTCAGCAGTCAGGGCCACTAACCACTAGACCAAGAGGCCCGACAAACTTAGCTTGGACCCTGTTCCCGATACCGGTGGGCTACTATTTTATGTATTTTTGATCGTTTTGATGTTTTTTTTTAAATTGTAAATACTAGCTGGTGCCCGCCGCTTCTCCTGCGTGATGATCGATAAAAAATGTTTCATCAAATTTCAAATTTCATCAAGATCCGTTTAGCCGGTTTGACGTGAAAGAGTAACAACATCTAAAAATCCATACATCCATCCATCCATCCTCACAAACATTTGCAGTAGGATGTAAAAATATGTGTAAATAAACGAATTAATAGTACTAATATTACTTTTGGTCTTATGCCAGGTTGACGGCAAAGTTACTTATCCGTATTATTGATAAACAAAAAAATTTAGAGGTGTCAAGGGACACCCGGATGGAACGAAGTTCCTTTTTATTATTATTTTTTATTATTTATTAACACCACACTGTTCAATGCGAAATAGAAATGAAAATATCTGGCTTGCTTTCTATAAGAGAGAGAGAGAGAGAGACAGACAGACAGACAGAGAAACATGCGACGCCGCACAGCTTACAACAGCTTACTATAGCAAAAAGTGTCGTGACAACTTTTCGTAAGAATTTTTTCCGTCTAGCCCCCTTTAACAACGCGCGATAAGGAACACCGTTCCAAAAACATATAAATAAACTCTTAAATACTCATCAACCACAGTTCATTGACTCAAAAGATCTTTAAGAAAGATAATCATGAGTCATTGTGATCAATGTCTTGCATTCGGTAACATATTGTCGGCGTCTCTTTCTTTCTTTCTTTCTTTTTACCGGGAAGGGCCGGAACCGGTTGTTTTTGATGATACAAGCTTGGAATTGTTTATTAATTGTTATGTTGGTACTTGCATTTCCTTCTTTCGTATTTCCTTTTGAGAATTTGGTAATTTGATTGTATGTCGAGATATGTTACTTTGGTTCTATGTGTATTCCGGCTTCCTCAATTTGTTGTTATTATAAATATTAATTACTATCTGCGGTTCACCCGCTTCTTTGGTTACTGCCCCGCTCTTATGGGTAGTAGCGTGATGTTATATGACTTTTGTTTCTCAGTAATAATGTAGCTTTCTAATAGCAAAAGAGTTTTTGAAATCAGTCCTGTAGTTTTTGAGTTTATTCATTACACACAAAAATACATCTTCTCTGTATATAATACTAGCTTTTGCCCGCGGCTTCGCTCGCGTTAAATTCGGGGTAACACAGTTCCCCTTACGCCTTATTGATTTGTAATAGCAACGCTACGTTTTCCCTTTTCTTCCCTCTTTCTCCCTCACATCCCACGTTTTTCAAAAAAATATTAGCCTATGTCCGTCTCCTGGTTCCCAACTATCTCTGTACCAAAATTCATTTTAGGTTTAGCCATTAAAGCGTGAAGAGGAAACAAACAAATAAACAAACAAACTCACTTTCGCTTATATTAGTAACTTAAACTTAAAAGTAGTAGCTTATAATATTAGTAAAGTAAAGTAAGGAATAGTAAGGATATTTGTAAGGACTAGCTGCTGTCCGCGCCTTTGCCCGCGAGATATCGATAAAAAGTCTTATATGTTATTCGAGACTATAATCTACCTCTGTGCCAAATTTTATCACGATTCGTTCAGCCATTTTGACGAGAAAGAGTAACAAACATCCATACATCTATGGTAATGGTTAAATAATGTGTACAGTTGCCTATACATCCATACATCCATCCTCACAAACATTCGTATTTATAAGATTAGTAGGATAGTGTAGATAATATTATCATCTGCCTAGCCTTTTCCTAACCTTGTTAGGGACAGCTTCCAGTCTTACCGAATGCAGCTGAGTATTTTACATGGAGCGACTGCCTATCTGACGTCCACAACCTAGTTGGTACTGGGTAATATGATATCAGTATTATTTAGAGTATAATATGGTATCATTGTAGATTATATCAATTGACTGTTAATTCCGATATGATTGATTGACTAACAACTTGCCGTCAGCTCGTTTAAGTTACATTTACTTATGCCCGCGGCCATATATAAATCCACACACACACACGCACACATCAAACAGCCTAGCTGTGCAAATTTTACGAAAATCCGTTCAGATTTTGTAAAAAAAATAATAAATAAATATCTTGGGACAACTCACACACGGCTATCTGATCCCAAGCTAAGCAGAGCTTGTGTTATGGTAACCAGACAACTGATATAGATACTTATATAATTTATATAAATACATACATGTTATAGATAAATCACACCCAGACACAGAACATACAATCATGCTCATCACACAAAGTTTGTCATGGGTGGGAATCGAACCCACGACCTCCGGCTCAGCAGTCAGGGCCACTAACCACTAGACCAAGAGGCCCGACAAACTTAGCTTGGACCCTGTTCCCGATACCGGTGGGCTACTATTTTATGTATTTTTGATCGTTTTGATGTTTTTTTTTAAATTGTAAATACTAGCTGGTGCCCGCCGCTTCTCCTGCGTGATGATCGATAAAAAATGTTTCATCAAATTTCAAATTTCATCAAGATCCGTTTAGCCGGTTTGACGTGAAAGAGTAACAACATCTAAAAATCCATACATCCATCCATCCATCCTCACAAACATTTGCAGTAGGATGTAAAAATATGTGTAAATAAACGAATTAATAGTACTAATATTACTTATCCGTATTATTGATAAACAAAAAAATTTAGAGGTGTCAAGGGACACCCGGATGGAACGAAGTTCCTTTTTATTATTATTTTTTATTATTTATTAACACCACACTGTTCAATGCGAAATAGAAATGAAAATATCTGGCTTGCTTTCTATAAGAGAGAGAGAGAGAGAGACAGACAGACAGACAGAGAAACATGCGACGCCGCACAGCTTACAACAGCTTACTATAGCAAAAAGTGTCGTGACAACTTTTCGTAAGAATTTTTTCCGTCTAGCCCCCTTTAACAACGCGCGATAAGGAACACCGTTCCAAAAACATATAAATAAACTCTTAAATACTCATCAACCACAGTTCATTGACTCAAAAGATCTTTAAGAAAGATAATCATGAGTCATTGTGATCAATGTCTTGCATTCGGTAACATATTGTCGGCGTCTCTTTCTTTCTTTCTTTCTTTTTACCGGGAAGGGCCGGAACCGGTTGTTTTTGATGATACAAGCTTGGAATTGTTTATTAATTGTTATGTTGGTACTTGCATTTCCTTCTTTCGTATTTCCTTTTGAGAATTTGGTAATTTGATTGTATGTCGAGATATGTTACTTTGGTTCTATGTGTATTCCGGCTTCCTCAATTTGTTGTTATTATAAATATTAATTACTATCTGCGGTTCACCCGCTTCTTTGGTTACTGCCCCGCTCTTATGGGTAGTAGCGTGATGTTATATGACTTTTGTTTCTCAGTAATAATGTAGCTTTCTAATAGCAAAAGAGTTTTTGAAATCAGTCCTGTAGTTTTTGAGTTTATTCATTACACACAAAAATACATCTTCTCTGTATATAATACTAGCTTTTGCCCGCGGCTTCGCTCGCGTTAAATTCGGGGTAACACAGTTCCCCTTACGCCTTATTGATTTGTAATAGCAACGCTACGTTTTCCCTTTTCTTCCCTCTTTCTCCCTCACATCCCACGTTTTTCAAAAAAATATTAGCCTATGTCCGTCTCCTGGTTCCCAACTATCTCTGTACCAAAATTCATTTTAGGTTTAGCCATTAAAGCGTGAAGAGGAAACAAACAAATAAACAAACAAACTCACTTTCGCTTATATTAGTAACTTAAACTTAAAAGTAGTAGCTTATAATATTAGTAAAGTAAAGTAAGGAATAGTAAGGATATTTGTAAGGACTAGCTGCTGTCCGCGCCTTTGCCCGCGAGATATCGATAAAAAGTCTTATATGTTATTCGAGACTATAATCTACCTCTGTGCCAAATTTTATCACGATTCGTTCAGCCATTTTGACGAGAAAGAGTAACAAACATCCATACATCTATGGTAATGGTTAAATAATGTGTACAGTTGCCTATACATCCATACATCCATCCTCACAAACATTCGTATTTATAAGATTAGTAGGATAGTGTAGATAATATTATCATCTGCCTAGCCTTTTCCTAACCTTGTTAGGGACAGCTTCCAGTCTTACCGAATGCAGCTGAGTATTTTACATGGAGCGACTGCCTATCTGACGTCCACAACCTAGTTGGTACTGGGTAATATGATATCAGTATTATTTAGAGTATAATATGGTATCATTGTAGATTATATCAATTGACTGTTAATTCCGATATGATTGATTGACTAACAACTTGCCGTCAGCTCGTTTAAGTTACATTTACTTATGCCCGCGGCCATATATAAATCCACACACACACACGCACACATCAAACAGCCTAGCTGTGCAAATTTTACGAAAATCCGTTCAGATTTTGTAAAAAAAATAATAAATAAATATCTTGGGACAACTCACACACGGCTATCTGATCCCAAGCTAAGCAGAGCTTGTGTTATGGTAACCAGACAACTGATATAGATACTTATATAATTTATATAAATACATACATGTTATAGATAAATCACACCCAGACACAGAACAAACAATCATGCTCATCACACAAAGTTTGTCCTGGGTGGGAATCGAACCCACGACCTCCGGCTCAGCAGTCAGGGCCACTAACCACTAGACCAACAGGCCCGTCAAAAGGAGGAGGTTCTTGCTCATTCTTCCTCATCGAGATCAACGCTTTGGAATCGGTTACTACAGTACTTACATAAGTTATTATGTCTTGTGACTGGGACTGTAGCAGCATATTTTTTGTTTTTATGACATTCAAAAGTGCCTGTAATGGACTAATTGAAATAAATGCTCGGAGTTTGAGTGCCATGATTATGGTACCTAATATAATCTATTATGCCAGGTGTTAACCCAAATGCAACACCAACCGAACGATAACTCAAAAAGCGGTTAAAACTGATCACCGCAACCCAATATCAACCATCACAGAGCAACCATATAGCTGGATGTAAACAGTAATTTGCGTACGCCACTCTTGCCAAATGTACTTGGCAATGTGCCAACTAGAACAGTTTCGGCTCTCGGCTTTCGGCTTAGCTGGACAAACCTAATAACCGAGAAATTAAAAATTTTGCGCTCATAATGGTTGAGTTTTTTTGTTTAACCGTATAGTTCGGTACGGACCCCTTCGGGGGCTTGACATTCAAACCTCCGCTGGCTCGGTACTGGCCCCGAAAGGGGTCGGACATTTAAGTCATATGACCTCCTCATTATTTTTGTAAATATTTTATTTTCTGGTTAATAAATAATATGGGTGTGCATTCATTAAGATAGTAGAATAAAAAACTCATATGTAAACGTCATTAGAAGTTCTTTAATTATTGAGGAAGTTTCTTAATTAAGTCTTATAAAATCCAAATGTGTAAATTACGATCATCGCCATTTTGATGGCAGTGTAGGTCGACGCTAAAAATCATAAAAAAATAGGTTTTCGGACATTTAAACTCCACATTATTGGGCATGATTTACGTGTCCTTTTATTACGTGAAGAAATCATTCGTAATTGAACTTATATTAGTAGTGGTAATGATACATTTTGAAATCTAAAGTCGAAGTTTCGCACCAATCGTGCTTGTTTACATTTTTAATTCCACATTATATCATATATTCACGAATAGATTCTATAACAACTGACACTAATATCATTTCTAATATTATAAATAACAGGACAATGCCCAGATCTTATCGTATTTTGCAATAATAGGACCAATAACACGGAATATTCATAACCACTACTAAATTCACTTTCGAAATTGACGTCCATTTCTTTTTTTTTTAATTTTGTGATGTGTAAATGCGATTATTTCAATCGATTATTTTCTTGTAAATCAATCAACTCGAATAATTAAATTAAGGAATATCAGAAATTGATAGATGAAAATAAAAAAATATTTTGTATCACGTGTAAAATACTATAAATATTGATTGTAATATTTTTTACGCCACTAAAACCGATTCAATAACAAACAGTACAAACTGATATATGGCTAAATTCGCGCCAATTTTATTTTCAGATAAAAATTCAAAAAAGGAATGCGCTCGCTGTTCTAATTTATATTAAAATGTTTATTTGCTATTTTATTAATAATTTGGTTTTGTACCTACTATTTGAATGTGAATTGCAAATAGAAATAAATAAGGTTGAATATAGAACGCGCCAATTATGATCTTGGTAAGCACATTAAAAAAATCAGCCAAGATAAATTACATTTGTTCGACAAAATTGTTTGGTTGGATTGGTTATTTGAAAAGCGTATTCATTCTTTCCTAAAACATGGCTCGTAGGCCAAAGTGTTCTTGGAGTGGAAGCCTTGGGGTAAAAATGGCCTATAGAGGAAGAGCACAATAGAGATGGAAACACGACACCAAGAAAACTCCTGGTTCAAAATGAGTCCATTTTGAACCTAGATTTTTCTTGATGTCGTGTACCGGGGTTTTTTTTGGGTGGCAAATCGTCAATTAACTTCCCCCGCTCTGGGCAGAACGGGGTGGAGTGTCAGACTAGTACTGACTAAAACCCACCCATGCTCCTTCTATTGCATAACCCTGACACTCCCTCCCGCTTCGTCTAGAGCGGGGGAAGTGAGGCGCTCCTCAATCCAAGCCGCTACAGGCATCGGGCGTCGGGCGTCGGGTGTCTATATCAATATTTTAGGGCCCCGATGTGTGCGGAGTCCCTGTCCGTCTAAAACAAGGCTCTACTGCGGAGGCATGGCTTTCTAGGTGCGGTACGGTATGTTTGTGCCGGCTGGGGTGCCTTACTAGTTACCTACAGAATTAGCATGACCTCCTACAAAAATGGCCGCCATTTTCATTCATCGTCATTCAAAAAAAACAACCAAAATCTTTTACCGCGAAACCGTTTGACAGCAAAATGTACCTCAAATCTTGGCGCATAAGAAAATAATTATAGCATAACAAAAAAGCACGTGACAAAATGTTGTTGTCTTTCTTTTCTTATCGATATCATAGATATTTGAACAACTATAATATCAATAGTAGAATAATATGCAATCTCCATAGGTAAATTCCTCAATGGTCCCAAAACTTTTTTTTAAAGTTTACTCGATAACGATTATCGATTAGGTTGAATGCAACTTTTTAATCGTAATGATGAAACTTAGATTTACGGTCAGCACTAAGAAATGTCATATTGCAACACAGTTTTTAGTATTTTTTGTCGAGATTTGTATCGTGTTTTATTTTGAATTTATATGTTTAATGGCAAAAATAAGAATGCAGATGGAATGTCAATGTTTTTATTTTGGATTTCCGATTTTATTATCAAAGGGTTGTCTTGTGTATGTGCATTATTTCCAGCGTTTTTAAAGTACCTAATTTTTGGAAGGGTGTAATAATATGTATTTTACACACATTTTACAATAGATTGACGCCGTTTTATCGACCTTATGAGGTTTTTGGAAATATAAACCTCAAACTTATCATATGAAACAGCCCCGGTGACTTATTTTTAATAACAAAATTGAATGCTGTAAATTGATGAAAATTCTTGAATTTCATGACAATTCGCGTCACCCCACCGATTCAGCTGATGTGTCATGTGTCAAAATTCTGTCGTGCAGAGTGGTTAAGTTGGTCGTTTCGCTTTTGTTTTTTTGAATTTATCGGTTTAATTTTATTGTGCCTTTTTGTTGGGGTTATTTATTTGTTTGTTTTTTTTTAGATTTGTGGTTTGACTTTTTCAGTGTTTTTGGGGTATTGATTTAGTCGAAGATAGACTTATTTGTTCTTGGAGCAATGTGTGTGTGTGTGTTATTTCAATGTGTTTTGTATTCTATTGTAATTATGTGGATGTATATCTGGATAATAAAGATTTAATTTCATTTATACATAACTAGCTGTGCCCAAAGCGGTATCACCTGCTGCTCAGCTCCTTAGTGTCGTAGCGTGATGTTATATAATCTATTAATTCCGTGAAAAAATGCCTTTGCAAAATTTTAAGTCATTTCAGCCAAGAAATCGCGTTCTCCCATACAAAAATTGCCACCCTTTTTCATCCCTTAGGCAGACAGACGGACTGACTACAAAGTGATCCTATAAGTTCCGTTTTTTCCTTTTAAGGAACCCTAAAAATTGTACATATGCTCACGATTTTTGACAATGGGGGTTGGTAGAAGCCACAGATCGCGATAGCTGGCGCTCGCGACTTTGCCTGCATGATATCTAAAAAAAAGTTTCTTATGTGTTATTCTAGAGTATAATCTACCTCTGTGCCTAAATTCATCAAGATCTGTTCAGCTGTTTCGACGTGAAAGAGTAACAAACATACATTCATACATCCTTACAAACATTCGCATCTATAGTATTAGTAGAATACTGCTCAGCGTCAAAATGAAATATTGGCGACTAAAACATACTGACCACTATATAACTACATTTATACATAAATATAACACGTACCTAAATACAAACAATTAATAATATCTGTACGTACCAAGTAACATTTTGATCGAACGGGGAACCGAACTCCTGCGACTTTGATCGATCGTCGCTTTTGACTTCGCCGTATGGCGCTACCAAGATAAAAATAAACTATTCAAAAAACTTTACTCAAATCTCAACCTTAATTCTAACGCAATAAGGAACTTCAAAGAAGCAAGTGTAGTGTATAAAATTGTTATTGGATTTTGATTCTTATGAGCTGAAAAATAAGGTTGTGTAATTAGTGACAGGTGATACTGTGTAAGGAAAATATAAGATGGCTAATATGTGAATGTAATAAGTGTTTTTTTGTTTTTTCTGGTGTGAATAAGATATAGATTAAGATGTAGGCTTTTGTAAATGCTTTAAAGGCTGTTGACCTCCATGTTCAGATGTTTTTAAGACCTGGATGGAGAAGGGGGAGGCCTTCTGGAAAAAAAATAACATGTAATAGGGGGCGACCCTATTGTCATCAACCTTAAAAGTACCCGATGAGAAATCCCAATAACATTTTGACCGACCCGGGAATTGAACACAGGACCTCAATGTCGGCAGTCGCACTTGCGATCACCACATTAACGAGACATGAAGTTATTCAAAATACTATTTGTGGGATCAAAGTAAATATTATGTTTTAAGAGTCGTACTACAGTCGGAATCCCGAAAGTCTGACAACCAGTCTTACTCTGGTAAGACTGGTTGTCAATATCGGGTTGAAATTAAAACCATATACTCAAATCTGTAGTGCCTTGGAGTTGGGAAAAAATCAACCCTCTAAGTATACGCAGTCAAAAAATATGGGTGTTTATGTCGCGTCTTGTACGGAACCCTCGGTGCGCGAGGACTCGCACAATAATCTGTTTTTTTTTTCGAAACAATGATTATTTTTATTTTGTTTGTGGAGTCTACTGCGGAATATTATTGAGCCTCATTCTTGTTACTCTTACCTCATCTATTTCCTCGTTTTGGGATTATTATATTCATCTTATCCTTGTTTGACATACTCAAATCATCGACTATTGACGATGACTTCCGGCTCTTCAGTTGGTCATAATTTCTGTAGAGATAATTTTTCTTTCCCTTTCCTTGTGGCATCAGGGTTATACAGGAAAATACAGGGATTAATTCAGCCTCCTTTGTTTGTCTAGTGGTCGATTCGAGTCCCAGGCCAAAAACAAGGAACATGGGTTTTAATCAATAAAAGTCCGAAGTTATTTAAAAAAAAATAGCCGGACAAAGGTGTCGTTAAGTTTTTCCATCAAGAATTTCTCAGATCCTCGGAGTATGGAATCGTGTCCAATTGATGGCAATAGGCTCGCATCCTATTATATATAATATGGGTACATCCCAGCGGGGATCACTGGCACAGTGTAATGCAAGTATGGAATGCTGTCTCTTCCAGTCACATCTAAACCTATGTTCCACCTAAGTTGTGCGGTTAGAACTTCGCTAAGTTAAAGTCCATGAAGGTGAACTTGCTACTTGAAACTAGCACCCCCGCGTTTTCCGTGCTCGCCAGTTTTGTTGTGCTCACTTTAAATTCACTTCTTGCAAGTTAATTTCAAGATTAAGTGCGTTTAGGGACTTGAAGGATGAGTCCTAATCTTTTGGGATTCCTTTTGTGAATATTATAAAGCTGAAGAGTTTGTTTGTTTGTTTGTTTGTTTGAACGCGCTAATCTCAGGAAGTACTGGTTCGAATTGAAAAATTCTTTTAATGTTGGATAGTCCATTTCTTGAGGAAGGCTATATGCTATATAATATCACGCTACGACCAACAGGTGCTGAGCAGCGTGGGTGAAACCGCGAGGAACAGCTAGTTATATGTATTCTTGAGCAATGTCTTCATTTGTTTTTTAAATACGTCGCACCCACATTACAGGAGATATTCTTAGTAGGGGGCTACTAGGAAATTCTCCTGTATTGTGAGTGCATTTACAAACATTTAAACTCACATACACAAACAGCCAGACCCGAAACAACTACCTGTAGGTCATACATATATTAATTTATACCTAGTGGAGATCGAACCCGCGACGCACAGCGCAGCAGTTAGTGCGCCAACCGTGCCATCAATATATGTTATGTTACATCTTGCTTATTTTCAAAGCATTGCTTCGTTCAGCTGCTTCCAAAACATATACAGTAACTGACAGATCATTAGCATTCCCAACCACACAAAACTCATACCTAAAACATGACAAAAAATGTAACACACAGCTGTCTCCAAAAACTCCATAACTACACACATACACCCGGAAAGCCTTTCTAAAATTCAGTTAATACCATTTCATATACATAATACAGGGGGTGCCGTCACCAAATCAAAATTCGGTCCGAACCGTATCCGATACAGGGTGTGTCTTCTGAATATTTATCAGCCTGGGTCGCAGCTGTGTCCGGACAATTGAAATTGTGACGAATTCAGTTATTTTGATACTTGATACCCCTTTGGTGTTGTGATCTAATAAACTGGCTTAAGGAGGAACGGGGTCGACTGATAGTTTTGCTAAGATCCCGTATAACGGTAGGGTTGTTGCAGAAATTCTTCTTGTTTAATGGTGGTTTTCGTTCGGGATAAGTCCTGTATCAAAATACCAGACAGAAACTCAGTTATCGATCAAAAGAATCGGTCCATAATCAGCGTGGCTTCACAATAACATCTGGCATTTTAAATTCTGTACCTACTGTATCAAATTATTGCTGTCTTCTCATTCTTTATTCATGTATTCGTATGAAATATTCCCTTTTTGCCATCATTGATGTCTGTTGCTAAACGTGTGCAAAACGTGCATCCAAGGAATGTGGCATTTTAAGGAGGAGCTCGTGGCTAAATAAAAGCTGCCTCTCGGGTTGATCTTTAGGTTAAGCAGCGCCTGCCTAGGTTGGTCTGTGGGTGGGTCACGTTAAATACCGAGTTTCCTCCGTGCCTCGGAAAGCACGTTAAGCCGTTGGTCCCGGCTGTAATTTGTAGATCTTTGACAGTCGGTACAGGTAGTCAGTGTTCCGAAAGTCTGACAACCAGTCTTACCAAGAGGTATCGCATTACCCAGTACTAACTGGGTTGTGGAGGTCAGACAGTCGCTCCATGTAAAATACTGATATTCACCTGCATCCGGTTAGACTGGATCATAGTTGGGAAAAGGCTAGGCAGATGATGAGTTCAACCAATGAGGTTGTCGTCTGAATAACGAGGAAAATCCTCCGGCCTCTAGTCAGGCTTAAAAACTAAGCGACTATACGCTAATGGCACTCCCTATGGGGTACATGCTTCGATTTAGGGCGTCGCTGGGGGAGGACGGCAAAGGGACAGGCTGGATCTGAATGATTAATTAAACTAGAAAAGGACTGCAATAGCATAGATAGACGATCTTATTTATCTACGTTAGTATCTACATATGTACACACTTCAACTTATATGAGACTGTTTTACGTCCTTCACACCATCAAAGGTCCAGCTGGAAACTGCCGTCGGACACTAGTTATCCGGCAGTTTGCAGAACTGGGCCTATTTGCCGCAGCTGTAGGACGCACAATAATTAATTATCTCTTTTTTTCTATCTCAGTTTTATTAGCTTCCGTCCGCAACTACGTCCACGTGGCATAGTTACTTTGTGCTAACGCTAACTATAACCCGCGTGATGATCGAAGAAAAAATATCGTTCTCTCTCCTTTTCTGACCTCTAACCCAGGGTCCCAACTATCTGTACCAAAATTCATCAAAATCGGTTTGGCCATTTAGGCGTGAAGACGTAACAAACAAACTACTTTCGCTTTTATAATAGATATTACTAAGGATGTTAAATTTGATGTCATGATTTGTAATAATTAGAACTAATATTATGGGATCTAATCATTTACCTGCCCTTACAGGGTGCATGTCTTAATGCATTGTCATGTGATTGTAATGCATACCTACTAACCAGTATTTCACATTACAATGCACCCTGCATGTCTTTTTTGGGGTGGGAAATCATCAAATAACTTCCCCCGAGCGGAGCGGGAGGGCGTGTCAGACTTTTACTGACTAAAACCCATCCATATTTCTTCTATTGCTCTTTATGTTCCGGGGCCGCGGTATCTCTTTCGAACAATCCGCAACCCCGGCAGGCGGTGGCCCTGGCAGGCCCCTCTGCTTTGCTGACATCTCTTTGAGGTGTGTGTGATCCCTGCATGTCTTAATACAATGTCATGAAGTTCTAATGCATACCTACTTACCAGTATCCTTACTAATATTATAAAAGCGAAAGTTAGTTTGTTTGTTACCTCTTCACGCTTTAATGGCTGAACCAATTTTGATGAACTTTGGTACAGAGATAGTTGTTTTTTTTATTAAAAGTGTGGGATGTGAGGGAGAAACGGAAAAACTTAGCGTTGCTATTACAAATCAATAAGGCGCTACCGAAGTAAACGCGAGCGAAGCTGCGGGCAAAAGCTAGTCTTACATATTTGCTAAATAAATAAACCTTAGCATCTATTGATTACCGTTATCCATTGCACCCTCTCCTGTCTTAAAGTTACAGGCACTTACAATGTAAAACAGGTATCGAGAGGACAAATTCGATATTCAGTTAAGCGAGTACAATCTCATTAGTGGAAGGTAGGTGGACAGGCCAAGATACTGGAGCAATGGAAGTGACAGTCACTTTGGAGTGTACAATGATGGGTTTACGACGAAGCTCTGAAGCGTTTAATGTGAAATTTAATTTCGGTGAATTTTGGGGGTGATGTTTCTGAGAACCTTTTTGGTGTTCTAAATTTTAGATTAAATGGTTTCCACAGATTATTACAGTACATTGTGTTTAATACTTAGCCCCTCCCCCTTATAGTAATAACGTCGGTTATATAAAAAAACAGCTGTTTTCTACAAAACTGCAATACCTACACGACCAAAATAGAATAGCAGTTTTTTAAGGTTCCATAATTCAAAGAGAAATAACGGAACCCTCATTGGAACACTTTGTTGTGCGTCTGTCAGTCTGTAAAGACCCTTAATCCCGGCAACGCGTAGATGTATCGAGTCGAAATTTACATCACCTTCACAACTCCTTGGTTTTTTTGTGCTGTAAAGAAACAACATACATCACAACAAAAATCAACTCACAACACACAAGTCTGTGCAGTCAAAAGATATGACTATTAATGTCGCAATTTTGTATGAAACCCTTTTTTTTCGGGTAGGAAATCATCTAATTACTTCCCCCGCTCTGGGCGGAGCGGGGGGGCATGCCAGACTTTTACTGACCAAAACCCAGCCATGTTCCTTCTATTGCCCTTTACGTTCCGGGGCCGCGGTATCTCTTTCGAACAACCCGAATCACAAATATAAATGTGGGGATGTTCAGAACGATTTACTAAATACGTGTTAACCGTTCAAGCGCCCGTGTCCCTCCTAACCTGTATAATCCAAAAGCTCTTCTCGAAATAAGGAAACAAAAGAAATGCCACTTCTAGTAATCTCCGTACTATTCAAACGTGTCTAATTTGTCTACTGTCGATGTACAGCGAAGTAAAGTTTAGGCGACAAATTAAGCCCATGTTTTGCAGCTTTGCACTAATCTATACTAGAAAATTTGTGGTTTCGACCCCAGACTAGACTCGGCTTAACGGCCAGTCAAAGTTTGGTTGTAGAATCAGTTTTAGGATTATTGTATTATGTTTGTGTTGAATGCGTTGTGTCAGCCATTTTGGAAAATAGGGTGCTTAGTTTTAAGGACTTTGGTTGAGCTTGCAAGGTTTTAAGATGACTATTAAAAAGCTGGTATAACAAAGTTGGTCCTGACAGTCGGACAGTCTGTATTTTATTGTGTGTTTGTCTGTGGTACTCATTTGAGCTCGTAAAAATGTTGCCCAATTTCTCATGTATCGTGGGTGCGTTTACAAACATTTAAACTTACATACACAAACAGCCAGACCCGATACAACTATCTGCAAGTCATACAAATACTTGTTCCGTGCGGGAATCGAACACGGGACACGCAGCTCAGCGGTCGATCGATCAGCTACTGCGCCAACCGTGCCGTCAAATCTGTCTGTTGGTCACACGGACCAAGATTGACCTGATGCGGCTTTTTTTTAACCCACGAGCTATCCAAACGATTTGGATGTATGGAGGAAACATCATAAGCTACTGATTGGAATTCCAGAAGGGTTACCATGACATCTTATAGCAGTTCTTATTCCTGTGTGAGAAAGATATGGTGCTAGACACCCTGTATAGCTCTGTCTCTTTCCCTCAGTGCAATAAGTTCTGTTTTAAGACGTCATGGTAGGGCAGTAGTAAATAGTTTTGCGGTTTCGAAACTGTTGAGAATCTAACGATGATTCCTTATAGCGGATTTCGGCCACAGTGTTTCTAGGTTGATTGTTTAGAGCTTTGTTAATGTGCTGTCAAGTGTCTATCATATCCAACTTTGGCGAAAAACTCCCAGCACAAAGCGGACCTGTCAGAACCACATTGACGATATCACAGGATACTAGCTGGCACCCGCGGCTTCATCCACAGATATCGAAAAAAAAATGTTCTATGTGTTATTCCAGACTATAATCTAGCTCTGTGTCAAATTTCAACAATTTCCGTTCAGCTGTTTTGACGTGAAAGAGTAACAAACATCCATACAGCCATCTATCCTCACAAATATTTGCATATACATATAATATTAGTAGCTAGCTTTCGCTTCTTCGAAACAATACAAACAGTACTAACATGCACAAACTATTCACTTCCACCAACGAATATTTAGATTTAAATATACACACGTTGTTTGTATGTCAAGTGCACACAGCCATATTGAAAACGCTTTAAGTGGTTTCGCGTTCGTTCATATAAAACTGTAACACTATGTTACGTTTAAATATAGGTAGGTTATTTCCTGCGGGGTGTCTGTTACACCGAAGTGTAATTTTAGTAATGTAAATTTTGTTTTTTAATTCTTCTTAGCAAACCCTTTTAATTGATACCCATATCGTTTCGTCGTATGTTTTGATTTGGTTTTTTTTTATCATAAGGTGCATAAATCTAATATATGAAATGCTCGGGTCACAATCCTCGGTCCCATATTCCTCCGAAACGGCTCGACCGATTCATATGAATTTTTTATGCATATTTAGTAAGTCTGAGAATCGGCTACTATCTATCTTTCAAAACTCTAAGTGAGAAGGGGAACCGCTGGGCACAGCTAGTAATAATATAATAAACTAATCAACCATCTTTGGGAGATGGTGAGATTGGTTTTCACTTAGCTAGCAATGCATTGTCATCCAAACTAAACGTGTACAAGCAAAATTTCAAGTAAATCGGTTCGGGATAACTGTTTTAAAATTTAATTGCAAGGTTTTACCTAAACAAACATTAATACAAATAAATATAAATAATATAAAAAAACTTGTGTCCGCCTACAAGAACTAGAAAATACACTTCGGTGTAATGCACGTCCATGTTTACAGTACACAGAGTAAGGATTAAGAAGTTGCTTTTTCGAGTACCTTGCAAACAGGGGCCCACTTCAATGCAAATGTACCAGCGGGTCGGCTGAATTTGACAGTCAAATTGGGCCCCAAGTGCTTCTATAATGGAAATCTACTGTATTTGCTTATCATAAGTGCTTGATTAGATTTAGGGAGTATTGTTACTACGGAAAGTTTTAATGGCTGTGTTGGCAGTTTTTCTCGAAAGTTCCCGAATGTGGTTTTGTTGGCGTTCTTCTTGTTTTTAGGGTTCCGTAGCTAAAAAGGTAAAAATCGGACCCCTTATGAAATCACTTCTTGAGAAATAACATATAAATTGAAAAAGTCATATTTGGACTTACCCAGATTTGAACACACAACCTCGTTCACAAGAGCCGAGGCGCTTTGCCTCTGGGCCAACACGACATTAAGACAATCGACATGGTTTAAAAAAATATAAGTAGGTACCTAATATTTATTTTTTGAACTCAATTCTTTAGTAAGACATTATTAGGCTAACTATACAAAGGGCCAGATTTCCTACAACCTGATTTAAACTATTTTGTAGAAAAACAAAATGATAGGTATTATAAGTACCTACTGTGTTGTGTATTCTTAATGAATACCTGTTTTTTTATTTTTTTTTAACTTACGGATAAGAATACGTATTTTAATCCGATTACTTGGAACCAGTGGAACAATGGATACCATATTGTCCCGAAGTAATTAAAAAAAAAACTAAAAACGAGCATTCTGGTTCAGAACAGGTAGCAACATGCCAACTTGCAAAAAAAATCTTGAAGGGAGAAGGGGGGGGGGGGGGTCAAGTTTAAAAAAGGATTATTTACTAGTATCGTGGGTTCGTTTACTAACGTTTAAAATCTAACCCGCGACACGAAGCGCTGCAGTCAATCGGTCTGCCACTGCGCCAACGTGATGTCAGCTTCATTAAATGTTTTGATAATTATTACAACATCCTCATGAGTCCTTGTAGAGCTCATCTGGGTTCGAACTCAAGACCTTTGATTTGACAGTCCGACGGACGCGCCACTAAGTTATCACTACAGGAGCTCATTTAGGGCTTCGGTTAAAAGCTCCTGTAAGATAGATGGTGTGTCTAGATTCTAGGCACTTCTACCAAACGCCCTAGTTATTGTAACCGCAATTATGTCCCCAACAATAGTTAGCAGGTAGCAGTTAAACCTATGAAATTGGCAACACGTACAAAATTGCAATATCATGACATGTAGTTTGCCTCGAACACGGATTACTGGTACTCTATTAAAGTTTGCCGGGTGACCCCTGTTCCGATAACTCAGGGGTGGTACGGTGGCTACATTTTGTGGGAAGGTGGCTAAAGTGGCTATTAGCTGGGGGCTCATGGTTAATAGCTGGTTGAGTGATATTGGAGATAAAGAGAAACGTGGTTTGGGTGGATGATCTTTTGTAAGATGGAGTTCTTTTCACAGTCTTAACTCTCAGAAGTAGTTATTGAAATTAGCTTAACCTCTCTATTATTTACGTGTCAACTTTCCGTCAAGCACCGCCGGGCGGGCTCTTATCGTAAGCATAATCTGATGTTAAGACTTATACTACAAATACAGTTAAATCGGTCGGGGTTTGGTGGCATAAATTTGTGCCAGCGGGGCTCAACGGTTAT
The DNA here is from genome assembly GCA_958449745.1 of Ochropleura leucogaster. Taxonomy (NCBI): domain Eukaryota; kingdom Metazoa; phylum Arthropoda; class Insecta; order Lepidoptera; family Noctuidae; genus Ochropleura; species Ochropleura leucogaster. The sequence continues at coordinate 3,546,702 of OY288225.1, forward strand.
ACTTGTTTACTGGCACGTTTTTGTGCCGCTGGGGCTCTAGAGGTTAAATTTTAACCATGTAATAAAATCTTAGAAATTAAATTTGAATCACTTTTTCGGTATCCGAATGAGTTGAAATTTCACGTACATGTTTAGTTTGGATGACAAAGCAAGGTGAGCTTTGTGACGTTTTTTAAAATCCAATATGGCGGACTCCGAAAGATGGAGTTTGTTAAGAAGAATACGAAAATATGCGGTATTTTAACTATTCTAATTCTTATACTATAGGACTTCGTTTTTAAAGTGCAAATTCCAAAGGATAAAGAAGAGGAAGGACCACATTTGCCAGTCGGGTTTGCGGGTTGCTTCGAAAGTGATACCGCGGTACCGGCACACAAAGGGCAAAAGAAGGAAAGGTTTTAGTCAGTGCAAGTCTGACACTTTTCCCCTCTTTGTCTAGAGCGGGGGAAGTCGATGATTTCCCATCGTCAAAAAAGCCAGTTTAGTTTTTGCCACCCCTATCAAGTTTAGGAGTACATTGTTAGTATATTGTTAAGCGAGTTACGGGGATCGTTTTTGCTCAAATTCGGTTAGTTTTGAACCAGCAATTTGTTTATTTGTATATACATTGTTTGGTGAACCAATCAGTTTCAATTCAGGGTAATAGCCTGGCCATCGTTGACTGGGTTAGGAATTTAAACTAGATTTTGTGGGTCAAACGTTGGTTGTCAATTTGTTGATGTGTGAAGTTTAAATCTGTTTGAATATTGATGTTTAACCGTATAGTTCGGTACGGACCCCTTCGGGGGCTCGACATTCAAACCTCCGCTGGCTCGGTACTGGCCCCGAAAGGGGTCGGCCATTTAAGTCATATGACCTCCCCATTATTTTTGTAAATATTTTATTTTCTGGTTAAAAAATAATATGGATGTGCATTCATTAAGATAGTAGAATAAAAATCTCATATGTAAACGTCATTAGAAGTTCTTTAATTATTGAGTAAGTTTCTTAATTAAGTCTTATAAAATCCAAATGTGTAAATTACGATCATCGCCATTTTGATGGCAGTGTAGGTCGACGCTAAAAATCATAAAAAAGTAGGTTTTCGGACATTTAAACTCCATATTATTGGGCATGATTAACGTGTCCTTTTATTACGTGAAGAAATCATTCGTAATTGAACTAATATTAGTAGTGGTAATGATACATTTTGAAATCTAAAGTCGAAGTTTCGCGCCAATCGTGCTTGTTTACATTTTTCATTCCACATTATAGCACACGGACGCGAATAGATTCTATAACAAATGAGACAAATATCATTGCAAATATTATAAATAACATGAACATGCCCAGATCTTATCGTAATTTGCAATAATAGGACCAATAACACGTAATTTTCATAACCACTACTAAATTCACTTTCGAAATTGACGTCCATTTCTTTTTTTTTAAATTTTGTGATGTGTAAATGCGATTATTTCAATCGATTATTTTCTTGTAAATCAATCAACTCGAATAATTAAATTAAGGAATTTCAGAAATTGATAGATGAAAATAAAAATAATTTTGTAATACGTGTAAAATACTATAAATATTGATTATAATATTTTTTACGCCACTAAAACCGATTCAACAACAAACAGTACAAACTGATCTATGGCTAAATTCGCGCCAATTTTATTTTCAGATAAAAATTCAAATAAGGAATGCGCTCGCTGTTCAATTTTAAATTAAAATGTTTATTTTGCTATTTTATTAATAATTTGGTTTTGTATCTACTATTTGAATGTGAATTGTAATTAGAAATAAATAAGGTTGAATATAGAACGCGCCATTTATGATATTGGTAGGCACATTAAAAAAATCAGCTAAGATAAATTATATTTGTTCGACACAATTGTTTGTAGTATAGTTGGATTGGTTATTTGATAAGTGTATTCATTATTTCCTAAAACATGGCTCGTAGGAGTCGTAGGCCAAAATGTTCTTGGAGTGGGGAGACCTTGGGGTAAAAATGGCCTAGAGGAAGAGCACAATTGAGATGGAAACACGACACCAAGAAAACTCCAGGTTCAAAATGGGTCCATTTTGAACCTGGAGTTTTTTTGATATCGTGTACCGGGGTTTTTTTTGGGTGGAAAATCATCAAATAACTTCCCCCGCTCTGGGCAGAACGGGGGGGAGTGTCAGACTAGTACTGACTAAAACCCACCCATGTTCCTTCTATTGCATAACCCTGACACTCCCCCCCGCTGAGAGCGGGGGAGGTGCCACGGCATCCTCACAAGCCACCTGACGCAGGTCCTCACCGGACACGAAAGTTTCGGTAGCTTCCTGCGCATAATCGGGCGGGAGGAAACACCCAGGTGTCACCAATGTGACGATCTCCCGGAGGAAACGTTGGAGCACACTGGCAGTCAGCTCTTTTGAGCGGAGCACCGCTGTGTCCGGGAGGAGATGGTGATGTTGGAAGAAGAGAACCTCAAACCAAGCCAGCCACCGCGGGAGACGCTACAGGCGTCGGGGGTCGGGTGTCTAAATCAATATTTTAGGGCCCCGATGTGTGCGGAGTCCCTGTCCGCCTAAAACAAGGCTCTACTGCGGAGGCATGGCTTTCTAGGTGCGGTACGGTATGGTTGTGCCGACTGGGCTGCCTGACTAGTTACCTACAGAATTAGCATGACCTCCTACAAAAATGGCCGCCATTTTCATTCATCGTCATTCTAAAAAACAGCCAAAATCTTTTACCGCGAAACCGTTTGACAGGAAAATGTACCTTAAATCTTGGCGCATAAGAAAATAATTATAGCATAACAAAAAAGCACGTGACAAAATGTTGTTGTCTTTCTTTTCTTATCGATATCATAGATATTTAAACAACTATAATATCAATAATAGATTAATATGCCATCTCCATAGGTAAATTCCTCAATGGTCCCAAAACTTTTTTTTAAAGTTTATTCCATTACGATTATCGATTAGGTTGAATGCAACTTTTTAATCGTAATGATGAAACGTAAATTTACGGTCAGCACTAAGAAATGTCATGTTGCAACACAGTTTTTAGTATTTTTTATCGAGATTTGTATCGTGTTTTATTTTGAATTTATATGTAAAATGGCAAAAATAAGAATGCAGATGGAATGTCACTGTTTTTATTTTGGATTTCCGATTTTATTATCAAAGGGTTGTCTTTTGTATGTGCATGATTTCCAGCGTTTTTAAAGTACCTAAGTTTTGGAAGGGTGTAATAATATGTATTTTACACACATTTTACAATACATTGACGCCGTTTTATCGACCTTATGAGGTTTTTGAAAATATAAACCTCAAACTTATCATATGAAACAGCCCCTGTGACTTATTTTTAATAACAAAATTGAATGCTGTAAACTGATGAAAGTTCTTGAATTTCATGACAATTCGCGTCACCCCACCGATTCAGCTGATGTGTCATGTGTCAAAATCCTGTCGTGCAGAGTGGTTAATTTAAATCGGATGGATAACGTTTGTTTTTTTACAGCAGTCCAGCGGTTACAATCTCGTGTGTTGTGATGTTGTGGGTTCCAATCTTAGCAGATTTGTTTTTGTTTGGCTGAAACCGCCTATTTTCCCATCCCCAATCTGTCATCGGATAGCAAAGATACACTTTTACACGTTTATTTAAAAAAAAAATACAAGATGAGCCCGGTGTTTTGTACCCGACTACTCTGAGAAGAAACAGCCGAAACAAACTCAGAGGTCATAGTCCTTTTTAAGGTCCAGACAAAAATTTCGGTCAACTTACATGAGGACTGTGCAGATTGTCTGAATTAGTCTTTTTAAGAAAGCACCACACAGATTTAGTGGACCTGTCCAGTCAGTGCAAGCATTTAACAGTTATCGTGTAGCTCAACTCATAACTCAAGGAGCTAAATAACATGACGAACAATACCAAAAAAACTACATTTGTGTAGGTCGCTTATAGTACTCAAACTGCCAGATAATCGTCAAAAATAAAACAAATTAAATAAAAGTAATGATCCACATCACCACAAATGGTCTTCACATTTACAATCAACAAATATTTATTAACATAATTTAAATAATGAAATCATAAAATGTTGCACAAATTAAAATAATAAAATTAAAAACAAAAAATATAAAATAAAGTACCTACCCTGGTATATCCGTACATATATCCGACTCCCCATATGGTAACAGTAGTACAATCAAAAATTATTCACTTAATCGTGTACGATTAGTTTAAAATGGACTTGGTCCTTCTTTCATTTCGATATAAATGTAAATTTTATTGCAGTTTTTTAGTATTTCTTTCAATAACAGGACTTTAAGTCGTCGATAAAGTGAATCATTGGAATTTTGCCCCCAACTGTATTTGTTGATTGATTTCCTAAAAACTGCATAGAAAGGACCTTCTCCGGTCTTTGCAATATCCTACCACGATGTTTTTATATTCCTACCATTCAATTGTCGACTTAAATGAAAGGTGTTAAGGTGCTCAAACGTATCTTTGTAAACTTCCCACATATGGACAACAAAAAAGGGTCCGATCGCAGGTAGAAAATGAATACAAAAGATAACGCGCATCGTTCCTTCTACAAACATACATTTTACTTTAAACCAGTCTAATTCCTGCTGTATGATTCACAAAATAAAGGTGATATTCCTTTGAATTTTCGTTGTGCGTTTGTGTAATTGCTCCGAAGTCCGAGTTTCCTTTGAAATCGTTTATTGGCGGTCAAATTTTTATGTTTCGATGAACGCGCGAGAGAATTTTAGGTTAGTTTGCGTTAGTTTAGCCCCGACGCGATGCGTTTTACAAACGTTTTTAATTTAATTAATAGTTTTTAATACAATCTGTACATAATACCTATGAAATAAGTGTTTTTTGTTTTGTTTTTAGTGATAGTGTTGTGTTTTTTGTTTGATTGTTTTAAAACAAAGTGTTGTGAACGATATTTTGGATTGCACTGTTTGGGATATCTCGTTCACATGTTTGAGGTTGGTATTCCACTATTGAAATTGTTATCGTATTCATTTATTTGATAGGCGTAACATCGAAAAATGTGGTTAGAAACGGGTTTGTTTTTCAGTGTTGCCGTTTTATTGTAATACTAGCGCCCTGCGGTTGCACTCGCGTGGTGATAGGTTACTATTCAAAGAGTTGTATATTCTATTTTGATTTATAAGCTATATTTTTGTAAAGTTTTATCAAATTTCAGTCAGAAGTTTCGTCATAAACTTTCGCTTTTATAATATTAGTAAGATTGCAATGTTTTAACCTAAACAAGTTATTTTCTACAAATAAAGTTAGTCAAGAAAGTGGTAGAAATATTTCTTGTGAAATGTTTGTTTAGGAAGCTTTAAAGGTTAAATTCTACCGCATGTTGTTAAGTTGAAAGGATAACAAACTTGGTTTAAACATTAACGGGTATAATAAGTACAGAAATAACTTAGACTTATGATTAATTCACGTTATGTCTTCAATAAAACCTTTTACTACTAATATTATAAATGCGAATGTTTGTGAGGATGGATGTATGGATATTTGTTACTCTTTCACGTCAAACGGCTGAACGGTTCTTGATGAAATTTCGCACAGAGGTAGATTATAATCTGGAACACATCGAAAACTTTAGTTGTCGATATTACGCGGGCGAAGTCGCGGGCGCCACCTAGTTTTAAATAATAATACTAGGTCGGATTTAAATATTTTATTTATCTACACGCTAAGAGGAGCAGAAGAGCTCTTGGCTAAATGATAACTAGCTCTCAGGTCGATCTTCATGTTAAGTCGCGTTTGCCTAGGTTAGTCCGTGGATGGGTGACCACCTGTCACATATCGAGTTTTTTCCGTCCCTCAGAAAGCACGTTAAGCTGTTGGTCCCGGCTGTCATTTGTAGATCTTTTACAGTCGTTATAGTCAGTGTGCCGAAAGTGTGACAATCAGTCTTACCAAAGAGCATCGTATTACCCAGTTATTAACTAGGTTGTGGAGGTCGGGGCAGTCACTCCATGTAAACTACTGGTAAGACTAGTAGCCATCCTCAACATTGTTGGGAAAAAGCTAGGCAGATGATGAGGACACGCAAAACACATCAGATAAAATACCACAAAGGTACGTCTTATTTACAGACTTGATATTCAATTCCTTATCACAAACTCTGATAACATTACAGGAAATTCGTTATACGTCAAAACATGACAAAGTCTATTTATGGAACTTTACGCAATCGAAATATCTTAAGCTCTAATCTTGGTAATGATGTCTCTGTTACCCAAATTGCCAAGTATGTGTGTTGTCACGCAAAAACTACTTAATGGATTTTGATGAAACTTCACAATAATATGGCTAACTTATTAGAATAACACATAGGCAATTCATAAAGATATGTTGTATATTATCCAAATTATAACATTCTAATAATCATGATCACAATTCAATTCTTTCACGCGAGTGAAACCGCGGTACTCAGCAGGCAAATCTTGTTTTCTACAATAAAATATATTCAGTTGATACTGCAAACAGAAGAACAACTCTCATGTGTCCCCGGGCGTCGGGCGCCGCGAGACGACTCCCGGCCACCGTAGATGCGGGCCTGTGGACGGTGAGCAATGGGTAGCTCACCGTCCGTCTGTCTATTGACGACAGGCCGTGTCTATTGACGACAGGCCGTGTTTCACGCGCGCCTCAAAGAGATGTCAGCAAAGCAGAGGGGCTTGCCAGAGCCTCCGCCTGCCGGGGTTGCGGGTTGTTCTAAAGAGATACCGCGGCCCCGGAACGTAAAGGGCAATAGAAGGAACATGTGTGGGTTTAAGTCAATAAAAGTCTGACACTCCCTCCCACTACAGAACGGGGGAAGTTATTTGATGATTTCCCACTCCAAAAAGAACCCATGTGCCAAACAGACAGTGCCGGGAACGAGACGCGGCGGTTATAGGAATGTGTTAATCGTTTGATTTGACTCTACATACCTCAACAACTAGCAAATTTGTAAGCTACATTAAATATCTCTATTTTCCACTACTTTTGCAAAACAAAGAATCTTCATAAGCATGTTAATGATACTAGTAGTACATCATGCATGATTAACTGAGCCATGTTAATGAGATACATGTAGAAAGATATGCTTATTTTGCTGAGAAAGTTTCTGGTTCTGGTAGGAGCGAGTACTTACTTATAAACAGGCACAAGGCCCCGAAACACAAAAGGCAAAATAAGGAACATGGATGGGTTTTAGTCAGTGAAAGTCTTCTCTCCCACTTATACTAGACCGGGGGAAGTTATTTTATGATTTTCCATCAGTAAAAAAGTGGTTTCCTAGAGCAGGTTCTTCTTGGACGCTATCTATCTCAACTAACATATTGCATGAACACTCTTTCTTTTATCGACAGACAATAACTATAATCTTATTGATGTTTAATGGTTGTGCCCTAGATGTCAGTGCAATAACGAATCCTCATCAAGACGCAAAGTGAAATGGCCTAGATTTGTGCCACGCTTCAAAACGTGGTCATCAATAGCACATTCTTAAATATAATTCTCGTGTCACAGTGTTAGTTGCCATATTCCTCTGAAACGCCTCGACTGATTTTTATGTAATCTTGTATGTATATTCGCTAAGACTGAAAACCGGTCGTTATCTATTTTTCATACTCCTTAGGGTTAAGGGTGACCACTCCTCAGAAGTGGACCTGAGCAGCGGGTGAAACCACTGGGCACAGTTGGTATAAATATGTGTTTCGCTTTCCTATCATTTATTTAACAGTTTGTGTACACTCGTAATAAAGAAATGAAGAAAGATACGAAATACAATATCATTCTGCTAATATTACAAATAACCAACGACCAGTGGCCCGTCTTTACCCGGGATCGAAAGAACTGGGAGTCGTGGGAAGAGGCTTTTGCCCACTTGTGGGATGATGTAGGCTAACAGTAATAATATAAATGCAAAGTTTGTGATTATGGATGGTAATATAAAAGTACTGAAAGCAGCTTTGTATGAAATTTGGCCCACAGATCGTTTTAAACCTAAGCAGATTAATACAGGCTATTTATATCCTAGGTTATACTGGTAAAACCGCGGGGCGCTGCTAGTAGTTTATAAAAAAAATTTGGTGATCGAAGCTCAAGCCTTCTCTGAATGAGAAGAGGCCTTTGTCCAGCATTGGGTGAGTAAAAGGCTGGTATGATCATTGAAGGCACCAACCAACGACTGGAAGCATAAGTACCTTAATGAAAAGCATGAATTTTGATGTTCAGTTACAAAAACTTTTCCGTCTAGGTTTCTCGGTTACCTAGCGAAAACTTTCAAAAAATTCCCGATTAACAACCTCGAATCTGGAAACAGCATTATAAATGTATAAACTTCAACGTATGGATGCACCGACTTCAAAACTTCCGAAGTCGTAACTTTTAAAGCCAAGTTCTCACACGTCGGCGCTTTGTAGCGGATCTGTTAGCTTTTTCTTTTTTGAAAAAGCTATATTTTTACTCAAGTAGCTTTTCTTTTTACCAAAGTTGTCTTTTTTATGTTGGGGAGTACTTTTAAAAAGTTTGAAAGTAGAAGGATTGTTCTTGGAATATATGAATTTTGTAGAATAATGTTTTATAAGGTTCCGAATATGTTGTTTAGAATTCAGTTTTTTTTTTTACGAATGGTTTATTATAAAACTATAGCACGGCCAACGACAAGCGATACGAAAGGTCATTAACCTAAAGAACAACTGTGGCGTTGACAATCTAATATTTAGCTCTTTCCATCTTGTGCCTTTGTCGTAATGTCTCGTTCTCCCGGCAAAAACATGACAACGTTAAGACGGGTTCGCCAACATTCGGGCGGCCATTTTAGATGGGGTTTTAGCATGGGTTTTGTTTACATTTGGTATCGCTTCTCGTTGGCCGTGCTGTAGCTTGTAAAACTCGGGGTAACACAGTTCGCCCTTTTCTGATTTGCAGGTATTCTTCGGTGGTAACAAAGAGTGTGTGTACCAATTTTTAGTTTTTTTTTGTGGATGGGAAATCATCAAATAATTTCTTCCACTCTGGGCGGAGCGGGGGGGAGTGTCAGACGTTTACTGACTTAAAAAACCCATGTTCCTAGTTTTACCGGGCAGCGGTATCTCTTAATAACTCACAACCTAACATTACTTCGAATTTTTCAGGCATTGAGGAGCGTATCGCCAAAAGTTAAAAAACAGATCTTAAAATTAATTTTGACTTGCCCGTTTCCTATTGGGTTGAAAGTTTTCATGATAAACCAGTGAAATCCATGAAAAACTCAGTCCCGTCGTTCTTAACTTTCGATTATTGTACTTTCGCGCTATGATTACCGGTGATAAAATAGATCTCTTTGAGTAAGAAAAGTTTTAATTATAACAACAAATATTTTATGTCAATCAAATTGACATTGCCTTTAAAATCACGTTACCAGCATATTAAAAACATATAACCATACTGAAGGGTGTTTTTTAGTTTAAAATAAAGTTTTTTATTTGTAGCTATAAATGTACAAAACGGGGCGAACTATCGACGTAAAGCACATATACGTTCTTGTAAATAAAACGCATAAAACTACCAGTAAATATTTATAAGATAACGCACTTTAGTACACTTGACGTACTTCAAACTTATTTCTTTGCTTACATAAATAATGTTAGATATTTCTTAAGTTTGTGAGGATGTATATATATATATATATTGGCGGGCCTGTTGGTCTAGTGGTTAGTGGCCCTGACTGCTGAGCCGGAGGTCGTGGGTTCGATTCCCACCCAGGACAAACTTTGTTTGATGAGCATGATTGTTTGTTCTGTGTCTGGGTGTGATTTATCTATAATATGTATGTATTTATAAATTATATAAGTATGTATATCAGTTGTCTGGTTACCATAACACAAGCCCTGCTTAGCTTGGGATCAGATAGCCGTGTGTGAGTTGTCCCAAGATATTTATTTTATTTTGTTTATTATAGATAGATGTTTGTTACTCTATCACACAAAATCTACTCAACGGATTTTGATGAAATTTGGGACACAGATAGATTATAACCAGGTTTAATACGTAGAATACTTTAAAAATCGGTAGGATCGAGCCAATTACGCGAAATCGCGGCGATAAGCTAGTCTTAATTTTATATTCAGGTCTTCAGCTTCCGTACCACTCGAACAAGCTAGACCTCTTATTGGAATCGTTTAAAGTTAAACGAGCAACCTGTATGTTAGGGAACCCACTAACATAAGTTCTAATATCGTGTTATTTAAACATGAATAGAAACTTTCTCTGCGCCGGAGTTTCTGGTCTTAGAAACTGCATCTTAGAGTAGCGATGCTGGGTTTTAGGTTCAGAATCTATAAACTATTAAGTAAGGATGTATGGGAGAAACTATTGTGTTTTGGGCCTAAAATCACCATTAAGCCTGCTTAATGTTATTTTTTTTTAAATTCTGACGTATGACAGCCCTAAGCAACTCAGGAGTTTTTTCATGACTAAAATCTAGATCAAACGTCTTTTATTCTATTAAGCTATTAGGTACAAGTTGCTTAGGGCTGTCATACGTCAGAATATTCCGGTCATGTTCGGGATTTTTATTTTAGTGTCCCGAATATGGTAGACACCTTAAAACGTTGGCTATTGGCAACTAAAAAAATTGTTAAATTGTACTGCACTATTTAAAAGCAAAAACTTCCCTAATTTTCTCCTGAATTTAAAATCATACATCTAGTCACCAAATACTTAACTACAGCTTAGATTCTTTGCCTTTTTTTCATAATTTAAGGCTGTGCAAGTCATGAATTCACTGCCACCGATGACGCTATACTATACCAGTTTATCCAGATATCTCATTCTATTTTTAATATTTACAAATAGAGGCCATTTTCTACTGGAAACGTATAGCTTGGTGTGCAAGTTAAGGTAACATGTCCTAACATGTCCCTTTGAACTTCCATGTAGATAAACAAGTTTGAGACCTCTTATCTTTCTTTCTCACTCGTTCTATTTACAAAGTGAAATCCTTACTAATATTATACAAGCGAAAGTGAGTTTGTTTGTTACGTTTTCACGCTATTATGGCTGAACCGATTTTGATGAATTTTGGTACAGAAATAGTTGGGATTCTGGAGACGGACATATGCTAATTTTACTTAAAGGGGAAAACTTAGCTTTGCTTTTGCAATATAATAAGGCGCAAAGGCAAAAACTACAGGTAGCAGGTATCTGCAAATCAGGAAAGGGGAACTGTGTTACCCCGAATTTAACGCAAGCAAAGCCGCGGGCAAAAGCTAGTAATACTATAACAACATAAATTAACGCCATTATCGTCTACTTAACGTTGACCTATATCACCATCCCCATAGCAACTGGACAAATTGGGTACTATCCGCCCCGAGACGCAAATAAATAATTAAATTAGAAAACTCAGAAGCGATAATGAAATAAGGATGAAAATAATATCAAAGCAGATTTTGTTAACATTTTAAACATTAATAAGGTGTGTTTAGCCGTTTGCGAAATATTTTCGTATTAATTGGATTGTCTAATTAGTTAAATTACCAGATTATGACCGTGTTTTTACGTGTAAATGGATATTGTTATTTTATGGGAGGTGTGTGTTTGTGATTAAGTTGAATTTTGTAATGTGCGTTTTGCTGGTTGCTCTAAAGAAGTACTGCGGCCCCGGAAAGTAAAGGGCAAAAGAAGGAACATGGCCATCAGTAATCAGTACAAGTCTGACACTCCCTTAAGCTCTGCCTATAGTGGGAGGAGTCATGGAGCGGGTCCCGCAACCCTGCGGCCACCACCTTGAACTACACACTTGAGGAGCTCCCTACGAAAAGAGTTAAAATGTTGTTCAAATGCTACGTGTACTACGTAGCTTTCCTTCTCACTCTTCATTTAGCTTCAAAATGCAACAAAAATCCCACAAAAAATATATGCAATACTTTGATTCATGCTTTTCTATTTCACAGAAACATTTTTTCATACATTGTTAAAAAAATATATGCAATACTTTGTTGATTCATGATTTTAAATTTTACAGAAACATTTTTTCATATATTGTCTTTAAGACAAAAGAGAATTGACAATCTTTGTGCAAATTGGCATTCAATTTCGTAACCGGAGCGTTAATCAACATGAAATTTATACGTATCGCTAGAGAATTTAATGTAAATGCAAAGTATTACATATGTTTTCTTGTAGGGAGCTCCGTAAAGTGACTACTTGTTACTGAGAAGATATCTTATGTGCAGTTTTTGTCAAAATAAATAACCCAGTAAAAAAAATCCTACATAACCCAGGTATTGAATATCTAGCTTCCGTCCGCGTGGCATAGTCACTTTGGGCTAATTGCTAACTTTAACCCGCGTGATGATCGAAAAAAAATAATCTTTCTCTACCCTTTTCTTCCCTCTTTCTCTATCCTTTTCTTCCCTCTTTCTCTATCCTTTTCTTCCCTCTTTCTCTACCCTTTGCTTCCCTCTTTCTCTACCCTTTTCTTCCCTCTTTCTTCCCCTTATCCCACTTATCTTTACTCTTGCGCCTTATTGATTGTAATAACAAAGCTAAGAGCTACGCTATTTTCCCTTTTCTTCCCTCTTTCTCCTCATTTGTGAATTTAAAAGAAAATGCCTATTTCCATCTCTGTACCTCTGTAAAAAAATTTGGCGTGTAGTTGTAACAAACAAACAAACTCACTTTCGCTTTTATAATATTAGTAAGGATACGGTCAGTCGTTATACTACTTTACTGTCACCTCGTCGTTCCCTCAAGGACAATTATGGTGTCTTGACTGATGATATTTCTACACTCACTAGATGCTGCGCAAAATAGGCCAATTTGGCGCAGCTGGGCTATTTGGCGCAGCCGTGAGACACACAATAATTGTCTCTTTTTAGGGTTCCGTAGTCAACTAGGAACCCTTATAGTTTCGCCATGTCTGTCTGTCCGTCCGTCCGTCCGTCCGTCCTCGCTTAATCTCTGTGACCGTTAGCACTAGAAAGCTGAAATTTGGTACCAATATGTATATCAATCACGCCGACAAAGTGGTAAAATAAAAATTGGAAAAAAATGTTTTATTAGGGTAGCCACCCTATATGTGAAGTGGGATGTAATTTTTTTTTTAATTTCAACGCTAACGTGTGATATATTGTTGGAAAGGTATTTAAAAATGAATAGGGGTTTACTCAAATCATTTTTTGATAATGTCAATAATTTCGGAAATAATCGCTCCAAAAGTAAAAAACAATGTGTCCCCCCCCCTCTAACTTTTGAACCATAAGTTTAGAAAATATGAAAAAAATCTGAGAAGTAGAACTTTATAAGGACTTTCTATGAAAATTATTTTGAACTTGATTGACACAACAGTTTTTGTACAAAAAAGACAAAAAGTTTTACAAAATAATTTCTGGACTAAGTTTGTAGTATAATCGTATATGCAAGCATTTTTTTTAACTTCGTTTACATATTTTATTATCCTGAACGTATCTTTTTTCAAACAAAAAAAGCATTATTGAAATCGGTTCTCGCAATCCAAAATTATTAAAAAAGTATTAAATAGTAACCCAATTCCCCGAGAGATGGCGCTGTAGGTACTTATTACATTGGATCGGGTATTACCGAATTGTTCCGTTGGTCTCTCCTTGGCATTGGCGGTATCTTATAACTACATTAAACTTTTAAGAAATGCTAAGGCAATTTAGAACAAAACTAAAATTCATTTTTTTAACACCATCAAAATGTTAAGGTAAAAACCAGTTCATAAATGGTTCGATAGATGGCGTTGTGTAATGACGTCATTCCGTGCTTTCCACCTTTAAACTCATAAGTGGGAACATTTACATTTATTGTGACGGACAGGAAACTACGGAACCCTACACTGAGCGTGGCCCGACACGCTCTTGGCCGGTTTTTTTTCTGTTTAGTTTTAAGTTTAAACAAACAAACTCACTTTCGCTTTTAAAATATTAGACATTAACATTAAATTAGATTAAAAAAAAAAAACGTTTGATTAATTTTAAATATCTTTCTTTCTTATGTTTCTTTCACATAAATCATACACTAGGATTTTCATCCTGTATAGTGGGTGCATTTAGAAACATTTAAACTCACATAACAAACTGCCAGTCCCAAAACAACTTCCTGTAGGTCTTACAAATATTTGTTCCGTGCAGGGATTGTACCTGTGACATTTATCGCAGCAGTCCATCGCTTAGCCACTGCGCCTCTGAATCAAACCTTTCAAAACCTATAATAATCATATTACTTTCTTCTTTTTCAGATGTCACAAAATATGTAGCAGCTGATTCCCAATCTAAACCACAGATGGCATCAAACCGCTTCGAGATGGGCAAGCAGGATTCCAGCTGGCGAAGAGTGCAGGGTTTAAGTGCTAGTGTTGTGAGGTGTCTAGTGATTGTGACAGTGTTCGGGCAGTGCGCTGGAGGCAAGCCCATTAGTGAGACGCTGCAGAGGGCGCTGTCGGCGGTCCGGGGCCCAAGTCCTGGGGCCAAGAAGCTGCTTAATATTCCTGAGGATGGAGGTGAGAGGATTTTTTTTTTGTTTCTGGGTTAATCAGCCTATTACTGTATAGGTTATTAGAGGAGTCAGGTCAAATGATACACGTCCTTCAATTTCCTGGAACACAATCAGTACCTACTACTTCAATTACAATTAAAATATGTTTACAACAATATCGGCTCACGTTCCAATTATTTTGACGGGCCTGTTGGTCTAGTGGTTAGTGGCCCTGACTGCTGAGCCGGAGGTCGTGGGTTCGATTCCCACCCAGGACAAACTTTGTGTGATGAGCATGATTGTTTGTTCTGTGTCTGGGTGTGATTTATCTATAATATGTATGTATTTATAAATTATATAAGTATGTATATCAGTTGTCTGGTTACCATAACACAAGTTCTGCTTAGCTTGGGATAAGATAGCCGTGTGTGAGTTGTCCCAAGATATTTATTTATTTATTTAATTGTTAATGGCTGCCGGTGTTGTACCGCAGATCTAACTGTCAAATCAGCAACTTGTTTTTATTGAAATTATTTTAAAATGTGGGTATCTCTAACAAGGTATACGTTTGTATTATAATGCGTGTGTTTGTGGGTATATTTGTTATACCTTCACACTCAAATGGCTTCACATATTTGCATTAAATTTCAAAAGGAAAAAAAAATTGTGTCGTGCCGTTTCAAATGTTGACTCAAATATGGTTTTTCACTACGGGTCCATACCCAACGTGGGGCGCATCTAGTCTTAAATAAAATAAGAAATCATTCAGTCAAACAAATGAGCTTCAAGAACTTAGACTTAACTTACTTAAACTTAATACCAAAACGACCTCTCTTTATTACTGACTTCTTAGTGTCTAAGTTAGACAAAATTGGCGTTACTAAGTCCCTAGCAATTGTTTTGCACTATTGTCTAAGTGTTTGTGTTGTGTAATTTAATTGAATGGACCCATTTTTGGATGCCATTCTTTAAAAGAAAAACGTCGTAAATGAGAGACAGAAAAAACGGACAAGTGTGAGTTGGAAACGGACCGAGCGTTTCGTACTAACGCTTCATAAATGGCCATATCGTTTGAGTGTGTATGTAGACTTAAAGGGTTTATTTTGCAGTTCCAAGGGACTACAGACTTGATTATAAGATTTTAATTTCAAATCGATACTCTTCGCGTTCGTATAAAGGGTCTTGACAGACAGACTGGCAAACATACAACAAAGTGATCCGAAAATGATAATATATCCTAAAATCGACGACACGGATGGCGCAGTGGCTGAGCGATCGACTGCTGCGCTGCATTTCGCGGGTTCCATCCTCCGCACGGAACAAATATTTGAATGGCCTACAGATAGCTGATCCGGCTCTGGCTGTTTGTGTATGTGAGTTAAAATGTTTGTATACGTACTCACGATACAGGAGAATTGCCTAGTGTGGGGGCAACGATTCCCCTTGGTAAGATTGGTTCAAGTAACGAATGTGAAAGATTTACAAATTACACGTCCGTGAATGTTAAGCAGCTTAACATGAAGTTCAACCGGTGCGGCTGTTATTGTTTAGCTAAAAGCGAGGAGTTCTAATCTAAATATTTTTCCAATGATACTGAAAAGACAAAATGCTATTTATCATTCAGCCTTATATTTATTATAATAAAGTTCATTATAACCAAACCACGTCCTTCACGAGTAATATATTTCAAAAGTAATTATTTAACAATTCAAATCAACTATGTATGAGTAATTAAATACAATTTAATTAATAGATGTTAGATCGGGTGACAGGTTAGGCCCATCCATTAACTAACTAAATTTGACATTAAGTACAGTATGATATTATCCAGTAATATTAGGACTATAGTTATTGATTTAATTTAAGTATATTTGACTTAGGTAAATGACTTTCATCATTTTCCGGCCCTTGTCACATTCCATTTGGGGTAGGCGCAACACGTTTTCTTCTTCCATTCTCTGCTATCAGACGTCACGGCATCATTTACTCCTTTCGCGTTCATATCATTCCTTACACAATCCATCCATCTTTTCTTTGGCCTTCCTCTCGCTCTGCGTCCATCAACATTCAGATCCATCACTCTTTTCACATGCGCTTCCTAAATGACTATAAGCTATGTTATTATCACTATTCCAGATGACCGGTTTTGTTTTTATCCTGGATGGGAATTTATCACAACTTTCCCCGCTCTAGTAATTGGTAAACATACATCCTTACTAATATTATAAAAACGAAAGTGAGTTTGTTAGGCGCGTCGCTTACTGGTAAGTCGAGGCGGGCGGCGTCGCGTCAGCGGCGGTGCGGCGTCGAAGCACGGGCGAGGATAGGTCTCTGCGTAAGAGTCGAGGCGCAGGCGGCTATAAATAAAATAAAATTCATTTATTTCGGACAACGGAGATCCATATTTGTTAGTATTACAAAACGGCTTATACTCTAGTGTTAGTATTAAAGATAAATAAAACATAAAAAACAAAGGCTGACAAAGCAGGAACATTGTGTCCTACTTTATCAACCTCTGAACAAAACACCCAATATTTGGAGTATAGCTCTCCGCCACAGCTCTCAAGATATAGCTGCGACTACTCCGTACTCTGCATAGCAGCGACGCAGTTTTTTTGCGCATTATAGCGTGAAAGCCATCGGTGTGGGCCTGGGCAAACATTTCTGAAGCGCTACAGAAACGGGGCAGCCGCAACAATATCCTAAAAGTATTATTATACTGAACGCGTAGGACATCCAGCGACCTTTTGGTGTAGTTGACCCATAGATTGCCCGTGTAAAAACTCTGACAGTACGACTTAAAAAGAGTAATTTTCACAATGGCTATGCTTCCTTGCAAAAGATAAGAAAAAAGAGGGGAAAAAGGGGAGAGAAAGTTATTTTTTTTCCGATCATCGCGCGGGTTAAAAGTAACTATGCCACGCGGATGAAGTCGCGGGCGGATGCTAGTAGAAAATTAAAACAAACCCGGCGAATTGAGAACCTCCTCCTTTTTTTAAATCGGATAATAATGATTTTCATGTATTTCGCCGACACAACTTCGAAACACTGCTCCAGTAACGGTTCTTCCATAATTACTAACCCAATTATCATTGAAGATTCAAACTGCCGAAAGGGATCAGCAGTAATTACTCAAAAACTTTTGACTTGTACCTCTTACAAAGAGTTTTGGAGCCCTTGTGTTGTCAGCCCTGTCGCCGATGTCCCTCCGCCTTACGTACAAATTAGGGCTATCAGAATGAAGTTTTTAAATGAAAAAAGTTGGTATGACTGGATACAAAAATATTTATTTGTCTTAATGACGAAATATTATAATAGTTTAAAAAACTAAAAAAAAAAAAAACGCTTTTAGCACACACTAAAAAATATTTGGATTTTTTCACGCGACTATTTTTTTCGTATTCCTGACAGCAAACCCTTTCATTTGAAAACAGCCAGCCCGCCATCTTGGGGAGGCCGCCATATTGGATTTGTAATGACGTTTCTTAGCTAGTCATGTATTGTCATCAGAACTCAGAGCGTGTGCAAAATTTCATCCTAATCGAAGACCGGGAAGTGGGTCAAATTAAGATTCCAAGATTTTGTTACAAGTGAAGCAAATAAAAGCGTGTTAAAAACAAACCAAGGATTCCGTACATACTTGCGACATCTTTTGACTGCGAAGACTTAGAAGGATGTTTTTTTCTTAGTTCTAAGGAGCCACATACATAAGTATATAGTTTTAATTTTAGACAGACATACGGACAACAAAGTGAACCAATAAGAGTTCTGTTTTTTTCCTTTTTTTTTGAGGTACGGATCTCGAATAATAATAAATATACAATGCATTAAACATTTAAAAGGCTATGTCAATGATAGTGATTTTTCTGTAGCAATCTGGAGCCTGGATTTTTAATTTCCCTGTTGATGGCACACTCACCCCGTGTATATACTTAAGGTGCTGTACATAGCGTACACTTTAAAACGTCTAGATTTTCGTCGCAAAGTTAGCTGTCCAAACCACAAACCAAAAAAAAAAATTCAGTGTATAGTCAATTACATATAAAGAAAAGACTTAAACAAAAACAATTTACAAAAGTGGTCAAATGTTAAAAGGACCACGAAAAAATACTTTTTTCGTCTCGAAATTCTCTTTTTTTTCAGCGGTAACCATCATATTTTTTTTATCTATACGAAAGGAAATTTCATAGACTAGAGAAATTTCTATAACTTTTAAAAAACGGAACTGTTTTTTTTATTATTATTCAATTAAAACTGTAAAATGACTTACATTTTGGCGGACATAATATTCAAATAAAATCAAACGCCGAAATATTTTCGACTTAATTTCTATTCTTTCGATGCACTACTGTCGTATACTTCTGTCAGTCCACGCCCAGTCTGCAGCTAGCCTCACCTCCACGAATACCTAAAGATTAGCTTCTTACCGCGCCTTAAACATAACTCTAGGCACACTTCTATAACTAACGGGGATTACATGTTGCACTAATATTTCCTTTATCGGTATCGAATGTATACTCAGTCAAAGGTCGAGTTTGTGCGGGACGTTTGGTCAAAGCATTCTCAGTTTGCTTTATGATAAGATTACAAAAGGCCAATCTGCAGCTCATATTATACGATACCATTATCTTGCAGCAGACAGCTAGACAGATATTGTAAGCTTTGTAAAATGTACGTCTGTGGTTAACTACACGATAACTAACGCGTCCGTGAAGTAACTGGATAGAGGTCTAGTCAAACTTGTGGGGTGCTTCCTCAAGGAACCTCCTCGGTTCTCATGTTATCTGAAATTCAGACGATGTGATCCGATGCCGATGTGATTTTCTATTTCTTGCAAAACTTCTTGATTATTATTCAATTTAGAAATAAATATGATATGTGTTATCTAGAGGTCGACTAAAAGAGTGATAGAAATGAATGTTGATGGACAGAGAGGGAGAGGAAGGAGAAAGGAGTAAGTAAGTAAATGATGCCGTGTCGTCTGTCAGACAAGAATGAAAGAAGAGAACGTGTTTCGCCGACCTCAAATAGAATGGGACAAGGGCAAGAAAATGATGATCTTGTGGTCAAAGATAAGTTTTTCGATTTTATATGGTCACATGTTTTTACGGGCTTTTATTAGCTTTATTGCCGTAAATATATATTGTTATTGAATAGGAAATAAAAGTTACTAGCAATATAAAAATCTATGTTCTTAATTAAGTTTTAATTTATTACTTAGGGGTTTGAAGAATAGTTATTGGCCAATTCTTAGACTTACCCGATATGTACACAAAATTTCATATCAATCGGCCTAGCCGTTTCGGAGGAGTTTGGTAACAACATCGCGGCACGTAAATTTTATGTACATTAGATAAAATTTTGCCATAATTTTTTGACTTATCGCTTCAAATATGATGACCGGTGCTTGTCCAATCAACTTTTAATCCCAATTTCAGAACCCACAAGAGGTAGCCCTACAAAATCTTTGAAGTTTTTAAGTTAAAAGACTTTTATTCATTAACGGACTGCAATTATAGTCTTCAGGTGGTCGTTTGAAGGCGTAAAAAGGACAAAAAGTTTTGATCGCTGGTGTCCAATTTTTTCCCTGTTTTTGATGTAATTCTTTTAAAAAACGGGGCCAAACAAAGAGGTTTTCGTGAAAGCGTTGATAATGATGGTGGAATTAAATTGACCTTTTTGGGGTGAAGAGGGGGGAATTACTTTTAAGTTAAGTTTAGGGGTCGTTTTTAAGATGTCGATTTTGGGTCGATGGGAAAATTATTGTGTCTTATCATTATGAGTTAGCTTTTTTTAATTACTTAGCAAGGAGTTAGATGCCTATTTAAATTCAAAATATTAAATTCGAGTAAAGGCTCATATAGTGTTAATAACATTATATGATACATCGTATAATGTTATTAACACTATATGAGCCTTTACTCGTGTTAATAACTCCTGCCGGGATTTCGGGTTTTTCGAAAGAGATACCGTGTACTTGGAAAGCTAACGACAAAAAAAAAATGAAAGGGTTTTAGTCAGTGAAAGTCTGACACAAAAACCCGTGTACATAACTGATATCTGTGAACCAGCTTATACAGGCACTTCACTCAGCAATAATTTTGGAGAACCCTATTTGGAACTTTGTTTGGTTTTTAGAATAGGTGTTTGCTAATCTTTCACATAAAGGTTTGATTTTGATGAAATTTGGCAATAAGATAGTTTTGAACCTGAATTTAAATAAACGATACGCTTTATACCGGTAAATATGAAACTATGTGACAATTACGAAAATAATAAAAGTAATAAATGTCTATTAAGAGCCAGTGAAATCTGCTAAAGAAATGTTGTCTTCCTTCATCGTACATCCATTCTATGGCTATTGAAGCAAGAACAAACCAAATCAATACAAGCATAGTAAGACTTGACCTAATTCCGCTAATCCTCTCATTTATTCCTCTAACCTACAAACTCCAAAATTAACTGCACCATCATAATTCTAACTTGCCAACTCCCAAACTTTGCAGCATCAATCGTTTTATCTTAAACATTAACTAATGCAGCGCAGTTAATCTTTGGGACAACCAGGGGAAAAAATCCTTTAGTAATTCCGCGCAATCAGTCTCCGGCCGATAAAAAGGCTTTCATGCCGACTTCCAAAGTCGCTTTGACACGTACCGTAATTAGTCGTCAGAAATGGATGTTCAGACAAAATTATTTTTGGCATTAGGACAGATGTTTTCTTGGTTTAAGTGAGCCTTTGTTAGTGTTATGTTACGTAAGATTGCGTGGTATTGTAAAGGTTTTTATTTTTATTTTCGCGGATAGAAAATCTTCAAATAACTTCACCATAGTGAACTCGTTCGTTGTGTAATAGTATTTACACCCACATCAAGCCAGGTGTATTTAAGTCCCATGTAATAGAAGGCGACCTTCTATCAAAATCCATCCAGAAATAGTAATTTGCTTGCTCCGGGAACCAAAACGAGATACTCAGGTTACGATGGCAGCTACCAGAGCAACGAGGCAGTCTTGGGAGAAGGCGTAGCAGATGACGATGATGGTGATGAAAATAATGGAAAAAACAAAACTGTTTTTCTCCGAAATTACCAGTTGCTTTGTCTTTTTATTAACACCAATATTTTACATGGAGCGCCTATTTGACCTCCACAACCCAGTTAGTACTGGGTCATACGATACCCCTTGATAAGACTGGTTGTCTGCTTTAGGTTTGCTTGTAAAGCCTTTCCAGTACCTGCCGGGGTAGCGGGTTGTTCGAAAGAGATGACTCGGCCCCCGAACATAAAGAGCAAAAAAAAGATTATGGGTGGGTTTTACTCAGTAAAAGTCTGACACTCCCGCTCCCATAGCGGGGGAAGCTAAAAATAATTATTTTTTTGGCATATTACGCATTATATTATCAAACGGCTATTGCAACCTACGACTGAATGTACCAGGACGACATAAGTACTGCTGCAGTTAGTACATAATATATGGAACAGTATGCACGTTATGAAGTTATTAACATTTACATATCTTCAACTTGTCTTACATAAACTGCTTGTGAGATATCTGTTTTGGAGGAAGCTGTTTCGCATTTAAACAATGTATACTGTTCATGAATATACTAGGAACTGTATATTATTCTCAATATGAGAAACTATTGCACTGACGTTATGTTGCTTAAGCCTGAAGTGAATTTAGAGGGACTAGCTTTTGCCCGCGGCTTCGCTCGCGTTAAATTCGGGGTAACGCAGTTCCCCTTTCCTGATTTGCAGGTACCTGCCACCTGTAGTTTTTAGATAAAATTAGCTTATGTCCGTCTCAAAATAAAATTAGCTTATGCCCGTCTCCAGGGTCTCAACTATCTCTGTACCAAAATTGGTCAAAATCTACGTGAAGACGTAACAAACATACAAACAAACTCACTTTCGCTTTTATAATATTAGTAAGGATTACCAACTAGTTACATTATAAATTATCTTTTAAAAAATTATAATTGCATAAAACATTATCCTGCAATGCACTCTCAATTACAGGTAATTACAGCCTACACACATTATCGCGTAGGTAATACATGCTATAAATACATTATCTAAAAAAGGATACAACTATACATTCATGCTATTATTAAAGATTAAATATCAAAAATACAGTCAGATTAATTATCAATTTCAATAGTATTATGTATGTCAGAGTGAATACTAATGTTTGGAATTGAATAGATTAAAATTGCAACACACAAAAACAACATTAAATCATTATTAAGGGAATCTTTTTGTTTACAACAAAACATCACGCCTTTTAATTATAGGTTAAGCAGTTGGGTTGCTAATGACTTACCCACATTTTATCAGTTCCATGTGGGGTCTATAGCCACATCACAAATCCAGGTGCCAAGACTTTTACTGAGAAATTCGTGATAGAAAATACTCGACCCAAGAATCGAACCTCAGCTAGACACGGTTGACGCAGTGGCTGAGGGATCGACTGCGTGTCGCGGGTTCGACTCCCGCACCGAACAGATATTTATATGACCAGCAGATAGTTGTTTCGGGTCTGGCTGTTTGTGTATGTGACTTTAAATGTTCGTAAACGCACCCACGATGCAGGAGAAATTCCTAGTGTGGAGAAATTTAAAAAAGAAATAGCAAGGCAGTCACTTACTAACTGCGAGGTTTTTTTCCTGAAAAGGAAAAACGGGACCCTTATTGGATTACTTTGTCTGCTGTCTGTCATGACCTTTTATCTCGGGAACGCGTGGAGCTATACCTATGTAAGTTAAAATTAAAACCGTATACTCAAATCTGTAGTCCCCTTTGTGCTGTGAAAAAATCGAAAAAAACCGTTTATGTCGCCGCAAGTTTGTACGGAAACCTCGGTGCGCGAGTCTGACTCGCTTTTTGCCGGTTTTAAATCCTCCATACCCAACCAAAAATCTCCTGTACACCAAACATCATAAAGCCTAACAAAACCATGCCACAGACTAGCCAAAAACTGTCAGCTTACCTAAAAAGGTTCCACAGTCTACAAACGAAAATTCACACGACCAGTCGAACAAAAGCTAGGTTATTGTAAAATCGGTGGCACAGATTAAAAAAGACGGCTTTTAAACAATGCGTCCCTCACTGCGCGGTCGGGCAGAATAATTTGCAAGTTATTTAAATGGGCGTTGCTAACTATGCCCGGTCTTTGGCGATGCACCGATATACGTGACTCACAGGCGAGTTGAATGGCGAGCGAATTGAGTGTGTAGCAAGCATGTTGGGTTTGTAACAAAACTTAATCCTGGGAACAGTTAAATCAAAGATTAAATTTAATCAAATTTGATATTTATACTCAATTAAAATCCTTACTAATATTATAAAAGCGAAAGTGAGTTTGTTTGTTTGTTACCTCTTCACGCTTTAATGGCTAAACCGATTTTGATGAATTTTGGTAGAGAGATAGTTGGGAACCAGGAGACGGACATAGGCTATGGGATGTGGGGGAGAAAGAGGGAAGAAAAGGGAAAACTTAGCGTTGCTATTACTAATCGATAAGGCGCTAGGGTAACTGTATTACTCCAAATTTAACGCGGGCGAAGCTGCGGGCGAAAGCTAGTAAACTATACAGTTTTCATTATACTTTTAATAAGTGATATAAACACAAATAAAGAAATTAAAACTTATGAAATACTAGCTTTTGTGTGCGCTTTTGCTCGCGTTAATTTAGAATGAGACAGTTCATTCGGGTTGAAGTCTCCTTGCTCTTTCAATAATGATTAAAAAGACACGTGGCGCCATCTACTGTCATAAGAACGTTGGATCGGGAACAAGATAGATACTTTTTTTTGGGATGTGAGGTGACAACGTAAGTTTATGCAAAGTATTAGAAGGATCAGTTCAGTGGTTTAGGCGTGAAAAGGTATCAATCTTATTTTCACATTTTAAATGTTTGATATACCTCACTTTTATCGAGCAATCAATCAGTAAAAAAAAAGCAAAAGAAAACAGTGCTTACACACGCCAAAATCTAACATGCAATCTGAAGGAAAAGTATTCTTAAATAACCAAAACCTACCGTTGTCACCTATCTCTTCTGCTGCTACCCTCAAAGTTACCTCGGAGCACAAAGCTAATTCTTTAACACAGGACCTAACTCGTCCTTTGCAACACCTTTGAAATAGAGATTATGGCCACAAAATGTTCTGAAACCATATTTATGATGTCTGGCTTTGGTGGACCACTTTGTTAATGACTCCCTCTGGGGGCCTAACATGGCCGGTTTAGCAGAATCATATGAATTACACTACCTACAATTCGTAAAGTGGTTACAAAGAGACCGGGGCCTAAAGTGCCGCTTTCGCATAATGATAATAATGCTATTATGATGAAAGCGGGATTTTAAGCAGCCGTCTCTCACTTAACGTCGTCTCATTTTTAAACCGAAGGGACAATTCATAATATTGACTACGTACATATTTAACCTCATTCAAAATCAAAGGCATTTATTTCAAGTACGCCAGTTACAGGCACTTTTGAGCTTTCGAAACGATTAAAGTCGATTAATATTATTGTCCTGTTATTATTCTTCTGTAGCAGCCATTTTAGAGCGGGGAGCGGTGTCATGTAGGAATGTTTCACTGACTCTGATTGTTATTTACGTGGACGCAATAATATGGTGAAAAGGTCGTAGTTAATTTCCTTAATCATGGTGAAAATGCTACTAATTAAAAAAACAACTAGTGATTATTTGAAGTAAAACACAAAGCCCCGTTTAAGTTACCCCTGTTTTTGCGGATTAGAAATCATCAATCAATTTTGGGAGGGGGGGGGGAGTATCAGACTTATACCACATGTTTGGAAGAGATGTTTGTCGAACATCCCCCAACCCCAAAACAACCCGCAACCCCGGTGACTTTACAGTGATGCCTGATATCACCCATATATTTTTGCATAGTCGTTATGAAAGACAACGTTAGTACTTTCCAATTTTAGAAGGCAACTTTGCGCATATGCTGCGACTCCCATTTTGGTATACTATTTTTTTAAACGTCTTCATCTTTCAACTTTGATAGTACTACAGCTTAATAAAATTTAAACGTAGTATTTACCATGAATTCCTATCTACCACTTGCTAATGCATAATAAATTCACACGTAAACATAATTATGTCGCTAATTTGTTCAATAAAATCACCGCTCTCTGAACTCAGCGACCGTATGTCACGCAATTTACAACACCAAACACCTGGATTATAAGTCGAAACTTTAGATCCAACATCATACATTGCGCATTTTCTTCGCCATCTCAACTCACGCAGTGAAGTAGACCAGTAATGTATGCCATGCGAATGCGTGCGCAAGTGAAATTTACATGCAAAATCGTAGTTCCATTGCCGCCGTATCGTTCGCGCTCAAAGTTATGCAGATTCGAAGGAAATCCCATGGAAATGAAATCGTCTAAGTTAGTAGGAAATGTTAGAAATATTTCCTCTTGCTTAGATTGTGAATGCGTCTGGGTAGTTTGAGTCTAGACTTCACTTTATGTTGAGTCTAACTGTGCTGGTGTTTGGGAAGATATTTAAATTATTTGGCGTGGGTTTTGATTTTGTTTGGTCGTCCAGTTTCAGTCTAAAATGTTGAGAATTAAAAGAACAATAGTGACTACGGCTCCTTTATTTACGGATGGAAAATCATAAAATAACTTCCCCCGACTTCCCAGAGCAGAGAAAGTTATTTAATTTTCAGACTAATACTGAAACCCGCCCATATTCCTTCCTTTGCCCTTTATGTTCCGGGACCGCGGTATCTCTTTCGAATAACCAGCAACTCTGGTAAAAAGTACGGTCCCTAGGAGCTATGATTTTTTTTAAAACGTTGCCCCACACTAGGAATTTCTCCTGTATCGTGGGTGCGTTTACAAACATTTAAACTCACAAACACAAAAAGACAGACCCGGAACAACTATTCGTAGGCCATACAAATATTTTTTTCGTGCGGGAATCCAACCCGCGACACGCAGCACAGCAGTCTATCGCTCAGCCACTGCGTGCCGTCAAAATCAAAGCTCTATATCTACGCAGTCAAAAGATATAGCCGTTTATGTCACAAGTTTGCACGGAACTCTCTGTGCCAATCCAACTCGCGCCCGGTTTATTTTCTTTTTTCATTCAAAACTAACCACTAACCTCTCGCATGAAGGTTCACATTGATATTTCTACCTGTAGCCCTAATATGACCTTTTAAAGCAATTCTTATTCCGCTGAGGGAAAGAGACAGAGCTATACATGGTGTCTAGCACCATCTCTTTCACTCAGTGGAATAAGAATTGCTATAAGATGTCATAGTAGCCCTTCTGGTCTATCACAAGGAACAAATGATGCCTACTATCCTATCTACTCTGCTTAGTCCAGTATCACGCTAACGATCTGCTAGTGAATTGATTGCGGTAAATACTTGGCACCGGCCGTGTCTGCAATGCAGGCTGACAACTGATGTGGTGGGCAGTTGAGCAAATCATTGTCAGTTTATGTCGGTAATGTGTGTATTCTATGTTGTCGTGATTGCTTGTATAGTTGACAGACAATTGGATGTTCTGTGATCTGGGTTATTGTGTAATCCTTACTAATATTATAAAAGCGAAAGTGAGTTTGTTTGTTACGTCTTTGCGCCTAAATGGCTAGACTGATTTTGATGAATTTTGGTACAGATATAGTTGGGACCCTGGAGACGGACTTAGGCTGTTTTTTTTAAAGTGAGAAAAAATGGAGAAAGAGGGATGAAAAGGGATATCTTAGCTTTGCTATTACAATAAATAAGGCGCAAGGGCAATAACTACAGACCAGTAGCGGGTACCAAAACAGGAAAAGGGAACTGTGTTACCCCGAATTTAAAGTGGGCGAAACCGCGGGCAAAAGCTAAGTACATGATATATCTTTTTTTTATTATGTTGGTGATACTAATTCAGTCCTACAGAATCTGTCCATCTTTTCTTTGGCCTTCCTCTCGCTCTCCGTCAATCAACATTTAGATCCATCATTTTTTAGTAAATTAATTTATTTGTATACTTAATAAATAGTGAAACGCTAATCGCTCTCAAACACACTACAATACCTATAATGAAAGAAAAACTAGCGTAAAACAAATAAATTTGCTGTTTTTTTTCTTTCCCACAGTACTATATATTGAATGAAAACACTCATTACATTCATTGACTCGTTCGTTACGGTTGCGGGTTCGATTCCCGTTAGATGCCGTAATTACTGTTGTTTTACGATAAGTCATACTGGGGAATTTTTTGAATGTGTCTTTGGGTTTTGTGTGAGAGTATATTTATTGTCTGCAGGCTCCATAGATCTTGAAAATAGTCATAATACTAGCTAGCGCCCGGCTTTGTCCTAAGTCATTTTGACGTGAAAGAGTAACAAACATCCATACATCCTCATTTATAATCCTTGAGATCATTGCTTTCCATCTAGAACTAAAAATAATATCCAACAATATAATAAATAAGTTTCATATTCAACTTACACGAAGTTAAATATGAAACTAGAATTTAGTTATATCACCACAAACTCGCATAGGAAGAATCAACGTAGGTATTCCGATGTTTGCCGAAAACCACACAGCGAATGACAAACGTGCCTATCCTTACTAACATTATAAAAGCGAAAGTGAGTTTGTTTGTTTGTTACCTCTTCACTCTTTAATGGCTAAACCGATTTTGATGAATTTTGGTACAAAGATAGTTGGGAACCAGGAGACGGACACAGGCTAATTAAAAAAAAATTGTGGGAAATGAGGGAGAAAGAGGGAAGAAAAGGAAAAAAACTTAGCGTTGCTATTACAAATTAATAAGGCGCAAGGAAAAAACTGCAAGTAGCAGGTACTGTATTATACCGAATTAAACGCGAGTGAAGCCGCGGGCAAAAGCTAGTATAATATATATCCTACCTATATTAAATCCTTAAAATACACCAACCAACCAACATTCACACAGCCAAAACATTTCAACGCAGAAATCAAACAACTTAAGGCGGTAAACACATCAGCCGTGACTGACGCGCGTCTAAATCGCAAGTCTGTTTACATCCTTACGTGCGTCGTTTCCTTTTCAAAGACACTGTTTAAAGGACAGCGTATATTGCGCAGACCCAAAACCGACTTCACTCCCGACTCGATTTATTGAAATGTGAGCTTTCTTTTGTGTATTTTAGGGTTGAATTTACAACATGGAAGTCGAACACGTAACGTTAGCTTCAAGAAAATTATTACCGTTCGTCCAGATATGCCCAGCAATGTCCAGCATATCCCCCCTCCCCCTCCGACCAGACTTTATCCACTTGCGATATTTGTCGGAATTTTTTAAACTTAGATTAGTTAAGGTTACTGAAAGGAAATGGTAAAAACACCAGTCTCAAACAAAAGACATTTTCTCAAAATTGGTTCACCCGTTCAGGAGCTACGATGCGACAGACGATACGAATACAAAGTAACACGCTTCAAACTTATAACAGTCCTCTTTTTAGTCGGAGTTTAAAAACTTTTTTATTTGTTTTTTTTTTAAGCCAGCAATTTCCAGCAATTGTGGGAAATCATCAAATGACTTCCCCCGCTCTGGGCGGAGCGGGGGGCATGTCAGACTTGTACTGATTAAAACCCACCCATGTTTCTTCTATTGCCCTTGATTTTTCTTTTTGCGACTTATTTTCATTGGAAGTTTTACTTATTGCATAAGTTTTTTTTTTATTTATTGCATAAGTTGATAAAAAATGCCACGTAATAGCTGTACCGCGGCAGTCCCCGATTGCCATTGCCAGTGTATTTTTTAAAAGGCCGGCTTTTTGTTGCCGTCTTTTCAAATTACGAACACGTGATCTAAAGGGTTCATATTGCTTTGCTGCCAATCAGTAGACTGAAACGTGTGAACGTGTGTGGACTGAAATTCTCGTTGTTTTGTTTATAAATATGCAAAAACGCTTTTTTTACGGATGGCCACTCTGGGACGAGCGGCTGACTTAAACCCACTCATGTTACTTCTTTTGCCCTTTATGTTCCGGGGCCGCGGTATCTCTTTCGAACAACCCGCAACTCCAGTTGTAGGTGTGTCGGTTTTGTGCCTTAATATACGAAGACCCTTACATCGTACGTTGTTTAACGAACAATGTTTATAATCATTCGTCGGCTTACAGTTGATGTAAATGTTTATGTTTCAATGACTGACTGTTAAGAGATGTGGGGAAATGAGTCAAGGCTTTCAGGTTTGTTATGACATTGAGAGAAGAGGCCGAAGTGGTAACATTATGGATAGCTGACACTGCCCGTTGTCACACTGACTTAAAACCGGTTTATCAATGGCCAGTTAAGTTTTAACCTCTAGAGCCCCAGCGGCACGAAAACGTGCCAATAAACCGATTTATAACTGCATCTTTAGTAAAGACTAGCTGTTCCACGCGGTTTCACCCACGCTGCTCAGCACCTGTTGGTCGTAGCGTGATGTTATATAGCCTATACCCTTCCTCAAGAAATGGACTATCCAACACTAAAAGAATATTCCAATTCCAACCAGTAGTCCCTGAGATTAGCGCGTTCAAACAAACAAACAAACAAACAAACTCTTCAGCTTTATAATATTAGTATAGATAAGTCTTATTAAATCAGCTTACGATATGAGCCCGCCCGGCGGTACTTGACGGATAGTTGACGTAAATAATGGCGGTCCTTGAGAGGTTAAATTAAAAGTACGTAAGTAAAATAAGTCTGACATTTTGACAGTTTATCTATGGACACTGTCAAAACTTGACATTTATACTCTTTAGATAAAAGTTATTTAATGTTTAATAACGGGCTCAGTGCGAGTTGGACTCGCGCACCGAAGGTTCCGTACAAAACTTGCGACATAAACGGCCATATTTTTTGACTACTTAGACTAAAAGGGTTGATTTTTTTCACAACTCAAATGGACCACAGACTACATATAACTTATATATTTTAATTTCAACGCTGTGATATCGAGTAGAAATTAACACCATATACGCTTTCTCAAGATAAAGGGTATTGACAGACATACATTCAGACAGAGAGACAAACGGACAACAAAGTGATCCTATAAGGGCTCCGCTATTTTCCTTTTGAGGTACGTAGCACTAAAACACTTTTTTTTTAAAGACAACTTAAATCTTAACAAATGTACACGGAGATAATTATTGTGTGTCTCACGGCTGTGCCAAATAGACCCAGTTCAGCAAACTGCCGGGCAGCTAGTGTCCGACGCGCGCCTAAAAGAGATGTCAGCAAAGCAGAGGAGCCTACAAATATTATAAATGCGAATGTTTGTGAGGATGGATGAATGTGTGGCTGTTTGGTATTTTTTTACGTCTAAACGGCTGAACGGATCTTGATGAAATTTGTCACAGTGATAGATTATAGTCTGGCATAACACATAAGATACTTTATTTTTCGATCTTCACGCGGGCGAAGCCGCAGACGCCAGCTAGTATTTTATATAAAAAAAGCGTTTGGAAAACCATCTCACTATTATTATCTCAGCTGCCGTGTCACACGCTATAAAACAGTCCATCTGTCTGTCTATTTGTCATTCTGAACTAGTAACGCGCCCCAGTTTTGTTCCAACAATAACTATTTTATTGTCGTTTCGTAAGAACCGGGGCGTCGACTGTTCATTGAGAGAGATTCGTAAATAAATACGAGGTGTTTTGATGATCGATTTAGTGTGGTTTTTTAAACTGATGTAGTGAAAAATACTGTAAAAAGATCACTCTCAAATCAAACGATACCGGAAGATCGTTCCATCTCTATCAACAAAAAGCTGAAGCAACTAAAATATGATCATTTGATAATTCTCCTTTATATTCTTTAGACAATCCATGCATCTTTTTTTTAGCCTCCGTCTCATCATATCTTAGGTCCAGTTGACTACTACGTATTGAGCACAAACTGCTCGGCAGTTTGTTAAACTAGGCCTATTTGGTGCAGCCGTGAGACACATTGTATAATTATTTTATGTTAGAATTAAGATTTCTTTTATGTCGTGTGTACTTATGGTTTGGGCCAAAGAAACATGTTTTCTTGCTAACATGATATTCAACAATATTATGACAGTAGTTAAAGTATAAATTTTAATGACAAGCTACCCATTTCCTCATAAGCGGTAATTAGTTTAAAACAATTAACAACCCTTTGACTGAACGTAAGTAAACATTACTAAGCCCAAAGCAATTTAATTCCTCAAAGGCGGAACAGGGAAGGAAATGACATAACCTAACAACACGCCCTTAATCCTTGAGGGATGGGTAGAGGTGTGCTTAAAGAAAGAAAGAAAATAGATTTTTCTTTCACTTGTCACAAGTACACACAACATTAAAAAAATCCTAACACAAAGAAAGTAAAAAAAAAAGAAAGAAAAATAAACAAGGCCCTGCTACCCTACCATGACGTCTTAAAACAGAACTTATTCCGCTGAGGGAAAGAGACAGAGCTATACAGGGTGTCTAGCACCATCTCTTTCTCACACAGGAATAAGTACTGCTATAAGATGTCATGGTAAACCTACTGTTCAGCAAACTGCCGAGCAGCGAATGCCCCACGCTGGTTTTTAACTGGACCTGGGATGTGATGTGACGGATGTAAGACATTTCTGTAATGTGTATATAGTTATACATTAAATATTTATTATACATACTCATAACTAATACATTTGCTTAAAATCCTAAAAAGTAAATCAATTTAATAACGAAAATTGCTTAAATGTTTATTTTTATAGTACAACTAAATATTGCTATTAATGTATAATTCCGATGTAATACAGGGCAAGCCTATCCACCATTAGGCACGAATACAGATTCGGTGGCTGCTGCTGAAAGAATGTTAATGAAAAATTCCAATATCTATCTCACTTCAACAAACCCAGGACCTAATGCTCGCCTGTCGGGGTTGCAGGTTGTTCGAAAGAGATACCGCGGCCCCGGAACGTAAAGGGCAATAGAAGGAACATGGGTGGGTTTTAGTCTGTACAAGTCTGACCCTCCTCCCCGCTCCGCCCAGAGCCGGGGAAGTTATTTGATGATTTCCCATCCGCAGAAAAAAGGAATGCTCAGCAGTCGAGGTTCTGACTACTACACCAACAGAGGCAATAAAAATGATGATTCAGAATAACGGAAAATTAACTTAAATATAACTTTAGAACTTGGTAAAGTTAAAGTCATACATTACGGCTCACTTGCTCCGCCTGAAATTCGCGAAAACATTGTTTTGAACGCGGCTCATGCCAAAAATACAAACGTTTTCGCCTCTCGAGTGAGAACAAACAAGTTTTCAAAGCCGAGCTCCTGGTGGTTAAGGGTGAGGCTATATTAAGAAGCATTTAGCGGGCTTGGGTGGTACGACAATGTTTTTAAAACGGGAATTTCTCACACACACATACAGCCAGACCCGAATCAACTACCTGTAGGCGATACAAATATTTTTTGTTCCGTGCGGGAATTGAACCAGCGACACGTAGCACAGCAGTCGATTATTACACATTACCTACATAATTATACACGACGCGACGAAATTTTTAACAGCGGTTTTTTTGGAGTTATCTTTGCAACTTGTACCAGCGTGCAGTTGAGTCAAGACATGGACGAAGTGAAGGGAGCTAATATGGAGTAGCATGTGGCGTTTTCTGGTTTCTGTCTACCGCTGTGGGTAAAGGGAGTCAGGTTATTAAAGTGAGTGTACCTTTGGACCTTTTTGGATAACTTTTTTGTTGTCTGTCAAGACTCTTTATCTCAGGAACGCTTGGCGGTACCTGTGGTCTCTTTGTGCTGTGAAAAATCAATCTTCTAAGTCTACATGGTCAAAAAATATGGATGTTGATATGACAGAACCCTCGGTGCGCGAGTAGATATACAATATCAAACGCACGTAGCAATACAGACTGCTATACCAACGGGGTTATAGTGATCATATGGAATCATTTCGTGTAAAGTACTGGTATTCACCTGAAACCAGTTTGACTGGAAGCCGACCCCAATAATTATAGTTGTGAAAAGACTAAGGTTTTGTATACACCTATTAAAAAATGCCTTTTGATCTTAAATTCTTCGGGGATACATAAAATGTCAGATTTTAAGCTAACGATGTATTGCAATGTCAAATTGCAATAAAGATAAACATAAAAAAATATTTCTTTTGTAAAATATGCAATGTTGCTACATGTTTTGCCATTCAGAAATCATCATTTTCCTGCCCTTGTCCCGTTCTTTTGGAGTCGGTGGGACACGTTTTCTTCGTTTTCATTTTTTCCTTCATTAAGGAATTGCTTACATTTAATTTTTGCTTAGACCATGCTTTGTAGTTAAAATTTGTTAACATAAAATTAACAAAAAGTACAATAGCCGAACGTCAGCTCAAACTACAAAAGGCAGAATAATAATGTATCTTTGAAAACCTTCTCCAGTCATCTTCTATCGAAAATAAAACCGCTTCTCCAACCACACCATATCCTCACCCTTGCAATAAGTTGAGCACTGCCGTCATTTGTCTCATTTAAATACGAGTTTACGACACCTAATGCGCCGCCACATCACTTGGTTATATTACTCAGGTCCATCACAAGCTGAGTTTGATGGCCCTGAGATATTGCTGGAGTCAGTCTTTGGAGTGGAAAAGATGAGGTGGTTGGGAGGTGATGAGCTTAACGGAATGCTGTGTTTAAATCTAGGTTAATTGACTGGTTGGCATAAAGTCCGCCTCTGGACGCCTCTTCTTCTCTCTTATATCTCAGTATTAAATCTAATATATAAAATTCTCGTGTCACAATTTTCGTTCCCATACTCCTCCGAAACGGCTGGACCGATTCAAACGAAACTTTGTGTACATATCGGGTAGGTCTGAGAATCGGCCAATGTCTATTTTTTATACCCATAAGTGAGCAGCGGGTGAAACCGCTGGGCACAGCTAGTCTAATATATAAAATTCTCGTGTCACAATTTTCGTTCCCATACTCCTCCAAAACGGCTGGACCGATTTTAACGAAATTTTGTGTGCATTTCGGGTAGGTCAGAGAATTCGTTTAACATCTATTTTTCATGCCCCTAACTGAGC
Organism: Ochropleura leucogaster; assembly: GCA_958449745.1. Lineage (NCBI taxonomy): Eukaryota > Metazoa > Arthropoda > Insecta > Lepidoptera > Noctuidae > Ochropleura > Ochropleura leucogaster. Next base: position 3,581,267 of record OY288225.1, read on the forward strand.
AGCGGGCGAAACCGCTGGGCACAGCTAGTAAATAAATAATTGAAATTAATTCACTTTTAAATATAGTTTTGATAAACAAAGTTGAGCTTTGATAAAGCTACTTGCAAGTACCTTGCAGGCTTAATTTGTTCATGAAATTAGGTCATGACTAATAAATCATATGAGTGGAAAAACGTAACCTTATATTATCACTTTATTGTCTGTCTGTCAAGACACTTTATCTCGGGAACGTGTGGCGGTATCGAGATGAAATTAATATCATATAAGTACTCAAGTTTGTGGTTCCTTGGAGCTGTGAAATCAACCCTCTGATTCGAAGCAATCAAAAGATATGGCCATTAATGTACCAAATCTGTACGGAACTCTCGGTGCGCGAGTCCGATTCGCACTTGACCGGTTTTTCAATTAATGATTCCAATAGTTAAGCAATGAAGTTTTATAATTACATCTAGCCTCACAAACATTCGCATTTATAATATACCTAAATTAGTAGGAAACTGCCCTTTGACTGCTACAAAATTAAATTCAAGATTCGTAACATATCGAGCCTTTTCAGGAAGAACATCGTAACCGACAATTTGCGTTTTTTACAGGATAAGGTTTTTTCATTCTTAATTAAAAAGTAATTAAAATAGGTATTTGATACGTTTATATATTTTTATGCATACAACTATTGATCTAATAAAATAATACTTGTTGCTAAACTGCTTCAATTTCACGAACTTTTGTCGGTTACATTGAAATCGCCGTTTATACTTACCACGAGGTGTATTCTGCATGTCGGTTACGTTCTTAAATTTGGATACCTTTGTAAACAATTTTTAGAACGCAACCGACAATTTACAATAACTTTGACTTTATGCTGGTTTCTATTCATTAAAATAAATTGAATGTTAAGAAAAAATGGTTTAATTATAAATCAAAGTTGGTAAGCACAAATAATTACAGAAAATGAAAAAAAAAAATGTGTAGATTGTTATTTATCGTCTTCATCAGTTTCGGGTAAAACATCTGCTGTATTTCTGTCGCAAGGTAAATCCAAATACTCCTTCCAGTATACTTCTGGTATGACACCCTTATCGCACATTTTCTTTAGGTCCTGATATTTCGCTTTTGAAATTGGAATCTTTTCGGTGTATGCAGTTTTAGGTTCTTTGATTGCTTGTTGGTTTTGTCGAGATCTCAGTATTAAAGAAACGTCTATTTCTTGTTCTGGGCCATCAAAATCGTACTTAAGATAAAACTTGTTACCCTTCTCAAATCTGGCGGAACGTAACTTGCTAGTTTGTATATTAATTTTGTTTGGCAAAAAGGCCATTCCGTAAGACTTCCAATCTTTAACTTCCTGGTTATTTAAAGGAATCGTTTCATACTTTTTGGGATTAGTTCGAGCATTACCAATCAAAGTTTGCCATTCAGATGGTGCATAAATAGTCCGCTTTTGGATAAAGCCTTCTATCGTGGCATGTACTGAATCAACAGGCATCATAGTATGCCCAGGAATAAGGTAGTTTATTGACAACTTTTGAAGACAATTCGATTGATGCTGCATGAAATGATAGAGCATTACTAGCATGGCTTTATTTTTATTTTGCCCTGCACAACTGTCACAGTACAACGCGATTTCATCGTGATCTCTTCTTTCATCGACCATTTTAAGGTACTTGAAAATAATCGTGCAGATTTCGTTGCAACCTCTTTTAGCTTCCGTTTCATTCCAAAGAAAACAAAAGACAGACCTCGAGCCACTCTCATAAATACTTTCATTATAATAGGCTAGCTTTCGAGTATAATAGAAATTAACGCTTTGGCCATGAGGTGTTGTCAAAACTTTTTCAAGATCGAAGCTGGCACACAAGAAGTTCTCACAAACTTTGCTCTTTTTTTGATCCTCCAAAAATAGTTTTAATGACCTTTCTTTGTCCTTGATGTGATTTTTATATTCATCAGAATCCATTACCCTGACTTTTTCTTCTTCATTTAAATTCTTAATTCTTTCACATTGTTCACATTTATCTTTTTTTGGTAAATGAAATCCCACATTGAATTCAGTTTTAAATATCTTTCTGAATTTTTGATAGCTTACTGGACCTAACTGTTTCGTTTTGTCATCTTTCAAATAAAAGTTTCTATATAAATATGCCACGTCTCTAAATTCGGTTGGTAAGTAGAGTTTGTTACTTTTGTTCCTACAATAATGTGACGGGACAGCAGGTAACATTTTAATAAAATTAGAAACGTTTTCCGTTTGCTCTTGACTGTATTTGTTTGACGGGGAGCATTTGCCGCGTTGGTCAGATTTTGATAAAAGAGAGGAAAGCTTATTTGATTTTGTATAACGTAGAGTCATTTGTGAAATATCAAGAGTTTTTAAGAGGAACTGTTGGCATACTCTAAAAGTGTTAACGCTGTTTGGTAAAAAGTATTGGTAAGTTACTTTACGCCGATCACTATCTGATCTCTTTCGACCAATTTCACATTCCTTAATACAAGATAAAAGCCAGTCTCTTTGCCTTTGTCTAGATCCTAGTCCCCAATATAGTTCGTGAACGAAGTTGCGTTCAATCTCAGTAAATTTACGGCTGCAATCATTACCGCATTTTTTGCCTAAGCAGGGATTAGGCTTTACTTGTCTTCCTTTCCCAGACCACCTCTCAGATTTTTGTTTAAGTCTTTCCGGTAAGCGACGTTTTTTGCGAAATCCCTTCTTCCCTATGATACCAGAATCCTCACCTGAACTGTCAGTATCTTCGTTCATAGCTGAACTTGAACTTTCACCAAAAATTGCAAGAGGTTCTTGTATACTAGAAGAAATCGATTGTTCAGAATAGGCATCCAATGTAGTGAGCACAGATTTATGTTTCCTTATTTTGATAGGAAGATGCCAAGATTTGTCGGAATCGTCACCACTAAAATCATGACGACTATCCGAAACCTGATCACTTTCTGAACAATTTGTAGAATCTGAGTAGTCTACTAATGACGATTCACGCGGGTCAAACATCTGAAAGCAAAGTAAAAGCACATTCCAAAAGCTGCCATTACCGCATACCCATAACAAATGTTACTTCAAACCTCAAAACAGAGCAATTCTTCATTGGATTACATTGTAGAGTACATACCTACTTGAGTCATTGTTTTGTGAAAAAAAAAAACAATACTAAGTGGAAATAAAGTGAAGAATTAAAAAAATCTTAGTTGGGCTGACAGGCTTGCAGAAAAACGGGCAAATTTATCTAAAATTTGATTAATGGCTGTATAATTGCGAATCTTAATATTATTTTACTTACCTTGTTATTAAATTATGCCTTGTAACACTAGAAATACCAATAAACCACTATTAACAATTTTAAAGTTCACACCGTCTGTCGAAACTTTTAAATAACACGTTGAGACTTGTCAAATAAACCCTACCGAATCCCGCGCAAAATGCGTTTTGTTTCAATGATAGCAAAACTCTGCGCGTGTTGTTGTTAAACAAAATTATGAAAATAATTATTTTATATTAAACAATACACAACAATATTAAACAGAGAATATATTTAATAATTCCACATTTTAATTACAATATTTAATTTTAAAATTTATCTTTGAGAATTATTGCATACCAATAATTAAACGCAAAATTCAATTTACATGCTTGTCGTAAGCGACAAAGTACGTAGCTTACGTTATGATAATTATTATCGTAAGCGTCAAGTACGGAGCATACAATAAAATTGAATACCAAAATGTGCATCGTAAACGACAAGTATTTGATTTACAACAATTGTAGGTTACGATATAAAATTAAATTGTCGTCACTTACGATGAAAACTTCTTGTTATAATTAAAACTTGTCCTATTTTGAATTAAGATTTAGGAGTAAGTGCAAAGAGTGTAGATTCGTCTGATCATGTAGAAGCGACAAAAAAACTATTTTGAGATTTTTGGCGCTTACGATGTTCTTCCTGAAAAGGCTCGATATCTAAAACATCGCGGCAATGCTTTGTCGTTTTCAAACAAAGAATAAAACTAAAATTAGGTCTCTTTCAACTCCATTCCAGCTTGTGAAACAATTTAATTCAAAATGGAACAGCGAATAATTCAGAACTACCCGAAAAACGTAGAAAAAAAATATCACTTTTGTATTGTTTAGTCAGTAGAAAGGATTCAAACAGAGTTAAATACGAACGCAATGGTATTTGGAATATTCGCTACCATGTATTCCATTTTAGATAGTCGAATTGAAATTCACAAACGTTTACACATTTCGTTAAATTCTAAATGTACGAAAAACGTGACTGAGATTTTTTGAGGTTTGTTCTAGGAATATATTGTTTTTATTACTTTGATTAAATAGATACACATGAAATTAGTGTAAGGAAGAAGGTATTCTGCGCCGCCGGGGGTTCTTCTTCATGTGGACCCCGCTTCTTGGGTGAGGTCCGGTTTCCGAACTTGATCCTTTCAGTGGACCATTGTACGTATGCCATGCACCTGGTGGCCGCTACTTCAGCCAGCCCACCTCCTTCCAGAAGCAGGTTTCTTTCGGTTTCTTGATGGCGTCTGCTAGTGACCCTGGCGTACCCAGTGTCATTTTCCGGATTTCAGTGATTCTTGTACATTCAAGGAGAACATGTGTGACTGTTTCTTCCGTCTCCATGCAAGCTCTGTACAGGGGGCTATCTGTAATGCCTGCGCCGGGGGATCTTAAATTAATGTGTTTAAGATGAATAATATTTTCAGTTTTCTACAACAACTTATAATAAAATTTACACCTTTTGACTCTTTTTCTTTCATGACGGTACATCATCAAGTGACTTTTTCTCCCGCTCTGGGCGGAGCGGGAGGGAGTGTCAGACTTGTATTTGCTAAAAGCCATCCATCTTCCTTCTTTTGCCCTTTGTGTTCCAGACAGCGATATCTCTTTCGAACCACCCGCAATGTCGGAACTTTTGACTCTTCCATTATCATTTTCGAAAGTTAATTGTTTTCTTGTCTAGAATCTCTGGTCGCTGTCGTCTGAATTGTTTGTTTATGTTCTTCTAAAAGAACCATTCCGAAACTAAGTTCTACATTAAAGCCTACACCATAATCAAAAGCCACCAAGGTCAATTAATTCCAGAGTAGGTTGCTCTGTCACCCATCCGTCTAGTGCGGTCGGGTGTCGACGAAACAACCTGAATAAAGTATCCATCGATAAATCTACGTCGGGCAACCAATTGTCGATATATGAGTGGGTTCCCCGTATTTCTTTTCAGGCGATACAATAGATTTGGGTAACAATTACGTGTTATATTGGAATAGCAAGTTTGGAGTAAGTCAGTTAGAGACATTTGCATACGAAACATCTATCCTGTACTGCCAATTTGGTTGCCGAACCTACACAAACAGGTTTTTTTCGCTCTTGTTTTTTTCCACTTTTGGGCATAAGCTCCCCACCAATTAAAGAGAAATCCATCCAAGACATCCCTCCATCTTTTCAGAGGCCTTAGTCTGCTATTACAATAGTGTATTCTGACACTATTCGATCATTGATCGATGGTCGATCACTGATCGCATAATGGTTGATTTTGACAAGTTTAGTATGTAGCAGATTACCAAACTTGTCAAAATTAACCATTATGCGATCAGTGATCGACCATTCTGACACTAACACTAAGGCCCCTGGTCTACTGCGACCCCGACTCTAGTCCCTAGATGTCTCAATGCTCCAGTTTGTGCACCCTGATGTGATATGTAGACTTTGCAGACCTGTCATGGCCTGTCCAGTCCCATTAAAATTTTGCAGCTTTATGATCTACGTCAGCAATTTGAGTAACAACCATGTGTTTTTGGAAAAATGACTTTGAGTCGCGCAAATAAAGTACAGTTTCAGCTACAACTTCGCACTACAAGAACAACACATATGCTGCTATGTTGCATTACTTGGCCAGATGTTAAAGTTATTCTGAATTCAACCAATTTGCATGAGAATATGCTCTAAGACTGGAATAGACTCCCGGCCACCGGAGACGTGACTCTGTGGACGGAGATCCATGGGTAGCTCACCGTCCGTCCGTGTATTGGCGATAGGCCGTGTCGAAAGCGCATTCGTGAAACACGTGTACTTCAAAGAGATGTCAGCAAAGCAGAGGGGCTAACCAGGGCAACTGCCTATCGGGGTTGCGGGCTATTCGAAAGAAATAGCGTGGCCTCGGAACATAAAAGGTAAAAGAAGGAACAGGGATGGATTTTGGTCAGTAAAAGTTTGACACTCCCTTCTGTTTCGCCTGGCGGGTGAAGTTAAGAGATGACTTACCATCCAAAAACTATGAGGAGCGGAATAGACAAGCTTACATTATCTACGATACCGATGAAACTGTCAATCAAATACTTGAATGGTCTGTCATAGCAAAAAAACAAGTAGTAGATAAATAATTGTAATTTGCTACCATTTTGGTTACAGCAGGCAATTACAATAAATATTTCCCTAAATTATACCATTAAGTTCCTGTTTCGTATTTGGCTTCAGAAAGCCCTTTTTACAACAGTAATTAGGGAAAAGTCACGCTAAAAACTTATGTTTTGGGTTGGACAATAAATTACAATGAGGGACACCAAAAGAGTCTTTGACTACGTATTTTAAAACAGAATTTGTAAGGAATTTTGTAATAAGACGTAACATCGCGCTTGTATTTTCCTAAAAGGAGAGGCAGAGGTGTCTGCTTCCATATTTTGCCAGTTTAGGTCCCATCTTATAGGGGCAATCCATCAGTCGCTAGTCATCACAGGATAATAACGACACGTATAGCGCAGTGACTGAGCGATCGACTGCTGCGCTGCGTGGCGCGGGTTCTTTCCCCGCACGGAAAAAAAATGTATGATCCTGCAGATAGTTGTTTCGGGTTTGGCTGTTTCTGTATGTGAGTTTAAATGTTTACTATACAGGAGAAATTCCTAGTGTGGGGAAAAGTTTAAAAAAAATCTTATTTAAAATCAATATTTTTAAAATAGTAGCCTATCAGGAAGTGTCCAAAATTGTTGCTTGCTGTCCTATAATTATTATTAACTAGCTGTCTTGCGCGGTTTTACCCGCGTCTTAGTTGTTGCCTCGCTCCCGAGGGTAGTAGCATGATGTTGTATAGCCTATGTGACTTCCTGATAATATAGCTTCCTATTAGTGAAAAAAAATGTTGAAATCGGTTCAGTAGTTTTGAAGTCTATTCGATACAAACAAACAAACATTTCCTCTTTATAATTTTGGTATAGATAACTTTTATTATAGGTTACTTTCCATTTATTGCTGAATTTCTATCCCTATTCTTTAGCAATAGAAACAATAACAGCAACACGTAATAAAGCCTTAAGTTCTGTCTCATTTGACCTCATACGTGACAAGGAAGCATGGTGCCTATTAATACTCCTCCTAAGTGCACGCTGGACTTGAGTTCTGATTACCCCGCTGGAGCTAAGTGGCTTGATATTAATTTAGCACCGACTTTTATCAAGGAGTATTTTTCTTTTAGGTATAAATAGTTCTTGGAAATAGTGGTTTTATAACGGAATTGTCTGATTAGTTTATAACTTTTTGGTATTGTTTAGTGGCTTTTGTTACCCGACTGACGGAGGGTATTGTGTTTAAATACGCTTTTATAAGCTTTATATTACGGGCCTGTTGTCTAGTGGTTAGTGGCCCTGCTGAGCCGGAGGTCGTGGGTTCGATTCCCACCCAGGACAAACTTATGTATTTATAAATTATATAAGTATGTATATCAGTTGTCTGGTTACCATAACACAAGCTCTGCTTAGCTTGGGATCAGATAGCCGTGTGTGTGTTGTATAAATAACTTTAGAAGTAAAATTTGATCCACATCCCGGTTTCTGGGAAGCGGTCATCTCCTTCTGCAGTCATGCTGGCGAACGAAGTGGAGAGAGAACCTTAAACCAACCCAGCCGCCGCGAGAGACACCCTGTCCGTCCATCTATTGACGATATTCCGTGTCGACAGCGCCTCAGTGTTCCACGCGCGCCTCAAAGAGATGTCAGCAAAACAGAGTGGCCTGCCAGGGCCACCGCCTACCAGGGTTGCGGTTTGTTGGAAAGAGATACCGCGGCCCCGCAACATAAAGGGCAATAGAAGAAAATTGGGTGGGTTTTAGTTAGTACAAGTTTGACACTCCCCCCGCCCCGTCCCCCCTTTTTTTTCTTTTTTTGCGGACGGGAAATCATCAAATAACTTCCCTCGCACTGAGTGGAGCGAAGTGGCAGACGTTTAGTACCCATCCATATTCTTTCGAATGCGCCGTCGACACGGCCTATCGACACTAGACGGATGGACGGGGCTAGGCCATTGCTCGTCGCCCACAGACCTGCGTCTACGGTGGCCGGCAAGCGTCTCGCGATTTGCTCCGGTCCTTACATGATATATAGATAGAATATTCTTTATTATGTACACCATACAAGTAACAAGAATAACACTAGATAACTTATAAATAGGGTAACACAATGGTCTTATCGCTAAAAGCGATCTTTTCAAGACAACCTTTGGATGGATTTAAAGGAGGAGAAACAGTAGGTACTGTAGGTAGTCTGTGGCGTAACATTTTCCAAAATTACATAACATAACATGCTCCTTTAGGTTTGTCCCCAATCAAACTCGCACACAGAATACGATTTATTTAAAAAACCTTCATTAATTCAAACTTGCTGTCATTAATAGGGTCAGGAGAACAGTGTCCAGTATCGATTCCTAATATTTAAACTTTCTATTTCCAGCACGTTTGGGAACTAATTGCCCGATTTCAATCTAAAGTGCCAATTTAAATTTACAAAACAAATATCCATTTTTATCGTCGCGTAGTCGCTGGACTACGATTATATTACGGGTTCAAATCCCATAATGATTGGAGCGAGAACAATAGAGTGGGCCCATAGATGTTATGGAGTTATAAACCCTTTCAATTCTTAGCTCATTTACAATTGCTAATGTTTTTTATTGTGTGCGCTTGAGATTTGAGACGTTTCTGCTAATGGTTCCGTATAGTTTTGTTTCTATGAATATTTTTAGGGCTTTTTTTTCTGTTGGGAAATCCTTACTAATATTATAAAAGCGAAAGTGAGTTTGTTTGTTACGTCTTCATGCCTAAATTGCTAAACCGATTTTGATACAGAGTTAGTTGAGACCCTGGAGACAAAGGCAATTTTTTTTTTAAACTGAGAAATGAGGAGAAGGAGGGAGAAATGGAAAACTCAGCTTTGCTGTAATAATAAATAAGGCGTAAGGGCAAAAACTACAGGTAGCAAGTTCCTGTAAATCAGGAAATGGGAACTATGTTACCAATAACTTCCCCCGCTCTTAACGGAGCGGAAAGGGAGTGTCAATTTTTTGACTTTGTGACTATAACGCATATATTATGTCTTTCGAACAACCCGCAACCCTATCCGGCAGTGGTCCTGGCAGGTCCCTCTGCTTTGCTGATATCTCTTAGAGGTGTGCGTGGAACACGAATGCGCCGCCGACACGGTCTGTCGTCACTTGACGGATGGATGGTGAGCTACCTATTGCTCACCATCGACAGACCTGATCTACGGTAGCCGGTAGTCGTCTCGCGGCGCCCGACGTCTGGAGTGTCTCCATTTAGCCATTGTTAAAAGGCACGCCAGACGTTATGAATTAAAATATTTCCTTATTATAAAATGTCTTCTTTTTTAGGGTTTTCTCGGTTTATTGGGATTTCTTGTTAGCAATCCGGGGTCCTAAATAACATGGAACAAATGTCAGAAAGAAAAAGAAAGTGGAGTCAGAATCTATGACCAGAATCTATGATAACATTAGGCTTGTCAAATGTGGGTGTATTATAAACTCGACTCTGCTTATGCCTTCGGAGTATACAAGCGCTATAATGATTCTCTTGATCTCTATAACAAATCATTTCTTCTGTCAGATAAGTTAACCAGTTAATTCTGTAATGTAATGACTTCTTTGCGAGCAGTAATTCAAAAAAACAACATTAAAATATCCCCCCAAGCTAAAATGAAGGTTTATAAATTGTAAAGCGGACCTCTAAAATCTAATTAAGCTCGTATTGCAAGTGTTTATTGCCATACAATTATCGCGGGCCATAAATCCGGCTCGAAGGACCAATAAAAATGGCGGAAGAAAAAGGCGCGAAACGCACGGACGCCATTACAAAAACGCGGGAATTGGCGCGAATTCAATTTGGAATAACTATTGTTTAATAGTTATTAGTTTTTTAATGGAAGTTTTTTTTTAATTAGCCGCTTTTTTAAGGTGTGTGTTTTATTGCTAGTTGCTAACGTGGAGCACATTTTTATTGGTTGTTAAGATTTAATTAAATTTATTTTCAATGCGCTGTTTTCTAAAATAAAGATAATCATATTCTCCCTAGTCTTTTCCTAATTTTTCTCACAGAATGTTCTCCTTAGTCTTTTCCTATAAGAGGCTGGCCCACTGATTATCAGTATTTATATTGAGAGACCGGACCTCTTCACCAGTCAGTGTCCGTTGGACTTTGTCTACAGGCTATTCAGTGACTACAACTGAAGATTTCGGCGGTATACAAATTTCACATTTTTTTTTGAGAATGGGAAATAATCAAATTACTTCTGCTGGACGGAGCTGGATGAGTGTAAGAATTTTACTAACTAAAAACCCTGTTCCTTCTATTGCCCTTTATGTTCTGGGGCCCGCGGTCTTTCAAATAACCCCCAACCCCGGATTAGGTACACTTTTGCCCAACATTCAGGGATTGACAGGTGCAGTAACGAAGGGCAGGGCGTTTTTGTGGGACTGTCTCTTGTAATCTGACGTTCAAAAAGTGCTGATTATCAGCCTAATTTGAATAAATGACTTTTGATTTTGAGTGTATATTTAGATAGTTTATCAAGTAATCATGTTATAAAAGATACTTAATCACAAATAATATACGTACAATCGACATTAACCCAATTATTCTGCAACTAATATAAACAGGAAAGCAATCGATGCTATTATAGGCTACCTTATCTAAATTATAAACTACCAGATGCACAAACAAAGTTTCGCCTTTATTATATTAGTGAAATTATGCCCCGCAGCTATAACTAATTAACTTTGTGCAATCAATATGATTTTAGGTAATCCTGTCATAATCAATCTATTATTATTAGTAATAAATGCAATAGTTTGTGAGGATGGTTTAGAGATTTTAGGGTTCCGTACCTCAAAAAGACAATAAAAACAGGTCAAGAGCGAGTCAGTCTCACGCACTGAGGGTTCCGTGCGTAGACTTAGAGGGTTGGTTTTTTCACAGCACAAAGGGACCACAGAGATGAAAATATGGTTTTAATTATTTTCAACTCGATATAAGGGTTACGTTTTTTTTTTGGAGGTACGGAACCCTCAAACTCAAACTCAAAGTATTTATTTCAATTAGACCATTACAGGCACTTTTAGCTACAGTCCCGGTTACAAGTGTCAATGGTCTCTAAATAGATCACTTTTTGTCCGTCTGTCTGTCTGCCTAGATCTTTTATCTCGAGAACACCTGGTGTTCAAATTAAAACCATTTACTCAAGTTTGCGGTCCCTTAGAGCTATGGAAATCAACCACCTTAGTCAAAAGATACGGCCGTTTATGTCACAAGTTGGAACGAAACCCTCGGTATAAGAGTCCGACTCGCACTTGACCGGTTTTTTTTTTTCACAATATTCATTAAATGACTCGAATCCCTTCGCAATCGATTGTCACGCAATCTGTCACTCAATATCGATGCCCACGAATCTGTTCCGTCTCATCCATCTATTAGGAAGGACCCGAGTCACGATGTTCCGAGTGATTTATATCCGAAGTTGTCGTGTGCGCCCATCCTTATAACATTTTCCATTTCGCGTGTCTATGTCTAGCGAGCGATTTTACGCAAGAATACACTCGATGGTACTATCTGTCGTTTTAGAGAATCGTTTTGTTAAGGTTCCGTACGTCAAAATGGAAAACCGGAACCGTTATTGGATCACTTTGTTGTTCGTCTGTCTATCTGTCTGTCAAGACCCTTTATGTCAGGAACACGTGGAGGTATCGAGTTTAAATTAAAACCATATACTCAACTCTGTGAGCTTTTTGTGCGGTAAAAACCGCACGGCTTTTTGAGGGTATCTTTTGACTAAAAGATATAGCTGTTTATGTCGCAAGTTTGTACGGAACCCTCGGTGTGAGCGAGTGGAGTGAGTTGGTTTTGGTTTGTAGTGATTTTAAAAGGACGCTCTGGAATTTGTGAGAGATTTTGTAGATTCTTGAATTTTATACTTACCTGTATCACTTGATACAAGTAGGAGGAGCTCGTGGCTAAATAATAGCAGCCGCTCGGGTCGATCTTTAGGTTAAGCCGCGCTTGCCTAGGTTGGTCTGTGGATGGGTGACCACCCGATACATACCGAGTTTCCTCTGTGCCTCGGAAAGCACGTTAAGCCGTCGGTCCCGGCTGTCATTTGTAGATCTTTGACAGTCGTTACAGGTAGTCAGTGTCCCGAAAGTCTGACAACCAGTCTTACCAAAGGGTATCGTATTGCTCAGTACTAACTGGGTTGTGGAGGTCAGATAGGCAGTCGCTCCATGTAAAATACTGATATTCAGCTGCATCCGGTAAGACTGGAAGCCGACCCCAACATAGTTGCGAAAAGGCTAGGCAGATGATGATCACTTGATACAGGTAAGTATAAAATTCATCCAATCTTTCATCCAAAAACTGTCGTGCCGACAAAAAATATGTGTATATTATAAACAAAACTACAGCACCATCTTCTCCATTTCATCCTTAACGTCAAATAAAAGTATCACTCAAAAACCTAAAGCCTATAAAGTTGTAGAAATCAAATGAGAGTTGGCACTGTAAAGGAAGTTTTATCAACATCGTGTCCGCATCTCCAAACTCAGTTACCAAGTTACGTGACACACGGCCTTAGGGGCCTACCAGACGATGCGATATCGGTACGTTGCGGTATCTGAGCGCTGACGATACGTTGTTCTACATATCAATGAGAACGGCCTACCCGTTGCTTTATTTATTTAAGAACTAGCTTCCGCCCGTGACCTCGTCCACGTGCCAGTTACTTTGGGCGAACGCTAACTTAAACGCACGTGATGATCGAAAGAATGTATCTTTCTCTCCCCTTTTCTTCCCTCTTTTTCTCCTTTTCTCACTTTTATTAGCCTATGTCCGTCTTCAGGGTCCCAAGTATCTCTGTACTAAAATTCATCAAAATAGGTTTGTCCATTTTGGCGTGAAGACAAGGCAGTAAAAAACTTAAAACGATTTGAGTAAAAAGGTCATGCTTTTTTCTTAAGAAATTTATCAGTATAGTTGCGTCAACGCAGCGCTCCGGCAACGTTGTGTGGCATCCCTCTTAGTGTGTGGCTATGGGCTGCAGGCCGAGTGATAAGTGGAGTTTTGTCAACTTGTGTCCGCCATCGTGACTTCATTAACGAGTTGGTGACACATTGCCTTTGTGAGTTTATAACTGATTTGTTGAATTTACAGTGCAAGTTTGAATAAAAAGCTAGTAACTAAAGTTCTAGTGTTTGTGAAAACTCCCTAGTTAGACAAAAAATCAGCCCTTTTTTTAGGGATTGGAAACTAAATGACTTTCACCGCTATTGGTGTCACTCTGTTGCTTAGCCCTGGGCAGCGGTATCTCTTTCCCGCAAGCCTGACAGGCTCTGGCCCTGGTCGGTCCCTCTGCTTTGCTGACATCTCTTGCGCGCAGGTGGAACACTAAGACGTAGTCGACACGACCTGTCGTCACCACGACGAACGGACGGTGTGTTACCCATTGCTCACCGTCCACAGGTCCGCGTCTATGGTTAAAAGAATATTATTATGAAATCATTTACCTTGACCATCCTTTTAGATTATCTTTAAAAGCATTATGAAATATAGCTTAAAATGTCATCCTGCATCCGATTGTATCAAAATATTTTTATTTCACATAGACGTACCTACATATAAAACGTCGTATACCAATGGACCCATGATATGAATTAATCCTCCAAAATTTAGTGTGTACTACAATTTTGTTAACCTTTTGGAGATCCTAAATCAGTTAACCCTGTATTGCCTTTGTACAGTCTAATAGAACATGTGAAAGCATTAAAAGTCGATACAAATTCGTTTGTCATCAGCTTTGTCGTTGTAAAAAGGTTAACCATTTGAGCTCACTTGGCTTTTTCATTTTGTCAAATGGTTGTGCGAAGTTAAACAAATTTGATGATGAAACTAGTTAATTGTAAAAGGGGGAAAATATGACTAGTAAATAAACTAAAAATAGCGTAAAAAAAAATTCGTCCTCAACGCTGTCAATTGGTAATGTCCCCAAGAGACTGGCCGCCTTGCCACATTGTATGGCAACGATTAGCCTCTGGCCAAAGTGCTTAGGTCATGGCAAGCGTCAATCTTGAATTAGCGATTAAAACACAACATCAAGCAGAGTGAAAGAATTTATGTAAAGTTTATAAATTAAAATTATTTATGAAAACCAACCAACGGTACAAACATCAATGTTAATTAAATGAACTCTATGTCTTCCCGTCAGCTTCGTACAAATAATCTAATTACATTTTCATAAATATAATTAGTAGTAAAAAAAACTGAATTAAATCTATTTATATAACAAAGTATAGAAAGCATTAAAATTAAATTAGAAATACATACACAATTTAATTAGCTACAAATAATGAGTAAAAGGGTATAAAAAATTCAGACGTCAATGCATTTAAATATAATATGTCTTCTAGGTACTCACTGACTGTGTAGAAGTTTTTTACGACTAATAAATTAAGAAGAGCCGAAGAGATTTTTTATTGTAATTGTATCTTGTTATACAAATTAATGTATAATTATACAACACAATTGATGTGTCGTTGGTACACCACAGACTACGGGGCAACGTTGTATTAAAATAAATAAATAAATAAGATCCTTGTAAATAAACTTTGTTGTCAAATCTTACTAACAATAAGTCCCCTGCAATTGAAAGCATCCCCAATGGAACAAATCCTTTAAACGAGGCTTAACCCTTTAGATTTCAGTATTAATTAATCAACCAATTACAAGTTAGCAGTTTAAAATCTTTAACGAGCTGAACACAGTTCAATTCAGCGGATACAAGCGATTTGGGTCTCATTTGTTTGAGTATTGTGTTCGTCTTTATTTGAAACTGTACATTATATCTATGAGACTATGATTGAATTTGCTTTATTTCCCGCGCTTTGCTTTCGCAGCTTGAAGAAGAAGCAAGGGTAAGAAGCCGCTGAACAAAATCCTTACTAATATTATAAAAGCGAAAGTGAGTTTGTTTGTTTGTTTGTTTGTTTGTTACCTCTTCACGCTTTAATGGCTGAACCGATTTGGATGAATTTTGGTACAGAGATAGTTGGGAACCAGGAGACGGACATAGGCTAATATTTTTTTGAAAAAAGTGGGATGTGAGGGAGGAAGAGGAAAGAAAAGGGAAAACTTAGCGTTGCTATTACAAATCAATAAGGCGCAAGGAGAACTGTGTTACCCCAAATTTATCGCGGGCGAAGCCGCGGGCGAAAGCTAGTAATATATATTTTTTTTAATTTGGAACACAAACAAATTGTTAGTACTAGCGAATTCTTTTACAATTAATCATGTTTGTTTACTATATTCTATTGATAAATATCAATAACAATTGAAATTTTCTTTAAATATAGTGGAGGATCTTAAAAACACCTTAAAGTACAGAGAATTAAGAAGTTGTTTGTTGTTATCTGTATCGAAATCAGAAAACATAAAAGCTCTCGTTGCGATTAATGAGAAAAAAAAACGCATATTAAACCTAATAGTAGTAGAATTAAAGCCAGATTTCGAGGAAGTGCACTAAATTGATGTGTGCGATCCCCGACGAGACGAGAATAATCAAAGCAAAAAAACATCCTAATATCACGCCCCTAGCGGTCAACGCTTAAACAGGGGGTGTAACCCTTCACGTGACAAAGAATGTTAAGTAACGAAATGGACATAAAGGGGTGCATATCACCCCTGTGATTAATTAAAACGATTTATGGCACGGATGTTGAATTTAAACGTACGAGGTACACTTTAAAGGGACGTGTAAAATGTACTAAATTTTTCGTGTTGTATATTGTCACTTGGCTAAATAATAGCAGCCGCTCGGGACGATGCCGATAAGCCGCGCTTGCCTAGGTTGTCTGTGGATGGGTGACCACCCGATACATACCGAGTTTCCTCCGAGCCTCGGAAAGCACGTTAAGCTGTTGCTCCCGGCTGTCATTTGTAGATCTTTGACAGTCGTTACAGTGGTCCGAAAGTCTTACCAAGGATTTATCTTATAGCTCACCGTCCGTCCGTCTGTCTATTGACGGCGGGCTAGGCGCGTCGCCCACACGACCAACAGTCGAGGCGCAGTCAGGGCGCGGGCGCGTTAGGCGCGTCGCCCACACGATATTTGCAAAGAAAATCTCGTTTCGGCGTGCTTCTTATGTGCCTACGCCTCAATTGCACCTCGACTGTTGATCTTTTGGGCGACGCGCCTTATGTGCCTGCGCCTCAACTGCACCTCGACTGTTGATCTTGTGGGCGACGCGTCTAATACGCCCGCGCCTCGACTGCGCCTCGACTGTAGGTCGTGTGGGCGACGCGCCTTAGTGTTCCATGCGCGCCTTGAAGAGGTGTCAGCAAAGCGATTGCGGCTTGTTGTTGTTGGAAAGATATCCCATCTGGAAAAACAAATCTACTAACTGGGGTGTGGAGGTCTGATAGGCAGTCGTTCCATGTAAGATAGGTACTGGTATTTATCTGCACCCGGTAAGACTGGAAGCCTAGAAACGGATGCAGATGGTATGATTATCACTTAAATACTGTTAGAAAATGCCCCGAGAAGGTTCAGGTTATATAAACTTGTGTAAAAGTTTAAATATATACATATTGGTTTTTTGCAAATGAGAAAGAAGGAACACAATGTTTTAACTAGTTTAGTTTCGCACTCTATGCGAAAATGATGAATTAGAGTTACAATTGGGATGGCAAAAGAAAGAGTGAGTCCGTCAGCAGGCAAGCGAAGTTTTATAAGCTACTAGCTGTTCCTCGCGGTTTCACCCACGCTGCTTAGCACCTGTTGGTCGTAGCGTGATGTTATATAGCCTATAGCCTTCCTCAAGAAATGGACTATCCAACACTAAAAGAATTTTCCAATTCCAACCAGTAGTCCCTGAGATTAGCGCGTTCAAACAAACAAACTTTTCAGCTTCATAATATTATAGTATAGATTCACACGAGAAGAACCTTAATGTTATTTTGAATTAGAGTTCCAATTTGGATGGCAGATAAAAGAGTGATAGTTAGGTCAATACAAGGCAAGTAAAGATGGAAGCTCTAAAGCTTATCACACGAGCAGAGCCTTCATATTATTTTAAGATCGATTCCTACCAGATTATTGATTCCTTTTCATTGCCTACTGCTCAACAAATTGAATTAACGTTGTTCCTCGAAATACATAAACAAGCCACTTTAGACTTACGTAATTCAATTACGTGATTATATTAGAATTAATTGATTAATTTTGATGTAGATCGGTTGTGAAACTTCTATCGCACAGATTTGTTGAAGTATCCAAATTAAAAGGTTCAAGAGAATTGGGTTCAGGCATAAAATTTGTTGTGAAGTTTGGAATTCTTTGTGAAATTGGGGTTTGAATTGCAGTTTTTTGTAAAGTAAGCAATGACTTATTGTCGGGCCGACGCTGTCCTCTCATACTAAAGTGCTAACGCTGTAACAACAACATTGTAAAACCAAATGATTTTAAAAGAGTAACTATGGAGTTTCTTGCCGGTTCTTCTCCATAGAAAACGACGAACCCGAACCGTGCATCTTTTCTCGACGTTTTATAAGGCCCATGAGGGCCTATGTGAAATAAAAATATTTTGATTGATTGAGTTTTTAGGGTTCCGTGACTCAGATAGAAAAAACCAATGATCACTTTGTTGTCTATCTGTCTGTCAAGACCCTTTATCTCGTGTATTGAGTTGAAATTTAAACCATATACTCAACTCTGTAGGTGGCTAAATAATAGCAGCCGCTCGGGTCGATCTTTAAGCCGCGCTTGCCTAGGTTGGTCTGTAGATGTGTGACCACGCGTTACGTACCGAGTTTCCTCCGTGCCTCGGAAAGCACGTTAAGCCGTTGGTCCCGACTGTCATTTGTAGATCTTTGACAGTCGTTACAGGTAGTCAGTGTTCCGAAAGTCTGACAACCAGTCTTACCAAGGGGTATCGTATTACCCAGTACTAACTATGTTGTGGTGGTCAGATAGGCAGTCGCTCCATGTAATATGGATATCCAGCTGCATCCGGTTGGACTGGAAGCCGACCTCAACATAGTTGGGAAAAGGCTAGGCAGATGATGACTCAACTCTGTAGGTGTGTAAAAAAATAGTCCTCTAAGTCTACACAGTCACAAGATATGGCTGTTTATGTCGCAAGTTTGTACGGAACCCTCGGTGCGCGAGTCTGACTCGCTCTTGGCCAGTTTTTTATCCATTCTTGTAACTTCACACATCCATCTCAACATTCTCATCTCCGCTACATGCAATTTTATATGTTAGTAGCTTTCGCCAGCGGCTTCCCTCGCGTTAAATTCGGTATAACACACCAAGCAGACCTACAGTTTTTGCTCTTGCGCCTGATTGATTTGTAATAGCAACGCTAAGTTTTCCCTTCTCTTCCCTCGATCTCCCTCATATCCCATTTTTTTAAATAAAAATTAGACTATGTCCGTCTCCTGGTTTCGAACTACTTATCTCTTTACCAAATTTCATCAAAATCGGTTTGGCCATTAAAGCCTGAAGAGTTAACAAACAAACTCACTTTCGCTTTTATAATATTAGTAAGGATAAGGATGTTATACCTTTTTTTTTCAATTAGATGTTCACTTGCATCAGTGTAATGAAATATCCAAAAGTTAAACTGAAGTTCAGTTAATTGGTTGACTCGACATTCGCCCTTTGCATTGTGCACTGGTTTAAAGTAATTTAATTGAAATCTACGGATAACTGAATTCACCGAGGAAGCTTGAAGAGATAAACTTTTATCGATGTTTTAATTGTTTTGTTGATTTAATCAGCATTTTGTTAATTAAATAAAACCGCGGAGGTATTAAGGATATCTTTTATGACTAAAGTTAATTGGTGCTTTGCTGACCCTTCTCATATTAAATGTTCGTTAAAACTGGCAAAACGTATAGTGTTCTTATTTTAAATATCTGGCTATTGTAATCCCACTGAAGGGGACGTGTACGGAGCGAGAGGGAATGGAGCGAGAGGGAATGGGAAGCGGTCACCACCTTCTGCGAAGCAGTAATGCTAGCGAAGGAGGTGGCCGGGCGTTTGAGGGAGAGAACATCTAAATATAAATAAATAAATATCTTGGGACAGCTCACACACGGCTATCCGATCCCAAGCTAAGCAGAGCTTGTGTTATGGTAACCAGACAACTGATATACATACTTATATAATTTATAAATACATACATATTATAGATAAATCACACCCAGACACAGAACAAACAATCATGTTCTTTACACAAAGTTTGTCCTGGGTGGGAATCGAACCCACGACCTCCGGCTCAGTAGTCAGGGCCACTAACCACTGGACCAACAGGCCCGTCTAAAATCTGCAATCAATCAATCTGCCCAACCCAGCCGCCGCGGGAGACGCCCATGGCGCCGGACGCCGCGAGACGACTTCCGGCCACCGTAGATGCGGGCCTGTGGGCGGTGAGCAATGGGTAGTTCACCGTCCGTCCGTCGATTGACGACAGGCCGTGTCGACGGCGCGTTCGTGTTTCACGCGCGCCTCAAAGAGAGTCAGCAAAGCAGAGGGGCTTGCCAGAGCCTCTGCCTGCCGGGGTTGCGGGTTGTTCGAAAGAGATACCGCGGCCTCGGAACGTAAAGGGCAATAGAAGAAACATGGGTGGGTTTTAGTCAGTACAAGTCTGACATGCCCCCCGCTCCACCCAGAGCGGGGGAAGTCATTGGATGATTTCCCACCCGAAAAAAAAAAAAAGGGGACGTGTACCCCTTTTCGAATGATAAAGAAATGGGCATTGGTTACTACGTTTATTATCAAGATGTTTGAAAAAACCGATTTGCAAAATTCCTTTTTCGTTTGATATGGAATACTTCCCAGATGGTCCTATATTAATTTATTTATATTGCTTAGGTAATTTATGAGTTATCCTTACTAATATTATAAAAGTGAAAGTGAGTTTGTTTGTTTGTTACCTCTTCACGCTTTAATGGCCAAACCGATTTTGATAAATTTTCCTCCTGTATCGTGGGTGCATTTTCAAACATTTAAACTCACACACACAAACAGCCAGACCCGAAACAACTATCTGCAGGTCATACAAATATTTGTTCCGTGAGGGAATCGAACCGCTACAGTCGATCGTGCAGCCACTGCGCCAACCGTGCCGACATTGCACCAGACTCACGAAGAACAAAACTCCAAAACTAATGTCCAAATAAAAGTATCCACATCCACCCATCGAGTTTAGAAACTTGTATCGTATCACGCTACCCAATAGCCATAAGTTTGGCGACATGTTTTGTTCCAGTTTCAATTTGAAGTCAGTCCGAGGCGCAGATGTGCCAAGTCTCGGTAACTTGGCCAAGCTTCTGAAAAAGTCTTCGCGTCTTCGAGTTTCGAGACTTGGCCTTATTTGGGAGTTTTCTTTTACGTTATTAAAGATTTTATTTAATGTTTGGATTTATTTAGGTGTAGACTTTATTAAGTACTAGTAGGCGCTCGCGGCTTCGCCTGCGTGATATCGACAAAAAATATCCTGTGTGTTATTTCAGACTATAATCTACCTCTGTGCAAGTGCTGTGTAAATGACGAGAAGGAATACCGTGTGGTTTTAGTTAGTAGGACTCTGACGAACCCCTCGGCCTTCCCATCGTGGAAGACTGGTTGTCTTCAAGGATTTCCACACGTAATAAAAAAAAGATTTAAGTACACCTTACTTCACCCACATTTCACATTGCAATAGGGCCTGAGCCTATTTCCATCAACCGAGCACAGGTCAAGACGTGGCTGCTACTGAGAAACCTTTTTTTCAATATCACGCGGGCGAAGCCGCGGGCGCCAGATAGTATACTTATTATAAAAGCTAAAGTTTGAATGTATGTATGTTTGTTACTAATTTAAACTCAAATCGCTTAACCAGAGTTGAAAGAAATTTGTTATAACTTATACCCTGTATTAACACTACTTCTATGCGGATGAAGCTGCAGTGCGTTATTAGTCTAGCTATCCTTATTATAATAACACTAGCTTTCGCCCGCGTTAAATTTGGGGTAACACAGTTCCCTTTGCGCCTTATTGATTTGTAATAGCAACGCTAAATTTTCCCTTTTCTTCCCTCTTTCTCCCTCACATCCCACTTTTTAAAAATGAAAAGCCTATATCCGTCTCCTGGTTCTCAACTACCTCTGTACCAAAATTCATCAAAATGGGTTTGGCCGTTAAAGCGTGAAGAGGTAACAAACAAACAAACAAACTCACTTTCGCTTTTATAATATTAGTAAGGAAAGGATATTATCAAATATCAATACCGTATAGAGGAAAGATTAATTTGTTTGTTTGTATCTCCAAAACTGCTGCACCGATTTTGAAATTTTTTTCACTAATAGGAAGCTACATTATCAGGCTATACTATACAACAACACGCTACTATCCACGGGAGCGGGGCAGCATCTAAAGACGCAGATGAAACCGCGCAAGACAGTTACTCTTTAATAAAGCTACCATCGAAATTCGCATCACATCTACAAACCAACAAAAAAACTCGCCGATGCAGCACAAATTATATAATCACATCCTTCTACCGTCGTATCCCTATAATATCTCATGGTAGGTAATCTCTACACCATGCCGGGACAACCAGGAACCCGAAACAATGGTCCGTATATCAAATATGTCTAATTTATTCGGAATTTCGGCGCTGTTCCGAAATCTCCGGATTATTTGGCTATCTCCCGGTGTTATGGGTTAAGTGTATTGTTTCCTTTATGTTTTTTTTGGTGACTTAAGGTTTTAAATGTCTTATGGATAATGTTGGTTTGCTTTATCATCATTTTTCTACCCTTATCTCTGTTTATTTGGGTTTGGCGTATCATGTCTTCGTCTATATCCTACTAATGTTATGCTTACTAATATTATAAAAGCGAAAGTGAGTTTGTTTGATTGTTACCTCTTTATGCTTTAATGGCTAAACCCTTCCCCTCAAAACTCATACTGCAATAAGCCCAAACATAATCTTTTTTAAATCAACCATACCTCTTCAATACCTGTAGTTATACCAAGTTGGAGGTACTATATACCTGGCTGCAAACCTAGCAACAATTCACGGCTACTGGCATGTTCTACACCATAACTTACTCTATGGTTATTTATTCCCCTTTGTGGGATATAGGTACTTGGGAAGATATGCAGCTGACGGTAGTTTTCTTGAAAAATAACTTTAACTAGTGGTGTTTTTGTGATGAACTTTAACTAGTGGTGTTTTTGTGATGAACTTTAACTAGTGGTGTTTTTGTACTGAAACTTAGACGAAAACTGTTAAGTGGATTTTGTATGAGTTACATAATAACACTAGCTGTAACCAGCTGTTTCACTCGTTATTCAGTTTCCTTGTGTCGTAGTGTGATGATATTATGCTTTTTTTTGGGCTTTGAAATCATTAAATAACTTCTGTTGCCCTTTACGTTCCGGGGCCGCGGTATCTCTTTCGAACAACCCGCAATCCCGGCAGGCAGAGGCTCTGGCAAGCCCCTCTGCTTTGCTGACATCTCTTTGAGGCTCGCGTGAAACACGAACGCGTCGTCGATACGGCCTGTCGTCAATAGGCGGACGGACGGTGAGCTACCCATTGCTCACCGTCCACAGGCCCGCATCTACTACCTATATATATATTATGCTTAAGTTGATCCCTGATAATTTAGATTTCTATTGATGAAAAAACGATCAAAATCGGTTCTGTAGTTTCTCAATCCTCTTCGGTACATACAAACCAAATAATTCTTCCTATTTATACTAGTATCATATAATGTAGGCTGCCACTGAAACTCAGCGTCCCTGTCGCTGTTCATCGTTGGCCTTGTACTGCCATCTGGCTGACCTGAGGTTCTTTTGGCATTAAATATTTTGTTGAATTTTAAGTTTTTCTTTCTATATCGAAATTCTCAAAAAAAAAACTGCAAAATTGAAGAGCATGAATCAAAGTATTGCATGTTTTTTTCTTTTTATGTTACTAGGTATATTTCTAAAGTTTTTATTTGTAGGGAGCCCCCTGAAACCTAGTTTAAATACTTATTTTGCAATGTTTGCAAAACGTATTTCGTAAAACAAAAAATACGCGCTTAGGACGTATAATTGCAGGCCCCAGCCCGCTGTTCAATATAATAAAAAAAAAACAAGTTCAGAGTTAAAGAGATTAAATAGTTAAAAGAGAACTCATTTTCTAATAAAACTGTTCACATTTTATTTCATCATAATTGCAGTTTTAAACTATCGTTTGGTCACGTTTATAAAGAAAACTGATAAAGTTGTAGCCATTATTTTGAAGTAACTCATTTATATTCTATACTAATACCAGCTGTGCCCAGCGGTTTCACCCGCTGCTCACTTAGGGTTATGAAAAATAGATGTTGGCCGATTCTCAGACCTACCCGATATGTACACAAAATTTCGTTTAAATCGGTCCAGCCGATTCGGAGGAGTATGGGAACGAAAACTGTGACACGAGAATTTTATATATTAGTTTTTAAAGAGAAAATATGTATTTGTTTGTGTGTATCGAATAGCCTCCAAAACTACTGGACCGATTTTAACCATTTTTTCACTAATAGGAAGTTACATTATCAGGAAGTAAAATAGGCTATACAACATCATTCTCCCGTATCTGCTGCAGCAACTAAAGACACGGTTGAAACCGTACAAGACAGCTAGTTTCATAACAAAAATAAAGAAAAAACATTGAGACGGCACGGTTGGCGCAGAGGTTGAGCGATCGACTGCTACGTTGCGTGTCGCGAGTTCGATTCCCGCACGGAACAAATATTTGTATGATCCTGCAGATAGTTGTTTCGGGTATGGCTGTTTATATATGTGAGTTTAAATGTTTATAAACCCACCCACGATACAGAAGAAATTACTAGAGTGGGGCATCGTTTAAAAAAAATATGTCGCAAACTACGACGAGTACACAAAATCTATACTAATATTATAAAGCTGAAGAGTTTGTTTGTTTGAACGCGCTAATCTCAGGGACTACTGGTTGGAATTGGAAAATTCTTTTAGTGTTGGATAGTCCATTTCTTAAGGAAGGATATAGGCTATATAACATCACGCTACGACCAACAGGAGCTGAGCAGCGTGGGTGAAACCGCGTGGAACAGCTAGTAACAAATAAAAGGAATCGATTAACGTGTAAATCATAAAAATCGGCCCAGGCGTTTAGTCTGTATAGTGCATCAAAGGAACAAACATACATACATAGAGTGATAAACACATTACTCTCCTTTGCGGTGCGCAATCGGGTAATAAAAAAACACTAAACACGCAAAGCATCACAGACATTTACAAATACATAATTGGAACAAAAAAAAAGTAAGTAATTGAATAAGTACTATCAGCAATTAAAACATCTACAATACACAGAGTACCAACAAAACAATTTCGGTGGTACTTGCCACTAAATTATTTGGAAGATAATTCTGTCGGCGCATGAAATATTGGGCTCGGGTTCATTGTGATATATAGGGTGTTGACACCGTATTCTTGGAGATATTATAGTGATGTTGCTTTTTAAGGTTAAAAGGGAAGATGAAATGTTTTTGTTGAAGCTAGTTTTGATTATACTAGTAAAATATTGCTCTTGCGTCGTTTTGCCCGCATCTTCAGTTGCTGCCCCGCTCCCGTGAGCAGCAGCGTGATGTCTTATAGCCTATGCTACTTGTTAGTATAATAGCTTCCTATTAGTGAAAAAATGGTCAAAATCGGTCCAGTAGTTTTGGAGCCTATTCGATACAAACGAACAAACAATTCTTTCCTCTTTATAATAATATTATAAAGAGGAAAGAATTGTTTGTTCGTTGTTTCGTTGACAAACAATTCTTTCCTCTTTTATTTTATTATTATAACGAGGAAAAAATTGTTTGTTCGTTGTTTCGTTGACAAACAATTCTTTGGGTGGTGGGTTCAGGCTGATATCAAAAATACCTCCCCTAATTCTTTTCCCGAACACTTTTCTCTTCTACTTATAGTATAGTTATGTCTCTGCTTAATCCATCTGATTTATGTTGTGTGAATTCTTTTATTTGGGTTAAAAGATTCTTCATTTTATTCAGAAGAACACACATTGTACACTTATTGAATAAACACCACTTTAACACCAATAAAATATTACATGAAAAGCAGTATGGTTTCACCAAAGGACGTTGTACCACTGACGCCGGTGTCACCCTATTGAAACACATATTTACTGCGTGGGAAGAGGCACAGGATGCCATAGGGATCTTTTGTGACCTCTGAAACCCTTCTCTTAAAACTTGAACATTACGGCCTAGGGAAACTTGCCCTTAGTTTAGTTGAATCGTATTTAAATGATAGACAGCAGCAAGTACAAATAAATGGTGTCAATTCAATGGGCTTAAATGTAAAGATGGGTGTACCACAAGGATCGATATTAGGTCCCTTCCTCTTTTTAGTATATATAAATGATCTACCCCATTTGTTTAAAAACCAACCACAAATGGTGTTATTTGCTGACGATACCTCTTTAATATTTAAGATAAACAGACGTGCCACAAATCCTGACGACGTAAATAATGCCCTAATGCAGGTACATAATTGGTTTACCGCTAATAATTTAGTATTAAATGGGAAAAAAAACGAAGTGTATAAGATTTGCTCTACCAAATGTCAAAAACAGTGAGTGTGACATAGTATTGAATCAAGAGAAACTAGAATTCGTCGAAAAAACTGTTTTCTTGGGAATAACACTCGATTCAAAGCTACAATGGGGTCCGCATATAACATCTCTTGCAGGACGCCTTAGTTCAGCAGCATATGCTGTTAGAAAAATCCGTCAGTTTACTGATGTTGATACCGCGAGACTAGTCTATTTTAGTTATTTTCATAGTATAATGTCATACGGTATTTTACTTTGGGGACGGGCTGCAGACATCGAGTCTATATTTATTCTGCAGAAAAGAGCCATTAGAGCCATATATAACCTACGTAGGCGAGATTCTTTAAGGGAACAGTTTAAGGATATTAACATCATGACAGTACCTTGTCAATATATTTATGAAAACATCATGTATGTCAGGAAAAACTCGCATCTTTTTAGTAAAAGAGGTGACAGACACAATTATAATACTAGAAATAGGGACCAATTGGTTCAACCAGGTTTCAGGTTAGCTAAAGTAGACTCATCTTTCATGGGGTACTGTTTGAAATGCTACAATAAAATACCTCTCCACATTCTTCAACTGAATGAAACGAAATTTAAATCTTGTATTAAACGCACACTATGTAGGCAACCATATTATAAGTTGGGGGATTATATTGATGATAAAAATGCTTGGCTCAATGCTGGTCCTGCTCCTCAAGCATAGGGGTAAACTCATTAATAAATATCCGAAGCTATAGTGGAAGCTGCAGAAGATTGTAAGACTATCTTTGCAATGTATAGAATCAATTCTCTAGTATTGTATAATTATTAAGCCCATATGTGAGTGCTATGTATTATCATTGACTTGACGAAGCCCTGGTGGTTAATAGTGTCATGCTCACTTAAATGTCTCGCTGATGGTGGCGGGTGTGTCGGGTCATTTAGCTCCCTTCAAAATGGTCGAGCTGAATGGGGCTGATCCATACGTCATGTTCGTGAACGGGCGCTGTCAGTTGGGACTGGTCATTTTTTAACTACCACGGTCATTTTTAATTTATTTAGATTTAAATTGAATTTTGTTTTTTATTTACTCTGGACGCTCTTACTGTGCACAGTAAGAGCGTCCAGAGTAACGATGTTTGTACGTAACGATGTAGAAAGACGTGCACGTCTTTCTACATCGTTCTCACATATTTGTATAATCTCAACACGAATGATGTAAATACTATTTTGTAAAAATATTAGAATTTAAAAGAGTGTCCATGGAGTTTCTTGCCCATTCTTCTCCATAGAGATCAACGCTTTGGAATGGGCAACTGCAGTACTTTCACAAGTTATTATGCCTTGTGACCGGGACTGTAGATTCATTTTGTTTCTTGACATTCAAAAGTGCCTGTAATGGTCTAATTGAAATAAATGATTTGATTTGATTTGATTTAACACATAAAATTTATGAAGTGTGGTCCAGAAATCAGTACCTACTTTTTTATGTGAATATTATTAAACACTTTTTTTTAACTTTGTTCCACACTAGGAATTTATCTTATATTTTATTAAAATCAAAAAGCTTGTATTAAAGATAAGCCTTATTAAATTTAAACCTAACTTTACATCGAGATACGAGTAATAGATATTAGGATAAAAGCTTTCAATTTCGTATCAAAAGTTTAGAACGAAGTTATTTGAACGCGGCCGAAATAAACCACGCTAGAATAGCTCTTTTCAACTTTATTACGTATTTTCTCGATCAATATTTACTGAGTTATCGTTAACTTCTTTCATCGGGGCGAAATATTACAATCCAAAACGAAGAGATATCGTCATTTTAATCACATGCGCCATTATACGTCATTTTAATTACATGCGCCGTTATCCGTCATTTTAATCATCTGCGCCGTTTGCCGTCATTTTTCATATGTGCCGTTTGCAGTCATTTTAATCATACGCAGTTTGCCGTCATTTTAATCATTATGTTATCTTCCATTTTAATCACACGCCCCGTAATCCGTTATTTTGATCAGATGCGCCGTTATCCGTCATTTTAATGACATGCGCCGTTATCCGTCATACAATAGAGCAGAAAAGGATATACTTTATTGCAAACCAAAATTTAAACAACTGTTTTACAGAAATTGCTTATTCTATGGTTACAATGCTGTCTTATCGCTGACAGCGATGTATTCTATAGTACGGCCAACGAGAAGCGATACCAAATGTAAACAAAACCCATGCTAAAACCCCATCTAAAATGGCCGCCCGAATGTTGGCGAACCCGTCTTAACGTTGTCATGTTTTTGCCGGGAGAACGAGACATTACGACAAAGGCACAAGATGGAAAGAGCTAAATATTAGATTGTCAACGCCACAGTTGTTCTTTAGGTTAATGACCTTTCGTATCGCTTCTCGTTGGCCGTACTGTAGACAACCTTTGGATTGAACGAACACCCAAACCCCGTGCCTGCCTGTTTATATATGTATCATTTAGTAACACTACATTTCTCTCCCGACTAAGTCAACAATCCAACCCCAAAAATTGTCACAAAATAGAAATTTACCTACCGACAAAAAAATACTACAAAACGAGTAATTTTTGAACATTCAGAGCACTTAAGGCTCTTACAGACCTTTTCGATTCCCCTACAAAAGACCCCAGTCTCCGGACGAACAGAAATTATTTCCCCAATAGAATTTTCTCACATAGAATGAAAGAGGGCGTAAAGGGATTCATAGCCACTGGTTTTTCTGAAAAAGCAACTCAAACGGGTGGCATTGAACATGGGCCAACGTGGGCCAGCATGGACACGCTTGGACGAACATCGCTTGTTATCGACTTATGTGACATATTTGCATTAAGTTTGAGTTTAATTCTGTTTTGCATAATTTTTGGGGTGATTTTTATAAATGTGGATTTTTGAAATAGGATTATGGATGTGGAAATTGGCTTTTTATTGATGTTTTCGAATTTAATTAGTAATGTATTTATCAATAAAAAATAACAATCCTCTTTATGGAAAATAAAGATGCCATAAAATTTAAATTCACTTTCCCATTAATTAAGGCACAGCCTTAATTAAATAATAATAAATTAATTGC
This sequence comes from Ochropleura leucogaster, assembly GCA_958449745.1. Classification (NCBI taxonomy): domain Eukaryota; kingdom Metazoa; phylum Arthropoda; class Insecta; order Lepidoptera; family Noctuidae; genus Ochropleura; species Ochropleura leucogaster. Next base: position 3,610,317 of record OY288225.1, read on the forward strand.
ATACGTCTAGCACTTTAAGTACTTAAACATGTTATTATTTGTTTGTGTCAATGCTTTAGGCGCTTCACAAACATGGACACTTTTGTGTCTTGTGTCGGATACAAGCTACCAATTCCTATGTCACTAGTATTTATTATTTATTTAAGACTTCAAGTACAAAGTACAGAGGCGGACTTAATGCCATAAGCATTTACTACCAGTCAACCTTTGGGTGATGCAGAGACAAACAGTGCCAGGTGTAAACAAAAAAAAATATCCTATACAGATTATATAAAATATTAAACAAAATACTATGAATATATATCAAATAATAGATACACTAAACAAAAATACAAACAATGGGGAAAACATTAACGCTGTGACGATACTGCCGACTTTTTGCGAAGAAACTCATGAACTTAATGCTTAAAAGTTAAACGGTTGGTAGTGTGAAATCAGTCGCTACAGGACTCAGCAACTACTTAACTTCTATAGAAATTCAAGACATAAAAGTGTCCACGTTTGTGCAGCGCCATAAATAAGCCCACTGGATCAATGAAGCAGTTATTTTAAATACCTAAAAGTATTCTGCATACTTAAATACTTAAAATATTCTACATACTTAAATACTTAAAATATTCTGCATACTTAAATACTTAAAATATTGTGCATACTTAAATACTTAAAATATTCTGCATACTTAAAACACATAGAATTTACTACTTTGTGACAGTTATGCGCTGTTGAAGATGAATTAGCGCTGATGTATTGATGTAGGTATTTATCGCAGTCTGATGTATTGGGTGTTGTAGCTTAGGCGATTGGATTTATGAACTCTACTGTAGTAATTTGACGACAGGTAAACACTTTTTAGGGTACCCAAACGGTAAAATGGGACTCCGCTGTCAATCCGTCTGTCACCAGGCTGTATCTATGTCATGAACCGTGATAGACATAGACATAGTTGAAATTTTTACAGATGTTAGAAACACACAACACATATTAGAAAACGGAACAAAAGAAATATTTAAGGAGGCTCCCATACAACACGTTTTAAATGTAAGATATAATATACTTCCCTTCGCGCGCGAGTACTCGCACTTGACCAGTTTTTCAGTTATTGTCTTTTGTTTTACAATGTTTCTGGTCTAGTTTGTATTTAAACATAAAAGCATATTTCCTATTATAATTTATGCCATTTATTTATTCCTAATCGAACATAAAAAATACAATTTCTACGCCATCGCGGTAAAAATGACTGAAATCGTCAATGAAATTACCGATCTCGACCATCCTTTTAACCGCTGTGTCACCAAAAGGGTTCAAAATATCCTTTTTTTTGTGAAAATTAGATTGCACCCTTCCCATGTCGAGACCTTTTACTTTTATACCATTTCATCCCTAAATAGTGTAGCTGGTCTTATTGTGCCAGTAATTAAGTTTGCCATTTGCCAAATAACGTAAATTTATTATCTTTCAGGAATTTGGAGGCTATTTGGGAGCAATTTCGCTTGTAGTCTTACCCCGATGTGTTGATTTGGGTTCGATAGAAAAAGGTCTGTCGTAAGCAATTTTGTGTTTAAATAGCGTTTAATTTAATTTTCTTTGTGTCTGGTTGAGCTGAATTTTAATCGAGAATTTCTTTATTTATTTAAGGGAAATATGTAGGTACAATAGCATAAACATGTAGGTAGATACAATATAATGGCAAAATGTGGGTTCTCTTAGGTACACCTCTGTCTACCCTTTAGGGGATTACAGGCGTGATGGTATGTAGTTGTTGTTAATTCACAATAAAAAAATCAATCAAAATCAAAATATTTTTATTTCACCAAGGTCCACATGTTCACTAATAAAAATTAATAAGCGTCAAGGTAACGTATCGTGGGTTTCTCTTTCTCTCCCCTTTTCTTCCCTCTTTCCCCCCTTTTCTCACTTTTTTTATAAAAAAAAGCCTATGTTCGTCTCCAGGGATTTTGATGAATTTGATTAATTTTGGCACGGAGATAGGTGGGAACCTATCTCCGTACCAAAATTCATCAAAATCGGTTTGCCAATTTAGGCGTGAATACGTAACAAATACACAAACAAACTAAGGATTGGAGCAGCAGTTCGTCTCGCATAAAATTCAAATTAAATGTATTTAATAAAAACAAATGTTTTCAAGATTTTCAGAAGATTCAGCCTAGAGACAAAGCAATAACTGTACAAACATAATTTATATGACATTAATGTTGTAAGTGTAAACAGGCTTTAAAAACCTTACTATTCTCGTAACAGAAACGAGAATATCCTTCATGAAAAATATGTAAAATTTAGATTGAACTACTACTGACATCCCTTCCTAAATAACATCAATTTGCACAGCATTCCCTCACAAACGGATTCTGATCTCACCATCCGCTCTAGGAATAGCTAGTTTATGTCACAATAGACTGCCAGCAATATGATACTTTCTAAAATGATTCTTATTCACAAAACGTGCAGCGGATCCAATATATTGGAGTTAGGGGTACTAGGTTTTATAGGATGGTATTCGGGATAGATTTTAGACGAATTTTAAAGTTCAGTAATATGGGGCTCCTTCAAAAGTTTTGGAGGAGACCTTCAGCCATCATGGGGTTCCCACAAATATATCAGAACATTAAATAGTTTCAGCTGTTTTTTTTATATATTTTTAGTTATGTTTTTAAACTAGTAAGAGTAAACTTAGTAGTAGTAATAATAAATAAACATAGTGTTATGTAGTAATCCTTACTAATATTATAAAAGCGAAAGTGAGTTTGTTTGTTACCTCTTCACGCTTTAATGGCTAAACCGATTTTGATGAATTTTGGTACAGAGATAGTTGGGAATCAGGAGACAGACATAGGCTAATTTTTATTGGAAAAAAGTGGGATGTGAGGGAGAAAGAGGGAAGAAAAGGGAAAACTTAGCGTTGCTATTACAAATCAATAAGGCGCAAGGGGAACTGTTACCCCGAATTTAACGCGAGCGAAGCCGCGGGCAAAAGCTAGTAAAACATAAATTAGTAAAGATTTAAACTGTTAATACTAATTGTTGTAAGTTAGGACGTCATATTATATTATTAGTAATCTACTTAGTTAAAACGAATGGAAACGTGGAAAAAAGCCATTTTTATTTATTTATAATATGGTTGGTTAAATTTGTGAGGTTATAGTGAAATTTCCTTTTGATACTTTTGTATGAAAACATATAATTGACATAATTTAACAATAGACTGCATGTAAGCCTACCATGACATGTTAAAGCAGAACTTATTTCACTGAGGAAAAGAGATGGCGCTAGACATCCTGTATAGCTTTGTCTCTTTCCCTCAGTGGAATAAGTTCTGCTTTAAGACGTCATAGTAGGGTAGCTGGTCGTTCTAATTGTCAAAAGTGCGATGTATTAGCAAAAGAACATGAGCTTCCTAGATTTGTTTTTCAAATCAGACTCGCGCTCCTAGGGTTCCGTTCAAACTTAGTACTTACTAAACAGTCGTATCTTTTGTCTGCGTTGATTAATAGGGATTTTGTCACAGCTTAGCCTTGTTTTTTTATGATTATTGTGTGACATGGTCGTGACTAAATAATCAGCAGCTCGGGTCAATCTTTAGGTTAAGCCGCGCTTGCCTAGGCTGGTCTGTGGATGGGTGACCAACCGTTACATACCGAGTTTCCTCCATGCCTCGGAAAGTACGTTTAGCTGTTGATTCCGGCTGTCATTTGTAGATCTTTGACAGTCGTTACAGGTAGTTAGTTTTCCGAAAGTCAACCAGTCTTGCCAAGGGGTATCGTAATAACCATTACTAACTAGGTTGTGGAGGTCAGATAGGCAGTCGCTCCATGTAAAAATATTGATATTCAGCTGCATCTGGTTAGACTGGAAGCCGACCCCAACATAGTTGGGAAAAGGCTACGCAGATGGTGATGTACCGCTGAAACTATGAACTAAAATATAATGTTAAAGTATTTTATGCCCTTTCAATTACGTATAATTCCCCATTCTCTACAGAACACTTCTGCCTTAACTATTAGGGTTTTGCGTGATGTTATGTTTTCTTTTAGTACATTTTCAGGGCCACTAGCTCAAAAGGACGGGTCCTACATTCCGCAGCGACAGGCCCACAGTACTGATAGCTATTTCATTGAAAATTCAAGTCTGTCCTAGATATAAGGGGTAGTAAGGGGCATTCCGCCGGGATGGTACTGTCGCTTCAGAGTCCTCTCAGTGCTGTGTTATACAATTGTAGGGCCTTTTTTTTAGTAATCTTCAAATAACTTCCTCGCTCTGAGTGGGGATGTTCCTTCTTTTGCTCTTCGTGTTTCGGGGCATCTTTTGAACAACCCGCAACCCGAGCAGGCAGTGGCCCTGGCAGGCCCCTCTGCTTTCCTGACAAGTCTTGGAGGCGCGTGTAGAATACGAATGTGGCTTCGACACGGCCTGTCATCACTACACGTTCTTTCCATTCTTTCGTTTCTTCCCGAAGGAATATTAATAGGATTTGTTAAGTAAAAGTCTGACACTCCCTCTCGCTTCGCCCAGAGCGGGAGAATTCATTTGATGATCACCCATGTGACCAACAAATTAAGATTTATTTTCGTTGGATTGGGATCCAACGGAAATATATAATAATGTTTTGTGGGATCCAACGCCAACAATGTTAAAGTGGGATCAAAAACTGGGATCCAACGAAAATAAACCCAAGTTAACAACACTAAAACCGATCTGACAGTTATGCTAACAAAATATCTAATTATTTTCTTATTTTTTGTTTCAGGTAAGATACGTTCTGAATAAATCTACACAAAGCTGAACTGTAAAAATATTCTTACGTAAGTAAATATGAAAATATTTATGAAAAATCTTATTCAACGTTTTGAAGTCAGTTATACGATAACCAATCTAAACGTTGACTCGTTCATTCTCTATTTACTTCAGAATTAATTCGCATTCCGAACAACTGACCCATTTCTTTCATTTTAAGTTAATAACTTCTATAAAAAACTGGGAATTAGACAAAGTGCGAGTCGGATTCGCGCCCCGAGTGTTTCGTACAACCTCTTTTTTTTCGGGTGGGAAATCATCAAATGACTTCCCCCGCTCTGGGCGGAGCGGGGCGGGCATGACAGACTTGTACTGACTAAAAACCACCCATGTTCCTTCTATTGCCCTTTACATTCCGGGGCCGCGGTATCTCTTTCGAACAACCCGCAACCCCGGCAGGCGGAGGCTCTGGCAAGCCCCTCTGCTTTGCTGACATCTCTTTGAGGCGCGCGTGAAACACGAACGCGCCGTCGACATGGCCTGTCGTCAGCGCTCCGAGGGTTCCGTATGCGACATAACCGGCATATCAAATCTTTTGACTGAAAACCCGAATAATCAATGAAACCGACTTTAATCGACGCTGACTTTCAGAAGTAAATTTATTTTCCGCCTTTTTTTTAGGATTCGTTTTTTTTTCTGGCTACTTATATATAAACTGCTGAAGTTTTTTGAATGGAATGGCCAACTACGTACTGTAAGAGGTTTTATATAACCTAAGCAAGGCTGGCTGATAGAGCATAACGTTCTCATACTCATGTCGTTTTTAAAAGGAGAATAGGAAAATGTCTCTGAAGTATGAGATGTAAATTTGAATGATTTAAAAATATAATCCTTAAACTATTACTTGCGCTTTATTTAACTAGATAAATACAACAAGACGATTACAGTACTTTTACAGATTATTATGCCTTGTGACTGGGACTGCTTCCTTTTGTTTCTTGACATCTAATTAAAATAAATGATTGAGTTTATTAATACAATTTAAAATGTTTGGAAAGTATCATTAAAAAGCATATTATGGGAAAAAAATCCATAAACATTTCGCATAATCAAAGTTCAGCCCGACATAATTTTCTGTAAGCCCCTCATGGCCCATGCATCAAGATCCTGTATGCAACTCCTCAATCTAAAAAAAACTTTTTCTTCCTCTTCAAATCATTATCATTTTCCTGCCCTTGTCCCATTCTATTTGAGGTCGGCGGAACACGTTTTTTTCTTCCATTTCCCCCTATCAGACGTCACGGCGTCATTTACTCCTTTCTCCTTCTTGTCATTCCTTACACAATCCATCCATCTTTTCTTTGGCCTTCCTCTCGCTCTCCGTCCATCAAAATTCAGATCCATTACACTTTAAGTCACATGTGTTGCGTCCCTCGTTACATGTCCATACCTAGACAAACGACTCCCTTTAATTTTTTCTGTATCAGGAGCAACTTCAAATAAATGTGTTAAAAATCTTAAAAAAGCTTTCTTTAGTCATGAGTTTGTAGCCGATAAGGTATCGGAGTTCAATTAAACCTGTCAACGGGGTTGAAAGGGGAGTGTTCGGGGGTGTTCCGCCAAGGGACTTAGTTGAAAAGCAAACTTTTTGGAAGTAATGTTAAGCGATTTTTGGGGTGAGAGGCGATAATATGAAATTGGTTAATAGATTGTTGGGATTTAATTAAATTCTTTCGTCAATCTGAGATTATTACGGGTAATTTGAATACACGGTTGGCACAGTGGCTGAGCCATCGACTGCTGGGCTGCGTGTCGCGGGTTCGATCCCCATACGGAACAAATATTTGTGTGACCCATGGGTCTGGCTGTTTGTGTATATGAGTTTAAATGTTTGTAAACGCATTCACGATACAGGAGAAGTTATAAGTGTGGGGTATCGTTAAAACAAATGGGCCAACCGTGTTATAAAAATATATCAATGTGTCTCGACACGGAGTAGCGATATTCTATGTACTTTTAAACAAACATTCTAGTACTCTAACTTGTTTTTTTTTTCACAAAAAAGTTCACAAAACTTTCGTTTTTTGGACTTTAATTTGTTTTCTATAGTTACGAAAATGTAAGCTCATCATTTCTTAATTTAAACGATAGAAAATATTGTTGCCTTCTGAAAAGTGTTGGTCTTACTGCGACGACAATAGGTTTATTGTCGTCTCAATAAGACCAACACTTTGAGAGATATGATTATTTTTTGTACACGCATAGTGAATATCTCAGAATGGGTGTCAAAAAGCGGGAAAGTGAATTGAACCCAAGTGTGTAGCTTAACAGTATATTAGAATACTCGTTAAATAAGTAAGTATCTAGAATATCGCTAGTCCATCACCGCACACATTGTATAAAACACAAAAAAATGTTTCCATTTAATTCCGTATAACTTTGAAAACAAACAGAATATGTGACTTCATAAACTAACAAAAAAAAAACAACACTTGTATCGAAAACGCCATAAAAACTCCAATAAAGAAATACCCCAAAAAATAGGCTTTATACAGAGTTGTCGTTTTAGAAACAACGGCCCAACCGCCCGGTTGTACAAGGCCTTATTGCGAAAAAATATACTGGACCGACTGTTAGTTATTTCTGCACGGCAAACACCGACGCCCGTTGATTGCGAAACTTTTCATATGGAATAAAAAAAAACAACGCATATATTGGAAGTGGTTTCAAGGTTCCGTAGAAGATAATTTTCATGTCCCTGTGGGCTGAAATTTGCCAGCCTTGATAATCATACATGTTTACATTTAAAGAAGATGTGTAATTGACAGCGATGAGATGATTTTTTTGGGGTCTTGTAATTGTATTCCCATTTTTGTAACTGGTAGGTACATATTTTAGTTAGTAAAATTAATTATTATTTCAGATTGTTCTAGTTTCCGCTAAAAACGATTCGTTTACCTTACGGATACTTAGTAGTATTTTCTATCAGACGTATGTCAAAATATTACTATTCGTGACCAAAACGAATCGATTTTTGTTTATTGGTTAACGCCCAGTGCGTTAACCATCATCATTTTCCTGTATTGGTCCCATTCTATTTGGAGTCGGCGTAAAACGTTTTCTCCTTCCATTCTCCCCTCACAAACGTCACGGCATCATTTACTCCTTTCTCCTTCATATTATTCCTCTCGTTCTCCGTCCATCAACATTATATGGACTTAACCAATTTCAACTAAAGCTCATAAGATTCTTTTCATGCCAAACTTCTTTTTTTTTTTTCCCATGGCCCGCAATTGAAACTTCTAGCTACTATTTAAAACATAAAGAACATTAATAAAATATATTTAACCAACATGTGGGTCCCCAAACCCACCGGAACCACATTTTTGTCGCTAAAAGCTAGTTCTATTTGTGGCGACTTCGCACAAACGCGGTTTTTTTAGTCGCACCGCAGTTCTGCAGAATGAATCTCTAACAAATATGAATGTGGAACCCGGATGGAGAAATTCTTTGTATTACTTTTACAAGTGTTCGTAATCCTGCCGGGGTTGCAGGCCCTGCCGGGATTGCAGGTTGTTTAAAAGAAATACCACGGCCACGCAACATAAAGGGCAAAAGAAGGTACAGACGCCTGCACATCAAGCTACTACAATCTGTCAGATTTCTTTGATAGATTTTCGACTTTATTTCTAAAGTATTAGGTTCAAGGTTCATTGGGAAAAATTGACAGTTTCGGGTAGCTTGACCTGCAGGCGTCTGTACATGGGTGGGTATTAGGCAGAACAAGTCTAACACTCCACCCTGCTCCGCCCAGAACGGAACAAGTTATTTGAATATTTCCCATCCGCAATAAAAAAAAACTTGTGACAACATTTTAGGCATTAATCACACAAGAACGATAACCAATTACGACTTCAAAATCTTTAACAATTATTATTTAAGACTAGCTGTTCCACGCGGTTTCACCCACGCTGCTTAGCACCTGTTGGTCGTACCGTGATGTTATATAGCCTATAGCCTTCCTCAAAAAATGGACTATCTAACACTAAGAAGAATAACACTAGAATTTTCCAATTCCAACCAGTAGTCCCTGAGATTAGCGCGTTCAAACAAACAAACTCTTCAGCTTTATAATATTAGTAAGTATAGATGGAATATTTAAAAAAAAAGCAAACATCCAACATGGTAAATAAATATCCCTTATCAAATAACCTTAATGACCATGTCATTACCAACAAGATCACCCATTATTAACAAACCAATCAATAAAAAATTACCCAACATCAGTTCCGAATTAATCTCACAAACGTCTTGGGCAGACTTTCTCTCATCCTTGTATAGGTAATTCACCCCTGCTTATGACAGACGCTTTGACTAAAACTTCAACAATAGTTCCTCAGAGGGGTGAGTGGCACATCAATTTCAACCTGTTTCATCCCCTTTCATCCCCATTTACTGGTTACTCGGAATTCCTTGTTTTGATTATGACAGATGTTATGTTGTAAACGACGTTATCAATTAATCAAATTTGCTTATCAATTTTCTTTAAGCGATCTACGTTATCATTTGCTTTTAAGTTTTTAAAAATGTATAAAAAAAACTTTATGCTCATGTATAAAAACATGAGCATTTTCTACTAGTCTACCTTAGGGTGAAAATATGTATGTGAATTCGAGAATTTGTTAAAAAAACAAAACTTTAATACATGAATCCAACAAATATGAGCTTAGCGTTGCCATACAACGTGGCAACGCGGCCAGTCTCTTGGGGACATTGCCAACTGACAGCGTTGAGGACGAATTTTTTGACGCTATTTTTTAATTTCTTTATAAGTTTAGTTTAGTTTAATAATTTTAGTTTAATTTATAATTAGTTTAAACAACAAATATGAAAGTTTTGTATAAGTACCATTCATTCTAAATGCAACTAAATATACACTATATCTTAAAGTTATCATTGTATATGTGAAAATAATATCAATCAGAAACAGAGACACTTTCATACGATAAACATTTAAACTCACATACACAACCAGACCCGAAACTACTACCTGTAGGTCCTACAAATATTTGTTATGTGCGAGGATCGAACTCGCGACACGCAGCGCAGCAGTCGATCGCTCAGACACTGCGCCAACCGTGTCGTCAATGTAAAATACCGTCGTTATATTCTACTTAAACCTACTATTCACTTATCAATCGCAAACCCAACAGTACTAGTACAGACGCCTGCAGGTCAAGCTACCCGAAACTGTAATTTTTTCCCAATGAACCTTGAACATAATTCTTTAGAAATAAAGTCGAAAATCTATCAAAGAAATCTGACAGATTGTAGTACCTTGATGTGCAGGCGTCTGTACAAACGCCCAGTTATCGCTACGCAAACATTCACTAAGCGATAAGTGTGTGTTATGTTTGTCCGTCTGTCCTCGCCCACGTTCTCGGAAACTATTTTGTTATTTAAATAACGACAGCTGTCAAACATGTTATCATATTGGTAAACATGCGAGATTGGGACGGAATCGAACGGTTTGAATTTTGTTGTTATGTTTGCCGTAGTTTAATTTGTCTTGCGATAAGTGTCAATGAATTATGTCGTTAATATCTAGTGTCTGTTATGTTCAGGTTGTATTTTTACACATTGTCATTATAAAAGCAATGTTTTTCTAGTACAACACGTTCTTCTAGTAATCGAGAAGAGTTTCAATTTTTAAATCCCGTTGCGTTTTCAAGCAAATTTTAAATAAATCTTAGTTTTCAATTTGAACAATAAAAAAAGAATCATGTTAACCCTTACTAATATTATAAAAGCGAAAGTGAGTTTGTTTGTTTGTTTGTTACCTCTTCACGATTTAATGGCTAAACCGTTTTTGATGAATTTTGGTAGAGATAGTTGGGAACGAGGAGACGGACATAGGCTAATATTTTTTTGAAAAAAGTGGGATGTGAGGGAGAAAGAGGGAAGGAAAGGAAAAACTTAGCAATGCTATTACAAATCAATAAGGCGCAAGGGGAACTGTGTTACCCGGAATTTAACGCGAGCGAAGCCGCGGGCAAAAGCTAGTTATAAAATAAATAAGCAACACGTTCTTGTAGAAATCGAGAAGAATTTCAAATTTTAAATACCGTTGCGTTTTCATGTTGAAAATTAAACGAGAATCATGTTAATTGTATTATAAATCTCGGAGTATTCGCTATACATACCTATATCGAAAAAAAAACATACCGGCCGAATTGAGAACCTGCTCCTTTTTGAAGTTGGTTAAAAATTAAACATGTTTTTGTCATTTAAATTTATGGCACAGAAAGTTTTCCTCAATATCACTGATTTAAATAGAACTTTAATTTAACTTAGTTGCACTACAGATTAACATAAACACAGTTTTAGTTTTTTTATTAATAGAAGATAATCGCAATCCGCTTATGCCTCATTGTGCTTAGAAAAAACAGTAATTAATCAGAGTACTCAATAACTACCACATGACTCCACATCAAAGCACGCACAAAAAATAAAAGAAAACAAAAAAAACAACATGGCGGCTTCTCCAACGTTCCCGCCAAAACCTGCAACACTTACACTCAACCCTAACATAACGCGACGTCGATCTATACGTAATGAAGTCGGCCTGTCTGTCTGCCCGTCACAATAGGCCCTTCAGGGGGGCCCCTAGTCACTTCCAGGTGGGAAGATGGCTGAATACTTAAACGACCCTCGTGCTGAGTAGGTCGTGGTACAAGTTCTTAAGGGTTTTTTTGTTTTAGGGATGGGAAATCTTCTTGTAACTTCCCTGCTCTAGGTGGAGCGGGAGGTAGGGTCAGATTTTGACTGAATAAAACTCATTCGTATTCCTTCTTTTTCTCTATATGTTTCGGGCGGCGGTATCTCTTTTGGACAACCCGCAACCCTGGCAGGAAATTCTTAAGGGTTGAATGCAGATATCGGCAGTCTGATATAACAAAGGGCATGTCCTCTTTAAATAAATATTGTTTAAAAAAAACTAAATACACGCTTTAGGCTATATATTTTTTTTTACACTGGTAACTTTTTTTCATGGTCAATGTCAATTTGATTGACATAAATGTATGTTGTTTTAATTTGAATGTGTTTTGTTTTGTGGGAGATGTTTTGTGAACGCTAAGATAGATATTCGGTATACTTTTTTTTTAATAATTAGCCTAACGTGACCAAACAAACCATGCATTGTCATCCAAACTAAAAATTAAACTAGTAGGTCAAATTTATCTTCTAAGATATGTTTGTTCATATAGTTAACAGCTTACAAATCAAATCATTTATTAGCATAGAATGTAGGTATTGTACACTAAAGTTGTTATAAATATGACTGAGGTGAGCCTGAGTTTTGGCAAGCAAAATTTTAACAAATAATATGAAATCCTTACTAATATTATAAAACGATAGTGACTTTGTTTGTTACCTCTTCACGCTTTAATGGCTTAACCGATTTCGATAAATTTTGGTACAGAGATAGTTGGGAACCACGAGACGGACATTGGCAATTTTTTTTTTTAATTGAGATATGAGGGAGAAAGAGGGACGATACGGGAAAACTTAGCGTTGCTATTACAAATCAATAAGGCGCTACCGAATTTAACGCGAGCGAAGCCGCGGGCAAAAGCTAGTTAATAATAAAGAAAAAGATTACCATACTCATAAATTATTTTAAAAGACAATGTTAACCACAAAAGGACTAAGATATTAAACAATATTAATTTCAAATTGCTATAAAACAGTTAGAATCATTCAAAAAAATAACATGACGAATAATAACATTTCTGTATAAAAAGGTGATAAAAGCGTCTTAAAAAAGATAACGTTTTTGTCCCGAGTGTTGTCCACTTACCTGGTGTGGACAAGATGATGTCTCTGTCCAGTTCTCGACGGGCAATTCATCATAGGAGAGCTCGTCCTGCTGACAGAGGTAATGCAGTGCTAGTGGTGGCATATACAAGTCAAACGCGTTTTTATTTTGTTTGTATAAAGAACTATCTTTTGTACGAAATAAGCGCAAATAAACCTGAATCATTGTTAATCACTGAGTCAAAAAAAAGGTCATTATCTCTCTAAAAATAATCTTTTTACAGAAGTTTTTATTGTTATTTAAACATTTAAAGTGCAATCTCAAGAATCTCAAACGAACTTAGCCGCCGCGGGAGGATCTCCGACGTTTCGGGCGTCGTGAGACGACTCCCGGCCACCGTAGATGCGAGTCTGTGTAATGAGTAGCTCACTGTTCGTACGTGTCAATGACGATATTCCATATCGACGACGCGTACGTGTACTACGCGTTCTTAAAGTTAGCAAAGCAGAGAAACTTTCCAGGGTTAATGCCTGCCGGGGTTGTGAATTTTTGGAAAGAGATCTCTCGGCCCCGGAACTCAAAAGGCAAAAGAAGGAACATGACTAGTTTTCGTCTATAAAAAGCTGCCACTTCCCCTCCCTCGCTCCATTAAAAAAGTTACTTGATGATTTCACACCCTTAAAAAAACATGCAATCTCAAACTTTTACCCCCAAATACTGAAACGTCACTCAAAATTTAAGTCCCACTTAAGTTTAACAGAGACTCAGAAGTGACGTTTGGCCATACAAAATCTAAAGTTTAAGAGCTGCTGAAATGTTAAGCAGCCCTCACATTTTGAGTGACGTTTCAGTATTCGGGGGTTAATTAATTAATCAAAGCAAAATTCTCGATCATCGTATAACTTGGACCGCACCCTAAAAGGACCCCAGTACAGCACGCGTAGGGTGGAAGGAGTTGTTGACGTCCTGAAAGATTAATCTTACATTGAAATTGTTTTCTATATTTTTTACGAACTTTGTGTCTGACACTGGCGGTGACATTAAAAGCAACTTTTAAATATTCAAAAAAGTCAAACAGAAATGTCTTTTCTAGAGAGTTCTTTATGTTGTTTGTAGGGTTCCGTAGCTTGAAAGGAAAAAAACGGAACCCTTATTGGATCGACTTTATTGTCCCTCTGTCTGTCTGTCAAGACCCTTTATCTCGGGAACGAGTGAAGGTATCGAGTTGAAATTTAAACCATATACTAAAGTCTGCGGTCCTTTTGAGCTGTGAAATCAAAATCAACTCTATAAGTCAGTCAAAACATTATTATGATTGTTTTTGTCGCGAGTTTCTACGGAATACTCGCTGCGAGAGTCTGACTCACTCTTGACCGGTTTTGTGTTACTTACTATTTTGTTTTTAGTAAAAGGTTGTTTATATATGACACTTGCTTTTAATGCATTAGCCTTTGGTTGCCAAAGGGGCCTGCCAGAGCCACCGCCTGCTGGGGCTGCGGGTTGTTCGAAAGAGATACCGCGGCCCCGGAACGTAAAGGACAATGGAAGAAGCATGGGTGGGTTTTAAGTCAGTACAAGTCTGACACTCCCCCTCGCTCCGCCCAGTGCGGGGGAAGCTATTTGATGATTTCCCACCCCAAAAAAAGCCTTTGGTTGCGACCGGCGGTAGTTAGTCTAAAATTATCACACAAAAGTGCACTATTGTGATAAAAAAAAAAACTTTTTTTAACACGATTTTATTTTTCGCGTCTAACTTAAGGCTAAGTTAGACGCGCGTAGGGTAACCATCTAGAAAGTCAAATTGAAGTTCTTTATTTTATTTTTGGATAAAAGCAATTTATTTTGCACAACGAACGCAACTTGCATAAAATATATACCATGTATCAATTAAAACCACACACATACTAACCACAGCAATCAGTGCTATTGTAATAAAACAATGACAAATTATGAAATACATGTAAATTAATAAATATACGAACCGCGTTAATTATCCATGTGTCATTTTAAATTAACCGAAAACAGGTCAATCATTGCCTTTCATATTAAAAACAAATGAACACCATTCGTTAAACTTTAAAGTTATTCATTTACGACAGTTGTCAATTAATTCGTTTCATTTATTTACTTGCTTCCGCCCGCGACTTCGTCCGCGTGGCATAGTTACTTTGGGCTAACGCTAACCCGCTTGATGATAGAAAAAACATTATCTTTCTCTCCCATTTTCGTTCTCTCTTTATCCCTCTTTTCTCACATTTTTTTTTCATGAAAAGACGTAAAAAACAAACAAAGAAACTTTTATAATATTAGTAAATTATAAATTATAAAATTATAAATAATCGAAAAAGGAAAACTACGGTTTAAGTATAGAAAAACTAATCAAAAGGAACAACTGTACCTAATGGAGAAGGATTTAGATATATTATCTTTCCTACTTTAAAACCATCCAAAGGTTGTCTTGAAAAGATCGCTTTTAGCGATAAGACCGCCCATTGGGTCACCCTATTTATAAGTTGTAAACTGTTTTTCTTGTAATTTTTATGGTGTACTTAAAAAACGAATATTCAATCTATTATCATGTTAATAACTTAGGTGGTGAGCAATATTGCATTATTATGCCCACATTCCTTAAATGTTTGGCAACGTTTGGCATTTTCATATATAAATGAATAATATATTTAAACGTTGCCCCACACTAGGAATTTCTCCTGTATCGTGGGTGCGTTTACAAACATTTAAGCTCACATACACAAACAGCCAGACCCGAAACAACTACCCGTAGGCCAAACAAATATTAGTTCCGTGCCGGAATCGAACCCGCGACACGTAGAGCGAAATTCGATCGCTCGGCCACATTGCCAACCGTGTCGTCGTGTCGTATTGTGAACCTAAAGCGTACAAAGTCGCGGGAAACAGCTAGTATTCAATAAACTTTTACAGTCACGCTGTTTTTTTTAAAACCGGAATAAAATGTTCTGGACCAAACTGCGTACCATTATCCCGCAAGGGGAAATAACTCGGGCGATACATGCAATTTATTGATGCAACAGCAATTAACCCAAATACCACAGAACTTGAATATATTCCACTTTTTAGGGTTCCGTGGACAAATAGCAAAAACATATCCCTTCGTTTTTTCCGCCATGTACATCTAAATTTATTTATTCGGGGAAACAAACAATTGTACAATTAATGTAACAAAAAAATATTACAACATATTAGGAGTAGGCTAGTGTACAATCCATGACGTCTAAATCGGATTTTCTCGAGAGATAATCTTCTTCAATCTTCTGTGAATCTTCCCATATATTCTGTTGATACGCTGCCCTCTCATACTAAAGTATTAACGCTGAAACAACAACATTGTAAAACCAAAATAATGATTTTAAAATAGTAACCATGGAGTTTCTTGTCGGTTCTTCTCCACAGGAAACGACCAATCCCAATCGTGCACCTCGACGATTAATAAGTGCCCATGTAGGATTTGTAGGCCTATGTGAAAAAAACTATATTTTGATTTTGATCACATTATAATAAAACCAATATTGTCAATAAGATGAAGAGGATCCATGCGTAAATATTCATTCCAACTTCGGAACCAAGTGACAGGGCACTAAAGGTCATGGAGTTCTTCTTCCCAGCTAAAACTCTAGGAAGTAGCGAAGGGCAGGGCGTTTTTGTGGGACTGTCTCTTGTAATGTGACGTTCAAAAAGTGCAGATTGTCAGCCTAATTTGAATAAATGACTTTTGATTTGAATATATAATATTGAAATTTAGCGTCATATGGGAAGACTGGAAGACGACCTGAGAATAGTTTAGAAATGATTAGGTAAATAATGATGACGGAACCCATTACTAGGCGTGTCCCGACACGTTCTTAGCCAGGTTTTTTAAAACTCAATTCCGTGATATTTTCATGGTGATCTCGTAAATTTGTTGTTGTTACTCGTCGGTCGGGGCCATAACTGCATCCGATCGTCGTTTGTAACCGCCCTTATAATTGTGAACGGATTTATGTGGGTAGTTCGTCATTGAGTTATGTTTTTTTGTGTTTTTAATGCGTTTTTCGGTAACTAGACCCGGTGAGTGTGCAGCTTATGTACTTTTGTTAAAAAAATTGCAAAGTTTTTTCATGATCTTCTTGTAGATGTCTAAGTAATATAAAGACGAAGTATTTTTAAGCGATATCTAAAGATCTATGAAGGGCGTCATTTTCTTTTTTTATGTTTTTTATTAACTTTAAAAACAACATCAAAATGCACTCACACTAAGCTACATTAACATCTTAATAATAAGACACTCTATTAGGCTAGCAATTAGCCTATCATCAAAGCTTATAAAATTAAAGATTTATACTGGTAAAAACATAAACGCAACACATTGTTCACTAATATTATAAAAGCGAAAGTGAGTTTGTTTGTTTGTCACGTCTTCACGCCTTAATGGCTAAACCGATTTTGATGAATTTCGGTACAGAGATACTTGGGACCCTGGAGACGGACATAGGCTGGCTTTTTTTACCTGCAAATCAGAAAAGAGGAACTGTGTTACTCCGAATTTAACGCGAACGAAGTTTTACCGTAAAATATTACTATTCACCCCAAAAATTAAAGTCGTTTACCAACAATAATCATTAAGAGTTACTTACTTTGATGTACTAAATGCATTGTTGACCGCTTCGTTAAGTGTTCGCTTACACCTTGTATATAAAGTGATTTAATTAAAAATTGCTACCAGCCTAAGACAATAGAGCTTTAAAAAATCTATTGATAAAACTTGCACATAAGCAAAAGAATGTTGAACCACATTATAATACAAGATATTGTTTCCATTATCGCAAAATCGCATTTCGAAAAACTATACTTTTAGCTTCTTTTATAAAAATAACTGAAAAAGAAGAACAACTAAAACCTATTAGTTATTCATAAAACAATGTTACGTACAGTCAGCAACTATTTAATTATATCCCTGAAAAATACATCCAAATACCAACTAAATATCCAGGAAAATAAGGATCAAAATCCAAATGATTGTGATCCTAAATGTTAGGATTGGCACTTTTCCAATTTTAAGGAGTGAGTTTTAATTGATTTCGTCTCTGTTGGGGAAATATTTCAAATAGTTACTAACAATCACAATTTGACGGCACGATTGGCGCAGTGGCTGAGCGATCGACTGCTGCGCTGCGTGTCGCGGGTTCGATACCCGCACGAAACAAATATTTGTATAACCTACAGGTAGTTGTTTCTGGTTTGGCTGTTGGTGTATGTGAGCTTAAGCGTATGTAAATGCTCCCACGATAAAGGAGAAATATTAAGTGTAGGGCGTTTAAAAAATACCGGCCAAGAGCGCGTCAGACTCGCGCGCAGAGGGTTCCGTGCAAACCTGCGACACTAACGGCCGTATCTTTTGACTGCGTAGACTTAGGCGCGTCGCCCACACAACCAACAGTCGAGGTGCAGTCGGGGCGCGGGCGCGTTAGGCTCGTCGGCCACACGACAAGAAACGTTATGAAAATCTCGTTGCGGCGTGCCTCTTATGTGCCTGCGCCTCGACTGCGCCTCGACTGTTGGTTGTGTGGGCGACGCGCCTTAGAGGGTTGATTTTTTCACAACAAAAAGGGACCATCAAATTTATTATGGTTTTGATTTTAACTCCACGCATTCCCGAGATAACGGGTCTTGACAGACAGGCGGTCAACAAAGTGATCTTTGAAGGGTTCCGTATTTTCCTATTGAGGTACGGAATCCTAAAATACTAACATCGATTATGTTAGTATTTTCTCTCCTATACTCAAGTAAGTATCAAGAATTTCCGTCCGCCACAAAGAGAATTTTAATTTTTCTCTAACAATGACTTATAATAAGAATAGTGATCACAATAGGGTCCATCTATAAACTCTATTAGTCGGCCAAATGGGAAATTTTCTAACAATAAACTAGGAAATTGCATTTTGTTATGAAAGCTTCGGTGGCTTTGTTAGTAATTCGTTTAAGTATTTTGTTGCTTGATGTTCATAAGCGTTCGTATGACAGCAGTTTGTGGGTAAATAATAGTAGACCTTTAGGTTAAGCAGCATTTGCCTAGTCAGGTACTCGGAAACTCTGACAATCAGTCTTACTAAGGGGTATGGTGTTACCAAGTTTTTAACTGGTTTTTGGAGGTCAGAATGCTGGTATTTAGCTGCGGTAAGACTAGAAGCCGACTCCAATGAATTTCTAATGTATCGTGGGTGCGTTTACAAACACTTAAATTGACACACACAAACAGCCAGACCTGAAACAACGATCTGTAGGCCATACAAATGTTTGTTTCGTGAGGGAATCGAACTCGCGACACGCAGCGCAGCAGCCGATTGCTCAGCCACTGCGCCAACCGTGCCGAAAAAGAAACCGGGTTTAAACATTTCTGATGTTTGTTGTTTTGACCATTTCCTATCGTTTTTTTGACAGTGGAAAAGTTTTTATTTCGAGTACGAAATGACATAGTTTTCATACAAGTGGTGATCATGTTCGGGTACTTGGCGTATTTTAACAAAAGTATCAAAAAAACGTAAGCAGTGTATGTACTAAAATTAATTAAGAACCTATGTGATTATTATAGAAGTCTGATAATCTAATCTTCTTATATATAAAACTCTCGTGTCACAGTTTTCGTTCCCATCCTCCTCCGAAACGGCTGGACCGATTTAAACGAAATTTTGTGTACATATCGGGTAGGTCTGAGAATCGGCCAACATCTATTTTTCATACCCCTAAATGAGCAGCGGGTGAAACCGCTGGGCACAGCTAGTCTAATATATAAAATTCTCGTGTCACAGTTTTCGTTCCCATACTCCTCCGAAATGGCTGGACCGATTTCAACGAAATTTTGTGTACATTTCGGGTAGGTCTGAGAATCGGCCAACATCTATTTTTCATACCCCTAAGTGAGCAGCGGGTGAAACCTCTGGGCACAGCTAGTTATGAATATAATCTTGACAAACCCTAGTTCTATTAATTCATAATATTATAGAAAAATAAAGGCCTGTGTTACATGTATTGAGGCTCTCATTGGACGATTTAAGAACTGGGGGCCTAAAATGACCGTTTTAGTAAAATCATAAGAGGAAAATAATAAATATTAATTACTTTTTTTTTCTTAAATGGTGGACGCACTTAATATTGTAAATAATTTTACGAATGGTTACGTAATTTATATTATTAACCTATCATGATTCTGCTTAGAAAGTTAAATTATAAATAGAATTCACTTAACAAACGGGGGAAGTGGGAAACATTTAATCACCCCTAATTCCACATTAAACCCCCATATCCTACACCTAAATACATCTAAAAATCGCAATTTCATCCCCGACACCCCACATCGACCATTCCCGCCCACTGACGCGTGTCGGGCGCGGTCGCAAATCATTCCGTGTGCAGCGGCCCGATAAATTAGATACGCCTAAGTACTGAAAATGCTTGTATTGCAAAACAATAATCTCGTTTTGTGACAGTGACCTAGTTATTGTGCTCGGAAGTGTATGGAATGTGAGTTTTGAAAAGATGCGTTTTGCAGGAGTGATTAGGTCGTTTTTGGCTCGGACACAACCATACAGTATCTTGGTTTGAAACCTGACAAAGATGTGTTACTGGGGAGTTTGTTCCGCCTCTTCTTTTTAACAGCTAAAACACTAGGAAGTGGCGAAGGGTGAGCGTTTTGGGAGACTGTCTCTTTAAAACTGTGTCGTTCAAAAAGTGTTGATTTTAGATACGCCTAAGTACTGAAAAAGTGCTTGTGTTGCAAAACGATAATATATAATAACTAGCTGTGCCCAGCGGTTTCACCCGCTGCTCACTTAGGGGTATGAAAAATAGATGTTGGCCGATTCTCAGACCTACCCGATATGTACACAAAATTTCGTTTAAATCGGTCCAGCCGTTTCGAAGGAGTATGGGAACGAAAACTGTGACACGAGAATTTTATATATGAGATCTTGTTTTGTAACAGTAACCTGGTTATTGTGCTGGGAAGTGTACGGAGTGTGAGCTTTGAAGGAGAAATTGTCGGTTTTTGATAACCATACGGTATCTTAGTTCTAACCTAACAGACAGATTTGTTGCTGGGGAGTTTGTTCCGCCACTTCTTTTCCCCAGCTAAAACACGAGCAATCAATTCTAGTCCTTAGACATATTATAACATAATACAAAATTGGTTTACATCAGTCACATCACATCTCAGGTCCGGTTGAAAACTAGTGTCGGGCAACCCGAATCCTTAAACAACTGTCAACCTAATATGACCCACTTTTTGCCTTTAGTGCCATACCGTCTTTAAGACTACGATAAAAAAAGTTCTACCTGTACTTATTTATACTGTGACCTCACATTTTTCACGGCCTACCCCCAATTTGTTACGATGGCCCTGTATATATTCTGAGATTATACCTGTACCCGCGTATTCACTTGCCTTGGAAGGTTTGGTTTTCTGAGTTTGTGACAACGCTTAGTTGAGTCCCTGTATTTTCAGCCGTGTTTAAAAACAGGAATAAAGTTCATGTTTTTTTTTTATTATTAACCGTTGCCCTACACTAGAAATTTCTCCTGTATCGTGGGTGCGTTTACAAACATTACAACTCACATACACAAACAGCCAGACCCTATTGTGGGCTATACAAATATTTGTTCCGTGGCGGGATCGAACCCGCGACACGCAGCACAGTATTATTTACTAGACACAGTGTACTATGTACTATCATTGACTCGACTATATCCTGGTGGTTGAGAGAATGCCATGCCTACTTAAATGATTCGCTGATGGTTGCGGGTCTGTCGGGGTATCAGCCCCATTCAGTTCAACCATTTTGAAGGAAACTATTCCTTCAAAATGGTTGAACTGAATGGGGCTGATCCATGCGTCATGTTCGTGAACGGGTGCTGTCAGTTGGGACTGGTCATCTCTTAGCTTCCCATCCGCAAAAAAAAAGACCGACATGACCAAATATTAGTCAAGATTTACCCAATTAATAATGATGACACGATATCTTCTAATTATATAAAATTCTCGTGTCACAGTTTTCGTTCCCATACTCCGAATCGGCTGGACCGATTTAAACGAAATTTTGTGTACATATCGGGTAGGTCTGAGAATCGGTCAACATCAATTTTTCATAACCCTAAATGAGCAGTGGGTGAAACCCCTGGGCACAGCTAGTATTATTATAATATCGTCTCATATCTCATAAGAATCGCTTACGATTTCAATTGGAAAAAGGATTAATGAAATATTGCTGATATGATTGAACATCATTTGAAATAATATGTTACATCATTCATCTTGAGGTGATTGGTATCCGATCCTACTTATTATTATAAATTCGAATGTTTGTGAGGATGGAAGGATGGATGTTTGTTACTCTTTCACGTAAAAACGGCTGAACGGATCTTAATGAAATTTGGCACAGAGGTAGATTAGAGTCTGTAATAACACATAGGATACTTTTATTTTCGATATGACTCGGGCGTTGGCCAGCTAATTAACTTTATAAAACTCCATACAAAATAAACAATCTCCCAAATCAGTTGAATAGACTTTAGATTAAAAATTACCATCTAAAAAGACGGGCTAAATGTTTATACCAGAGTTCTGTTACAAACACAATTGATGTCAGAATTGGCTATTAGGGATGCGTATTAAATCAGTGGAGGCTTCGACGGAACCCATCTAAGCGTTTAAGGCGATGTTGCACGCAAGACTAGTATCAAATTTTCGTTCACACGTCATAATAAAACGCATTACTGAAACCGTGTATTACACCGAAGTGTAGCAAACTGATTTAAAGTGCAACAGATTTTTTCTTTAGAAAAATTGTTTTTGAAAGGTTCATTATCTGCTTCGTTTGAGTAGAGAGGATTTCCGCGTAAACAGGGGTTGTGAATAAAAGGTAAAATGCAGGTTTAAAGCGTTTTTCTTTTGAACTTTATACTGTTATGATCGCAAAGCCTGCAAAGTAGAATAGAATTTTATACTTTTTTTTGCACAAAGTTAATTGAAATACGTAACTGTTTAAAATAAATAGATAGATAATATAATTGATAGATGATTATTCAAGATAGTGTCGATTTAAATGAAATATGTACACGGTTATATGAAATATGTACATATTTCATTTAAGAAATATGTATATTGTTTTTTTTTTGTATGGTAAATAAGCGTTATTTTGTAATTTAATACTAAGTATTATCATTTTGTATCACGGTAAAGACTGCACGGTAAAGATTTGCATCATCTGTAATGTATTGCTTGTATTTAACCAGCAAATAAATAAAATAGTAAATGAATTATAAACTATTGAAGATAATGTCGGCCGGGAAGTTATGTGTTTTCACAGCCGAACAATTTATTTTTGGTTGGTTTCGTAAAGATAACAATAATTGCAGCTTAAACTTGAACAAAGGAATGAGACTTTATTTTATACCATTGTATATTTATAACAACTTTAATACCACATCAACAGATCAGCAATACGAACTGATTATTAGTATATGAAATATAAGTGTGATTATTCAATTGCATGTAAAATATCACATCTGTGTCTCTCCCAGAAGGTTATTCTTCTTCTTCTTAGAGAGCGTACCGGGCTCTTGACAGAGCGGTCGTGATCGCTATGAACTTGTAGTATTATTGGAGGGGGCAGATGTGATGCGCTTCACGATGTTTCGCCATTGCTGCCTGCTAGAGGTCATCCTGCTGCACTCGTTTAGTGAACCTCCACCGAAGGTTATTATTAACTCCGAATATTTGTCCATGTACTTTGCAAGTTGAATCACCTCAGCAGCATTCGTGGCTTCTCGACCTTTTCCTGTGGCTCGCCGAGCTACCTCCTCTACCCATCATTTTTAGTTGCACATCAAATGAAAAATGCTAAGCAGTCATATTCGTCCCCGATCTCCGTATGGATTCCGAAATACCGCTCACCGAAAGGACGGTTTTCCGATAACACTCTACTACGACGGTTAGTTGAACGAAAAAATAATTGGCCGATGAAACGTTTCGCTGAAAATGTTATTTCTTGACGGTTGGTAGTCCGAATGAATCCTTCGCCGATGTAACGGTTCACCGAAAACACTTGAATTTGATACACCACGGTGTCACACACGGCCGCCTCACAAACCACGATACACACATATCAGTCGTTCAAAGCAATCTCTCTTCAATTTTACACGCGTTTGCACGTAATACGATCACTTGATGGAATCTTGGGAGACCTTGCATCACAAACTTGTACATTGCTCGTTTACTACTGACAATTTCATGACCATTTTCATGTGTAGTACGCAATGTATGATGAAAAGCGTGAATGATAGTTCTGTCAGTTAAGTGCGTATTAGAAATTGGTGGTGGATTATATGAGGTGTTCTCTTGGAATTTGTAATAATTGTGATGATATCATTTGTCGGTGTAATGTATTGGAGCTGACGGCTTCGTCTGTCCCAGATTTTCTGAGCAGAAACGTAATATCGGCCTAATATTGCTTCTAAGAGTTATGCGACGGTTCGTGATTTCTCATAGTACACTTTTGTTTAAGTTTCATGTATAGAGGGCGAGCCTAATGCCAACAACCAACCAACCTTGGGCAACCTTGGGCAGTAATTGAGACTCAACTACAGAAATTCCTAGTGTAAAACCTTAGTCTCCATATTTTTGCCCAATTGCAATCGTAGCAAGTTCTGTAATCTCTGCTAGCCCCATAGGAAAAATAATGGCATAAATTTTTGTTTTTTGTTTGCCTAACATTGAGTCGAACTCAAGACCCTCAGCATAGCAGTAGTGAGGAACAATCCTGGCTTAATTTATATAATTACTAGCTGGCGCGCGCGGCTTCGCCCGCGTCATATCGAAAAAAAGCCTATGTGTTATTCAAAACCATAATCTAGCTCTGTGCCAAATTTCATCAAGATCCTTTCAGCTGTTTTGACGTGAAAGAGTAACATAATATTAGTAAGATAGCTGGCGCCCGCGACTTCGTTAGTTTGATATTGAAAAAAGTATCCTATGTGTTATTCCAGACCATAGTCTACATCTGTGCCAAATTTCATCAAGATCCAACATGATGATAATAATGTAACAAATATACATCAATTTTTTTTTTTAAACTTTCGCCACGCTAGGAATTTCTCCTGTGTCGTAGGTGCGTTTACAAACATATAAATTCACACATACAAACAGCCAGACCCGAAACAACTATCTGTAGGTCATACAAATATTTTTCCGTGCGGGAATCGAACCCGCGACACGCAGCGCAGCAGTCGATCGCACAGCCATTGCGCCAACCGTGTCGTCAATAAATCCATCCTCACATACATTCGCATTTATAATTCTAGTAGGAAGTAGGATTTGTTTCTAAACTAAGCTTTAAAAGACCACATCTTAAAACAATGCCTACAAACGCAAAAGCGCACTTTATTACATTATCTAACATCACATTCATCTACTACTATCAGTTACCCGGCTGCGGGTCAAAATGGCGACATTCTGGTGTTGATGCTATCATATAATTACAATAAACCCAGAGAATTTAATTACTGTGCGGCCCGAAAGAGTCTGTGGTCCAATGAAAGCTATAATATTAACCATGAATATAACTCAGCGTAAAAAAACACATCGGCATTTTAACTTTAAGTATTTGGTTTTTATTTCAACTCGATACTGCTATGCGTTCCCGAGATAAAGGGTCTTGACAGACAGACTGACAGACACACGGACAACAAAACGTCGAACGTCGTTGTCGACACGGTTGGCGCAGTGGCTGAGCGATTGACTGCTGCGCTGCGTGTCGCGGGTTCGATTCCCGCACGGAACAAATATTTGTATGACTTGCCGATAGTTATTTCGGGTCTCGCTGTTTGTGTATGTGAATTTAAATGTTTGTAAACGCACCCACGATACAGGAGAAATTCCTAGTGTGGGGCAACGTTTTTTTTTAAACTAAAAAAAAAGTGATCCGGTAAGGGTGGGATTTTTCCTTTTGGGTTACGGAACCCGAAAAATCATCGACGTGAAAAAGACCAGCGATTTATTTTACTACAGTTGATAGACATTTCTAAATGCATTATAAAACAGTGAAAATGCCGCTGTCGTATTGTGTAGCCAATCCGTAGACCCATAAACACAACAACAGTCCGACACATCCCGAAATAAAATACCAAAGAGTAAAAACAAACCTCCAATCAAAATCGTTTGAATTTTATATTCTGCTAAAATATTTCAACAAAAATGTAGACGGACATATTCCTGCCAGTTCTATTTTCAGATATTTAAACGTTTCCGTACGTTGGTTTGGTGCAGCATGAAATTCTGAATTTGGAAACGGGTTAGGCAAAGTGGTATCGATAATTCCAGTTCATTAGCAGATATAAACTTTAGATTTGTAGTTGGTTGTTGCCAAAAGGCTCGTCTCAATAAATAGGACTTGCACGTTACTGACGTAATGTATGTGTACCAATAGACACATATCCTGTTTAACACTCCTTTTTTGTAGTTGGGAGATCACCAAATAAATACCCCTGCTCTGGGCGGAGAAGGGGATAGTGTCAGACTTCTTCTTATGCTCTTTATCTTTCGGGGAGGCGGTATCTATTTCAGGCAGTGGCCCTGGCAAGCACCTCTGCTTTGCTGATATCTCTTTGAGGCGTGCGTGGAACACGAACGCGCCATCGACACGGCCTGTCGTCAATACACGGACTGACGGTGAGCTACCCATTGCTCGCCGTCCAGAGATCCGCATCCGCGTTAGAGTCTCGTGGCGAGCGGTGCCTGGCGCGTCTCCCGCGGCGGTTGGGTTGGTTTGAGGTTCTCTCCCTCAAACGCCCAGCCTCTTTCGCTAGTATGACCTTTTTTTGGCCGCTTCCCATTCTCTTTCACTCCGGACCATGGACTAGGGCCGAACTACTACCCGCAATTACACGCAACCCTCACAGGCAGTGGCCCTGGCAAGCTCTTCTGCTTTGCTTATATATCTTTTTGGCGAGCGTGGAACACGAACGCACCAACGACGTGTCGTCGGTGCGTTCGCGTGCCTGTCGTCAATAGGTGGATGGACGGTGAGCTACCCATTGCTCGCCGTCCAGAGATCCGCATCTGCGGTGGCGGAGTCATCTCGCGGCGCCCGTCGCCCCGTAGAGCGTCTCCCGAGATCACGAATTTAATGAAACGCTATGAAATAATTAATCGCTTCCAGCTATCGCTCGCATAGCTTTATATGTCTACATAGTTTTACCGTGAAGCGAGCAGCGTAACATGAATTTAGGATGTCATCAATTAATTCCATTGAATTTCAACCAAAAATTATTGCACAGTTGATTAATTTGTGATAATTAAAGCTGTGATCACATTGTGGTGAATTGCTCAATTCTGAACCCGCATTTACTATGTATTGATTTTCATTGATGACTATTCAATAATTGATGATAGTGTGTGTTATGGACATGCACTGAATCTGATCATCACCATTTATATCTTCTTACTTTTTGTCTATGTGTAAGTACCTACTGCATTACCCAGTGGTAACTGGGTTGTGGAGGTTAGATAGGTAGTCAGTCCATTTAAAATACCGGCATTCTGCTGTGACTGGAAGTCGACCAAAACATATTTGGGAAAAGGCTGGGCAGACCATGTCTTTTGTCCCAAGTGACGGTTTGGTCTAACACGTTTTACTTTCATCCTCCCCTGTCAACGACATTCCATCGTCCTTACTATTAAAATTATAAATGAGAATGTTTGTGAGGATGGATGGATGTATGGATGTTTGCTACTCTTTCACTTCACAACGGCTGAACGGATCATATTGAAATTCGGCACAGAGGTAGATTATGGTCTGGAATAACATATAGGATACTTTGTTTTTTTTTTTTATATCAGGCAGTCTAGCTTTGTCAATATAATTATGTCAACTGAATTCGAAAAGATTACCAAATATTTTTATTTATATTTTCAAATATGCCAAATGAACGAAATCATTCATTAAAGTCGAAAGTAAGTGTAAAATCGCCCAAAATGGACACCTAAAAACATTACAAATGTTATCTTTTTTCATTTATTTTTCAGCCAGAAATCGCCAACATTTTTACAAAAACAAATTCGCTCTTTCACTTTCTAAAGCCACTGAATTTTAACACATAGGACCAAAATGCGGCGTTAACAACATTCTGAGTTAAAGTTCAGAAATAATTTAATTTGTAAGTGTACTTGTTTATTTCGAATGTACTTTACGACTGCGGTTGGGAACGGCGCTGATCGTAAAATGCGGTTTTTTTCGTAAATCCAGGCTTTAGTCACACCGTTGGGTATCGTGCGAATTTTCAAGGGCTATCGTTAAAGATTTTAGAATCCCTTGTGAATGTTTACAGCCCTTAGTCACATTTTATTAACAATGTGAATGGTTTTATTGGGATATTATGACTTTTAAAACAGACTTGCCTAACCTGCGGTGTGTCCTAGATTCGATTCCCACTCGGAACAAATACTTGCAAGATCGGCAGATAGTTGTTTTGGGTCTGGCTGTTTGTGTATGTTCTTAAAGACACTCACGATACAGAAGACTTCATAGTGTGAGGCAACAGTTTTTCTTAATAAAAAAAGATAAATTAAACTTTCAAAAATTGCATGAAATAATCTCAGTGTCATAAAAATATATTACTTTTCAATAATCATAACTAAAGCTAAAAATACTCGTCAATCATACGAGCTCAAACTTTATGGTTTTATGTAGTTTTATAACGGAGTCCTTATAGCTACCTTCCACCTCCATCATCAGATCAGTTCCATGACGTCATAATATTGCACTGTCACGCGATATACATCGCATATAAGTACATGCAAAATATCAGCTTTCAAGATTTCAAATAAACACACACACATTGATTACAAATTGAATAAAAAATTAATCTATACGTTGCGCGTTCTGAATCACTAGTATGAAGAAAAAATATTTGTAACTAGCTTTCGCCCGCGGCTTCGCTCGCGTTAAATTCGGTATAACACACCAAGCAGACCTGCACTTTTTACTCTTGCGCCTGATTGATTTGTAATAGCAACGCCAATTTTTCCCTTTTCTTCCCTCGTTCTCCCTCATATCCCACTTTTTAAATAAAAATTAGCCTATGTCCATCTCCCGGTTCCTAACTATCTCTGTACCAAAATTCATCAAAATCGGTTTAGCCATTAAAGCGTGAAGAGGTAACAAACAAACTCACTTTCGCTTTTATAATATTAAGTAAGGATAAGGATAACTAGTATCATATTACTCCTTTCGCATTCAAATAATTACAAACTCCATTTCGCCATTAAACCAACTACAAATCAGCATTGTCCTCCACCTAAGACGTAAATTATAACACAAACACAGTTGTCGCTAACGGGTGACATTTGTTTGACAGCTGTCACATCTGTCAGACTACACTGCTTGGCTTGTCAGTTGCTCGGGAGTACGCTTAATCAACGTAGTTTCATTAACAGTTACGTTTGCTTGACGTTTTGGTATGTAATCTATGTTTGTTGTTCATCAAATCGCGTAATTCGGGGACTTGTTAATATGTTAGTATCGGTCTTGTGATCGACGTGAATAAAAAAAAAATCTTAAGACTAATTAGTTTTAGGTCTGAGGTTTATGTTAAAAGAAGGATTTATGTCTTTTTAATTGAGAACGAATTCTACTAATGAAACTGAAACTGGTCATCTCTTTTAAACTGGATTCTAGAGTTAACAGTGTCCAGGGTTGCGGGTTGTTCCAGCATTGCGGGTTGTTCGAAAGAGGTACCGCCATGGTCGACAGCGCAGCGTCTTGAGACGGCCTAACAGGAGAGAGAAGCACTGAGCCTGCTCCCGTCCCGCCGACAGCGCACTTGTCGTAGGAGGAGGGAGGGAGCTGCCGATCCACTACCTCCATAACGACGAGGCCGACGGGCTGAGGACCGGGGGAGTCTCATCAATTATGTTCATCGTATTGTAAATAAAAAAATAACTGTAAATGCAGTCTAGGCGAACATACGCAGAAAAATTCTTGTTACGCTTCGGTGTTACAGAATTCTTTAATCGCTATTGCAGTCATTCAAGTTTTATATTTTTATAATTAGGTTTATTAGTACAGTTGACTCGGTTTAAAAAAAAAAAACTTTACGTGCGGCTTCTATTTTTTCTTAACGATCGACGTTTTTTTACGAAACGCTGTAAAAATAAATGTTTTAGCAAATGGCATAATAAAAGACGGTCATCTGGTTTATGTTGTGAAATAAGCGACCGCCCCCATTGGTGGTTGTGAATGGAATGAGTTGTTTTTACACTACAGTTGTCTGAAAATGGTTTATAACAGTTATTTCTTTTGTGTAAAGTTTTCTCTGTTATTTGGACTATATTAGTTACTTGTATTTCGTTAGACCAAAAATGCAATGATAGAGAGATGATTCCTTGCCGGGTTTGCGGGTTGTTCGAAAGAGATACTGCGGTCCCGGAACATAAAGGGCTAAAGAAGGAATATGGGTGGGTTTTAGTCAGTAAAATCCTCCCCGCTCCGTCCAGAGCAATGGAAATTTATGGTAGACTAGTTTTTGCCCGCGGCTTCGCTCGCATTAATTTCGGGGTAATACGGTTCCGCTTTTCTGATTTGCAGGTAACTGCTACCTGTAGTTTTTGCCCTTAGGACTTATTTATTGTAATAGCAGAGCTAAGTTTTTATCCCTCTTTCTCCCTAATTTTTATTCAGCCTATGTGCGTTACAAGGGTCCCAACTGTCTTTGGCTTAGCCATTTAGGCGTGAAGACGTAACAAACAAACTCACTTTCGTTTTTATAATATTAGTAAGGATTGGTAAGGATAAGTCATCGTGAAGAAAACTAGGTGTTATACGCAAACTTTGTTGCCTTCTGGCATTGTGACTGCCTTGTGCCTGTAATATACATCAAGTCCTTGCTCATTATGGAGACAGTCTAACGACCTACATCTAAAGAACCTAGTCAGACAGCCCATCAACATAAGGACGATAAAGATGTAAAATGTATGCGACCAACATATTATGTATTAGCTTTTGCCGCGGCTTTAAATTTGGGGTAACACAGTTCCCCTTTCCTAATTTGCAGGTGCCTGCTACCTGTACTTTTTGTCTTTATATTATTTATTGTATAGCAATGCTAAGTTTTCACTCATTTATCACTTTAAAAACATATCTGTCTCCAGGGTCTCAACTATCTCTGTACCTACCAAAATTCATCAAAATCGGCTTAGCCATTTAGGCGTGAAGACGCAACAAAACAAACAAACTCACTTTCGCTTTTATAAATTAAGTAAAGATACTTATGTCCTAAATATAACATAACATCTCGCCTGTAATTACTGAAGGGTATGGTAGAGGTGTACCCAATAGAAAACCCATGCATCATGAAATAAGGAACGAGCCTATTTCCATCAACCGGGCATAAATCCAGACTTAATGAATGCCTCTGAAACATACCTAATAGAAAAAAAAATTACATACTATGTTTTTGTCTCTGCATCATGGTAGATTGTACATACAATGTTTTTGTCTCTGCATCACCTTATGGTAGAAAATGCACAAGGCATTATGTCCGCCTTTGAAGAATGTTTTTTTACATGAAGTTTTAATAAATTGATAAAAACCTAATAGCATTTAGCCCTACTCAGGAATCGAACTCAGGACCACACTCTCAGCAGTCACTTATTTCTTACTAGCTGGCGCCCGCAGCTTCGAAAATAAAGTATCCTATGTGATATTCCAGACTAAAATCTACCTCTGTGCCAAATTTAATCAAGATCCGTTAAGCCGTTTTGACGTGAAAGAGTAACAAACCATCCATACATCCACACTGGCACACATCCATCCATCCTCATAACATCCTTACTTAATATTATAAAAGCGAAAGTGAGTTTGTTTGTTTGTTTGTTTATTTGTTTGTTTGTTTGTTACCTCTTCACGCTTTAATGGCTAAACCGATTTTGATGAATTTTGGTACAGAGATAGTTGGGAACCAGGAGGCGGACATAGGCTAATATTTTTTTGAAAAAAGTGGGATGTGAGGGAGAAAGAGGGCAGAAAAGGGAAAACTTAGCGTTGCTATTACAAATCAATAAGGCGCAAGAGGAACTGTGTTACCCCAAATTTAACGCGGGCGAAGCCGCGGGCGAAAGCTAGTAATCAATAAATAATCAAGAATCAGATACACATCTACAAAAAGAAACTCTTGGACCAATGACACATTTTCCTTAAACCCCGTTTTAACGACAAACGACAGTCCCGATAGAACTCCGTCCCACGCTGGTCAATTTTTAATCCCGGGGATATATTTAGTGAAGGCCGAACGTTGATGATAAATAACATTTTATTACATCGTCGACACAATTCGTACTTACGACGAAAACATGCTCCACTCATCCAGTGTAACCTGACCTCGCTCGACACAGGGTGTAAATGACCTGCTACCCTACCACGACGTCTTAAAGCAGAACTTATTCCACTGAGGGAAAGAGACAGAGCTAAACAGGGTGTCAAGCACCATCTCTTTTTTAAACACGAATAAGAACTGCTATAAGATGTCATGGTAACCCTTCTGTTACATAGCTGTCAGCTACGCATTCAGTACATATAAGTTTGTCAGCTAAAGGTGGGAACGGTTGGCGCAGTGGCTGAGGGATCGACTGCTACGCTGCGTGTCGCGGGTTCAATCCCCGCACGGAACAAATAATTGTATGAACTGCAGATAGTTGTTTCGAGTTTGGCTGTTTATGTATGTGAGTTGTTTGTAAATGCACCCACGATACAGGCGGAAATCTTAGTGTGTGGCAAAAAAAATATCAGACTTGTAGGCAGAGAATGTGGTACTGAAAAATCATCATGTGCTTAGCCTTTTCCTAGCTTCATTGGGGTCGGCTTGGATGCAGCTGAGTATCAGTATTTTACATGAAGCGATGGCATATCTGACCTCTACAACCCAGTTAGTACTTGGTGATGCGTTACCCCTTAGTAAGACTGGTTTTCAGACTTTCGGGACACTGATTATCTGTAAAGACTCAGACATTTACAAGTGTCAGCCAGGACAAACGGCTTAACGTGCTCTCTGAGGAATGGAGGAAACTCGGTTATTATACCTAACTACATTTAAAATACGCATCCTTCCTACTAATATTATAAATGCGAATGTTTTTGAGGACGTATGGATGTTTGTTACTCTTTCACGTCAAAACTGCTGAACGGATCTTGATGAAATTTGGCTCAGAGGTAGAGTATAGTCTGGAATAACACATAGGATACTGTTTTTATCATCATGCGGGCGAAGCCGCGGTCGCCAGAAATACATTATAAAACTTGAAAAAAAAAACCGATTAATTTCCATTTTTAAGAGCTCCTCTTAATGACCAAACTGTCCTATGGTCCCGTAGAAAAATGAAGGCCAAAAAAATCAGACTTTTATTTTTACATTCGATACAGGCTTTTCATACAACGAAAGGTCAGATTATACTCGTCGTGTATAACCGATATGTTGTCATGTAAACGGCTACCGAATGTTGACAACCCCTGATGATATCGGGTGATTCCAATAATGGCCACTCTTTTGTTTTCTTTTATATCGCGTAGCCATTTTATTTTATGGATGAGGAAGTGAGGATGATATTATAGTCGTTAATAGCCTGGCGTGGACAGTCTTTGATGCATTCGTTTTGAAGCACAATCAATGTGTTATAGTGGTGTATTTTATCCTTAGGTTAGGCCGTGTAGACCCTTATACACCTGCCAGGGCTATCGCTAGTGTTGCGGGTTGTTCGAAAGAGATACCGCGGCCCCGGAAAATAAAGGGTGAAAGAAGGAACATGGGTGGGTTTTAAGTATAAGAAAATGAAATGTCATGCAATATTTTGGGAACTTTTTTTATTATTTATGCACATGGTCTTTGTGACCCACCTATACCCACAAAATAAGTTGAGCAGCCTAATTTTAGGGTAACCGTTGGGTATCAAGCGTGACGATGCTAAGAAAGGCCTCCTTCATATCTTTTTAGATACTCCCCTTCGAACCAACCATCGCAGTGCGCGCTCAGGTCATAAGGCACCTCTCTGTTAAGACCATTAACTGTGTTTTTAATATCGTGCGGATTTCACCACGCATGCGGGAGGGGCAATCCCGCATGCGTGGTGCAATTCGCACGCGTAACTCCCGCAAATTCCTTGTCATACAAGCATTTATTGTAATGCTAGGAATACGCACGCGGGACGGGGGGACGGGGATATTTCACGTTGCGAGAAATTTTCTACATTCGGGGCAATCCCGCATAGGTGGTGAAATCCGCGCAATATTAAAAACAATCTAACAACTCGAAAAAAAAATCTTAAGTTGGTAGGACATTAATCTTGTTGTTTGCAACCATTATAAACGCCAAACAAACACCGGAGACGCTGTTAAAATAATGATAAAAAGAATGTTGTACCGTAATATTTTTTCTCCTTTACTTATTCAGTTTTATTGCAAACATAACAAATCGTGAAACAGGGCAATAAGGAGTTCCAAGAAAATTGTGGAAATGAAATGTAATTGTTATATGCTATGCTTTATTATTGTCGTATGTTTCAATATGGATTCTTATTTTTGTATGAATATGTTGTTGCTCGTTCTGTTTACAAAAATACTCGCGCTCCAAGGGTTCCCTACAGACTTGTAGGTAACTAATGAAAGTACCAAACTTTGCTGTAACGAAACATTGTAAAATCAAACGATTTTAAAAGAGTAACCATGGAGTTTCTTGCCGGTTCTTCTCCATAGGAAACGACCAACCCGAACTGTGCATCTTTTCTCGACGTTTTAAAAGTGCCCATGTAGGCCTATGTGAAATAAAAATATTTTGATTTGATAGAAAAGATATGTTGTATTGTAGGACAAACTTAACTTCGCCGTTGGAAAACTGTTGTCGCAATACATCGACATAGATCGCGGTGTTTAACAACTGCAATTAAGTTGTCACATTATTTTTTGTGATGCAACTTACTGTAGGCCTACTATGATATCTTAAAGCAGAACTTATTCCACTGAGTGAAAGAGATGGTGCTAGACACCCTGTATAGCTCTGTCCCTTTCCCTCAGCGGAATAAGTTCTGCTTTAACACGTCATGGTAGGGTAGCTGGTACTCTTTGATATTGCTTCTTGCTATATTTCATGATTCTTGGTGAGAAATTATAAGTAGGTACCGTATAGATTTTCATTCCTTCTCGAATGTATGAGTAATGCAACATAAACATGGACTAAAGAAGGGTTGATTTTTTCATAGTTCCAAGGAACGGTAGATCGCAGTATTTGGTATTAATTTTAACTCGATGACTCCACGCGTTATTGAGATAAAGTTACTTGACAGATAGACGGATAACAAAGTGATCCTATGAGACTTCTGTTCGTTTTAACCTTTTGAGGTAGGGAATCCTCTTTTCAGTAAGTAATCTACACTAATATTATAAAGCTGAAGAGTTTGTTTGTTTGTTTGTTTGAACGCGCTAATCTTAGGGACTACTGGTTGGAATTGGAAAATTCTTTTAATGTTGGATAGTCCATTTCTCGAGGAAGGCTATAGGCTATATAACATCACGCTACGACCAACAGGTGCTGAGCAGCGTGGGTGAAACCGCGTGGAACAGCTAGTTTAGTCATATGGGGAGACAAAACTTTTATATTCCTTTCTGCGCGCTCCACTCTAAGCTGTCTTACTCTATTTGGTCGCTACAAATTATTATTCTCTCTTAAAAAAAAACACTTTTTTGTATTGTTTTCAACAAACCCTTTCATTTGATACCCTTATTATTGGTATAAAAAATAACTAGCATTTAAGATAACGTCAATCATGAATTCCAACTAAATATGTATTCAGAATTAAGAGGGTCAAAAACTTCTAAGATTGTTTTTTGTTTGTTAAAAAATAATTAATAATGTTTCTTTTTCTTTTGTTTCAGGTATGTTTTCTTTAGTACAAACTGAATCGAACCCCACGCGGGTTGCGGGACAAAATAAGAAGTCTCATTTAGAAGTCATGGTAATTATTATTCAGTTTCTCTGTTTTGTATTTTGTTAATATATTTATTAACTGAAGAGGGCCATATTTATATAGATAATGACCGATTCGATTCTTAGGCCTATCGAGTGTGACATGTAAAATTTCACAAGGATCGGTAATGCCGTTTCGGAGGAGTATTGCAAATAAAACTGTGACACAAGAGTATAATTATGTTCTCGAAAACATAGTTTTTATTTAGATAAAATTTTAGTACCCTATCCTACCTACTATTTTTATATACCTATAGTCTGCCTATTTACAACTATTGTAAATGAAGTTTAACGTCTAGAGTCCCAGCGGCACAAAAACGTGCCAGTAAACAAGTATTACCGTTGAGCCTCGCTGGAACAAATTTGTGCTACCAAACCCAGACCGATTTAAAACTGTATTATTAGTAAAAATAAGTCTTAAAATCAGATTACGCTTACGATAAGAGCCCGCCCGGCGGTGCTTGACGGATAGTTCACGTAAATAATGGCGGTCTTTGAGAGGTTAAATAAATAATCAAAGTTCCTTCAAACTGACACGAATAGTTAGATTTAGTGATTAAAACAATCAACGTCAGTCAATATTATGTGTAAATAGCATTATAAAGCACTTAAAACTGTTAAAATATTGTAAAAGAAAATATTTATTATTGCTCATAGAATTATTTCTAGGGCGTGTTGAACACAAATTACGCTCTCCTGTAAACCTCGGTTTTTGACTAAACTTTTTGTACGTAGGAACCGTCGCATTGTAGTGAGTAATAATAAAGATATCTAACGAAGAATGATTTGAAAGAATGCTTTTATCATTGATATAAATTGATGATCATTATGATAGACTGATTCATCTGTGAGTCATTTTTATATCAGTACCTATGAAGTCAGCTGTTTAAAGGTCGTTTTGAATAGTCATGTTTATGTTAATTCTAAATTCAAGGTGTGGTGTAAATAATTAGTTACATTACTGCTAAGGACAATCGCATTATTTTGCATTACGATTATCTGGCAGTTTGAGTACTATAAGCGACCTACACAAATATCCTTTTTTTGGTATTGTTCGTTGTGGCGTTCAGCTCCTTCAGTTATGAGTCGAGCTACACGATAACTGACAAATTCTTGCACTGACTGGACAAGTCCACTCAATCTGTGTGGTGCTTTCTTAAAAAGACCATTTCAGATACTAATCTGCATAGTCCTCATGTAAGTTCACCAAGATGTAATGTTTCGGCTGTTTCTTCCCGGCAGGCGGTGGCCCTGGCAGGCTCCTCTGCTTTGCTGACATCTCTTTCAGCGCGCGTGGAACACGAACGCGCCGTCGAGACGGCCTGTCATCACTAGACAGTCTAGCTGGTTGTTCTACACTAAGGTCGCCGAGACTTGGTCTCCCTCGGTCATCGGTTCTTCTTTTATACACATGGTCAGTCCTTCACCATGCTTTCTTAATATATTTATACTAGCTTTCGCCCGCGGCTTCGTCCGCGTTAAATTTGGGGTAATACAGTTCCCCTTGCGCCTTATTGATTTGTAATAGCAACGCTAAGTTTTCCCTTTTCTTCCCTCTTTCTCCCTCACATCCCACTTTTTTTAAATAAAAATTAGCCTATGTCCGTCTCCTGGTTCCCAACTATCTATGTACAAAATTCATCACAATCGGTTTAGCCATTAAAGCGTGAAGAGGTAACAAACAAACAAACAAACTCACTTTCGCTTTTATAATATTAGTAAGGATTAGTAAGGATTATTGGACCAAATTTTGAGCCGTTCCATAATTTTGTGTGCAGACATTCAAAAAATAAATAAAACCTCTTTTATTGAAGTCGTTTAAAAAAAGAAAAGATTATTAGAAGAAAAAACTCTCATGTGCAGGAATGACGGAAGGAAGGACTAATGAATCAAATCACGCTTCCAACAATCAAAATAGCATTGTCATATTACTCAGTAATACCATTACTCATCTTAAAAATACATTCCATAACTTTCTTCTGACGTACACACAAAACTGACCACCATCATACCATACAAAATTCTCTCCGCCCATAAAAATAAATAATAAAAATGAGTTAAAAATGAGTTGGTGATAAAAATGTTTCGCTCCGGCCACAGGGACTCGTTGCGGGTAGTCCAGTATTTTTAAAGGCCAAACTTGGACTCAGGCGCGGCATATTGCATGTCATCATTTGTCCTGGGACGTGAAATTTTTTGGTGTGGGCTTAGTGACAAGCGGATAGCGATTTTATTAATGATGTATGCTTTGTGAATAACTGACTAGTCCAGCGAAGTAACGTTACGATTGAGAAATATTCTACGAGACATTCATAAATACAGTTTTCAGCGGTATTCCACCGAGCCATGAAAAGTATATGAAGCCGTTGGTCCTGGCTGTCATTTGTAGGTCTTTGACAGCCATTAAAGTAGTAATTAGTGTCAATCCGTCTTACCAAGACATTACGTAGTACTAATTGGGTTATGACAGAAGTCAGAAATGCAGTCCTTTCGTGAAAGATACTTTTTTTATATGCATCCCGTAAGACTGGACTGCATCCCGATATAGTTGGATAAAAGCTAAGGAGATGACTTAAATTTACAAAAGTTACCTTATCAAAATTTTATATAAATCCATACTAATAATATAAAAGCGAAAATGAGTTTGTTTGTTACCTCTTCACACCTTAATGGCTAAACCGATTTTAATGAATTTCGTTTTTTTTTTAACTGGGTAATGAGGGTGAAAGACGGAAGAAAAGGGAAGACCTAGCTTTGCTTTTACAATCAATAAGGCGCAAGGGCAAAAACTACATGTAGCAGTTACCTGCAAATCAGGAAAGGGAAACTGTGTTACCTCGAATTAAATGCGAGCGACGCCGCGGGCAATAGTTAGTATTTAATAATCCGCGGCTCAAAGGATAAAAGGAAAAATTATCTGGTTTTTGCCAAGACAATGTCTATTTGTATTTGTTTTCCCAAATAATATCAGCAACCCTTTGGATTCCACTAAAGTCCAAGTTACAAGGAAAATCTCTCCAAAAGTGTCGCCGAACGTAATTGAGCTTGAAAAATCCTGTTGCACTTACCAGCCACCGTAAAATGAGCTTAGGATTTAAAAGTTCACAGCCTCTAAGCCAATGACAGCTGTAATAAGCTTTAGTGTGAAAATAAACATTTTTATAAAGATATATATAATACAAGAGATAAGGGAATGACCGAATATATTTGGATACTCAGTTATTTTAAGTTAATAATGGCTTTTAGGGTTCCGTACCTCAAAAGGATGAATGCGAGGAGGTATGGAGTTGAAACCTAACTAACCATTATCTATAAAAACAGCAAAAAAACATGTTTGTTAGCCACCTAAATGTTTATTCTGTTTTTTTAGTATTTGTTGTTATAACGGCAACAGAAATACATTATCTGTGAAAATATCAACTTTCGAACTACTAGTTAATGACATACAGTCTGGTGACAGACGGACGGACAGCGGAGTCTTAAAAATAGGGTTTCGCTTTTTAAAATAACTCTGCATTTCATACTGCTATACGGCTGTTTGGGTATGTGAGTTTAAATGTTTGTAAACGCACCCACGATACAGGAGAAATTCCTAGTAAGAGGCAACGTTTTTTTTTAAACTTCTATCGCGGGGCCTTGAACGTGGAGACCGAAACTAGAAATTTCGTAACGAAAAAACCTAACACTTTCATTACGAATATGGTCAGTTATTACAATCTCAATTCCAATATTCAATTAGCGTGTTTGGTAGAGAATCGGATAGTCAATCGACATTACGCTGGATCAAATCCAAGGTCTTGATTTTCTTTTTGCGACTTCATTTCATTAGAAGTACTTTTTAATATTATATTTACATTTTTTTTTAATTTATTGCATAAGCTGATAAAGAAAGCTATGCAATAGCTTTACCGCGGCAGTCCCCGAGTGCCACACGTTTTTTTTTTAAATACGAACTCTCTC
The DNA here is from genome assembly GCA_958449745.1 of Ochropleura leucogaster. Taxonomy (NCBI): domain Eukaryota; kingdom Metazoa; phylum Arthropoda; class Insecta; order Lepidoptera; family Noctuidae; genus Ochropleura; species Ochropleura leucogaster. The sequence continues at coordinate 3,649,915 of OY288225.1, forward strand.
ACCTCCTGTCCCTTACACCAGCTCTCGTGCGTAGATGTTGATTAATGGGCATGCCGACTCTCGGTAACTCGACTAATGCGATTATCTTGTTACTAAAACAATGAATGGCAGGCTTACGATTTTTATTTCATGACACAGAACATGACTATGATGGAAACTGTCACATGCCCTTTGAACTTAATAGAAGCTGTAAAAGAAGACATTCCTTAAAAAAAAACAACTCTGCTGGGGTTGCGGGTTGTTTGAAAGAGATACCGTGGCCCCGGAACATAAAGAATAAAAGAAGGAACATGGTGGATGGGTTTTAGTGAGTAAAAGTTTTTTTTTTTGCTGATGGGAGATTATCAAATAACTTCCCCCGCTCTGGGCGGAGCGGGGGAATGTCAGTCTTGTACTGACTAAAACCCACCCATGTTCCTTCCATTGCCCTTTACGTTCCGGGGCCGCGTTATCTCCAGCGAACAACCCGCAACCCCGGCAGGCGGTGGTCCTGGAAGGCCCTTATGCTTTGCTGACATCTCTTTGAGGCACGCACCACCCAGAACTCCCGAGGGTTCATTTGACACATCCGAAAAAGACAGTTATTAATAAATTAAACATGACTTCTCCTGCTCTGGGCGGAGCCCAGCACTGCTGCCATAACTATACGTTACTTTCTAAAAATTCATCACCAAATAGAGGACATTCTTGTCACATACGCTGCTTGCCGGAGAAGCAATGAGCAAAATGATCCACTTAGTGGCAGACTTAGAAGGAGATGACGGGATGAGGTAGATCCTTTCCCAAAATATAAGCCCACAGTGTAATAGATCGCGAAAAGTGGAAGGTGGGATGGAACGCATTAGCCCTGTAGGGAGAAAATCATCATCTGTTTAGCCTTTTCCCAACTATGTTGGGGTTGGCTTCTAGTCTTACCGGGTGCAGCTGAATACCAGTATTTTACATGGTGCGCCTGTCTATCTGACCCCCATAATCCAGTTAGTACTGGGTAATACGATACCTCTTGGTTTGACTGTTTGTCAGACTTTCGGGACACTGACTAGCTGTAACGACTGTCAAAGATCTAAAAATGACAGTCGGGACCAACAGCTTAACGTGCTTTCCGAGGCACGTAGGAAACTCGGTATGTAACGGGTGGTCATCCATCCACAGACCAAACTAGGCAAGCGGCGCGGCTTAAAGATGCGGCTGCTATTATTTAACCACGAGCTCCCACGAGTGCTGGGAGACAATATAGGCTTTTAATAATAAATCATCACAGAAAAGAATATAAAACTTAATCGCTTTCCCGACATATAGGTAATCAACCTGTCAGAACTGGTATGTGTTTACCCTTTTTTTGCTCCAATGCCGCGGTGAAAGGAAAAGCGTGACCAATATATAAACATTATGTACTACATGTGTAGTAATCTTTTTCTTACGTCATGTGTTGACACATTGAAAATTGCTGACATAGAAATGATAGGTTTTGGTAGAATATAAGACACCTGTATGCACACTTAGGTACAGTTTTGTTTGCGGATGGATTAAATAAGGAATGTTTTTGATGAATTTTTTAGTTATGTTTCTGCTTGCAAATTTTCTGATAAAAACAAGTGTTCTATCAAAAGTCATTTATTCAAATTAGGCTTATAATCAGCACCTTTTGAATGTGAAAGCTTACAAGAGATAGTTTTCTCACTCGCCTTTCGCAAAGATCGTAGAAAATCTTAGCAAACGTTCATTATTTACGTTCTTGTAATTTGTATGGTGTACATGACATGTACACAATAAAGAAAATTATATCTAGTAACCTCATTCCAATTTACAAAGTTTTATCTAAAACCAAAACCTTTTTATAAAGATTTCCTAAGTTAAGAATTGGGTTCATGTCAAAACAATTGCTACAACACACTTCAGCACTCAGTCACGACATCTCAACGACTGACACTGACGTTTCTAACTGTCACTTTGACAGCTGCGAACCTGTTAGCCTTATCTGTCCATCTGTGGAGGCTGTGATCTCAGGAACTTAGTCGTTAATCAGTCGTGTTGTCTGTCTGCGTATCATGGGACTGTAGACCATTAGTCATATGGGTTTTGTAACTTTTGTGTGCTTTTTTTTGAGTGACGGTATCTTTGCGGTTGAGTTGCGAATGGTTGTGTTAGAGACTTTTTGGTGGTTCATTTTCGTGTTAACCTATTTATCTGAGTAAATGGTGTTTTTGGTATATTTTTGGCGTAATAAATTTTTTGTTAGATATTCAATGTCGTTAAAGGGAGTCGTGTCCCGAAAATCTGACAACCTGTCAAGGGTCTAAGGGGTATCGTATTACCCAGTACTCCCTGAGCTGACCCCGACAGTTGGGAAAAAGCTAAGCAGATGTGACGTGTTCTAAACCCAAAATGGCTGATTTCTAGAAATGGCGAAGAAGTTATTTTATGAATTAAAAGGGTTTGTTGAGAAGAATACCAGAAGCTTGGTTTTTGAGTTGTTTTAAAAGACAAATAAAATAAAACTACATTTTATCTACCCAAAACATATAAAAAACGTTGCCCCACACTAGGAATTTCTCCTGTATCGTGGGTGCGTTTACAAACATTTAAACTTGCATACACAAACAGCCAGACCCGAAACAACTACCTGTAGGTCATACAAACATTAGATCCGTGCGGGGATCGAACCCGCGACACGAAGCGCAACAGTCGATCGCTCAACCACTGCGCCAGGCGTGCCGTCAAATTCTCAGTAGTGGGCAGTTAATCTTTTATGGTTTAGTTAAGGATAATAGCCATACTTCCTGTCAAACAAACGATTAACACTTTGTAAACCATAAAAATATCAAACATCATACATTGGAATGTTACAAAACACATTCCATTGTGACAAAACTAACAAAATACTTTCCTCAATCCAGGAATCGTTCTTAGTATACAGTAGTATCATTAGTCGCCTTGTTCTTGTTCCACGTGCGCTTCAAAGAGATGTCAGCAAAGCAGACAGGCCTGCCAGGGCCACTGCCTGCCGGAGTTGCGGGTTGTCGAAAGAGATACCGCGGCACCGGAACATAGAGGACAACAGAAGGAACATGGATTTTTTAGTCAGTAAGAGTCTGACTCCTTTCCGCTCTGCCCAGAGTAGGAAAGTTATTTGATGAACTCCTATACGAAAAAAACAGGATGTGTAATTTTTGGACCTCGATTTTTTAATAGTATCGGGACCCCTATTGAAAATTACTAACCGATCTTCGACTAACGAGGCAGCCAAAATCGTAGTCGGCTCCCAGTCTTCCTGAATGCGCCTGAGTACCAGTATTTTATATAGTGAGCTTGCCATCTGACCACCACCACCAAGTTCGTACTGGGTAATATGATAACCCTTGGTAAGATTTTTGAGCCATCGATAACTTGAAACAACTGTCAAATATTTTCTAATGACGGTTGGGACCAACGACTTAACGTGCTTCCTAAGTCACGGAAGAAGCTCGGCATTTAATACGTAGTCACCTATCCACGGACACCAAGGCAATATTTCTCATAAATTTAGAAATCCCGAAATTGATTCTTGCATACCGCTAAAGAAATCCAAACAACTACCCGATCGTCTATCAACCAAGAGCATCACTTACTTGCGAAAGGGTATTTGGGCTACGTACACAAGATCGACAAATAACTATAAAACCGCACACACTCCACCGCCCTTAGGTCACGTACCGACCGTTTTTTCCTTGCATAACCGACTATATACGGTTCCAATTAATTAAAGTTTGAGTGTAGACCGTGCCTTATCTTTAGTGTGGTGTGTGCTTTAGTTTTTGCTAGTGTGGGGACTGCAATAAAAATTGATACATACTTTAGCGGGACAAATTGGGATGGGCCATGATGTGTTATCGATTTTAGTTAAAAAGTTTTAGGTATTATGTTCTATTCGCTGCGTATAAATTTAATAAGTTTTGTACTTTTGCCAAAGTCTGGTTTGTTGATAAATTGATACATTGATTTGTATTTCTATTTAAGATGAAAATATCAGCAAATGGCTTCGTTCAACAGTATTTATCTATTAAGATGAATGTCATCTGCGTCTTATTGTACAATACAATTTATTGTTAAGCACGAAAGTCTCATTGTATTACTGAATTATGGCTTTTTTTCAACTTTCTTTTTATATTTTTCTCAGATTTTCACACAATGCTTTAAACCTTATTCACGAGTCCCAAGTCACTACTACTAAAAAACGTCTTTCCATTTATAATGCCTTAAACTCAACCAATAAAAAACTGGCCAAAAGCGAGTCAGAGACGCGCACCCAAGGTTCCGTACAAACTTGCGACATAAACGGCCATATCTTTTGACTGCGTAGACTTAGAGGGTTGATTTTTTTCACAGCTCAAACGGGCTACCGATTTGAGTTTATGGTTTTAATTTCAACTCGATACTCTGCATGCGTTCCCGAGATAAATGGTTTTGCCAGACAGACAGACGAACAACAACTTAGTGATCTAATAAGGGTTCCGTTTTTTCGTTTTGAGGCTCGGAACCCTAAAAACAGTCATTATTCTTTGAAAATAGTTCCCAAGTCGTCTTGAAATTGAAACTGAATATAAAAAAGTTTATTGCATTTTCAAAGGCAAACTAAATTTGTTGCTTGATAAACACATTTGGGTAGTTTGTGAGACACGAGCGAAACTCCAGCGGGACATGTAGGTGCAAGTTGTGGTGTAGGAGACGGAGTGCGAAAATAACACTTCATCTTAAAAGTTTAAGTAGGATTATGATGATAGTTTTATTGTAATGAAATGTAGAAGTTTCGAATGGTTTGATAAGGATATATAGTATACTAGCTTTTGCCCGCGGTTTCTCTCGTGTTAAATTTGGAGTAACACAGTTCTCCTTTCCGGATTTCCCTTTCCGGATTTGCAGGTGTGCTGCTACCTGTAGTTTTTGCGCTCCCTTATTGATTTGTAATTGCAAAGCTAAGTTTTCCCTTTTCTTTCCTCTTTCTCCCTCATATCCCGCTTTTTCCTTTAAAAAATAGCCTATGTCCGTCTCCTGGGTCTATCTCTGTACCAAGATTCATTCAAATCTGTTTAGCCATTAAGGCGTGGAGAAGTAACAAACAAACTCACTTTTGCTTTTATAATATTAGTAAGGATTTAATTATTCAATGCTAATATTTATTTGCCTGCGACTTCGTCTATTTTAATAATCACGGTAGGTATAATAATGATCCTAGAAGAGCAAGGCAAAGGTGTATGCAATAGTACACCTACATTCCTCCAGTTTGTGTAATAGGGGGCGAGTTTATTGCCACCATCTGGGTACAAATCCATTATCCGTTGTTGCAACTGAGGAATTACCGATTGAAAAATCTAAAGACCGGGAGTGTCTTTAGATTTTTCAATCGGGAATTTCTCAGTTCGACCAGGGAATCGACTCCAGGATCTTACTGGGGGATGAGTGGAAACAAACTTTTATAATATTAGTATTGTCTAGATAAAAACCTACCGTGATTACAGTGGCATAAAGTCACCGACTGTGTCTATAAAAACGCAGTAAAAAACAAAGCTACTCATTTTTATTTGGTTGTGCTTCTGACAACAAAAAACAATCACTCTTAGACAGACTTTATTACATGTAATAGCAGTAGCTTCTTAAGTTCAAGAGTTCAAATCGTGCGTAACGATTTGCCTTCTATTTGTTTGCAATATTAAACATATTATTTACTTATTATGAAGATAAATCTATACTAATATTATAAAGCTGAAGAGTTTGTTTGAACGCGCTAATCTCAGGGACTACTGGTTGGAACTGGAAAATTCTTTTAGTGTTGGATAGTCCATTTCTTGAGGAAGGCTATAGGCTATATAACATCACGCTACGACCAACAGGTGCTGAGCAGCGTGGGTGAAACCGCGTGGAACAGCTAGTATTAAATAAACATCATAATAAAACACACCATTAAGGCAAAGCTAAACAGAAATAAAGAAATAAATAAACAAGTCAAGTTCAAATGCAATTCCAAATAAGGAACTTAAGACACGTGACAGAAGAATCTCTGCAGCAGAAGATATGACACCAAAGGGCACCAAAAGTGCCTGTAATGGTTTAATTGACCGAGTTTGCGGGTTGTTCGAAAGAGATACCGCGGGCCCGGAACGTAAAGGGCAATAGAAGGAACATGGGTGGGTTTTAGTCAGTACAAGTCTGACACTTCACACTACAAGTAATTTGATGATTTCCCACCCAAAAAAAAAACCAAAAAGAGCACTAATTTACATATAGGAATAATCTATGCAGACAGCATGACTAACTATAAAAATCTGTACCAACTGATGTATAACTATTTTTTGAAAATATGTCTGCACCAAAAAAAAATATAATGCGTTGCTGCATTTTTTTGCAACGAGTGACGCCACAAACCGATTTTGATGAATTTTGGTACAGAGATAGTTGGGAACCAGGAGACGGACATAGGCATTTTCTTTTAAGTGGGATATGAGGGAGAAAAGGGAAAACTTAGCGTTGCTATTACAAATCAATAAGGCGCTAGGGCAAAAACTGCAGGTAGCAGCTACTGTGTTATACCGAATTTAACGCGAGCGAAGCCGCGGGCAAAAGCTAGTTGTTAAAAATAAATAAAATTAAAATGACCTTTAAACAAAAAGTCACTAGCTCCTAGCCTACCTAGGGATGTTTGTCAGATTGTCAGCGCGTGTGTAAGCACCACTTGCTCCCACCTGCAAGTTGCCGAACTTTGCAGAACCGATAGTTTCCGTGACGTCATCCGGCACATCTGAGACCGTTCCAATTGTTTCGGTAATGATCGCTTGCTCCCGTTAATTGTAGTTACCATTGTTAGTGCTGCGCTAATGTGCGCTGGACTTTCTAGAAGTTTCTGTTTGTTGGTTGGTACGTGTTATTGTAAAACTCATTGAAACATGACACAAAGTTGTGTTTTATTAGTAACTATCTAGCGCCCCGCGTTTCCATTCGCGTAGTGACAGAATATACAATAAAAATTTATGAATTGTAGCCTATGTGTAACTATATAAGTATAAGGTTCATGAAAATCTATTCAGTATTTTTTGCGTGAAAGAGCAACAAATAAACTGACATACATCCTCACTAACTTTCACTTTTACATACATACTAAGATGGATAAGTAAGTACATAACTGTTGCAAAAATAGTTAAGTTCTTCATAAAAATAGAATTCAACGCTTCGTTTAGTTTTTGCTCCATCACTGAACGAATGGAATAGTTTTTAGGTATCGTTCGTATGGTTTTTGTTCTGTAACAAGTTAACTAAAAGAAGTTAAATAATTTAGACACGTCTAACTTAAAACAACCCCTATGCGAATAATATTTCCAGATTCTCTTCGTTGAAATCCAAACAAAGTTAAGTTTAAACACGATTATTTACATCAAGGACAACCGACTTGACTTTAAATGAAATCATTCGACAATGTTACAATCTGAAACTCCATTCTCATCCAGTTGTCACGCCTGACTACACTCGAAAAATAAAAATAGATGTCCAACATCACATATCCATTCCCGGAACATTTCCACACCAACATTGTATTTAAAAAACCGCATAAAAGCACTGCCGGCCATTTTGAAATACATTTTTTAATTCGCACTTTTAAATGTATTTAAAAATTCACCGCGTCTACTGATGACTAAATTTAGTTTTATTCGAAAGCTAAATTTAGTTTTCGAATAATCCGGCGTTTGAATAAATCATTGCACTTCACTATTTAGCGTTGACAGCGTTAGGCTGTGAGCACACTGACTCTCTTGCGTTTTAGTGTTTATAGTTCTATGATAGATTTTGTATTCGAATTTTGAATTCGTTCATTGAAAGGTAATTTGTGAACTACATGGTAAAAATGACAACCTTCTCAGCATGAAAAGTGAAATGATACTAAATCAGAGACATAAAATTTACGTACGACGATCAATCTACACAAAACCAATTTATTCGGATCTGTAATTTTACAGGAAATCTATTACAATACGAAGCCATGTCATACTGGGAATTTATTATAACTTATTGTGTCCCCGTTTTAATATGTTTTACGTACACATTTTAACATTTCTTCACAAACACTGTAAATATCAAAAATGTATTCCAAAATAGGTTATTCCAATTTATCAAAGGAAACATGTACCCACTCTAGACAATTCCAATAATAATTCCTCTTTCAATATTCTACAGGGATATCAAATACGTGTACATCTCAAACTTCAAACCCACAAGAATTCTCTCGAGTCTATTTTCCATTTATAAACCATTTCGCGCTGGCCACAATATAATTCAATTTAGTCACGTCCACTAAAATAGAGACATTGCCATTCATGTACACTGCCCTTTAATGCATTTATACTCCCGTTTAGGGTTGCCATACTTCTTTAATCCGTCCATATCCGCCATTTTGCTCGGAACTTTTTGCAAAATAAATAAAAATATTTAAAACTAGCTTTTTCCCGTGGCTTCGCTCTCGTTTAATTCGGGGTAACACAGTTCCCCTTTCTTGATTTGCAGGTACTGCTACTTGTAGATTTTGCCCTTGCGCTTTATTTATTGTAATAGCAAAGCTAAGATTTCCCTTTCTTTCTCCCTCATTTCACACTTTAAAATAGCTTATGTCCGTTTCCAGGGCCCCAACTATCTCTGTACCAAAATTCATCAAAATCGGTTTAGCCATTAAGGCGTGAAGAGGTAACAAACAAATAAACAAACAAACTCACTTTCGCTTTTATAATATTAGTAAGGATTAAGGATTAGAATTGTTTTAAGGTTAGGATTCGTAAAAGGATGATGCTAGTATTGGTACTTCAATAACTATGTGTGGATCATTTGTAGATAGATTGTTTTACACGGCATAGTTAGTAACTATGCCAAGTTTGCAATCTTTGTTCTTTCAAAATTTCTGTGTCCTGTAGACCCTTGTGTCATCAATACTACCTATACCTTTATTCGCATCGTCTTTCCAAAAGGGCAACCCTAACCGCGTACATCCGCGCACGAAAGCGCTAAATACGTATTTAGCGGTAAAGCGCGAAACCTACCTTTTTGTTGTTGTCTGTACTGCGTAATGAGTTGCAACAGTATCGGATTCGGATGGAAATTAACCGAAATAAACGGACTGAGAAATAAATGCGTACAAATAAAGTCCGGTGTACACTTTAAACACACACAACTTAGACAAATGTTTCGTCACTATAAGATAGGAACCGTTATCCACGGTGACACTAAGGGCCTTGGTATCGCTGTGTCGACGGCCCGTTAGTGTTCCACGCGCCTCAAAGAGATGTCAGTAAAAGCAGAGGCGCCTGCCAGGGCCACCTCTGGTGTTGCTGGTTGTTCGAAAGAGATACCGCGGCCCCGGAACATAAAGGGCAAAAGAATGAAGATGAGTGGGTTTCGAATAATTTTGCGGGTTTAGTGAGTACATGAATTAACTTACCTAATGTTTTATTTGATGGCTAGAAATGAATATGGCGCATAGAATGTTCAACAAGATTTTCAGAATGATTTAATAAATATTAGTGAGGGGCTGATAAATCAACTTTTTCACATATTTTAAAGAAATGGTATGATATAATATACTATATAGTATGATTTCAGATTTCGATTTTTATCATCTTTGAGAGTCTTACGCCCGGTTCCAATAATCAAAAAACGATTCGCTTATGCATAGTAATATTTTGACATATAAGTTATATGAAAGAAAGAAAGAAAGAAAAACATTTATTTGGCCCATGCCGCAAGTGCACACAAAATGAGATAAAGACTTAAACTAAACGATAATAACAAATACGTAATTGTGTGTCTCACGGCTGCGCCAAATAGGCCCAGTTCAGCAAACTGCCGAGCTAGTGCCCGACGCTGGTTTTCAACTGGACCTTAGACCTGATGTCACGGACATAAAACAGTTTATATGAGACGTATGTCAAAAAATACAACTATTCGTAAGCAAAAAAAGGCATAGGTACCTGTTTAAAACTTCAACGGACTACTCAATGACTATTGTGATCCCGCTAAGTCACATATCTACAATAGTAAAAACAAATTGTTTGTTAAGTCTGCGCCGACCTTTAAACACATGTGCACGCGAGTGTACTCGACAGAATTATTTATGCGTTTTATTATAGAGAAATTTGTGGATGACTGTACAATGTTGATGTTGCATTCTGATGGTGGGTTCAGTAGGCGTATTATTATTTACTATATGATATGTGTATACGTGTTTATAGATATCTATCTACATATATATATGTGAGGCTTAGGTATGGGGTCATCATTTCATCATTTTCCTGCCCTTGTCCCATTCTATTTTGGGTCGGCGCAACACGTTTTCTTCTTACATGCTCCCTGTTTTTTCCATCAACCATTTTTCAGTAGCAGTCTATATTTGTACCCTGGTGAAGGCAATTAACTCGTCCCCTACATGACACTTAAACATAACGACGCCGACGGCATGATTAGCACAGCGGCTGAGCGATCGACTGCTGCGCTGCATGTCGCGGGTTCGATCCCCGCATGGAACAACTATTAATATGACCTACAGGTAGTACTGTCGGGTCTGGCTGTTTATGAATGTGAGTTTTAATGTTTGTAAACACACCCACGATACAGGAGAAAATCCTAGTGTGGGGGCAAAGTAACGTAAATAAGCCGGATAAAGTTGGGTATACTATCAAGTACACCTATGCCTTTCGGGTATTTCAAGATGTTAGGACATACCAGTAGATTCATGCATTAAATTTTTAACTATTCATAATAATGCAATCGAAATTTCCATCGGATTCAGCAGAATACCAGCGTTAGGTATTCTACCTGACATTATGATGAGCTGGACCCCTATTTGGTGCAATCTTGACACAAACAACGCCCAGTAGTGGGCGATGGTACATGTATGTAATATGTCTAATTGTCTATGGGTTAATTTAACTTCTATATTTAATAATTTGTCTTTTTTCTCTGTGTTGATTCCTGTATTGTATCTTTTGTCGCATCATTTTTATCTATCTATCTATCACATTTCATTTCTAACTTTTGTCTTTTGCACAACTCTCATATCATCGACATTGGTCATCAGTTTAACCGCAACTTTCTCGTACCTACTCGAATACAACCTCTCATGTTATGAACTTATGACTCACTTCTAAAAAACCGGACAAGACCTAGTCAGACTCGCTCACCGAGAGTTCCGTACAAACTTACGTCATATCTCTTGATTCCGAGAGTTGATTTTTTCACAGCACACAGTAACTTAAGAGTTGAGTGAATGGTTTCCACTCAGCATGATGCTGTGCTATGGGAGCTTTACCATACAGCACTGGTTTTCAGTAGTCAACCCTTGAGTAAAATACTTACCATCTGGTCACAGCGAATTCCAGAGCACTGCCCCCGATAGTTAAAAAGACGTATCTAACACTTTTTCCAATTTTGAGTTATATATACATTGCAGAATCAGAAAAAAAGAATTTTTATTAAATTTAGATACTTTTTGTTACATACGTCTTTTTAATTATCGGGGGCAGAGCAGACCAATTCAGGTTTAAAAAACCGGCCAAGTGCGAGCCAGACTCGTGCACCGAGGGTCCCGTACCAATTTTCGACGTAAACAGCCATATCTTTTGACTGCGTAGACTAACCCCCGAATACTGAAACGTCACTCAAAATGTGAGGGCTGCTTAAAATTTGAGCAGCTCTTAAACTTTAGATTTTGTATGGTCAAACGTCACTTCTGAGTCTCTGTTAAACTTAAGTGGGACTTAAATTTTGAGTGACGTTTCAGTATTCGGGGGTTAGAGTGTTGATTTTTGCACAGCTCTAAGTAGACAAAGTTGAGAATATGGCTTTAATATTTTAATTCGATATCTGCACGCGTTCTTGAGATAAAGGGTCTTCAGACAGACAGACCTACAAAAAGTGATGCAATAAGGAATCCGTATTTTCTTTTTGAAGTATGGAACTCTAAAAACGGTGTCTCTGGCTTTACAACATGTCCAGTTGGTAGTATTTATCATGAATCACACGACAAACTTAAATATTTGTTTAAAAGAAAACGTTTAAGAAAGTTTTATGCACATTACAGGAATCGACTATTACTCATTTTAAATGTCGCTGCTCTTTAATAAGGAAAATGAACGTTAGTTGTCATTTCAGTGATTCAGAGATCAGTCAATGTTTATTAAGAATTCGGAGTTTGTGTTTTTTCTTAAGAATTTTAAACTTTAGTGTTTATCTTATAAAGTTAGTCATTCCAGTTCGTCTTCGGTAGGGCGACTGTCATTTCGAGTATTTTTGAATTCGTCCTGTTATTTATTTATTTTGTCTATGCGTTGCAATGCAACTTTCTACTGTACGCTACCTACCCTACTTAAAGAGATAAAAAGTCAAAGTAAAAAGAAAACCTATGTCCGTCTCATTGTTATAAGCCAAATCCCGCCCATGGCTATAAGCTAACCCCCCACCAATTTTCAGCCAAATCTGTTCAGCCTTTCTGAAGTTATAAATAGTGTTACTAACACGACTTCGCGCGCTGACTTGCGTGCCCAACGGCTTTTCCCGCTGCTCAGATCCCCCTTATCACTTAGGGAATGAATAATCTCATAAGAATCGGTCTAGCCGTTTCGGACGAGTATGGGAACGAATATTGTGACACGTGAATTTTATATATTAAATATGCTATTGAGTGAGGAAAGTGATGTCTTTGAATTTGGATGGATTAAAAACGAGGCGTTTTAAAAATAACGTCATGAATATTTTTTAGTAAATTTCTGTTTGACAATGTATATATTCGAAATTTTCTAAAAATACTATTTTTTATACAAAACAATTTGTTCCGAATTTTAATATTATTTTGTATGAAAGTTTGTAATTTTATCCAGAAATTCGTCAATCATATGCACCCTACATTGCGGTCAACAGTTTATTACGAACATTTACAGTGAATTATGCAAAAATATGCATTGTAGTCAATGCTTGCATAAAACATCAGACGAATACTGGCAGTTCATACTAATGCTATGATATCATCAGTTTCGTAGATTATTCACACACAGAGACACGAATAAGTAATAAATGGAGTGCCAATTTGCAAGCGAATGGCGCTATCGATGGTCGCAGGAGATATATTACTCCGGTTATGATAGAAGGTAATCTATGGTATGAGTGTTGCATGCTAAGTGCTTGTTCCAGCACATTTAGAATCCACATGTATATTTTGTTCATGAATGAAAGGTAGTGGAACGCAGTGTCGTTGATTTTTCTTATTGAGACTAACTAGGCACTATGGTCACTTTTTTTTTAAATAATTGACATGACATGACATTTAACAAAAATGTAATGTTTTCGGTATTGATTCTCGTACTTTATTTCGTATGGAAGAACAGCGTAGGCGTGAAAACGAACTGCTAATTTATTTGTATTTACTTTACAAAAGTGTCTCAGTATTCCATACGCTTATTACTCCGTGTACAATCGTGATCGTAAATTAACATGTTATTTAACTTTTAGTTTGAAACTGTTTATTTTAGAAGCGTAAGCGCATCATGAATCACGATTGAGCATGACTTTAACTTTCGCTTTTCTTACTTTTTTTGCATATTTACGTGTTTTTTTTTCTTGATATGGTATCTTTTGTGATTTTATTCTAGTTAAAACAAAACATGATTATATTTCTCTTGGAGGGTTTGACAGAGTTGACCTATACACTCACATTTCGCAAATTATTTTGATTACAGTACATGATTCATCATTTATCATTTTCCTGCCCTTATCCCATTCTATTTGGGGTCGGCGCAACACGTTTTCTTCTTCCATTCTCCCCTATCAGACGTCATGGCATCATTTACTCCTTTCTCCTTCATATCACTCCTTACACAATCCATCCATCTTTTCTTTGGCTTTCCTCTCGCTCTCCGTCCATCAACATTCAGATCCATCACTCTTTTAGTCACATGTCCTTCATCCCCCCTCATCACATGTCCATACCAAGACAAACGACTCCCTTTCAATTTTTCTGTAACAGGAGCAACTTTCAAACTTCCTCGAATATATTCATTCCTTACTTTATCCATTCTTGTCACTCCACACATCCATCTCAACATTCTCATCTCCGCTAAATGTAATCGTTTTTCATCCACCTTTTTTACAGCCCAACATTCTACCCATACAGTACAACAGGTCTAATCACGGACTTATATATTACATTACATGATTACTTATATTATTTTCTCCGTAAGGTTACACAGATGTGTCTTAGTAAACACACATTTTGCCAGTTCTGCATCAGTCTGGAACTCCTATTAGTTTGAGCCGAAGGTCAGGGTATCTTCGGCAGAGTGAAAACCCAGTTTTAGCCCAAAAAGAAAAAAAAGAATTAAATTAAAGATTGTTTTCCAATAGGCGAAAGGATCGCCTAAGAATGGTGGTCGTTAGACTTCTGACTAACTGTGACGACATTTAAAAAGTAAAATCTCCCATGAATTTTCTATAAATCAGCAATATCCTCAACAAACAAGACAAACACCAAAACCGATTGAAAAGGAAATCAAGTCACTTCCATAATTTTTCAAATCAGGAACCATAAAATTGGATACGTCGTGCGAACCAGCACGAAGGCGCGACACCGTTCGGCCAGATTTTTATTACGAACACACGTATTCGGGACACGTCGCGGGGCCCGAGTGGAGCCGAAGCCACGCGAAGGCAATCCAATAGGGCTGGCTGGTTTTGATTTCGAACTTTGAACGCACAGATTTTTTTTTATTGCTTTGCTGAATTCTGATCGACATTTGAAATCGTGTGGAAACTTTTGAGTTTGAATTTGGATGGCTATAATAATGGAGGAAGACCTCTATAAAGCCAAATAACGGATGGGATGTGATGTGTGAAGGATGCTATGGCTAGATTGGAGGTGACTGCTTAAATGATGAGTAATAAAGAAGTATGGAAGAAAAAGACATGCTGTAAAGATTTGAACTGAAGAAGAAAACGTGTCGCGCCGACCCCAAATAGAATAGAACAGGGCAGGAAGATGATAGTGATCATTTGAAATATTTTAAAGTTTTCTTGGTTTAAAGTGCTGCACTAGTTAAAGTTTAACAGAGGGAAACGGTTTATTATAGTGTTTGCAGATAATGGCGGAGTCTGCAGAACATTACCCGTTTAAACGTGAACGTTAGTGTTGTATGTCAGTCGTGCATCACTTCAAGGTTTCTTATTAATGTTCCTTTCGGATTCTAACGAGTAACCTACATACTGTAACACTAATTATACGTACTTAGTTACTCATCAAATACCTCAGTACAAAAAGCAACGCAGGGAACAAGCGTGGATGTAATTTCTGGCATCTTGAAGTGTTATTATTTAATTTTTTTAAATGTACATACCTTGCCTTAATGCTGGGTAAAGGCCTTTCCAGGTATCCTTTTCATCCTTTTTTGAGTCACGTAGGATATTTATGGATACCTATTACTATATCCATGAAGGCATACCATTTCCGGTAGACCAATATACCAACAATCTAACCACAAGTAAAATTTCCAACAAAATATGAATATCATTTCCCCATATTGAAAGGCCACGCAAAAATATTTCTGGGAAAAGTAAATTGCCAATATAGCAACCCTATATCGAACGCATCACATTTTTTTTTCTAAATTCGAAATTTGAACCGCGATTCCTTTTAGCTGTCATGATTTATAGGAGGTGCTCATTTGAGCGGGAATTTTGAATCTTATTTAAAATTCGATATGTCTGTCGCTTGAGGCTGCATGGATATGATTCGTGGTGTGCATGCATATTTAAAAATATTTTTGCGGTAGAAGACATGTTTTGTAAAAGTTGTTTCTTATGATTGTTGGTTAAAAAAAGACGCATTATGGCTAAGAGTGATAAAGATTTGCCATAAAATATCACAATACTATGTATTTTGCTAAGCAATGAGCAAATTTGACTTAACAGCAAAACTGAAACTAAACTGAATCCCGCGCGGAATTAACTTGTATGGAGTTGTTGAAACTGGCGCGAATGGTTGCGTGACTTGTTAATCATTAGAACAAACACAGGATTCGCTTCACTTTTGCTAGAGTTTTTAGAGGAATATAGAAGGTAGGTAAGGTAGGTAGGTATAGATTGCGGGTCATGGAGACCACTGCAATGAAATAGCGACTAATAATGCAAGTAATTAACCACGACCCCCGACCCATGTTTCAGGGGCCTAAGTCTGCTATTACAATAGTGTCAGAATGGTCGATCACTGATCACTAATTTTGGTAATCTACTACATACTAAACTTGTCAAAATCAACCATTATGCGATCAGTGATCGACCATTCTGACACCATTGTAATAGCAGACTTAGGGCCCAGATCTGTAATCCTTACTCCTTACTCATATTATAAAAACGTGTCAACGGTAGGTCTTCACGCCTACATGGTTAAACCGATTTTGATGAATTTTGGTACAGAGATAGTTGGGACCTTGGAGACGGACATGCACATTTTTGAATAAAGTGAGAAATGAGGGAGAAAGAGGGAAGAAAAGGGAAAACTTCACGATGTCTTCCTTCACTGATGTCTGTGATGTGTTAAAATGTCATAGATAAACTTTTGGACAGTACATATTAATTGAAAGAGTCACATTATTATTAATTCATTTATATCAGGAAATTTTCTAATAACAAGAGCTACAAATTATACAATATATTATACATTATTCATAAAATTACACATTATTAATATTTTTTGCATATAATAAACATGTACTAACATTTCACCGTACAATAATTACATTCAAAATGGTAAATACATAGTTATTTAAAGAACCAAAAGTTCTTGTCAGTCTTACAAATAAATATTTTGATTTTCGTAGTGGGAGATAAACAATTTTTTTTTAAATTGTGACTTCTATCCTGACTTTACCATAGATACTTTTTAAAATATGTTCGTTATTTCAACAGCTATAAAATACAACGATGTTTTTAAAACGGAATTAAACAAAACATTTCTAATGTTACCAGTTCCTAGTCAACAAGCACATCTTTTATTTATACTCAGAAGAAACGGTATTTCGTAGATTTGATAAAATTGTGGGACGAATTTAACGTTACAAGTTAACTGTATGTAAGTATGTAAGTACGTGTCAAAATTTCTCGAAAACCAACTCTTTGTATGCACCGCTGGATGTGTAGGCAGTTAATATGTAGTCTTGTTTTCTTATCTATGTAGAACGTTTTTAGGATGGAATAATAAAAATGTGTGAATCATACGGTTTTGTGAAGTTTTTATTTTTGTTTTGCAACCATGAATATTTACAACACCGGGTTAGTTAGCATAGATTTCTAAATACTTACCTAGATTAGACTTTTTCCTTGAAATATTGTGGTTTTTTTTTTGCGGATGGGAAATCTTCAAATAACTTCCCCCGCTTTGGGCGGAGGCGGAGGGGAGTGTCAAACTTGTACTGACTAAAACCCACTTATGTTCCTTCTATTGCCATTTATGTTGCGGAGCCTTTATGAATGCGAATGACTGTGAGGATGGTTGTATGTATGGATGTTTGTTATTCTTTCATGTCAAAACCGCTGAACAGATCTTGATGATACGGGCAATTTCCGCGGGCGCCTGCTAGTGGTGAATACATGCAATTTTTTTTTTCTTTGTAAGAAAATTTACGAACCGCGTCCATTTAGTAATATAAAGTGTTAAACAGAAATCAGAAGTTCTACTTCAAAAATTACAAATTGCACAACCAACAACACAGCTGTCTGTTAAGCTATGAAGAATTGTTATCAACACCAATATTACAACAACAACACAAATCTTATAGTTCATGTTTCCCACATAGTACTAAGGCCAGTCCATCAGTGACTTGCGCATGCGCCGGCGCCGATGTTATCTACGACCTCCAACTATGAAGTTGAGTTGCGTTATTAAAAGGTCAGATGCATTAACTGAATGGCTACTAAGAGTGAGAACTTCAGACATTTTTCAGTTTATTGAAACTTTTCACACTAGTAATTTCTCCTAATCGTGGGTTTTTTTACAAACATTTAAACATAGATACACAAACAGCCAGACCCGGAACAACTTCCTGTAAGTTATATAAATTTTTGTGCGGGTCTCGAACCCATCACACGCATCTTGGCAGAAGATCGCCTCTGCGCCATCCGTGCCGTCAGACGCGAAAATTCGTTTGATCGAAATGCGTTTGTAAATTGTGATTTAGTTATTGTGTTACAAAAACGTACCTACTTCTACTTTCGGTCACGTTAAAGTAAAGTTTCAATGGTCCGAAATCATTGCTTTTCCCACATATTTTTTTAAACTTACATAGCAATTGCAACAGGATATTTAATTCACTATTATCTACGCGATCGAATTGGTGTAAAAAAACTCGCACTACCCTGTGTATATTTTGTAGAAAATAACAAAAAAAACTTACATTCATTTCTTTTTATTTTTGCATTTTTGGTGTGCAATAACGTATATTCTATTCTAAATTATAAAGAAAGTTTTTCATTAGTCGAGAAAAAATAGATAAATAAAAGATGAAAGCAAATAATCGGTACAATTTATGGAACAAGATATTAGGTCACGATAACCGTTGCGCGATATTTTACAAGAGTGCTTTGTGTCAAAAGAATGGGATATTATTTTATGGTGACCCAAATATCACATAGATGTGAAGACCATTAACAAGCTGTTTGACTGGGATCATTGCCTCAAATTTACAAAACCAATACTTATTTCATACTCCTTTGGTGGATAATTGGAAACTCCAGAGTCCACTATTTGCGAAGCAATATTTATTTATACACACACAAAATACATGACAGGAGAGCACAAAGGTACTGCTTATTTTATTTTTAAAAAATCCAGCATACCTTCTAAAGGACTATTGGATGAGATATGTAGACACAGTGTGTAGAAAAGACAAAAAAAGCACTAAGTTATTAAGGCTTGCATTTTGTTCTACTAAGTTTACTTCTTAAATTTAATCTCTTGTCAACTTTTAGTACGCACAAGACAATCAATTAAATTCTCTCAAGTCCACAGTCTACCCAATCATTCCTTACAACTCATAACATTCATAACACAAAACAATACACGATTGATTGTGCGCAAGCGCAAGTGAAACGCAAGGTCTACGCCCAAACCACAGATAATATAATACAGCATGTATCAGAAAGTTATGTCCATACCAGTTGATAGCCGCGGCTTCGCCCGCTCGCAGGACTGACGGATGCATTGAATAGTACAGGTCATTCCTTTCCAGCCCAGGTTGCAGGTTCGAAAGAGATCCCACGGCCCGTAAACACAAAAAGCAAGAGAAGGAACATATCATGGTCAGTAAAAGTCTGACACTATCTTTCACTCCGCCCAGAGTAGGGAAAATTATTTAATGATTTATTTATTTATTTAAACTTTATGTACAATAGTGGTGCATAGGCGGACTTAATGCCATAAGGCATTCTCTACCAGTCAACCTTTGGGTAAAATACGACAACATTGTGATACGGTACAAAAATGTATATCTAAAATTATTTGTTTTCGAAAACATATATATTTAAACGGATACTGATACACATATACATATCATATATACTAATAAAATACATTTACCATACGAGAAAAATAATAAACCCATACAATTGTATCACAAAGCACTGAGAGGACTACGAAGCGGGCGGACACTAGCATTCCGGCTGAATGCACTTTTTTTTGTAGATGGGAAAGCATCAAATAATTTCCCCCGCTCTGGGCGGAGCGGGGGGGGGGGGGAGAGATAGACTAGTCTTGACTAAAACCCACCCATGTTCCTTCTATTTCTTTTTTATGTTCCGGGGCCGCGGTATCTCTTTCGAACAACCCGCAACCCTGGATACTCTTTACTTTAGAATGCAGTTTATATGTGTGCATCCTGGCGGAATGTCCCTTTAACCCTTATAATCTAGAAGAGACTAGAATTTACAATGAGATAGTTTCATTTCGTTATAAATATAAAGAAAATATGCATTTAATTACTTTTTTTTAAAGTTGAAACTTTTCCATTCAATATCTCTGAAACTAGAATGCTCCCAGGTATGGCCCACAAAAAAAAAAAAATCACAACGACAAGGAAAATAATTCCTTTCGATTTCTTTAAGGCTCTTTTTTACCCCCATAATGAGCACGTAACTAAAACATGCTGTATAATATTCACGCCCAAGCCTATCTGGGAGGTTGCATCACACGTGTAGTCACTTTCAATTGGTGATTGTTGGATAAACACGTCTGTTTTGTTTGTCTGTCGGACAGTGTGGATGGGTTGATGTTTAAACTGAACTAGCTGTCTTACGCGGTTTTACCCGCGTCTTTAGTTTCTGCCCGCTTCTGTAGGTAGTAGCCATCATTACTACATACATTACTTCCGGATAATGTTGCTTCCTATTAGTAAAAACATGATTAAATCGGTCCAGTAGTTTTGGAGCATATTCGATACAAACAAATAAATCTGTCCTAAGTATGCTGTGTAGGTAAAAACAAGTAAGATGATAATATATAATTACTAGCTGTGCCCAGCGGTTTCACCCGCGGCTCAGTTAGGGGCATGAAAAATAGATGTTGGCCGATTCTCAGACCTACCCGATATGTACACAAAATTTCGTTGAAATCGGTCCAGCCGTTTCGGAGGAGTATGGGAACGAAAACTGTGACACGAGAATTTTATATATTAGATGAAGAAGTTGAAGATATTTTCAAGAGATATGTTATATCCTTTGATATAGAAGGAATACATGTAACAATTTAATTTTTGCAGATGGGATATCATCAAATAACTTCCCCCGTTCCGCCCAGAGCGGGAGAAGTGTAAGACTTGTACTGACTAACAACCCATGTTCCTTATATATATATGTTCCCTTTGCTATCTGGAGCCACGGTATCTTATTCGATTAACCCGCAACCCCGGTAGGCGGTGGCCTTGGCAGGCCCCTTTGAACCAGTGGTAACTTGGACCTTACTCCTGATACCGGCGGAACACTTTTTAGAGTTCTGTAACTTAAAAGGAAGATACGGAACCCTTATAGAATCACTTTGTTCACCGTCTGTCTGTCTGTCCGTAAAGATCCTTCATCTCGCGTCGCTAGTTTGTGCGGAACCCTCGGAACGCGAGGCCGACTCGCATTTGGTCGGTTTTTGTAATTTTAAATGTATTTTCTCTTTGTATTTTTTTATGAAATATATAAAGATGTAAATAATATCTGCAAATGGCTTAGTTTCCAAGAACCTCGACCAATACCTAAGGAGGCTCTCGTTAGGTAGCTGGATCAAAGGCTTGATACAGGAAGCGGTACCCATTCCTGGACTCGGCTCGTATTCTTAGAAGTTTCTCTGAAGCCCTTATCGCCGGTACCTTGGACCCTGTTCCCGATACCGACAGGGTACTATTTTTTGTATTTTTTCTTACATGTTTATTTTAAGAAGGAATATGTAAAAAATACAAATAGTGTAAACAACGGAAAATACAAAAACAAATACTACGTAGATAGACATGAATATTTCCAAATAGTAACACTATCGTGGCGATTGGAAGATGTATGTTGACAGCGGTGTAGTAAATCAACTGTCACTCCATCAATAGAGCACAATTTATTTACAATTTGCATCTGCAGTTTTGTTGTATATGTGTTGCAATATATTTTACTTTTGTACTTATCTTTTGGAGGTCTTAAATGAGGTAAGCTTTTTACTTGACTGCGGCGAACTACAAAAATGATGGTTTCTTTTAACCGACTTAAAAAAGGAGGTTCGCAATTCGACTGTATTTTTTTTGTTATGCGATTTTTTTGTCAACTGTAGGGCGATTTTAAAAAATCTTTTTATAATCGATAAGGTATACTCCCGATGTGGTCCCAAATGAATTTTGTCTTTATTGCTTCAGTAGCTTATCTTCTATTATACATGTTTTTCCTCGCAATAAACATGGATGAAATGATTATGTCTTAATAGCAATGTAAAATTAATACTCGATAAGAACTTGTGTTAGATACCTTCATACCACTAACTAAAAAGGCTGAATAACAAATGACTTCCAAAAATCATTAAAAGTGGAGGAAAGTCGTTGAATCAAAGTCGCCGACTTCCGGAAGCAAACTTGTTTTCTACTTTTTCGGCAGTCAATTGTTTTTGTTGCATTAAAATCTAGTTAAACTACTATTTGAAAGCAAAATATCATTGATGTAGACTTTAAGATTCAAGAGTTGGGCCAATCAATGATTAGAAAGACGTTTTTTAAGAAGTATAAGTTTCTCTTTGAATTGTGAATTCGTTGGGTTTTTTAAAGCAAAATGTAAAAAATCCCGTAATAAGATTCTGTCAGCTTTTTCATTCAAAAACTTCGAATAAGGCTAGAAAAAGAAGAATTAACCGCCTGTTATTGACGGTTTCAATAGCTTCTACCAGAGTTTTCATAAATTAACTAGGAATATTTAAAAAGGATGGTAAATTAATCAAGTTTCCGATTTTCCTTATTTCTTGTTAACATATCAATAATATTTTTCATTTATACTAGAACTGCTTATTAGTTCAGTCGCAAGCGCGATTGCTGATCGTGAGGTCCTGGGTTCGATTCCCGGATCGGCTTGATGGGGTCTTTCTTTATTACAAGGGACTTAAACAAGGTTGCGGTTTGTTCGAATGAGATACCGGGACATTAAGAGCAAAAGAAGAAACATGGGTGGGTTTTAGTCAGTACAAGTCTGACACTGCCCCCAGTCTCCGCCCAGAGCACTGGAGTTGATTTGAATTCCCATCTGCAAAAAAGGGGGTTATCAGTGATGCCGTGTTATTGTATAGTATTTTCTTGTTATATTTAACTGTTTTAAGAAACTATGGACCACAGTAATACTACACAGGCAACAGGCTTCGACAAGATCGTTTCATAACGGTACTATGCCCCATGTACGTTACGTCGAACGTAAATTTAATTACAGGGGACATAGCGGATTACTCTGAGATTAATATAGACGATACACGGCCCTACAGTATCCTTGTGATCGGTTTCAGACGTAAGCATTTGGTGGATGTGGTATGATTTATTTATTTGAGCAAGAATAATCTATTTATGACTAGCTGTGAGCCTCGGTGTTACCCGCAGTGATCAGATATGATCATCACATAGGAACACAGCATTTTTACGCCCGGTTCCAATAAACAAAAACGACTCGTTTTGCTTACGGATGGTAGTATTTTGACATAAGTTCTATGAGATGTCATGTCAAAATCCTACTATCCGTAAGCAAAACGACTCATTTTTGTTTATTGGAACCGGGCGTTAGGATTTAAAGTAGCCTATGTGTTAATCTAGAACATAAACATAATAATTTAACGCGAGCAGAGCCACGGGCAAAAGCTAGTTAGTAGCTTTTATATACAGTTCCTTTTTCCTGGTTTACAGGTACCTGATACTTGTAGTTTTTGCCCTTGCGCCTTATGTATTGTAATAGCTGCCCTTTTTCTCCCTCATACCTCAATCATTAAAAAAAATAAAGTTTGTTAAGACTCTTTATCTCAGGAACGCGTGGATGTATCGAGTTGAAATTAAAACCATTGTTGCCTTTTGGGCCAGTTTCTATTAGTCTGATTATTTTGTCCTACATTTATGAAATTCGCTCCACTGTTGGCGGACTAATCAGTGGACACATAAAAAAATACGGCCGAACATAGCACCACCTTTATTTTTGAAGTCGATTAAAATCAAATAAATGCCGCATCCATATATTATCATCAGCTACATTCTGAAATCCCGTCATCCGACCGTCAGAAACGCTTTGTCATACCAGCGTAGATATTAAATTTCTTAGACAACATATTGGTGCACCTTTTGTGGTGACTATAATAGGTGCATTATCGGGAATAGGTGGTTCCTATGGCAATGAAGTGGGTTTGAAGCTACGGTATACCATATATAGGTACAGATATTCTATCTATGTGGCTGATTTAATTGGTATTCTATATTTAATATATATTGGTATACGTGTCACGTTGTTTGTCCGCGATGGACTCCTAAACGACTTTACCGATTTTAAATTAAATTTGCACACTATGTGCAGTTTGATCCAACTTAAAAGATAGGGGTAGGTGTAGGGTAGGCAGGAAGGTAGAAAATTGCATTGCAACGCATGCCGGGGGCACAGCTAGTATTTAATATATATTGGTATATTGGATTAAAAAAAAAAACCTAAAATTTTAATTTAAGGGCTGTGACCCGTAAATATGCCAAAAAGTATATGTTTTCTTCATCATTGCATGTTTTTTTTGGTTCTTAATCATACCTGAGAACCAGGGTCAAATTTCAAACTTTTTACATGTGTTTAATCGAATTTCATACCGTCCCGAACTTCTCCCGTTCCGCTCAGAGCGGGGGAAGTTTTTTGATAATTTCCCATCCGCTAAAAGGAACCCGTACTGTACAAGGCATCTATCAGCACAATTTGTTGAGTCCGCAACATTGAGTTCTTCCCCAAAACGTTATTATGCGCCCCACAAAATCGTTTTCCACCATTTTTTTTAACCGACTTCAAAAAAAGGAGGAGGTTCTCAATTCGACTGTAGGTATGTTTGTTTTTTTTTTTTTTTTGTGTTTGTTACCTCATAACTCAGGTCTGAGTGAACCGATTTTGATGATTATTTTTTTATTCGAAAGCTGGTGGTTGTCGTTTGGTCCCATAAAAAAAAATCAAGATCCGACAAGCAGTTTTTGAGTTATCTATACTAATATTATAAAGAGGAAAGATTTGTTTGTTTGTTTGTAATGAATAGGCTCCGAAACTACTGGACCGATTTCAAAAATTCTTTCACCTTTGGAAAGCTACATTATCCCCGAGTAACATAGGCTATATAACATCACGCTACGACCAACAGGTGCTGAGCAGCGCGGGTGAAACCGTGGGGAACAGCTAGTCTTTAATAATACGTATTAGATTGACTTCGTGTACGTTGATGATATACTCATTCGTCGATTATATTTTAGAAGTTGTCGAAGACAAATGATTAAAAAAATGGTATGTACTACTATGGTTTGGAAGGTCATCGCAGTAATTTGGTGATAGATCTTCAGTGATATACAACGGCACTCTTTAATAAATGACAGCAAATCTGCCGTGATTGCTGCAATCACATGTATAAGTATGGGTTTCGCCAGGGTAGGCAGGCGAGTGGGAGCAGAGTGACCGTATCCCCTCCCCACCCCTCACCTAGTCATTAAGAAACATAAAGTTTAGATCAAGTATCAGCTGTATCCCCTAGGGAATGATGCATATGATTTCTGAATTGGTTTAATACTAAAGCATAATATAGATACTTAGTATTTAATCTATAGCTTGATGTGGAACTAAAAATTGTATCTAAGACGGGACTAAAGCTAAAAATAAAAACTTTTTAACCGTGTTTGCGTATTATATCATAATACTATAACTAAAAATGTTGAAATAAAAACTTTTTGGTGGCTTTTGTTGGTTTTGTTGACTTTATTGGCCACCGACTTCCGGAAATAAAGTTATTTTCCAGTTTTTAGTTTTTTTTAGAAGTCGGTTTTATTTTTTTACTAAAAAGTTTTTTTGCGTATAGGTAGTTACTCAATTTGATGTACAGCATGCCTGGTTGACGGCATCGTGAAGGGTTATTTTACACCCTGTATAAGTACACTTACATCTTCCTGTAGTTTCAGTTATATGTTCTGCATACCAATACGCCCTGAGAAGAATACTAAAGAATACTCTTTTTTTAAAACATTGCTTCATTTCTCCTGTATCGTGAGTGCGTTTACAAACATATTAACTCACATACACAAACAGCCAGACCCGAAACAACTATCTGTAGGCCATACAAATATTTGTTCCGTGCGGGAATCGAATCCGCGACACTCAGCGCAGCAGTCGATTGCTCAGCCACTGCACCAACCGTGTCTTCAAAAAAAATCTCTTTCGCAGGAGAAATTAAATTGATCATAACATTTATTTTGATGAACTCAGTAAGTTCATAGTAAGACGTGTTAAGGTCGTGTATAGTCAGAATTACTTTCGAAAGTGTAAAGCAATTTCAAATCGAACTTACGTGAGGTAATCGTGAAGACACGAGGCAGTAATACATTGGTATATCTACACCAATGTATGTATAATGTGTAGCTATAGGTAATAAGTTCAAAAAGAGAAAGTGAACTTTTGAACTAGTGAACCGTTAGGGGCTGTGCAGAAACTAATATCTACGTAATCACTTACACTAGCTGCTCGGCAGTTTGCTGAACTGGGCCTATTTGGCGCAGCCATGTTTTTTGCTTTTTTCTTGCTTCCGCCCGCAACTTTGTCCGCGTGGCATATATATATGCCCTAATCCGTGTTATGATCGAAAAAAAAATATCTTTCTCTCCCCTTTTCTTCCCTCTTTCTCCCTCTTTTCTCACTTAAAAAAAAATTGTCCATGTCCGTTTTCAGGGAAGTCCGTTTCACAACTATATCTGTACCAAAATTCATTAAAATCGGTTTGGCCATTTAGGCGTGAAGACGTAACAAACGAACAAACTCACTTTCGCTTTTATAATATTAGTAAGGATTGTGTTACAAACTTGTGGCAAATTCCAAATTAACATGTTTTCTATCTTTTTAGGTTTCCGTAGCTCCAAAGAATGTAACCCTTATAGGATTATTTTGTAGTCCGTCTGTCTGTCAAGACCCTTTATCATGAATACGTGTGGAGGTATCGAGTTATTAAAAATATTTATACTCTTTTTTTTTTTTTTTTTTTTTTATTTATTGAGAATGAACTCACTCTTGACCTCGAGTCTGTGGTCGCTTTGTGTTGTGAAATAATCCTTACTATCCTTACTATAATATTTTAAAAGCGAAAGTGAGTTTGTTTGTTTGTTACCTCTTCACGCTTTAATGGGTAAACCGATTTTGATGAATTTTGGTACAGAGATAGTTGGAAACCAGGAGACGGACATGGCTAATATTTTTTTGAAAAAAGTGGGATGTGAGGGAGAAAGAGCGAAGAAAAGGGAAAACTTAGCGTTGCTATTACAAATCAATAAGGCGCAAGGAGAACTGTGTTACCCCGAATTTAACGCGAGCGAAGCCGCGGGCAAAAGCTAGTCAACTATTAATTTGAAAAAAAAAACCTCTAAGTCTAATGATATGAATGTATTTGTCGCAAGTTTGTCAGTAGTCACACTTCGTCAGCCCCCCTCCCCATTATCATGTGACGTAGTTTATGGGTAGCCCCTTAAGAGATTCTTACGTATTGTATTGAGAAGATAAAAATCTTTTTACTCAATCTTTAGTGAAGATTTTTATTTGTAAATAATCGGGCGATTTCTTGTCAAAGTTGGTTAGGCTATTGTTAATCCATACTTTATGTAATTTTTGTACTTGTTGCATTCAAACTTATAAAATATCCGAACAATAAAATAAAACTGATGTTATCTTACTGTCTCGATAAATATCTGACTGATTCGCTGGGTTGGAGGTGCCACTGCTGAGCGTGAGGGTTCGATTCCTGAAATTCATCACCCTATAACATTAAAAACCAGATACAAATCACAACACTTAACACTCAGATGCACAAATTGATAGCTCAGCTAATATTAATAAATGTTCTAAAAAGCTTTTATATACAATAAACAAATCTTTCAATCAATCTCGATAACCTTTGCTAATACTTCTAAATAATAAACTAAAAGAATTCATTCGTTTAATAAGTCGAGAACATTTCTGTGTGTTGCGTAGTTTCTGTTGCTGTAAGTAATTGGAATCAGTTAATTGCCAACTTGACTAATCCTTACTAATAATATAAAAGCGAAAGTGAGTTTGTTTGTTTGTTACGTTTTCACACCTAAATGGCTAAACCGATTTTGATGAATTTTGGTACAGAGATAGTTGGGACCCTGGAAACGGAAAAAGCATTTTTTTGATGAGAAATTAGGGAGCAAAAGGGAAAACTTAGCTTTTGCTATTACATATAAATAAGGCGCAAGGGCAAAATCTAAAGGTATAACCCCGAATTTAACGCGAGCGAAGCCAAGGGCAAAAGCTAGTAGAATATAAATTTATCACATGATTAGTAGTTAATTTATAATATGCTGGCAAAAGACGGTTACAGAGGATCATAATATTTTTGTTGCCAACATAATTGTATTGTAAAACTTTTACGAGGATTCATTTCATTTGTTAGGTTGGTATTAAGCACTTATAAAACGTCGAAAAAGGTGCACGTTTCGGGTTAGTCGTTTCCTATGGAGAAAAATCGGGAAAAACTCGCATTTGTTTATCATACCCATACTTACTAGCGACGATGCCAGGATTCTAATGATACCTGTACATGTTAATCAGTTCAGGCGTTTAGAAGTTATGATGGAATAAAGAAACTCACAAACATACATACAAACACATGAACCAGGCAGTCGCGTAATAAAAAACCGGTCAAATGAGCACCGTGGGTTCCGTACAAACTTGCAATAATCGGCCATATATTTTGACTGCGTAGACTTTATTTTTGCATCGCTACAAAGGACCTCAAACTTGTGTATATTATTTTAATTTCAATTCGAAACTTCCCCGCGTTCCTGCGATAATGGTCTTGATAGACAGACAGACGGACAACAAAGTAATCATATATTGATTCCGTTTTTTCCTTTCGAAAAACTCGTACGGTACTCAAAAAGCTATCATTTGACTTCCTTCACGATCCGAGCTTTCATTAGTAACTTCGCAATTCCCCCAAATTCGCACTCGTCCTGTAACAGATACAAATCGCTAAGCTTCATTGCGAGATTGACCCTCTGAACTCGACGTATCGATTGCGTAAGTATTCGTGAGAAACATGGCCGACTGGCTATTGCACTGTCTTCTCAACATATTAGACATACGTGTCTGGGTGTTTGTGTCACGATGCAATTCATAAAGCTAGATAATAGGGAGCCTTAAAACCAACCCAGCTGCTACGGGTGACGCTCCGAGCGTCGGGCGCCTCTTGCCGGGGTTGCGGGTTGTTCAAAAGAGATACTGCGGGCCCGGAACGTAAAGGGCAATAGAAAGAACATGGGTGGGTTTCAGTCCGGCGCCGCGAAACGACTCCCGGCCACTGTAGATGTGTATAGTGACGACAGGCCGTGTCGACGGTGCGTTACTGTACCAATGGCGCCTCAAAGAGATGTCAGCACAGCAGAGGGACCTGCCAAGGTCACCGCCTGCCGGGGTTGCGGCTTGTTCGAAAGAGATACCGCGGTTCCGGAACATTAAGGGCAAAAGAAGGAATATGGGTGGGTTTTAGTCAGTACAAGGTTAGAGGTGTGCTCATCCCCTTTTTAATGGACCTTGAATATCATTGGAAAACATGTGCACGTAATGTCTGTAGAACATCTCTGCCTAGCCCGCCTAGAATTTCAAGCGTTAAGTAAATTAAAAAGTCTCATTGTATCATAGAGCTCCAATGGCTTTAGGTTTTATTTTTAATGAGTTATAAATTCAAGTTTTATATTCCTCTTTGTATATTCTTACATCGTGGCTAGTTAATTAAGAAACTTGTTTAAAAATAACCGTTCAAAGTTACTAAGGACTTAGTTTGACTTTTAATGGCTAATTTGTTCTCTTTGCTTAGACAAGTTTGGTCTAAATATGTTTTAGAATTATTTAAAGTTCGTCAAACTTGCAAAAATAATGGCTTTTTTATATTTAATGAAGTGAAACTACAAACAAGTCAATTCAAAAGCAACAAACCGAAATAAATTACCAACCTATTGCTCATTTTCAGCTTAGTCTTTTTCCAACTGTGTCTTCAGCCTAAGCCGCGCTTGTTTAGGTTTGTTTGTGGATGGGTGACCACCCATTACACACCGAGTTTCCTTCTTGCCTCTGAAAGCGCGTTAAACGGTTAGTCCCGGCTGACAATTGTTGAGCTTTGACAGTCATTATAGCAGTCACTGGCCTAAAAGTCTGACAACCAGTCTTACCAAGGGGTATTTATTTAGTTAATAATTTATGTACATACAAAAGAAAACAAAGAGTAAAAAAAAACTACCAGCTGGCCTGCGAGAGGAAATATTAAAAGGGGTATAGTTTTATTAGAGTCAAGTCTTTAAACTGACATGGTCACTAACATTATGATAAACTCGGAATAAATTACGAAAATGGTAAATATCCCGTTTTAAGTGTCATTAGAACTTACTAGTTGTGGAAGTAAGGTACTGGTTGAGGAGCTCGTGGCTAAATAATAGCAGCCGCTCGGGTCGATCTTAAGGTTAAGCCACGCTTGCCTAGGTTGGTCTGTGGATGGGTGACCACTCACTTCATACCGAGTTTCCTCCGTGCCTCGAAAGAACGTTAAGCCGTTGGTCCCGGCTGTCATTTGTAAATCATCTTTGACAGTCGTTACAGGTAGTCAGTGTTCCGAAAGTCTGACAACCAGTCTTACCAAGGGGTATCGTATTACCCAGTATTAACTGGGTTGTGGAGGTCAGATAGGTAGTCGCTCCATGTGAAATACTGATATTCAGCTGCATCCGGTTAGACTGGAAGTCGATCCCAACATAGTTGGGAAAAGGCTAGACAGATGATGGTTGTGGAAGTAAGGTAGGAGGTCGCTTAGTGTCAAATACTTATATTCAGCTGCACCCGGTTAGACTGCGACCCCATCATAGATGGGAAAAGGAAAGTGATGGTGCCAGCGAAATCCAAAATAAACCAAAATGAATTACTAAAAACCATTTAGTTATAATTCGCGGTGAACAACAAAGACGGAAAAGTTTCGTTCGCGCAGACGGAAAGACACTGATTGTACATAATTGGACGAGCATGAAGAATGCCTGGTCCTATGTGGTTACGTCGTAATTATAGGCATTGTTGGCTTAATGTGCTTGGATTGCCTGTTATTTTCATGTTAATATATCGATGGTGTATGAGTTATGAGAGCTTTTGTTCGATAGTAATGATTGTTAAAAACTTTTTGTTCTTTACTTTGACGTCACGGAATCGCATTGAAATTAAAACCATATACTCAAGTCTGTTAGTCTCTTCAAACTATAAAAAAATCGATCTTCGATTCGATCTAAGTTGTCAAAAGTTGAGGTCGCTTAATTCACAAGTTTGTATGGAACTCTAGGTGCGCGATCACAAATGCACGAACCTTAATATTAAAAGATGATAATGATAGTATGCACAATTTGACGACACGGTTGGCGCAGTGGCTGAGCGATCGACTGCTGCGCTGTGTGTCGCGGGTTCGATTTCCGCACGGAACAAATATTTGTATGGCCTACAGGTGGTTGTTTCGGGTGTGGCTGTTTGTGTATGTGAGTTAATATGTTTGTAAACGAACCCACGACACAAGAGAAATTGCTAGTGTAATGCAAAGTTTTAAAAAAATGCACATACCTACATACATTTACAACCAATTATAGCACCTTACATAGATTTAATATAACCCTAAGCAGAACCTGATACAACTTTCACTTGAATAACCGGCGTAGACGCTTTGTTCGGAGTGCATAACGAAGATAAGTCTGACTCGATCCCCGAACATTTCGTTCTCATACCTCCTTCGCGGGTCTGCTGGCAAAAATAAGCAATACCTTTGTACTCAAAATATGCATGTTGTTTTCTTCTCTTGTCTATTGTGTGTATATAGATTGTCAAATCCTTAATTCCTTACTAATATTATAAAAGCGAAAGTGAGTTTGTTTGTTACGTCTTCACGCCTTAAAATTCGGGATAAAATCGGTTTAGCGGAAACCGATTTTGATGAATTTTGGTACAGAGATAGTTGGGACCCTAGAGACGAATATAGGTAATTTTTTTAAAGTCGGAAATGAGGGAGAAAGAGGGAAGAAAGGGGAAAACTTTGCTATTATAATCAATAATGCGCAATGGCAAAAACTACAGGTAGCAGGTACCTGCAAATCAGGAAAGGGGAACTGTGTTACCCCGAATTTAACGCCATAGAAGCCGCGAGCGAAAGCTAGTAACTAAATAAACAATAACACATTAACAAAAAATGTATTGAAGAGCTTTGATTTCGAAGATTGCGATTCCCGCTGGATATGGTGTGAAAATTATGATTTACTAGCTGTGCTGCTAATGCATTGCTATTTATTTTTTATGGCACCCTACCTCACCTACCGGTTTTTGTGTAGTTAGTTTAGGTACCTAAACCTACCCTGCCTTAAGCTTTTTTTTCTTCTTTTTTCTCGCCTTAAAAACCATCATTGGACTGACACAACGAATACAAATACAAATATTTGTAAATAAACACAAAAAAAAAGAATATTTGTACAAATACAAATTTTTGTTGTGTATGTGAGTTTAAATGTTTGTAAACACACCTACGATACAGGAGTAATTCCCAGTGTGGGGCAACGATTTTATTAAAAATAAAGGAATATTAAAAAAAAACCATTGCTAAAATTTGTCCAGTGTTGAGTTATGCGCTTACCAACACATTTTGCGATTCATTTTTATATTATAGAAGGTATAGGTTTGTAGTCAACCAAATTTAACTACCCTATTACAATACGACTTTTGCAAATCATGCTCAACTCAACATCTGTCGAGACCCCACAAATCGCCACATCCATTCTTCTGTAATCTGTCCTACTCAGTGTTGAGTACCCGGTGATGAAGTGCGCGAGGTCGCAGGGTCGTGTTCCGACCCGGTCCTTTCACTTCGCTTATGTAAGCGGCCATGTTATAACGCGAATGTTTTGTGTTTGTTTGTTTGTGCGTTTGTGTTTATAGTTGTTGGAGATTTCTGCTTGATTAGGATCTTTGAAACGAAAAAATAAAACGGTTTTCCAAAACAATAAATAGTCAATAACAGTTAGTCAATATCTGCCTAAACTTTTCCGAATTATGTTGAGTCGGCTTCTAGTCTTACCGGATCTAGCTGAACACCAGTACTTTACACAGAGTGACTGGCTGTCTAACCTCCACAATCCAGTTAGTACTGGATAAAAATTCCCTTTGGTAAGACTGGCTGTCAGAATTTCATGCTGACTACTGTCAAAGATCTACTAATGACAGTCGGGAACAACAGCTTAGCATGCTTTCCGAGGAATGCAAGAACCTCGGTATTTAATGAGTGGCCACCCATCCACCGGCCAACCTAGGCAAGGTCTGCTTTACTTACAGATCGACCCGACTCGAACTCCTCAATATATAATAGTTCATTCAATTACAAGGTATAATTTGATTTCACAAACTTAGTATTTGCAATTAAGTGTCTATTATGTCAGACTAGAATGAAATAAACTCGTATTACAACGACACAAGTTCATGATTTATTAGTTATCTTTGATCTACGAATGATATATTGGTCTGTTAGCAGTTTATTATCATTCAATTTGTCTGAATATTTTGTCCGAAATAACGAATGAGTTTATTATTCTGGGCTTCTCTAAGGTTATTAAACCTTATCAGTAATTGCTCGTAGCGTTATCGTTAGTCAAATGTATTACGAAGCTTGCATGAGTTATATA
This sequence comes from Ochropleura leucogaster, assembly GCA_958449745.1. Taxonomy (NCBI): domain Eukaryota; kingdom Metazoa; phylum Arthropoda; class Insecta; order Lepidoptera; family Noctuidae; genus Ochropleura; species Ochropleura leucogaster. The sequence continues at coordinate 3,683,418 of OY288225.1, forward strand.
CTACAAGGGCATTAAAAAAATACAGCAGATATCTTTTGTTTTATGCATTTCTTTCACAAATGTTTAATTAGCAGCTTTCTCTGGTTCACGTCTTTCGAGCATCAGACAATATTTTTTATCTTTATTGCAGCACCTCCCCAAGGTGTTTTAATATGCCGCATTAATAAAGAAGTTTAATTCGTCAAATCATTTAATTTTGTTCAATGTCACTTATGAATGAAAGCAGTTTTAAGAACAGAGTTAGCGCTTTCGGTAGTTTTTAATAGAGAAAATTAAAATAAACCCGCCCAATGAGAGTCGGATTCGATAACCGTAGTTTTCGTACAAACTTGCGACATGAACGACTATATCTTTTGACTGCATAGACTTTAGAGGTTGGTTTTTTTTACAGCTTCAAGACACCTATGGTTTATGGTTTTAATTTCAAGACAATACCTTCCCGGTTTTCGAGATAAATGGTCATGACAGGCAGACAGACAGACGCACAACAAAGTGATCCTATAAGGGTCCTGTTAACCTTTTTTAACTGTGACTTGGTACAGGGGCTGGCAGCGTAGGTTTTGCCAAACGGACATTCCAGCACGAATATGAATTTCGCAATAAAGGCGTCATTCCCATGTACTTGGTAACATAATTAGCGAACGTTAACCTTACTGACATCACCTAGGTGTGTCTGCTAATTAATATTTATCACATTAGGGTTTGTCGTCGTAAATCTTAGACGCGAGTTGACAATAGGTCACCGATTCCTGTGTGTGTGTTTAATGAAATGGGGGATTTTTCGGTAAATTAATAAAGTAAATATCCCATTTTACCTCAGTCGAAAAAAGGGCTATCAAAAGTGGTAGATTATCTGTTTATCGGTCTGTTCGACAGAATTTGCGGTGCTACATTACGCTTTAAATTGGAATCTGGAATAGAGTAAGGCTACCGGGTTTCATTCTCACTCTTCAGTCTCTCTTTCACCCTTTTTTTTTGTTTTTTTTTTCGGGTGGGAAATCATCCAATGACTTCCCCCGCTCTGAGCGGAGCGGGGGGGCATGTCAGACTTGTACTGACTAAAACCCACCCATGTTTCTTCTATTGCCCTTTACGTTACGAGGCCGCGGTATCACTTTCGGACAACCCGCAACCCCGGCAGGCGGAGGCTCTGGCAAGCCCCTCTGCTTTGCTGACTCTCTTTGAGGCGCGCGTGAAACACGAACGCGCCGTCGACACGGCCTGTCGTCAATCGACGGACGGACGGTGAACTACCCATTGCTCACCGCCCACAGGCCCGCATCGCTACGGTGGCCGGGAGTCGTCTCGCGGCGCCCGGCGCCATGGGCGTCTCCCGCGGCGGCTGGGTTGGGCAGATGTTCTCAAACGCCCGGCCACCTCCTTTGCTAGCATTACTGCTTCGCAGAAGGTGGTGACCGCTTCCCATTACCTCTCGCTCCGGACCATGGCCTGAACCAGGGCCGGACGCGAGAGATCGCCGCCGCCGATCGCTTCTACGAGGGCACGGTGGTGCTCCGGCCAAGCTGGGCAGATCGCCACTGTGTGCTCCACCATGTCCTCCGGGCGATCGTCACAATGGTGACACCCGGGCGCTTCCTCCCGCTCGATGATGTGCAGGAACCTCCCGAAACTTCCGTGTCCGGTGAGGACCTGCGTCAGGCGGTAGGTGAGGACGCAATGACGCCTCTCCAGTCACTCCTCAAAGAGGGGACTTACCGCCACTATTGTGGCGTGCCCTTCTCTTTCACCCTTACTTCTATCCAAAATTGTCTTAAAAACTTCATTGTGTCTATTTATAAGTTTTAAACTGTAATTTGTATGCTCTACATAAAAAAAAAGAATATTCTATATTTTTTGGCGCAACCCTGAGTCACAATAATAATCTCCTTTTTTTGTTTACAAAGTTTTTTTTATTTAATTAATTTTAAATTTTCTTTAATATTGTGTGGTTATGTGATATGTGCCAAATAAACTATTTCTTTCTATGTCCTAAGCCTTACTAGTTTAGGGCGTAATAAATTCAAGAATCCTGACATAATTAAAGACTATTCACCTCTGTGACGTCACTGAGGAGCGGCTTCCTAGTTAATATTTAACTAAAAGATAAATCTGCATTGGCTAGCTTATGTGACTGGCTTGCGAAATAACTTGCGATCCACGGAACGACCAGTTAACATGAGAACACCGTAGTTTATAGGAATTTCGTACAGTTAGTATTCAAGGAAGCGTTTTGTTATGTTGAGGACGGTTGTAAGATACCATAACATCAGGTTTGTCGTTCTCGTTTAGTAGAAGGGTCTGCTAGAGCCCCTGCCTGCCAGGGTTCCACAACCCTGTGGTGTTCGAAAGAGAAACTGCGGCCCCGGTACACAAAGCAAAAGAAGTAACATGAATGGGTTTTAGTTAATAAAAGTCAGACTAAAAACAAATGCCTTTTATCCCCGTAGGTTTATTTTTAGTTTTATTAATTTTATGAAAATTTACAGCAAATCGTTACTATCCTTACTTACCGTGAGTTTGTTTGTTTGTTACCTCTTCACGCTTTAACGGCTAAACCGATTTTTATGAATTACAGAGATAGTTGGGAACCAGGAGACGGACATATGCTAATGTTTTTTTGAAAAAAGTAGGATGTGAGGGAGAAAGAGGGAAGAAAAGGGAAATCTTAGCGTTGCTATTACAAATCAATAAGGCGCAAGGGGAAATGTGTTACCCCAAATTTAACGCGGGCGAAGCCGCGGGCGAAAGCTAGTATATTATAAACACAAAACAAAATACATTACCTATGTCTTTAAAATTGACATTGACAATTAAATAAAGGCACATTCAATTTCTACACCCTATTTTTTGAAATCATCAAATAACTTCACCGCTCTGCGTGGAGCGCAGGGGAGTGTGAGACTTGTACTGACCATCCACGTTCCTTCTATTGCCCTTTACGTTTCGGTGTCGCGGTATCTCTTTCGAACAACCCGCCACTCCGGCAGGCGGTGGCCCTTACAGGCCCCTCTGCTTTGCTGATATCTCTTTGAGGCGCACGTCGAACACTAACGCGCCGTCGACACGACCTGTCGTCAATAGACGGACTCTTAAGTAAGGGTGTTTTATTTTATTTTGTTGAGAAAATTTACGTTTCAAATTGCCAGTACTGTATAAGGTACACTTCATAGATAAAGAATTTTTTTTTTCAATACGCCAACTCACACACGGCTATCTGATCCCAAGCTAAGCAGAGCTTGTGTTATGGTAACCAGACAACTGATATAATACATACTTATATAATTTATAAATACATATAGTAGGGGAGCCCAAGCGGGGATTTCGGGATTTACTAAAGCGCGGCAGATTAATATACAGGGGGATACCTTGTACCCAGTTAAGTACCTCCACAGAACATGAGGCCCATATATAAGGCCGCCCGTGAAGGATACAGGATCAGATTAGTAAAAAAAAATTGACCATCAGAAATTCTCGAGCGCGTCAGATTAAGGTAGGGTGAGTTAATTACACCCTAAAAAGTGTATATTCCACTAATCTGACAATTTGAGAGTGACGTAAAAAAAGGGGAGGGCAACAAAGTTGTAAAAAAAAAACGTCATCTCGACATTCTCGAGCGTAGCTAACTTTTTTTTTATTTTGAAGGAAATAATTCAAGAATAATGAAAAATATATAATCTGACGATTTCAACAAGCCGAAATAACAAAAATTCGTCGATAAATTTAAATGCGTGCAGCTGCGTGATGCCTACATTTCCTTCTCCGCGTTTCTATTCCTCTCTCACTCTTTCTCTATCTATTACTCTCTCACTCCGTCCCCACTCTGGTTTCTGTTGCCATGACGCCATCACAGCTGATCATAAAGACTCGTTCGTGGCATACTGTTTACAACGTGTTTCCAACGTTTTGGTTTTTTTTGCTATTTTAATATTATTTGAGTGAATTAAAACTAATCCGCCTTTGAGCTTAAAAAACCACGTGGATCGCCACCAAGCTGGTCAAAAGCGGTTGATTCGTTCGAGAGATATCGTGAACGAAAGAAACCCGAAAAAGTGTTTCTTCGGGATTACTCCGAAATTTGTGGTTCAATCAATTAAAATTGCAAAATTACTTATGAGGATGATAAAACTGCGTCGAATGCCGCCAACCGTGTGAAAATCGGTTGATCCATTCAAAAGTTATTGCGGTTTGAAAATTCCAAAAATAGTGTTCTATGAAACTTCTATCAGACTTTCGAGCTGGGAGAGCTCAAATGCATAGAAATATTATTTCTTTGAACTCAGCGAGCTCAAAATATCACATAAATTATATTTTGAGCTCAAAAATGTCATTAGTACAATTTTAAGCGCCCAGGAATGGAATTAGCGAGAAGTTGCAGGGATGGCCTTTAAGGTGAACCGTTTTTCTAATTTTTTTTTTTGTCAGATTAGGCGAATCCCTCTACATAATCGTCAGATTATGAGACAGTACGTTTAGAACATAAATATTAACCACATATATCTTAATCTGACGCGCTTGAGTATTTCAAAATGGCGATTTTTTTTTGCACATTATGAAAATGGCCGCGAGTTTGCGTCCCATCGAAATCGTCAGATTAGTGAATGAGAGCTTTTTTTTGGTGCACTTAACACTCCCTTAGAAAATCTGACGCGCTCGACAAATTTTTTTTGTTTTTCATTTTCAACCCTTAAATACAACCACCCCCATCATGCAAACGATCAGATTAACATACGTACATTATTAAAAATACATAGGGCATTGATGCTATCAATATCTGACGCGCTCGAGGATGTCCATGCAACAGTTATTTTTTACATATTTAAAAATCTATAGCCGCTTCCCCCACCGATGTAACGGTATATATCATATAACATTTTTTTCTTCTTATCATCTAAGCTTTGCATCCCAATAGGTCTCTACGACGCTCGAGTAAATCCCCATTTAGCATCGTGGGCTCCCCTACTAATACATATTATAGATAAATTACACCCAGACACAGAACAAACAATCATGCTCATCACACAAAGTTTGTCCTGGGTTGGAATCGAACCCACGACCTCCGGCTCAGCAGTCAGGGCCACTAACCACTAGACCAACAGGCCCGTCAAAATCCTTTCCTGCACTAAGTTCTGACGGGGGCACTAAACTGTGTGGGTTTAAAAGAAAACCGATTAATGAGTTATACAAATGTTTTATCTCACACTAGATGCGTACCTACGTCTCGCGTCGTGCAATAAGTAGAAATAACAAACATTGTGTGCCAGTTGCCACGCCCAAGACTGGGTGTGTCGTGGCATCTGCCATTTTGCCATTAGTGCCGCAAGAGGTTAGAGGCTGTACTGTTGCAAACCAATGCATCATATGTCTTTACCCAATGATTGTAATCGTATTTTTTTCATCATCATCATCATTTTCCTGCCCTTGTCCCATTCTATTTGGGGTCGACGCAACACGTTTTCTTCTTCCATTCTCCCCTATCAGACGTCACGGCATCATTTACTCCTTTCTCTTTCATATCATTCCTTACACAATGCATCCATCTTTGTCCACTAACATGTAAAATGTTTGCTCCATACCAAGACAAACGACTCCCTTTCAATTTTTCTGTAACAGGCGCAATTTTCAAATCGGCTGTTTTGCGGATGGGAAATCGGAAGTCATCAAATAACTTCCCCTACTTTGGGTGGAGCGGGGGAGAGTGTCAGACTTGTACTGACTAAAACCCACCCATGTTCTTTCTATTGCGCTTTATGTTTCGGGGCCGCGGTATTTCTTTTGAACAACCCGCAACTTAGATTGCAGGACTATTACTTCAGGTGGCATTACAAAGTTCCACCTGTATATATTTTTGGTTTTAAAAATTGGCATTCGCATAACTATTACTCGTTAAATAACACGCGTATTTTTTGCTGGAATTTTCCAACAATTTTTTTATTCATCATTGTGAAACATGGTTTCAGGATTATGTTGTTGGGGTGCCGTACCTCAAAAGAAAAAAAAACGGAACACTTATTCACTATTTCTGTTTAAAAAAAACCTTGCCCCCACACTAGGAATTTCTCCTGTATCGTGGGTGCGTTAACAAACTTATAAACTCACATACACAAACAGCCAGACCCGGAACAACTATCTGAAGGTCATACAAATATTTGTTCCGGGAATCGAACCCGCGACACGCTGCGCAGCAGTCGATCGCTCAGCCACTGCGCCAACCGTGCCGTCGAATTATTGGATTACATCGATGTCCGTCTGTCTGTCAAAACCCTTTATCTTAGGAACGCGTGGAGGTATCAAGTTGAAATTAAAACTTTATACTTAACTCTGTGGTTCCTTTGTGCTGTGAAAATCAAAGTCTACGCAGTCAAAAGATATGTAAATAAATAAATAAATATCTTGGGACAACTCACACACGGCTGTCTGATCCCAAGCTAAGCAGAGCTTGTGTTATGGTAACCAGACAACTGATACACATACTTATATAATTTATAAATACATACATATTATAGATAAATCACACCCAGATACAGAACAAACAATCATGCTCATCACACAAAGTTTGTCCTGGGTGGCAATCGAACCCACGACCTCCGGCTCAGCAGTCAGGGCCACTAACCACTAGACCAACAGGCCCGTCAAAATGTCTGTTTATGTCGCAAGTTTGTACGGAACCCTCGGTGCGCGTGTCTGACTCGGTCTTGGCCGGTTTTTTTTAATCATAATATGTATGACTGAAAAATTCAACATGAAACAATGACAATTACTGGAACAAGATAACTGGAAATCTTTTGTATATAAACAACTTTTGTAAATGTATGTTGTTCAAACTATGTTGTAGCTTATCCTTACTAATATTATAAAAGCGAAAGTGAGTTTATTTGTTTGTTTGTTACCTCTTCACACTTTAATGCCTAAACCGATTGTGACCAGGAGACGGACATGGGCTAATTTTTATTTAAAAAAAGTGGGATGTGAGGGAGAAAGCGGGAAGAAAAGGGAAAACTTAGCTCGCTATTACAAATCAATAAGGCGCAAGGAAAACTGTGTTACCCCAAATTTAACGCGGGCGAAGCCGCGGGCGAAAGCTAGTTGTATCATAAAGGTTTTTTGTGAGAAAATGGGTAGACAGAGATCACATCATGCAGACATGTTGAATGATATAAGACTAGCTTTTGCCCGCGCTGGTACCCTTTCCTGATTTGCAGGTACCTGTTATCTGTAGTTTTTGCCCTTGCGCCTTATTTATTGTAATAACAAAGCTAAGTTTTCCATTTTCTTCCCTCTTTGTCCCGCATTTCTCACCTTTAAAAGGGTCTCAACTATCTCTGTACCAAAATTCATTAAAATCGGTTTAGCCATTTAGGCGTGAAGGTGTAACAAACAAACTCACTTTCGCTTTTATAATATTCTTTCGCTTATAAGTCTAGCATTTCCTTTGATTCTTGATTCACCCTTGATTCATTTGGACCTCGAAAGGTCTCAGAGGTCTCTACTGAAGGTCATGCTCTTTAAACCTTTTAGATTTCCTACAGAGAACCTTTATCAGGAATCCGATCTCCTGTCTGTTAAAAAGCTTTACGTACTTAATACAATTTTAAATAAACACAAATCTTTACCTTATAAGCCTCAGACGAAGACAGGCAGACGGAGGAACCCGGCTGCTCCAACTATACCATCAAAGTCTACATTCGCAAAAAGGCAATATACTAGCCAATCATCTAATTTGTATAACCTACTAAATTTCCATACGCAAAATACGCGCCTCAGACGTGGAGTTGCGGACACCAGCCCGTTATACAATACAACCTACTAAACAAGGAACTCGACATCTATTCACTTACTTACCGTGAGTGTCAAAATACATTGACTGCATGGCTTAAGTCCAAGACTTATGACGAGATAGAAAATATAATACAGCCAATGAACATCTAAATAGGTATTACCTTTATTTAACAAAAGGGTCACGCGGTTAATGGATAATGGTGGCCTACATCATTTTCCGATCCCAAGACAGAGTCGCAGGGTTAATCTCGCAAATACAAATCGCCAATTAGTAAGAGGTAAAATAATCTCGCATACTGCATTATAATAATTCACTCTCCTCATACATTCACACACCCTCCCACACTTTCACTCTCCCGATACACAGACACACCCCCACAAACACACCCTCATCTCATACCGCATCACACTTCAGCGCGCTAAGTATCAACCTTTATATTTTTCCTTTTTTTTTTTTTTTTTTGTTATAATTTCCTGAACATTTTGTTATCTTTGTTTGTTTTGATATCTTAAATAACTACTAAGATGATGTAACATACGAAGGGCGGAGCATTCTAACACAAGCAAATTAATTGCTCAAAAGGATGCTCCTCAATGTAACTAGCATAAGTTGTTTAAGTTACTGAATAAACATTTATTATTATTATTTTGTTGTTCTTTAATTTCCTTCTCTTACGAGTAAGAGAGTACAAATACCCTACCCACGGGCCGGAGCCAAGTTTGTAGGGGGAAGTTTAAATGGAGAATGTGGATGAAATTGTAGAAGAAGTAAGGAATTTCCGGGTGATGCGACAGGTGTTAAGAATGGTGGCTTTTTGGAGTAGATGGAGTGTGTGGGATGGCATGTGTAAAGTACTAAGACTTTGCATAAGGGATTTTGGAACAATACCAGTGGAAGAAAGTACTATAGGGACGATGTGGACAGTTTGTGCTTTCCACTGAGTTTTTATTTCAATGGCAAGGTCTTGATATTTATTTAGTTTTTCTGACATTGTGGTTTGAATATTGTGTGAATTTGGGATAGCTATATCTATTAAGTAAACTATTTTATTGGCTTTGTCGTGAAGGGTTATATCTGGCCTATTAAAATGTATAGTTTTGTCTGTTACTATCGTCCGATCCCAATAGATTTTATAGTTATTATTTTCTAATATTATTTCCGGTTTATATTTATAATATGGTTTTATTTCGCTTACGAGTTTGTGTTGGAACGCTAACTGTTGGTGTATAATAGCAGCAACTTGGTCATGCCTGTGCTTGTAGTCCGTCTGTGCTAGTGATTTACAAGCTCCTGTAATGTGTTGTATGGTCTCAGAGGCTGTGTTGCAATGTCTGCATAAATCAGTCGGCTGATGAGGGTCTTTAATTATATATTTTCTGTAATTACGAGTGGCTATGACTTGATCTTGGATCGCTAGCATAAACCCTTCCGTCTCTGGAAACAGTTCGCCTCGTTTGAGCCATTCGTTCGACTTAGCTTTGTCGACGTGTGGCTGGCTCAGGAAGGCTCGATGTCTCCCGTGGAGAGCTTTGGCAGACCATGCGGCAATTTTTTCTTGTGCGTTTATAAGTTGTTCATTTATTTGAGTGTTCCTATCATGTAGGTTAAGTGGCGTAAGTTTTATGTCGTTTTCCGTTACATGTTTGTGTAGTGTTGAATTTTCGGATTTATTATGAAAGTATGATCTGAGTGAGAGAATCTGTTTGTTGTGTAAGTTGTGTATGTCTATCAGACCTCTTCCTCCTTCTTGTCGCGGTAGAGTAATTCGATGTATACTTGATTTTGGATGGTGTTTTCTGTATTTAGTAAGAGATGTATTAACAGTGCGTTGTAATTTTTTGATATCTGTGTTTGACCAGCGAATTATTCCAAAAGAGTATGTGAGGATGGGTATTGCGAATGTGTTGATTGCTTTTATAGTATTTTTAGAGTTAAGGCTGGTTTTCAAAATAAGGTTTAGGCGGTGTGAGAATTTATTGACTAATTCTTGTTTTATCATCTTTTGGTGTATCTGCCTAGATTGCTTAAAACCAAGATATTTATACGAACTCTGTTCATCTATTGGCTCTATTATTTGGCCTGACCCAAGTGTGTAACTGTTATTTTGTACTTTTCCTTTTACTACTGACAGGATTTTGCACTTATCAACTCCCAATGACATACAAATATCATCAGAAAATTGTTGAGTTGTGTCAGCCAATTCGAAAAGTGCATCTTTGTCGGCTGCATATAACTTGATGTCATCCATGTACATAAGGTGTGTAAGTTTGTAATGTGTATTAATGTTCCTTAGTACGTATCCAGCTTCTGTTTTATCAAGAAGGTGCGAGAGTGGATTGAGTGCCATACAAAACCATAGTGGACTTAAGGCATCTCCTTGAAAAATCCCACGTTTTATGTGAATTGGTTCAGTAGCTACAGTTGATGAAATGGAATTAATTTTAAGAACGGTTTGCCAACTTTGCATAGTAGTTTCTAAAAAGTGTTTCAGTGTTGGGTGAATTTTATATAGACTCAAGACGTTTAATAACCAGCTGTGCGGAACTGAGTCGAAAGCCTTTTGGTAATCTATGAACATTGTGTGAATATCAGTCTTGCTTTTAACAGCGCTGCTCATAGTAACTGCATCGATAGTTAATTGCTCTTTGCAACCTTGGCTATTTTTACGACATCCCTTTTGTTGTTCTGATAAAATGTTATTTTTGGTTAAATGTTCATATACTAGTTCGCTTAAACAGGCTGTTAAAATTTTGTAAACTGTTTGCAGACAAGTGATCGGTCGGTATTTCGCTGGATTTATAGTATCGTTACTGTCTTTAGGTATCATATAAGTTACCCCGTGAGTAATGTATGATGGGAGTAAATGTGGTGATTGGATGAATGTGTTTAAATGGTTATGTAAGAAAGGATGTATGCTCGAGAATTTCTTGTACCAGTAATTGTGGATGTTGTCAGTGCCAGGCGATTTCCAGTTGTGTGTGCGCTTGATGACGTCTATAAATGTTTCTATTGGTATGAATTCAAATTCCATTTCTGGGGTGTCTGGTGTAACTTCGTTAATCCAGTCAGCTTGATGATTGTGATTTACTGGGTTTTCCCATATGTTGGCCCAAAATTCCCGCAGTGATTCGGGCGTAGGTGTCTCTGGGTTTTCGTTATTGGTGTCTCTATTGTTAGTTGTAAGATTCCTATAAAATGTTTTTTCGTTGTTTATAAATTTTGAATTTTGCAATTTGCGGTTCGTGCATGTTAAATTTCTTTTGAGTCTACTAGAAGATGCGTTCAATTTTTGTTTTAGGGTGTCTAAAAAGTGTACTAACTGCGTGTTTGGGTCTTCGTATTGTGCGTGTATTTGATATTTTTTCTTTATTTCTTCTACTGCTGCTATTAGTTTTGGACTTCTGCTACCATTAATAAAGTGTGTTAATCTACCTATATTTGCTCTTAGATTTTGAATTTTCTTGTCCATCCTGATTTGCCACTTTGGTTTTCTTTTTATGTATGTGCGGCTTTCATTTTGTGTGTCTGATATTTTAGCTCCGTTGCATGTTGCTGCCGTCCATGCTGCACAGTATATTATGGTTTGCAATTGGACGAAGTCGGTGTCGATATTTACGATGTTTGGGAGAATGATAGAATTTATGTATGTTACTATGGCGGAAAACTTTTTAGATGTCTTTTGCTTTGGAATGAATGGTCTACTAGTGGGGTGTGCATCAGAAAAAAGTTGTTGAGCTTTTTGAAATGTGGCTTCGATCTCAAGGTTCTTTTCAGGAGCACCATCTGGGTTATTTTGCGTGGGTTCAAATAGGCCTATGTCTATGTGGTTGAGAAAGTTTTCGTCAACTGTATTTGTGGGAATTTGAGAGACTGTGTAAGTATCAGAGTCATTATTCAGAACTACAGTGTTATTTGTTGTGTCAGAAATGTGAATATTTGTATATTGAGTATTTAAAGAAATAACTTTCTCATCTGATTGTTGCAAGTCGTTATTTATGTGTTCTATGTTGATGTTGTTATTTCTTAATTCTATAGCTACTTGGTTTTTTATTTCTTCTAATCTGTCATTGTGAATGTATTTGTTATTTATGATTGCTCTTACTTGATCTGATAATCTTTGCTCGGTTAAATGTGCTAGTTCCGGATAAATATTTATAAATCCCTCATGTAAATGCTTTCTATATGCTGTTTTATTTGTTTCGAGTTGTGTAGTAGTATAATATATTCTGATTATTGCCTCATTATATTCATTCGTCCATTTCATACGCTGACCAGGTTGTGTGTTATTTTGTGTCATTGACTGTGTGGAGTGTTGTTGTATTTGAGTGTGAACTATTTGTAATTCGGCTCTGACTTCCTCATAAATCTGATCTATTGTTTCTTGTGGTAATAATTTCTTTTGAACTATGGCTCTTCGTTGGTCACCTATTCTTTGTCGGCCTACTTGCATATCTGGGTATTTTTCTAAAAACTTAGTGTGAAGCGAAGGTAGGTACGCATTTTTATCGGTTTCTATATGAGTGAGGTGAAGATATGTGCGTAGGATGAACTTATTCATATCAATGCTCCATTTCCTACGGCTTCTTGCAGTTCTAGCGGTGGGTACAGTATCTTCGACAATATTTGTCTCCTCTACAACATCCACTGACTGTATGCTGATTGATGGCGATGAAGGTGTCGGAGTGACGCGAAAAGATTGTGATGATGATGGAATTGAAGGAAAAAGTGATGAAGAAGATGACGAAGAAAAATGTGAGGTTTCGTCATCCATTTGAGGCAGATTTGCCAGAAGATTTTTTTTTGTTTTTGATCTGGTATTCATGTTGTTCCCACGAGAAGCTAGGGACTTACAAAGTCGACCACAGCAGAGCCCTGCATTCACTGTGGCAAGGGTGAATAAAACTGGAGGTCCCCTATTATCCAGAGTTGGCACATTAGCGGCTAGGCTCTCCCCTAGCCATGCAGCCCTCAGCATGTGCAACCTTGGCTTGGATTGTATCTCTCTTGGTCTGGCCCCTCACCCTAGAACTATATCGGCAAAATAAATCCTATCGGTACAGGTCTAGGGCTCATCGGGGCACTCAAGCCCCACCACGACGTCAACGTAGAGATACGGCGGTGGGGTTATTATTATTATTATTATTGATACCAATCAACTCAATGGGTTTTCATTCAAAAGCCAAATTACTAATTTGACTAATTTCTCAAACGTGCCCAGTCATTTTAAATTTAATCGTACCGAATTGTTGTCGAATTTTCCAGTTTCTTCAATTCTGTTTAAAATTCCCATTCTCATAAATGATCTTTTAACATTTCTCTAATATTACTAACTGTTCCCGTAAACACTCCAGTTTGCTATTTGTCTGACAAGTAATTTACACTGTTTTTGTATAATGAAAGGAAAAGTGACGTTGTGTTCGTAATTTTAAAGCATATTTTGCTTTGTCTAAAGTGAATCCCCATTGATGAATTCTTGGCCCCATCTGTGTCGTGCAATTAACAATGCTAAGTCGTGGGGGGTTATTCTTAAAGTTAAAATGTAATATAATGGAGGTATCATTCTATTATTTATTTTATCACATGTTATTTAAAATTTTACATACGTATATTAAAGCATTGAGAAAAAAATATTTCAAGTATAAAAAATAGTAGCCCGGGAACAGGGAACACAAGTTCTTGATTTATACACATACAAGTTTACATTTTTTGATATTTCTTCATAAAAAAAATAATTATTATAAAAGGTAAATTGTAGTATTTCTGACAAATAATAGTGAAATTGAATCTCAGTATTATTTTAGTAACAGAATTAAAATTATAGTTTAAAATACCAATTAATTACAACTGTGCAATTAAGACTTCATTTTGTTTTGTTATAAACATTTTTTTACAACATATAGGCATTAAAAATGAAGAAGTTTCCCAGACTTTTGTTTATTACTGACTTCATAAGAAAATTAAACTAATTTCGATTAATTACTACAAGCAATATTAACTTTTTGTTCACTACCTTTACAGAAATCTTATTTCACTAAACCTTTTCTAAATTCAGGGTCGATTTTTCAATCGTTAGATAACTTTTATCTTAAGAGTGTGACGTTTTGACAGAGTGTCCATACAAAAACTGATAAAACTTAACTGGCGATTGAAAAATCGGTCCTTAGTCAACTAAATAATGCAATGTCTTTAAACTCATTCGACAAAACGCCACCGGATACATTATCGAGTCCCTACTCCATAGGGGCCCAAGAAGTAACGCCTGTACAATAGTGCGTAATTTTTCGATCCATTTACTCCTCCGGCCATTGTTGTTTCGAACTGCAATTAGAAGACAGAAGGGGGAACTTAATGCGCCTCTGATTTACTATTAATAATTATTATTCTCGTTATTACTTACGGTTTGTTACCATACTCTTGTTTAGGTTAGGAAATTACTTTCTGTTTTTCGAGCAATCTGCATGGCAAGGGTGTTTTGGAACGTAAAGGACAATAGAAGGAACATGGATGGGTTTAAGTCAGTACAATTCTGACACTCCCCCCCGCTCCGGCCAGAACGGGGAAAGTTATTTGATGTTTTGCCATCCGCAACAAAGGGTCTTTTGGAGCTGTAATTGACACTAGGACGTTGTTGGTAAAATACATAGTAGTAAATAGTATTTATTGAAAATGAGTCGAAACGAGCGGAGTTAGTCGTACGAATATGGCGACATGTCTCAAAATATCCACGTGAAACAGTTGTACTCGACAATTTTCCGTTCGGTAAGTTCTCGAACGGTTCTGATAATAGGACCCGCCATTTTTGGCAAAATAATGGTTTGTTTTGTTGTCAGTCTTATTTTAAAAGGGTTTTAAAATATTTTGAGTGGAAGTTAAGTGATGCTTAACTTGCCAGAAAATAGACGGATTTGGTTGAAATCTTAAATGATTTTTCTTGTTAAAAAACTGTCGAAATATTTTTGAAGGCTGTCACTTTTTTTGAGATGTCCATTCTGATAACGGATTTTAACATTAAGTGCAGTTTCTCATCGAAAAAGAATTTTCTAAAAGCAAAGACGAAAGCGTACGCTTTCCGCGAGTGTTGCAAGCTTGAGCTCCTCAGTTTGATTCCCGTGCATTCATGCATTCCTGGTTGATGGCAAAAGGCTCAGTATGTTTTGGAATGTGCAACTACGGTAATGTTGTGACTGAGACTGTAGCTTCATCTATTTGTTTTGAGTTTCAAATGTACCTGTAACAATCTAATTGAAGTTAATGATTTGAGTTTGAGTTAGCCCTCCCCTTTTACATGGTACTCAGGTACACCTCTGCCTAACCCTGTGAGGTTCTCGGGCGTGATAATTTCATGTAAAGGAACAAGAAAATTTTGTCAAATTGGCCATGAAAGTACTCAGAAAACTTTAAAACGGCCCCTCTTTGGTCCATAAAACACATTCTGACAAATATTACGAGCGATCCAATGCGGTATGTCAGTATGAATAAAGATAGACCCCATATCTCATTCCTTAAGACATTTTACTTATGACGGTAGTTGTAAATTTGGTATTCAACGACCTTAGTACCCGCAAAGCAAATTGAACGTTGTCACTCTGTGTTAAAGTTAATTTTTGTATGACGGTTTTAAGTAATAAATTGGAATTAATACCTAAGGTTATATCTCCAATATCTCAGATTTTCAAAAGTGGTTCAATGATTTTCAATGTTTTAGCCTGTTTTATGGTATTTGTGCGTTCTGGCTCAATGAGATAACAGGATTACATCCGTCCCTGTATCCTGTGATCCTTCTCGTTTAATAAGGATTTTCTTGCCTTGGAGGGACTGATTAGCGTTCATTATCGAGTTAATTGGAGCTCGCTCTGTTAGGGTTTTGTCGTTCGAAATCTCTTTGAGGAACTTACAAGCTTAGGTATTTATATTAACACATCCTTGCTTTACAATTGTAGTTTTTAGGGCAGAAACTGCGTTAAACCGACACCCGCGCGGTTTCATACAAAAGTGAACCGACGCGGGGATACGCGTGGGTCCCGCCAGCGGTAACACGCGCGGGCTTGTTCAGTCAATAACGCTTGATGAAAAGCTTGTGAAAATGTCTTTCGACAGAGAAAGAGTGATTGTGAAACTCTAGTGTCGCTCTGTTATATGAGGCCAAGCGAATGACCTCTTTAGGTACCTGTGACAGGGTCCTTCACATACCCACAAAGCCCACGCTTGCAGACACGCGGCGGGTGTCCGTCGCGGGTGCCCGTTTAACGCAGTTTCAGCCCTAAGGGTTTCGTACCTGCAGAGAAAAAGACGGAACCCTTATGAGATCACTTTCTTATCCGTCTGTCTGTCTGTTAAGTCCCTTTATCTCGGGAACGCGTATAAAATGGAGCTGAAATTAAAATCAACAAAATGATGTATAAACGTGGACGAAGCAAAATAAGTGTGCAAGGATAGCAGGTTGCGATCTGTGGTTTCTGCCTAACCCCTTGAAAAAAACGCGTGCGTTTATGAATGTGTGCCAGTTTTAAGATATTCGGCGATTGTTATTTACAATTTGCGATTGGTAGGAGCTCGTGGCTAAATAATATCAGCCGCTCGGGTCGATCTTTAGGTTGAGCCCGGTCCCGGCTGTTATTTGTAGATCTTTGACAGTTGTTACAGGAAGTCAGTGTTCCGAAAGTCTGACAACCAGTCTTACCAAGGGGTATCGTATTACCCAGTAGTAACTGGGTTGTGGACGTCAGATAGGCAGTCGGTCCATGTAAAATATTGATATTCAGCTGCATCCGGTTAGACTGGCGACCCCAACATAGTTGGGAAAAGGCTAGGCAGATGATGATTATTTAAAATTTGCATTAAAAGTGATGGTTTCCTATCTGGATATACTTAGTCAATTAATTTCTTTTACAGCACCCGCCATTGTTTATACCGGTATCTACCAACGTTACTTTGCCTTTTCCCTTAACTATAGTAAGTTACGTTTAAATTTATTTTCCTTTATCTTATACACACGTTTTCATAGTTACTAATGAATCATTAACTTAGTAAGTTAAACCAATCAAAACTAACTGAACCAATTGAATTTAAACTTGCACTGTTTCCAAAGCTATTAATATTTAATATATATTTATATTTAATTTTTAATGCGGAGATCATTCGATTCTTGAAGATTTCCTAATAATCTCTAAAACTAAATAAAAAATTCTTACTAATATTATAAAAGCGAAAGTGAGTTTGTTTATTTGTTTGTTACGTCTTCAAGCCTAAATGGTTACACCGATTTTGATGAATTTTGGTACAGATAGTTGGGACCCTGGAGTGGGACATAGGCAAACTTTTTTTAAAAAAACAAGTGAGAAATGAGGGAGAACGAGGGAAGAAAAGGAAAAACTTAGCTTAACTACAGTTAGCAGGTACCTGCAAATCAGGCAGGGAAACTGTGTTACCGAGAATTTAACGCGAGCGAAGCCGCGGGCAAAAGCTAGGTAACTAATAAAATATATTACCTTCTTAGCTTTCATAAGACAAACAGCTAACTTCATTGTCACGGATGAAAAACTTAGTTCGTCCTAGTTATTTATTTGAGTTATAAATGCTCTGCTGAACCCCAATTGGTCTGTTTATTGAGTTTGGAACCTGATCTATTGGGGTTTCATTTCTTTTGCTTATGTTATATTTTTGTTGGTATTCCGAACGTTTGTTTTTGTGTTTTTGTAAGTCAAACATTGTTCTATTTATTTATTTAAACTTCATGTATAATAGTGGTATAAAGCCCGACTTAATGACATATTAAGGCATTCTCTACCAGTTAACCTTTCTGTTAAATACGACATTATTGTGATATGGTGCAAATTATTAATAAAATATAACCAAATATTTATTTTCGAGATATTATTACACATATACAAATAAAATAAACTAAATTAACTAACTCATTATTGTAAGGATGAGGGTTGCCGCTCGGTTCGATGTACAGGTTAAGCTGCTCTTGCCCAGGTTGGTTCGTAGATGGGTGACCACCCATTACATACCGAGTTTCTTCATGCCTCTGAAAGCACGTTAAGTTTTAGGTCTCGACTGTAAAAAAGTGTTATCAAGAAAAATTTTGGTTTTTTTAAAATCTATGTTATTTTTCATTTACGTCAAAAATTCAATGTTTTACAAATATTTTCAAGTAAAGTAATATTTTTATTTATAATTAGGATATATAAAATAAGGTGTAATGGTACTTGATTGTCCGTTTATTTTAACCTGATCTCACGATCAGGTTAAAATGGTTTTGAATAGTTTGACCTGCTGTCGTGTGTACAATGTACTTTATATTAGACGTTTTTTTGGGGTGGGAAATCATCAAATAACTTTCCCCGCTCTGGACGGAGCGGGGGGAGTGTCAGCCTACTGGCCACCAACAGCTTCTGTATAAAAAAGATCTTAAAAATAAATAAATATGGTATTGGACTTATACAGTTGCCAATTACAGGTTAACCATCATTTTTACATAATTTTTAGGCATGCAAATTTTAACGAACATTTCCAAGTCTCTACGAGTTGATCAGTTAGTCAAAAAGTTAAAACTAGTTACCCTCCCCAAACCGTTCGTCCCACTCATCAAATTTCAAAACACATCCTCAATTGGGGTAAGTTAAGGTTGAGTCAATAACCCCCTTTTACCCCGACGTACCTGAAACTAAGAAGAGATACATTAAAATGTGTTTGTTTGCGACTAAACAAATATGGCTAAAAGCCTTGAGTCAATAGTCGCTTCAGGGAAATGCGTTCCAACCGAGTATTTGCTTGTTTTGGTATTGGAAGTTTAAAAGCTGAGTCTGAAATGATAGATCCTTGTTTTGTTTGATACTAATATTATGATAGTTTTTAAAACAAATCCTTTCATTCGATACCATATATAAAGTAAAAAAAAAATGCATATTGGATTTAGAATTACGTTACTGAGCTAATATGTATTGTCGTTCCAATTTAATATAGTAATAGGTAAAAAACGGGCAACATGTAACACTGATTGCATCACTTTTATTGACGGGCCTGTTGGTCTAGTGGTTAGTGGCCCTGACTGCTGAGCCGGAGGTCGTGGGTTCGATTCCCACCCAGGACAAACTTTGTGTGAAGAGCATGATTGTTTGTACTATGTCTGGGTGTGATTTATCTATAATATGTATGTATTTATAAATTATATACCTAAGTATGTATATCAGTTGTCTGGTTACCATGACACAAGCTCTGCTTAGCTTGGGATCAGATAGCCGTGTGTGAGTTGTCCCAAGATATTTATTTTATTTATTTATTACTTTGTTGTTCGTCTATCTATCTGTCAAGACCCTTTATCTCGGAAACGCGTCGACGCATCGAGTTGAAAACCATATAGTCTATTCTGTGGTCTCTTTGTGCTGTGAAACAATTAACTCTCTAAGTCTATGTAGTCAGAAGACTTAGCTGCTTATGTCGCAATTTGTACGGAACCCTAATTTACTATGATGTATATAAATTGTTTTTATGCAAGGGTATTTTGTTAAGTACTTAATCAGGAGTATTAAGTAGATATTTAGGACTCATGTAAGTCAATTGTTTCTCAAAACCAAAAAAAAAAACCCCGAAAAATATGGGTTACCTACACACACAAATCCTTACTAATATTATAAAAGGGAAAGTGAGTTTGCTTGTTTGTTACCTCTTCACGCTTTAATGGCTAAACCGATTTTGATGAATTTTAGTACAGAGATACTTGGAAACCAGGAGACGGACGTAGTCTTTTTTTTTTAAAGAGTGGAATATAAGGGAGAAAGAGGGAAGAAACGGGAAAAGTTAGCGTTGCTATTACAAATCAATAAGGCGCTACCGAATTTAACGCGAGCGAAACCGCGGGCAAAAGCTAGTTAATTAATAAATTCAACTCACATGTATCAAAAAACAAACTCACTTTTCTATTCCTTCACTCCGAAAAACACCTCGCGATCTTTTCTATCTAATATAATATTCGCAACTTCATAACATATTGCAAGAATCAAATAGAAGAAAAAACAGTTGGCGAAAGAAACGAACGAATTCGTATGCGTACTTCGTAGGCACTCGGGGCTGTTCGGGTGTTTCCGTGGCCTTAGGGAATTAGAGGGGTGAAGGGGGAAAGGTTATCCACCAATATTTCATTGTTTCATATCAGTGGGTTTTTCTGAGAATTATTGACATGTTTTTTTTAGAAATATTGACTGTTTACAGCTCATTGCGGGCTTGTAAATCCTGTTGTAATGCTAGACTTTGTTTATAAGTAGATTCGGTACCCAACTTTGGGATCCAATCGAGGACGTCATACTCAAGAGTGGTGTTTGCGACCAACGAGGCAAATTTTGCTTCAGTCTTATCATACGGTTAAACGTACCTCTTACTCTGATGCACGTAATCAAATTGACTTTTTTTTTTTTGCGGATGGGAAATCATCAAATAACTTCCCCCGGTCTGGGCGGGAGTGTCAGACATGTACCTACTGACTAAAACCCACCCATGCTCCTTCTTTTGCCCTTTATGTTCCGGGGCCGCGGTATCTCTTTCGAACAACCCGCAACCCCGGCAGGCGGAAGGCACTGGCAAGCCCCTCTGCTTTGCAGACATCTCTTTGAGGCGCGCGTGAAACACTAACGCGCCGTCGACACGGCCTGTCGTCAATAGAGGGACGCACGGTGGGCTACCCATTGGGCACCATCCACAGGCCCGCATCTACGGTGGCCGGGAGTCATCTCGCGGCGGCTGGGTTGGTTTGAGGTAGAGAACCTCAAACCAACCCAGCCGCCGCGAGATGACGCCCGGCCACCTCTTTGGCCCTGGCAGGCCCCTTGCTGAAATCTCTTTAAGACGCGCGTGGAACACGAATGTTCAGTCGACACGAACCAAACTTGCCTCACGAATGTTTGTTGAAACGCACCTTTAAACCAATTCAAGTTTGTTATCTAGATTCAGAGAAACAACTCGCTGTCAACATGTCTCCAAGATATCTTTCGTTCGTGCAAATTGTGCGAAATGTTAGCTCTAATTGAACGCGACTTATCTGGAACTGTTGGCTGTGGAAGACTTATTAGTTTTGCTTGCATATGTGACTAGTTGGGGAATTCATTATTAAGAAGGAGTTCTATATTCAAACTACCACTGCCCAGCTCCATAGTGTCGTAGCGTGATGGTATATTGTATACTAGCTTTTGCCCTCGGCTTCGTTTGCGTTAAATTTGGGCTAACACAGTTTCCCTATCCTGATTTGCAGGTACTGTAGTTTTTGCCCTTGCGCCTTAGTTATTGTAATAGCAAAGCTAAGTTTCCCTTTTCTTCCCTCTTTCTCACTCATTTGCCACTTTAAAAAAAGTCTATGTCAGTCTCCAGGGTCTCAACTATCTCTGTACTAAAATTCATCAAAATCGGTTTAGCCATTTAGGCGTGAACCCGTAACAAACTCACTTTCGCTTTTATAATATTAGTAAGGATTAGTTTCTTGAGAGAATCTTGCAATGCAAAACGATTTTTAAGCTTGGCGCTCAACGTGTTAAAGTTAGCGTTAGCCCAGAGTAACTATGCCACGCGGACGAAGTCGCGGGCGGAAGCTAGTATTCAATAAGGGAACTTTAAAGAAATCTAGATTATAATGATCGGGAAACAGAAGCCGCAGTGAATTCTAAGACTAGCTGTTTGCACAAAAAATTGAAACCATTACGCTTTATTCGGGTTCTTTACATTACCGTCGATACTAATTAGAATAATTACCGTTTCTGGTCAAAGGTAAAGCCTATATAATCACCTAATACATGACTCCAGTAAAATCTGCTATTAATGACGTTATGAGATGACCTCATTCAGCCGAAATCTGACACACAATGTTGTACCGATACATTGATGATTAAATTATTAAAATCACGAGCTCAAATCCGCATTAATAGCCAGAAGGGGATAAATTATAAACCCTCGCATTAACCAGTTTTGGGGTTCCGTGGGATAAATAAATTACCAGTGTGATTTTTATCCATCAGTCTCATTAATTTGGAAACTTTTCTAATCCATTAACTTTTTGTGGTTATATGTTTATTTCTTATTTATATGGTGTTCACGATAAAAATAAACATAAATTAAATAGGAATATAGGTATTTTTAATAAAAAACTTAAAATAAGATTTATGAAAACACAAAATGTTTATATGAAAAGGTATTAAGGTAACTTATTTATTTTATGAGTGGGAAATCAGCGGATAACTTCCTCCGGTCTATGCGGAGCGAGGGTAGTGTCAGACTTTTACTGACTTCATTTTATTTCATATTTTTTTAAAGTGATTTCATGAGGGAGAAATTGGGAAAAAAGGGAAAATTTAGCTTTGCTATTACAATAAATAAGGCGTTAGGGCAAAAACTACAAGTAGCAGGTACTTGCAAATCAGGAAAGAGGAACTGTGTTACCCCGAATTTAACGCGAGCGAAGCCGTGGGCAAAAGCTAGTTAATAATAATCAATTGAACAATTTCTTCGCTCAAACTCTTGTTCTGCAGCACTGGCGATGGCGTTGCCAACAAGGGTAAGGATATGATATATACACTACGTCACGGTTTAGATGTTTACTAAGTTTCATTTATCTTAGCACCGCGATTCAGATATTACCGCTCATCTAACAACGCCATCTATCGCTTTAAAACTAAACAATAATCTCTGCGGAACCATTATTGAAGCTCCTTTAAACTATCGCAACATATTTTTAGCATTTTTTTTATTTTTGTGTTATTTTTGATAAACTAACATCGCGATTAAAAATAATTGTGGTGCGTGCGAGAGCGTAACAGACTGGGGGGGATGAATAAAGGGGGGATTGTCTGAAGGGTTGCTGTTGAAGTGAAAGTGAGTGCTTTTGAGTGTATTACTAGTAGTGCGTGGGGTAAGGGCAGGTCTGTTGGCTCTGAACAAAAATGCTTTAAAGGTGCACGAAGAGAGTACTTTGAATTTAAGTTGTTTTTTTGCGCATATGAAATCATCAATTAACTTTCCCCGCTTTTTTTTTGTCTAATACCTATCGATTTTCTTTCTTTTGCCCTTTATGTTCCGGGGCCGCGGTATCTCTTTCGAGCAAAGCAAGATTCTTTACCTTTTTTTTTTGGGGTGAGAAATCAACAAGTGACTTCCCCCGCTCTGGGCGGAGCTAAAACCCACCCATGTTTCTTCAATTGCCCTTTATGTCGATTCTATGTAGATTATTTGTCTATACGTGTCGATTTTATTTGTTTTATACATTTCTTAAAAAAAATAGTAGCCCACCGGTATCAGGAACAGGGTCCAAAATACCAGCGGGCAGGCCTCCTGAGAGACGAACCTTCTAACCCTTGTCCCTGTCCAGGAGTACCGCTTTCTGTATGAAACCCTTGATCCAGCTGCCTAATGAGAGTCTCCTCAGTTGTCGAGACTCAAGGCTGTAACGACTATCGGCACAATGATCGTTGACTACACATTCCACATGTCGACAACCTCACGAGCCTAAGTCAATGTACAGACGCCTGCACATCAAGCTACTACAATCTGTCAGATTTCTTTGATAGATTTTCGACTTTATTTCTGAAGTATATGGTTCAAGGTTCATTGGGAAAAATTGACAGTTTCGGGTAGCTTGACCTGCAGGCGTCTGTACTAGATTAGCTTTTACTTTATTATTGTAAGTGTAAGTGTTATTTTGCATTGTCATCCAAACTGGAACGACGTAGTCAGAAACCGGGAATGGGGTCAAGTTTTACTTTTAATAATTGGAAGACGTAACTTAGCTATCGATGCATTGTCATCCAAACTGGAACGGGTCTATCTGAAACCGGGAGGAGGGTCAAGTTTTACTTTTAATAATTGGAAGCCGTAACTTAGCTATCCATGCATTGTCATCCAAACTGAAACGGCTGTCTGAAACCGGAAAGAGGGTCAAGGTTTACTTTTAATAATTGGAAGACGTAACTTAGCTATCCATGCATTGTCATCCAAACTGTAACGGCTCAGTCAGAAGCCGGGAATTGGGTCAAGTTTTACTTTTAATAATTGGTAGTCGTAACTTAGCTATCCATGCATTGTCATCCAAACTGGAACGGCTGTCTGAAACCGGGAAGTGGGTCAAGTTTTACTTTTAATAATTGCAAGACATAACTTCGCTAACCATGCATTGTCATCCAAACTGGAACAGCTCAATCGAAAACCGGGAATTGGGTCAAGTTTTACTTTCAAGATTGTTTTTTATAAGTATAGTTAGTACCATGTTAAGCCAATAAAAGCTAAATAGATAATCATAATCAGATACCGTCATGTATAACGTCAAAATCGGTTAATTATCATATATTTTCAGTGACACACATTCACATTATTACACGTATATGTGCCTGAAAACCCCATTTAATATCCATCCGACCATTTGCCTCTTGTCACCTTGACCTTTCACCCTCCATTCACGAAATTCCTCCTTATGTCCCAAGAATTAAGGTTTCTTTTCGACTGGTGTCGAAAATAATGTTAGAGATTCGAATTTCAATATCAGAATGTTATTGAAGAACTGTCAGGTATTGGATTCAATTTGATTTTTTTTATATTAGGAAGGCAAAGGAAACATGGAAATTGCGGAATGGCTCATAGGTTTAAGGATCGACTTCTTAAATTCGGGACTGCACGTTCAAATCCATTGAATTACTTAAATCAAAAGTGATTTATTCAACTGGTTTTTTTTTTTTTCGGGTGGGAAATCATCCAATCACTTCCCCCGCTCTGGGCGGAGCGGGGGGGCATGTCAGACTTGTACTGACTAAAACCCACCCATGTTTCTTCTTTTGCCCTTTACCTTCCGAGGCCGCGGTATCTCTTTCGAACAACCCGCAACCCCGGCAGGCGGAGGCTCTGTCAAGCCCCTCTGCTTTGCTGACTCTCTTTGAGGCGCGCGTGAAACACGAACGCGCCGTCGACACGGCCTGTCGTCAATCGACGGACGGACGGTGAACTACCCATTGCTCACCGCCCACAGGCCCGCATTCAACTGGGTTTAGAGGCACTTTTTGAAGGTCATGACACAGGACAGTCCCTCAAAATGCCCACCCTTCTCCACTTCCTAGTGTTTTAGCTGGTAAGAAGAAGTGGCGGAACAAACCCAGCAACACATCTGTCTGATAGGTTTGATGAACCAGACTTTATACAGTAACTAGCTTTTGCCCGCGACTTTACTCGTGTTAAATTCGGGGTTACACAGTTCCCCTTTCCTGATTTACAGGTACCGGCTACCTGTAGTTTTTGCCCTTGCGCCTTATTTGTTGTTATAGCAATGCTAAGTTTTCCCTTTTTTTTCCTTAAATATATCAATATTAAAAAAAAATTGTTCAGTTATCCTCCGTCCGTCTCCAGGGTCCCAACTATGTCGAATCTGTACCAAAATTCATCAAAATCAGTTTAGCCGTGAAGACGTTTGTAACAAACTCACTTTCGCTTTTATAATATTAGTAAGGATATCCAACGTAACACATTGTAATTATAAAAGACTACACTTAATTTAATTGCCACATTTTCCCTAGCACACATCAATATACAAAAATAAAAAGTAACTAAACACAGAATGTATTCAATCAAAATATAAAATATCACAATTTAAGCCTCCGAACATAATTACTAATTAAATTAAATATTAAAATACGGAGCAAACATTTTACATGTTAGTGGCCATCAACCGTTGCGCTGCGTTGGGAAGGTTCGATCCCCGCACGGAACAAATATTTGTATGACCTACAGACTACAGGTAATTTTTCCGATTCTGGTTGTTTGTGTATGTGAGTTTAAATGTTTGTAAACGCACTCACGATACAGAAGAAGTGCCTAGATTACGGCAAGGTTTTTTTTGTTGTTTTTAAATGGTAAAAATCTTGTGGAAGCTTTGTAATCGCCTAGAAGCAAGAACCTCATTCAGAAAGGTACCAAGCATGTCTTAAAAACCACTACATGATTACTCCTATCAAGAAACATAATCGAATCTAAACGCACTATTTATGGCCCCACAAAGCCGTCCCACACTTCGTGTGTTTAATTCTCCTATTTTATTACAGCGAGTGCTTCATTCCGTTCACTCATTCGTTCATTCTGCTCACTCACTCGATCTCAATTACAAACGAGAATCGTGTCGCTGTGATGCAGTTTCTTTTGAACAAGCTTTGAGTTTTATTGACTAGTATAAGCCTTATTGGATTTAATTGAAACATGATGGTAATGTTTTTCTTCAAGAAGAAAATTTAAGATGAAATATACAGGGCCAGATGGCCGCAAATAGACCAAAACAGAGATATATGGTATAGTTAAGAGGAGGCCTTCCTCTACTTTAGAGGTCACCGGTAGATTACTTCCGGCCACCGTAGATGCGGGCCTGTGGACGGTGAACAATGGGTACTTGGGTAGCTTAAATGTCCGTCCGTCCGTCTATTGACGACAGGCCGTGTCGACGGCGCGTTAGTGTACCACGCGCGCCTTAAAGATACGTTAGCTAAGCAGAGGGGCCTGCCATCGGCACCGTCTGCCGGGCTTGCGGGTTGTTCGAAAGATAAACTGCGGCCCCGGGACGTAAAGGGCAATAGAAGGAACATGGGCCGGTTTTAGTCTGTACAAGTCTGACATAGTTATGACCAAGTTATGATGATATACAAAAAAAAAGGTGGAGCTTTAGTGATATTTCGTGTTGTCCCACGTCCTTAAAGTATTGCTAACTTTAGTAGTTGTTTTACAATAAATAATATCACTAGGAGAATTTATCAAAAATAAAACTAAATGAACATTTGTTACCTTTTTTCGGTTTATTTTTGTTATAAAGGAACTAGTTTTCGCCCGCGACTTCGTCCGCGTGGCAAAGTTACTTTGAGCTATCGCTAACTTTAACCCACGTGATGATCGAAAAAAATATATCTTTCTCTCCCCTTTTCTTCCCTCTCTCTCCTTCTTTTCCCACTTTTTTAGCATATGTCCGTCTCCAGGGTCCTAACTATCTCAGTACCAAAAGTTCATCAAAATCGGTTTGGCAATTTAGGCGTGAAGACGTCTGTTACGTCTTCACGCAAACAAACAAACTTACTTTTATTTTTATAATATTAGTAAGGATTTGTTTAAATATGTATAACAAAAAAATAATATACATTAACTTTTTACGTAAATCGCTTATTCTCTAGCCCGACCCAACCCTCAAACGCCGCGGGCAGTTCATTCTTCGACGTTGCTCACTTTCTTGCCCCACATGGAACTGTTTGCTGAACACACATGCCGAGTTTTTGTACCTTTTTGCCCGATGTACCCGCGACACTAGTTCTTGCACCACATTGCGTTGATACGGCCAAATTGAGACGCTCGCTTTGTAGGGTTAATTTGGTGTTGAGCTATTTGGTATTATTTGTAGCGTTTTTAACACGTTTATATTAGCTTCACTTCGAACTATGTTATAAAAAAGCTAGCAGTTAACATGATGGACACCCAAACAGCTGCTAGGAGACTAGGGAAAAAAGTTTCTCAAGACTTAATTTAGAAGTCTACAAGAATAAACGGGGCAGTCATTGGACAGCCTGCGTGCAAGTCTGTTGCATTTTCAAGAATATCTATATGATATCATCATCTGCCTAGCCTTTTTCCAACTATGAATATCAGTACTTTACATGGACCGACTGCCTATCTGACCTCCACAACCCAGTTAGTACCCTTGGTAAGACTTGTTGTCAGACTTTCTGAACACTGACTACCTGTGACGACTGTCAAAGATCTACAATTGACAGCCGGGACCAACAGCTTTACGTGCTTTCCGAGGCACGGAGGAAACTCGGTATGTAACGGGTGGTCACCCATCCACAGACTAACCTAGGCAAGCCAGGCTTAACCTAAAGATCGACCCGAGTGGCTGCTAATATTTCGCCACGAGCTCCTCATAATATCTATATGATAGATTGGAATAATAATATTAAAAAAATATTGTATCTATGTAATCAAATCTTTATCTTATTCTATTTAACTCATTTCCCGGTTTCTGATTAAGCTGTTATTTTTCATACATGTTTAGTTGTGTTAACTTTGCATGGTAAACTAGTGACGTCATTTTGAATCCAATATGCATTCCTATGCACATTGGATACTTTTACTAAGTCTCCGCTGTCCGTCCGTCTGTCTCCAGGTGGTATCTCATGAATCGTGGTGTCCGTGTTAGTTAGACAGTTAAAATTTTCACAGATAAAGTATTTCTGTTTTGCAGCTTTCATAGATATCTAATGGTACGGGGACCCTTCGTGCGCAAGTCCGACTCGCACTTGGCCAGTTTTAAACTGCAGTATTTTAAATTTAAATTTATTTATTTATTCATCTTAAATCTATACTATCTATACTAATATTATAAAGCTGAAGAGTTTGTTTGTTTGTTTGTTTGAACGCGCTAATCTCAGGGACTACTGGTTGGAATTGGAAAATTCTTTTAGTGTTGGATAGTTCATTTCTTGAGGAAGGCTATAGGCTATATAACATCACGCTACGACCAACAGGTGCTGAGCAGTGTGGGTGAAACCGCGTGGAACAGCTAGTTTTTACACTAAATTTCTCCAGTACTCATGTTATAAAAGTTCAAGCTTATTACCATCCAATCAGGCACAAATCCCAGCTGCTACTGACAAATTCCTAGATAAAAACTCAATAACATTTCGCTCAACCCAGTAATCGAACCAAGCACTTCAAACTCCGTCGCGCTTACCTCCACTAGACTAGACATACCATTACAACAACTTTTTAAGCTTAAAATATCTAAATCCATGTAAATCTACTGCTTTTACAAAATACGTTAAAGACAAGTCGTTTCCCAGAACTTTGACTCCAAACCTTGCGTGGGCAGACCACGTTTAAACCACGTTTAGATAACTTAAACTAAGCGTTACTTGATTTTTAGTTTTATTGCCGTGTTGCACGATTATCTGCCTTGTGGCAGTGGTATCCAGCTGCATCTGGTGAGACTGGAAGCTGACCCAAATATGGTTGGGGAAAGGCTAGTTGGGGTTTTAACAAGTACCTACAAAGGTACTCTAGCCTAAATACATTCCTTGAACAATAGCACAAATACACATCCTAATATTATAAAAGCGAAAGTGGGTTGTGCTGGACTGCCGTCTGGCTTGTAAAGTCTGAGATTTTGTTGAGCTGAAGTCATCAACTAACTGAGCGGAGCGGGGGGGAGGTTCAGACTTTTACTGACTAAAACCCACCCATGTTCCTTCTTTTGCCCTTTATGTTCCGAACAATCCGCAACCCTGGGAGACTAATTGGCAGTGCTAAATCATAATACAGCAGTGTATTCGGATTTAAAGTAAATGGATACCAGCTGGTGCATTCATCGTCATCATCATCATTACCCTTAAACCAATTTATTTGTAAGCAGCGCACCATGTCTTCTTCCTACAAACTTCCCTATTACTCGTCATGTTCCTTGCCGGTTCTTCTCCATAGGAAACGACCAACCCTAACCGTGCCCCTTTTCTAGACGTTTTATAAATGTCCATGTAGGCCTATGTGAAATATATTTGATTTTCTAGTCATCTCATCTTCCACAGAATTCATTGGTCGTTGTATCGGTGGATTGTGTATCTTAAATAATAATATAAAAAACTAGCTGTGCCCAGCGGTTTCACCCGCTGCTCACTAAGGGTTATGAAAAATAGATGTTGGCCGATTCTCAGACCTACCCGATATGTACACAAAATTTCGTTTAAATCGGTCCAGCCGTTTCGGAGGAGTATGGGAACGAAAACTGTGACACGAGAATTTTATATATTAGAAGATTATGATACTAGAAGAGTTTTATAACATAACTAATGTTTTTTTTTTGTTTCAGGTAAATAAATGTCATAATAGTCTACTTTCTACATTAAGTGGCACTGGACATTTTAGTTTTAAATAATGCGGTAAGTTTTTTTTTAATTTTATACACAGATAGAATAGAACCATCATATATTAATGAAAAAAATAACTATAGATATATTTTACGAATATTTAATTATAAAACTAGTTTAAGAAAGCAGTAGTAGATAAAAAATTAATAGTAGTCATAGTCATTTATTGGTAAGATTTTCTTACAAGTCACAAAAGTATACACGTAGATAACAATAATTAATTACATTGTCCAATCGAATAAAAAGTCCGCCGTCAGAAAAGTTAGACAATACACTGACGTTGACACGGCACGATTGGTCTATTTTAGTTATTTCCATAGCGTCATGTCCTATGGTATTCTGCTATGGGGCAAAGCCGCTGATATCCAGAATGTATTTGTTCTGCAGAAGCGAGCGGTTCGTGCAATTTATCAACTAGGTGCCCGGGTTTCTCTGAGGGATTTTTTTAAAGAGATTGGTATTCTCACTGTGGCTTCTCAATTCATCTTGGCCAACATTTTATATGTTAGGCAAAATATCCATCTATATAGTAAAAACAGTGATATTCACAACATTAACACTAGAAATAAGCATAAACTACGTGCTCCCTTCCACCGGCTTCATAAGGTTCATAATTCATTTGTAGGGCTTGGTATAACTTTTTATAACAAGCTACCTGCTTCTTTTCTAGATTTGCCATTTAATGCATTTAAAGCTAAAGTAAAATCTAACCTTTGTTTAAAAGCATACTATTCTATTAACGACTATTTAGATGACAAGCATAGTTGGTCACTGTGTTAAACTCAAGACGATTATTATTATTATTTTTTTCTTCTCCTTCATGTTTTTTCGCCAAATTAGATTATTGATACGTTACATGTCTTCGTCATGTAATTTTATATTTTACTTTTTTTTCTTTATATACTTACTTGTTTCATTTTGTGTGTTTTTGTTATTGGCATGTGGTTAACTAGTGACCTCGAGCATTGACTGAATATAATTATTTATATTTATCTTTTTTATGCTTAGCTTATTTCTTTTGCACTATGGTCCTAGTTTATCACCTGTGACTTCTTCACTGCACGTGTAAGCGGGCACACCCGTTAGACTGGTTAATTTATTATTTAGACTTGGGTATTATTATTATTTTTTGTTTTTTATATATAATTGGTGTTTGCTAGCTGACAAGTGACAATGAATGAATATTTTTTTATTTTTTTTATATATATTTTTTTTGTGATAATATAAATTGTATAAAATCTGGTTCTTCTAACCTGACAGACAGATGTGTTGCTGGGGAGTTTGTTCCGCCACTTCTTCTTCCCAGCTAAAACACTAGGAAGTGGCGAAGGGCAGGGCGTTTTTGTGGGACTGTCTCTTGTAATCTGACGTTCAAAAAGTGCTGATTATCAGCCTAATTTGAATAAATGACTTTTGATTTTGATTTTGATTTTAATACAAACCTGTGACTAAGGCATTATTAAGTCCGCATTTGTACAGTTTTTACTCGTGCATTAAGTTTTAGTAAATAAACTAGTTGTTCCACGCGGTTTCACCCACGCTGCTCAGCACCCGTTGGTCGTAGCGTGATGTTATATAGCCTATAGCCTTCCTCAAGAAATGGACTATCCAACACTAAAAGTATTTTCCAATTCCAACCAGTAGTCCCTGAGATTAGCGCGTTCAAACAAACAAACAAACTCTTCAGCTTTATAATATTATAGTATAGATACATACAATTATGTCAAATTAGTCGGAAAATTAGAAGTGAAATGAATATAATAAAAAATATAATATTAAAAATTAATGTCACAATAGTAACAACATCCTACTTCCTACTCCTACTAATATTATAAATGCGAATGTTTGTGAGGAGAGGATGTATGGATGTGTGGATGTTTGTTACTCTTTAACGCCAAAACGGCTGAACGGATCATAATTAAATTTGGCACAGAGGTAGATTATGGTCTGCAATAACACATAGGATACTTTTTTTTGATATGGCGCGGGCGAAGCCGCGGGCGCCAGCTAGTAACAAATAAAAAGAAAAGCCATTACTATACATACAAATTAATTAAAGCTTACTGCGTCTGCAAGTATTTCTTTGTACCAGTTCCTATCTATGGGAAATAACACATTTAATCAAAGCCCGCTCCATAACCCTCATATTACCTACATATCAAAATAACAATAAGTTAAAATGAAAAATGGCAACATTCATACATACACACGTCACTAAACACAATTTAGGGGAAACTGGGCCAATATAGGACACAACGCTCACTCGACTAAAGTAATAAATCAATAAGACGATATTAAATAAAATTCTCCACCGTATATCATAGGGCGTTCGCATTGTGTACAAAAACGACCATTTTGCTTTGGCATGTCTGTTCTTAGTCAGACAGAATAGATTTCAAGTGAAAGTTGTAGGCCTAAGAGGTCTTGTTATGTTGGTCGTTCTATCTGTCAAAGACTAACGCTTATTTCATGCGGGAACTTATTGCTCTTATTAGGCGTCGATTGTAAACGATTTAGCACGGTTATTTATTGGTTTGATAGTTCATTTTGTGTTCTATTATTACGTGCTTAGTTTTATTGAAGGTTTAGAAGATTTTTAGGATTCCGTAACTCAAAAGGGAAAATCAGAACCCTTATTGGGTCACACTGTTTTCCGTCTGTCTGTCTGTCAAGACCTTTTATCTCGGGAACGCGTGGAGTTGTTGTTTATATAGCTGTTTTGTACGGAACCGTCGGTGCGCGAGTCTAACTCGCTTTTGGACGGTTTTTTTACCAATTAGTAAAAAAAAAATCGAAACCTAAATATGAAACAGTTTATTTTGTGAGTAATATATATTAGATAGAAACATTGCTTTGCTTTGTATCTGCACACATATTTTTACATAACCTAAATAGACATTTTCCCGAATACGAAATACTAAAAATATTTTAACAATTCCGAGCAATATCGAAGACGACATAAATAAACAAGTTGACGAATCGACATATCACCATGTTTGTCAACCGTTTTCAGTCAACAAACAAAATTTGCTCCCGATTTTAAGTAATATAAGCAATATATATAATCTCGATCTTTCGAGAAAAGGTGGGCAAATTTGGCCCTATTGAAGGCTTCCCGGCCTAATACGACGACAAAGGGACACGTTTGTAACCCAATATTGTTGTAAAGGTGTGCTATTTATCAAGTGTCCCGTTTTGACCCGACCTCCCTTATAGATTTGTGATACGCAACTCCCATTTGGCTTATTAGTAGTTCTATTTACTTTTTTATTCAACATGTGTCAGTAAATCTTATAAGTATATTAAGTTCCCGAAAAGTTTTTTTTTTTAATGTTTTTTTTACTCTATCACAATGTTGTCGTATTTAACCCAAAGGGTTGACTGGTAGGAATTGCCTTATAGCATTAAGTTCGCTTATGTACCATTATTGAACGTGAAGTATCCTTACTAATATTATAAAAGCGAAAGTAAGTTTGTTTGTTTATTTATTTGTTACCTCTTCACGCTTTAATGGCTAAACCGATTTTGATGAATTTTGGTACAGAGATAGGTGGGAACCAGGAGACAGACATAGGGCATAATTTTTATTTTAAAAAAGTGGGATGTGAGGGAGAAGGAGGGAAGAAAAGGGAAAACTTAGCGTTGCTATTACAAATCAATAAGGCGCAAGAAGAACTGTGTTACCACAAATATAACGCGGGCGAAGCCGCGGGCGAAAGCTAGTAAATAAATAAAGGGAAATTAATATAGGAGGTTCTCTTTATCTGTTAAAATGAAAAAAAAAAAACTTGAATCCGGAGCAGTGGCCCTGGCAGGCTCGTCTGATTTGCTGACATGTCTAACGCGCTGTCAATACGGCTTGCTGTGACTGTACGGATGGACGGTGAGCTACCCATTGCTTACCGTCAACAGGCCCGCATCTACGGTGGCCGGGAGTCACCTCGCGGCACCCGACGCCCGGAGCGTCTCCGGCGACGGCTGGTTTGCGTGAGCATCATACACACATACGTTTTGGGCTCGCACACGACTATTTTTTTTATATATATATTTTTTAGTTTTTTTTTAAATTAA
Source organism: Ochropleura leucogaster (assembly GCA_958449745.1). Classification (NCBI taxonomy): domain Eukaryota; kingdom Metazoa; phylum Arthropoda; class Insecta; order Lepidoptera; family Noctuidae; genus Ochropleura; species Ochropleura leucogaster. Next base: position 3,717,177 of record OY288225.1, read on the forward strand.
TATTGTTTTGTCGTCTTGTTCCATGCAAGTCAAATAAAAGTCGTTCTTTCATTCCAACACAGATGGCTGGAATTGTTAATTAGCCTTGAGCTCCTCAATTAAATCAAATCATTGCATATTAATTATCGCACCTGACGGAACTGCAAACATTGCCAAGTTTTCACATTGCTGACCTTCTTTTCCCTTCATTCTTGAGTTTCTCTGGAAGGATGCCAGGATACTCATTCTTTAAGAACTTGTCATGAAGTTGAACAATATGAATCTTTTTTTATTTTTATTTATCAATCTTTGGGGACTCCGATCTGTACATATTCTGAACTACGCTGACTGAAAATGAGCCACCGACACACGTCGGTGTCCCAACTAATTTTAAAAGTTATTAAGTTAGTTTATGTTAAGTTAATTAGTTTATTTTATGTGTAATCGTTTTTTCTGTTTATTTATTTCCACACATTGTTTTTTTTACATTTTTACATCCTACTCCCTACTAATATTATAAATGCGAATGTTTGTGAGGATGGACGGATGTATGGATGTTTTTTACTCTTTCAAATCAATGCGGCTGAACGGATCTTGATGAAATTTGGCACAGAGGTAGATCATAGTCTGGCTCTAACACATTGGATAGGTACTTTTTTTCGATATTACGTGGGTGAAGCCGCGGGCGCCAGCTAGTATTTCAAATTTTTTTAAAAAACGTTTAAACAATAGAGTTGTCCATCGGTAATGGGAGCAGGGTCCAAGCTACCGGTGGATAGGGCTCCAGAGACAGGAACCTCCTCACAAGGCGGGCTGTATCGAGGAGTACACTGGCCTTCTGAATCAGGTCATTGATTCAACCGCCTAAGGAGAGCTTCGACAGATGGTCGTTCAGGCTCTTGGCCATCAGGCCATTGGCCGTTACGACAATCGGCACAATGATAGCCAAGCCCACATATCGACAACCTTGTGTGCCAAGTTGAGATATTTTAGTTGTTTCCCCTTCTCAGCTTTCACGAGGTTCTCGTCATGCGGGATGGTAACATTAATTATCATTTCGCGACCCGCTAATTGCTCTATCACCGATTAGTTTTAATTATTAGTAGAAATAAATGATTATTATTCTAAGAGGAGGAGCTCGTGGCTAAATAATAGCAGCCGCTCGGGTCGATCTTTAGGTTAAGCCGCGCTTGCCTAGGTTGGTCTGTGGATGGGTGACCACCCGTTACGTACCGAGTTTCCTTCGTGCCTCGGAAAGCACGTTAAGCCGTTGGTCCCGGCTGTCATTTGTAGATCTTTGACAGTCGTCACAGGTAGTCAGTGTCCCGAAAGTCTGACAACCAGTCTCACCAAGGGGTATCGTATTACCCAGTACTAACTGGGTTGTGGAGGTCAGATAGGCAGTCGCTCCATGTAAAATATTGATATTCAGCTGCATCCGGTTAGACTGGAAGCCGACCCCAACATAGTTGGGAAAAGGCTAGGCAGATGATGATTCTAAGAGTAGGAGATAATTAAATTTGAAAACTTAAGAAAAGCTGGGTAGTCTATTAAAATGAAATGTCACCGAGCAATATTTGGTCCGTGTTATGTCCGCGGTTCCAATTACGTTCTGTGAAGTGGATCCAGGAATAAATTGGTTTCTGATTCGTTTTGAAGAAATTTAATAAGTTTTAATTGTACTTGGACTGACTGTGACTTAAATACGTGCAAATTTTCGACTGTTTAGAGCTTATCAGCTTGGATAAATAAATAAATAAAAACATTTATGACGGACATCAGTAGATACATAGTTCAGACATAAAATTAAAATTATACAGTACAACATCAAACATATTTAGCGGCTGAGCGATTGACTGTTGCGCTGCGTGTCGCGGGATCGATTCCCGCACTTAACAAATATTTGTATGGCCTACAAATATCTGATTCGGGTCTCGCTATTTGTGTATGTCAGTTTAAATGTTTTTAAACGCTTTTAAAAAAAATGGTGTACAACGTTTTTTTTTTAAACATCTAAAATCATCAGTTATCTAAAAAATAAATATTCCAAGTAACACATACAGTCAAAACACGGAAATGAAATTAAAATTGAAATCAAACACTCTTTCGAATAACCCGCAACCCTGGCAGGATACGAAAAGCTTACCAAAACATTAACGAACAGCTACCCTACCATGACGTGTTAAAGCAGAACTTATTCCGCTGAGGGAAAGGGACAGAGCTATACAGGGTGTCCTAGCACCATCTCTTTCACTCAGTGGAATAAGTTCTGCTTTAAGATGTCATAGTAGGCCTACAGATTTCGAAATTTCAAACCTTTGAGCTTTGATTGTTTCTTTCTTATGTTATCTACGTTTTTAATCTTAACTATTTCTACTTTCTACGCTTAATACCCTTTTCTTTTTTAGAATCTGTGTTCTCACAAAAACCTTACACTTACTATCGAGAGACACACACACACTTGTGTAATCTGTATCTGTACACACGCACACGTAGAACTTTACACATACACGTGTAAGATAGCACACATCCTTACTAATATTTTAAAAGCGAAAGTGAGTTTGTTTGTTTGTTACCTCTTCACGCTTTAATGGCTAAACCGATTTTGATGAATTTTGGTATAGAGATAGTTGGGAACCAGGAGATGGACATAGGCATATTTTTTTTAATAAAAAGAGTGGGATATGAGAAAGAAAGAGGGACGAAACGGAAAAACTTAGCGTTGCTATTACAAATCAATAAAGCGCTACCGAATTTAACGCGAGCGAAGCCGCGGGCAAAAGCTAGTGCACAATAAAAGACGTACTGTCTCAAAAAAAGTAGAAGACACCCGCTGCTCTGTTTGCTACAAGATTTATTAGAAATTCTGTACGAGGGCGTAAACTACATATGTGGCGCTAAGAAATCAGCGATTCTTTTCTTTACCACATAGTATAAAACAAAATCGCTTCCGTCTGTCTGTCTGTCCTTACGTGTGCTTTGATCATGAAAAGTTTAGTTCAATTAAATAATAATAGTAGTTATTAGTAGGCAGATGATTACAAGCCCTGGGGTACGGGACCCTGAAAAATTACACCACCTTATATGTAACCAGCGACACGGCCCGGCTTTGCCCGGGTGCAATGTAGTTACTAATATTAAAACTTCCTCTTGAATCACTGTAAAGAAAATCGCATCAAAATCTGTTGCATAGTTTTAAAGATCTAAGCATACGGGCCTGTTGGTCTAGTGGTTAGTGGCCCTGACTGCTGAGCCGGAGGTCGTGGGTTCGATTTCCACCCAGGACAAACTTTGTGTGATGAGCATCATTGTTTGTTCTGTGTCTGGGTGTGATTTATCTATAATATGTATATATTTATAAATTATATAAGTATGTATATCAGTTGTCTGGTTACCATAACACAAGCTCTGCTTAGCTTGGGATCAGATAGCCGTGTGAGTTGTCCCAAGATATTTATTTTATATTTATTTATTTATAGGGACAGACAAACAGCGACTTTGTTTTGTACTATGTATTTATATGTTGTTGGTGTGCTCCAAAAGGAAAAAAAGGAGGATACACCTTATTATGATCACTGGTGTCCGTCTGTCTGTCAAGACTCCTTATCTCGGAACACGAAGAAGTATCGAGATGAAATTAATACGTAATACTGCTGACCTCGGTGCGCCAATCCGACTCAAAACTTCGGGATCCGAGAGGAAGAACGTAATTGAAAATGGAGAATCTATTTCTAGAAATGACCTTAAGACAGTTTGTTATTACAGAGACTGCGTAATATATTTGTAGTCAGCTGCATCCGGTTAGACTGGAAGCCGAACTGAAACTGACCGGGGAAAAGGCTGTTCATATAAAGATGGAGAATTTTAAACATCTGGCATATGGATAATGTGGGTAGTGCCATCAAAGCTCGTGTACATTTTGATATTGGTAGCAAGACATTAAAATCGTGGTCCTTCTTTGTTGAAATCCAAACAAATTCCATAATTTGACGGTTTGATTGACGCTGCGTGTCGCGGGTTCAATTCCCGCAAGGACGGCTTATTTTTTTAATTAAATTAAATGTGATAACTCGCGCGCAGTCGCGAGTTTATGAATTGACGAATAAGCCGCAAGGACAAGATATTTGTATGGCCTACAGGTAGTTGTTTCGGGTCTATTTTTTTTTCGGATTGGAAATCATCTAATGACTTCCCCCACTCTGGGCGGAGTGGGGAGGCATGTCAGACTTTTACTGACTAAAACCCACCCATGTTCCTTCTGTTGCCCTTTACGTTCCGGGGCCCCGGTATCTCTTTCGAACAACCCGCAACCCCGGCAGGGCAACCCGCAACCCCGGCAGGGCAACCCGCAACCCCGGCAGGACAAACCCGCAACCCCGGCAGGTTGTTTCGGGTCTTACTGTTTGTGTATGTGACGTTGAATGTTTGTAAACGCACCCACGATACAGGATAAATTACTAGTCTGGGGAAAGGTGTAAAAAAATAATATTAACTACCTCAAAATCAAAATTAGATGTACTTAAACCACATTTATAACCTACTGCTACAATTTATACTTCCAACCCACGTACAGTCAGCTGTAAATATTAATGTACAATTAGACCTCCCGTACACTCAGTTGCATATTCATAGCAGGTATTTAGTTTGTAATAACTCTTCTTACATCGATGTTAGAATCGTGCGTCAGTAATTTAATGTCAAACGAATTTATGTTCACTTCGTTCATTCATTCATTCGTTCAATCGGTTTTTGGTTAATTTATATTTCCTTGTGTGGTCTTGTTGGGTGATGTAGGTGGTTTGTTACAATAATATACTACTAGCTCGCCTCTAGCCCGCGACTTCGTCCGCGTGGCATAGATACTTTGCGCTAACGCTAACTTTAACCAGCGTGATGATCGAAAAAGTATTAAACGTCTCTCCCCTTTTCTTCCCTCTTTCTCCCCCTTTACTTCCCTGTTTCTCCCCCTTTTCTTACTTTTTTAGCCTATGTCCGTCACCAGGGTCCCAACTATCTCTGTACCAAAATTCACGTAACAAACAAACAAATTCACTTTCGCTTTTATAATATTAGTAAGGACTAGCTTTTGCTCAGAGCTTCGCTACCTTCCACCCCTAATTTTAAGGAAGTAGGGGTTAGAAAGAGACAAAATGCCTATATGACTATTTATCTTTTTAACTATGTCCACTTAAAAAAACACATCAATTTGTGATTCTGTTTTGCCGTGAAAGACAGGTAAACAGGTAGTGTTCTGGGTCTGGCTGTTTGTGTATGTGAGTTAAAATGTTTGTAAAAGCACACACGATACAGAAAAACTCGTAGTGTGGGGCAAAGTTTAAAAAAAAAATGAAAAATAATTTGATTTTTCATACAACGCCTAAGAAAACTGATATTTCAAGCTTCGTAACTCCTAGAAACTAAGGTTCTGAGAATACTGACACTTTCTTACTCTATTCAACATACATAATTCATACCCCGACGTTACTTACACAAACATTGCTACAATTGTAACCCAATCACAATTAATTCTATGATTTATAGCGTCCAAAGTGAGTCCTTGTGCTTTTGTTGGGACCCAGGATCCGTTTTGCGCCGGGATCCTTTTGGTACGGGACCCGTACTGGCCTGAAGGTTGGTATTAAAACAATTAGTAATGTTTACGTTTGAAATTGAGGTGTAATTAATGTTTTGAGAGGGAAGTGTATTTATTAGGGGGTAGTTTGTATTGATTTTTCGTAGTTTAGACCATGACATCTTATAGCAGTACTTATTCCTGTGTAAGAAAGAGATGGTCCTAGACACCCTGTCTAGCTCTGTCTCTTTCCCTCACTGGAATAAGTTCTGATTTAAGACGTTATGGTAGGGTAGCTGTTCCAGAGGAGCTTGCCAGAGCCTCCGCCGGCCGGGGTTGCGGGTTGTTCGAAAGAGATACCGCGGCCTTGGAACGTAGAAGGAACATGGGTGGGTTTTAGTCAGTACAAGTCTGACATGCTCCGCTCCGCCCAGAGCGGGGGAAGTCATTGGATGATTTCCCACCCGAAAAAAAAAGGGTAGCTGTTCGAGAGAAAGGAAAGGTTTCCTGTTCGCCCATATATTGTTGGCCCTGAAACCAAGAGCTTCGGAATATGTTTTGTATTCTCTATCAAATCACAACGACATGGTTGGCACAGTGGCTGAGCAATGAGTGGCAGGTACCTGCAAATCAAGAAAGGGGAACTGTGTTAACCCGAATTTAAAGCTAGCGAAGCCGCGGGCAAAACATAAAGCCGAGGTTGTAACCTAAAATCGTAATTAACGAAAAAAAAAGCTCAATAAAATCCACGGAGATAAATGCGAAATCTCTTATCAGTATAATGCTTAAACCCTGTTTTGAACCAAAGCGATAAGACAGCGATAACACACTTCTTAGCCCTTGTAGCGATGAGATTAACTCAATTTATTGTAACGTTATCTCGAAAGCATATACTTAAATAATAGCGTTTTATCTTTGAGATCTAAAGAAGGAGCAAAAATGGATAAGTAATGAAGTTTCATTATGTATACTTAATATTGTAGGTAAATTGTTTTGGGGATGTTGGGTGTATTTTTAAATAGCTTGTTTTGTTCTTTCGTTGCATGGATTCCGTAGAAGGTAATCCTTGCTAATATTATAAAAGCGAAAGTGAGTTTGTTACGTTTTCAACGCCTAAATAGCCAAACCGATTCTGATGAATTTTGGTACATAGTTGGGACCCTGGAGACGGACAGAGGCTTATAATTTTAGTTTCTTTTTTAAGTGTGGTGTGAGGGAGAAAGGGAAAAACTTAGCGGTGCTATTACAATCAATATGGCGCAAGGGGAACTGTGTTACCCCGAATTTAACGCGATCGAAGCCGCGGGCAAAAACTAGTAGTTTCATAAGACAATGTTAAATGCTTAATTTATGAACGCTTTATCTTTACTATATAATATTATAAAGCTGAAGAGTTTGTTTGTTTGTTTGTTTGAACGCGCTAATCTCAGGGACTACTGGTTGGAATTGGAAAATTCTTTTAGTGTTGGATAGTCCATTTCTTGAGGAAGGCTATAGGCTATATAACATCACGCTACGACCTACAGGTGCTGAGCAGCGTGGGTGAAACCGCGTGGAACAGCTAGTGGTGTAATAAGTTTGTAAACATATATTACTATGTACTTATAAACGTGCTACTAGCCTGTATAAGTGTTCGTTATTAATATTTGTGTTATTTTTATTTTAATATTTAAGGTACAGTTATGTATGTTTTCTTATGTTACTAAATATATTTTCTAAACTAACAAAATATTCACTCACTCGTAAGTTTTAAGAACATTACTTTCGCAGACAAAACATTTTCCGTTAAATAATGTCAAATCACGGAATCACAATATCAATAAATATTTTAACAATAAAACCAAAGGACCAGACCTCACGCATAGTGATTTATTTTAATTAATGGACAATAACAATAATTGCCTGACAGTAGATTTGTTTCATGCAAATCAATCGGGTCTGATTAGCATAGTGGAGAGGATGGTAGGGATGTGACGGTATCGATGTTAGTTGTCGATATTAAATAATTGTTACGTTACTAAAATCATAGGTTACTCATAAAATCTGCTTAAAACTGTTCTTAGAAAAAAATCTAGTGTAATTAAATTTAAAATAAGTCAAATATTGCTGATCTTTTCATGTAATCTAATAGATGATCTTGTCTTTTATTTTCTAAAAAAATACTTTGAAATAAACTTAGTTTTTTCCAAGCAGACGTCTCAGTAAAAAGTTATGCGTGATCGTACACACGACGACACATCAACCTATACAAAACCAGTTTATGCGGATCTCTCATTGTACTTGAAATCTATGGTGTACGATCCGTTGTTGAGAGAGCAGCATAAATTGGTTTTGTATAGGTTGATGTGTCGTCGTGTGTACATATAAATATATATTGATGTACATGTTGAATTGAGAACCTCCTTCTGTTTTTTTCTCTGTCTGTTAATTAAGAAAATAAGGCATCAGTAGAAAACAATTAGGCATCCTAGCTTTACCCAAATGAAGTTTCGAGTCACTGTTAGGTATATCAATTAGTACATAAATGACATTAATTAATAATACAATGAGTAAATCAACCGTGAGCGGTTGATATGTATAATTAACTAAATTAATTTGTTATTAAAACTAATTAATCTCTAACATATTAATCACGCAGAGTAACTTTGGACACAGAATGGATATACACAGAATGTAAGGCACATACAACGAACGTAAACAGGCACACCTACAAATCCTATAAATAGTCAAGCATGTGTATGGACACTAGTGGTTGACCAATTTTCGCCCTTATGTATGTAACTTTTGGAATGGAACTAAAAAGTCGTCAATATAAATCAAATGTCAGTCGCGAGGTCATGACTGCGATGGCACTCGCTGTACGTGACTAGTGTCTATATGCGCATGCTTTTCGAAAACACATCCTTATGTGTCTGTGTGTGTGATTTCGATTGTTGCGTGGATTTATTTTTCGTATTACTGCATCAATGACTCTGTGCTATGGAAACAGTGTAATTTATGTTTAAATCCATTAAGTTAGAGTCGCTAGTTGCTTTGTCAAATTTGTCGTATTGCACAGCCTAATTCCACGCTAACTAGGGCAGAAAAAAATATCCAAAAAAAATATAAACAATCCAAACGCTTAGTCCTACATTTTTAATTTCACTTTTGAATGGACGACTTATATTTACGGAACCCGAGACCGTTCGCATGTTGACACCCCACTTTAATTTGAATGTCAAATTCCCGCATAATTTTAAAACTGCTTGAAAAATTTTGCATGTTTTTGTATGCGTAACGCGTATATCCCCAAAACTGTTTTTTTTTGGTCCGTATTCGCAAAACCTTTTCGGTTTTAATTGAATAAAATATACTGGACCTCTCTACTTAACACGTTTCGGCATTTTTTGTTTATTTTTTTAAATAAATTTAATTAAAAAACCGCTTCTCTGTAGGTCCCAACCGGGAGGTATTTTAGTTAGCAAACTGCCTACAATTTGGTGCTGTTGAATTAATTCAATGAATACCTACAACATTAAATTATTTTGGCTTTCTTGGTCATTAAATAATTCATCACAGCATATTATCGTTAATTAATCATTTATAAACATACATAAGAAAAGTCATTTCTAAAAACTCCGATACTGTACTCATTCTCATTTTAATAGGTATATTTTCTTTTCTACATGGTTATACTATATACCCACAAAAAATGGTACATATCTATAGTTGCTGCAATAATACAGCCTTTTTACAAAAGAAAGCTTTACCTTGATATCATCTCACCGTTTAACAACGAAACAATACGAGATAAACTTACCAACAAAAAAAAATATCGACATCGATAAAAATAGCTTCCACTTATGAATATTTATCGATTACTTATTAAAATACAACGACATATGTATCCCAGCCCGAGAAATAAGAAGTCGAAACAACTCTCATATTTCATTGCCTTTTTTATTTTGTTTTATATGAAAATTATTATGTTTAAAAAAAAGTGGTTTTTCCATTGTGACATTTGAGAATAAAATTGATTGCCGTATATCTTATTGACAGGTTTTATATGTGGCGATTGATTTTTTTATTTCTTTAATAAGTTATTTATAATTGACTTGCTGTGGAAAGACGGATGTAAACTTAATTTTGTTCTTAAACTGACGATAAGTCGATGATGATGTTGTAAGGCCAAGATTTTGTTTTTTTTTTTTTAATTTTTAATTTCGTTTTCTCAAAGATTATTTTGTAGAATGTGGTTTTTTTTCTAAAAGAATCAGAGCTTGTTATGTCTGTTTTTGTGTATGCCACTGATTAATCATTGTCGTTTTAATTGACACTTTCATACAATGGGTTCAATCCCCGCACGGAACATATATTTTTATGACCTGCAGAAAGTTGTTCCGGGTCCAAACAGCCAGCTGTTTGTGTATGTGAGTTTAAATGTTTGTAAACGCACCCATGATACTGGAAAAAATCCTAGTGTGGGGCAAGTTTTTGAAACACGCTCACTTCAAAGACATGTCACCAAAGCAAGGCCTGCCAGGACCACCGCCTGCCCGGGTTGCGGGTTATGCCCCGGAACAAAAAGGGCAAAAGATGGAACATGGGTGGTTTTTAGTTCGTAAAAAGCTGATTCGCTTAAGTTATTTGATGATAATATTTCATACGTAAAAAAGTATGATGTCAATTTCGATCTATATAAAAAAAAAAGATTTTTTAATGCTTTTACGCAACCTTCCAAAGTATTGCCCAATCACAATCTTAATATTTCAAGAAAAATACACTTAACGAAAAAACACCATCCCATCAATAATGAATACCATAATAATACAGGTCACTGACCCCTCCTACGCAATAGAAAGCCATAATCCAAGGCTTTTAATGTCCCATAAACTATGTGTAATATTAATTACAGTACTCTGTATTAATGGCATGTGATTAGAAAAATAACAATACACGGGAATTGATTAGGTACAGTCGTGTTGGTATTTGTTAGGACCTTCTTTTGTTTTGTTGTTTTTTTTTTAAATTTGATGCTAGCTTTTGCTCGCGCCTTCGCCCGCGTTAAATTCGGGGTAACACAGTTCTCCTTTCCTGATTTTTTGCTCTAGCGCCTTATTTATTGAAATAGCAATTACAAAGTTTTCCCTTTTCTTCCCTCTTTCTCGCTCATTTCTCAATTAAAAAAAATACTCTGTCTCCAGGGTCCCAACTATCTCTGTACCAAAATTCATCAAAATCGGTTTAGCCATTTAGGCGTGAAGACGTTACAAGCAAACAAACAAACTCACTTTCGCTTTTATTATAATATTAGTAAGGATTCCATTATTATCTTATGTTGCGTTGGTCTCGCGTTAGTGCGACTGCTGAGCACCTGGGTCTTGGGTGAGATACCCGGGTCGGGCGTAAAGTGTAATTGGGATTTTCAATATTGAATTCCACAGGACACGGTTGCGCAGTGGCTAAGCGTTAGACTGATGCGCTACGTATCGCGGGTTCGATCCCCGCACGGATCAAATATTTGTATGATCTATAGATAATTGTTCCGGGTCTGGCTGTTTGTGTATGTGAGTATAAATGTTTGTAAACGCACCCACGGTACAGGACAAATTCCTAGTGTGAAAAAATCAAGAGGTATGGAACTAAAGAAAATTTGAATTTCGGGTTCTTCCCTGGCGTTTTACCTTAATGAAGATCCGTATTATGATGCTCTTGATAAGCGTAGATATCTACAGCCTACACCCAGAGGCCTACATCAGAACTCGTTTTAAAATGATTTAACATGTTCTAAAAAATCGACTTTTGAACTAGTTCTCGCCCACGATTTAAATGGCAGATGTTAAAATTTATCGAAACAATGTGGATTCTTAAAAATATTTCGTTGCCGACAAATGTTCATGGCATTTAAAACACACACTAAAGTCAACTTATAGAAAATTGTATGATGGACGTCGTACTTGCACAATTAATTAAAAAAAAAAAACGTTTCCCCACACTAGGATTTTCTCCTGTATCGTGGGTGCGTTTACAAACATTTAAACTCACAAACACAAACAGCCAGACCCGACACACCTATCTTTGGGACATATGTACAAATATTTGTTCCGTGCGTGGATCGAACCCGCGACACGCAGCGCAGCAGTCGATTGCTCAGCCACTGCGCCAACCATGTTGTCCAAATTTCATACCTATTTCTATGAGGTTAGGCAGAAACTACAGAATGTCTGCTAAAACTCTTACATAATACATTTTGCTTCGGTCATGTTCAATATATCTCGTCAAACAACTGGGGGTCTAAAATTTGAAAAATGGTCACATACGCAGTTAGTTTTGTGAATTGTCACTTAGTCTGTCTGATTCTGTTGAGGGAACAACTTGAAACAATTGAGGGTCTAAATTGGCAGCTTTAGCAGAATTAAAACCCCCTGAAGAATATTATAAACGACTCTCGGCCACCGTAGATGCGGGCCTGTGGACGGTGAGCAATGGGTAGTTCACCGTTTGTCCGTCTATTAACTCGTCGTTCGTATCGTTAGTGTTCCACGCGCGCCTCAAAGAAATGTCAGCAAAGAAGAGGTGCTTGCCAAAGCCTCCGCCTGCCGGGGTTGCGGGTTGTTCGAAAGAGATACCGCGGCCCCGGAACGTAAAGGGCAATAGAAGGAACATGGCTGGGTTTTAGTTAGTGAAAGTCTGACACTGCTGATTTCTCACCCCAAAAAAATAAACAAAAGACCTCCTGATCGCCTTAATGGTTTAACCAGAAGCTTAACACGCACACGCTGGTAATATTGTGAATTGTCTCTTTGTGACCATTTCACAAATTAACTATTATTAATTCATATTATTATCCTATTATGGTATTGCTGAAGTGGCCATTTTAGACCAGCTGATCACCTTCATGGTTTAAACAGCGCTCACTTTTTTACACCACATGACACATACCGCAGACCGTTATAGTACAAACCACATTCAATTTAATTATTACTATGTATTCAAAACAGCATAAAATCTGTGTTTTACACCGGTACGTCCGGCTTTTTTTACCTAAATATCCGGGAAAACTGGCTGGTCTGTCCGGCTATTAGGCTTGGCGACCTGGCGACCCTAGTCCCAGAGCATGCAGACGAACTCTTAGATTAGTTGTGACGACGCGACATCGCGTCAATTCTGTCCAATCACGGCGCTTACACCGTTTGAGGCCTACAGAGTGGTGCTCAAAGAGCTCGAATAAAGTATCGCCTTCTATTTTTATAAGCTTTTAATTGACTGCGCGGTTGGCACAGTAGTTGTAGCACGATTGCCTGTTGCGCCGCGTTCGATCGGTTCGATCCCCACATGCTTCTATCCACTCTTTTTTTATTCGCTCATGGTAAATCATTATATAACTTCCACCAGAGCGGACCGGAACGGAGCGGAGCGGGGGAGAGTGTCAGACTTTTACGGACTAAAACCCACGCATGTTTGATGTTTATTGCCCGGGGCCGCGGTATCTCTTTCGTACAACCCGCGACTCCGGAAGATTTCGGATAACTCGATCCATATTAAAAACACATTAAAAAAAAAACAATAATGAAAATTTATTGAAATTAAATCTTTATTCAGTCACCGACGACATTAAAAAGTAAACCTTATCGTCATCAACAAAAACGTCTATATTTGTGAATTGATATGTAGCACAAGGCTCTTTGATAATACCTACACACATGAAATAGTACGACAAAGAGTAGGTATATAAATTCCTTTATTTACTTTTTGTCGTAGGTTTTGCTCTAGTTAACATGGCCTATATACATTGATACGTACATCATCTATCAATCGTTTAAGTATTTATTGAATTCTATTGAGGTTACAAATTCATTTGTTTAATCTAAGTTCATCCTTACTAATATTGTAAAAGCGAACGTGAGTTTGTTTGTTTGATGAATTTTGGTACAGAGATAGTTGGGAACCAGGAGACGAACATAGGCTATTTTTTTTCTAAAAAGAGTGGGATATGAGGGGAGAAAGAGGGAAGAAACGGGAAAACTTAGCGTTGCTATTAAAAAACAATAAGGCGCTGCCGAATTTAACGCGAGCGAAGCCGCGGGCAAAAGCTAGTTAGCTATAAATACGCTAAAGTAAGTAGATAAAGATTTATGAAGTGTATCGTCTTTATAGCCTTTCTTTAGTCTGTTGGGGTCGGCTTCCAGTCTAATCGGATGTAGCTGAATATTTATTTTATTTATTTATTGAAGCTTGGAGGGATTACAGCTTAAAAAGAAACTTAATTTAAAAAAAAAAACCATAGACAACAGCTAGCCTATTAAAAGTCTTCACGTACAGTACCAGACTAAAAATCCTTATCCTTGCTAATATTATAAAAGCGAAAGTGAGTTTGTTTGTTACGTCGTCACGCCTAAATGGCTAATCCGATTTTGATGAATTTTGGTACAGAGATATAGTTGGGATCCTGGAGATGGACACAGGCTATTTTTTTAAAGTGATAAATGAGGGAGATAGAGGGAATAAAAGGGAAAACTTAGCTTTGCTATTACAATCAATAAGGCGCAAGGGCAAAAACTACAGGTAGCAGGTACCTGCAAAACAGGAAAGGGGTACTCTGTTACTCCGAATTTACCGCGGGCAAAGCTAGTTTCAAATAAAATGAGAGCACAAACTGCTCTTTACACATTAATCTAAAACATTGAACACTTAAGACATCTGTGACAGGGTCCTTCACGTACCCACAGAGCCACAGGCGTGCACAGGGTCTCATGACCGGGTAGGCAGCGTTTTTTTTTCCGCGAAAATTAGGAAAGATTCCGCAATTGCACGTGTTAGTTAGTCTTTTTTGCCGCGGAATAGAAATTATGTAAATCTGTAGGTATACCCTGAATGACTCCACACTGTTGTATTATTCGAATTAAATAACAGGCACGGAAAACAATATAATTTATTTGTGTGTATGCAATCACACAGCCAGGAGTATGTTTCTTAATTTTTCTTATTAAATTTACGAGTTACATTACCTTTTTGCTGGGTTAACGCTGGTAATTCAAGCACACATCTACCTTTCGACACCATTTGAAGCTTTTCATTAAACGACAATTGAGAAAACCTACCATTCATTACTTTTAACAAACACACATTATAGAATTTAGAACAAATCGAACTGAATTTGCGTTTCGTTAATTAATTATTCACAAAAAACAAATATAATAACTGCAAACTTCACATAAACATTTCAAAATGACATGAATTTGATAATAAAATGTTGACAAATAAAATTGCATCACTTTCAACCGGAATTGTACATAGCTAATGACTTCTTTAACTTGTCGTATAATTTCTGTTGAGCGCCAATCAGTAAAAAGCTGAGCTGTACCGACCAATGCAACGAGCTGTTCATGTCGCAACGAATTGCGGCATGAATCGCGGCCCCCGATTGGCTTCTCATGCCACAGGAGATATGTCGCTGTGTGAGCCATACACGACGTGTCTGTACACGAGGTTTTACACACACACGCATACTTCATGCCTACATTTATCAATGAACTAAAGGCACTATTGAAGTTTGCCTATAATTCGCTCGTGATGATCTGTTGAACGCGAAACGCCTGCCATAGTGTTAATTTAGGGCGGTGTGGAACGTTGCTATTATTTTTACGTTAGGAATTTATAGAAAAAGTTTAAATTAATTAGATATTTGTTTATTCTTTGATTTTTTTTCTTTCTTTGTTTACCTATGGAGTCTAGGGTCGGCAGTGTCTTTTTGCCTATATGGACCGCACGCCACTGCACAGAGCCCACGTTTGCAGACGCAAAACGCAGTCACTCCCTAAGGGTTTTCGTTTTGAGGTACGGAACCTAGAACAAGCGTAAAACGTCTATTGAAAAATACATATGTAAAACTTTGACATCCACACACCAAAACGTCCAATTGCCGAGCGCATTCTGTCGCGTCAATTCGACAATTGTCACTTACAGACTCCTATTGCCGGAGCGACGGTTTTATGAGCAGTCGATTGATTTGAATGGTTCTCCTTATCAGTTGCGATTGATTGTGGTTGATTGATTGTCGTTTGTTCGTTTTTTGTTTGTGTGTTAGCGGTGGTGTAGTTGTGTTCATAGATAGTATGCGTTTATTTCGTACTTCAATAGAAAAAGAAACGGAACCCTTTTTTTTGGGGTGTGAAATTACCAAATAACTTCCCCCACTCTGGGTGGAGCGGGGGGGAGTGTCAGACTTGTACTGACTAAATCCCACCTATGTTCCTTATACTGTCCTTTACGTTCCGGGGCCGCGGTATCTCTTTCGAACAACACGCAACCCGGCAGGCGGAGGCTCTGGCAGGCCTCTCTGCTTTACTGACATCTCTTTGAGGCGCGCGTGAAATACTAACGTGCCGTCGACACGGCCTCGTCAATAGGCGGACGAACTGTGAGGTAAAAACGGATTATCTGCTATAACGTTTACAATTTAAAGTGGCTGAGCGATCGACTGCCGCGCTGCGTGTCGCGGGTTCAATCGCGGCACGGAACAAATATTTGTATAACCTACAGATAGCCGTCCGGATCTGGCTGTCTGTGTATGTGACTTCAAATGTTTGTAAACGCACTCACGATACAAGAGAAACCCTAGTGTGGGGCAAAGATAGAAAATCGTAGCAGGTGATGTCCACTCGTTATTAACCGACTTCAAAAAAGGAGGAGGTGCTATGTTTGACCGTATCTTTTACGAATGTTCACTGATTACTCCGCCAACTGTGGAACGATTTTCATAATTCTTTTTTCAGTTCGAAAGGGTATAACTTCCGATGCAAAAAGTCAACGAAACAAACGAAGTAGTTTTTTTTTTAAATCAGTAGTTTTCGTCAATGTTAAAGCCAGCAAGCCAGGATACGGTCTTTTTCAATTAAACTGGTCAGTCCTAAGAAAGTTGATAACAAAGTTTCAATAAAGGAGCCAGCTATTCCCTTTGTATTTTGATTCAAGTAACAAAACAATAACAAGTATCACTTAACTCTAACTTAATCGCAAGACATCAAAGCTTACGATAACTTACCCCAAAATCCCAGTTCCCTAAAACTTAAAACTATAGGCATATCTCAACTTAGACGTTTTACTTGAACTTAAAACACTTAAGTTGAAAGTTTCCTTCATCTTAAAGTGTCAACATCTTTAGAAGGGCGTTTTAAGCGCTTAGTTATTAACTTAAACTTGGTTTAAGTAGAAGTAAGTAATAACTTAACTAAGTTGCTGCTATCGGGTGTTGTCAGGGGCGATTATTTTATGGTTAAGCTTTTGTAAGTTGATTAATGGTTTAAGGGTCAGTATGGTGCCGTGTCGACGGCGCGTTCGTGTTTCACGCGCGCCTCAAAGAGAGTCAGCAAAGCAGAGGGGCTTGCCGGGCCTCCGCCTGCCGGGGTTGCGGGTTGTTCGAAAGAGACACCGCGGCCCCGGAACGTAAAGGGCAATAGAAGGAACATGGGTGGGTTTTATTCAGTACAAGTCTGACACCCCTCCGCTCCGCCCAGAGAAGATATTTCATGATGATAGATTTTGATACCCTCAAAAGCTTTCACTTTTAGGGTTGCGTACCCAAAAAGTATAACGGGACCCTATCAATAAGACTCCGCTGTCCGTCCGTCTGTCACCAGGCTGTATCTCATGAACAGTGACAGTTAGACAGTTGAACTTTTTACAGATGATTTATTTCTTTTGCCGCTATAACAACAGATACTAAAAAACATAATAAAACAAATATTTAAGGGGCCATCCCATACAACAAATATGTTTTTTTACCGCTTTTTTTATAATAGTACTAAAGCCTTCATTTCTTCTATATAGTAGGAACATTAAGACCCATTTAAATTTCCATACACAAACAGCGATAGGCCATACCAAATATTTATTTCGTGCGAGAATCGAAACCGTGACACGCAGCGCAGCAGTCATTCGCTGAGCCACTGCACCAACCATGTACAATAAACTTACTCACACAATTATTTACCTAACAGATGTACAAGTACCTCTACTTTATACATTAATTTACACAGAATATTTAATTAATAATTCCCAACGCTCATTCAATGAAAACCAAATGAATTTTAACATGACACATATTAAAATTCATCGCAATTAAATACCAAACAATGTGATTTTCATATGAATTTATTATTATGATGTACTAGCTGACGCCCGCGGCTTCACCCGCAGATATCGTACTACCAAAAATAAAAGATTACAACCCGAATCGTGAACCTCCTCCTTTTTTTGAAGTCGGTTAAAAATATGCGTTATTCTCGGTTCTTTCTCAAAATAGGCAGAACCGCGCTATAACGGTAGTTAGTATAACGAGGTCAGCCAAGTTCTAGGACCTTTGAACAAAGTTCTGAAGCAAATTTACGAGTCTTCCAAGTCCTCAGATAAATTGGATTATTGTCTACTAAATGTAGAATGTCGCTGAGTTTTGGTGGTACAAGGTAAAGATGTAAGCGGATCTGAAATGTTGAATAGAAACGTAATTGCATCTTGTAGAGAGATCCTTAAAATGGGTTTGTATAGGTTGATGTGCCGTCGTGCCTATAGAGGGTTAACCCTGTCTATAGAGGGTTAACCAGATTTTATTGTACACACGATTACGTTTGTACGCTATGTTAGGCAACATACCGTATAAACGAAACGCCTCAACATTATTCCTGACCCCTCATAATCGCGTTCGTATTTCGTACCGTAAGTTTACAGTCTGAATTAACGAACTATTACTAAAAAATACGACTCTAGACCTCAATGTTGCCTAAAAGCAACACTCCCTATTTTTGTAATGTTGATTTTTTATATATAACATCCTTACTTATTAATATTATAAAAGCGAAAGTGAGTTTGTTTGTTTGTTTGTTACCTCTTCACGCTTTAATGGCTGAACCGATTTGGATGAATTTTGGTACAGAGATAGTTGGGAACCAGGAGACGGACATAGGCTAATATTTTTTTGAAAAAAGTGAGATGTCAGGGAGAAAGAGGGAAGAGAAGGAAAAACTTAGCGTTGCTATTACAAATCAATAAGGCGCAAGGGGAACTGTGTTACCCCAAATTTAACGCGGGTGAAGCCGCGGGCGAAAGCTAGTTAAATATAAAATTATATTAATAATATATAAAATTCGTCAATTTTTTTTTTTTGTTATAATATCCAGAAAACCCCAGTTTCTGTGTGATAGAGGGTTCAAACCGCTCTGCTTATGACTTGTACCACACTCAACAAGAGATTTTGATCCGGAGACATCTACAGCAATCTTTATGGGATTTGGGACTAATCTCCTTTGGAAGTAACAAGCGTTACCGATGCCATAGTAGAGCGATCAAATGTTATTGTATGTGTGATTGTTTCATTTAACCGCGGGGTAACCGCTGTTCATACACGTCGCCAAGTTACAGTCCTGAAATTGGGTTAGTTGTTGGGAAATGGGATGTGTGTGCGTTGCAATAAGGTGCCTTATCCTTCTCCATGTTATAAATGCGAAACGAATGCGCGCTTTGTCTTGTCAGACTGAAGGAGAAACAAAGGTATGACACCGCTAAACAGCTTAACCGTATAGTTCGGTACGGACCCCTTCGGGGGCTCGACATTCAAATCTCCGCTGGCTCGGTACTGGCCCCGAAAGGGGTCGGACATTTAAGTCATATGACCTCCTCATTATTTTTGTAAATATTTTATTTTCTGGTTAATAAATAATATGGGTGTGCATTCATTAAGATAGTAGAATAAAAATCTCATATGTAAACGTCATTAGATGTTCTTTAATTATTAAGGAAGTTTCTTAATTAAGTCTTATAAAATCCAAATAAGTCTTATAATTAATAATCGTTAATTACGATCATAGCCATTTTGATGGCAGTGTAGGTCGACGCTAAAAATCATAAAAAATAGGTTTTCGGACATTTAAACTCCACATTATTGGGCACGATTAACGTGTCCTTTTATTACGTGAAGAAATCATTCGTAATTGAACTTATATTAGTAGTGGTAATGATACATTTTGAAATCTAAAGTCGAAATTCGCGCCAATCGGACTTGTTAACATTTTTAATTCCACATTATATCATATATTCACGAATAGATTCTATAACAACTGACACAAATATCATTTTAAATATTATAAATAACATGACAATGCCCAGATCTTATCGTAATTTGCAATAATAGGACCAATAACACGGAATATTCATAACCACTACTAAATTCACTTACGAAATTGACGTCCATTTCTTTTTTTTTTAATTTTGTGATGTGTAAATGCGATTATTTCAATCGATTATTTTCTTGTAAATCAATCAACTCGATAAATTAAATTAAGGAATATCAGAAATTGATAGATGAAAATAATAATTAATTTTGTAATAGGTACGTGTAAAATACTATTTAATATTGATTATAATAATTTTTACGCCACTAAAACTGATTCAACAACAAACAGTACAAACTCGCGCCAATTTTATTTTCAGATAAAAATTCAAAAAAGGAATGCGCTCGCTGTTCAAATTTATATTAAAATGTTTATTTGCTATTTTATTAATAATTTGGTTTTGTACCTACTATTTGAATGTGAATTGCAAATAGAAATAAATAAGGTTGAATATAGAACGCGTCAATTATGATCTTGGTAAGCACATCAAAAAAATCAGCTATGATAAATTACATTTGTTCGACAAAATTGTTTGGTTGGATTGGTTATTTGAAAAGCGTATTCATTCTTTCCTAAAACATGGCTCGTAGGCCAAAGTGTTCTTGGAGTGGAAGCCTTGGGGTAAAAATGGCCTATAGAGGAAGAGCACAATTTAGATGGAAACACGACACCAAGAAAACTCCTGGTTCAAAATGAGTCCATTTTGAACCTGGATTTTTCTTGATGTCATGTACCGTGTTTTTTTTTGGGTGGGAAATCGTCAAATAACTTCCCCCGCTCTGGGCAGAACGGGGGGGAGTGTCAGACTAGTACTGACTAAAACCCACCCATGCTCCTTCTATTGCATAACTCTGACACTCCCCCCCGCTTCGTCTAGAGCGGGGGAAGTGAGGCGCTCCTCAAACCAAGCCAGCCACCGCGGGAGACGCTACAGGCATCGGGCGTCGGGCGTCGGGTGTCTATATCAATATTTTAGTACGGTACGGTATGTTTGTGCCGGCTGGGGTGTCTGACTAGTTACCTACAGAATTAGCATGACCTCCTACAAAAATGGCCGCCATTTTCTTCATCGTCATTCAAGAAAACAGCCAAAATCTTTTACCGCGAAACCGTTTGACAGCAAAATGTACCTCAAATCTTGGTGCATAAGAAAATAATTATAGCATAACAAAAAAGCACGTGACAAAATGTTGTTGTCTTTCTTTTCTTATCGATATCATAGATATTTGAACAACTATAATATCGCATAGTAGAATAATATGCAATCTCCATAGGTAAATTCCTCAATGGTCCCAAAACTTTTTTTTAATGTTTACTCCATTACGATTATCAATTAGGTTGAATGCAACTTTTTAATCGTAATGATGAAACTTAGATTTACGGTCAGCACTAAGAAATGTCATGTTGCAACACAGTTTTTAGTATTTTTTGTTGAGATTTGTATCGTGTTTTATTTTGAATTTATATGTAAAATGGCAAAAATAAGAATGCAGATGGAATGTCACTGTTTTTATTTTGGATTTCCGATTTTATTATCAAAGGGTTGTCTTGTGTATGTGCATTATTTCCAGCGTTTTTAAAGTACCTAATTTTTGGAAGGGTGTAATAAAATGTATTTTGCACACATTTTATAATAGATTGACGCCGTTTTATCGACCTAATGAGGTTTTTGGAAATATAATCCTCAAACCTATCATATGAAACAGCCCCGGTGACTTATTTTTAATAACAAAATTGAATGCAGTAAATTGATGAAAATTCTTGAATTTCATGACAATTCGCGTCACCCCACCGATTCAGCTGATGTGTCATGTGTCAAAATCCTGTCGTGCAGAGTGGTTAATATTAAAATAGAAATTGTAATATTTTTGAATTTAGAAATCAATAAAGAACTAAAATAAGAAATTATAATATTTTTGAATTTAGAACTGAAACAAATGCCAATTTGTTGTTTATTTATGACATTTTTTTAAGTTGTGGCACTGTTTGTGTCTTTTGACCACACATTTAAAAAAAATTGATGGCTTTAAACATTCGCCTCTTTGCTTAAAAAAAACGCTGGCTATATAGATTTGTTTATAGTTAGTTATTCATGGTGAAATATAAAAAAAAAAATTGCCCTCGTTGCGATAAATGAGAAAGAAGCACGTGTGTGAATTGAATACATTGCATGTTGAACCTTATACAAGTGCAATAAGAGCCAGTTTTCTAGGAATTGAATTGAAAATATTTTTCTCTCTCATTAAGCTTCTTTCCATGAAAATAATACTTCATTAATTTAGTCAGAATTAAACCTTTATATATAAGAAAGAACAAAAAAAAAGCTTGTAAAAATGCAAATCATTCTATGTTCATTCGTTAAAAGCTCGCACTGTGTAATTAGATTAAGTGAGTGAATGAATGAAATGAACGGGTCGAATCGGCAAGTCATTCATTTGTTCGAACGATTTATTAATAAAAAATGTTCTTTGTTCTGCATTTTTAGAGATGTGATTTTTTTATTTTGTCATTAATTTTAATTTAGATAGTTAACGAATGAAATGCATTAGGGAATCTCGTTACTGTGAAATGCAAGTTGTTCATTGTACAAAAGAAAAGTGCAGTGTTCCTATAATGGTAATAATATTACGATTTAAAAGAGTGTCCATGGAGTTTCTTGCCCATTCTTCTCCATAGAGATCTACGCTTTAGAAAGGGCAACTACAGTACTTTCACAAGTTATTATGTCTAGTGACACGTCACGGTTGGCGCAGTGGCTGAGCGATCGACTACTGCGCTGCGTGTCGCGGGTTCGATTCCCGCACGGAACAAATATTTTAATGACCTGTAGATAGTTGTTTTGGGTCTGGCTGTTTGTGTATACAGGAGAAATTCTTGGTATGGGGCAACGCTTTTTTTTTAAGGTTCTAATTTCGATACCCGGGTCGTGCAAATTATTCTAAGGTTTATCCTTCTCAGTAACAAGCCATAGAGTGTGAATTTTGCCTTTGGTTGATGGCAAAAGGGTCGCCCCTTATTACATGAAACCTAAAGTATATATGTAGTATTAGACTCTGCCTCATTACTCTGCCTCACTCCTCGAGCATTACAAGGGTGATATTACGAAAAGAAAGTTCCTAGAACAATCGATTATAAGTCTTTCCAACTCACTATTAAATTCTAATAACTCAACAAATTTACAAACACAAAGTACCAACCCACTTTTAACCCTTTAACTGCTATCGATCGTCATCAACGTTTCCTGCTATCATGAGGCCACATTTGGGCCTATTTAGATAACATAATGTTTATTTTGCGTCGCTGCCACGTGAACACTTCGGTCGAAAAGGCCTCGGTTATTGCGTGTTACGTGTGTGTTGGGGTGGGTGAGTTTTGAATGAAATTCTAGGCCTAAATATCATGACTTCACGTTTGTGATAGCCGTAGGCTAAAGCAGATGTAGGTATGTCTAATCACACACCTAAATTTTGCCTGTTTGATTTATGTCCTATGTAATATGGGGCGAACTTATTGGCATTAACCGGGCAAAAATCCAGGCTTAATTGTGTATCTACAAAATAAGTTTATTTAAAGTTGCATGGGTTTTAACAAAATGGTACTTGTCTCCCTAGATATGATACACGTCTAGACGTTTGACGACGTTTGGTTCCACGTCATTGTCCGGTCCATTAAATGTTTATTCCACAAAAAGGGTACTTGTTAGAATCGACCCAAAATATCTGAGTGATGTACACAATCAACCAAAACTTGGCTCGAAATTTCTCGAAGCAGCCTCTAATTTAAGGCTCAAGGCTGCCCAAAGGTCTCAACTTCCACGAATTTGTGTATAAAACTTTTCTATTTAAATAACCCACCACTGTGACTAAGTGAACCGGCACTCATTAATGTTGTTGGCAAAAAGCAACAAGAAAACAACGCAATACGTACAAACTCCAAACTCGAAAACTTAATTAAACTGTTATCGCGACTCAAGGCGGGGTCTTGAGGACCCCGGTGGGGTTAAAAGCCGGATGGCCGAAATAACCGGGCTATTTAACACTGTCTCCGACAGTCGCAATCTTCAGTGAAAAAGCTTCAGTTTAATTTGTGCTAATATTGTATGTCATCAGTGTAACTGACGGGGTCTGAGAGATCCGCGTTTGTGTTTCGACGCGCGTGGTTTTTTGTGCGGCAATTTTGGATTAAATGTTTATGCTGTGTAAGGTTAGGGGTGTGTATCTAGATATTTTTAAATAAATGCATGGGATTTTTTCTCCCTTGATAATTGGCTGGATTTTGTGAAAATACCTACGTGGGTATTATGTTTTCTATTTGCGTTTATTGCTGTACCGAACCAGCGAACCATAGGTATTTTGTGATTCTATCTCGCAGAAAATATATGTAGGCACGTATTTGGGACCGTCTTCACAAATATGTTTTCAACTAATAGTATCTTAGGAAGATCAGTGGCATCGTTCTATTTGCTTTTTAGGATTCCGTACCTCAAAAGGAAAAACGGAACCCTTATAGGATTACTTTGTTGTCCGTCTGTCTGTCAAGGGTATTTATTTCGTCAGGTTTTTAAACTATGTACTACAATCTGTGGTCCTTTAGAGCTGTGAAATTATCTCTCTAAGCCTATGCAGTTTAAAGATATGGCCGTTTATGTCGCAAGTTTGTACGGAACCCACGGTGCGCAAGTAGAACTTGCACTTAGTCTTTTTGTGGTTGCTTGCTCTTAATTGGCCCACCGCTGGGCAAAGACTAATTAACCTTTCTGTTTTCATAACTCTCAATTTATTTATTGATCTTTTTACTAAACTGTTTAAGTCAGTAAACATAGCGCGCTAGAAGTTACACGGGATGTGAGCAGGAAGATAAAAATGATGGATTCTTAATTTTCATTATAAAAACATTTTCAGTGCAAAAACCAACGACCTCATTAGTAAGCCAAACTATTATTTTATTCCAGTCTCATTAAATAATGCCTGCTATAAATGACCTTATTTCTCTAACACTTTAGTAAAGGAAATGAATCTAATTTTACATAAGTACTTAACATACAAACCAAGGTAAGCGGGAAAATGCCATTGAAGGCGGTTCAAGCTCATATGCTTGTAGGGCTGGTGTGAACGTGCGGCTTATTCGTCAACTCGACTGGGCGCGAGTTAGCACCTTCTGATTTACCTATTTTTGTTGTAGTCAAATCGCGACCGAGTAAAAATCTGACGTATTTACAGTCATCTACAAAGGTGTTTTGTCTTTTGTAGATGACTGTAAGTAAGTACGTCAGATTGCACTAACTCGCGCGCAGCCGCGAGTTTTAGAGGCGCGAGTTGACGAATAAGCCGAACGCGCGGAGTATACGAAACTTTGAACGATTTAAGAAATTGAAAGCGCTCGAATTACACACAATATTTACTTGATCTTTGACTAACATCCACAAGTTTAAACTCAAGGTTCGCCGTCGGTCCGTCTAGAGACGAGAAGCCGTGTCGACGGCGCGTTCGTGTACCACGCGGCTTCAAAGAGGTGTCAGTAAAGCAGAGGGGCCTGCCAGGCTGTCGGGGTTGCGGGTTATTCGAAAGAGATGCCGTAGCCCCGCAACCGATGGCCTTGCCGGTTTGCATAAATAAGAAAAAAAATACTTAGGTACTTCATTAGCATAGGTACCTCCATGAATTTGAAAAGGATGCATAATGAAAGCTTGTATAGTAGTATTTTCGATGCGAATTTATGTTAAAAGAAAGAAAGAAAATTGCGTTTATTTAGCATTAAAAACAAAAACTCTGGAAAACCTTAACAAAGTAAAATAAATAATGCCAAAAGGGCCTCTCCTCAGCATAATGCCAGATGGCAACACCAGGCCACCACCTGACGCTGATTTTCAGCTGCAGCCCACGAGTGCCATACGCTCGAATACATAAACAAACACATAGGTATAACAGTCAGAATTAAAAACATAAAATTTAAATAATAAAATAAAAAAACAATATTAAAAAACTAAAAATTTATAAAAAATTGTAAAATTTAAAATCGTAGAAGATTGATAAATAAAATAAAAAATAATAAATGTGATATACAATACATCGCCAATTCACTTTTTTTAGTTGTTAACATGGTGATTAATGGTACTGCCTTCTCTGCATGAGAATGGACCTTTGCCCAGCTGGAACTGTTACAGGATGGTATTTTTAGACCTAGAATACCTTGTATTTCCTAGGATAATAATTCATTGCGAGTTTGTGCTAGCGCCTCAATGTTCAAAGCTTTTCTACAGACCGCTTACAACTGAATTTTGCTTTATGTGCGGCAAAAACTGTGTTAAACAAAAGTGGAGGTTTTCAAATAAATGTTCTGCTTAAGTTTTCAGTTGTTTTGCTGCTATCTTGGAACATGGTCGGAGAGTTAGGGAGGGTGCTTCGTTTAAAATGGAACATTGAGAATCGCAATTCAAAAGTTTTTGTACGACTAGCTGGCGACTGCGGTTTTACCCGCGTGATATCGAAAAAAAAATATCCTAGGTGTTATTCCAGACTATAATCTACCTCAGTGCCAAATTTCATCAAGATCCGTTCAGCCGTTTTGACGTGACATCGATACATCTAAACTTCCTCACAAACATTCGCATTTATAATATTTTATAAAAAAAATAAAAATTAAAAAGGGTTTTTTTTTTCATATCGAGAGCGAAGCCGTGGGCGCCAGCCAGTTAATTAATATATTGCTCCAATAACTACTTGATAATTAAATGGCTATCAATTTCAACTATAAATATTTAATTAAGTACCGTACTCATAATACAAATAATTTTGATAATTACGTAATTTTATATCGGATTTCACGAAACTTTATAAATGTAGAGTTATTTTGTAATCTATTAGTTAAATATAGTTAATATAGTAAGTACTTCAGTTACTAAGTTGAGGGTCGTAATTAAAATAGTTTGGGGACCTCATAGGACGACAAGAGAAAACATACAAAAAAATAAAAATGAAATTGAGAACGTCCTCCTTTTTTTGAAGTCGGTTAAAAACTCATCCATGTTTCTTCTATTGCCCTGTGTGTTCCGGGGCCGCAGTGCTTTTTCGAACAACTCGCAACCCCGACAGGACGGTGCCTTGCTATAGTTAGGTCAATCCGGTATAGACTAACGCAAATCCAGACACAAATATCATTACATTATTTTTTTGAAATTTTGCCTCCACTAAGAATTTATATTGTATCGTGGGTGCGTTTACAAACATTTAAACTGACATACACAAACAGCCAGACCCGAAACAACTACTTGTAGGTCATGAAAATATTTGTTCCGGACGGGGATCGACACCGCGACACGCAGCGCAGCAGCCTATCGCTCAACCACTGCGCCAAGCGTGTCGTCAAATATAACAACACTAGCTGGCGGCCGAGGCTTCGTCCGCGAGATATCGAAAAAAAATTGCCTGTGTTATTTCAGACTCCTATGTCTGTGCGAAATTTCATCAAGATCCGTTCAGCCGTTTTGACATGAAAGAGTAACAAACATCCATACATCCATCCATCCTCACAAACGTTCACATTTATAACATTACTAGCTGGTGCACAAGGCTTCGCCCGCGTGACATCGAAATAAAAAATAACCTGTGTGTTATTCCAGACTGTACTTAATTTACTTTTGTGCCAAATTTCGTCAAGATCCGTTCAGTAGTTTTTTTGTGAAAGTGAATCAAACATACATCCATACTCACAAGCTTTATAATATTAGTAGGATTTACCTTAAAAAGGCACCATTTACAACCACATCTCTTTGCCTAAACCGGGAGTAGCTCATAAAAGTTTATGTTTTAATGCTATAAAAATGTTCCTTATGTAAATTTCTTATTTCGCTGTTGTACCATTTCGTCTTAGCTGTAATTTTTTCGCGAATTTGCGTATCCCTAATGTGATGCGATCTGTGCTATCATTTGGTTTATTATTATTGTGAAAATGCTGCGGCAGTAAGTCTCGTTATATATGAGATTTGGTGGTGTGCTGATTCTTTCTAAGTTGATGGAAGTCGCTTTATCCTACTTTATATTATAAAAGAAAGACTATGAGGATGTATGTAAGTATGTTTGTTGCGCTTTCAAGCAAAAACTGGTGAATGGATTTCGATGAAACTTCACAATATTTAAAACTCATATATCGAGATAACACTAAAGATAATTGTATAATCTTTTACCACGCAAGTGAAACCGCGGTCGCAGCTATTAAAGAAACTAGAATTGTGATGAATAAGTTCTTTTAAACTTTATGTGTGGTTTTAAAACTCAAACGACATTTTCTTGAATTGAACCCTTCAAAAAACGAAATAGTGGCACACATTCCTAGTTATTAATTATAGATTTTAATATCATGTTCATTGCGCACTGGAAGAATAAAGCTCGTGCTCCGGCTTTGCCCAGCCATGTAATATGGCTAGTTTTTTCCCGCGGCTTCGCTCGCGTTAACTTTGGGGTAACACAGTTCCCCTTTCCTGATTTGCAGGTACGTGCTACCTGTAGTTTTTGCCCTAGCGCCTTATAATATTGTAATAGCAAAGCTAAGTTTTCCCTTTTCTTCCCTCTTTCTCCCTCATAACTCAAACTTTTTTTTTAAATAGCCCTGTTATCCTATGTGCGTCTCCAGGGTCCCAACTATATCTGAACCAAAATTTTTCAAAATCGGTTTAGACATTCCTAAATGTCGTGAAGACGTAACAAACAAACAAACTCACTTTCGCTTTTAAAGTATTAGTAAGGATAACTAAAAAATGCGGAACACCGATGCCTAATAAATGTCTAAAATACACCGTAATCGATGTTCTATATTTTCATTCAGAACAAGATCTATATTTACTGTCATTGAAAATATCAGGCAATAATACATTATATTTATTTTCCGAAACAAAACAATTGATTTTCTTCATCGTCCTTTTTATACATCTTAAGTATACTAAATCGAGATATCGTCAACCTTTTTTAAGAAGTCGTTCGGGTTCCGGATAAAAGACTAATTAGTTCTTTTAGCCACTTCTATCGTTTTTACAGAGATGTAGAGTAAATTGAAGAGGCGTTTAGGTAGGCAGAAATTTAATTTTGTAAGGATTTATTTTTGGAAAGTGCTTTGTTAAAAGTCTTTCGGTTAATCGACATCAATTTTATTGTATTAAACAACTGTTTTATTTTTAGCTGCTTTGCCATATTAAGCGATCTTTGTTAAAGACTTTTAGCTGTTTTTAGTTTAATTCATACGGAACATAGTACCGGGATTAAAAATAGACTATGTGTCGCTACCTGTGTGAAAAATTTCATTAAAATTCGTTTAGTAGTTTTTGCTTGTAACTCTCATACATCTACGCATTCCCTATATTAGTAAGATAGTGCTTTTTAAGTATTTTTTTTAAGTTTAAATTTATAAATTGTCCTAGAGGCCTCGGCCTATCCATTCGAGGATAACAAGGGTTGTGTTTTGTAGTGTTTTCTAAACGGCTGAACGGATTTTGATGAAATTTTGCACAGAGGTACATTATAGTCTGGAATAACGCATAGGATACATTTTTGTCGATCATCACACGGGCTAAGCCGCGGGCTCCAGCTAGTACAGTAAAATGAAAACATGTAGTATAGGAGATAACTCATAAAATACCTAAGCAATATAAATAAAATAAATAAAGGCACAACTAGGGAGTATCACCTGTTTTGGTAATAAAAATAATTTTGATAATCGGCCCAAAATTCACGAAGAAATCGCTTAAAAACAAACACTCGAAGCGATATAGATGAATTTTCGACGCCCTGTAATTATTTTTCCTATTTGCGACTTGTACTATTTAAGTTACTCTGCATTGTTATAGATTGAATATTATTTTAATAAATCTTTTTCACAAAAAAAAAAGTTTTTTAAGTCTGAGATAAAAATATGTCTAGCATTTCATTCTTTACTGTCCTTTCCAGTAACAACTAAATCAATAAGTCTTTAAACCAGGGGTTTTACCAGACAGGCAGAATAAAAATCTTGGCAAAAAGTCCGCAAATAAATCACGCTGCCCTCCCAAGTCCTGATGAG
Source organism: Ochropleura leucogaster (assembly GCA_958449745.1). Lineage (NCBI taxonomy): Eukaryota > Metazoa > Arthropoda > Insecta > Lepidoptera > Noctuidae > Ochropleura > Ochropleura leucogaster. The sequence goes on from OY288225.1 coordinate 3,746,919, forward strand.
GGAAAGAGACGGAAGATTGATGATGTTTTGTCTCGGCTTTCTTTTACATTTACGTGTAATTAATTTTTGGATATGCTCTCTTCGAGGGTCGATGGCCGACTAAGTGCTTTTTGGAAGGGAAAGTGATTCATTTGTTTTTTTTTCATGACGGCATTTGAAGCTGTTTTGTATATAGTTAAGTAGTGCAGTGATACATTTAAAATGATACTATCCTTACTAATATCATAAAAGCAAAAGTGAGTTTGTTTGTTTGTTACGTCATCACGCCTTAATGGCTAAACCGATTTTGATGAATGTTGGTATAGAGATAGTTGGAGACGGCCTTAGGCCATTTTTTTTTAATTTGAGAAATGAAGGAAAAAGAGGGAAGAAAAGGGAAAACTTAGCTTTCAAATCAAATCATTTATTTCAATTAGACCATTACAGGCACTTTTGAAAGTCAAGAAACAAAATGAATCTACAGTCCCGGTCACAAGGCATAATAACTTGTGAAAGTGCTATTAAAAAGCAACAATAAATAAGGCGCAAGGGCAAAAACTACAGGTAGCAGGTACCTGTAAATCAGGAAAGGGAAACTGTGTTACCCCGAATTCAACGCGAGCGAAGCCGCGGCCACGCCACGCCTTTTTCGGGTTCCGTATCTCAAAAGGAAAAGACGAGTCCCCTCATCACCTATCCTAAATATGGGAATATGTCCCAAAAGGTTAAGGCCCGCAAAAATATCTCACTCTCTTTATTTTCTTTACCTGCAAAATTTTAGCCATTCTAGTACCATCTACCGTCTAACTACCATCATTCACTTTATCATCTTTTGTTTTCGTTGTAAAATAATATGTATTGGTTTGAAATAATGATATCACTAAACGGTCCAGTCGTGGTTTTTCACCAAAAAATATCTTTGGAAAAACATCAGTCCTAAAGTTCATTTTTGGCCAAAATCATCTTACTTCATTATCTCTAATAAAAAGTCGAGTTTCCATAATTTCCGGAGTTTTCCTACAACTTTCCTGTAAAAATAAATTAACATGCTTAGATTGGATTGTCAAGGAGTCCATTGAAAGTCCGACTTCCCGACTTATTCTAATTTGGAAGCCCGAAGTTTTTTCCGGGCTTGTTAATAAAACAACATTTACTTTGCGTATATTTTTTTAGCACACTTTGCAAACCGAAATTAGGCCAAAATGAAGTTGTCTAAGTTGTCTTCATTAATTACGTGGTAATTAATACAGAGATACTATTTTCAAAGCAAACCTCATCTGCAAAGCCTTTTTCGAATCCTTACTAATATTTTAAAAGCGAAAGTGAGTTTGTTTGTCACGTCTTCACGCCTAAATGGCATAACCGATTTTCATGAATTTTAGTACAGAAATAGTTGGGTCCCTGGAGACGGACAAAGATTACTTTAAAAAAAAAAGATTGAGTTATGAGGGTTTGCGGAGCACCTTAAATGACAAACAATATCTACTAGACGTCGATCACGATTTAATCCTTACTTAATATTATAAAAGCGAATGTGAGTTTGTTTGTTTATTTGTTTGTTTCCTCTTCACGCTTGAATGGCTGAACCGATTTTGATGAATTTTGGTACAGTTTGGAACCAGGAGACGGACATAGGCTATTGTTTTTAAAAAAAGAGTGGGATATGAGGGAAAAAGAGGGACGAAACAGGAAAACTTAGCGTTGCTATTACAAATCAATAAGGCGCTGCCGAAGTTAACGCGAGCGAAGCCGCGGGCAAAAGCTAGTTGATTGATATAATTGATTTTGGCAGAGCAACATTTAACCTTTTATACATCGTGTTAATTTAACGGAGGTGGCGGAAAAACCATTTTCTATAGCTTCCAAATGGGTGTAGGGTTAACTATCTGTTCGTTAAGGATTGTTGTACAGTGAGTGTTGTACAATCAATTGTTTGTTTTTTAGTTTTCTGTAACTAAAAAAAAACTGATCGCTAATAGGATGACTTTGTTGTCCGTCTGTCTGTCAAGACACTTAATCTCGAGAACAATTACAGTTATGAAATTGAAATAAAATTCATATAATATTTAAATCTGTTATCCCTCAGAGCAGTCAAACTCGCGCTTTGTCGGTTTTATTTAGCTAGCTTTGGCCCGCGACTTCGTCCGCGTGCTTTAATAGTACCCATTTCCGGGGGATTTCCGGGATGTCCCAGACTATATCTGTATCAAATTTCATTGGTCGTCAATCAGTTCAGTGGTTTAGGCGTGAAGAAGAGACAGACAGACAAAGAGTTACTTTCGCATTTGTAATATTAGTACGGATTTTGAGATATGGTATGTACAAACGACGGCAGGTCAACCTATTCTAAACTATTATAACCTGATCTCTTTACTACGGCTCGCACACCGTAGTAGGGAGATCAGGTTAAAATGGTTTTGGTTTAGGTTGGTGTGCCGTCGTGTGTACATTTTTAATAGATTCTCGGAAGTATATTATATGTTTTGGTCACATTGTACCACGTCACTCAATTCAGCTGTATTTTTTTTATAATTGTTAAAATTGATTATCATATTATTATTTTTTTCCCCTCATACTCTTAAATACAAGTCAAGTCACAAGAATTCAGTTAGTATGCTCTAGTTATGAAAACCTTCAATACATAACAAAATGCTAATAGCAACCGTTGTACGCTCAACCCGTTCGAAGCAGGCGTGCCAAGATTGAGGTTTGCAATTCTATCGGTGATCGGTAACCCTAAATTACGGTACGGAACCCATTATCGTGTTCCGTTTGTACGCTGCCGATTGATATTGGAGGGTTAAAAGCATTTGTGTTCGCTAACATGACTAATAAAGTATGTTTATGGTAAATTTGGGTTAGGTTGGTCCGAATGACCGGTTGGGGTGTGAGGGGTTAAAGGTGCTGTGGAGGTGTTGGTGTGTCTCTGTCTTTAATATGGCGAGACTGACTGTTTTAGTAGATGTGTGCTTATAGGGCCATTGTTGTCCGTCTGTGTGTCTGTCAAGACCCACCAAGTTATCTCGGGAACGGTAACGTAAATGGTTGAAGGTAAATCCTTATACTCCAGTTTATAGTCCCTTAAAGCAGTGAAAAACTCAGT